>JAREYC010000005.1:46947500-49347500 GCA_030015325.1 Cryptoblepharus egeriae | reverse complement strand
TCAGCCTTTTGGGAAACACTTTAGATGACCAAAACCTTTCTACCTCTCTCCTTCACAATATGACATTTGAAACCTGCCTGGTAAAGGCATCCAGCAAAAGTTCACTATAAGAAATCACGCAGCTGTTTCATTTGGCTCCCATTCAATTCGGCACTGCAGCTCTGTTTTTTTTTTACAGCAAGCCAAAATCTTCCATCACTTTACATAACCACAAGTGCACCTTAGGACAAGCCACAGAAGTTTGCTGTTTATTTTTCTGAAGCAGAAAAAAAGTTAATATTAAGAAAAATTGCAGATAATCTCAAAAGGCAAAACTGGGTAGTGACTTCCCTGGGACAGGTGCCAGAAAAAAAATAGGTATGATGCCTGGTATGTAGGAAGAACATGCATACATTTTATTTGTGAAAATGAGTGTTCATGTATAGATTAAGATTTTTTTAGAATTTCAAATTATATAGTTGGTCCTCTTCATCCATAGTTTCAGACCCAGTGGATTTGACTCACGATGGGTACTGAACTCATGATTGGAAGAACATACAGAAGACCTTCTAGCCACATTTGGGAAGTCTGTGAGTTGGTGGGAGGTGTAACAAAAAACAAAACAAAATAAAAATAGGTGTTTTGTGAAAAACAAAAATACCGGTAGGTATTTTTCACAAAGTTATGATGTTGAGAGATGTTTACAGGGCTCTGACAAGCATTCTGAGGCATGGAATGGTCATGCTTGACCTCCATGATTCAGAAAACAGGTCAGTTTCTTGGATTTCATTATACGTGGATTTCATTATACAGTTTTCTGTATCTCAGAGGGTTCAGGGAACAGAACTCTCATGGATGCTGAGGATTGACCTGTATATTTCAAGTGATTCCTCCCGCTCCTTATAACAACCTTGGGAAGTTAAGTTAATCTGAAAGAGAGTACAGTACATCTGGCTCAGAGTCACTCAGTGAAACTCATGTTGAAGTGCGAATTTCAGGTCTTCCTAGTCCAACCCTAACCTGCCAACTAGTATGCCACATTAGCTGTCACAGGTATAATACATGAATGAATAATTCTCTCTGTGTTTTGAATAATATCATGAGTCAAAGTAAATATCATAATACTTTGTACTATTTTAAAACCGGAGCTATTTATCCATATATATAATGGAAACTCAGACGATTGGTTCCACAATTCCCAAAATATTCATATAAAAATATTAATTGGATGTAAAAATGATGACAAAACACTGGAATTGAATTCAGAACATGAATTCAATGTGCATGATCCTGTGAAGTCTACTTAGGCTGCAATCCTAAAGACACTTTCCTGGGAGTAAGCCCCACTTAACACAATGGGGCTTACTTCTGGGTAGACATGGTTAAGAGGCTGCAATCAAAGACACTTTCCTGGGAGTAAGCCCTATTAAACACAATGGGGCATACTTCTGAGTAGACAGTTAGGAGACTGCAATCAAAGACACTTTCCTGGGAGGCTTACCTGAGCTGCTGCTGGAGGTTCAAGGTGGTCAGTGGGGGCACTTGGGGGCAGTTAGGGGTAGCTGCCTCTGGCACCCTGGCAGCAGCGCTGGCCGGCAGCCCTTTTAAAGAACCTCCATGCAGAGCGTCAAGGCTGCATAGCACGCGTGCCCATAGCGCTCTTGCGTATTAAGTGAAGTGGAACTTGTTATGTGAAGCAAGATTTCTTGGAAATTTTTGTTTGTTATGTGAAACACTTGTTAAGCGAGGTACCACTGTATATAGTATGTGCCAGCGAGTGTGGTGTGGTTGTTAGCAGGTTAGGCCTGAAGTGAATTCATTGAACTGAATTTTATGGCTGCTCTGCATTGCCATAATTTGCATTGCTGATGAAGCTGGTTTCACAACTCTGGAGGCAAAGTTCAACTGGAGAAGGAGGATAATCAATATTATATGTACTTAGTGCAAATGTGTTCAATTATTCTCTTTACCTTTATTCCACCCACAGATCCAGAGGCTGTTTGAGTTAGCGCAAAGCTTCCTGCTAGTTTCTCCTTGAATAGTTAATATACTTTTATTTGTTTGAAGGAGCTTCCTGCTGGTATATGTATTTAATCCCCAGATTATTATTTTTGTTTTATTTCTTATTTGAAAGGGTGGGTCTTTACCTCCTATTTTATGGAAACAACATGGAGGCAAGCTGTTTAGCTCTTAGCACAACTGATGATTCAGTTCTTCTCTTTTATTCCTTTTCTGAAATAGGATTCATGCTGAACTTGAATAAAATTGCCTGACAATGGATAACTAGAACATTTTTATTTTATTTGTTCACAGTGAGAAATATAGCTTGATGGGGAATGTGGAGGCAGGCAACTTCAGTGGGCATAATTATAGAGGTCCACAAAAATGAAAGATATTCTGAGGCCAACGGGAAAAAACACTTGATTTTTCAAATAATCTATTTATAAAATGTCCATTGTGCATGCAGTTTGAGGAAGGAAACTTGAGAAGAGATCAACTCTTACATCATTTGTGGAAAACTGTTTTGAAATTAAACAAGTTGATTAATTTTTCAGCTAGTTCACAAAGACAAGAATAGTATGGAAATCATACTATAGAAATCATTGTCTTTTCGAGAAAATAAACCAATTCCTTTTGGTTTATCCTCCTTGTTAAAATGGGAAATACCCTCTTTTAAAAATGCTGTTGATATAAAAGATGAATTTATGAAGGGGACTGTATTTCTTATGAATGAGGAGAAAGGACAGTCATTGAAGTGTAGAATTCAGTTACCATGTTTTGTACAGATGTAAGGCTTAGAAAGGAGACATGCTTACATTCTGGGCTTGTCAAAGGACTCCTTCTTGGGCTCCTTCCCATTTTAACTCTTCTAAAGAGATTTTTCATCCCTCTGTCCTTTCTGATATATAATATCACAATATAATACACAGTGCTTTCCTACAATATAATACACAGTACTAAGAACAGATTGCAGATGGCAGGTATAAGCTATTCCAAAGAAGCACAAATTGGTAAAATTCTCCTGTGAAAATAGTTTGTTTTTATAATTTCACTTGTTTTTATAATTTTGAGATATACTTTAGTTAACACCTTTTCCTCTGAACAGCTGTGCTGAGAGACTCATACAGTAAACATTTTGAGCATGTGCATGTGCATGTGTTCAAATATATAAATATATATAAATGAAAAGTCACTGACTCACTCACTCACTCATCACTGACTCATCAACGCCCAGCCAAAACCGCTGGGGCTAAAAGCATGAAATTTGGGGTGGGTGTTTGTTCCGTGACGGAGGGGTGCACTATGAACCGTTTTTCAGAAATTCCAACCAGAAGGGGGTGAAATGGGGCACAACGCATTTTCCTCCCTATACTTTGTATTACAGAATCAGTGACTGAGAAGAATCAGTGACTGAATTGGTGGAGAAATTTAACCCTTAAGGGGCTGAAAAGGGGTGAAACGTGTTTTTGTCCTATACTTAACATGGAAGACTGAACAACCTCCAGCCAATTTAGTGCTCGGTGCCCGGTGCAGTGGGGGAGGGAGGGGTTTGTTTGGAGGGAGGGGTTGTTCTGGGCAGGATGCAGTGCATGGGGGTGTTGCGCATGGGGGGTGTTCCACATTGGGAGATGATGCACATGGTGAGGCAATGTGCATGGGGCTATGATACGCATGGGGGTTGTTGCGCATGGGGGATGTTGCGCAAGGGGGTTGATGTTCCAATTTGAGGATGACGTTCCTTCCGTGATGGAGGCAACCATTTAGGATCAGTTTTTGGAAATTCGCACCGGAAGGGGAAAAACCCTAAAAATGTCTAAAGTATGAAATGACCCTCCCCAGCCTTTCAGTCTATGCCCCACAACCAATGTGGGGATGTGAAAGAATATATGGATTTCAGTTACAGACCCAACCTGCAATATCTTGGGGCTCACTTGGCAGTTTTTGACTGATGGGGGCTTAATCAGTTTTCTAAGTTATGGAGACTTCTGGGATTGATGTGTCCCCTTTCAATGTTCAGCTGACCTCAGCATGCAAACTAATCTCTGTTCCTAACCCCATAACTGCTGGCTGAGGCTTGGCTCCCACCACCCACATTCTGGCTATAAAGCTGTGCAGTCCTCACTGCAGACCCCCCAGGAAGACGTCAGTACCCCAAACTGACAAACTGACACCATTACCTGTAATAACAAGGGGTTTGACTATCTGAGGAATGAAACCCCACCATAGGGGCCACTGTTTCCCCTAAATGCTGCATGACTAAACTGTCTCCTTTCTTTGCCTGGACAGGGAAGAGGAAGACAATGAAGAGGTTTTTTCCAGGACACAAGGCTAAATTAGAGGACCAGTCCTGGGAAAAGAGGCCATCTGGTCACCCTGGTTTGGACTTGTTGGTTCAGAACTGTGGCTGTCAGAATGGCAGTTGAGACCAGTCAGAAGAGGCAGTTGAGGGGGCAGTGAGAGTCGTTGGTGGTGGAAGGAGAAGAAGCAGGCTGGGGATCCTTGTCTGTCTTCTGCTGTACAAGGAAGCCCCAAAGCACGCCCTGGTCTGTTTCATCTTCGTTTAAGGGTGGCCATTTTAATGCTTGCTCCTGAGGAAGATACTGCCTGGACTCCCTCAGAACCCCAATCCCTTTCGACTGCACCCCCAAATACTTTCTCCTCTAGGGGGGCAAGAGGGAAAAAGTGTTGGCAATTCTATATCTGAGGGATTTTCTCCCCCCAGGTGATCTGATTTGCTCCTGAGATGGCTGACTCCCCCTCTCACATAACTGGGCTTCAAGATGGAGTCTTGTCTGGAGAGGCTTCCCCCCGTCCCCATGAGGGAGGAGTGCCTGTACCCCCTTCTCCAGTGCCTATACTCCCTGGTGCCTCCCCCATGCCCAGTATTCCCTGGTGTCTGACAAGCCCTGCTCCCTGGAAAAAGGTCCCCAGTGGTTGGTGCCCCTGGTCCCCAGTGTCCCAGGTCCCCCCTTGCACTCAAGCCACAGATCCATGTGGGCAAAGCCATGGGTGAACTGTTTCTAAATTATAATTATAAATTATAATTGCTTTAAAGGTGCACTCGACAGGTAATATAGGTGGTATAGTGAAAACAGGTCTTCCACCCAGAGGTAAAGGAGAAAGTGTCGAGTTTGATTTAAATATTTGTAGATTTTTGGGATTTCTGTTTTGTTTCTGTACAAAAATATAAAGTGTAGAAAATGGTGTTATGTATTTTTATTTCATCATTTCATGTTTGTAAAGATAGATAGATAGATAGATAGATAGATAGATAGATAGATAGATAGATAGATAGATAGATAGATAGATAGATTGCAGATTTGGGGGAGGCTTGTGTTAGAAGAGAAACTTTCTCTTGTTCTGTGTCACTTACCAGGCCTGTAATAATCTGGCCTCTGATTGGTTAAATACTGTATTTACTCAAATATAACGCTCATCTTTTTCAGCTGAATTCAGTCTCCAAAATCAGGATGTGCATTATATTTGATGGTGCATTCTATTCAAGTAAATATGGGTACTTGCAAGGTTTAGTGCAAACTAACCTTCCCTTCCCTTTAAACTGTTATCCCCACAGGAAAACAGCAGGAGAGCCTGATGCAAGACTGCAGCCTTCTGTGGAGAGGGCTGTTTGCAAAGGCAGCTGCAAGAGGAGGCTTCGCAAAAGACTCTGTTCTTCATTGGGGCTCTTGGAGCTGATTTGGGTCTCCCTCCAGCTGCTGACCAAAGCTCCAGGCTCCCTCCTTCCACCCTAGAGAAGGGTCAGGCCCACCATCAGGTGCAGCTGGGGCTGGGTTTGTCCCTGTAAGTGATGCCTGCCTGGCCTCTAGGATTTTAGGGGGGAAAACAGACCTGGGAGGGAAAGTTTGGGGGAAGGAAGGGCAGAACTGCACTCACCAGGTTCTCCTTTCATGCATCTGAATGGGCTTTGCTCTGCTTAACTCTCTTCCAGCAAAGCTGTATGTTTTGATTTAATGACAACTGAGAAAACCCCCTTGAATGAAATGCAAAGGGGCTTCTGGGCCTGGGAATTGCATTCTGCACTGTGACCTGCAAAGGAGGGAGGAGGCCTTGCTGGGGGGCTGGAGCCAGGAGGGAATGAGACGGTTCAGAGAGAGAGAGAGAGAGAGAGTGAGGGAAGGCCTGGGAGAAGGTGAGCCAAGACAGTAAAGCCAGACTCAGAAAGGGCTGGTTCTTGATCCTGGAACCAGAGCTGAGGATCTGTGGTTCTTGCAGAAGCTGCACCAGGGAAGCCCAGGAAAAGAAGGGTCTGCTGGACTCTCCTGCTGCACCAGGGAAGGAAAGCCTGGGTTGGATTTGCATTTGAGAGACATTCTTCCTCCCCCACTACAGCCACCTGAGGTGGTTGGATTCGCTGCCCAAGAGGGGGACAGTGGTGGCAGGAGGAGTTGGACCTGCTTGGGTCTCCTGCTGCACCAGTGGAGGAAGCCCAGAGTTGAACTGGAACCTAGAGCAGCCCAGTCGAGGCCCTTAGGGAGCCTCATTTCTGAGGGGATCCTGTTTTTATCCCCCCAGCTATGTCCAGTAAACAGCCCCAGACATCTAAGATATAGCAACCATCTATTTTCAAAAGTAGGATATGCTCTGGGGTGATTTTTCTCCCAAGGCTTCCTGATTGAAATAGCAAATTGTGATGTTATTATGTTTGTTTATTCCAAAGGCACATATTAATAGACTGTAAATTATAATTGGTTTTAAAATGTTCTAGATACTGATACAGCGGAAGATGATACAGATGAGGTAGTGTCAACAGAGGCATCCACATTTTTATTTCTAACTGGAAAAGAAATCTGTTTTAAGTTCTGGAAAATACCTTAAACAGGAAAACATGTGGTGTTTTGTCATTTTATTTGGATATTTTGACATCAAAAAGATGTTTGGTATTTCTGATGCATTGTTAACACCCCCCCCCCCCGGTCAGGTGATTGCTTGAAACCCCTCAGAGATAGTGAGGAGAGGAAAAACTCTCCCCTCGAAGCTCTTCCCAGCCAAGGCAGCTTCTCCATTTCCATCCTATACAGCTATACAGGTACGTGAAGTTTAGAAACCTCATGCTGTGTCCCTTTTCTCCCTGACAGAGCAGAGAAAGAGGCATCTAAACCCTGTGCAGGGACAGGCATGGCTGCCACTTATCCAGTCCAGGCAAGGGGCATCTGCAGGGGACAGCTTGGGCTTTTCTCCTGTAACATTCCCAGCCTCAGCCTGGACTATTAGCACTACACTGGATTCTTTCCTACTAACCCCTAACCTCCCCCTTTCACTGTACCCCACCATCTCCTTCTTTGCATCTCTTCCACCTGCTTTCCTTGACTGTACTATGTGTACATGTTGGGATTGGAGGCCCCCTGTGTAGTTTAAGAGGGACATTTCCCAGCTCTTTCTCACCAGCAGATCTTCCTCTTCTCCCATGGCCTGCAGGGATGATCTCAGCTGACTTCCTAAAAGGAGGTTTCTCTTTTTTCCTCCAGCATGCAATTTCATTTGCAGAGATTGCCCTGCATTTCAGCAGCGAAGAGTGGGTGCTGCTGAGTCCAACCCAGAGGCGTCTTTATGAGGATGTCATGCTGGAAAATCATGAAAGCATGACCTTTGTAGGCAAGGAGGAACCTTTGGTCCTTAATGGATGAATGCCCTGAGTTGGAACTTCTGCTCAGATGGATATTGCCAAGGGGTGTTGGTGGTTGAGATACATGACTGAGCATAGCTGCTATTATTATTGGCATCCTTCAGTCTCGAAAGACTATGGTATCGTGCTCTGATTGGAGGTCCTGAAACAACATCTAGTGTGGCTAAAAAGGCCAATTCGAGTGTGGCAATCCCTTCCACACTGAGGACAAATAAATTCCGTCCCCTGCCCAGACCCCAGGTTTCACTGCTTTCGGGTCTGTCTCTTTGCTTCAGACTGCCGAACAAGTGTCTCTTCCCGTTGGAGAAGGCCATGCTGGGTCTTTTGCCTCCACGCTGAACGGTCAGAGGTCAAGGTTTCCCAGCTGTTGATGTCCATTCCCAAGGCCTTTAGATCCCTCTTGCAGATGTCCTTGTATCGCAGCTGTGGTCTCCTTCTTGGGCGCTTTCCCTGCACTAATTCTCCATATAAGAGATCTTTTGGAATCCGACCATCAGCCATTCTCACGACATGCCCAAGCCAGCGTAGACGCCGCTGTTTCAGAAGTGTGAACATGCTAGAGATTCCAGCACGTTCCAATACTGTGTCATTTGAGACTTTGTCATGCCAGGTGATTCCAAGAATATGTCGGAGACAGCGCATATGGAAGGTGTTCAGCTTCCTCTCCTGCCATCCATAAAGGGTCCAAGACTCACTGCAGTACAAGAGTGTGCTCAGGACGCAAGCTCTATAGACCTGGATCTTTGTATGTTCCGTCAGCTTCTTATTAAGCCATATTCTCTTTGTAAGCCTGGAGAATGTAGTAGCCGCTTTACCAATGCGTTTATTCAGCTCAGAGTCTAAGGAGAGAGTGTCAGAGATAGTTGAGCCAAGGTACACAAAGTCATGGACAACCTCCAGTTCACGTTCAGAGATTGTGATACAGGGAGGTGAATCCACACCCTGACTCATGACTTGTGTTTTCTTCAGGCTGATTGTTAGTCCAAAGTCTTGGCAGGCTTTGCTAAAACGGTCTATAAGTCGTTGAAGGTCTTCGGCAGAGTGAGCAGTAACAGCAGCGTTACTGCTAATACTGTGATATCCCCACATCCTCTCCTTTTGGTCAGCCCAGATCTGGATCTCTAGAAGAAAAGGACAGCCCCAAAAGGGCTTAAGCAATTCTGCACCACTCCTGGGGTTGTTAGGCCAGTGCAGAGAGACAGAAGTCTACTTATGTAACTGCAGAAATGGAGAGATGTGTGAGTTGCACTGAACAAAATTGGATAGGATTGCACCCCTATAGCTTTGGAAATATTTGGCCTCCGAATGCAGACCCATCTCCTTTTTTCTCATGGTGACAGTCTGTGGTGTGTGTGCATAACAAAAGAAAGTTTGGAGGATCCCCAGACATGTAAGCTTTGGCCATGTGTATATGTCAATGCACATAGGAAAAGGTAGTAGATATGTGTACATGTCTGTGCACGCTACAAAAAGTAGTACCTCTCATGACCTTTCCCTTGTCTGTCCCTGGCCTATGGCTCTCCCAGTGGAGCTACCACAGAGAGGAAAGTGGAGGCCACTAAATTGGCATCCCAAATTCCACTCCTACTGATTTTCTGACACTGACGACAAGCCCAGTGGCAGGTGCTTTTTGACCCCATCTGGGGCTGATGAGAAAGAACCTCAACCTCAGGGAGAGAACAAGGGCTGAAGTGGTCCCTCTGCAGCACCCCTCAGTCCAAGGCCAGCTCCAGAAGCCAAACAGCTCACACTTACCCTCCACAGAGCAAGTCTTCTGTTTGGTATTTTTTGGGGGAAAACAAAGTGAACCCATTCCTATTAAGACTTATTGCATCCTACCTAAAAGAGACCTGGCCATCCAGACAAATGTACAGCTACTGACAAAGTGAAACCTTTCAAAAATATCCTGTCTGGTCTAGATTATTACCTGGGAAACCAGGAGGGGGCATCAGGAGAGCCAAAGCCACAATCCACAGATGCCCATTAGATGCACAGCTCCCTTCCTGATTTAGGGACACGTGGTTCAAGGGCAGAACAGTTCCCCTGTTGGCTACAGTTTCTTCCTTTGGTCCTTACAGCATTTTTTTCTTTCTGAAGAATCCATTTGGGATGAGGTTGGAAGAAATCGGGAACAGGATCAGTCTTTGCAGCAAAGACCCCACACAGGAGAGAAAGCCTTTATCTGCCAGGAGTGTGGAATGACATTCAGTCGAAGTGGGAAACTTAAGGTCAACCAGAAAACCCACACAGGGGAGAAACCCTTTCTGTGCCGGGAGTGTGGAATGGCATTCATTCGGAGTGGTCCCCTTAAGGTCCACCAGAGAATCCACACAGGGGAGAAATCCTTTTTGTGCCATGAGTGTGGAATGCTATTTACTCATAGCAGTACCCTTATGTGCCATCAGAGAACCCACACAGGAGAGAAACCCTTTCTGTGCCAGGAGTGTGGAATGGCATTCAGTCAGAGTGGTGCCCTTAAGTACCACCAGAGAACCCACACAGGGGAGAAACCCTTTCTGTGCCAGGAGTGTGGAATGGCATTCAGTCGAAGTGGGAAACTTAAGGTCCACCAGAAAACCCACACAGGGGAGAAACCCATTCTGTGCCGGGAGTGTGGAATGGCATTCAGTCAGAGTGGTACCCTTAAGTACCACCAGAGAACCCACACAGGGGAGAAACCCTTTCTTTGCCAGGAGTGTGGAATGGCATTCAGTCAGAGTGGTGCCCTTAAGGTCCACCAGAGAACCCACACAGGGGAGAAACCCTTTCTTTGCCTGGAGTGTGGAATGGCATTCATTCGGAGTGGTCCCCTTAAGGTCCACCAGAGAACCCACACAGGGGAGAAACCCTTTCTGTGCCAGGAGTGTGGAATGGCATTCAATCGAATTGGGAATCTTAAGTGCCATCAGAGAACCCACATAGGAGAGGAACCCTTTATGTGCTAGGAGTGTGGAATGGCATTCAGAAATTGTTGCCATCTTATATTCCATTAAATAATCCCTACTGGGGAGAAATTCTCCTGGAGTGTGGAATTGCCTTCAGCCAATCATACTCTTTTTAAACCAGATAATCCACTCTACAGAGAAACCTACAGCTGAGGACTGTTAACACTGGTTTTGTGTAAGTTGGGCAACAAATGCTGTATGATTTGCATCATTAAACTTGTGTTTGAAAAATGTTACCTTATTCTTCCCTGTTTCGTTGAGTACATTAAATTCTTTGCTCATTCTTCATCATCAGCATCCTTCAGTCTCGAAAGACTATGGTATCGTGCTCTGATTGGAGGTCCTGAAACAGCATCTAGTGTGGCTAAAAAGGCCAATTTGAGAGTGGCAATCCCTTCCACACTGAGAACAAATAAATTCTGTCCCCTGCCCAGGCCCCAGGTTTCACTGCTTTCGGGTCTGTCTCTTTGCTTCAGACTGCCGAACAAGTGTCTCTTCCAGTTGGAGAAGGCCATGCTGGGTCTTATGCCTCCACACTGAATGAACGGAGGTCAAAGTTTCCCACCTGTTGATGTCCATTCCCAAGGCCTTTAGATCCCTCTTGCAGATGTCCTTGTATCGCAGTTGTGGTCTCCCTCTAGGGCTCTTTCCCTGCACTAATTCTCTATATAGGAGATCTTTTGGAATCCGACCATCAGCCATTCTCACGACATGCCCAAGCCAGCGTAGACGCCGCTGTTTCAGAAGTGTGAACATGCTAGAGATTCCAGCACATTCCAAGACTGCGTCATTTGAGACTTTGTCATGCCAGGTGATGTCAAGAATACGTCAGAGACAGCGCATATGGAAGTGGTTCAGCTTTCTCTTCTGCAATGCATAAAGGGTCCAAGACTCGCTGCAGTACAAGAGTGTGGTCAGGACGCAAGCTCTATAGACCTGGATCTTTGTATGTTCCGTCAGCTTCTTATTAAGCCATACTCTCTTTGTAAGCCTGGAGAGCATGGTAGCCGCTTTACCAATACGTTTATTCAGCTCAGTATCTAAGGAGAGAGTGTCGGAGATAGTTGAGCCAAGGTACACAAAGTCATGGACAACCTCCAGTTCATGTTCAGAGATTGTGATACAGGGAGGTGGATCCACACCCTGACCCATGACTTGTGTTTTCTTCAAGCTGATTAGTCCAAAGTCTTGGCAGGCTTTGCTAAAACGGTCCATTAGTTGTTGAAGGTCTTCGGCAGAGTGAGCAGTAACAGCAGCGTCATCGGTGAAGAGGAACTCCCGCAAGCTTTTCAGCTGGACTGTGGACTTTGCTCTTAGTCTGGAAGGATTGTAGAGTTTTCCATCTGATCTGGTCCGGAGATAGATTCCCTCTGTTGCATTTCCAAAAGCATGCTTCAGCATGGCTGCAAAAAAGATCCCAAATAAAGTTGGTGTGAGGACGCAGCCCTGCTTCACTCCACTCCGGATGTGAAAGGAGTCTGATGTTAAGCCATCAAAAACTACAGTGCCCTTCATGTCCTCGTGAAAAGACCTGATGATGTTGAGGAGCTTAGGCAGGCATCCAATCTTGGGGAGGATTTTAAAAAGGCCATCCCTACTAACCAAATCAAAAGCCTTTGTAAGATCTATGAAGGCTACAAAGAGTGTCTGTCTTTGTTCCCTACATTTCTCTTGCAACTGTCTAAGGGAAAATACTATATCAGTGGTGGAAATCCTGTTGGCTCGAAATCCACACTGTGATTCAGGATAGATCCTCTCTGCAAGCACCTGAAGCCTCTTCAGTATGACTCGGGCAAGCAGCTTCCCTATAACATTAAGAAGAGAGATGCCACGGTAGTTGTTATAGTCACCCCTGTCACCCTTGTTCTTGTACAGTGTGACGATATTAGTGTCCTTCATGTCCTGTGGTATTCCAGCTTCCCTCCAACAAAGGCAGAATATCTCGTACAGTTCAGTGGAAATGGTCCCTCTACACAGGGTGACCAGACGCCAATCGCAAAATCCCTGAACAGCAAGGCCAAAATTCCTGATCGAAAGCCAAAATTCCTACTCCCTACATGGAAAATGTAGGACATGTTAAAATAAGCTAAAAACACAAAAAATAAGCTTAAAAACATTGGTATTGCTTTCCTGTACATAATATATTACACTATATTACTTATTTTAAATTGAAAAATGATGAACTCCCTGCTCACCCCATCCCAGTCTGGTTTGGGGGTTGTGGAACCAATTTTGGGGGTTCCCAAAGTTTTTCAAACTACTTTGCCAAATGAGGCATTCAGCTTCATGTAGGTTCTGTTCAGGTTTGAATGAATTGGGGAAAAATTGGCACTTGTTTTGGCATTATGGAAAATAAAAGCAGATATTTATTTTTATACCCAGACACTAAGTTTTTTCAACAGGGTGATCAGAGGACAAATGCTAAATCCCTTAACCCCTAAAATCCCTAAAATTCCTATGTGCTTAAATAATTGAAGGACACCACAAAAATGTAGGACACATGTAGGACATTTTAAAATAAAGCAGAAATACTCATATTATTTTCCTGTACTTAATTTCAACCCTTTAAAATTGATAACCTTGTAAAATGCATGATTCAGACCTAGACATTAAAGCAACCGTTTGTAGTAGCATAACACAAGCCAGTGACTCCAACATATGTGGTTCAGACACAAACACACAAACACAAGCACACACACACACACACACACACACACACACACACACACAGGGAGGGGGATAGAAAGGAGGACATCTCTGCATCAGGGAGGTGGGATCTTGAACCACCAAGAGAAATCTGCAGTGCCCCTGAAGGTGTGCAGAGTGCAAAAGCAGACTGTGGGGAGCCAGAAGGATCAGGATGTAAAGGACTGGGAAGGAGGACTCAGAGTATCCCCAGGCAGGAGTTTCTTTCCAGTCTAGAAGTATAGCACAGCCTGAATTGTTGGCTGAGGCAGGGTTAAGAGGCACTGAAAGGGTTAAGAGCGGGAGTTTGAGAGCTAGGGAAATCTGAGCTTCATGCATGGTTTGTAAATTCCGGAGGCACTCTTGCGTTTCCCTACTCCCCCAGACAAGCTCCAGTATCCAGGGACGTCTGGACAGCCTGCCTCTACAGCACCTCAGAACTTCAGCATGGATGTTATCTTTCCCGGGTGCCTTGCCAGAAGCAAGGGAATCCAGGGCTTCGTTTAGTTCTTCTAAAGTTGGTTCACTGTCAAGCTCCTCCAAGACAGGCAGGCATTCAATGTTGTTTAATGCTTCTTCAGTTACTGCATTTTCTCTGGGGTATAGCTCAGAGTAGTGCTGCACCCAGCATACCTTCTGCTGTGCTCGGTCCTGGATGACCTCACCTGTAGCAGACTTAAGCGGGGCAGATTTCCTCACTGTTGGACCTAAGGCCTGCTTGATGCCATCGTACATCCCCTTGATGTTGCCTCTGTCAGCTGCTACCTGTGTCATTCTTATAAAAAAAATAAAAATTGTTTTCTCACCCTAGTGGGTGGTATGTGTGTGTGTTATCCTCAATCTCGGGTCCTCTCCCAGAAGCCTGGGAGTTTGAGGATTCTGTGCAGTATCTTAGCTGTTCCTAGCAATGCGCTTTTCTGGATCGAGTGTTCTGATGTACTTCCTGGAATCTGTTGGAGCCATTCTTTCAGCTTGGATGTCACAGCCCCTAGTGCTCCAATCACTATTGGGATCACATTCACCTTCACTTGCCACAACCTCTCTAACCCAACAATCCAGAGTAACTACAGGAGCACGTAAGAGACTTTACGTGCACCCGTAGTTACTGTACCACCCAGTGAAAACCTATGGGAAATTCACATTGCAATCCAGAGTAAATTGTTCTTATACCAGAGCAAGGACTCCCCATAGTTACTCTGGATTGCGCCCTAATTCCTCCTTCAAATCCTGATACTTTTCCACCTTTTCATGCTCTTTTTTTCTGATGTTGCTGTCATTTGGTATTGCTATTTCACCAGGGCTGTCTTCTGGGCCTTCTCTACCACCACAATGTCTGGTTGGTTAGCCAGTACCTTCTTATCTGGATATGGAAGTCCCACAGGACCTTAGCCCTGTTTTCCCTGTTTTCCACAACCTTCTGAGGGGTCTCCCATCTGGTCTTGAGAGGGGTTAATCCATAGGCTGAGCAGATGTTCCTGTACACAATGCCAGCTACTTGGTTGTGCCATTCAGTGCATGCTGTTCCTGCCTGCATTTTACACCCTACCATGATGTGTTGGACAATCTCTGAGGTTTCTCTGCATAGCCTGCACTTTGGGTCTTCTCTTGTGTGGTAAATCCCTGCTTGCTTCTATGGATCTGATACTAAGGCTGAAATCTTAAGCCCATTTTCCTGGGAGTAAGCACTATTGAAAACAATGGGACTTACTTCTGAGTAGACATGCTTAGGTTTGCACTGTTTGTGCCTGCTCGTGTGCTGCCGTGATTACAGCTTCAGTGCTATCTTTGAAGCCAGCTCTTTCCAACCACTGATAGGATTTCCCAATATCAGCAACTTCAGCTATCTGGCGATGGTACATCCCATGCAGGGTCTTATTTTGCCAGGACACTTCCTCTGATTGATCCTCCTTCCATATTTGTTGTTGCTGGAGACATTCTCTCATCAGCTCAACTTTGGGTGCCATCTTGCTGATGTATTCCTGGATAGTCTGATTTTCATCCAGGATAGTAGTTTTAATGCTCATCAGACCCTGGCCGCCCCCTTTCCGTCTGGTGTATAGTCTCTGGATGTTAGACTTGGGGTGAAAACCCCCATACATTGTGAGAAGCTTCAGAGTTTTCACATTGGCTGCCTCCATTTCTTTCTTTGGCCAACTTACTATACCACCAGGGTTTCTGATGACTGGCAGGGCGTACGTATTGATGGCATGTATCTTATTTTTCCCATTGAGCTGGCTTTTCAGAATCTGTCATATCCTTTGATGGTACTTTGATGGTATATATTTAGAGTTGCCCTATTACCATTTCCCAGAGTCCGTAGACTAGACTCTGCTCAGTCATGTCCAATTTGATTTCCAACAGAAATCATCATGAAATATGAACCCTCAGTTTAACGGATCTCAGTTACACACACTTCAGAAGTAGATTTCACAGACATTTAAGCTCCATATAAAATTAGCCATATACATTTTTTCACGTCTCTGTTGACTTCAGTGCCTTTGGATTTAATGGATTTTTATCATTGATGGAATCTCTTCCTTTTATTCCATTATATTGAGGGTCTACAGTACTCCCTTCTTTTTTTTCCATCCTCATTAGGAACCGGTATACCACCCTAATATTTCCCCGATAACAGATTGCCTACTAAATAATTTAAATATTGAAGGAATTTGAGTCCTAAACTATTATTCAATCAGTAACTCAACTAGGTCTGATTATACCAGTCCTGTGGATCTCCTTCAGGAAACACAGCACAAGACACTGACCCCAGAGCGGTGATGGGGCACAGGGAGTGGCTGCCCCACCTCCATATTGGTTGGAATCAGCAGAGTTTGGTACTTTTAAGCGTTGCACAGACAAGGGAATTGAGGCAGGTTTAGCTCAACATAGAAGGGCTTAAAAGCAGCCCTTGCCTCAATCCCCTTTTCTATGCAATGGTTATAGGTAGAGGCACTCTGTTCTCCATTCTATAGGGTCACTCCATTTAGGGCTTTCTCACCAGAGCAAAGGTTGTTAAGTCTTGTCTTGACTTTGCTTTGTGAACAAAGGTAAGGAAGGCCAAACAACAATCCCCAGCTTTTCACAGTCTGTTCCCCAGTTCAGTCTTGGGGTAGGAGGTTTCAAAGAAGATAAGAATTGCAGTTACAGCCACAAACTCTTTGGGCTCACTCTGCAAACCTGGAGGGACAACCAACATTCCAAGTCACTGAGACATCTGGGATCAGTAGTGTCTCTTTTAAACAACCGGCTGATCGCCAGATGAATACTAGTCCCTCCTCTTAACCTCATACCTACTCACTGGCAACACTGGGAGAGCAGATGAGTCTTGCCCCACTTGCTGGCTATAAAGTTGTGCAACCCTCACTCCATGCCCTCTATAAACATGTCAGTTTATATACATGTTATAGCAGTTTATAAACTGCTAAATGGACACCATCACCTGGAACAACAAAGGGTGTGCACTATCTCAGTGGAAGAAATGAACACCACAACCAGATGGATCACTTATTCCTCCTCAGTTGCAATCTGGCCCTTCCTGAGGGCCAGATCCAGACCCACAGGAAATCAGATGCCCACTGTCTGACCCATCCCTTGGAATAGCTGGAGATGGCATCAATATCTGGAGCCACAGCTCACTCTGCCCTCCTGCCATTCAGGTGAGGGATCTAAAGTAGCCCTTTTTGGAATGTTCTCATTGTGGGACATCCATGCATTACCTGCATAATCCATACAGCTTTCACTGTGCGCCTCAGTCAGAAGGCCCTGCATCCATTCCTTTGACAGTCAACGGCACACTGCTGCCGACATGGGACTTGCATCCCCAATATCCCTGCCAATAAATAATCTCCAAAATTCCCATGCCAAACCTGGAGAGCATTTGTGGCACAACAATGTGCCATGCCATCATGGTTGAAAATGGCTGTGTTAGAGTGTTGGTTGATTGATTGACTGACTGATCAGAGAGAGCACACCCTGTCCTCAAAGGAGAGCCACAAATCCGACATGGATCTTTACAAGCCAGAAGCAGGACCAGTACTAAAAAAGGGAGATCCACAGTTGGTTCAGAAGAAACAGAGGAAGGGAGGACGGAAGATCAACCAACAGCAAGCAGAGACCTGTTTATTTATTTTATTTATTTTAAAAATTTATATCCCGCCTTTTTTGGGCTATTTAGCCCAACTCAAGGCGGCAGACATAAAACACAATTAAAAACATAAATAGTTAAATACAATAAAACAATTAAAACATATAGGCTAAAAGAATATATGTTAAAAACAATAAAACAACAAACCCCCAACCTCTGTCCCATTAAAAAGCCCCTTTGAAATAAAAGGTTTTAAGGCTCCGCCTGAAGCTCTACAATGAAGGAGCTTTCCTTAGTTCCAAAGGCAGGGTGCCACCACTGAGAAGGCCCTATCTCTGGCCGCCACACCAGATTGGTGACGGGTCAGATTGTACAAAAGAAGGCGGTCCCTCAGACCCAAGCCATTTAGGGCTTTAAAGGTCAAGACCAGCACTTTGAATTCAGCCTGGAAACAAATGGGCAGCCAGTGTAGTCGCTGAAGCAGTGGCCTGACAGAGTTGAACCAACAAGCCCCATTCTGGACTAATTGAAGCTTCAAGACTTTCTTCAGAGGCAGCCCCACGTAGAGTGCGTTACAGTAATCCAGTCTCAATGTCACTAATGCATGGGTCACCGTGGCCAGATCCGAGCGACTCAGGTATGGTTGCAGCTGGCGAATCAGCCAAAGCTGAGCAAAGGCTCACCTCGCCACAGCCGCCACCTGGGACTCCAGGAGCAACTGCGAATCCAGGAGAACCCCCAAGCTGCGAACCTGCTCCTTCAGAGGGAGTGCAACCCCATCCAGAAAAGGATGATATTTCAATACCCAAGTCAAGGACTTCCGGACCAGGAGAACCTCTGTCTTATCAGGATTTAATCTCAGCTTGTTCACCCTCATCCAGTCCCCCACTGCCTCCAGACAACGATTCAGGACTTCAACTGCCTCCTCAGACTCTTGAGGAGAGGAGAGATAAAGTTGGATGGAACCTTGTGGCACCCCGCACCGAAGAGGCCAGGGACAGTCAGCACCACCTTCTGGGACCAGTCAGCCAGGAAGGAGCGGAACCACTGCAAAACAGTGCTTCCAATCCCCAACCCGGCCAACCGACCAAGAAGGACACCATGGTCGATGGTGTCGAAGGCCGCTGAGAGGTCCAGCAGGACCAACAGGGATGCACTCCCCCTGTCCATTCCCCGGCGAAGTTCATCCACCAAGGCGACCAAGGCAGTCTCTGTCCCAAACCCCGGCCTGAAACCAGATTGGAAGGGATCCAGATAATCAGCTTCATCCTGGATCCTCTGAAGCTGGGACGTCACCACCCGCTCGACCACTTTGCCCAGAAACGGGATGTTTGAGGCTGGCTGGTAGTTTAAGTTTTTAGGGTCTAGGGCGGGTTTCTTCAGGAGGGGGCGAACTACCGTCTGCTTTAATGCAGAAGGCAACACCCCTCCCTCAAAGAGGAGTTCACCACCCTCTCTGCCCATTCGGCCAGTCCATCCCGGGCGTATCTACTCAGCCAGACTGTGCAAGGTTCCAGCAGGCAAGTTAGATGGTCTCACACTGCAGAGAATCCTGTCCACATCCTCAGGTTCTACAAGCTGAAAAGAATCCCAAAAGATGGACAGGACAGGTGACCAAGGGACATCGTTGGATGTTGTTAAAGTGGCGTCCAAGTCATGACGGATCTGATCCACCTTGTCTGCAAAGTGTTGAGCGAACTCATCACAGCGAGCCTCCGTGTGCTCTACCACATCAGTGGGGGGGCCAGATGGAGCAGGCCCCAGACTACACGGAAAAGCTCTGCTGGACGGTTCTCTGCAGATGCGATGGTGGCAGAGAAGTGTACCTTTTTAGCTGTCACCACCGCCACAGAGTAGGCTCGCCAGTGAGCCCTGGCCTCTGCCGGATCAGAAACGACACGAGTCTTTCGCCATCGTTGCTCTAAACATCGACCTTGCTGTTTCAAAGCCCACAGCTCCCCAGAAAACCAAGGAGCTGCGTTTGATCTACAGCAGGGCGGAAGTTGCTCATGAGCAATCTCATCCAGAGCCTAGGTCATCTCCATGTTCCAGAGATTGACCAAGGAGCCGGGTGAGTCGCCAGCTCTGGCAGCAGGAAAATCCCCCAGAGCCCTCAGGAAACCATCTGGATCCATCAGTCTCCAAACAGACCAAACAGATCTTATTGTTTGCTGACCTGGCATTGAGAAGCAGCAGATTCAGACTTGTGACTATTGCTCAAGCTGCCTAAGGTGAGAGGGTTGAGGGGAGGGCCAGAGAGACAGGGGAGGGACAGTCTGTTAATTGGGAATATACTGGGGGATAAAACTAGTTTCATTTTTCTGCAGATTTTGGGATTTTCCAAAGTTAGAAGTGCAGAAAACAGTTTAATATGTTTCATTTCATAGGTGCATGTTTAAATATGTACTATAATATATAATAAACATATAATATATGTTTATTTGGATTAGGGTGACCATATTTCATATCTGGAAAAGAGGACAAGGGCCCCCTGAAAAGTAGGACACCTAAATGATTTAGGACAGGACAAAATAAAAGCTAAAAATCATCATAAACCCTTATATATATTATTTTCATGTGATTGATTGAGGGCACAATCCTAACCAATTTATGCCAGCCTAACACACCTGCCATTAACCACCCATGGTAGTGTGGAGAGGCTGTTGCATGCCTATTCACTTGACTAACTGCACCAGGAGTTATGCCAGCTTAATTGGGGTTTAAAATCATAGAATCATAGAGTTGGAAGGCACCTAGTAGGTCATCTAGTCCAACCCCCTGCCTGCAGCAGGAAATCCCCTTAGAGCATCCCCGACAGGTGCTCGTCGAGCCTGTGCTTGAAGATCCCCAGTGAGGGAGAGTCCACCACTTCCCTTGGCAATCTGTTCCACTGCCGAACCGCCCCCACCGTCAGGAATGTTTTCCGGATATCCAACCGGAATCTCCTCTCTTGCAGTTTGTACCCATTGGTTCTAGTCCTGCTTTCAGAAGCAGCTATGAACAAATGAGCCCCTTCCTCCCCATGACAGCCCTTCAGGTATCTGAGGAGGGCAATCATGTCTCCTCTCAGCCTCTTCTTCTCCAGGCTGAACATCCCAAGTTCCCCCAACCATTCCTCGTAGGGTTTCCCTTCCATCCCACTGATCATTCTTGTTGCTCTCCTCTGGACTTGCTCCAGTTTGACTGCATCTTTCTTAAAGTGAGGTGCCCAGAACTGAACACAGTACTCAAGGTGAGGTCTGACCAATGCTGAATAAAGAGGAACTATAACTTCTCGTGACTTGGAAGCTACAGACCTCTTAATGCAGCCTAAAATGGCATTTGCCATCTTTGCAGAAACATCACACTGCTGACTCATGTTCAGCTTGTGAGCCACGGCGACTCCAAGATCCCGCTCACATGTTGTGCTGCCAAGCCAAGTATCCCCCATTTTATACCTGTATTTTTGGTTTTTATTTCCTAAGTGCAGAACCTTGCACTTCTCCCTGTTGAAATTCATTCTATTTGTTACAGCCCAGAATTCTAGTTTATCCAGATCCTCCTGGAGGTTTCTCCTGTCTTCTGTTGTGTTTGTTACTCCTCCCAGCTTGGTGCCATCCGCAAATTTGATCAGGCTCCCCTGTATCCCTTCCTCTAAGTCATTAATGAAAATGTTAAAGAGAACCGGGCCCAAGACAGAGCCTTGGGGTACCCCACTTGAAACCGACCTCCAGGTTGACACAGAACCATTTACTAGAACTCTTTGAGTGCGGCCATCGAGCCAGTTGCAGATCCACCTAACGATTGCCCCATCAAGCCCATATTTTTCCAACTTCCCAATTAAAATGTCATGTGGGACCTTGTCAAATGCTTTGCTGAAGTCAAGATAAATGACATCCACACCATTGCCACTGTCCAGTAAGCTTGTAACCCAATCAAAAAAGGAGATCAGATTTGTCTGGCAAGATTTATTCTTGGTAAATCCATGCTGGGTTGTTTGGATCACCGAGTATTTGTCTAGATGTGCACACATTGTGTGTTTCATGATTTGCTCTAATATCTTGCCCAGGATTGAATTCAAACTGACTGGTCTATAATTTCCCGGGTCTTCTTTTTTTCCCTTCTTAAAGATTGGGACTACATTTGCCCTCTTCCAGTCCAGTGGCACTTCTCCACTCCTCAAGGATTTCTCAAAGATGATCGACAGAGGCTTTGCAAGGGCATCTGCAAGTTCCTTAAGAACTTGAGGATGCAGCTCATCTGGTCCAAATGACTTGAATTCATATAGGCCAGTTAAGTGGTTTCGAACCAGTTCTCTGTCAATCTTAATCTGCTGTTCTGCACTATCCATGTTTTCATTACCTCTTAGGGGATGCAAGCACATCCCCGCATCAGCCAATGATCCCACACCCCCATTTGCACAGCCCTCTTTCCGAGAATAGATGGACGCAAAGTAGGAGTTGAGCAGCTCTGCCTTCTGCTGGTTTCCAGACACCTGCTGTCCATCTTTGTCCAGGAGCAGCCCCACCCCCTCGTCTCTCCTCCTGTTCCTTTGGGCATATCTAAAGAAGCTCTTTTTGTTATCCTTGACTCCCCTGGCCAGCCTCAGCTCATACTGAGCTTTAGCATTCCTGACCCCCTCCCTACAAGACCGGGCTATCTGCCTGTACTCCTCCCTGGTGATCTTTCCAGTCTTCCACTCCCTATACTTCTCTTTCTTTAACTTCAGCTGATCCCCAAGTTGCTTGTGCAGCCAACCTGGTTTTTTCAGGTTTTTCCCCCCTTTCTTTTTCATAGGAATTGTTTCTGACTGTGCTTGTAGAAGCTGCCTCTTAAGGAGCTCCCACCCATCTTGGGCCCCTTTCCCCATTAGATCATCAACCCATGGGATTCCACCTATGACTCCTCTAAGCCTGTTGAAATAAGCTTTCCTGAAATCCAATGTATAAGTTTCACTCTGCACTATTTTTATTTCCCACATTATTCTAAATTCCAGCAGCTCATGTCACTTTCCCCTAAAGTTCCCGCCACGTTGACCCGGTCAATCAGTTCATCACAATTAGTTAAGATCAGGTCAAGGATGGCCTCTCCCCTTGTTGTTTCCTCTACCTTCTGGTCCATGAAGTTATCTTCCAAGCCCATCAGGAATTTATTGGAGCTTCCATATTTGGCTGAGTTTGTCTCCCAGCAAATGTCTGGATAGTTAAAGTCCCCCATTACTACTACCTCATATTTCCTTGCAGTGCCTGCCAGTTGCTCCAAGAAGACATCGTCTACTCCTTCTCCTTGCCTGGCGGTCTATAGTAGACGCCCACCACAATGTTTTGTTTCTTGTTTTTCCCCCTAACCTTTACCCAAACGCACTCCACAGGGATATCCAGACCAGTTTCCTGGATTTCAAAGCAGGTATATACATTCTTGACATATAATGCTACTCCGCCTCCCCTTTTGCCACTTCTGTTCCTCCGGAACTGCTGATAGGCTTCCATTTGTGTGTTCCAGTCATGGGAGTTGTCCCACCAAGTTTCAGTTATTCCTATCAAATCAAATTTTCCTTCACTTGCTAAAAGTTCCAGCTCATCTTGTTTATTTCCCAGGCTCTGTGCATTTGTGTAAATGCAGTGTAAGCCCTAAAGGTTGCAACTCAATGCATTTCCCCCCTTTTTTGTAAGGCCAGGCCCCTCTAAAGATTTTTGAGTTACAGCCATGCCCTGGCAATTTCTATCCAGAGCATTTTCCTTATTCCTAGGTTCCCTTTGGACGTTGTGCCCTTAAACACTGTCTGTCTGTCTGTCTGTCTGTCTGTCTGTCTATATCTATATCTATAAGAGAAAAGACACTGACTCACTCACTCATTCATCAATGCCCAGCCAGAACAGCTGGGCCTAGAAGCTTGAAATTTGGGGTGATTGTTCCTTCTGTGACTGAGGGGTGCACTAAGAACTGGTTTTCAGAAATTCCAACCAGAAGGGGGTGAAATGGGGTGCAACACGTTTTCCTCCCTATAGTTTGCATTGAGGAATTGGTGACTGAGGGATGCTCTGCCCCAACACCCAGACCTCAAAGCATGAAATTTGGGGAGGGTGTTCCTTCTGTCACATGAACACCCACCAAGAACCGATGTGGAGAAATTTAACCCTTAAGGGACTGAAAAGGGGTGCAACGTATTACTGTCCTATACTTAATGTGGAAGACTGACCAACATCCAGCCAATTTGGTGCTCGGTGCCTGGTGCACTTGGGGGATGTTTTTTGGAGGAAGAGGTTGCACTGGGGAGGATGCTGCTCATGGAAGGGTGTTGCATATCAGAAGATGTGCATGGGGAGATGATGCACATGGGGGTGATGCACATTGGGGGGTTGATGCTTATGGGGGATGTTCATGGGGGTTGATGCACATAGAGGATGTTGCGCATGGGGGATGTTGCGCAAGCGGGTTTTGATGTGCATAGGGGATTTGATGCGCATGGTGGATGTTGCGCATGGGGGAATGATGTGCATAAGGATGTTGCACATGGGGGAATGTTGCACATAGGAATGTTGCACATGGGGTGTTGATGATGCTCATGCGGGGTTGATGTGCATAGGGGTTTGGCGCGCATTGGGGTTTGACATGCATTGGGGTTTGATGCATATGAGGGGTTGATGCACATGGGGATGTTGCGCAGGGAGGTTGATACTCATGGGGGTTGATGTGCATGGAGGTTTGATGTGCATGGGGAGATTATGCGCATGGGGGACTGAACATGGGGGTAGCTTCACATGGGGGATTTGCACATGGGGGATGATACGCATGGAGTTGATGAACATGGGGGATGTTGCACATGGGGGTGGATGCACATGAGGTGTTGATGTGTGTGGGGGATTGATGCGCCAGGGAGGATGGCATATGGGGGAATTTTACTCCCACAACGTGGGTATGCTTTTCACTAGTGTGTGTGTGTGTGTGTGTGTGTGTGTGTGTGTGTGTGTGTGTGTGTCTGTGTATTGTTTTCCTACCCTCCGTGGATGTATGTTATCCTCAATCTCGGGTCCTCTATCAGAGGCCTGGGAGTTTGAGGGTTCTGCACAGTATCTTAGCTGTTCCTAGCAATGCGCTTTTCTGGAACTTATATATATATATATATATATATACACACACACACATAAGAGAAAAGTCACTGACTCACTGACTCATTCACTCATCAACGCCCAGCCAAAACCGGTGGGCCTAGAAGCATGATATTTGGGGTGGGTATTCAGTGCACCCACCTAGTGGGTGCTCAGTGGGGTGGGTGCTCAGTGCACCCACTTAGTGCACTGAGGGGTGCACCAAGAACCCGTTTTCGGAAATTCCAACCGGAAGTGGGTGAAAAGGGGTGCAACACATTTTCCTCCCTATACTTTGCATTGAAGAATCAGTGACTGAGGGATTCTCTGCCCCAACCCCTGGACCTAGAAGCATGAAATTCGGGGAGGGTGTTCCTTCTGTCACATGAACATCCACCAAGAACCGATGTGGAGAAATTTAACCCTTCAGGGGCTGAAAAGGGGTGCAACGTGTTTTTGTTCTATACTTAACATGGAAGACTGACCAACATCCAGCCAGTTTGGTGCTCAGTGTCTGGTGAACTGGGAGGGAATGTTGTTTGGAGGAAGTGGGAGGACGCTACACATGGGGGGGTGTGGCACATGGGAGGTGTTGTGCATGGTGAGGTGATGCCCATGGGGGTTGTCGCTCATGGGGAGATGGCGTACGGGGGAATTTTACTCCTGCAACGCAGGTACGTTTTCGCTTGTCTATATACAGGTATATAAAATTGAAAAGTCACTGGCTGACTCACTCACTCACTCACTCATCAACACTCATCACTCAAAAAGACCTCTCTCTCTCTCTCTCTCTCTCTCTCTCTCTCTCTCTCTCTCTCTCTCTCTCTCTCTCTCTCTCCCCCTCTGTGGGGGTGGTGGCGGGGTGGATGTTTTGGATTGCAGTTTATCAATTTCAGTTTGAGGCAAGAATAAAAGAGACTGGGGGAAAAGGTCCATTGGGAAAATCAACTTTGTAGTGATATCATGGGTATCTGTTGAAATAGCTCTCAACCTGTTCAGTTGGTTTTACTTTTATTTTTAAACACATAGCAGTAGCAACCTCAGCTAAACCTCTAATTGTGATTTTGATTAATTGGGCATGTGGGAACATATAAGAGTTGTGCGCAAGAGACTCATATGTGGGGAGATCCTTTTGGCAGCTTGCCTACACTCCTCTTTAGGAAGACAACCAAAGCAAACCCACGAAGCACTCTCAGGGATTCATAAGACAAAGCAAAGCGGGAGGGGAAGTGTTAGATGGATTGAAGATACACCCAGCTGCTGCAAACGATGATTTACTATACCTTTGAAGCATGGCTGGGAGCCTATCAAGTACTCCAGTGTGGCAACTGACAAGCTATAATCTGTAGTAGATTTACAATGCACTCACCCTTACCTATGCTATACTACACTCTGTAAATAGCAGATTCGACAAGTGAGAGTGGAAAAAAATGCTATCATAATACTTTCAATTTACATCTGATT
This sequence comes from Cryptoblepharus egeriae, assembly GCA_030015325.1. Classification (NCBI taxonomy): domain Eukaryota; kingdom Metazoa; phylum Chordata; class Lepidosauria; order Squamata; family Scincidae; genus Cryptoblepharus; species Cryptoblepharus egeriae. The sequence goes on along the minus strand of JAREYC010000005.1, from coordinate 49,321,631 downwards.
GACAGGTGGAGTGACCAAGACTCTATTATTCTAGCAAGCAGAACGATATAAGGGATGCCTCAAGGAAGCTGCTCACGACACAGAGGTTGACTACAGCTACACTGTCTAGAAGGTTCTGGATACAAGACATAATGCTTGAGTTTGACATATGGAAGAGATGAAGTGTTTAAAGGAGAGGGATTGGCGAGATGACACATCTTAGTGAACGGAATGGCAGAGTGTGATGTGAAGACAATTATTACACAATGGAACATTTATGGGTTTTGGTAGAGCTATCATATAGTTTCTTTTATCACTTCAAATGTCATTTATGAACGCACTCTGAGTTATGATTTATATTCTCCATGGCATTTTACTTCTTCTGCAAGAGGAACACAATGGAACTCAATCTACGCCAGCTGTAGGCTGATCTAGGCCAATTGTGCAGTTTGTGCAATCAGAGGTCCTGGGGCAGTGATCTCATGTTGTCATGCTTTGGCACCCGGGGGCAGTGATGTCACATTCTTGCATGATGTCAACCATAGGCTCTCCCTATGGGTGAGGCGCTGGTCACGTGCATGTGGGATTCCTCCTTCTTCTGGAAGAGTTGGAAGAGACTTAGGGCAAAATCCAGAGTAACTATGGGGAGTCCTTGCTCCAGTGTAAAAACAACTTACTCTGGATTCCAATATGAATTTCCCATAGGTTTTGACTAGGTTGTGCTCCCGTAGTTACGTGCTCCCGTAGATACTCTGGATTTGGGGGTTAGTGCTATTTTCCGGGAAAAATAGGTGCTAGTACTCACCTGCCGGTACTCACCTGTGTGTGTGTGTCTCTGTGTGTGTACTCACCTACAGAGGTGCTGGTACTCTGTATAGGCGCATACTCCTCAAAAAGACCCCTGGCTGAGCTTAACTATGTGAACATGAGACATCATAACCTCCCAAGAGTTTATCAATCCTTTTGCTTTCTTACCATTCAATCTGTTGTTTCCCATGAGAGTCTTTTTAAAATTGTTAGCACCTGTACACAGGAAACTATCTCATTTCTTTGTCATGTAAACCAGTTTGAGACAGTTGAAGTATAAAAACAAATAAATGAAGGAATTAATAAAAATATTCGAGCCCAGCCCTATTCTCTTCACGCCGTTCCAACCACTTCAAAATGGCTACCACTGCATCCTACAAAGGGGGAGTTGTGGAGCTCTTCTCTGGGTATTATTTTGCACTCCCTCCCCCATTTGCTCTTTCACCACCCCTTCTGCAGCAGGAATTCTTGTGCTCGGTTGGAATGAGAGACTTTTACCTGCCATAAAAGACATGAGTGGTCATCTATTTGCTTAGAGAACATTCAGTGGAAAATTGTCTACTGAGGATGTCTATGAAAATATATCTGTCTTGAAAAAAAGGCTTTCTGGGTCCTCACCCTATTGTAGTGCAGCTTGTGCTATTTTATTGCATGCTATGCTGGACCCTATTTCACATTAAGTTGAGACACATCTTCTGACCGTAAATGTGTCTCTTCATAACATCTGACACTTTTAAACTATGTTTATGACAGAATAATATTCAGCATAACTATCAGAATGATGAATGTTGTTTTGAAAGACATGTAGAAGACAGCAATGAACACTGGAATAAAAATAAATCACTGTTAATTTTTGGATGGTAAATTCTGACAGTGCCCAAAGGCCTGTTTTAAAGTACAATCACCTCCAGGAAGTTGAGGTTCTCTTTGAAACAGAAAGCAGGGTAAAAATTAATCTGTAAAAACAACATATTTAAATAATGAGTGTAAAACATGTTATCATATCAGCTACTTGAATAGGAAATAGGTGGAAATACATTTTTGAAATATGGGATAGGGTGCAATCCTAACCAATTTAGGCCAGCATAACTCACCTGTAACTTTCCATGGTGGTGTGGGGAAACCAGCGCATGCTTGAGCAGAGGCCAAATCCTCTACCCAAGAGTGGGGCACTTATGGCATTTTTGTGACACCCCCAGGCCAGCGTGGGACTTGTGCTGGGAATTATGCCAGCCTAACTGGCGTTAGGATTGCAACCTTAGAAATGCCAAATGGAAGTGAGGATGCACGGTACAGGTATCATGTTGTCTTCAGTGCTCCTTGAGCATCTGGTTGGCCACTTTGAGATAAAGCTGGATTAGATTGCCCTTGACTGATCCTGCATGGCTCTTATATACTTATGTATGTTCAGAAATCAAACTGCCTAGTGGGATTGACTGAGAAAACTCTCAATCCCAGTGTGTGTATGCAGTCCCAATCCAGCACTAAGAAATGCACAATCTCATGTGATCTATTTATGAAAGGAGATCCAGTAGTAAGAACCACAGATGCAATTGCCATTTGCCCATGTGGTTCTTCAGCCATCAAGGAAATAATGCAAAAATTAGTAATGGTGGTTTGAGGCAAAAATATCTAAGGGAAGCATGATCACAGCCCACTAGTCAAGTACTTTAGTCTGCCTGGTGTTTGATAACCACCCCCTTCTCTTTTTTTGCAGTCCCAAACAAACAGCAAACCAGGAGGCTTGGTGAGTCATCCTACATAGCTGGTGGGCTGCACACAGCATGGTGGCTCACAATTATGCCGGCTTTTGCTGTGGAATACCAAGCTTCCTCCTTTTTTATAACAAAGATCCCCGGAATTCTATATTTCACCTATATTTTTTTTATCTTATTTCATCTACATTTTATTTACTGAACATTGTTACTTTATAACTAACTCCACAGTTTAAAAAAGTATGCAGTCACTTTAAGCTATATTTTATCGATTGTATTGATCTAGGTACAAAGACTTTACTCATATGTTTCAATTATTGGTTGTAAGCTGCTGCAAGTGCTACATGACAAAAAAGCAGGGAAAAGACATATAAAAACCAAGCGCTTCTTCTCACAACACGTTATTTGTGTTGGAATTTATTGCTGTAAGAAGAGGTGATAGTCAGTAGCTTTATAGCACCCGTGGTGCAGTGAACACACTTTATAGCGTGTTTGCGACACTGGAGCCAGCAGTATGCACATACCAACAGCTTCCAGATTGGACTCTCAATCCCCTGGATTCCTGGAAAGGAGTTCCATCAATGGCTATCAAACATTATTGTTCAGTGGCAGAAGATGTGAAGTAGCAGCTGCTGACGAACAATTGTGGGGAAATCTCTTCTGGAATAAAATAAAAAAACCAGCTGAAAATGCACATTCAAGCTGGAACATTTGGCTTTTGTCATGCATTTTCAGCCAATCCTGAAAACATATTACCCATTGCATGGTTGCCGACATAGTACACGTTGCATCATCAGAGGCTGCTTTATGGCAGTCAGGGAGGATGGAGGCTGAAGCAGCTTTCCACATGATGGCTGAAGACCTTCTGGAGCAGATATGGTTACAAAGTGTGTGGAATCGAATGATCATGCCCGGATCAGGCAGGTGGAGGAGTTCAGCGGCACTCACCAAGTCCTGACAACCTTCCTGGGCTGTATCTGCCTTCGCAGGCCAATGAGGACTTGTAGAATTGTCACAAATCAGAGTTTACCTGTTGTGGCTGCTGGGCCACGATGTTCTCTAACCCCAGTGAGACCAAAATCCTGTTGCCCTCTCCTACTCTATGTACCTTTTGATGCAATCTTACCTGTTCTGGCTGGCATAGGGACTGGGTCTGATGCTGTCTGGCTAGCACATGTTATTGTGCTAGTATGAATATCACTTGATTTGGTGCAAACGAACTTTATAGCACATTTGCAACACTTGGGAGCCAGTGCAGGGGGCCCGGCTGGTACAACACACCTTTAGGATTTGGCTGCCGATGAAAAACCAATTAAAACTTATTTTAAAAATTATCTTTCATAAAAAATAAAACTAAAAAAATGACAAATTAAAACTAATTTTTATTTGGCTAGATAATCTTTAGTGAAATAATTTTTCCATTTACTAGGAGTAAGTCCCACTTGTCGGTACTTTCGGGTTCAGGGTTTCTGAATTAGTAAGCACAGATTCAGGATGAATGGCAGGATGAATAGTCACAGTCTATTTCAGCCTCTAGAAATACAGTATATGCAACGAATCAATTACATATATATTCATTGTACAGTCAAAACACATTTCTTCTATTCTTACATTTAAAAATAAAAGGTGGCCAGGGGAACCCATTGGTCTTGAATGAGTCTAAGTTAAAACCTTAAATGTACAATGATTTGCAAAAATGTTCATGGTTCCTTCTTTCATTCAATGTGCTGATTCTGAGGCAACATCCTTCTTGGGAACGTATCATTGCCATTTTTGTCACAGAGGATAAGACACACCATAACTAATGTAATACTTTATACTGAGGCAGCATTTCTCCTGAGGGTTATTATCCTACTAAGAAAATTGTACATCTCTCAGAAATGTACCTGAAAATGAAATCTAGTACCTAAGCTGCATATTTTTTTTTAAAAGCAGGGCTTGTTGTGATAGCCATATCACAACATATCACACATGATATAAAGACCATGACTTGAATATCAGTTTTTTGGATCCTAATTTTGGAGGTAGCCTCATCACTACTCTCAAGGCTCTGCATACACCCACAGTACAGTACTGTCAATACTGTAACATGCCACTGTTTATGTGGGGCTGACTCTTCAGAAACTGCAACTGAAGATTCTTCAGGAACTGAAATTGGTGAGAAATTGTCTCAACTGTTTTGACACATTTCACTGCTTTTAGTGCAGTTTTACAGGGTCTTTCTGGTAGGGTACAATTCAAAGTCATGTTCTTTAACCTGGTTTGGGAACTGGAGGGGGAGATGGCAAAAAATGGGGAGGTAGATTTATTTAGTAAAGGATTTTTACCCCACCTTTCTCTTCCAATTGGCCCAGGAGGAACTGGCTCAACAGAGGCCTCCACTTCCATATCCTAAATTATATTCCAGCATTACACAGGGCTTCCTGGATTTGCTGTATAGCTGGTGCGGCTATGAAAATCTCCAGAGGGCAGGCTGGAGAGTTACACGGAGTAAGGTGGTCATGCGGCCAGCATGACTGCATGGAACACTGTTTACCTTCCCACCAAGATGGTCACTGTTTTTCTAGGTGCATTTGCATGCTTCAAACTACTAGGTTGGCAGCAGCTGAGTGGAGGACAGGGGCTCACTCTGTCTTGCAACATCTGGGTTTTGAAGCCCAGCCTGTTGGATGACAGGTTATGGCTACAATCCAGAGTAACTACAGGATGTTTTACATGATGTATTTATGGTACCACCTATGGGAAACCTATGGGAAATGCATAGAGCAATCCAGAGTAAGAGCCTCTTACGTCGTCCCTTAGTTACTCTGGATTGTAGGGTATGACAGGCATAACCAGCTGAGCCACTGCAGCCTGACTATACCAGTGCAGGTTAGGATTGGCAATCATGTAGAAGTGAGCTTCACCAAGTTTCAGATTATTTCAGATTATTTCAGATACTGGGACTTTCGAATTATTTTGTATAGGATTGCAGCCAATTCTATAGCATGGGTTCGTTTAGTTACTTCTTTGTCAAGAAAAGTTCTGTGCTCCAAAGACTTGCCAAAATGAATAGGGCAGTCATGTCCAGTATGATGGATCACACAATTGTGACCAGAAACAATGTGTGTGCGCACACACACGTCTATAAAGCAACTACACAGAAATATATGTTCGTTAAGGGCCATATTTTATTTTATAGTATTTACACTGTACCATCAATTCACCAAAAGAGCAATAATTTTTTAAAAAAGCAACAATACAACAAAAAATCCAAGACAAACACAAACTGTTTGACATGAATAACAAAACACAGCCATCACAAAAAACCACAAAGCATAAATTGAGCAATTTATTTCTCCAAGCTTTGTATATATGTTTTCTCACTTTATTTCTTTTAAATTTATTTTACTATTTGAATAATGTTTTTGTGGGGAGGGAGGTACTGAATAGAACTGTGTGGCAACATGAGGGAATGTCCAGTGAATGTGTAATTGTATCTTCTGCAAAATGAATGAATATCTCTTCTTGTCAGGACCGCTTTATATTTATTCCATTTTTTTCTTTGTCCTGGTGTTAATTCTTGCCAGAGAAGAATTAAGAATATAACAATCCTTTCTCTACATTTTGTTTTTCATTAGTTGTTGTTTGGGTTGAAGGAATGTCTAATGATGTTCTTTATAAGCCAATTTGCATACCCTCTCTTAGCTTCATTGAGCCAGTGATTTTTCTGTTGTTGCTTCCAGGAGACTTTGATCCTTGAGAACATTAATTTTCAGTTCTCTATCAGAAAAGTACCTAAATACCTAGATTTTAATGAAGCATTGGACTGTAAAAGTCAGACGTATTGATCCATGCATTTTCCTTTTTATTTTAGTGGCTTCTATCATGCCAGGCCTTTATTGCTTTAAAGTGAAAATGCCTACAAGATATGGGCTAATAAAATTTGCTGCTGCACCTATGTAGAAATAGGAAATAGTATCTCAGCCAACACAAATTCTAATATTCAGCTGATTTGTGCACAAAGCTTTTGATATGAAGCAGTTGAAAGGTAGCATCATTGATAGACCATACACTCTATTTGCAAAATATGGTATTATTGTGAGTTTAATTAAATTTCTTCCCAATGTTGGACGTATGCAATAGGGACCAAATGTATACAACTATTGGCTGGGCAGAAATGGGTTAAATTCATTCCACTGAATACATTCTCATCACAGCTAGGCACGTTTAAAACACACACACACACACACACACACACACACACACACACACACACACACACACACACACACAAAGGGGTACATTGGTTTATGTGCACAATTCATTCTGGAAGCATGTTTATAATCCAAAACACTTGTATAGCAAAGCAAATTTTCCCATAAGAAATAATGGAAACTCAGACAATTTGTTCCACGATCCAAAAATATTTGTATAAAATTATTACAAGTCTGTAATATAATACAAAATGATAAAAGTACATAAATTAACCTGCACTTAGTCTCTCAGGTTTCTCAGGCGGCAATCTGTGCCCTTACACAGAAGTGAGCCCCACTGATTATAATAGGGCTTAGTTTAGAGTAGATATGCAAGGCTGGGTTTCTCAGGCTCTTTTCCATTCCCCTTACACAGGAGTGAGCCCCATTGATTGTAATAGGCTTACATCTGACTCTCTCAGGTGAGACTGAGCAGGTGATGGTGGAGTGCCAAAACCAGCCATATTCCAGCAGAGACTATTTTTTTCTTGCAAGACAAACTTTATTAGAAATGTTTGCTTGTCTTGCAAAATGCTCTTAATCCAAAAATGCTTTCAATCCAGGGTTTTACTATATGTTCTAATCCTAATTCTGCCCAGTGCCAGGGCTGTGCTTGTCTGTTATGTACTTTCCCACCTGCTAGAGGCACCCTGCACTGGTTGAGAGACCTGCACCAGTTTGTACTGGGCTTCAGCACTGGTGGGATGCCCAGGAGGACCACTGGGTGGTACGTAACCCTGATGGGCAGCAAAACTGTTTCTTGTAGCAGGAGGAAGGTGAGGGGAGGGCAGAACAGGCTGGTGGGCAGGTGGGAGATTGGAACAAACCAGTAGGCCCAGTACTGCTGGTTGCAGGGTAAGTTTAGGATTGGGCTATTATCTCACTTTGAATTTCTCATCACTTAGGAACTTAGGCAGCATGCAGTACTGTAGTAATATGTAAGCCAAGGCTTCAGTGAAAAGAGTGAACCAGACAAATATAATTGAGAGAGAAGAAAAACAGTGTACAAAATTAGAGAACTAAAGTACTAATAATTAGAGTACTAAACATAGACCAAGAATACCTGGGCTTGAATTCCCGATCACAGTAAATCATGAAACTTACTAGATCACTTTGGATTAGTTGCAATCTAACCCACTTCTTAGGTCTGTTGTAAGGGAAAAAAGAAGGAAGGTGGGAATCCATGCATACTACCATGTGCTTCTTGTAGATTGAGTGGTATAAAGATGTGGGGAAAATAAAGCAAAAACTCATAGTGCTCATTTGTCATAGGCTTGTATTATGCCCTCCATATGGATTTTCCTTCCATATCTTTTCACGTTGCCCTCCATATGGACTTTCTCCTATATATTTTTATTCAGACTAAAATATGTGGGAGTATTTGTATTCATAAATGTACCCATAGATTCAGAAAGAGACAAAATCATTCAATCATGCAATTGCCACAGAGCTAGCAGCCTAAAACTGAGTACAGTACCAAGTATTACCAAAGCATCAATGGATAGCAATGTCATTCTGAAATACAGCCTTATTTCTAAAATAGACCAGGATAAATAACATATGTTATGTATAGTCAAACAGAAGCAATACATTAATAGCATACAAACATTTTGAATGCAAAGATAGGACTTGGTTTAGAAAGTTACAATCTGTTCAAAGATTCTCTCTGATTGATAGAAGCTCTGTTCAAAACAAGGTACTACTCATTATAACAAAAATGTGTTGAACAGAGGGTAGGTATCCCTGCAGGTTAACTGCCAGTCGTGTCTGACTCTAGGGTGCAGTGCTCATCCCCGTTTCTAAGCCAGCGTTGTCCAAGGACACTTCCATGGTCATGGGGCCGGCATGACCATATGCCGAGGCACACGGAACGCTGTTATCTTTCCCACCAACGTGGTACCTATTTATCTACTTGCATTTACATGCTTTCAAACTGGTAGGTTGGCAGGAGCTGAGCAAAGGACAGGAGCTCACCCTGTCTTATGGGGATCCGGGTCTCGAACCCTGGCCTGCTGATTAACAGGCACAGTGTCTTAACCACTTGTGCCACCACAGCCACCGCAACGTTTGACCAGTAAGTTGTTGATTTACAGGTGTGCCATAAGGTAAAGTCTATTTCCTGGATAATCTTAGTGCAAGATTTTTGGTTAGTTTTTTTATGAGTCTGTTTTACTATTAGGGGCTGTGGGTGGTGCAAGCGGTTAAGATGCTGTGCCTGTTAACCAGCAGGCCAGGGTTTGATACCCAGATCGGCCCCACAAGACAGGGTGAGCTCCTGTCCTTAGCCCAGCTTTGTGACGCCAGCTGGATCCGATCGTATCGGCTCTAATTCAGAATCGTATCGGCTCATTGGACTAATTCAGTGGCATGGAGAGGGGGGATTTGCTGCTTGGGTAACAGCCTATCCTCCATAACAATCCAACCCAGGCTTTCGTGCTTCGCATGCAGCATATGCAGCGCTGAGCACGATACCATAGTCTTTCAAGACTGACGGAGGCCTGCTTTTTTACTATTAGAGGCCCAGAGTCAAAAGATGAGCTTATTCATTCAAATGAATGCATGATGTGGAACCCTAACTAATCTGTGTACTTTGATCCATGCTTAGAGTTGCCATATGTGCTGGAAAACTGGGTACTATCCCAGTTTGGGGGGATTGCATTCACATACAGGCATGTTTGACACGAGGTCCTGAACCGGGTTTATGAAAGAGAATTATGGCAACCTTAACCATGTTTCTTCAGCATCTGAAAGTTTATATCCCACCCATAGGATGAATGTGAGATTCCAAACCACTACCATTTCTCTTTGGCTCTTCTCTCTATTTTCAACTTTATTTTTCCTCTGACTACCTTCTCCAACCCTATTCTTGACTTTGGATTTCCCTTTGCTTAGATAAATTCCCCAAATTCCTGGGCCTTTTCTCCATAGCCTCCTTCGTTCCCAGCACTTTGATTGTTTTTCTTCTCTCTTGTGAGCAGCGCACCTTAGTTTGTCCCTCAAACAAACCTTCACATCTTTCCTTCACAGGCGATACACCATCATTGAGCTTGCACAGCTAATCTTTCCTTTCTCTCTCAATGGAACTATACAAAAGTATAGCCAATTTTCCATTTGTTCAGGCTTTGACAGTGCGGAACAGACATTGGAAAAGGTCCAGATGCAGTGAAACATATAAAATAAAATGTTTTAGTAGTACAGTAAGGTAGGTCTGCTGCATTTAGAAGGAAAGATGAAACAAAAACAGAAGCTGGTCCTACTCAGAAGAATGAGGCCAAGCTCCAGTCAAAGAAATAAATTACAAAAGAAAATCAGGAGCCAAAGAAAGGCCAGAAGAAAATGGAACTTGAATTTGCACCAATATTAGAAAGAGAATAATTGCAGAAAGACAAAGAGCCACAGTAATTGAGGCCAATTTCTCTGAAAGGAACCAAGGAGCCCTTTTTGCACAACCTGATCCAACCTCCAGGTTTTGATGGGTAAAAATGAGGGTGTGTGATGTTGGGAGGAAGAATGACAAGCTTGACATGGAGAAAGAGAGCTGGTAATGGGGAAAAGCAGTGGAAAATGATGGGAAAGAGGTTGCAAGAGGATTTTTGGGAATGAGTGGGGTAAAGAAGTAAAAATGATGGCAAGAGTGAGGGTAAACATTGGATGGCAGATAAAAGATGAAGCTAGGAATGATGGACAATGTGGCTGAAGAAAAATATGACAAGTGGATGGAGCATTAGAAAGTCAGAGACTCTAGGTGTAATCCAAAGCCTCCTGGCATTGGCTGAAGAATGTTGCAAAAGTGGTATAAGGCACTCCACACCACTATCACAGGAGATAAACTGGGACACACTGAGCTGGTGTGTACCAATCGCAGTGCTGCCTTGAACACAAGGGTTATGTTGGCCAAGCTCTGCCAGTGCAGGAGTGTGTGGGGGGGGGGGGGACATGAGGAGGGTGGAAAGGAGACAGGAGCTAAATGTTCCATGGTGTTGGGAATGCAGGCATTGGGCAGGACTATGGGCATGTGGGCAATGTGTGGGAGGCAGGGCACAGAATCAGCACTTGAGCAGGACCCTATCCATATTCCCATGTAGCTTATGCTGGTCGCTGCTGCTTAGAACTACACCACCAAAACTAGTGGCACAGATCCAAGTAGACCCATTGGGGCTGTTGCTGCATTACCAGGGATAAAGGGAAATATTTCCCCTTGCACCAGGATGGCACTGCTTCAAACTTTCAGCATCCTCAAACGTGCTGGATGCAGCACAAGCCTGCCAGCCTGTCTGCTCCAGCTCAAGTTAGGATTGTGCTGCACTTTTCTTATCACAATATATACAAACATTCATGTTTTTTTCCATTGTAATATAATTACTGGATACCTTTTTACATATCTTTTGAATGTTTCAAATCTCCATTTTGGCATTTTGACAATTTCCTAATGATTGCACAAGTTCTTTGGACTCTCTCTCTCTCTCTCTCACACACACACACACACAAACTTACTGGCAAAAATCAAACTGACTTTTTTTTAAAGAAACATACTAATTACATCTTTTGCAGACTATGAGATGTTACTTGGCAGGAAAACAAAATTGCAAAGGTAAAGAAAAAAGAAGCAAACAATACAGCAGAATTTATTATAACAAAAAGAAGCATGAGTTTAAAAGTAGATTAAACTATAAATAGGAAATTGGATTAGTGTTGTGTAGGTTGACTTGGAATCAGGATCTGATTGGAGCAACCTATGTTTGTCGTTAGAGAGAATATTGTCTGTAGAGAGATAAATTTGTCTGAGGAGAGACAATAGTAATTTTTCCCAACTGATCTCTTTGCAGCCAAAGATTGTGACAAACAGTTTAGGCTTGAACAGATGGGATTTCCAGATTGCATCCTGGAGATGTGGCTCACCTGAAGTTCTGTTCTTTGCCGCAGGAGAGGGGGAAGCTGGCAGGGGAAACTGATTCTGCTTTATCTTCTGAAGTGTTGAAAAATTTAAAGTTCCCCTCTTTAAAAGTATCTGATCTGCTGCCTGCAAAATTGATTTGCTTGTTTGTTGCAGACGGCTTTTGTTCCAAAATGCACCTCAGCAAAAAGGCACATATGCCCTACAATCCAGAGTAACTACAGGAGCACGTAAGAGACATTACGTGCACTCGTAGTTATGGCACCACCTAGTGAAAACCTATGGGAATTTATTTATTTATTTATTTAATTGATTTTTATCCCGCCTTTCCTCCCCTGCAAGAGGGAGCTCAAGGCGGCTAACATCAAAGGATAAAACATCATTAAAATAGAACATAAATAGAGATTAAAACACCATTAAAATATAATTAAAATACAATTAAAATGAAGTAAAAACATGCAGATTAAAATATTTGTTAAAAACAGTAAAAACAATAAAAACAACTGTCCCCCCACCTCTGCCCCATTAAAATGCTTTCTTAAAATAGAAGGTTTTGAGGCTCCGCCTGAAGCTCTGTAATGAGGGAGCTTTTCTCAGTTCAAAGGGGAGGGAGTTCCAAAGCCGGGGTGCCACCCTGGAGAAGGCCCTATCTCTGTCCGCCACTCCCCTCACATCTCTAAGTGGCAGCACAGTCAGTAGGGCACCCTCAGATGACCTTAGGTGACGGGTTGGATTGTACGGAAGAAGGCGGTCCCTCAGATACCCTGGACCCAAGCCGTTTAGGGCTTTAAAGGTCAGGACCAGCACTTTGAATTCAGCCCGGAAACAAATGGGCAGCCAGTGTAGTCGCTGAAGCAGTGGCCCGACAGAGTCGAACCGACCAGCCCCAGCAACCACATGGGCCACCGCATTCTGGACTAGTTGAAGTTTCTGGACCGTCTTCAGAGGCAGCCCCACATAGAGCGTGTTACAATAATCTATTGTAAAATTCATATTGTAATCCAGAGTAAATTGTTCATACACCAGAGCAAGGACTCCCCTAGTTACTATGGTGAATGTGTAAGACTGAACTAAGAGGGGGCCGTCATCTTTGAATTGCATGCAAGTGCGTTTGAATTTCTCTTAAGGGGTCTCTGGGTCTGTCTTCCCAGAGGTGAAGCTCCACTCCCCTCCTTCCTCCCCTTCTGAACCTCCCTCCCTTTCTGAGGGAGGCACTCTCTCTCCCCTCCTTCCCCCCTAAGGTTATATATTTCTTTAAATTTTAAAATACAAACAGTCTGTTCCCATTACCATCATTCAGACAGGGCATCACAATCATTCCACAGCCCATTCAGACACTACACTGCTGAGATGGGTCACTATATAAATGTCTCAAAGCTCAATACTTTCAAGTGAGAGTGAGGAGCTTCTTTATGCCCTGAAACTTTGGAGGAGGCTATTCAGGAAGGCTGTCCTTGCTAAACATCTTATTTTGATTAAAAACCTTATTTCTAGCCATTTTTCAGAAGTTATTTCCTTGTGCAGTTTGCAAAGCATGATGGGTTTCTCATATGCAAATGAAGCAGCCTCTCTGGGGATGGTGTTTTTGTGGGTCTTTCATGGTCAGGCACTTTCATGGACAGCTTTACAAAGGGGTCCTTAGATGGGAACAGAGCTGCTGAGAAAGGTCTGGGAGCCTTAGAGTAGGAGCAGCATTTGAGTCCTCCAGGGCTTTTGGTGGGGGCCATGCCTGCCTCCCCGGTTACCTTTGCAGCCCAGTACTAGGCATGGAGAACTACTCAGTACTACAGAGTACTCCTAAGGAGTAAGCCTCACTGTATAGCCTGTGTATAGCCTCACTGTATAGCCTGTGGCCATAATCCTAGCCACACTTTCCTGGGAGCAATTCCCATTGACTATCATGGGATTTCCTTCTGAGTAGCATGCATAGGATTAGGATTTGAGGCTACTTTCCCATCCACACTTTCCTGAGAATAAGCCCACTGACTATAATGGGACTTACTTCTGAGGAGATTGGCAGAGGCTTGGATCTCTCCCTCCAGCCCTGTCTACTTTCCTGAGAGTAAGCCCACTGACTATAATGGCACTATCTTCTGAGTAGAAATCTTTAGGACTGGGCTCTGAGGCTGCAATCATATCCACACTTATATGGGAGTAAGCCCCACTGACTAGAATGAGACTTACTTCTAAGTAATCCTGCAAAGGATTGGACTGTAAGGCTAAAATCCTGACCACACAGTCCTGGGAGAAAGCCCTATTGACTTGAATGGGACTTCTGAGTAGACAAGTTAGGATTGGGCTCAGGCTGCAATCCTATCCACACTGTGGTCCTTTTGCACCCCCCCCCCAAGAAATCACCCCACCCCATCCTGCCCCTCTGAGAAATCTCTCCACCTGAGATTGTGGGGGGCAGGATGGGGGCCCCCTGAAGAAATAGCCCCAGTTCCCATCTTGCCACCCCAGGAGTCCAGTCCACTGCCTACTCTGAAGTAAATCCTATTAAAGTCAGTAGATTTTACTCCCCAGTGAGGATAGGCATGTAGCCTCAAAGCCCAATCATCTGTCTACTCAGAAGTAAGTTCATTATAATAGTGAAGCTTACTCACTGGAAAGAGTGCATAGGATTGCAGCCAGAAGCTGGTTTCTAAGAGCTTGTAATCCTATGCTTGACTACTCAAAAGTTAATCCCATTTCAATCTATGAATCTTACTCCCAGGAAAGTGTGCAGAGGAGTACAGCATAAGAGCCCAATCCTATTCTTGGCTACCCAGAAGTAAGTTCCATTAGAGTCTGTGGAGCTTACTTCCAAGAAAGTGAATAGGATTGCAGCCAGAGGCTGGTTACTAAGAGTTCAGTCCTTTGCTTGACTACTCAGAAGTCCTATTATATTCAATGGTGCTTACTACTAGGTAAATTTGGATGCTATTGCAGCAAGAGGCTGGGATTCTAAGAGCCCAAATCTTATGCATTCAGATTCAGAAGTAAGTCCCATAATAGTCAATGAAGCTTACTTACAGGAAAATGTAGACAGGATTGTAGCCTTAAGTAGTGGCTTAGAGGCAAACCTCAACCTGCAGAGGGGACACCACAGACTCTGGTCCTAAACTGTAGATCAGTGTTTCTCAACCAGTGGTATGAGCACCACCTGTGGAACTTGTGGTAGTATCTGCTGGTACATAAGCACCTGGATGCAAGTGTTATGTGTGTTCCTTGAGGCAGCTGGTGGGCTGCTGTGTGATTCAGGAAGCTGGACTAGATGGGTCTTTGGTGTGATCCAGTGGAGGCTTTTCTTATGTTTTTATGTTCTTATTTGTGGCATCCCTGGACACATTCCCCCTGAGAGCACAACAAAGCATAATGCATAGCAATAAATTACACTGAACTTAATACTGATTGATGCAGTAACAGGTGATACAATTTTTTTTTGTAAACTAAGGGTTAAAGTGGTCATTAGAACACAGAGAAGTTGTTAAATTTGAAGCCCACCATGGCTGTGCAGGACTGGGCTCTGAGGCTGCTGCAATCCTATCCACACTTTCCTGGGAGTAAGCCCCATTGGCTATAATAGGGCTTACTTCTGAGTAGACCTGCACAGGACTGGGCTAAGTCACTCCCAGTATTCAGCCCAGCTGAATACTCCCTGCCCCCTGACCCCACCCTGGCCATGCCCACTTATGCGAACCGGTTGTTGGCCACGGTGGTCCCACCTCTGACTGCATCCTGTGGAAAGACCTCCCATTTGATACACTTTAAGACTAAATTTACTTTGGAAGTATTTATGAGACCTGAATCTGATAAAAAAGGAAGTGGCTTTGTATAAATGACCTTAGAAAACTGATGAATTTGTCTTTACTTGGTACATCACGGAAAATTCGTGCTTGATTTGCATTTTCTCTTTACAATCATATTGGGTATACATTATCCTGGACACAAAATACCTATATAGCCTACACAAGGCACAAGTCTATTATGGGCTACACAAGGCACAAGGATGTTCTATAGCACCATTCACACTCCTTATTTCACAAGTCCCTCCCATTCACCCCCACTATGCAAATAAATTTATATTAGAGCCTTTTTTTAACTTCCAGAAAAGGCAAAATGTGCCACCAATAAGCTTAATATCAGCTGCGTAGAGCTGCCATGTCTCCTGTTCAGGTGGGGCTGGAACATATATAGACCTGATGTCTACCATACTGTAAGTTTGGAATAGGAAAAATTCCTGAGACGCTACAGATGAAATACAACCATAGCTAAATACTGTGATTGGGTGAGATCCAAATGTCTGTGAATTATTCCCCCTCATCATTTTGCAAGACTATTTGGGTATCATACTTAAGAGCTGTAGCTCTTAAAAAACATTAATTGACACAGTGATGGGTCATATTTGAAACTTTTGGTGAATCTAAGAAATTTTCCACGAGTCTGAAGGGAGAGAAGCTTTTTTGTAGGTTTTCACTGTCTGGTGAGTGGTTTGCTGCAACTCTATTAATAAACTGCAGATTTTTTAGAAAGTGACAGCTGGTAGGATAATATAATGGACAAGCCTGCAAAACTCTCTTCCAGAAACAAATTGTTCAAACTGCAAATAAACACTAATAGGGTACAGAATCACACTTTTCCAGGATGTGAATGTACAGTTGGCAATTTATATTTTCTATAAAGCATGGTCAATGCTCCAGAAAAATGTACTGCACTTAAATTCAACTGAAATCAATCGCCTATGCAGTCTGGTTTCATCTCTATTTACTCAGAAGTATAACCCATTCTTTTCAACAGGATTTATTCCTAACTAAGGTCAAAATCCAGTGCATGTACACATTGTGTTCAATAGGTCACATTATGTTCAGTAGGACTTACTCCCAAGAATGTATGCATAGGATTATAGTCTTATAGATTACCCTATGTGCTCTATACTTACTGCCAGCTCCAGGTGTTGCAAAGAGTGTCGTAAGGCATTCCAGCACCAATGATGAGAACGTGGGGCCAATACCAGTCAGTAAATTTATTTGTGCTGGGACAGCAGGGAGTAGGTGGAATGGGGTAGAGAGTGTGTGGACCATGGGGTGGATCAGCCCTTGGAGATAGTGGAAGTGTTGGCATAGTCTGCTGACAAATCCAGTGCTCTCTCATGAGAAACATGGCAAGGCATATCATTTCTGCACCCACTCAAAGGCAGGCACAGATCTGAGTAGATCCATTGGGGGCACCATAGATTAATAGGGGTAAGGGAATGTTAACTCCTTTATCCTGAGAAGACATACAACTGCTTCCCTAGTCCTATAAGATATATCAGAAGCCATTCTGGTCACTAGGGAAGCAGAGGACATTAGGAAAGTTTTCCTGGACACTAGGGAAGCAAAGGATTGGGCCCTTAGTGTGTACAGAATTGCAGCCTTAAATTAGAACATGATGGAATGACTTTGGAACAGGGACAGTAATCATGTGAGTATCCTAATCTTAATAGCAATAAAGTTCCTTAAACATTTGGTGCTTGTTGGCTGAAAACTTTGGGACTTGTGCAAGAGAGAAACAATAGTGCAGTTAACACAGTTAAAGAGTCCTTTTTCATATTACACTGGAATTTTACAGCTGCTATGCCTAGAAGAAAAGCTGCTGGATGTACATTCAAAGAAAATGGAATTTCCACACTCTTTGAAATGTGACACTGATGGATAATTTACTGTCCTAATTAGCATATATAAAGAAAATTAGGTTTCTCTTATTAAAGCACCAACTGAGATTGTAATAGTTAATATGCTATATTGCAGAATTGGGGCCTGTTATGGGGCCATAATAGCCCATTGGTTTTTCCCCTTTGGAAACTTGAATCTTTCAGATTCTACTCATGGGAGAAGGCTCTCTCCAAGTCCAGTGTTTGTCTTTTCAGATGAAAGCTTGACTGCAAGGGGGGTGTGAGGCAGAGCAATCTCACCTGTTCAAGAATCTCCTCATATGTTCCCACTACAGAAAGAGGATCAAAGACTTATGTTAACAGTTAGATCGTACACACCTCCTTCACATTTTTATCCATGAATTTTATTAAACAAATGTTCTTTTTTATAAAAAGATTAGAGTTAAAAGTGTTAATTATATACATATATACTGTAATTATATAGTAGCATGCAATGGCTCAGTGATTAAAGGCATTGTGCCTGTTGATTTCAGGTCAACAGTTCGAGACCGAAGTACTGCAAGACAGAATAAGCTCCCGTCAATTGCCCAGCTCCTGCCTACAAAGCAGTTCGTAAGCATGTAAATGTAAGTAGATAAATGGGTACCACTTTGGTGGGAAAGTAACAGCGTTCAGTTTGGCATTTAGTCATGCCAGGCACATTACAACAGAGGCATCTTTAAACAATGCTGGCTCTTTGGCTTAGAAACAAGGATGAGCACCGCACCAGAGAGTCAGTCACAACTAGCAGGGCCACCTGTGGGGGACACCTTTACTTTATAATTATAATAAATAATGTCCTATAAAAATGCTAAATTGCCGCAAGGTTTCTTTATTTCTAAGCACTCTTAGAATGATGCAATTCTAGTTAAATATGTGAAGTGTAAGCATACACACACGCGCACGCGCGCGCACACAGGCACATATACATACATATATAATTCAGTATTTCTCACTTTTTAAAATGACATCAGGTCCCACTTTTTAAAATAACAGTCTGTCCAGGACCCACCAGAAGTGGTCATTAACCTGGAATTGATATAAATGGAAGTGACATCTTCAAGCAGTGGCCATCTATGGCCACTGGGATGCCAAATATTTAGGTTGTTTCCCAATAATTTTTCAATAACAAAATTAATCCTTAAGGAAAAAATTCCTACTGGTCCAATTTTGTTATATGTAGATTTTTATACATAGATTTGACTCAACATGAATGGCCACTGCAAATCAGTTTTAGAAATTGCTTTTCTACTGTTGTAGAGAGGCAGTCATGCAAGCAATCATTCATTTTTCAGTTCCATCAAACCCCTGCAGATATTGAGGCACTAACTTATTAAATTAGGTACTATAGAGGAGTAAGAAATCTGGAAGAGGGTTTTTAACCCTATTTTTCCATTGCTTTCTTTATACTTTACATGGATTTTTTTTAACCACGGGAAATTCTGGAATTGAACCTTAGTGGATAATGAGGGACACCTGTATTTGTAATTTTGACACAACCAAAATAACTACACAGCAATTCCCCTTTCCAGCATTTCAACTTGCTGTGCAGGATTGCTATGCGATCGACGACCCATGCCTCACAACTCATCTAGTTCATCCTGAGCTGCTTTAACTGTAGTCTGTGGTATATACAGATATGTATCTATGTAGGCAGATAGGTAGGTAGGAACATCTTACAGGTTTAACTGGAATTTACCTCTATGCACTGTTTCATCTGAGAGTGCTCAAGTGTTAGAGACATGGTGTTTACTGCAATTTTATCAGAGTGTTTTGATAGGATTCACTTCAAAATGGAAAAAAAAATA
The DNA here is from genome assembly GCA_030015325.1 of Cryptoblepharus egeriae. Taxonomy (NCBI): domain Eukaryota; kingdom Metazoa; phylum Chordata; class Lepidosauria; order Squamata; family Scincidae; genus Cryptoblepharus; species Cryptoblepharus egeriae. The sequence goes on along the minus strand of JAREYC010000005.1, from coordinate 49,302,519 downwards.
GTTTTTGGACTCATGTCCCAAAATGGAAAATGTATCCACTTTAAGGACCTACACCAAGTAGAAATTTTTTAGCTTGAAACTAGAATTAAAAGATTGGTTTAACTGTCTGTTCAATTTCATGATCCATGACAGTTTTTCGTCTGATGAACAATACAACTGTTAAGAATATAATAAAGAATATAAACAGGAGCTGGGAAAATGACAGAGTGTTATGTTTACTTGCATACTAATGAACCTATATTGTGTGGGTAAGTGGGTAATTGATAGGTAGGGGAATGCTGTGAAGAAGGGAACACTGTTTTCAGAAAGCAAATGCCATGTAATTGCTAAAAGTACAAAAGACATAAGTAGCAGTAGAGCATGTTGCAATTTTGATATGGTGATGGACTGATGTGTCAACTGAGGACATATGTTCAAAGATGATTCATGTCTGCTTCTTGGGCCAATAATCTACAAGGCAGATTATGAAATTGAAAATCTGGAGGTGTTAGACTTATGACAGACGCTTCCTTAAAATACTTGGACAACTGGAACCTCTTGGTGAGTATTTGCTGTCATGGCTCAAGTAAGAGGACAGAGGCGTCATATTCCATAGGGCAAGGGAGCACCCAGAGCAGTAATTACCCTTTTCATGGTTTGATCAACCATTGATCAAACCAACTGAGCTGCGTGCAGGAATACAGTAGCTCATAGGATGAGGCTCTTAGTTTCAGATTTAAAAGTAGAAATGTAAATATTGCTCTTTGGCTTGGTGTGGAACTGGATTGCAAACAGTACAGAGCTACGCCATTTTGATGCAATTTCCAATGTTAAAAAAGCACACTACAAATATTCCACAGTAGTTATTATGGTCTCCACCTTTCATACCTTTCTCTTCATAATGAGAAGATGTGCCTACCAAATTCAAACAGGAGGTTTCCTAATTTGTTTTGCCACAAGGTGGCACCGTAAAACAGAGCACACGTGGTCAAGCTTAGAGACCTCATAGTGCAGTGTTAATGGCCACATTTTCTTTGAAAAATCATAGTTTGTCCCTTAAAATGGGTATTTTCATGATAATTATAGCTAGAAAACTCTAGTATATCCTCTCTGACTAAGCAAAGATTTTTTTTCTTTGCACACATTTAGGAGCCACTTAAATCCCTAAAAATCTAGATTCTTGGCAGTGGCGTAGATAATGATCATGCTGCCCAGTGCAAAGCTCAAAATGTTAACCTGGAAGTGATGTCACAACTGGCAGTGATGTCATCCCCAGACATTTTTAAAAATAAAATTGGGAAAAAACTTGTCTCTTCCTCCTCAACAGTTCATCACCAATTTGCTCTGCTAGTGGCACAGCTAAAGCACAAAATGCCTGGAATCAATATATTGATTACCTGGAATCAATATATTGTTGCCCACCTCTACCCTTCCCCGCAACAACAAAATCAAATTTAATTAAGTATTAACATGAAAATTGTGCTCCTTACTGGTTAGGAAAACTGCTGGGATAAAGAGGAATGGTTATTCTTTCCCTGTTAAGTATAAGAGGAGCACCATTTAGAAGTGCCTGTATCAGTTAGCAAGGGTAACTGTATTATATGTATATGGAAGTGAGAGCGATTTATATTAACACCTTATTAGTTCCACACAGTATCATAATTACATCTCATTTGCTTTCAGAGCAATTGGTCTCATGGGAAAGTTTTGAGTTAAGAAAATCTACCTTTTGTTCCATAGGCTTTTGTGTTTTTATTTTCTGGTTAATTGGCCAGAACGGTTGATAGGATATAGTTATTCCAATGCAGTTTGTTTCATTGCTGTGTGAATTAAATTACCGTACCTTTTTCCAATGATATATATCATGATGGTATTATCATTCAAACAACCCCCTTTTCACAAATCCTTGATTCCAGATTTATCCATGGAAATATAGTTCAGTCAATGAATTACTGTCATTTTGTTAAGATGGATGTAGTACAGTTTTGAAGTCATTTCCTATGCTTCACTTTTTAAATAACAGGAATGCTTCTGCAAGTTGCTCCTAAGTCTAAAATAATGGGGCAGGGAGAGTTTCCGAGTGTGTCTGTTTCAAGGACAAGGAGTCCTGGAGTGCCACTCTGTGGGGGTGCTGCAGTTTTTGCCTCTAGAGGAGAAAAAGAAAGGATTCCTTGCTGTGTCTCTTAAACCCAGAAGTGTGAGACTTCTGGTTTTATTTAAAGGGATGGTGCAAATGACGTATATATTTTGTTTGTGCTGTCCCTATAAATAAATCTGGAAATCAATAGCCTTAATGCAGCTGAGGAGGAGCATGGTAAAAAAAGGGAATGGTCAGCTTCTTGGTTGAACAAATGGGAAGCATACCATCCTAGCTCACCTCAGTTATGGGCCGGAGGGAAACAGTATGAGGATAAAGTGAATTTACGCACCATCTCACACCCCTCTCAATCTGCTGCTGAAGTTAATTGCTTCAGCTTTCAACATGCCTGGGCCTGTTGAAAGAGAAAGGCAAAGTGGGAACCCCAGAGCTATTTGCCTTAGCTCTGCCATTTTGTATCTTTCTTGTGAGCATATCAGACGTCTTCATGATGTTCAGGCCGTCACACATGTGACTTTTTCTGACAGGAGACTTTCCCAAGATAGAGACAGTGCTTCTCAAACTACCGAATGAGGCAGGCTGGCAATTCCCCCATTTCTCAAGTGAGAGATCCCAGTACTGTATACGTGCCACATTATTACTATCATTGATTTCCTGGAAATTTGCTGTGGACAAGCACTTGTAGGCAGACCACCGCTTTGTGTTGCACTGACCTACGACACTGAAATTGATTTGTGAGAGTATTCCTGTGCAGAACGTCGCAGCCTGGGCTGCCGTCCTCTCAGTGTGAGTTCAAGTTCAGGTGTTTCTCTGCCCTCAAACATGGAAAAATCAAACTCACGAGGAGCTAATTTCTTGCATGTGCACAGCCCGCATCTGATGCATTTTTGACTGCAATCCTAAATACATTTTCCTGGGAGTCAGACCCACTGAACACAAGGGGGCTTACTTTTGAGTAGACCTGGTTAGGATTGTGCTCAATGTTTTCTAGAGGTTTTCTTTAATAGCTAAATGAGAATCCTAGAGGTTATCAAACCAGCTGCTCTAGTAAAGCAGCCTTCGGGTTGTCAGGGTAACTGTAAGAGCACACTGCGAGCGACTCAGAAACAGCTTTTGCTGACTCCCCATCTTGCTTCCCCCCCAAAGGAGTCTTTCACAAGACGTTTGAGGGAGCACATTTTTTTAATAGCCCGACTTGCTTAATTCTGATCGGGAATGTGAAAAAGTAATCTTGTTTCTTCCCACCCCCCAACTCTTCATGCCACGTTATTGCCGACTTTTCTGGAAAATATTAATCTAGCGGCACATGCTGTTTTGCAAGTGATAAAATGTGTCAGTTAGAGGCACTTCAACTGCATTTTAAAAAGCCAGCAGCGAGAGATTCTATCCCTTCAGCCAATATCACATGCCAGCTTATTAATCATTAGAACTCAGCACTCCCCATTTATACAAGACGCGTGTTACTTATCTACACTTCTGCTTGTCCTCAAACGGCTAGTAATCATTGCTTTCTTATCTTCTTGATAGGTGTGAACTAAATGATTTATACTAATTGTGATTCCTGTAAAGAGAAGTTGGAGGACCTTTATTGAAAAATCTCAGATGATTTTAGAAAGCAGTCAAGACTGAATAATGGAAATACATAATAAAAGGTCCAGCCCTGTTATACACTGGTTTTTTTATACATGGATTTGACTTGACATGAATGGCCAGTGAAAATCACAGTTTTAAAAAACTGCTTTTCTACTGTTGTAGATAGGTATTCATGCAAGCAATCATGCCATTTTTCAGTCCCAGAATCAAACCCCAGCAGATATTGAGCCACTACCTCATTTTATTAGGCACAATAGAGGTGCTAGAAACCTGGAAGTGGGTCGTTTAGCCTATTTTTCAATTGTTTTCTTATATACAGTGGCGCCACACGTAAAGCATATTTCACGTAACAAATAAAAATTTCTCTAGGATTTTGCTTCATGTAACAAACTGTGCTTCACGTAAAGAACACATTCGTTGGCAGTTGGGGCAGATGCGCTGGCCAGCAGCCTGCTTAAAAAGCGTCAGGACTGCCTAGCGCACCTGCCCATAGTGAAAGCAACACTTCTATGCTGCTCCTCCTGTGGCCGGGTGTCCGCTGGGCAGAGGGAGAGAAGGGCAGTGGAGAAGAGGGAAGCAGCTCAGGGATAGCCAGAAGGGAGCAGGGGAGAGAGAGGCTCATGATGGAGAGAAGGAGAAAGTGGGGAGACACTTTGAAGGTGTCTTGGATTGCAGCCTCCTAACCATGTCTACCCAGAACTAAGCCCCATTGTGTTCAATGGGTCTTACTCTCAGGAAAGTGTCTTTAGGACTGCAGCCTAAGTAGACTTCATAAGATCATGCACATTGAATGCATGTTTTGAATTCAATTCCAGTGTTTTGTCATCATTTTTACATCCAGTTAATATTTTTATATGAATATTTTTGGGGTTGTGGAACCAATTGTCTGAGTTTCCATTATTTCCTATGGGAAAATCCACTTCACGTAAATAATGTTTCATGTAACAAACATACCTCCAGAATGAATTAAATTTGTTACATGAGGCATCACTGTACATTGTTTTCTTTTATCCATGGGCTGTGGGTGGCACAAGTGGTTAAGACACTGTGCCTGTTAACCTATAGGCCAGGGTTCGAGACCTGGGTCCCCACAAGACAGGGTGAGCTCCTGTCCTTAGCCCAGCTCTGCGATGCAGCTGGAACCAATTGTATAGGCTGTGCCATTCCATTGGACTAATTCAGTGGCATGGAGAGGGGGGATTTGCTGCTTGGGTAACAGCCTATGGGTAACTCCATAACAATCTAACCCAGGCTTTTGTGCTTCGCATGCAGCGTATGCAGCACCAAGCATGATACCATAGTCTTTCAAGACTGATGGAGGCCTGCTTTTTTTTATAAATACTTTAAGAACAGGTGCTCAGCTTTATAATTTACACCAATACTAAATTATAGCAGTAATAGGTAACTGATCTGTAATGAAATTATGTGCTTCTGCATTACCCCAGTTATGTCTAGTGATCAACCATCCTTATGAGATTGTATATTTTCAGGCATTGCTAAGATTGGATTGTATTTGTGTTATTCATAGAATAAATAATCTTTATCATCATTGATAACAAAGAAATATAGATTTTACCCTTGAAACCTCATGAGCAGGCAAACTGAAAACCAGGAATGTGCAGTGGGTGGTGAGGCAGGTGAGGCATGGCCTTCACACTGGAGTTGTTTGCAAAGCTCTGCCACTGTGTGAGGCACTTAAGCACTCACAACCTCACATGAATGTCTCACACAAGAGCAGGACTTTCCAAAGGATTCCAATGGGGAAGCTCTGCTTCATCAGTTCTCCTTTTCATCGGACGTCATGCTGAAAACTATAAAAACCCAATGTCTGAAAAGTAAGCTCTGGTATCTAGCTGGGGTGCAATTGATAAGTCTTAGTTTAGTTGCATATGTCATTCACTTCTTATTGAAAGCCTATATTGTATATGCCACTGTTTTCAAAACAAAAAAAAATCCTATTTTACAAAAAGGGATCCCTATGGGAGTTGAAACAGACAGATCTTGAGGGAAGGGGAGAAGATACACTGCATCAACGCAACAAAAATTAGTCAGAATTGCTCTATGAATTTCGCATAGGTTTCCACTAGGTGGTGCCGTAACTGTGTCGATGTAAATGTCTCTTGCGTCAACACAAGAACTGCTATAGCTACTCTAGATTGAGTTTGTCAGCTTGACTTCCTCACTGTCCAGTTGAAGTTTCAAGGCAAAGTCTAAAAAACGAACATGAGGTGTGTGAAACAAAAAGGAGTTTATTGTTAAGCCAAAGGCATTTCTTCCCAAAGGTCTATTTTCAGGCTATGTGTTGTGTTAGGGTGCAACATACCACAGTCTTTGGGAAGAGGAATCCGGTCACTCATAGTCAGCACTGTTCTGGGTACTACCAACAGGCACACGTGACTCTTTGGCAAAGGCTTTTTCCAGCTAATGATGCAATTCTGATTTATGCAGTCAGGAAAGGACTGCATTTTGGATACAACAATGTGTTGTAATTTGTGTCCTGAAAAAATGCCATCTCTGTGAAACAGAAGTGGTTCTTTGACATCTGGATTTCTCACCAACAAAGCCTGTTTATTTGCTGTGCTATGAATGGATCATCTACTAATGGCATTGCATACATAAAAGATGTACAGTGAGAGTTAAAGTTTTAAGGATTTTTCATTTACTCAAAGACTCTGGCTAAGGATGTTGGGTAGGACAGTAGATAGCACCAATTTTTTTAAAAAAGTCAAAAAATGTGGCTCAACAACTTCTTAGATTTAGCAAGCTTGTTAGCACAATTAATGAGGTTCATTTTTTGTAAATAGGATAAGATGTTTTCCTCATTAGGCAGCTAAGATTTAATTTTCTTAAGTGCTTAGAAATCTTTGGCAGACCTAGTCTGTGTAAATATTACATTACAAAAGGAAGTGGACAAGCATAATTTCAGCATCTAACAGTTTTGTCCTGATTTCTTGGAACATGGCCTTTTGAAAAGAAAAGAAAAATTCTTTTCTTACTGTGTATCATCAGGCCCAGAGCATTGTCAGGCATGAGTCAAGAACCATGCCTTGTCTACTTCCTCAATGACTGCCTATCCCACCTACTGCTGCACTGTCCCTCCCCAGGTGATATCATCTGGCAAGCATCTACTTGACCTTTTGGGTAATGTGGAGGTATGGGGACAGCAGCATAAGAAGCAAGTCTTAGGGCACAATCCAGAGTAACTATGGGGAGTACTTGCTCCGGTATAAGAACAATTTGCTCTGGATTTCAATATGAATTTCCCATAGATTTTCACTAGGAGGTGCAGTAACTGTGGATGCACTTACTGTCTCTTGCATGCTCCGGTAGTTACTCTGGATTGCAGGGTTTGCCTACAATCCTATGTACACTTTCCTGAGAGTAAGCCCCATAGAACACAATGGGACTTACTTCTGAGTAGATATGCTTAGGATTTGTACCTAATTTATTCTTCAGAGCCATTTTTTGACTCTCAGATTTTCCACCTTCTGAGGAACCATTGAAGATTGTAACAGCCAGGAATTTTAAAATGGAACTGACCATGGAAGGAGGATAGTTCACTGTGCTAAGCTGTTGCTTCATCCCATTGTCTCCTGATGTTTCTTTCTGGATTACTAGGGGATATTAGGGAGGTGAAAGTGGCAATGATATATTCTTTCCTAGCAGCACTACTTTAAACATTTTGGATCTCTCATCCATAGCAGTACAGGAGGCCTTTGAACTTTTTAAAATGAATTGACTAAGAGAGGAAGAAGATGCTCCATTTCTGTTCCACCTGGGTAAGGAAGACTAACAGCATAATCCAGAGTAATTACAGGACCTCTTACGTCAACATAAGAGGCATTTACTCTGGATTGCTGTATGCATTTCCCATAGGTTTCCCATAGGTGGTGCCATAACTACGTCGACGTAAGAGGTCCCATAGTTACTCTGAATTGTGCTTTTAGTGGGAAAGGGAAAGGAATGGAGAGAGGTGCTGGGACAGAGGGGATAATTTCTCTGTTGCCTCTGTTGCCTATAATTTCTCTCTTGAAATGCTGACACCATATTGTGCACCCTACATAGAACAACCAGGTGTCGGGACCTTCAGAAATAAACAATTGTTCCAAACTGTTCTAGGGTAAAATATTTAGTTCTGGGGGAGGTAATACAAACAAAGTAATACAAATATTCAGCTATGGGGGCAGTAATACACACAGTTGTGCGTGTGAGAATATTGAATTGTGAACACTCCTTGACTCATCCAGAGGAAATGGTCTTTCTAACAATAGGTTCAGTAGGAAATCAAACTTAATGATGTGTCAGTTATTATTTTTGGGTCTTCATACATAAAAGTCTGTCACTCAAACAAACATATCTTTGTCAAAGTCTGTCATGAAATCAGACTTTCAAGGTTTGTTTGTTTTTTTCCTTTTGTAGCCAAAATGTCTACTAATTTGATGATAATAATCATGTGCTGTAAAGGGATTTAGGGCACAATCCAGAGCAACTACAGGGAGTCCTTGCTCCGGTGTAAGAACAATTTGCTCTGGATTGCAATATGAATTTCCCATAGGTTTTCATTAGGTGGTACAGTAACTAAGGATACACATAATGGCTGCAATCCTAAAGACACTTTCCTGAGAGTAAGACCCATCGAAATCAATGAGGCTTACTTTTGAGTAGACATGGTTAGGATTGTGCTCAATGTCTCTTACGTGCTCCCGTAGTTGCTCTGGATTGTAGGGTTATACACCAAAATGACCCGTTATAAAATATAGAATATAATATGCTTGCTACTAGTATTTATTCACTGGCTTCTAGGAGAAGGTTTTTATTGGCCTTTTCACAGAACTGTGCTCTGTGTACAGCCTCCTAATCACTTCCTCTTCATTTTCAGAGGCACGTACCTGACATGCATCTCTGTTGTGATGTGCAGAAGCATCCTTCTTTAAATGTATAGCTGGAGGCATGCTAATAATCAGTGTACTGGCATCACATAGGAAGCTCACCCCACACCTCCAGCCTTTACATAAGAATCACATTCCATTGTGAACATGCTAATTGTATATCCTGTAGACAGTCTTATTATATATTTCAGGTATAGTGTCTCAGATTCATTCCCACACAGAGGAATTTTAGCTGTCAACCAAGAGGTTTTGAATAGAAAGAGGAAATGATGTCGTTAATAACAACAGAAACATGACTCCAGCATAATAAAAGTTTTATTGACTATTCTAGAAGAATAAAATGGAAGGAAGTATCTTAGAGGAGCCGAACCAAAATACTTATTTTATTTTAAAGCTCTTTGTTTCAATACATTATTTTGAGTGTTTGGGAGATCACATAGGACTCATTGACACTGATTAAGGTGAGCACAGCTAAGTTTTTCTTCTGGTTACTAAGGCTGCAATCATAATCTCCATTTAGGCTGGCATAAGTCGTGCTCTGACGTGGGGGTGTCAGAAAAATGCCATAAAGAGGTGCTGCCAGGGTCCACATCAGCCTCAAGGGCACATGTCTGGGACAATTCCTGTGCATATGCAAATGTTGCACATGAACACTTCACCTCCAAAGCCATTTGTCCTTCCTGAGAAAGAGCAAGTGGCTTTGGAGATGAAGTGCACATGTGCGAATGTTGCGCATGCGTCCTTCAATGGAGTAATGCTCCCACTGGGGAGAGGCACTCACTCCTTCCACAGAGTTGGGACTTTTTAAGAAGACTTTGTTGATGAAAATTTGGAGAGAGATTATTTGGAAGCATCTGCTCTTATATTCAGCGGCACTCACCTCCTTCTGGCAGTCCTTGAAGGGGCTTTGCCTCCAGGTTCTACTGTGGAATTTTCACAGCAATGCTAAAGGTATTAGAAAAATTGATGCTAAAGGGATTAGAAAAATTAAAGGTTTTCCTCTGCCTTCACCTTCTTTTTTCTTCCCCATTCCACAAATGCAATTTTTTAAAACTATATATTCACCTCCTTACTGAATCCATTTGTAACCTGCCAAAAATGTCAATTGGTTAATTTTTTATGCTTGTTTTAGTGTAGACTTGTTGCTACCAGTTCTAAGCAAATCTGTGGTGTTTGTGGTGACTTGATTACATGTATAGTAGCTGTGATGTATGCCAGGAGCTTCATAGACAAAGATTGCCAACGTCTCCTCTATGAATTGGGGAACATGCAACTTCACTTTGAGAGACTTTACTTTCCATCTTTTGGTCTTTATTGTGATCTCATCTCTGCCTTGTCCTTTTAGGGTGCAAACCTAACCTACTTTTGAGCACTGGCGTTGCTGTGTCAGTACAGCATGTGCTGCATCCGGTAGCTGGGGCAGTCTAAGAGGCCTCCTCAAGGTAAGGTAATGTTTATTCCCTCATTGCCCTTATGCCAGTGCTGGAGTGTTGGTTAGAATTGCACCCTTTATGTAGTTGTTCCAAAGCTGTTGGCCTTTGACACACTGGTGCCTTCAACAAACCAATTTAAAAAGTGCTTCATGTGCTCCCTGAGCATGGTAACTTTTTTGTACTTATTCTAGCTGCTCTCTGAGCTCAAATGCTTTGCTTAGAATAGATAGGTTGCTGATGCTCCACGAGACATGAAATTGATTTCTTGTGCTTCAGTTCTTTCCTTTTACAGCCTCCTAAAATTTTGTCTTGTCCTCAGAAGAAAAGCCCAGGCATAGCCTTATTTACAAGACCTGGTTCTATAAGTGTCATAATGGGAGAGATATTGCAACACATTTGGGGGAAGGAGGACAATATACAACCTTTAAATTAATGCACTAAATGGTTGCATGTAAGAGTTGCTGCTTCAAACCATGTAATGCTGCCATTTCTCCACATCTTCTCTTAGGAGTTAGACCTCCTAAGGTGTTATGTTCTTCCTACAGTTATGGTAGTATATAATTCCACACTGTATGTCATACTGTGTCTTATTTAATAGGCTTGACTAGCATACTTTATAAAACAAACTCCAGATCCATTTCTGGTTCAGAAGCATTCAAACAGCATGCATGCTTGTTTTGCAAAGGTGAATTTCCCTGAATATTTTTCCTCCCACCAGCTGTGCTGTTCCTGAACACTTAATTTGTCTTCATTAGAGAGATGTTCTCAGCAATCATCTTGCTTGGCCACAGTAGTGAACTAACAGATTTGTACTGAATGTTGAGCACACAAATCAATTGATCTGGTGCAAACATTCTGAGTGTCTTCAGTTAGGCTTTGCAGTGTAATGAATATAAATATTGGCTTGTGTTAAGTTGGACCATTAATCCCAGCATTGTTTGACTGGTCAGTTTGGAATCAACTCAACAATGATCATTTTTTAAAAATTTTAAAGTTCAGTTTGGAATCAGCTCAACAGTGAATTTTCTCAGTAGAGGAAAAATTATTAGGAGGTGTCTCAGAAGGCTTCTACAGTCTTTAATGTTCGTAGTGTGCAGGTGTCCCTCATTATCCCCTAGCGTTCTGTTATGGAATTTCCCGTGGATAACAAAATCTGTATGTTTAAAAAATAGAAAAATATATTTAAAGACACATTTCCAGATCTCTAGCACCTTATGGAATAAGTTTATGCCTTAATATCTGCAGGGATTTGTTTCTGGGACTCCTGCTGATACTAAAAAATGTGCTAAATAAAAGCAGTTAAAAAAACTGCATCCCTTTACAACTGTTTAGAAATAGCTCTTTTTACTGTTGTAGAGAAGAACTTTGCAGTTAGATATGCAAAGTACCTCTACCTTTGCCTGGCTCTTTGCCTGAAGAATGGAATGATTGCTTAAATCGCGTTTCTGCCTTTGTACACAGTAGAAAAGCAGTTTTTAGATCTGTAAGTTGCAGGAGCCATTAGTGTTGAATCAAATCTGTGTATAATTAGATTGGACCTTGTCATGCCCCTGGCTACCTTCCACACTTAAGTGGCTTCTCTCAGTGACAAAACATCTCCTAGCTCCCGACAGCTGAGTAGCATCGTCTTCGGACCCCTAGGTCCGACATCTCCCAAGAAGACATGAAGACAAAGGTAAGTAACAGAACCAAGCTTACTTTACTTCCAAGGAGCCACAAACGCTTAGCAGTTTCTCATTCTCTTTCCTTGGTATTATAGGTACAAACAAGGCAACCTGAGAACACGCAGGTTCTGTAACACAGGTAGGGTAAACAGGATTCCTCCCCAAAGTCCTTTCAAACAGAGTCCAAACTGTCCATAACTCTCTGGTCTTTCTCTTCCTCCAGGTATTTCAAGGAGTCCCTCCCTCTCTCCCTCTCTCACTTGAATCTCCCGCCAGATCCGCCCTCTCCCAACTCCCCTTCAAACTCCTCGGCAGAAACCTCACGCCCCCACAAGCATACCAACGAGGGGAAGGTCCAACTGTTAACCCCCTCTGTGGTCTGAAGTTATCCTTCCCTCTATTTCTCAATTCAACCAGCTCCTTCATTGACCACACCTCAACTGCGTCTGGGAATTGTTCAATATCCAAGGGGGGGGGGTACAGAGGCAGCAATGCACATACAAACTCGCCCAGGTGGACCCTGATGGGCTCCATATTATACTTTGTGTATGCCTCCCAGTCCACTTCACCACAGACCTGTATAAATATGTTATTGGTGATATACCTATTTGCTGCACCACATTGCCCTGTAGTTTCCAGCATTTGCTGTGATGACCAGCTGCTTGGGAATTCAGCCACTGACCCCCTTCTCTGAGCAAGCAGATATGGATTCTCAGCGCATGTAGATGTGGAACATGGGGGTGGGGGGCATTCCAGATCTGGATATGAAATGATAGCCACTTAAAATGTTTAGAAGAAAAAACTGAGAGAATCGATGTCAAAAGATACTGACTAAAAGGGCAACTATTAGTAGTTGAACATATTCACAGTAGTAAGTTAGAGTTTCTCTGAGAGTAAGGGTTTAACGTGTTCTATGCCTGTCTCAGCAAAGTAGCAGGCAATGTTATTAATGTGATTGTTGCAGCAATCAAGAAAAGTTTCACAGAGACTGAGGGACTGAATATTAAATAGGCTATTTACTCAGACACCTTTTCCAGCCAAATTTAGTCTCTAAAATCAAGATGCACATTAGATTCAGTTGTTCATTAGATTGGAGTAAATACAGGTATTTTGATTACCAGTATGGGTCAGTATTAGTTTAACAATTTACTATATTGTAATTAAAATGTGACATAAACCACTGTTGTGCAATCAGGTAAAAATCATAACATACACCCATTGCCATTTTATTATTATCATATTTCTCATTATTATATGCAACAAAATTAAATTTTGTACCACTTTTGCAGCTGCACATTACAATCACTTGAGATTTTTAAATCTCAAGACTTTTAAATAAGGGGTGTGCATTAGATTCAATGGTGCATTAGATTCAAATAAATGCAGTAATATGTTTGCATGTGCTTAAAGAGTAGCTGATTTGGGTGCCTGGTGTCAGCTGAATGCTGGCTGTGCATATGCCAAACTTTTCATATTCCAAGCTGAAGAAACTTGATGGGGAGGAATACTGCTCAATTCATAAGGCAGCCAAACCCCATTATGTGCAATACAAATTCTTATTACAAAGCAGATAAATATGAACGTCAGCAGCATCATTAAGGGAAGACGGTTGGAGAGGGAAAGCGTGGAAATACTGAGCAGAAAAATAGCTGGCAAGAAAAAAATTTGCTTCTCTTCTCTAAATCCCTGCTTCTAAGTCGATCTATTCTTAAATGACACAGACAATACTATATATGTTAACATATACTGTAGTCAGTGCATTGTGAAAGGATTCATCCTGCAATAAAAGGACTAACGCATCCTGCTGTAGGTAGAGGAAAAGCCACTGGCAAAATGCCTTTCAGGAACTGCCTTTCTCCTCCTTTCCTCTTCTCTGCGTTGCAACCCAAAGCCTAGACTTGAATGTATTCTCTTGAAAATACTGTATCGGCAGTGTACTTTTTGGCAGCCAAGGTTTTGTATTCCAAGTTTCAGCCTGAAGCAAATGAGTTACAATGAGTTCTGAATGGATGGAAATAAGGGCTTTATCGGGGAAAAGCTGACACCATCTTAATGAAAGTACTGCAGTAGGGAGGCTGTGTGCTGCTCAGTACCAAACTATTTTCACTGTTTTCATATATACAGCATACATCTGTAAAAACTATGACAGGATGAAGGAATAATGTGAGTGCAAACAAATAATGTAGGAAAGGGAGTTATTAACTGGGTGTGTGAGGCCCTGTGAGCTACATACACACTGTCTGTTCATGCGTGAAATGCTGTTTGAATCTATTTTTTAAAAATGACACTTAGCAGAATTTTTGTTCTTCTTTGGAGTATTTTTTTCAAAACCCCACTCTGTTTTCCATGCATGTGAACATGAGATTCAGAAACACATTTCGTGGGGTCTAAACTTTAGGGGAAAGATGTTTTCCCCATTGCAGTTTGCTGCAGTCCTCTGCAGCACTTCAGCAAAATCCGCATCCCAGTCTCTTGTCTTCTGGCAATGCACTGCCATATTCCCATGCTAGGGATTTGTTTGTGCACTCCACTGTAACTTAAAGCTGTTTTCTCTGCTTTAATTGTCTCCCATAATGATGCTTAAGAAAATAGTGAAAGAATGCTAGCTAGGTTTGGATGCTTGCTTCTCACTCCCATACATAACCATTCTTAAGTTCAGAAAGAGGTGACTTTAAACCCTTTCTGCCAAGCCCAGAGGGATCCCTGTTACCTATCTGCAGCAGTGGACTAAAATGGCTTATAATTAGTCTATGCAAACCACTGTAGCAGACTGAAAAAACAGCTGTGGGGAACTGGGAACAGTCACAACCACTTGCATTATTATTATTACGTATTGTTATGTACTATTTCACACTTGCTAGATGTTTGGAGGCAAACACTCTGTTTGACTACTACTACTACTACTACTACTACTACTATTATTATTATTATTATTATTATTATTATTATTATTATTATTATTATTATTATTATTATATTCAAAATCAACAGTAATACACAGTGAACAACTCCATTCTGGTTTCTATAACATCACATCTATAACATCACCCTCCCCAAGTGTCTAGGACTGTGTGATATTGCAGCATATAATAGGTGCAGAGCCTAGAAGAGCGGCTTTCTGCAGTTGACAGGGTGATATTTTGTCAATGCCAGTTGTTTTCAAGTGCCTGCCACGGTCTTTCGGCACTGCACCTAGCATGCCAATTATCACTGGAACTACCTGCACTGGCTTTTACCAGATTGCTGCAATTCAATTTTTAGATCTTGGTATCGAGAAAATTTTCTAGTTGTTTCTCTTCAATTCTGTTGTCACCTGGTATGGCAATGTCAATGAGCCACACTTTACTCTTTTCTATAACTGTTATATTTGGGAAAAAACTTATGGACCATTTTAGCAAAGCCTGACAAGACTTTGGACTAACAATCAGCTTGAAGAAAACACAAGTCATGGGTCAGGGTGTGGATCCACCTCCCTGTATCACAATCTCTGAACATGAACTGGAGGTTGTCCATGACTTTGTCTCAACTATCTCTGACACTCTCTCCTTAGATACTGAGCTGCTCTGTGACGCAGCTGGATCCAATCGTATTGGCTCTGCATTTCCATTGGACTACTTCAGTGGCGTGGAGAGGGGGGATTTGCTACTTGGGTAACAGCCTATCCTCCATAACAATCTAACCCAGGCTTTCATGCTTTGCATGCAGCGTATGCAGCACTGAGCATACCATAGTCTTTCAAGACTGACAGAGGCCTGCAAAAATAATAATAATATTATTATTATTATTATTATTATTATTATTATTATTATTATTATTATTATTATTATTGCTGTGTATACAAACTGAACTGAATGTATGTGGTCACCTCACACATTACAGAATACAGGCATGAAGATGCTCAATCTTTAACATGATCGCACTCTTGACAGAAGAGGATTCACTGAGGACACAATCCAGAGCAAATTCAGCCTGCTCTGACCTAACTGCACTCTCCTAACTATTCTGTATCCAGAGCAGAAAGTTATGCTGAATCCAGAGAGTCAGGAAGCCTGGGCTGCCCTAACTGCTCCAGAGCATGCTAAGTAATTGACACAAGGGGATGACTTGCTCCTGAGGAGACACCCCTCAGATCACACTGAACAAGGAACAGCTGTGGTGCCTACAGTGGTGACATGACTCTGCACATCACCTGGTGCGGAAGTCTGTGCGTCATGCCTGGGATGCGCGCTCCCCCTACCTGGACTGCGCAGTCACCAAAGTTGGTGCCTGCGCAGTTGTTTCTGAAGCCAACTGGCTTCAGAAAGAGTACTGCGCAGGCACCATCTCTGACACCTGCGCAATACTTTTCTGAAGCCAGTTGGCTTCAGGGGAGACTGTGCAGGCGTCAGAGCTGGTGCCTGTGCAGTACTCTTTCTGAAGCCATTCGGCTGCCACTCTGCCTCCTGAGTGAGGCCGAATGGCTGTGCAGAGGCTCGGACTTTCTCTGCTCTAAGGATGTCTCCTCTGAAGCTGTTCGGCATGCTCAGTGTGTTTCTGCACAGTGCACCTCAGTTGGCCGTTCAGGCCAGCTCCTCAGACAAGTGTCAGCTTCTGGCTGCTGCTCCGCCTTGGAGCAGGCCTGAATGGGGGTGCTGACGCCCGGGGCCTGCCAAAGGACAGTCAAACTCCTCCGGCACATCACCCCATACGGAGCGCATCCCCAATGCAGCCCACACCAGCCGCACCAGTCTGGTGACGCCACTGGGTGCCTGCCTTATAAGGAGTCCCTGATGAGATGCCAGTGCATTCTACAGTGAATACAAGGGGCTTCTTGGAGTGGCCTGCTGTATCCTGAGGTTTGTGGGCAGCCGTAGCTTGTTCCATATCCTGAGGTTGAGAGGCAGGGGTTGCACCTAGGATGGCCAAGTACTCAGATTTTTGGTCAGCACTGCCATTCTTACTCGGGCCTTATCATGGACCCCTATGGGTCTACTCATTACTATACCTGCTCCTGAGGTGGTATATCTCTGAGGAACTGGAAGAGGCATTTCTACCTTGGAAACAGGCTCTGGATACAGAGTAACTGCTCTGCCCTAGGCAATGCTAAACATGCCCTCAACTTGCCTCTCCTGAGCTGGTTAGGCTGCCCCAGTTAGGGCAGAGCAGGTCCACCTCTCTTAGGGCACCCTATCTTGCCTTGCTCTGCCCTAAGCCTCTTCCAGAGTAAAGAGGCAGAGTAAGCCCTAAGCCTCTTCCAGAGTAAAGAGGCAGAGTAAATGGGCTGGAGCATCTTGCAGTTGCTCCAACCTAGTGTTAGATAGGGCAACCTAAGGGCTCTTATGTGGACAGATCAGTTGCTCTGGATTGTCCTGTGAGTCTGCTGTCAAATGAAGGCATTTGCTATATATCACCCTTTCTCTAGGTTCAGGGCCTGATAATGTCCTCTTATTCTGCTGCTCCATGCATTGTCATGGACACTATTGCTGTCATTTGGTGGTGATGCAAATCAAATGCCTCCTCTAGTCTGCTGCCCCTACAACAAAAATGTATTTTCTTCAGCTACAAGATTTCTTGTGTAATTTAAAGGGACCACACAAATGAAGGATGCAGATACCCTTTCCCAGCTTCACAAATCAGTATCAGGCTCCAAGTGACTATTGAAAGCAATCCTGGAGCTTTGAACAAAGCCTTCTAGTGTATCCAGTATGACATGATGAAGTCATGAAGTATGCTATTTTATACATATAGGGTGCAATCCAGAGTAACTATGGGGAGTCCTTGCTCCGGTGTAAGAACAATTTGCTCTGGATTGCAATATGAATTTCCCATAGGTTTTCACTAGGTGGTGCAGTAATTATGGGTACACGTAATGCCTCTTATGTGCTTCCATAGTTACTCTGGATTGTAGGGTTAGACATCGGTGGATAGCAGTTTTTGGTTACCCACTTGTTTATCTGTCGTTACTTTGTCTTGTTTTATTGTTTTATGCCAATAAAGGTTTTGGAATTGGATTGGACATGATGAAGTGGGAAAAAAAATCCAGAAATAGCTCCAGAGTTGATAGTCATTTTTGGACTTTGTAATAACACAGGGGGGAATGACTTCAGTCTTTATTAAATAGCACAATAAATGTTGTCACTGGTTGACTGCTGAAAGGTTGCTGATCCCTGACCTATATCATTGCAGAGTGAAGTCTCCCATAGCATCCCAGGTGCTAATTTGGGGGAGGCACTGACTGCATTTGACAGGCAACAGAGAAGAGTCTAAGGGTGCAATCCTGAGTAACTACGGGGAGTCCTTGCTCCGATGTAAGAACCATTTGCTCTGGATTGCAATATGAATTTCCCATAGGTTTTCACTAGGTAATGCAGTAGCTAAGGGTGCATGTAAAGTCTCTTACGTGCTCCCGTAGTTACTCTGGATTGTAGGGATAGAATCATAGAGTTGGAAGGGAACCAGTGGATCATCTGGTCCAACCCCCTGCCTATAGCAGGAAATCCTCATCTTGCAAGACCCGTGTCTCACGGACAGTCTGCAGGTGTGCTGTGGAACTTTAGGGAGCATGATTTATTAGTAGAGTAACCGGGAGATTTGAACCCCATGTTAGCAGCATGATGTACCTTGTCAATGGTAAAAAGAAACTGATGGTGTGCCTTGATAATTTTAGCACCTTGTCAGTATGCCATGAAATTTACAGGGTTGAACATTTTTTTACTTAGAGAAAAGATTGCACAACAATCTGAGGGGCTCCTCAGTCTCCTTCAGGAACAAAGTGTTCTGAGGAACATGCTGTGATAGAGTAAGCTGTAATGTTTTCAATTAAAGTCCTAAACTGTGCTGCAAGGACTACAAAGTGACATTTCAAGAAGTGGACACTTTGGGGAGTTGTGTTCAACCAATTTTTGGGTAGTGGAGAGTATTTTAATGTGCTATTTAATGTGTTAATTTATCACTTGCAAAGGGCTCGGTGCCAGTGACAAGACAGAGAGAGAGATAATAATTGATAGTTAGAAAGCTGATAAATTGGGTAGTTTTGCATCTGATTTAATTGAACAAATCCTAATACAGCTTCAAGATCAAAATAGCCACTGAAGGAGCATCAGGTTCTTTACAACAAAACAAGATGTACCATGGAAGATGCTCTCAAATTAATGAAATTTTTTGTTACCCAATATAGTACTAGAAGTTTTCTGTCAAATGATGGTTAGATTCCAGTAAATGCATATATAACATTCATTTCTTGACCATGCCTACCCTGCCTACTTGTTTGTGTTCTGTGCCCCGCAGCTTCAAACATTTCTGTTTATTTCAGATGTTCACTCCTGACACCACCACCACAGATTCCTCTTATTCCATCAATCTCTTCTTAAGCTGCAAGCTCACACATATTTACTTGGAAGTAAGTCCTGTAAAGTTCTTTTGTCTCAAAAATGGAGAAGCAAGAACCTTGAGGTACAAACACAAAAACTAGGATGCTCCTTATTGATGACAGGAATGAAGATATGCTGTCCCGAGAGGAAGGCAGCAGTTTGTAAAGCCCACACCAACTGACCTGTTGTTAGTTATTAATGAGGTATGTTGAATTACTGTATGCTTCCTAGTCAGAGCTCTTCTCTCATATCTAATAAATAGTGTGAGGATTTTCACTGGGGACTGTAACATCAGGAAAAAGAGTCTACCCTGTAAACCTCTGTCCCATCTTGGTGCACAGGATTTTCCTGATTCCTAAGCCACTATTTTAAATGAATCAGAGTGCAATCCTATCCAATTTAGGCTGGGACAACTCATCCACTCCCCATTGCTGTGGTGGTGGGGGAAGGCTGGTGCATGCCTATGTTTTGGTCTAACTGCCCAGGAGTGGTGCAAAAGTCTCTCACACCACTTTTGTGACACTCCAGCCAACACGAGACTTTTGCCAGGACTTATGGCAGTCTAACTAGGGATTAGGATTTCAGCCACACACACACAAAGCACACACACACAAAACAAACACACACACACAGACAGACAGACAGACACACACACACACACAGAGAGAGAGAGAGAGAGAGAGAGAGAGAGAGAGAGAGGTGGCGTAAGTGGTTAAGACACTGTGCCTATTAACCAGCAGACCAGGGTTCGAGACCCAAGTCCCCGCAAGATGAGGATTTCCTGCTACAGGCAGGGAGTTGAACTACATGATCCACTGGGTCCCTTCCAACTTTATGATTCTATGAGAGAGAGGGAGAGAGAGAGAGGGAGAGAGATTACACATTTAGAGGCCCAGTTTTCTCCAACTTTCCAGTGCTGATACAGTGGTGTGCCATGTAGACTGCTTTTATCTACTCAAGGTAAGGCTGAATTGTAACTGCAACAGCACTAGATATAACCTGTAAAATGTAGTGCAGCCCTTGTATGTGTGTAAGGTTATTTCTAAGAACTAGACTCTACTTATAACATTGGATTGAGCATAACTTGAATTGGGTGTTTTCACACTTAAGACTAGCAAACATTTCTAACAAATTTTGTCTTGCAATACTTGAAAAAAATAGGCCCAGCCGGATTATGGCCAGTTTCAGCACTCTGCCAGCACCTGCTCAGCCTCTCCTGAGATATCAGCCTATGAATGTCTACTCAGAAGTAAGCCTATTATAGTCAATGGGGCTCATTCCTATGTAAGGGGGGGGCAGTGGAAAGGAGCCTGAGAGATCTGCAGTACAAGCCAGAGTAACTACAGGAGCTCTTGCATCAATGTAAGAGACATTTATGTCAACGTAGTTATGGCACAACCTATGGGAAATCTATGGGAAATTCATAGAGCAAACCAGAGTATATTTTTCTTGCGTCAGCGCAATAGCTCTCATAGTTACGCTGGATTGTGCTGCTAGCCTTGCATGTCTACTCTAAAGTAAGCCCTATTATAATTAGTGGGGCTCACTCCTGTGTAAGGGGGCAGTTTGCAGCTTGACAGACCTGAGAGACTACATGCAGGTTAATTTATATTCTGTATTTTCTTTATTATTTTGTTTTATTTTACAGTATTGTAATCATTTTATGTGTATATTTTTGAATTGTGGAATGACTTGTCTGTCTTTCCATTATTTCTTATGATAAAATTTGTTTTGATATACAAGTGTTTTGGATTACAAGCATGCTTCTGGAATGAATTGTGCTCATAAACCAATGTACCACTGTATTTGTCTCCCTACATTTAGGAAAGTAAATAGAAGACTGCAGGGAGATGATAGCATTCTGTCTCTTTTTCCTACCTGACATTTGCCCTGTGAAAAATAGAACTTCATTGCCACAGGCACAATATGCAAATACCATTGCAAATACCAAATACACCACGCTTTTCTGGACTCCTAATTCATTTCTTGTGATTGGTCCTGAGGGAACTCCATGACAGTCTGGTATTAATATTCCATAGATTTCAGAGCAGATGTAGCTTCTAGGGAACTCTGACTTCTGAGTGTCCTGTGTGTTCCTTGAAATACTGTCATATGAATTCTTTGTGGCACACAGAATGTCCAATATGTGGATGAAATGTATGTACAGAAAGAATACTCATAGATCAATTTGACCCATATCTCAAGAATGTCAGCTACATTTGGAATGAAAGCAAAGCATGAATTTTGTGTTTGAAGTTGCACACAAGGGCTCAGTGGAAAGTGCTCATCCTCCAACTAGCTTATGGCAATTCTTTCCAATAAATAACTTGGACAACAGGTGAGATTTCAGTAAGATTGACTCAATTAAATATCCCAACTAGAAAGGATATGGGGAAGGGCAGAGGTGACCTAAACTCTCTGTTCCTAACACTTTTGAAATCCTTTGGATTAAAAATGGGACTTCAAGCACTAATGCAAGTATCTAGGTAAGCTCTGGATGTCTAGAAATACCAATATCCCCTTTTGAATATTTCTTAAAAATCCAAATGGTTTTCTTGTGTTTTAAGTGGTTTTCTGACTGCTTATTTTTGCTTTCAGCTCATTTGTGTCATGTGGAATCTTGTGTGCCAACCTATAGTCAGAAGTCAAGAATTCTGCTAAAGATAGCAGAGGCTCTGAAGATTTCAGTCTCAAAAGCTCGAATGAACTCGTAGAGATAAAATGAATGTGGACAAGACTGACTTACCGTAGATGGTTTGTGAATGAACCTACATTACAGCTTCTTTGCTTACCTTTTTGATACTTATCTTCAAGGAAAATTTGAATAACCTATATGAGACCCCAAAATCTACTGTTCAAAACTTCGCTTTGTTTTACACCCCAGATATTTGCCTGTATCCTCTTGATCCATGTAATTATTTTTGTTCCCTTACACATCATAGTCATATACTAGGAATCATATTAAAAACATTTACAAATTGGATCTGTTTGTAAGTATTTTGATGTTGAAAACTATGCTTATTAAAAAAAATGAAACATACTGATGGATTAATGTTAAGAGTTCTGTACATTTTGATGGTGATTATTTATATGCTCCTCAGTCATGAGGTGATTAAAACAGCCTCTTCAATTGGCAGATGAGGCTGAGTTGTCATATGTCCTGGAAAACTGGGACTGGCAAGTCCTATACCGGTTTTGTGGAAGAAAATTGTGTCAACCCTAAGTGGGGATACAGTAAATTCATGGGAGTCGCACCAGATCTTGTGCCCATTCCTTAAGTCTGCACCAGCCCAGCTGTTCCATCTAACCATCTTCCATCAACACAAGTGAAATGGGATATAGATCACTCTTCTCTGGGATAGAGAAGGAAAGGGCCACCATACTATTGCCTCCAGCTAGGCTGTAAGCACCTTCATCACTTTCTTTAAACTGGCTGGCTGTAAAGAGAATCCCAGAATTCTTCCCACCTTGCCTGTTAAAACAAAAGGGAAGCAATGGAGTAGGTGAGGCAGGTCCATAATGGCATGATGGAATTCACACAAAGGAAGTGGGTGGTAGAATTTGGTTACTTTGTGGTTGGGTTAGGCTGTATCTGTAGACTGTATGAAGAGAGGGGATTTTTCTCTACTCAAGGACAATTACCATATTTCCAAAGAGGCTTGTCTGTATCAGATCTGATACTTCTGCGGTACCAAATCAAAGCTCTTTTTATTCACCAAGGCCTTTCAGCATGTCAATTAGCTAATTTTAACTGCAGATTATTTTACCTTCCTGCTGGTTTTATTTGTTTTCATGAATTCTTATAGTTCCGACTGTTCAATGGCTTTTTTTTTATGTTTGATTGTTTTATGGTTAGTATATTTCAGACCTGAAAATCCCAGATCAGATGCTTCCTCCCTTGCAAACCTTGAAAGACAGAAAAACTTCATTCTCTTATAATTTTAGAGGGGAAAAATGATCATACGTATAGAATACACTTTGTCGACATATGCACTATGGCATGCCACCTATACCCCCGAACTTTTTTGTGAATATTTACATAATAAATCCTCCCTTCTCCTTCATATTGTTTCCGAACTTTTGTGGAAGGAGTGTTGAGCTGTTCAAGATATGTTGGAAAGTATTTATTAAATTAATTATAACATGCTCCATGCAGAATTCAAGAAAATATTTATTTAAAAGATAAGATAAACCTTTATTATCACTTTACTGTCACTTCTAAGGACATGAGAAAATTCTTCTGTAACCAAAAGTGCTCGTATATGTCTGCTCTTTGGAAACTGATGAAACATACAACTTAAAATTCAGGACTGGAGCAAATTTCTGAATGTGACACGTTCCACAGCTTAGGTATTCTTTTATGTCTGTTTAATTGTTTACTTAATCACTGAGGGTTTGGCTTTACCAATTCATTTTTCCCCTTCCCCTCCACGAAAACAGGACTTGCCAGAAATGAGTAAATTCCTTCATACTGTGGCCCACCTGTTCTGGATGTGAACCATATGGACAGGGGAAGAACACATCTGACATAGTATATTCCTAGAATCACACAAATAGGGAGGTGAAATTCTGCTGCAGCTTCTTGCTGGTGGGAAATGTCATCTGCACTGGGAAACATGTTGAATGAGAGGTCACTTCCTCTGGATAAATGTGCCCCCAGAATGACTATGTGTGCAGTCCAGAGTAACTGCGGGAGTCCTTGCTCTGATGTACGAACAATTTACTCTGGATTGCAATATGAATTTCCCATAGGTTTTCACTAAGTGGTGCCATAACTATGTTGATGTAAATGTCTCTTACTTGCTCCCATAGTTACTTTGGATTGTAGGGTATGAGTTATTCTATGTGGAGGTCTTTTCTCATGTCTGAAATGGACCACAGTCATGGCAATTTCTTCAATAACGGATTGTAAAACCAGAATAAATAATGCAATACAATTAAGACCCCCAATCCTACTGCGACCAGAGCAGTGCTAAGTCAGAGGCAGGAACAGAGGCCTCTGGGCCATTGCTACATTGCTGCATGCACCGCAAACTATATTTCCTCCACAAATTCTATTTTCACAAGAGTTCTTATTTGTAGGAATACAGGAATCTCCCACTTTCTGACTGTTTTCTTATGGTTCCGCTCAACACCTTTCATTTATAACCAGAACTCATTCATTCAGCACATGCTTCACTCTTTCAATCTCTCTCTCTGCTGGTCTAAAGGCTAAAATTTTCTTCCCTAATGTTGATTTGCATCTGACATGATGACTGAACTGTTTTGGTATTTCTTTACGACCATCTCAGTAAATAACCACCATTCAAATACATAATACATTCATTGCCCACATATACTTTTGTTAATTTTACTGTAATTTGTTATGTATTTTGGATATGTGTTTATAAATATGTGCTATTTAGAATATGGTCTTGAAAGAATATGGTATCGTGCTCGGCGCTGCATACGTTGCATGTGAAGCATGAAAGCCTGGGTTGGATTGTTATGGAGGATAGTCTGTTACCCAAGCAGCAAATCCCCCCTCTCCACGCCACTGAATTAGTCCAATGGAAAGGCAGAGCCGATACGATTGGATCCAGCTGGCGTTGCAGAGCTGGGCTAAGGACAGGAGCACACCATGTCTTGTGGGGCCGACCCAGGTCTCGAACCCTGGCCTGCTGGTTAACAGGCGCAGCGTCTTAACCGCTTGCATCACCCACAGCCCACCAGCCCATTTAGGCTTTTGCAAATTATAGTTATGTCTTTTTGGTGGCCATTTTGCATTTGCAAGATGAAAAATACTGCATTCAACTTTTCATCGGTTTTCACTTTTGGATGGTGCTCTGGTTCCGAACCCATCCAACAAGTGGGGGTTGTCTTTATAGTTATGTTCTGTAACATTTCAAGCTTTGGCAATGATGTACTGTATACATTTAGCATTAGCAAAATCCATATGATAAGGGGATTCCATGTTACTCTTTCACAAAAACTGGTGATGTATGCCATGCATGTGCAGCTTGAATATGTTCCCATAATACAGAAATTAATTATCACATCATTATAAAGACAATATTAAAAATTTAATTACATACCCAAGAAATTTTTCACACACACCTGCTTCAAAAATAAAAGGTATAAAGATATAAAAAATAAATCTCAGGTTAGTTATCAAGATCTGTGTTTCAAGTTTCAGTAATTAATCTGACTTTTTGAGTTAAGTCCTAAAAAAAATTAGGAAAATAATGAAGGAAAATGTCACCATCTGGTCTCTAACTGGCTTGGAAAGGGAAGGGTTTTAAAAAATGTTATTTCCCACCGTGATTTATCATATTGGCTCAAAGCTCAAGCACGATCTGACAAATAGAAATTATCATATTATTAAGTAAATTCTGTAGAGACACAATGCTATTCAGAGAAACATGAGCACATCATTTGAAAAGGCTCATGGAAATAAAAATTGCCCAAAGAAACGTTCATATCCATTCTGTTCTTTATTTCCATTAAATAATGGAGAACATACTATCCTATGCATGCTTATTTCTGGAATAACCCACTGAGCTCAGGGGAACTTCTGCATAATGATAATGTACATTTCTTTCCAGGATCATGTTGTGAAATAATTCTTACGCCCTTTTGCTTCTAAAGCAAATACCCTGCTATAGGCTACTCCTAATTACTCAGTTACACAAATGTCTTTCAGAACATAATGTTTAAATATGCTGCCTGTGCACTCTTTATCTCTTCACCTATAAAATACTTGAGGTAATTTAAAGTGTTGCATGGACAGCAGTTTGGAAGGAGACATTTGGAATTATTTCAAGTCATTTGACATGATTTGCCATTTTCCTTATGGCACTAAGATGAACAGCTTGATACTTGTCAAGACAGTCATATAACTTGAAAAATAAATACCTCATTGTGCAATCCTGAGAGAGGCAATCCTGCAGTCCTGTGCACTCCATTGCATCCACCTAAGGGTGTTATAAAAGTGCCATAAGGCCTCCCTTATGGGGGCGTTCTAGGGAAGAGATGGGTGGTTGGAGGGAGGGATGGAGGATAGTGGTAGTGCGGGACAGGGCCAAGATCCAATGTTCTGTTGGATCCCAACCCTGCTTTCTGGCAGGCAGGAGTAGCATATCACTGCTCCAGTCTGCTTGGAATTAAGCCGCCTTTGGAGGTGGCCTCTGTCCGAGTAGACCTATAGAAGTTGTTTAGCCTTGCCTTGGGGAAGGGAACAAGCCTTTCCAAGATAGCACGGCTACAGCCTCTCTAACTTCCACTGGATACAATGCAGGCATGTCAGCCTTCCTGTTCCAGCGCAAATTTGGACTGTGCTATCATTTAAATTAATTTTAATGGGTTTATTTTCCTTAATTGTTATTATTCATTGGATTTTTGCAGTTTTGTTGTTTTTACTGTTATTATTGTTTCTGTTATTACAGATATTTGTTACAAGAATGACATACTTCATCACATTAGCAACTATTGCACACCCGATTTTAATAGGAGTTGAAAATTACAGATCAAACTGTCCAGTGAACACAGAATAATAGTTGGAAGCAATGTTGACCTTTGGAGATGATGCTTATAAGTAAAAAACTGTTGCTGTAAACACTATATGTATGCAATCTGGGCATTTACTTGGGCATTTACTCCTCCCAACCACCTAAGTTAGGAAGGACAAGTTAGGATTGCACTGTATGTGTATCTGAAGGCAACTGATAATCTTTTACTAAGGAATGATGGAGTTTGGCTTTTGGGATAATGCAAATATATCAGGGAACTTGTTAAAGAAGTAAGATGTGTTTTGAAGAACAGAGATGCCATCTAGTGGATGTAACACATGAGTATTTTCATATTAACTTCCAAGGGAAGTCACAGGATGCCCCCAAATCAGAGTTCAAAAGAATCCATATAAAGTATTTTATGAACTTTTGCAGATCATGCATTACCCTAGAACAGTGATTTTCAACCAGTGTGCCATGGCACACAGGTGTGCCATGGATAGTCTTCAGGTGTGTCATAGGAGTTTCGGGAAAGTCATTAATAGGAAAATTAGGAGATTTGAACAGCCTGATGTGCCTTGTCGATGGTAAAAACAACAGATTTATTTATTTATTTTAAAAATTTGTATCCCGCCTTTCTCAGGCTGTCTAGCCCGACTCAAGGTGGCAGAAACATAAAACACAATTAAAAACATAAATAATTAAATACAGTAAAAACAATTAAAACATTAAAGATGGTGTGCCTTGACAATTTCAGTGCCTTGTTAGTGTGCCATGAGATGAAAAAGGTTGAAAATCACTGCCCTAGAGAGATGGAAAAGTGGAATAAAAAGATCTGGAATTTCAGGTTTGATATTTGTTAAGTTCTCTCTCCCTCATATCCTAAGTACAGTGATTTTGCACAACTGTCATTGTTATTTCATTACTTGCAGTATAACAACAGCGTTACTGACAAAGAAAAATGATCTCTATCATTCAATATTCTGTGTACAGATTTGGACATCTCTGGATATACAATTTTGATATGAAAGTATACATATAACATATAAGGAATGGGTCCATATAACAGAACTATCAAAATGGCTTTCTTTCTCAGAAAAATTCCTGATGATGCAAAATTGACATGGGTTTTGCAGGAAACATCTCCAATGAGGATGTTAGGTTCTTCTCCAATCCTGCTCACTGGTTTGGGTGATGGGAACCCCTACTCTGTTGCTATGCTGAACCAGCCATTTGCTGCAAGCGGAAACAAAACAGCCAGGCTATATTCTCCAGCATTGTCATGTTTACAACATCCAGAAAGCATCTGATACTGTTAAAAAGTGTAGTGTGTTATTCCACCATCCTGTTGATCTTATGGTCCAATTGGACCATGAGATTTTCAGTAGAGATATGCTGAAAATGTCAGTTTGCTTATAAGAACAGAAGAGTCTGGTTTAAATTAGAGGAAAGTCAGATTTTTGAGATGTGGCTGTCCAAAAGCTGATGTGTACAACCATTTTTGAGGTGGTAGATCAAGTACTGAGTACAATTTTCTCCTGACCCATGTTAATGAACAAAGTAAACTTTAGAATGGCTTTCAAACATACCCTACAATCCAGAGTAACTACGGGAGCACGTAAGAGACATTATGTGCACCCGTAGTTACTGCACCATCTAGTGAAAACCTATGGGAAATTCATATTGCAATCCAGAGTAAATTGTTCTTACACCGGAGCAAGGACTCCTCATTGTTACTGTGGATTGCACCCATAGTTTTGCATTCATGAGCCAAAAACAGATTGCTGGGGACCTGGGTCAATGCCTCCCACAAAGTATACTCCATGTGGGGCACACTGGACATTACATGTGCTATTTTTCTGGCTATGTGGGTCCTGTAATGGACCTGCATCTTTGACCAGTGCCCAGTCTGACAACCTCCTGGCCAAAGTCATCTGTCTTTGATTTTCCACTTTTGAGCAACTTTATAAAGTTAAACATTTAATCCTTCTGTTTACAACATGTGGCTTTATATTCCCCAACCACTTTCACATTTTTTTCTATGTTGTTGTTAAACCAGCTGGATCCTAAGCCCACTGGGGTAAGATTCTCCCCACTCCTTTTTTTGGCTTATGTAATGTTTCAAGGACACTGGGGCATTAATCTTTGTTAAGTCCTCTAGGTGCTATTGGGATATCAGTGCTAATAATTAATAGGAAAAGTTGGAGGCTAGATTAAAATGAAATGTACAGACTGTTCCAAGGACAAATAAACAGATGATTTAACCTGTCTTTCACTAGTCTGGATAAAGGCACCAAACTGGCATCACTGCTTGTGCTTGAGGAAATTGACCTTTGTAACATTGCACAGCATGACACATTCAACTCCTTGAGACAGGAGTCTGTGGATCTTCAGCAGGTGCGCTTTGTGCAAAGATGGTCAAAGGAAAGTGCATTAATAAGCAACTAGCGCTTTCCTCCCCTGGAAGCATTTTCACAGATTAGATAGACTGCTTCTAGTAAAACCAAAAAAGGCCAGAAGTCCTTATATTTTACTCTTTAGCCTCATCATAGTCCAGGTAGAACTTTTAGAGGCCAATCCCATCCATTCAACCAGGCTGAGACAGTTGTAACCATCGGGGTGTGGGAATGGGACAGTTAATTCCCTTACCTTTTGGTAAGCCTCTGCTGTGCGGAGGGGTCTTCTTAGATCCAAGCCAGCAAATTTGCGGGCATGGGTCTGCATGCAGCTGAGTCTTGGGAACAGTCCTGGGAAGGAGACTAACAATCCAGAGAAACTGGGGCAATCCTAAAAACAGAAAGACATAAGAGGTACTTACTCTGGATTGCTCTATGCATTTCCCATAGTTTTCTCATAGGTGGCACCGTAACTACATTGGTGTAAAAGGTCCCGTAGTTACTCTGGATTGTAGCCTAAGGATGCAATCCTAAAGACACTTTCATGGGAGTAGGTCCCATTGAATACACTTGGACTTACTTCTGAGTAGACAGGCTTAGGATTGCACTGTAAGATTCATTGACCACCTCTGCTATTGAACATGCCCCGACATGCCATTCCCTCATCCTATTGCACTCTCCCTTGCCCCATTTCACTTTTCCCTCTATCTTACCTATATAGGTCTGGTTGGTTTCTCCAGCATATGCAGGGGTTTCCAGTGCTGACAAAAGTGTTTTCATGACTTCTGTAACACAGTTAGCACTGTTGGGATACTGGTTCTAATTGTAGAATGCAAAGATGTTTTTCTCCTCCTCAGCAGAACAACGTGGATGAAATGTCTTGGTTATTATGATGTTGTGGGATCCCAGCTTGGCTTCCATATCCATTTGTTCAGCAGAATAATTTGTTCAGTGCCTTGGGGAAGGTGCAGGATCACCTTGCACAGGGCACTCCCGGTCCACAGATAGCCTTGGGCTTTGAGACAATTACATATCCAGTTCTGGGCAGTTTACAGAATCAAAGCCATACAATGGGTTGATGTTAGGCAGGATGACCCCATAGCTCACTGCTCAAGCACCTGCTTCTCATTAAAATGCACATTAAAATTACTAGATATTCCAAGGCTTGTGAAAGAACCCTGGAAAGCCACTGATCAACAGTAGACCATCTGCAATCCTAAAAACACTTTCTGGTAGCAAGACCCATTGAACACAGTGGGACTTACTTCTGAGTCGACATGGTCAGGATTGTGCTCTAAACTTGTCAAAGTTTATGAAGGCAGGGCTTTGAAAGCTGATGGCTGCAGGAACTGAAGAAAATGTTCATGAAGCTTTTGGGTTTGTTGTCTTCTAGCCCATCAGTTTAAGTCCATGTATAAACATACTTATTTTAAAAAAGATTTTGCTTTTCCTCTCCTCATCAGGAGGTGCTTAAGGTATGCATTTCATGGGCTCATTCAGTTCTTTCCTAGTATTACAAATCCCGATAGGAAAGTAAAGACCCTGAAGCTCTACTACCTTTGGACTCCCAACACCTAATGTGTCCTTCCTGCCCAAGAATTTGAAATGGACCATTCAAGGCCAACCAGCCAGTTCCTCCCCATCAGCCCTTTCTGACCCCTTCAAGAATATTCACAGATCAAAGAGTGATTCGAACCACCCCTCCAGCTCTGAAGAGAGATTTTCCACATCAGTACCAGCCATCTCCTGGAGTCCTTTTACGGTGCCAAGATTAAAAGAGACACATTCATTTTGCATTACGCAATTGCTCATAGCCAATGCAGTAGTGTGGACATAAATCAAGTCAGCTCCTTTCATGATATCTGCAAGTACATTTCTCGACATATTTAACACACAGGGATGATTTTCCTCCCCAATGTAACTGTTAAATAATAGTGTCCCTTTCTTCAGTGTGACCTAGGATAGGTCTGTGATATGCCCCCCAACATGCCACCCTCCTCCAGTAGGCCTTCCCTGTCCAGAATGTGCTGTAAGCCTTACGGCACATTTTGCAACATTTGGCACCCATTCAGAAATGATCTGAGGTTTCTCCAGCTGTACTTAAGCAATACTTTCAATTACTTGACAAAACCAGATGTATTGATTAAAACAGCTGGGAAAGCCTCATAATATTTCAGAGCTACTCGTTTGACTGAAAATTCTTAAAGGACTTCCCTTGTTCAGATTTGCTCCTGTTAAAATTTCAAAGTCAACTCTTGTTTGGAGTGTCTTTTATTTTGAGGCATATGCAAGAGGAGGCCATTCATGCATTACACGACAAATGCATATATCACCCAAGGCCAAAACATAAATGCTTTAATTCTGTGTCCAAAAAAAACAATATCCATTTATCATAGCCAGCAGAGGGAACTCAGCTGCATATAGGACTATACTGAACTTTCCTTCTTACTGACTTTACTATATGTACATTGGGAATATTAATGAACTATCTCACTATGGTTTCTTTTGTGCACCAAAAGCTGTAGACAGAGTTCAGAATATTAGCTTTCTAAGCAGGATAACACAATTAAGGCATTTCATATTATTTTATGGCATTGTTATTATTATATCCCTATTCTGTATGTCATTGTTTTTATTGAAATTTATTGTAAGCTGTATTGATTGCCCTACTGCAGCAGTGGGGCAGAGTAGAAATTGGTTGGATGGTTGGTATCAGGGTTTGGATCTGGATTTGGGTGGATACCCAACTCCATCAATACATCCACCATATTGTTGTTTTTCCCTTTCATACTGCCGGGAATGAACAATAAGGAGAGAACAATATGGAGACGCTTTAGCCCACCACTGTATTATCCTCTGTACGTCTTCCTTTCATAATCCCTTGGATGGGGGAAAAAGAGATAGGCACATCACCAGGTAAAGGGAGGCAGCATGCCTCGGGTGCTAGGAAGTCTTGGGTCAGCCCTGAATGTATTATGGGGTTTGAGAAACATAATTCCTATTCAAGGTATTGTTTTGGGACAGGAGTATGCAATCAGGAAGCCCACAACATCTCCCTGGCACTGTGTCAGGGGCTGGAAAATAAAGAATTACGATAATTTACTTTTCAAATTTGAATACATGTAAATTAAATTACACAAATTAATAAGAGATGGAATTTAAATCAGATCTTTGAAGATCACAGAGAGAAGGTGACCTTCAAACCAGTTCATATACACTTTCGCATATAGAGGAAGGAAATGCATGCAAACTTTCCAGTCCTCATAACATCCTTTGAAGATGAGGGGAGCAGAGCTCCTGTCACCTCCAGAGGATTACAGGGCTCACTTGCAGGCCGCATGGAGGGGTTGTGCTGCAGGCCATATGGAGGTTTGCTGTGGGCCACATCTGGCCCAGGGCTGGGTTTTGGGCACTCTTGGTTCAGAATTTGAAAAATTCAATTTTTTAATTCGAGACCCATTTCCCCACAAGACAGGGTGAGCTCCTATCCTTAGCCCAGCTCTGTGACACAGCTGGAACCAAGTGTTTCAGCTCTGCTGTTCCATTGGGCTATTTCAGTGGCATGGAGAGGGGGGATTTGCTGCTTGGGTAACAGCCTATCTTACATATTAATCTAACCAGGCCTTCGTGCTTTGCCTGCAGCATTGCCATAATCTTTCAAAAAGACTGATGGATGCCAAATTATAGGTACAGGGCTTGAAACATACTGTAGTTCAAAATGATAGCAACTGATTTTGGATTGTCTCAATCTGATGGTCAGACACTTCCATCACGTACAGCAATGCCCAAATCGGAATCTACTGTAATCGTCTTGGTGTAACAAAATATCAGTTCTCCGCAGAAGTGATGGTGGCAGAGAAGTATGCCCTCTTGGCTGCCACCATCACCACAGAGTAGGCTCACCAATGAGCCCTGACCTTTGCACACTCAAAAGTGGCATGAGTCTTTTGCCATCATCACTCTAGATGATGACCTTGCTGTTTCAAAGCCTGAAGCTCTCCAGAAAACCAAGGAGCTGCGATTAATCTACGGCTGGGCTGAGGCTGCTCAGGAGCGATCTCATCCAGGGTTCTTGTCATCTCCGTATTCCAGACATCAACCAGGGAGCAAGGTGAGTCACCAGCTCTGGCAACAGGAAGATACCTCTTGAGCACAGAAAAAGTGGTATTAAAAAACCTTTTAATTACTGTAATTAAAATAATAAAAATAAATGTTGTAAAAGGCACAAATTGAACTTGATGCAAGATATGCTTGAGAGCACATCCTACCTCTGTCCTTGGGTTGAGATGAGTGCAGGAAAAGTTCCAAATGCATTAAACCGACTTAAAAAAACACAACTTTAAATTGATGTTGTTACAGGGATGAAAATAATTGTTTAAAACATTGGTCAGCATTTAAAGGTTTGAAGCACAGACCTCTGTAACTCTGTACATGACCTCTGTAACTGAAAAGTTAAGGTCCTGCCAAATATTTGTGTCAAAGTCAAAAATCCAATTTCTAATGGTTTTTAGGTCAACTAACAGCCTAAACAAGAAAAGGTATCTAAAGGTTCTGCATTTTGGCAATAAAAACCAAAGATACAGGTATAAAATGAGAGATATTTGGCTTGGTTGCACAACATGTGAGCAGGATCTTGGAGTTGCTGTGGATCACAAACTGAACGTGAGTCAGCAGTGTGATGTGTCTGCAAAGAAGGCAAATGCCATTTTAGGCTGCATTAAGAGGACTGTAGCTTCCAAGTCACGAGAAGTTCTAGTTCCTCTTTATTCAGCATTGGTCAGACCTCACCTTGAGTACTGTGTTCAGTTCTGGGCACCTCACTTGAAGAAAGATGCAGCCAAACTGGAGCAAGTCCAGAGGAGAGCGACAAGAATGATCAGTGGGATGGAAGGGAAGCCCTACGAGGAAAGGTTGGGGGAACTTGGGATGTTCCCAAGAGAAGAGGAGGATGAGGGGAGACATGATCGCCCTCTTCAGATACCTGAAGGGCTGTCATATGGAAGAAGGGACTCTTTGGTCTTAGCTGCCTCTGAAGGCAAAACTAGAACCAATGGGTACAAACTGCAAGAAAGAAGATTCCGGTTGGATATCAGGAAAAAATTCCTGACAGTGAGGGCGGTTTGGCAGTGGAAGAGATTGCCAAGGGAAGTGGTAGACTCTACCTCACTGGGGATCTTCAAGCAGATGCTTGATGAGCACCTGTTGGAGATGCTCTTGGAGGATTTTCTGCTACAGGCAGGGGGTTGGACTAGATGACCTACTAGGTCCCTTCCAACTCTAGGATTCTATGATTCTATGAAATGGTGGTGAGACCTGAAATATCCTGGTCAGTTTTGTTAAGACTATTATACTCCACTGTTTACTTTTCATTATATGCTTCCATCCCTTTTGCCCTTCCAGCCTTTTTTAAAAAGGGCTTTTCTTATGAGATTCCAGGGTGGCTGTAAAGAAAAGAACATTTCATTATCATAAAGAAGATCATTGAGTTGGGAATCGAAATGGATACCAGTGTGGAGCAAGAGGAAGAAATAACTTTTGACACTGTAAAGGGGGTCAACACAGCTCTCCTTCAGTTTGCCATTACAACCATCATTATACCATGATACTCTGGTCTTTTTGAGTATCAGCCATTTGCATAGCAAAATCATTGAAAATCTAAATGCTAGTATATATAATGTATATGCTAAGTGGATGGGCCTGGAGGAGGCTGGATTGAAAAAGAGAGGTTAAAGACTGAGAATAGCATCCTTTCTATAGGGAAATAAAGGAACATTGGCAGGAGGCAATTATCCTCCTTCATTTTCCTTTGTAATTCTTACAAGGAAAGTGATTTTAAATTCTCAAAATCACATCTATTCCAGTTTCATTTTGCTCAGTCATAGGAAAGATCAGACCTAAACCAAGAAGTGAGTCTACTACACTCTAAACTCTAAGATGGCTTAAGCCAGGGTGACCATTTGTTCTCTTTTACCAGGATATTCCTAGATTTTGGCCTTCTGTCCTGGAAAAAAACTTCAGTGTCCTCCTTTTCCTTGTAAGCAGGCAGCATGTAGCCTTCTTGTAATTAATAAATAGGCCTATATCCTAAAGTGAAATTAAGGGCGCAATCCAGAGTAACTACGGGAAGTCCTTGCTCTGGTGTAAGAACAATTTGCTCTGGATTGCAATATGAATTTTCCATAGGTTTTCACTGGGTGGTGCAGTAACTACGGGTGCACGTAATGTCCCTTTGCTCCGGAGCAGTTAAGGTGACTTTCCATAAGATAACACTAGTACTGCGTAACTGCGTGGGCCCATAACTGCTCTGGATTTTGCCCTATGTGTAATAAATTGTATGCAATAGCTTTAAATTTAATAAGTAGTATATAGTATTAAATTAAGTACATGAAATATATAAAGCAATATATATGAGTGTTTCTAGCTTTTGTTTTGTCATGTCCTATGTTTTCCTTGGGTGTCCTACATTTTGGGGAGGCCTTGTCCTCCTTTTTTGGTTATGGCATATGGTCACTTAAGCATTCTCAGAAGTCCTCAGTGTTCTTCCTGGGATCATGAAAAGGTGGCGTGATGTGAGGTGGCGTGATGTGATCAAAAGCACTGCTTTCCATAAACTGTGCAGTGAATATTCAACATAGGAACATGATGTGATATTCATTCATGTGCCACATTCTTCATGAAGCTAATGAATAAACAAACATTATCAATGGAACAGCATGCCGGATCCACAGTGGAATGGGATTTTACATCCTCTCCCTGGGATAAGTACATTGCTTAGTCTCAGATTTCGTTAATTATATAAACCTGTGATTTCCAGACCAAGACAAAAAGCATTCTGTGAAATGAAGATTACAGACACAGTCACTTTGTCACTCCAATGACAGAACTGAGCAATTTGTTTGACACTCAGCTTGACCTTAGAAATGTCTCATGTGGTGGATGGCTAAAGATAACCTTGCCGCCAAGTTTTGAAGAATATATTTGGAACAAAATAGGCATGAAAGAAGATTTTCTGCAGATATTGGATGAATCTTACCATGATCTCTTTAAGGGATCTCTTTCATTCCTATATGATAAGGAGTTGCATGATCCAGTATCCGTGTGCAGTGTTGTCAACAGCGGCTTATGAAGACATTTACTGGAGGCTTTCCTGAGCCTGGGGAGAGTTTCATGTAGCCTATTCTAGCCTAGGGCAGTGAAGGTTAACTTTGCACACATGTAGGCACATAGCTGATATATGGGGTGATGTGTCCAACTTGGGCATTAGTCACAACGTTTGTGAAATATCCTGGGTATTGCTAGCCACTTAATAACTGTTCACCTCTGCAGTGATGAGCGTACACCAGGATTGGCAGTAAAATGTCAAAAACATTATTTGCTGTGAATTTCAGGGTTCCTACTAAGGGAACATACCTGAGGATTTTCAAGAGAAACCAATTTTTCAAGGAATGGTGGTTTGTCTATGATCCCCCTCTGTCACCTTGCAACACTCTTTGAACACCAGTCGGCATGTAAACAAAAACTGGAATACATAATTGGTTTTTCCTAAGCAAATGCTAATTAGCCATTAATTTATTAATTTCTTTGTAAACCACTTTGTGAACTTTTTAGTTAAAAAGTGGTGTATAAATACAATAGATAGATGGATAGATAGATGGCTATCTTTCCCATAGAGCTCAACACATATTTTTTATTTTTAGTTTAGTTTAGTTTTATTTAGGTTTTATTTAGTTTTATTTATTAACTTTTGATAGGAACGAGATATTTCAAAACCAAATTTTTGCACTGTATTCTGCTCTTCAAGATTAATTCACTGACATATGACATGATGGGGTACTGCCCACCATTGCAAAGTTCCAAAATGAAGCCAAATGGAGGACAATGAAGCCCTTTTGGAGGACACCCGGACAGGAGGCTTAAAAAAAAGGACAAATCCGGAAATTTCCAGTCATATGATCACCAGGCAATGTTTATTCCCTTAACCTCTGAGTTGCACTGCCCTTATCTAAATGCTGTAAAGTTGGTTAGGATTGCACCTTCAGTTTCTAATTTAATAAAAGATGCTTTGCCATCTGATCTATATGTAAAGGTTGCTGATTAAGTTCATAAAACACATGCAGCTGCCCCATCATATCTAGTTTGCTTATATGTCAATTGATTCTGCTTTGAGTTAGCTGATGATCTGCCTTCAAACAGAAAAACAGGTTAATTTAGTATTTATTTTCCATATTTTTTATCCAGCCTTTCTCCCCTTCTCACCCAAAGTAGCTTACAATAATTCAAAGTACAGCCCTTAGAGATATGGGGCCATGCTCATGTGGGTAGAGACCAATATCTCTTCTACCCTAGAGGAATGTGCAGGGGCCAAACTGAGGAAGGGCCTGACTAAAATTTCACTTTTGCTATCCATTCATTAAGTGGCCTTAGGCAAGCCAGTGCCTTTCAACCTTAGCACCTACTCCACCAGCAATATTTGGATAATGATACTTGTTGCAAAATACTTTCTGATTGCAAGGAAGAGCTCTGTGGAGGCTTTGGCTGAAAAGCATTCCATGAATAGATGAGCAGATAAAAACCTCCAGGACATCTCCAGGTTTGCAGATAGCCTTGCAGAACTGCTGTTATTGCTAATGGATAATACAGAGTAGATGGACCAATCTTCTGACTCAGTGAAAGGCAGTTTCATGTGCTCTCTAGAGTGATATACAATATAAATACTATGTATTATATTACTGTTTGTTCCAGCTCTAACCAACAGTTCCCCAGGGTCTTTCAAACAGAAAAATGCTCCATATGTGCTACGTGAGGGCCTCTAAATGAAATGGGCATAACACTTTCTGATCTGAGTTTTATCACTGAGAAGTGGTCTGAGCAATATTTGCAAAGAGAGACTGATCCATCAGAATGGAGGTTACTACAATGACTTCCAGTAACACGTTTCATCACAGGAATGAAAATAATCTTTCTAGATAAAAACCTTTCCTGTATGTCACAGAATCATAGAATCATAGAGTTGGAAGGGACCCAGTAGGTCATCTAGTCCAACCCCCTGCCTGCAGCAGGAAATCCTCCTAGAAGCTAGGTGCTCATC
Source organism: Cryptoblepharus egeriae (assembly GCA_030015325.1). NCBI lineage: Eukaryota > Metazoa > Chordata > Lepidosauria > Squamata > Scincidae > Cryptoblepharus > Cryptoblepharus egeriae. The sequence goes on along the minus strand of JAREYC010000005.1, from coordinate 49,264,543 downwards.
GAGCCTCTGCTTGAAGATCTCCAGTGAGGGAGAGTCCACCACCTCCCTTGGCAATCTGTCCCACTGCCGAACCGCCCTCACCGTCAGGAATGTGAGGTGTCTGTATGTTCCAAGTCAATCAAGAAGTCTGAGGGTTCTATACCCATGTGCCTCTGGAAAACTTCATGAGAATCAGATCATTTCAGATGTAACTAGCATATTTACTCAAATGTAATGTGCCATCAAATCCAATGTACACCCTATACTTACAATAAAAATGTATTTACGCTAATATAATTAACCATAGAATCTAATGCATACCCTGATTTTGGAGACTAAATTTGGCTGGAAACGGTGAGTGTTATATTTGAGTAAATACAGTAGTTTCCTCCCTTGAGGTACACTCAAGTCCAAGAAAGAATTATTCCTGTTAGTTTTTACACATGCAGTAGTAAATTCACAGACACTGGCTATCAGTCAAAAAGTAGCCATAAAGTTTTTAATACCATCTAGAGGTTACTTACAATATCCACTCTGTAAGCAAGATAAAGCATTTGTCCTTGCAGTTTTTATCTTGGTTAATTAGCACAAATTAGCTATTAATTAATATTGCTTAAGCACCTCACTTTTTAATACTTGGGCACTCCCTAGGAATTAAAAGCAGCTTTTTAGAATTAAATTTGTTTTATCTGGAAGCAGGATTAAACTCTGAAAAGTCACCTTCAATCAGCACAGAAAAGCTTCCTTTAAGCAAACTTTCAATTCATTCAGTAATTTAAAAAAAAAATTGAACCACATACAATATATTATAGCATTAAAAATTATTTTTTAAGAATAAAGCATGGGTTCTGTCCTTTTCAGGTATCAGTGTTTTATATCTTTTGAATACTACAAGACGTTGACTTTCCTTATGTGGAAATGTAGATAAAATCATTAAAAATTTTCACAGGACTCATCTCTATCCTTTTTTCCCCCTGAAATGGCCCTCTCAAAATTTCATAGAATATACAGTAAGTAATAATAATATTGATAATCTATTTCAGCACCTACTTCTACTTCAGTTCTTTTTCACAGCTGTGTGTTGGATCCTAAACTGGAAGAAATTTAGTATTTTTAGTACAGCTAATTTGAAAATTATCTTTTGAGTTTTGGCAAAATATGAAGTTGTTGAACTTTATTACTGTTATATTACTATATTCCTATATCCTTTATGATTTGTTTGGTGCAGTGAGTGCAGTGGTGTGCAGTGTATCCAACAGGAGAGGGACTGGAAGACTGGAGAAGAAAAAAAGATTTACCCATCTGTAAGTCTCCTGCTCCACAACAGGTCTCCCGTCCCACTTTGCCACTACTTTACCCATTCCAATAGGTTCAGGAAGATCTGCCACCTTCCAGGGAACACTGCTGCCCTTTCAAACACTGAATGAGCCACATTTCAACTCTCCTGGATGGGAATGAGTTGTGGAATGGCAATTTCAGAGCTTCAGTCTCAGTCCGCTGCCCTCTGCAACTTGCTGCTCTGGTTGGTGCTCTGATATTTTTCTGGCTCACTGCGACAACTTATGGAGTAATGAAGGGGAAGAAAAAAGAAAAGGGAAAAGGATAGCAGCACTAAACATGTTATCGGCATAAGTGTGAAGTGTGGCAGGGTTTGTGAGGCTAGGGTTCCAAGATCAAGTGAGCTCCTGTTGCAAAGGAAGAGAGAAAGGGTTCAAAAAGCAAATCCAGGAGGGCTAGGCAGAAGCTATAGATAATTATCTTCTCTATATACAAAACTGAAAAGTCACTGACTCACTCACTGACTCATCAATGCCCAGCCAAAACCGTCGGGCCAAGAAGCATGAAATTTGGGGAGAGCATTCCTTCCATGACTGGGGCACCCACGTTTTCCTCCCTTTACACTGAAGAATCCCTGAGTGAAGGGCAATCTACTCCAACCCCTGGACCTAGAAACATGAAATTTGAGGAGGGTATTCCTTCTGTCACATGAACACCCACCAAGAACCAATGTTGAGAAATTTAACCCATAAGGGAGTGAAAAGGGCTGCAACATGTTTTTGTCCTATACTTAACATGGAAGACTGACTTATTGACATCCAGCCAATTCAGTGCCCAGTGCGTGAAGCACTGGAAGAGTGCACTCGGGGGGATGGTGCACATGGAGGTGTGTGACTCATGGGGGTTGATGCAAATGGGGGTTGATGCACATTGGGGGCTGTTGCGCATGGGGGTGTTTGATGTGCATGGGAAGTTGATGCACATGGGGGACAATGCACAAGGGAGGGATGATGTGCATGGGGGGTGATGTGCATACGAGGAATGATGTGCAAGGGGGTGATGCCCATGGGGGGGATGATGCACAATGGGGGGATGGCACACAGGGGGGTATTTTATTCCCGCAACGAGGGTACATTTCGCTACTACTGTATATATATCAAAGAGTCACTGACTTACTGATTCACCCACAGAGGCCTTCAGGGAAATCCTTCCGTGACATGAGCACCCACTAAACCAATTTACTGCCTGGTGGTGCCTGCTGCACAATAGAAATTATTGCCTGGTGCCTCACATTGCCTTCTACTGCCCAGTACCTAGTGCCTAGCAGGAATGCCCAGTGCACAGTGGGGCCCGCTGCCCTGTGTTATCTGGTGGTGCCCAGTGCCTGGTAGGGATGCCCAGTGCCACCTGCTGCTCAGTGGTGTCTGGTGGCCGCTGCCTGCTTCCCACTGCTCAGTGTGCCCGCTGGTGGCTGCTGTCCACTGGTGTCCACCGGTGCCCAATACCCACACTGCCACCAGTAGGCAGTGCCTGCTTGTAGCAGCCGGTATCAGGTGGCTGCCAGTGCCTGCTGTACCAAGTGCCTTTTTGTGTTCATCATCAGGTGTTGACGGTCCCTGGTGCCCTGGGCATGGTGCCTGGCAACAATGTCTGTTGCCCACTTGTGCCTACTAGTGCCTAGTGGTGTTTGTTAGGGATACTTGGTGGTGCCCATTGCCTTCTGGTACCCGATGCATACTGCTTGATGATGCTTGGTGATGTCCTGTGGTGCTCCCTTCCTGCTAGTACCTGGTAATGCCTGCTGTCCACTGGTGCCCACTGCCTGCTGGTGCACAGTGGTGCCAGGTGGTACATAATGCCCACTGCTGCCCCCAGTGCCCACTTCTCCTCATAGACTGCTGATGGCTGGCTGTACCAGTTGCCCATCAGTGCCTGCTATTACTCAGTGCCCACCTGTGTCTGCCATCCAGTTTCAATGGTCCTTGGTGCCCCTTGCCTGGTGCCCAGCAGTGATGCCCACTGCCCATTGGTACCTCCTGACTGCCAGTGCCTGCTGGTTCCTATCAGTGCCCACCAGTGCCCAGACATGCCTGAAATATTTTTTAAAATTTTACTCTTGCAATGGCAGGTAAATTCAGCTAGCTTATTCCTGAACCCCAGGGCCAAAATTCCTGAACCCCAGGGCCAAAATTCCTAATCCCAAGCCAAAATTCCTACCTGTTTTTAAGAATTGCATTTTTTTGTTTTTGTTTTTAGGTTTTTTTCACCATAACTTCTGATAGGAAGGCGATATCTTCAAACTGATTTTTGCATTGGATTCTGCTCTTCAATACGAATCCAACGACATATGGCATGATGGGGTACTGTGCACTATCGCAAAGTTTCAAAATGAAGCCAAAGTGCAGGACAATGAAGGCAAAACACCCGGACGGGAGGCTAAAAGTCCAGACAAATCCGGGTTTGTCACCCTGTGTCCTGCCATTGTTCACCCCTAGTTTGAAAAGTGTTCCTCTTGAACCTACTATGGTATGACAATTTCTCTATCTCTGGTTTGACAATAAACTCTTGGTTTCGTCTTGAAGTCAGGGTCTTAAGTAAGAAACAATTCTGGACTAGATTTAGCCATGGAGTTGGTGAAAACTATTAAAAGCCCTAAGGATTCTTCTTTTGTGCTACTAACAATGGAAGCTTTCAGGATGTGGCTCTCATTTACAGGTTTAAATTTGTAGTGCCACAAACCAGTCCTAAACCTCCCAGAACCTAGCTCAGGGATCTCCAAACTTTTAAGCCAGATGTCCACATCAAAAACCAGGGATGGTGCTTAGGGTCAGAAAAAATTAAATATAAAGTTTAAATAAATGCATTAGAGATGGAACTTGAATGAATGAATGAATGAATGAATGAATGAATGAATGAATGAATGAATGAATGGGCTCAAATTTCCAGGATTTCTCCAAACATCATCACATGTCACAGAAAAAAAGTACATAAATGGATCCCCATTCCCCCCACCTCCCAAGTACCCCTAAAACCTTCAGAAGTCATAAGAAGTTACGTCTTGTTTTCAGGAAACTGAGGGTGTCATTTTTAGGAACTCAGAGCACCCTCCAAACATGAGCAGAGCCCAGCTTTGATTGTATTTTGTCAAGTGGTCCAGAAGGGGACCAGAGAATGACCCTGGGCAGGCCAGATAGAGGATTGTCATGGGCCACACATGCCCTCTGGACTGGAGTTTGTAGACCCCTTGCCTAGAGGACTTGTGGTGCCAATTTTCTACTGCTGAAGTCTATAGGTTCTGTGTTAGCTGCTGAAGTCTCCAAGGGAGAAGGGAATAAGAACATAAGAAGAGCCTTCACTGGAAAAGGCCACAGGCCCATCTAGTCCAGCTTCCTGTACCACCAGATGCCTCAGGGAGCACATATGACATCCCCTGCCCCCGCATCTGGCATTTTGAGGTTGTCCACCTCTACACATACCCCTCATGGCTTGTAATCTATGATTGTCCTTTCCTCTAGAAATTTGTCCAAACCCTTCTTAAATGCATTGAGACTATATGCCATCACCAAATCCTGTAGTAAGGGTACAAACTCCGTAAAGGGACTCCAACCACCTGCACCATCTATTGGGCATGTGCAGATGCCCAACAGAGGCATCAGGAAAAGCTCCATGTCAGGCATTTAAGCCTAACAAGTCCCATCTCCATCCATCCTAACTCCTCCTTCCATACTCAGAATACCTTCTTCCACTTCAACAAACTTTACTGCCACCCAGAATTCTTCCCTTGCTCCACACAGCATACACCCAGTGCTGGACTCAATACCAGCTGTCACTGAACCAGTGATAGCAGTCCCTACATGAAGGATGCTTTACAACACATTTACAATACCCAGAAGCATGCTTGTATTGCTGGCATTAAAGAGATGAAGTCTGGGCTCTAAGGCAGCAGGGACCAGAAAAAAGAATTTATATAAATTTGTATAAATGAATAAATTTGAAAAGCTTATCCCATAGCGAGAACCTATTGTGCAGATATACTTTAAAACCATTTGAGAGGAAAACCACCAGGCAAGAACCAGATTAGTTTTCTCTGGTATTAAAATGTAACACCTGGCTGTCAAATATTACAGCGGTTCAAGCAAAGTAACTGATCTCAGAAACAATATTTGCTGTAATATCTGGGCACAGCAGGGTCATTACAATGCAGTGACAGTTCATTAAAATCAGCCTCTTGGATGTGTCTTCCTCCCCTTTTAATGTAAATATGTGTTAATAGAATTTTTTGTACTTTTTTGTACTGTTTTGAAACCCACACAATAGTATTTTAACTGCAATAATCAGAAACTGACCAAACAGTTCATTATTTTTGGCACAGGTGCTATAATGACAAGAAATATTATTTACCGGATATTTTGCAGGATCTCTTTCAGAATCACCACAGTCTATTAAGTAAACATGGTTCTGGCCACACAGCATGATGACTCAAATATATACAGAAGAATTGTTTTTTTGTTTGTGTTTTGAACTGTTAACGCAGTTGAGCCACACTGACAAAAATGAGCCTGGACTCCATCATGAGTCCTACTCTAATTAAGCAGATACCACAGAGGCCATCTCTGTGCTGTTGCTGCTCTGCTTTCTCATGACTCGTGTATCAGCCCCACCAGCACCGTTCACAATGGTTGATTTTACTCATGATTTCAACCTTATTCCTAAGAAAAGGCAATCTGTTTATGAACAAACGGATAACTGCTGAATGCAGGCTATAGATATCTGGAGATATAATTTTATTTTCCTCTTGGTGTTTTGAATGGCATCCTCACATACATATGAAGTTGGTCAGACACAAGCAACAGAATACTCTCTTTCAACTAGTTCAGTGATTTTAAACCTTTTTCATTTCATGGTATACCTTCAGTTGTTTTTACCATTGACAAGGCACACTATGGTATTCAAATCCCCAACTTTTCCTATTAATAAATATCCCTCCCCAAATTCTCATGGCACACCTGAGGACTATCCATGGCACTCCATTGTGCCATAGCACACTGGTTGAAAATCACTGAACTAGTCGTTGTCCTGGAACTATGTCAGTGAAAAGTGTGCAGCATCTGCAGCAATAGTGCACGAGCCAATGCTGACAGCACAAATGGCTGAAAGCCCCCGACGTATGTTAACAGGACACCCAACACCCTCTTGTGTAGGTGCATTGGAAGATGGAGCGTTCTGGGGGGACATGCCAGGGAAGGATCAAGGTGAGGATAGGATCAGCCATGGGCATGTTGAGGCAAGCTGGGGGTGGAAATCAGCAGTAGCTATTCTGTCTATATCCCCTAGTCCAGCCTTGACACACATCATTGGACCCACTTGGATTTATACCAGCCAAATGAAAGTAAGCCCATCAGGGAACACAGCTCAGGAGAGTATGTGAGGGAAAATGTGGTGTTTTTTTAACTTACCCATCCAATCAGGACTAGTTAAAAAAGGTTTCTTTAACTTAACTTTCAGGACTAGTTCCTCTGCAGGCCTATGATTTCTTGCCATGATTTGGTGGAACAATCCATGAGCGCCTCCATTCATGGTTCCTCCAGGCTGCATCAGTTTTCAGGCTGTTCATTTGTGATTGTTGTCATGCAGGGGTTGTCAACTCCTGCTAACTGGCCAAGATGCCCTCTTTCAAGTGGCTGTTCCTCTTTTATTTAGCAGGGGAAGAGTAAACTTGCCCTCCTCACCCCATCAATGTCTGTTATAGTGGCTTCTGCTGGTGTTCTTTTTCCATATTTTTAGATTGTGAGCTCTTTTAGGACAGGGATCCACTAGCCATTAATTTTTTTCATTTTCTTTGTAAATCACTTTGTGAACATTTTAATGAAAAGAGGTATATAAATACTGTAGGTAGGTTAACACAACAGTGCTTGCATTCACTGATGAAACATCACTGAGTAAAAGGAAACAGGTGCAAAGATGAACATCTATCAAGATCTTCTTGGTGCTCATTCATTTTGTGTGCATAAGTAACCTAGGAAAGAAAAAAGGTAAGGAAGGAAGAAACAAATAGGTACAAGCAACTGCAAATGATGGTAAAATATGCATGGACTCTGCTGAGACCAGAAATCTGTGCTAGTATGGAAACAAGATAGGGGCTGCAATTCTATGCACATTTACGTGGCAGATACCCTACAATCCAGAGTAACTACGGGAGCACATAAGATACATTACGTGCACCCATAGTTACTTCACCACCTAGTGAAAACCTATGGGAAATTCATATTGCAATCCAGAGTAAATTGTTCTTACACCGGAGCAAGGACTCCCCGTAGTTACTCTGGATTGCACCCTAAGTGTCATTAAATTCGGTGTGGCTTTCTTCTGAATAGACATAAGAACATAAGAGCCTCCGTGTAGCACATATGATACTTGCATCCAGTTGTCCCCCCACATCTGGCATCTTGAGGTTGTCCACCTATACACACCCCTCATAGCTCTGCACACCCCTCATGGCATGGTCTCATGTAGGATTACACTACTACCAGTGACGGGCTTCAAATAAATTAACAACCGGTTCTCTGCCCATCTGGCAGCCACTTTTAAATGGCTATTTTTAAACTTTATATGTCCTATCTCTCATTAACAACCGGTTCCATAGAGTAGGTGCGAACCTGCTGGAGCCCACCACTGACTACTACTACTACTAACTTAAAACTCTGGGTCTATCTTTCACTGTTTGTTCTTTTCTCTTAAGAAGCTTATTGTTATGGCTTCCCAAGACATTCTCTGCAAGTGAGCAAACCACTTTATTTGCTGTCTTTCTATATACTGAAATGTAGAATTGGTTCTGTTCCCATTCTTTTTCTTTATTATTTCATTCCTGATTTTATCCCTGTTTGATATTCCAACAGCTTTCCTCAGACATCTCATTTCTGCTGTAACTTTCCTCTTATGCCCATGTTTGGCACTGATAACATAAAGTGGGAATGAATATACTTTGTATGAGATGCTTCTTTGTACTAATTGGTATTGCCTTATGTTGTAACAGTGGCGCTAACTGTCCCAGCACTTGCTTTGCCTTACTACACCATATGTTGATCTCTGCAGCCATTTTTCTTTCTTCAGCAAATGTTGTTCCCAGTTATTTAAATTCTGACAATTGTTTTATCATTGTTTCCTCTACTGTCAAGTTTAGGGTATGTTTTTCCTCTTCCAAATGCCATTACTTCAGTCTTTTCTGTACTGATTGTCATATTTTTGATCTTACATTCTTGATTCAAGGTCTGAAGGTGTTGCTGAAGTTCCTTAGCTATATCCGCTATCAAAACGTGATCATCCGCAAAGAGCAATTCATTAATATTTCCATTATAATATATTCCAAATCCATCTAAGCTGAAAAGTTAATGGAAAAAGACTCTCTCCTTTCCCTATTTGATGTTCCAACAAAGAAGTGGCAAGATCAATGGACAGTTTATGGACCTATGGAAACTATTTCTAGATAAGAGAGCATTGTTCGTTGTGGAATCCAAAGCAAGGCTATCTTTGAATCTTTACACATGACTAAGATGAATGCTTTATCTGCTAAGATGAATGCTTTATGAATGCTTTATCTGCACAAACTACTCCACTGGGAAAGCGCACCAGTGAGATAGAACAAAAAGGTAAATTTATTTATTCAAATAACTGCCCTCCAAAAATTATAATAGTAAATGTACTAGTAATGACTCTTCAATAATAACTGACCAAAGAGAATGTTTGATGTACAGGATGCATATAACAGTAGCGGCAGGAGTGGATTTATGGGAGCCAGGAATGTAGTAGCACTTTAAGGATAAAGTAAACAAAGGATCTAGAGAATAAACAAGAGTCCTTGTAGCCCTTCACCCCTGGCCTTGTTGGTGTGCCTGTCAGGACTGTGCCCTCAACTTCTGTTTGGAGGAAGGTTTTTTTTGTCCCAGATGAGGGAAGAAAAATTACCTTTTAACCTCATGATCAGATGTTGAACACCCTGCACATTTTAGTTGCTCTACTGATATTATACATATAATTTCTCCTAACTGACAAGATGGCTGTTGCTTCCTAACTGTTGGTTGCCTCAGGACCAACCAGTTCTTAAGCCCAGTTCAAAATCAAAGCACTCTATCTTCATGCTCAGCTCAGAGAGTCGCAAAGATCCACAGGGTTTGTCATCCAGGATTTCATGTTCAAATGAGGGAAAACACCCCTCCAGAAAATATTTTCTCAGACTTTAGGACAAAGACTCTAACTCAGCCTCTTAGCATATGTTCTCATCGCTTCCTTTTTCGGGAATTAGGAACACTTCAGTTCCTGATAACCTGTGGCTCGAGTATCAACATGAGTTATAATTGTCTAATGAGCATTGTAAAAGAGAACATGTTTTTCCACAAAGAAGTCATGTCATATTCTTTCTGGTGCAACAAAACTTCTTTTGTTCTGCCATCTCTAGCAACTAAAAATTATACTTTTCACTAAAATTACACTAAAAATTAAATCTTTTCCAAGTCTTTTCAATATGTGTGATTTACTTAATTCATGCTGATTTTAAAATGATATCTGATATTTTTCTGTCTAGCAGAGGGAATTAGGGTGCCATCCTCCTAACCAACTTTCCGGGACTGAGGTAACAGCAGTTCAGTTCTGAGGTTATAAGTATTCCCTTACCATGTCCTCCATGCATGCTACCCAACTGCAGGGTGCAGTACATCTATCTATCTAGCTAATTAATAGCTAATAAATCCCTGTCCAAAAGGGCTCACAACCTTAAATGCAAACATCTAAATGCTAACATGCCTCCTTGGCACATCCATGTGCCACTGTGGGAAAGTTGGCTAGAATTTGGGGCTTACATTCTTTAGGGCAAATGGGGTAGTATGGGGCACAGACCCATTTTTACCTTAAATTTAAAAGACTTGAGATTAAAAAAATGTTTTCTGACTATTGTAACTCACAGCTGCATAGCAGGTGCAAAATTTCATTTTACTACATACAACAATTAGTTATTTGACAATAATAATATGGCAATGGGTTTATGTTATGATTTTTACCTAATTGCACAATTTTATATAACAATGGGTTCATGTTTCATTTTAATTACAATACAGTAAACTGTTAAACTAAATACTGACCTATACTTATGATCAAAATATTACTCAAATCTAGTGCGCCATCAAATCTAAAGCGCATTCAAATCTAATGCAGACCCTGATTTTGGATAGTAAATCTGGCGGAAAAAGGTGAGTGTTAGAGTTGAGTAACTATGGTATTTTTTCCATTTCCGTTTCTTCCTGGGTTGGCTGTTTTGGATGGAGAAGAGGGCATTACATAGCCAAGGCTAATGATGCATATCTCTTAAAAGTTGTGCTGAGAAGCCACAGCCATATTTCTGAATGCTGTTATAGCCACACTTATATTTATAGTTGGCATTTTAAAATCAGACAGCAGCCTCTGTTGCAGTGATTTTTAGTCTTTTCCATTTTATAAAACACTGTCAAGACACTAAAATTGTCAATGCAGATCATCAGTTTTTTTACCATGGCCTGGAAAGCCATGCTGCTGGTAGGGGGCTCAAATACCACATTGCCCTACTAATAAAGATCGTCCCCAAAGTCCTATGGCACACCTGTGAACATAGCATACCAGTGTGCCATGGAAAATTACTGCTCTAGGGCCTCTAAAACATTTGGGAACCACTGCATTGGGTTGTGTCCTTAGAAAGATAAGCACCACTGAAAACAATGCAAGATGTTAGCTGTGAGTAACATAAGTTTTGGTCATCTCAGTGGGATTTGAGAATCCCAACTTTTCTTTATCGTATTCAACCCTTGGAATGCAGGAGTCAATCATTTTTAGGATTCAGCCCATAAGACTGCAGTACTCTTTCTACTGTGGCAAACCCAGGTTTCCTACTAAATCCACTTGGCAGGAAGTTGGATTCAATCACTAGCAGCTCAATTAGTGTGATGGATAAATGCTTTAAAAGCTACATGTTTGGTGTGCACACCATATGGCCAAAATCTAACAATCCCAAAAATAATCAGAAGATTCTTCTGAGTTCGGATAGTGGTGGTGGTGTTGAATTCCCCCTTTATTGAGCATACTGTATCACATGTTTCCTCAAATGATTCTTTCAGCATTTGGGTGGATGGGGTCTAGGAGCCTGTAATGGTAACAGATTCCAAAAAAGCTCCAGGCATCAGGAGTGTCTCTTTGGATACACTCACAGGAGTAATTTGGTGGCTAACTGTTTCTACAGGGTACACTCTGTGTGATCTTCTTCACAGCACTTCAAGCCTTCTTAAATAAAAAAAGATTCCATTCACAACAACAGGTGCAGTTCTCTTGCTATGTGTGATCCTACACAGGTACAATACACATGTGAATGATGGAATCATACAAGAAGAGCTAATGACTGTTCTTCCTCCCAGCCAGGTGACAAGATGGAAAGACATGCATAATTGACTCTAGCCTATATGATTGTGGTTTTCACAGGCATGCCACAACCATATAGACTGCATACTGGGGATGTGACTCTCACAACACTGTACCATTTGGGGGCTGAAAATCTCCTACTTATTTCAATTATCCCCCAATTTATATAGGTTACCATGGCTGCAATCTTAACCCGCAGTTAGGCTGGCCTAAGCACTGGTGTAAGTCCTGCGCTGACATGGGGGTGTCCCAAAAGCGCAGTATGGCACTTCTGCCCCACTCCTGGGGGTGGGTTAGGCCCATGCACAATCATACACTGACCTCCCCACACCGTCATGGAAAGAGAGGCCATGTGAGTTAGGCTGGTCCAGATTTCTTAGGATTGTGCCTGAAACATGCAACAATCTGAAAAAGATTCATGTGTTGGCCATCATATGCATACTGCTCTCTGGCTCTGAGATGTACTCTTGGAAAAGTGCCATCTATGATGGTGAACTGAAAAAGCTAAAAAATTCTCACGTGTAGCAGAAGGAACAAAGCTTATTTTTGTATATTTTAAAAACAGCTCTTTAGGTTGTGAAGCTATTGATATTACAAAAACACCCAAATCCCACAGGTAGCCAGAACATTGCAAGGATTGGATGAGGACTGGATTGGTGAATCCTGTCAATATTTTTGACTGACAAAGGAAAAAAGAAGTCACCATTTGTTTACATCTTCTTAAATTCAAGGCAGCTGCTGCCTTTTGGCATCTGGCCTGCAGTTTTAACCATAAGAACAGCAGCATTCCAGACCTCTTGGTTTCTATGGGTTGCATATTGATGACATTATTAACGTTATTAGTTGATGCTGTTCTGGAAATAAGTGGCATTTGGCTAGAATCTTTTCTCTTGGAAGAGCATTTTTTCCATAGAAAAGGTATATTAAATCTCTCTGAACTTGCAGAACTGCAAAGGACATGATTGTTCTAAAGCCATATGGTCCTTCAAAAAAAAATAGCAACCCTTGAAACTGGTCTTTATTGTACATTATCTGTTTAAAAAAGGCTGTTTGGAGGGACGTGTATCATTGAACAATATACCAAAGGCAGAAGACAAAATGTATCTAAAATGTGAATGTCTCCCTTTTAGGCTACATTGTATTAGTTTTGCAAATCCCATCGAAAACTATAATGACCAAGACACATTGGAATTTTGAAGGGTGGCAAAGTACAGCTTTCTCTTTCTCAGCTTTTCCCAATATTTAATTTTGAAGCCTTGTAAATAACAAAGGAAATGCCACACGACGGCTCATAAAGAAAGAAATGTGATGTTAGTATTCTGTTTGGAAACACTGATATTCTCAGTTATCGACTCTGACTATAGTTATTACAAGATCAGTGCAATAAACTAGTTTGGGTCTGCAGTTGTTTCAGAATAAGTCAAGGAAGGAGCACTGCCAATTTTTTGCCTTTTTCTACAAAAAAATAATCAAGATTTATTCAAAGCATTTTTACCATGTTTATTTGGGCAACAAAGTCTTGAAGGGACTTTGATCAAGTTTCTTCCACGATTAACTGACATTTTTGAAAAGTACATCAGTTTCTTTTTAAGAGGTATTTGCTGAGCTCATAACATGGTGTTGAATTATATGGAGTTATATAGTTTCCTGGTCTTTGTAGGTTTCCTTAAGACATACTGCTGACATCACAAAGTCTCCTCTCAGATTCCCTCCCTCCTTCTGGTTTCCTAGTTCAGGTAATTCCAACTCAGGCGCTTGCTAACTTGTTTTTGACTGACAGACAGTGAATGCAAGGAAACTTGAGGTGGGAGTGGAAGGAAAGGAGGGCTTTCTGAAGCATACTTATACACACATTACCTGAAGGACCCACAATCTCTGATGAAGGACCATCCGCCTTGTCATCAGAGGAACTTCAGGAGAGGTGTTTGAACCTTGCTCATTAACAGGTAAGAGAAAACTATTAAAAAAGGAAAATTTAGTTCCTTAGAGGTAGCTGAAAACTTTATGTACTTATGATTATAGTTTACTTTAACTAACTATCTTAACACTTGATGGTTACTCACAGAATCCGGAAAAGAAAGGCTACTGCTGATGAAAGTCTGTCTGCGGAAGAACAGAAAAGCTATGTATTGATTGATGGGAAGGTAAAAGCTGTGATGCCTAATTCTAATAATGTGGTATCTTTGGAACTGCTTGGAGGTGATGGTGATGGAAAACTTTGGAACTTTGCTAGTCTGTTCCATGAAGCACTGAATTTTTTGATTGTTTGAAGAAGGTTCCAAAAGTATTATTTGTTTAAATGATCCTAATGCTACTTTTCTGTTCACTTTCCTTTGTGGGGGAAAATCTGCTCTAATTGCTCTAGTTTTGAACTTGATTGGGGCATTTCCAAACCACTTTTATCAATGTGCATAAGAAGATATCAACAAAAAACAATTTTAAGGCTAAACATGCTGAGGGGGAGTGTGATTACTGCATTTTTCTCTCAGAAAGGTGAGATCCAATCTGCAAATTGCTCCATTAATTCACTGGAACTTTATTATATTATTTCTTTAATATTTATTTCTTCCCCTTTAGCATGTTATGCCTTCTAGTTTGAAGTGTGGAAAATATTATATGATGCAAGGTACAAAAAGCAATGTATTTAAATTTTTAATTTGAAATGTGACAATGTGATTTCAGTATCTTTAATTCAAATATGAACTGGTGAAGCCCCCTAGCTTCTAGAGAAAAGCATCTGAAAACAGAACACATCACTAAAGTATGTGATGATTCCACTAGATTAGGGTGGAAATCCCAATCTGGAAATCCTAATCAATTTTGCAGCTCCAGGATAAGGGCAGTGCAACACTAAGGTAAAGGAACAACCATTGCATTACCTTGTGGAGGCCTCTGTGACTGCCCCCAGCCAACTGCAGGATACAGCACAAGCCCCACTGGCACAACTATGCCAGAGCTGGAAAGTTGGTCAAGTTTGCACCCTAAATCTTTCACAGCCAACTTCCCAGCACTGATGCCACCATGCCAATGGAGCATGCACTGCATCTTACTTTGGGGGGGGGGGGGTGACGATAGACACAGAGTTCCCTTTCCTCGGGGCTGCATTATGGCTGCAACAGTGCTGGAATGTTAGGATTGATCCCTTAGTGCTCTATCAACATTTCAGTTCCCATTTTTTTCTACCAGGCATATGCTTAGATTTCTTCTTTTGAAATTGATGGTTTTTAGAACTCATGTTGTTACATTATCCCATTATTTTTTGAGTTTTGTTTACACTGTTGACAAAGGCTTGCCACATACTTTAAAATGTAATTTTTTTCTTACATTATGGCATTACTTTTATACATGCAAGTTTTCATAAGATCTGGAGCCAAAAAAACAGCAGCAGTTGACTTGATTTTTACAATACATATACTATTTGTCAGGGATATGTATGCATATGTGTGATTTGTGTGTGTGTGTGTGTGTGTGTGTGTGTGTGTGTGTGTGTGTGTTGTGTGTGTGAGAGAGAGAGAGAGTGAGAGAGAGAGAAAGATGTCACATTACAGATGTCACATAAGATGTCACATTGCAGACATATTAATTCTGAACAAATATGTTTAAAAAAAATCCTAATGTGATACAGGATGAGGTAGAAGCCTGACATAATAGAATTGACTATGAGTGAAATCCAGAGTAACTATGGGGAGTCCTTGCTCTGGAGTAAGAACAAGTTACTCTGGATTGCAATATGAATTTCCCATAGGTTTTCACTAGGTGGTACAGTAACTATGGGTGCACGTAATGTCTCTTACGTGCTCCCGTAGTTACTCTGGATTGTGCCCTGACTCAATTGACTGACTTGTTCTGCAAAATGGATAAAATGGCTCAGAAATTCTAGAATAGTAGCGGCAGGTGTACTGAAATTTGTCCTGCATAAACAAAGAAGTGTTCTGTCCAGTAAACATGTCCAAAGCCTGTACACTTTTTGATATGGACTGCATATACTCAGACATGTCCAAGGTTCAGCCCTTGTGTCTCATGCTGGTTAAAACAGGTTAAAGCTGATTTTTTAAGCCTGCTTGGCCAAGCAAAGAAACAAGTAAATATGACAATCATCAACTCAGAGCGGCACTATACTTTTTTTTGTTTGCCTTGATTTCACTGATAGTACCGTGTCTTGTATTTTACGGCCTGTGAGTTCTTTAGCTAAGTCAGATAGCCTGCACCCTCTAGTAACAAGTGGAGAGGTGAAGCTCCAAGTACCATACTGTGCCCAGATGCAAAGCCAAGAACAACAGAAAGTTAACTCTTTTACACACTGACCCTGTAACTGTGTTTTCAAGTCACTGAACTTTGAAAATTCCAGACAAACTAAAAAAAATCCTTCACTTCAAAAAGAATGTTATTTGTAAAAGAGAACTTCCCCACCTCTTGAGTGCAACTCTGTGGGTGCATCTGTGTATGTCGGAGACAAAAAGGCAAGCTATTTTCTATGCAAGTTTCTGCGTTAAAGCGTTAAACATCAAACTGTGCCGTTTCACTGACTCTATTAAATGTCAAGTACTAGAAGGCTGCTGTCCTGCTGTTCTGTTTCTAACCTATTGGAAGGAGAGCTCAGGAAGGTGTTACTCAGACTCAAGTGCTTTAAGCATTTATTTACATACACTAGGAAATAGGTGAAAAATTTGGGTTAGAAAATGATGGGGAATGCCCCTTTCTGACCCCTGCAGCACAGTGGTGCTGCCGCAGTCTGGTCTGGGGCAGCCATTTGTCAGCCCTCCAATAAAGCACATGGAAGTGGATTTAACCACTTCATGAGCTGCTTTTTAGAAAGGGGGATTAAGATTCAGGTGTGCATTTCTTAACCCTCTCTTCTCAGATCTAGTGTGGCTTGGGGAATCCATCTAACAAGAGACTTGAAGGCAGTGGTGGGATTCAAATAAATTAACAGGTTCTATCTCCCAATAACCTAAATTAACAACAGGTTCTATGCCCATAAAACAACAGTTTCTATGTCCCATTAGTGACCGGTTCTCAGAACCAGGCGCTCATTAGCAAAGCGTTCTATAGAACTTGTGATAACCCCTGAAGCCCACCACAGCTTGAAGGGTGGTGATGGTGTGCCTTTACATTGTTTTGCTTTTTGCCTTTCCCTGTGATACCAAGTTTGGCTCAATTGCTTGAGTAATCTAATCCAGGCTAAGTGGGCAAGAAGCCACCATTTAACTTTCAGGACAATCCAGAACAACTAATCTGTCCACATAAGAGCCCTTAGGTTGCCCTATCTAACACTAGGTTGGAGCAACTGCAAGATGCTCCAGCCCAGTTACTCTGAAGGAGGCTTAGGGCAGAGCAAGGCAAGATAGGGTGCCCTAAGAGAGGTGGACCTGCTCTGTCCTAACTGGGGCAGCCTAAGCAGCTCAGGAGAGGCATGTTGAGGGCACGTTTAGCATTGCCTAGGGCAGAGCAGTTACTCTGTATCCAAAGCCTGTTTCCAAGGCAGAAATGCCCTCTTCCAGCCCTCAGAGTTATACCACCTCAGGAGCAGGTATAGTAATGAGTAGACCCATAGGGGTCCATGATAAGGCCCGAGTAAGAATGGCAGTGTTGACCAAAAATCTGAGTTCTTGGCCATCCTAGCTGCAACCCCTTCCTCTCAACCTCAGGATATGGAACAAACTATGGCTGCCCACAAACCTCAGGATACAGCAGGCCACTCCAAGAAGCCCCTTGTATTCACTGTAGAATGTACTGGCATCTCATCAGGGACTCCTTATAAGGCAGGCACCCAGTGGCGTCACCAGACTGGTGCGGCTGGTGTGGGCTGCATTGGGTGATGCGCTCCGTATGGGGTGATGTGCCAGAGGAGTTTGACTGTCCTTTGCCAGGCCCCGGGCGTCAGCACCCCCATTCAGGCCTGCTCCAAGGCGGAGCAGCAGCCAGAAGCTGCCACTTGTCTGAGGAGCTGGCCTGAACGGCCATCTGAGGTGCACTGCGCAGAAACACACTGAGCATGCCGAACAGCTTCAGAGGAGACTTCCTTAGAGCAGAGAAAGTCCGCGCCTCTGCACAGCCATTCGGCCTCACTCAGGAGGTGGAGCGGCAGCCGAATGGCTTCAGAAAGAGTACTGCACAGGAACCAACTCTGACGCCTGCACAGTCTCCCCCGAAGCCAAAAGGCTTCAGAAAAGTACTGCGCAGGTGTCAGAGATGGTGCCTGCGCAGTACTCTTTCTGAAGCCAGTTGGCTTCAGAAACAACTGCGCAGGCACCAACTTTGGTGACTGCGCAGTCCAGGTAGGGGGGGCTAGGGATGACGCACAGACTTCCGCACCAGGTGATGTGCAGAGTCATGTCACCACTGTAGGCACCACAGCTGTTCCTTGTTCAGTGTGATCTGAGGGGTGTCTCCTCAGGAGCAAGTCTTCCCCTTGTGTCAATTACTTAGCATGCTCTGGAGCAGTTAGGGCAGCCCAGGCTTCCTGACTCTCTGGATTCAGCATAACTTTCTGCTCTGGATACAGAATAGTTAGGAGAGTGCAGTTAGGTCAGAGCAGGCTGAATTTGCTCTGGATTGTGTCCTGAGTGACTCTTCTGGAGTTTCTCCCAGTGGCTGTTGCTGATGTCTCCTGTTTCTTTCTAAGATGGTGAGCTCCTCTGGAGACATGGAATCCCTTTGTAGCAGTTTTGTTGACTGCTTTGCAGTCATTTTTTGGAGTCAAACCAAAAGTTTTATTTCCTAATCTCTGCACTATGCTGTGGCTGCATCAGGGCCAGTGACTTGAGTTATTTTCTTTCCAATCCCATAGATTCACTTAAAGGTGTGCATGTGGCAGAAAGGTGTGCACGTGGCAAAACGGGCTGAAGCCTTTTTGCCACATACACACCTTTATGTGCCCATTCATGGCCACGTGCAGTAGCAAAAAAAAAAAAAAATGATAGGCCTATCATGTTGTGTTAATTAGGGCCCCACCAATGGAAGCTGAGATTGTAAACCTATGTGTGAATATGCTCCAGAAAGTATGTACTGTAGTATGGGAACCATTCTTTACAAGAATGGAACATATAACATGTTTATAGTAACAGATAGTGTAACTGTAGTGTGAAGTGGGTCGCAGCAATCTAATCCCATTTTCCCAATGGAATCAATGTTTTGGTAACCACAGTTTCTGTTGCTTCTGTTACTGGTTTTCCCAGGAATCCCTGAGTTAATGAGAATAGCCTTATTTAACTAGCCCCTTGAACATGGTGGGGCTTCTTTTAAGTAAATATACAAAAGTATAGGCTGATAAGTGCTTTTAAAATATCTGGCCCAGATAATTCTGCGTGGCCCAGTTAAGGACCATATACAGTGTGTGAAAGATTCCTTATACTGTGCTTATCAGATTAATCTTAAGTATTCCTTGAATTTAGATTTAGCAATCATTCCTTTCCCACTCAGTGTAACTCTACTGCCTATACATGCTTAGGATTTAGTTTTTGATGTCCAACTTGAACAATTACCTAAAACAGTATTTAGCAACACCTAATATTTGTAGTTCTGTTCCAGCAGGAACCTTGGAAAATGCTATTATAACTTTCTACCTTTGCGAGGTGTGGCAAACTCATTGTAACAAATTGGTTAAAT
This sequence comes from Cryptoblepharus egeriae, assembly GCA_030015325.1. Classification (NCBI taxonomy): domain Eukaryota; kingdom Metazoa; phylum Chordata; class Lepidosauria; order Squamata; family Scincidae; genus Cryptoblepharus; species Cryptoblepharus egeriae. Next base: position 49,245,244 of record JAREYC010000005.1, on the reverse strand, counting down.
GTGGTCACATTAAATTCAGATTATCAATACACAATTGTCCAGTTCTGTTGAAAGGAGAAATGTGTTCATCAACACGTTACATTAGTTAGTACAATAATTTCATGTATCAAAGTTTGACATTCTCAAGACTATTGAACTTTTGGGCTGAGACAGAGTTGTAAAAGAACAGTAATAAAGATAAGATAACGTGGAATGTAAATAAACAAGGACCACACCACTTCAAATTGCTGCAGTTATGTCCCCTTGATAATGCAGAGGGAGTATTTCTCTTTTGAGGGCTGTGTGCATGTTTGTGTATATAATGTAGTATCACAAGCTTTTCATAAGTCGGGATGTTCAGGTAGGACCTACTACCAAAATAATGATCTTGAAAATGCTTTGAGAAGGATAGTATATGTTTTGATAATGGGTGGAATTTTTGCTGTGTTAAAGATCCACAGAAAAGGTTTTCTGTGTTTCTTTAACCCAAACATTTTCCTTTTATTTATTTATTATTCTCATACCTAAAATTAAGTGTGAATTTACTTTAAGTAGTTTTTTACTACCTGAACTAAAAATATTTATTTACTAAACTTACATTCTTCTTTTCTACCAGAGTGGTACCCAAAGAGGCTATTTGACAGACCTACATACTCAGGAAAGGGCTGTGTGGCACAAGAGGTGTCTGTTAGCCAACAGGCCAGGGTTCAAGGTCCTACAAGACAAGGTGAGCTCCCATGCTTAGCCCAGTTTCTGCCACCTAGCAGTTTGAAAGCATGCAAATGCAAGTAGATAAATAGGTACCACTTCAGTGGGAGGGTAAATCAGTGTTCCATGCGCTTTCAGCCATCATGCCAGCCCCATGACCACAGATGTTGTCTCAGGACAACGCTGGCTCTAAAGGCTTTGAAACAGGGATGAGCACCACACCGTACCATTGGTCATAACTAGCAGTATAACCTGTGGGGGACACCTTTACATATTCAGGATCTTCAGGAAACAGACAGCACAATGCTAACTTGGAACAGACAGGTTGTGGGACAAGGGGAAACTTTTCCCCTTCCCATGTGTAGAGCTGCAGCAGTGGTTCTGCACTGCCTCTGGTCATTTGTTTGTACCTTTACCCTCAGTGAACTTTTTTATTGATTGAAATCTGGTCTTCAGTCTTCTTGTCTCCTTCCCTGTCTTTTTCTAGTATTCCTGAATCTGATTCTTTTCCTGTCTTGCCTCTTTCTTGGATCTGATGCCTAGTTAAACATCATTCCCCCACCTCGAAAAACCTTTCCCATTCTGGTGATGCTAACATTCCCTACTGGTCCTGATTCCATTATTCTTGAACTTTCTCTGGTAAGAAACTTTCTTTCTGCTTTGAAGCATATGTTTAATATGAAGACATTAACATGGCTGAAGACTAGGTCCAATGTCCTAGGATAACTGACAGACATATTAATTCTTTGTTATCCTGGGAGCTCACCTGAAAAAGACCCCTTGGTATGATGCCATTTTGCACTATAGGTGTTGTATAGTCCAAATTGATTGGCCAGCTGCATGTAACAACTATAGACTCAAGAAATGTATGTTCACACATCCACAAGCATTCTTTCTCATTCAAATTTTCTCTCATTTCTATTCTTTTCCCCCTCACATATACTAAAAGCTACCCTTTGTACCTTCTTCAACAGTCTTGGATAGCACCTCTGCAGGATTATGAGAAATTAAGTACTAGGAATATTCCTCCTTATCCTTCCAAGTATCTGTTCCAAGAGCCATCTCTGGTTGACATGGCTCATGGAAACACTGGAACAAAAATCAGACAAAATGATCGAGTTAAAAGAATAGAGATCATAGCAGAATTTCCAAAGGACCAATGGAAACAAGAGGTGTTTAGGATTATCCTTGGATCAACCCTTTAGATCTACCACAGAATATATTGCAAACAACCACCTCTCAGCTCACCAGTAGCCAGGCATAGAAGGCCAAAGCAGTGAAGCACCAAATCAGAATATCAAGTCTCTTTAGTAGCTTTTTTGTATGCGCCACAGTCTAAAGGCAACTCATTGCAACTTTTGGAGTGTATGACAAACTTCATGTTACAAAAATGTATGAACAGGGAAGAAAGATGCCTACATTAGAAGAACAGATGAAGATTTTATATCAGGGGAAAAATGAGTTAAATTGGATCTTAATCTACCTCAATCTGTTGTATAAGTATCCTCATATTTACATTGTTATCTCCATATTAATATCTCCATCACCCGGGCCAGGGTTTGAGACCCGGGTCAGTCCCCACAAGACAGGGTGAGCTCGTCCTTAACCCAGCTCTGCGATGCAGCTGGAACCAATCGTATTGGCTCTGCCTTTCCACTGGACTATTTCAGTGGTGTGGAGAGGGGGGATTTGCTGCTTGGGTAACAGCCTATCCTCCATATCAATCTAACCCAGGCCTTCATGCTTCGCATGCAGCGTATGCCGTGCCAAGCATGATACCATAGTCTTTCAAGACTGACGGAGGCCTGCTTTTTTTTATACTCCAGCTAGGGGCTTATCTTAAATATGCTGCCACTTCCCGGGATGAAAGATACACAGTTAAACCCACAGATGTACAGTGCAAACATTCATCTTGCTTCTTGCAAGGTGCTGCACAGCCCTCAAAACACTACAATCCTAATCTCCAGTTAGGCTAGCATAAGCCCCAGCAAATGCCTGTGCTGACCTGGGAGTGTCACAAAAGTGCCGTAAGACACTTCTGCACCACTGCTGGGGGATTAGGCCGGTACGCAGGCACAATGGCGTAGCTAAGGGGGTGCAGTTGCACCAGGCTACCAGCTTTAGGGGGGCTACAAGCTGAGCTTGACACTAGTAGCTAAAATTGTGAAAAATCGGGTCTGTATGATAATACTATCATGTTATATATTGTTGGAAAGGTAATTTTATGCAGAAGGCAATGAAACAAATGGCATTAGAATATCTTTATTGTTATTATTAATATCTTTATCTGAATATCTGAATATCTTTATCTTTATTATTAATAAACATTAAAGCCTATGGGAAAAGGTGGATTTTCTTAACTAAAAACTTTCCTGTTACTGATGGCTCTGAGAGCCAATGAGATGTAAAACTGATACTGTATGGAACTAATAAGGTGTTAATATGAATCAGCTCTCAGTACATATATCATAAAACAGTTACTCCATGCAAACTGGGTATTCAGGCACTTCTAAGTGGTGGCCTCTTCTATTTAGCAGAGAAAGAAAAAGCATTCCGCTTTGCCCCAGTACAGTTTCCCTTACCAATAAAGGGACACAATTTTTATTTTTTTACTTAATTAAATTAGATTTTTTTTGTGTTGAGATGGGGGTGGGGAACAAAACCTTCAACTCCAGATAGCAAATTGTTGCTTTGGCCATGACAAAGCAAATGGTGGTGAACTGCTGAGGAAGAGGAGGAGGAGGCAGTTTTTTCCCAATTTACTTTTAATAAATACCCAGTGATGATGACACTTCCAGTTGTGACATCACTTTCAGGGCAACATTTTGAGTTTTGTACTGTGCTACATGATCATTAGCTATACGCTGACCTCCCCACACTACCATGGGAAGATATGCTTGCTAAGTTAGGCTTGCTGAGTTAGGCCTAAATTGGTTAGGATTGTGCCCAAAGCAGCATAGAAAGCAAGGGTCTCACCATGGGGTAGCAATGTGGGTTTGCCACATGATCCACATGGGGCGACACCACTACCATCCAACATTTTTAAAATCTTGGTATTTTTCAAATAATACTATCATGTTTTATATCATTCAGTGTGTAATTTCATGTAGAATCTAATGAAGCAAACCACACTGAAACATCTCTATTCTATCAAAACATATAGCCAGGAAACCAGTGTGGCAGAACAAAAGTGGTGCATCACCATACCACACCACACCCATCACCATACCCACCACATTGACCTCTTGTACTGAGTGATGCATACCATAGTGATTCACTGATGCAAAGGTCAGAATCACTGAATGCAGACACTGCTCTGGTTTGAATACAGAAATAGAACCAAGATGTGGGATGTGAAAGTGCTGCTCATTCCCAATTGAAGTATTATTATATGTGGGGCTGGTGTCTTATCAAATAAGCTTGTCCAAGAAATAGGAGCCATACAGGAGGTCTGAAAGAAGTAACAATTGAGGGTGCAATTCTAACCAACTTTCTAACACTGCCAAAGCTGTTCCTTTGGGGTACGTGCTGCATCCTGCAGTGTGGGGGCAGTCACAGGGGCTTCTTCAAAATTTGTCCCCTTACCTTGGAGTTGGCCTGCTCTTATCCCAAAGCTGGGAAATTGGTAGGATTGCAACCTGAAATGTCTTAAAATACCACCATCACTTTTCCAGCTCTGCTTTCACATCTGCTTCTTCCTCATCTCAAGCTTCAAGCATAAGGAAAGGATAGCAGACCTCTTGTGCTTTCCACCAAACACTCAAATCTGTTAACTCCCTTTTCATTAAAGAAAGGATATGAAATTGCAGCTGAAAGCTATCATTTCGTTATAAAATGTTCAATAGTTTTCCCTGTTGAGCTTTGATGTTTTCACCTCCCTCACAAAACATCAATGAATTCATGGTGACACAGAATTGAAAGAAAGCAAAGAATCCCAGCATCCCTTATACTTTTATTTCGTAAAGGTTTTGGAACCACAGTAGCTTTGTCATTTGTTTCTGTCTGGGCATCATGCTCAACTTCCAGTCGCATTTGATTTCTGCATGATGTGCCTTCTTCCACAGGTAGTATTTAAACAGCCACATGAGCTATGAAACTCTTTTCATGTTTCCAATTTGAAACAACAGGTACAACCAAATTCCTCTGGAGGCCAAGTTTCCTTCCTTTCCCCCAAGAATGTGCAGAAATGGAAAAAAGGGGGGAGGAGCATTTTTCCATTCATTGCATGGAGAGCAAGAAAACTTGGCATGCTCACCAGCCATCTACAGGAATTTGGGCGGGTCACGGAAAAAGCACAGACTTCAGTGGAAAACATATATGGGTGTGCATGTGAAAAAGTATTTTAAACCATAAATTGTCCACATACATAGATGGGTGAGAGAAATAAAATCCAGAAAGGGATAATGAAATATTGCTATCATACAAAGCTGAAAATGAGAGTGATCTTCTTCTAAAAAGGCATCTTAACAGCTAAGTCATCTGCATAGATCCTCCAAGACTTCACAAGTTCCTTAAAGAGAACTAACCTAAGGAAATGGAGAGAGGATGGACTGTAGAGCAGGCATGGAGCACATGCTTTGGATCAGTGATGGGATTCAAAGAAATTAACAACCGGTTCTATGCCCATCTGGCAGCCACTTTTAAATGGCTATTTTTAAACTTTATATGTCCTACCTCTTGTTAACAACCAGTTCTACAGAGTAGGTGCGAACCTGCTGGAGCCCACCACTGTTTTGGATACAGAAGGTTTTATCATGGCATCTACAGTAGGTAGGATTGGAAAGTGGGTATTGTTAGGTTATACTAAAGTAGACAGACCAATGGTGCAATCCCATCTGTGTCTGCTCAAAAGTAAAGGTGCAATCCAGAATAACTACGGGGAGTCCTTGCTCCAGAGTAAGAACAATTTACTTTGGATTGCAATATGAATTTCCCATAGGTTTTCACTAGGTGGTGCTGAAACTATGGGTGCACATAATGTCTCTTACGTGCTCCCATAGTTACTCTGTATTGTAGGGATAGTCTCATGAATTCAGTTAGATTGACTACAGGTAAATGTGTACACCAGTGCTTCTCACCAGGCACCATGGCTCACTTCCGGGGCACCACCTCAGCTCTTCTTGGCTGGTTGAGGTGAAATCATGTGAGGAAGGAAGAGGCTGCACATCATCCAGTTTGGGAACCACTGGGAAACAGGACAGTAGCCCAAGGCTCTAACATTCCACTTTCTTTCAGCTTTAGCATGATCATGAGAATATGTAAACAACAAAACAGTAAGAAGAAAATCCCTCCTCTGAAACATATTATGCAAACGACATATAAAAACAAGCAAAATATGCAAGATGTGAATGCAAAGCAAAGCTTGTTTCTACGCTCCCACCTACTCCTCATTCCCATAGGCTTCCTCCAGCACTAATGGGGTTAAAAAGAGTATGAAAGAGCTGTTCCCTCATCACTTCTTTTCCATCCATCCTTTTCCATCCAGCCTTTCCAGGGTATGCTTAGCTTCGACTCTTCTTTTTCACTTAATGCGACATCACAATCTATTCCTGATCTCCCCTGCCTTTCATAATGTGGCTCTGGAAAGTGCAGTCGGTAAAATAGAGATCGTTGCCTGGGTCTTTGGCTTGTGACTCAGACTAATTGTTTGTTATTGAGAACTGGAGTGGCAGTGAGTACACATGAGTGCAATGAGTTCCCCATATGCCAGAGCTTCCTGCTAATTTGAGAGGAATTTCAATTCCGTTAATTTCATTGCCTCTGCACATAACAAGACATATAACGTTCAGGTCCTGCCATTGAAATTCATTTTAAAGCATGGATTCCATGAATGCACAGCTTCTGTACAAGAATCTGAGCCCTAGTGACACCACTGAAATTCATACTGTTTGCCATACAGTGTCAAAAGTTATTTTCCAGTTCAGTTTAAATTCAAGCCAGATTCAAAATCAAACCTAAGCTGTCCTATAACCACTCTCCTTCCCACCTTGGAGCTCCCCTTTTCTCCTACACCTTCACTCACTAGTATCTGTGTTATTGATTCAGTAGTGATAGGACACATCCTTGCTCTGACATTTTATAGCTCTTTTGCAGCATACCAGGCAGGAGGAGTACTAGGAAATGTATTTTTCCCAGGGCTAATGACATTTTAGGCTTGGTGGCTCTCCTGGGAGAGGTTTGATGGGAGAACTGGATCTTGCCATATTCTTGATGACATTGTTTGGATGCAACTGTTTTGCAACTGGTCTTGGAATTAGATTCGGAATAAACTGAGCAATTTTCCAAGATTGGGGGAAATAGTTCATTTTTCCAAATCTATCTCCGGGCCTATCTTAGGGAGTTTTCTCTACCATTACTAAGCATGTGCAGGTCTATAGATTCAGATGAGGCAACAAGGGCACTGACCATATATTTTGCAGGGCTTCTGTGCTGCAACTTTGGACCAATCAACCTATGCAAATATTTATTTATGCACCATGTTAATCTTTCATTATCCTTTGTGTGCATAAGGAGTGTTTCATTTGACAGCTTTCTCTGTATTGAGCACGTGAGTTCAATGAAAGCAATTTTTATAGTGGTTAGCACAGGTTTCTGATCATGTTTAGCCTTGGAAAGTTGGATTTTTTGTAAGGAAATCAGTCTCTCAGTGATAAGACTTGCTGTGATAATGTGACTTGCTGTGGCATAGCAATGGTTTGTTTGTTTTTTTGCAGAACATTACCTTTGGAGTGCAATAAGTGTCAAGCTAAAGTCCTGAAGAGGGTTTTCACTTTTCCATCTTCAAACTCTTCAGTATAGCCAGGCTTTAGTAAATGCACCCTCAACCCATTTTTTGCCCTGGTAAATACATTGTGGGGAAATGTACTTCCATTCAAAAGAAAGAGATGGGAATGATGTTGCATTTCCCTTCAAATGAGGAAAAGTAAAGGTTTGCTAATGATGAAGCATTGCTTTATGTATCCAAGGTTAGGTGAGTGGTCCTAAATTTGAAGATGCTATATATGTGTCAAAGTTTTCCATTTCCAAGTATTAAAATAATTTTAAAAAATAGTTACACAAGGAAGGTAAGGAAAGAGAACTGTGCAATCATGACACTTGTGCAACTATCAGCACTGTCCTAATTTAAACTTAAACAGGTAGGGCAGCATTCCTGTGCTGTATTCAGCTCAAGATTTTCACTTCTGCTGTGTTATCATGGGGCAAGGGTAAACTTTTTCCCTCATCCCAGGTAACACAGTAGCAGCCCTAATTGACCTGCTTGGATCTGCACCATCAATCTGTGCCACCACTGATAGGCGGGTCACTGGGCAGAGCAGGACTGGATGTGGTGATACCAGGCTCTGGCACTTTGGGTGGTCCCGAATCCCTCTTCCAGGTAGCCTGGCCTAATGCTGGGCTGCTTGGATCTGTGCCACTTCTTTAGTGCAGATTCAAATAACCCCAGTCAGGTTATATAACCGCAGGGCAGGTTAGGATTGGGCAGTAAATTGCTTGTTTCTTTTTTGTGTTTGAAAAAGAAAAAAAAACCTGTGTAAAGTAGTGAAAGTGATAGATTCAAGATTATCAGTGAAGCTATAAATACCGAAGGTTAAGAGATATGTGTCATAAAGACAAACTTACAGTAGTTGTTTACTAACTAATTAATCACACTGGAGAGTTAAGTTAACTTAAGAGAGTTGAGTTAAGAGGAGCAAGTGGGGAAGGAGGGAAAAAGGGACTAGCAATGTGTGCAGGATTAGATACACAAGGATAGATGGACAATTTATCATAGCTTATTAAGTGGCCATTGTAGTGCAGTGGTTAAGAGAATAAGCTGTGGTCTCTAGTAAATGAATTATCCTGAGTCAATTTCAATTTGCTGCAAACCCCCCAGCAGATTGAGCCAAGCCTCTATATCCACAGTCCTCTCCATCTGTAACATTAGGATCATAATAATATCTGCTTATCCAGAGATAGTGTCAAAAGCTGCACTTATGGCTATGAAGGACCAAATCTGTGGCCAGGCTGATATGTGGCCAAATCTGTGTGAAAGAGCTGTACCAGTGGACTGATAGTGTCCAAAATGCTGTCAAAGAGGGTTGGGGGACTTTCCGACAATTTGGTACCAGCACTTGTCCTACCTCGAAAGACTGTTGTGAAGGTTAGCAAGATGGTATGGGAAGTGTTATGAATTGCTAGGAAAAAGGATTTTTAAACATATCTTAGTCCTGCCCTCCTCTCTGCAGAGTGATGCAGTGTCAACAAAACAGTGTCACCCTCCACTGCCTTGCCTCCACTTTGTTGGCAAGGAGGCTGTTGAGAAACACCACATTTGTTCCCTTGCCCCAGGTACGCCCCAACACCTGCAGTGTGGCTACTCCGGCCTGTACCAGCAAGATAGCTGGCACAAGTCCAAGCAGCCTTTAAGTATCACAAATACAATGCATCAGCATCATATGCTGACTCAGGATGCTGTGCCAGGAATAGTGGCTTTGTCAACATTATAAAACGTGGCCAAGTGACAGCATACAGCACAGATCTAGAGCACAGAATCAGGCAAGGATGAGGCAGCACTAAAAATTGTGCTTTTTACCATTAAATGAAGCACATTACTGATAGCCCAATCCTACTGAAACTTCCACATGCCAAAGTAATGGGCAAGGGGGAATTGTGCTGGAGCCTGTGGGGGAATTTTGCAGTTTGGAGATCTCATCAAGGTAAAGGGGATGTTTGTTCCATTGCCCCAGGGGAAAGCTTGGTGCAATGGGCCAATCTGTCCACCCTCTCACTGCCCCCATCCCCAACCCATTACATACCCTTCCCAATGTTCCTCTGCTGCTCACCATGGAGCTTACATTTGCTAGTGCACGTTGCAGCCTGCAGTGGCACTGGCCAGATGATGCAGTCTTTCCCACAAGTGCTACTAACTTCTGCACTGTTGCAATGTGATTTATGGCATGTTTGCAACAGTCTGTGCTGTTAGGATTATGCCATAGTCTACTCAGCTGCTTCTTCACTGTATGGCTTTAAGATGCATTTGAGCAATCATTAACTGTACTTGCACAAAAAAAATGTCTTGCATTTCCCAAGAACAGTCTTTTACATATGATATCTCCATGGTGCAATTCAAGTAATCATAAATGCATTATCAAATCTTGTTATCAAAAAGCAGAGCTTTATATGACTCCAGTTTTAAAAAAACACCAATGAATTTTAATTGTGGTATGTAAAACTGTATGAATACCATTTAACAGGGTTAAAGGGTGTTCTCTAACCTTCGCACATGCTAGTCTTCATTTTTTTGCTGCTCGTCTACATCCTCTTAAAATGCTGAAATAGTGCCGGCAGGAAGAGGATCAAAAGACCAAGTAAGCTTTATCAAATTAGGACAGCTCACCAAAATGGATCATTCTACCTCTGAGTAGTTATGTACTCCTCTGCCAATTAAGATGATTCTCTTCCTTGATGATTGGTAAAAGCAAGGCTTTGTTAGCAGATTTCAGAAAATACCTACTTCCTTTCCAACTACAGCAATGATCTTCAGCTTGTCAGGAGGTGAGATCACCTGAAATCCCAGCCTGTGACAGGGGACCCACCTTCAAGAGACCAACAGGTGAGAGGTGTGGCTGAGTGAGCAGAGACCGTTCCTCTTCTCCCCCCTACCCACAACCTCAAAATGCCAGACACAGCGGTGGGGGGCACCTGGAAGCTCCCTGAGGCATCTGGTGGGCCACTGTGTGATACAGGAAGCTGGACTAGATGGGCCTGTGGCCTGATCCAGTGGAGGCTCTTCTTATTTTCTTATGATAATGGCTGATTGTCATGCGCTGCTACAGTGTAATTCAGCCCTTCAATTCATACCATGTTGAAGGATATGGGTCAGAGTGGCAGGACAGTAGTGTGCACTTGGTTTTGAAAGGTGAACGGATAGAAAAAATGAGGCAAGGTGAGGCAGAGTGAGTGAGGCAAGAGGGTGGATGAGTGAAAGACTGAAGAACTCTAAATATTGGGGTGAGGGGCTGGCCTATAGCAACCCCTCTAAAAACCAAAGTCTCTGGTGGGATTTATCTCATCCACACACACTAGTCTTGGCTGCTGATCAAACTGCACAGGTCTGAGCCTCAAAACAAAATAGTGATGTAGCACTGTCACAGCTCACCTGAGGCTGCATTGCAATCCACTTCTGACTTACCTGTTGCAGGCATGTTACAGGGGTTACAGCTACATATCCATACTGTAAAGTATGTATACTGTAAAGTACTACATATCCGTATGTAGTACTGTAAAGCTACATATCCAACATTGAAGTACTGTATATGTCTGCATTCACGCAAGGTATGTCCAGCACTTCCAATGAAACCTATGACTGTCATCCCTCTTTTTGTCAGAGAGTTGCACTGATGTGATTGAAATTGAACGGTTTGGAAATCCACTTCACATAAACCAATACTACTCCCATCCCAGCTTCAGTGCACATCACTCTGCATCCCAGTCTCCATTCAGTCCCTCCCTATCCCTTCCACATTCCACTCCCCACCACCCTACAACAAGTTATCCTCACTTGGCTTTTCTTTCATGTGAATGGTGCGTAGCCATGTATCATTTAAAGCGTGGGAAAGTATTTTGCAGCACCATAAAAGCACACTGCATTGACAGAATGCACATTCTCACAGAATAGAATTCTTTGCACTGAATTGGGCACATTGAATTGGATTAGAATTGAATTGTACAGAGTTGGGCTAAAAGCCACACCCTACAATCCAGAGTAACTACGGGAGCACGTAAGAGACATTACGTGCACCTGTAGTTACTGCACCACCTAGTGAAAACCTATGGGAAATTCATATTGCAATCCAGAGTAAATTGTTCTTACACCAGAGCAAGGACTCCCTGTAGTTACTTTGGATTGCGCCCACAATCTAAGCTTCTATGACAGAGCATTTGACTTATTCTTCAGTATTTGACTCGTTAGGGCTGCTTGTACTATATTTATTACAGATCTTAATTACCTTTGTTACTTATCAGAAGAGCTTTTTTTAATTTTGTGAAGTTCTGTTCCATCTTGGTGGTATTTGCTCTCCTCCCAAAATAGGTCACATTCAGAGACGGGAACTGAGTCTGATGAATTTATTTAATGCTGACTTTCCCGAGGCCACATAAGGAATTCATAGCAGAAAGAGGAGTTCATATGTATCCCAGATGCAAGCTCAAGGCCCACTTCATAGAGCGGCACTCAGTCTGTGGTAGAGGAGCAAGTGTGCTTCCCCACCCGTTCATAAAACATACACATGACATGGGTATGCTCTACTCATTCAATCCATGGGATGCCTTTCCCCTTTTTTAAGGGAGAGGAATTTAATGAATGCATACATATGGTATGTGCATGTAACCCATGAGATGATAGATGTGGAGCGTTAGGGAGTAGTTGCTCTTACTTCAAACAGGCCCATGTCTTTTAGCAATGAACTATACTACAGGGTATACGTATACAATGTGTAGGTAGTTAGAGCTACCAGAAGAAACTGGGGTGGCCACTTAGTATCCTGACAAGATTTTTGTGGCACATTGAATTGGATGTGCCACAAAATCCTTTCAAAAGGATTGAAGCAAAGTATTGCTATGGAATCTGATTTGGGAGTGTCATGATGAACTTTATTGTTCATCATGAACAGTAAAATGTGCCCCCCAAAATGAAGATAAGAAGCCAACTCTCACACAGATAGATACTTTGATAACCATATATCTTTTTTTACTATTCAATAACACAGCAATGGGTCTCATTTTAACGAATTGCTCTCTATAGACACTGAATCAGTGGCGTAGCTAGAAAGTGCAGGGGGTGCATTTGCACTGGGCAACAGGCTTTAGGGGGACAACAAGCTAAGCTTCACACTTGTATCTAAAATTGTGAAAAATGGGGTATGTGTGAATGGTAACACCATCATACTATATATTGCAGAATACAATTAAACAAACTGCACTGGAATGTCTATACTCTATCAAAAGTTATGGCAAATTAACCAAAAAATGAAAATACAAAAGCCCATGGAACAAAAAGTGGATTTTCTTAAGTTAAAATTTCCCATGATACCAATTGTTCTGAGAGTCAATAAGATGTAATTCTGATACTGTATGGAACGAATAAGGTGTTAATGTGATTCAGCTCTCATTTCCATATATCATAATACAGTTACCCATGATAACTGCGAAAAGAGGCAGTTCTAAGTGGTGCTCCTCTTATATTTAGCAAGGAAGGAATAAGCATTCCTCTTTGCCCCAGCACAGTTTCACTAACCAATAAGGGACACAATTTTCATTTTTTTACTTAATTAAATTTGATTTTGTTGTTGTGGTAGGGGACACAGACGGACAAAATCTTCACTTCCAGGTAACAAATAGGTCCTTTGCTATCAGAGCAAATGGGTAGTAAACTGCTGAAGAGAAGGCAGGTTTTCCCCCAATTTTCCTTTATAAAATACGTGGGATGACATCCAGTGGTGGGCACAGCCTGGCCCAAGAACCGGTTCTCCGGAAGTGGGCAGGGCCAGGGGGGCAGGGTCAAGGGGCGGGGCCAGGGTGGTTTTTAATTTAAGAATTAAAATTTTTTTAAAAAAATTACTTACTTCAGAGTAGACCTACATAGGATGGTGCTCTGAGGCTGCAATCCTCTCCACAGTTTCCTGGGAGTAAACCCCATTGACTACACTGGGACTTACTTCTGAGTAGACCTGTATAGGATGGGGCTCTGAGGCTGCAGTCCTCTCAACACTGACCTGGGAGTAAGTCCCATTGACCATACTGGGACTTACTTCTGAGTAGACCTGTATAGGATGGGGCTCTGAGGCTGCAGTCCTCTCAACACTTTCCTGGAAGTAAGCCCCATTGACTATACTGGGACTTACTTCTGAGTAGACCTGTATAGGATGGGGCTCTGAGGCTGCAGTCCTCTCAACACTGACCTGGGAGTAAGTCCCATTGACCATACTGGGACTTACTTCTGAGTAGACCTGCATATGATGGGGCTCTGAGGCTGCAGTCCTCTCAACACTGACCTGGGAGTAAGTCCCATTGACTATACTGGAACTTACTTCTGAGTAGACCTGCATAGGATGGGGCTCTGAGGCTGCTCTGAGGCTCTCTTCACACTGGCCTGGGAGTAAGTCCCATTGACTATACTGGGACTGACTGACTTCTGAGTAGACCTGCTTAGGCTGGGGCTCTGAGACTGCAGCCCTCCTCACACCTACCTGGGAGTAAGTCCCATTGACTGTACTGGGACTTACTTCAGAGTAGACTGCTTAGGCTGGGGCTCTGAGACTGCAGTCCTCCCCACACCTGCCTGGGAGTAAGTCCCATTCACTACACTGGGACTTACTTCAGAGTAGACTGCTTAGGCTGGGGCTCTGAGACTGCGTCCTCCCCACACCTGCCTGGGAGTAAGTCCGATTGACTACACTGGGACTTACTTCATAGTAGACTGCTTAGGCTGGGGCTCTGAGACTGGTCCTCCCCACACCTGCCTGGGAGTAAGTCCCATTGACTACACTGGAACTTACTTCATAGTAGACTGCTTAGGCTGGGGCTCTGAGACTACAGTCCTCCCCACACCTGCCTGGGAGTAAGTCCCATTGTCTACACTGGGACTTACTTCATAGTAGACTGCTTAGGCTGGGGCTCTGAGACTACAGTCCTCTCCACACCTGCCTGGGAGTAAGTCCCATTGACTACACTGGGACTTACTTCATAGTAGACCTGTATAGAGAGGAGAGACCTGCATAGGGAGAGGCAGGGAGAGCACGATGGTGGTGCTGCCCCCCCTTCTGTGCCTCCCCACCAGCAGCAGAGGAAGGGAGACCACGGTGGCGCCCCGGCCAGCTGGGAGGAAGGGGGAGGAGGGAGGAGGAAGGGAAGCAGCAGCTGTGCTGAGTACCGGTCCCTAGTGTTCTGCTACTCCTTGGTCCTACCGGCTCCCCATTGGCTGCCAGAAGACAAGAACCTACTCTTGAGAGTAGGTGCGTCCCCCCCTAGTGCCCACCTGTGATGAAATCACTTCCAGTTGTGACATCACTTCCGGGGCAACATTTGGAGCTTTGTACCAGGCTCCATGAGCATAAGCTACAGCATTACACTGAATTGCTCTTCAGATGTAGCTGCAGCCAAGTACTACTGAGTACTGCAACTGAGTACTGAGAGGGGATCCTACATAGCTAGATGCTGCATCTGAATAATGCCGTATGGATGGGAGAAGGTGTGGATCAGCATCATAAACATCAGAATCTCAGATTAGGGAATGCCAGGGCACAAGAACCTGGAAAAGCAGAATGTTGTTTTACAAACAGCCCTCCTTTCATGTACTCTGAGAGCCCCACTGGGGGAGTGCAGAGGGGGAGAACAACAGAGCTCTGTTCTCTCACACCAGAAATATTGAGGTACTGTCTTTCAAAAGGATTGAAGCAAAGTATTGCTATGGAATCTGATTTGGGAGTGTCATGATGAACTTTATTGTTCATCATGAACAGTAAAATTTATTGATGAACTGTAAAATTTACCATGACACAACTGATCATGGGTCAGTGCACACACCATGCCAGGAAGCCCTGAGACAGTGTCGATCAGGTCAAACATTTATCGTCCTGGATGAGTTATTTTGAATAAAGGGAGCAAAACTCTGCTGAGCTTATTGGGCTGGTGGGCAGCAGCAGGACAAGGCACTTGTCTATGTGTGGCTCTTAATGAGCAAGTGATGCACTGTGCACACATCAAAAAGACAAGCCAGAGCCTGAAAAAAAGATGTTGGAGTTTCCATGCAGATAAAGGATAGCTTGAAGCTAGTGCAGGGAAACAGAATAAAGACCATGTTTTTTTCTTGACTCTGCTGCAGCATTTGTACAGAGATCAGCATAAGACCCTGATTACACTAGACTCATTTCCTTCTGTGTAAGTAAAATAGGATAGAGATACTTGTCTTCTCCCCAGGACTGTGGTTAGGATTAGTTAATGTTTGCTTAGCACTTTGAAGATGTAAAGCGATCCAGAACTGAAGTGTTCAGTGTTGTTTTTGTAAGCCCATGTGGATGATAAAATCTCTTTGTTACCCTGCAGTTTGAACTGGCACTTTGTGCCCGCAGGAATGGAAAGTTTAGCTGTTTGGTGAGCCAGCGTCTGTTGAGACTTTCAGTCTTCAAGAGGCAGGTGATGCTCACGCAGCATGAACTGGAGCAAAGGTGACAGGGAGGTGAAAAATCATGGATCTCTGTTTTAGATGTCTGGCCGCGCTGATGGAAATCCACTGGGATGGTGTTTGAATTCAAGGAAGTTGGAAACCATATCCCAGCAGGAGAGATTTTTTTTAAAGGCAGAGTATTTTGTAACTCCGGAAACATCATTCATAAAATTATCTGAACACCGCATGGTGTTGGGGAACTCTTTACATAATGCATTTGTCTCTTCTAACAGCATTTTGAACCAATGTAATTTTTACTAAAAATTGAATCTATAAAAAAAATCCATTTCAACTAGCAACAAATATAATAACCTATTATAGGTCAGCATAGGATTTATTCTAACTGGAGATTAGGATTGTACCCATAGCTAGCTAACTACCAAATAGAAGTCTCAGAATATAATTAAATTAATGCTTATGAATATTATTTTATATCTAATAGAAAATGCAATTGGGTATGGCTGAAATCTTAGCTAGGTGACAAATATTTAGAAGATGTGTATGATACAAGGAAGTTAATGTGTTTTAAACTAGAAAATGCTTTCAAATATTGAAGCCTGTTTCTTGATATGAGCTTCCAGCTATACATACCTGCTGAAAGTAGGATATGAATGATCTAACTGAATAAGCACAACCTGTAAAGCACAGCTCATAAAAAACATATTCGAGGCATGCAGCAATGATATATTTAAACTGGTATATAGCAATTTTCTTCTCCTGTCTACCTTCTTAGAAAACTAATTCTATGCACAGGAAGCAGTACTGAGATTCCTAACAGAAATTCCTGGAAATTTCCAGAATAATGTCATTATTGTACAGATGTGCAAGGACTGATGCACATTTATGGTAGCATATCCTTCTTTCTCTCACGCATAGTCATGCCACCTCTGTCTCAGAATGATCCCTACATGATCCTACAGTTGCTATTTCATTACAGCTGTTCTTTGGATTCTCATTAAGCCCAATTTTCTTGTGCCTTCGGGAGCTATTCCTCCATTATTCCAAAACTATCCTTTACTCCAACTGAAACATTTCTAATGGATATATTTTGCTGCTACCATCTGCATCCTAAGAGTTGGAGGTGGATAAGATGGGTCTGTAGTTTCCTTTCAGTCTGTCTCCTGGCAGGAGAACAAGAGACGCTTTGATGCCTGCAAAGGGAGCATTCTAATCTGGCAGAGGGAAATCTTTTTCCGTCTCGACTCCAAATCAGCCTGGAGAACTCATTGACCCACCATTTGTCAGGACATCGACAAGGCGAAGAAAATGGACTGCACATTTATAGGAGTAACTTGAATACGCAGTGTTACGACAGAGAATATTGGAATAAACAAAACAGAGGTTTGGAAAGAATGCACTCATTCATACTTCCAGGCACAACTCCGTCAAGTTGGGAGGGAGGAGGTGGGGAGGTTGAGGATCAGTTTATTGACTGCTTCGGGGTCTTTTGCCTTGATACAGCTAGAGCAGGCTCCCACCATTACAGTCCAATGGAGTGTCTATGGGCCGATGCAGCATGACAGTCTGGGCTATCATCTCCTAATTTGACAAGAATGGCAGAGAACAGGAGGAACTCCTTCTTCAGCCAAAAGAATCCTACATGAAGTTCTCTGGGCTTTAAAGATATAAACAACAGGAATTCGGGATCACATGAGAAGAGAGATGATGAAAGAAACAGAATGCAGGAAGTCAGGGCGGAAAAGGCCAGGATCGGATGGGATCCATTCCAGGATATGAAAGGAAGTGACATAGCTGATATGCGAATGTTACCTAATAAAGAAACACAAATGGAGTGAGAGGAAGATACCAAGGACTGGTGAGATGTTATTCTAATATTTACTTAATAGTCTTCAGGCCAAGGTCCAGACAATCAGAGTTCTATAAAAGGGGTCTCCAAACCTTTTGGAAGGAGGGCCACATCATCTCTTTGACACTGTGTCAGGGGCAAAAAAAAACTAATTTACATTTCAAATTTGAATAAAGTTACATAAATTTACATATAAGAATGTATTGGAGTGGATTATAGGGCTAGCCGAGGGGCCAGATAGAGGAGTCTTGAGGCTTGCTGATGGCTGCATCTGGCCCCAGGGCTGGGGTTTGGAGAACCCTGCTCTTTAATATTAAACAGTAGAGGAGACCCTGCCTGGAAAGATCAGTTAGAAAACGGAAAAAAAATTGTTGCAGCCAGAGATTGAAAGGGAAGGGACAGACAGTGAGGCCTGTTGTAGGTCACAGAGGAGGCTTGAATTCTTATTCTTTGTAAGCAACAGCTCAAAGCAATAGCCAGAAGCTTCACCAGCAGCAGAGTTATCTGGGGGAAAAAAGATTTGGAGATTCTTTCAGTTCTTTATGTACATCAGAGGTGAAAGAGGGCTAATTTGACAACTTGAAGCCCTAAAGGCTTGACCTCGACAGATCTCTTCTGCGTCCCAGCTAAATCACCTGATAACATTTGAGATCAATGTTCAGGCAGTGCAGCATCTTGAGGGGCATCTGGAGTGGTTTTTGCCCTGATTTGGCATTCTCTCTTTTGAGAGGCTTATCTTCCTTCCTAAGGCGATGTAAGACTTGAAAGAAAATAAAACGGAGCACTTGTTTAATGGTCAGAGAGCGCTTGTAAATCCTTCTCTTCTTCTTTCCCCCTTCCTGTATGCCTGAGAATCTTGGAAACTTCAGTAAATGGTAGGGATAGGGGGATTTGATCTAGATTAGTACCATGGCAAGGGGTAAAAGGCTAAAGCTTGTCTCCTTCACCCCACACTGTGGTCTTAATCGACTGGGAGTTGATCTGGCTCCTGTTTACTTAAGAAAAATCCATCACCCCTCTGCATGTTCTTACTGTGGTTTAGCCCACCGGTGTGTTATTCTCCAGAGAATTCTGGTGCAGACTGTGTGTGTCAAAGAATTGAGAAGGATACAGAAAGTAGGGGAAAAAAGAGAGATGGAAGGGAATGGGGGATCAAGTGTTGCCTAGACCCCGAGACCCTAACGTCCTTATCCCCAATGTCCAAATCATCCTTTGAATTAGCTGTAGAATGGGAGTTTTTACATTGTGGAAGACACACATTTTTTCCCCTGAAGCTTGACTCCAGGTCAGGGTTGTTTTAGGTCAGGGTTTTTCTTTAAGGTATTGACTTAAAAGGTATTGACTTAAAAAAATGTGTTTTTAGGAAAAACCAAACAGGTTTCTCCTAGCTGTTTCCCAGGAACAGCTGATTCCCTGCTTACAGGGCCAGGTGCTTTCAAGTCATTCCAATCCTGCTTTTTTGTAGTGTTTGCCTGCATCCATAAATACCAGCACAGACACCTATTAGATAAGGCTTGTGGTTTGCTGATTTGGACCAAGTGTCTCTTTCCTGTGTGTCGTGTGTTCTTTTAAGTGTCATGAAACCCCTGTCTTTTAGAGGTGCAGAAAATTCAATGGGCTCTTGGAGCCTTTCACTTTTCACTTTCACATTTCCCCATTCACTTTCTACACATCCAAGTTCATCCCTATCCCATCCTAGCAAATAGGCATGTCCACTCCACAGGATCTAAACGTGTGCACCAGAAAGCATTCCTTATATTACTATCCCACTAAAGAACTCAGAACAAGATATCTGCTTATCCACCTTCCTTTCATAACAGCTCTATGATATACCATATTTACTCAAATGTAACAGTCACCTTTTTCAGCTGAAATTAGTCACCAAAATTGGGGTGTGCATTAGATTCAAATAAATGCAGTATTCTGATTATAAGTGTAGGTCAGTATTTAGTTTTAACAGTTTAATGAAAAATGCAACATGAACCCATTGTATAAAGTAGTGAAATTAGGTAAAAAATCATAACATAAACCCATTTTCATATTATTATTGTCATATAACTCATTGTTTAATGGAGTAAAATTAAATTTTGCATCTGTTTTGCAGTTGCGCATTAAAATGGACAGTAAATTTTTTTTATCACAAACCTTTTAAAATCAGGCTGTGGATTAGATTTGATGGCACATTATATTGAATGCAGGTATGTTGGATTAAAATAGGACTGGTCCACAGTCACCCATAACTTCTGAACTATGTGAGAATTGGAATCCTAGTCTCTCCCCACATTGAGTCCAATGCCTTACCCAGCACGGGGGAATGCCAATGGGACTTACTTACTTCTGGGTAGACATGCTTAGGATTGCACTGCAAGTCTTTGGAGAGCAGGGAGAAATAAAAATTCAGTATTGGAACTTTTCTCTGTTGGAGAAGAAATGGCATCACTATGCAGGATAAATGCTAAAGAAAAAGGACTCTTCTCTGTTGGGCTTCTATAAGTCCAGTATAGGAAGTAGACCCCCTTGATTAACAAGTGCCATGTGTTTTCTAATGATCTTTCTTGCAGGAATGTGTCTGTCCTTACAAGAGCAAAATTTCCTCATTCCATGGCTGACTTCTGGGTTTGTCAAAACATCATTTGTTCATGGGCTGCTTCCTGTTCTACCCTTCCCCCTCTCTGTATTCACATCACTAGGGCCGTGTAATCTCCTTTTCCTGTTTCTTATCAGGATGTGTTGTGCAGTTTGTGTGTGAGATTTTACAATGGTACAAAATTTCTTTTACTGGGACCTCTGAACAGTTCCCCTACTCTTACTTTGTTGGTCACTTTGGAAGACAGGAGCTGAACTCCAAAAGCTGCTAAAGAACATAGAAAAGAAAAAGCTGCTAAAGAACTTAAAAATCTCATTCACCTGCAGTCTTCCAGCACTTATGAGTATACACATAAATATTCTTTTACTAACTGAACAGGAAAGTTGCAGTAGTGAATAATGACTTTGCTATCCTGGGCTGGCACAAATCTCTACTACAAGGATGTCTTTGGTTTCCAGCAATGTTCTTTTAAGTACAGTAGTTACAAGGAAGAAATTTTTTCTCTTTCTGTGGTCAAAAAAATGAATCATTTATTAAAGCTTTCTGTTGAAATCAAACAATGGAACAAAACAATACTAGCTGCACGGAACTACCAGAGTACAAAGGATGCAAGTTTGGATTTTTTTCCCAAGAGCAGGAAGTTTTGTTATTGGAAACTCCTGTTAAGTTGCTCCGGCCTTGCACTACGTAACCACTGTCTGGTCCTGGAAACTGTCTTTTTTTGTCTCACCAAACTGACAGGCTCCTCCTGCTTCCTTCTGTGTGCTTTGTTCAGTTCTGGACATAGGCACACTTAATCTTCATCCGGACTGAAGTGGGATAACCAGTAAACAAAGTTGGAGAGTTTTGTGGTTCCATGCTGTCTATGTGAGTGCTAAGAGCAAAGCCCCAGTGCTAGAAAGCTGAATTTGAGAATTGCCTCCGTATTCCACTCACTCTTTGAAACTGGAGAGGCCAATGATGTGTACAGCTTTGAAGCATTTTCAGGTGCAAAAATTTATTTCCCAGAACTGTATTCTGTGCATTCACATGACTGATTTTTCCTTTTCCTCTAACACAGTTCCATGTTCAGTGAGAAGCTGGAAATGATTACTTGGTTTGTGCACGTCACAATCAAAGTTTCTGTTTTCAAAATGATGTTGCCAGTATTTCCAGGGAATACATAAGTACAAGATTGTTTTGGAGGGTCAGAGTTCCTCCGTGTAGATGTGAATAAAATATTTTGTATTCAGTTTAGATCTGCTGCTGTTCACTAGTCCAAGGGCTTTCTTTTTTCTGCCTAAAATAAGTATGAGACATAATATAAGATAGGACTGATTGGGTAATATAATTTTTCAGATTTGGAGACAAATCATTTATATTGCCATGGAAGATAAATCTATTCTTTTGTGCTTTGAAAAATATATGTGACATCAAACGTTGCTGCAGCATTAAGGTAGAAACATTTTGCCTATATAGTGGTAATGAAATCAATTATTTAAATGGTTAGACTAGTTCTCATAGCTATGCTGCTGTTGTTGTTGTTTTAAATCTAACCATTTTTCCTTTTCTTTAGGTTTGAGGTGCTGACAATGGAAGCTGCACAGATCAACATGTCACAAACCCCACTAGTGAACAGCAGCATCAGTACTACGCTGAAAAGATGCAGGCCTCGCGTGATGTCCAAAAGTGGTCACAGCAATGTGAGGATTGACAAAGTAGATGGCATTTACCTGCTTTATCTCCAAGATCTGTGGACCACAGTCATCGACATGAAGTGGAGATACAAACTGACTTTGTTTGCTGCCACATTTGTAATGACTTGGTTTCTGTTTGGTGTCATTTATTATGCCATTGCATTTCTGCATGGAGATCTGGAAGGCACCGGCTACCCTCGCAAACCCGTCCCTTGTGTTATGAATGTTGACTCTCTAACTGGGGCCTTTCTTTTTTCTTTGGAGTCCCAGACAACTATTGGTTATGGCTTCCGCTTTATCACTGAGGAATGCCCTCATGCCATTTTTCTTTTGGTTGCTCAACTGGTTCTCACAACATTGATTGAAATCTTCATCACTGGCACCTTCCTTGCCAAAATTGCCAGACCCAAAAAACGGGCCGAGACCATTAAATTCAGTCATTGTGCGGTCATAACCAAACACAATGGACATCTTTGCCTTGTGATCCGAGTGGCCAATATGAGAAAGAGCCTCCTGATTCAGTGTCAGTTGACTGGAAAACTTCTTCAGACCTATGAAACCAAAGAAGGAGAGAGACTCCTCCTTAACCAAGCCAGTGTGAAATTCCATGTGGATTCCTCATCTGAAAGTCCTTTCTTGATTTTACCCTTGGCTTTTTACCATATACTGGATGAGAACAGCCCTTTAAGAGATCTGACACCCCAAAACCTGAAAGAAAAAGATTTTGAACTTGTTGTCCTCTTGAATGCCACAGTAGAATCAACCAGCGCCGTTTGTCAGAGCAGAACATCATATATCCCAGAGGAGATCTTCTGGGGTTACGAGTTTGTGCCTGTGATTTCCCTCTCACCAAATGGGAAATATGTGGCAGATTTTAGTCAATTTGAGCAGATCCGAAGAAGTGCAGATTTGAGCTCATACAGCATGGACTCTGAAAAGCAAAAACTAGAAGAGCAATATAGGAAGGAAGAGCAAAGAGAGAGAGAACGTAGAACGATGCTACTGCACAGCAACGTATGACTTCTTGTCAATCACTAACCATAAAGCAGGCCTTCATCAGTCTTGAAAGACTATGGTATTGTGCTCGGCATGGCATACGCTGCATGCGAAGCACGAAAGCCTGGGTTGGATTGTTATGGAGGATAGGCTGCTACCCAAGCAGCAAATCCCCCCTCTCCACACCACTGAATTAGTCCAATGGAAAGGCAGAGCCAATATGATTGGATCCAGCTGCGTCACACCACTAACCATAGCAAACATTTTATACAGTATATTGCATGGATTTATTATTGACAACTGAGAGGCAGCAAAGTTTTGGCTGTGATAAGGAGTGTATCATGTATCTCTTTATCAGAAGGCATCACTAATCAACTTTTCTAAAATTTGGTGGAGCTATTTTTGTGTATCCACTGAATGAGGTGATTTTTTTGGAAGCTTTTGCTGTATGCAAACATTCATAGCAAACATAATTGCCTTTCAGCTGATAGGTGGAATTTGATATATACTGAACAAATTTTTCCATCTATTTATTTGACATTGTTCATTATGTAGGATCAAAGAGTTGGTTCTGAAGATTATATACTCACCTTATATATATATCTAGGTTATTTATTTATCTAGGTTTTATATTAGTTAAGAATGGGAAAATGTGTTTCTGCATATGCAGGGGCAAAGGGAAACTGGAAAAGGTTGACTAGGGAACTGGATTTTTTAAAAAGGTTTTTGTACACTAGTATCAGCCAATCCATTAAAATTACCAACCAATACAGTTAAGTAGGAGGATAGGAGGTTATGCAACAACTCTGTTTGTTCAAGTACAGATCCCCTTCTAAAAAAACTGAGATCACAGATCTGAACGAGGGTAGTCCAGACTCCAGAGACAACTGTGTGAATGACTGAAAGTCTCCCCCCTGGGCCAATGCAAATCTTTAAACAATAGCTGAGTATTAAAGCATTAGATTTAAATGGGAGAAGAGCAATGATCCTGCATTGTTTTAACCCCTCACCATTTTTAAGAAAGAATAAAAGAAGCTTCAAAGCACAACACATACTATGATTTGCTAAGCCCACTTACTTATTTGAGTTACTATTCAAATACTAAGTACCATCATACTATTAGGTTTCTTGTTCCAGGCTCTAGGATAGTTTTTCCCTTATCTTCTGTAACAGGGAAAATCATCACTACTGATCGACAATAAGCTGTACCTTTAATAACTAAATATATTTTGCCTTAGAATATTTGAATCTTTTTGTACCAATAAAAGTGAATCTTAGAAAGGGACTGAAAATAGTTGTAATGACGTCCTAAGAGAAATTTAATATTATAAAGATGTTACTGACTGCACTATCTTTTATATGAAATATATCAAAATTGTTATGTCACATTTGAAAAGGTCACTTGCTTTGCTTTAGATCCTTGTTTAGTATTCTTAAATAAAGATTTCAACAACACTTATGGTCAAATATCCATTTGTAACATTGCACCCTGTTGGACATGTGATAGCACCCTCATCTTCTTATTAGCCTCTTTTAATAGCTCAACTTCTTATATTTTATCCCTCAAAAGACACTCCAGACTTGAACTTTCTGCATGCCAACCTATGTGCTAGTACAGTGCAATGAGCTTTCTTAGAATGCCCCTGCCCAGAAAATGGTGGTGCATACTTTGGCTACAATCCAGAGTAACTACAGGACCCTTTACACCGATGTAGTTATGGTGCCACCTATGGGAAACCTATGGGAAATGCATTGAGCAATTCAGAGTAAGTGCCTCTTACGTCTTCCCGGAGTTACTCTGGATTGTTGGGTTTATCTGGAGTTCTTATACTGACATCACCAATAGGTGTTGGCATATTTGTTCTGCTATTCATTAGGCTGGTAATATTTGATAAATTACAGGACAAATCCTACTTTCCGCATGACTTCATTTAAGGAATGTGAATGTTCACTATGTTCCATCATATCAAAGTTCTTCCATGTGAACTTCAACAAGTAAGTGTGCTTTCCCCTCAAATTTCTACTTCACCACTATTATGGGTTAATCGTGTTGATTTAATTTTAGGGACACGTACACTAGTTAACATTTTGGAATGACCCCATTATGAACATTTTTAAGAAAAATGCTAGTGAGTTTGGGACATCAGTATGCGATAAACCTTTGGGTAAAAGTACATCACAAACTTTGGAAATAGTGAGGATGGCTTATGAGAAAGCTGCGCTATCATCTGCACAAGTCTACCGATGGTACAAGACCTTCAAGAAAGGACGAGAGGTGTTAAAAATGAACAGTGATTATGACTGAGAACAGACCTCAGTGCATCCACATTCTATTCCGTTTTTGATGAAGAAGGGCATCCTGATAGTTATTCAACACCTTTTCTTCTTTCCTTGAAGTTGTCGTGCCATTGGTAGACTTGTGCAGATGAAAATGCAACTTCTACATAAGCTTTCCTCACCATTTAATAGTGAGGGAGGGGAAAGAGTGGGAACAGGTCTTCCAGAATGGTGGTGGGCACAGAGGAGCTTATTTTATATTATATTATATATAATATAATATAATATTATATTATATTATATTATATTATATATTATATATAATATTATATTATATTAAACTAGCGAAAAGCGTACCCACATTGCGGGAGTAAAATTCCCCCATGCACAATCCCCCACGGTGCAATATCCCCCCGTGCGCAACTTCCCCCCATACGCATCAGTCCCCCATGCGCAACATCCCCCCATGCACATCAACCCCCCATGTGCATCAGTCCCCCATGTGCATCAGTCCCCCATGCACAAAGTCCCCCATGCACATCAATCGCGCATGTGTATCAAGCCCGCATGCGTAACTTCCCCATGCGCAACATCCCCCATGCACATTAGTCCCCCATACGCAACTTCCCCCATGTGCAACTTCCCCCATGTGCAACTTCCCCATGTGCAACTTCCCCCATGCGCCTCAGTCCCCATGCACAGCATTCCCATGCGCAACTTCCCCCATGTGCATCAGTCCCCCATGTGCATCAATCCCCATGTGCAACATCCCCCATATGCATCAGTCCACCATGCGCAACATTTCCCATGCGCATAAACCCCCATGCGCATCAACCTCATGCACAACTCCCCCATGCACAACAAAACCCTATGTGCAAATTCCCCCATGCACATCAACCCTGCATGTGCAACTTCCCCATGCGCATCAACCCCTATGCAGATCATTCCTCCATGCACAACACACCCCATGCGCAACATACCCCATGCACAACATACCCCATGTGCATCAACCCCCCCATGTGCAACATCCCCATGTGCAACTTCCCCCATGCGCATCATTCCCCCATGCACAAGATCCCCCATGCACAACATCCCCCCACGTCCAACATCCCCATGTGCATAAATCTCAATGCGCAACATCCCCCCATGCACAACACCCCCCATCAACTCACATCCCCCATGCGCAACATCCCCCATCAACCCCCTCTGCACATCAACCCCCATGCGCATCAACCCCTCACGCGCATCCACCCTCCATGCGCATCTTCCCATGCACAGCATCCTCCCCAGGGCAACCTCTTCCTCTGAACAATGTCCCCCCAGTGCACCAGGCATCAAGCACCAAATTGGCTGGATGTTATTCAGTCTCCCATGTTAAGTATAGGACAAAAACACATTGACCCCTTTTCAGCCCCTTAAGGGTTAAATTCCTCCAGATGGTTCTTGGTGGGTGTTCAGGTGACAGAAGGATCCCTCCCAGAATTCCATGCTTCTAGGTCCAGGGGTTGGGGCGGAATGTTGATGAGTCAGCAATTCTTCAATGCAAAGTATAGGGAGGAAAACACGTTGCTCCCCTTTTCACCCCCTTCCGGTTGGAATTTCGGAAAATCGGTTCTTAGTGCACGCCCAGTCATGAAAGGAACACCCACCCCAAATTTCAAGCTTCTAGGCCCAGCAGTTTTGGCAGGGCGGTGATGAGTCAGTCAGTCAGTCAGTCAGTCAGTGACTTTTCTCTTATATAGATAGATAGATAGATAGATAGATAGATAGATAGATAAAGATAAATTTATTACATGTTGGGTGCAATCCTAAGAAATTCAGGCCGGCCTAACGCAACTGGCCTATCTTTCCAGGATGGTGTATTTCTATGCGCTGGTCTAACCCCCTCAGGAGTGGGGCAGAAGTGCCTTACAGCAATTTTGTGAGACCCTCAGGTCAGTACAGGGTTTATGCCAGGGCTAATGCCAGCCTAAAAGGAGTTTAGGATTGCAGCCATACTTTATTAATTACAAGAAGACTATATGCTGCCCACCTACAAGGACAAGGAAGACAGTGATGTTTTTTCCAGGACACAAGACATGTCCCAGAAAAAGAGGACATATGGTCACCCTGATCACAACTCTCCCCTCCAAAACATTGCATTCCTACAACTTGGGTTGATTTGCATGCTGGCTGGTATCATTTAGCAGTCTTAAATAAAATATTGCTTAATGCAATCTTGCTAGGTGGTCTTAAGTTACTGACATGCTCAAGGAATTAGCTTAACCAGTCCTTGCAAATGTGGTTAAGCTAATGGGTGCTCTTCTCTGACTATTCAGTGATCACCCAGGTGACAGGCAGAGAACAACCTGAGGTCTGCAGAATATATAACTCTACTTTCATAATGTCTTCAGGTTACTGGTTACAAGATTGGAACCTACCTGATCACTCCTTACAGCCACATATGGGCCTAGGCCGGTTCGGTCCAGTTCTTGGGAATCGGTAGTTCCCATTTGCCTGCTGCTACTGAACCAGTAGCTGCGTGCCCCCCCCCCCCAAAATGGGCTAAACCAGTTCCCTGGCGCGGTACGCAGCAGCAGCCAGCCAGGGATCTTTCTATTTTTAAATTTGCTGCCTCTAGCAGCAGTGCAGTGAGCGCCCCAGAAGCCCCAGCGGTCTTCTTTCCCCAGCCGCTGAGGCTTCTGGGGCGTTTTGTCGGGCTGCCGCTAGAGGCGGCAAATTTAAAAATAGAAAGAGCCTGGCGGCTACTGCTGCAGCCTCAGAGTCCCATCCTATGCAGGACTAGTCAGAAGGAAGCCTCATGCCAGTCAATGGGGCTTACTCCATGACAGCGTGGAAAGGACTGCAGCCTCAGAGCACATCCTATGCACGACTACTCAGAGGTAAGCCACATGCTTAAATTTTTTTGAATTTTTGAATTTAAAAAAATTCTCCCTGGCCCAGCCCCCTGGCCCCACCCCCTGACCTCAGCCCCACCCCCTGACCTGGCCTGGCCCTGCCCACTTCTGAAGAACCTGTGTTTATGGCAGGCTGTGCCCATCACTGCTTACAGCCCTCTTGACCTGGACAGAGAGACAGATCTGGCAGTCCAGTCGCTGATTATATTCCAGTTTAGGAGGGGAGTTAGCTATTTTCTAGAGAGTTTGGATCATAACCATTTATGATCATAACCATTTATGATCATAAGCCATTTCTGAGTGTTCAAAACAGGCCAAACATAATATTTCCGTAGACATTACAATAACCTTGTGAGGGAGATCAGTATTATTATTATCCCTCATTGAGAATGAGACCTGGTGGCTTGTCTCAGAGTCACTACTGACTAATGGTGGGATTCAGATAAATTAACAACAGGTTCTATGTCCTAATAACCTAAATTAACAACAGGTTCTATGCCCGTTACTAACCGGTTCTCAAAACCAGGCGCTCATTAGCAAAGGGTTCTATAGAATCTGTGAGAACCCCTTGAAGCCCACCACTGTCAAGCCCACCACTGTCCTGAGGTGGCTTAAGTCAGAGGAGTTGAGAGGGGGCATATTTGCCCTGAAAATGGCGTCCGGAGATGGCCTAACTGCACCATTCTAGGCCATGCCCAAGGAACAGCTGTTCCTTGTTCAGTGTGATCAGAGGCAGGTCTCCTTGGGAGCAATGTCCCCGGCATGCCCCTGCTGTGTGTCCTAGAACTGATCCGGCAGCACAGGTCCATCTGACTTGCACCAGCCTAGGTGACTTACTGCACCAGGCCTTTTCTGGTGCAGCTAAGCTGGCCTATCTAGCATTATGCCGGCCCAAGTGCCAGATAGACTGGCCAAAGACGGTGCACTTCAGGATTGTGTCCTACATTACTTATTTCTTTCTTTAAATCTACCCTTTCCCTTTGATACTCTCCTTAGAAGTATTGCATTTCATCCTTTTATTGTACATGATGCAACACTTCCCTGAATGGAGGAGCTAAATTACTTCAGGCTGGATTGACTTCAATGACATTATTCATAAGAATGAGGGAATCAGCTATTAATAGATGCTAACATTCATGCCCTACCTCCTTTATGTTACTTTAAAGGAATTTATGCCGATTTTCATTGCAGTTACCTTACATAGACACACTACTGAGGTTTCATTAAAGGCCTCCGCAGCATGCTTTTTGGTAAGATAAATTGGCTGAACATTCATAGGAACCTGCTTTATACTGAGTCAGACTATAGGTCAATTTTTTCTCAGTGTTCATGGTATTAAATGGCCTTTCTATGATTTCAGACAAGGATACTTCCCAGACTTACTGGAGACGCACAGATTGACCTTGTATGCACTAAACTTGTGTGCAAAATTCTACCACTCCCTCATACGTGGAGTACTTGAGCAAGGCCATTCAAGGTCTGAGGAACCCCTCAATAAAGTACTTCCTGTGGGACCTTCCGATGTGGGTCTCCTCCAAGGGCCAGGGTGGAGTCTTACTTTGGCACAGTCACCAGCTTCATGTGTCCTGAAAATAGCATAACTGATCTCTGCTGCTGTCTACGCCAGTTTCTCCCCCCCCCCCCACAACTGGTTCCCAAGTGTCACTGCCTTACATTAGGTGTTATATTTATTTATTTATTTATTTATTTATTTATTTATTTATTTATTTATTTATTTATTCAATTTGTACCCCGCCTTTCCTCCCCCATAAGGGGAGCCCAGGTGTATATAAGGTGTTATATACACAGGAAAGACTTGGAGAATATCTTGAAGAGATGCCACTAGACTAGTCAGCCACTAGTCAAGGGCACGAGGCCGATTTTTCTAACAAATTGCTTTGTTTGCAAATCTCAGTAAGTTAAAGAGAGTGGTGACAAACATTTATTTTTGGGGACATCCAGGGCAAGTACCACCTGATGAGCCTTGAGTCTGTCATCTCTGTGCGAAGGAAAAACAAAAACCCATTGCTTACCATCCTCCTTGTACAATGTTTTGAAACCCAGAGGTGGACTTCCAGGTTTCATGGTAGTGCACAAGGAATGCACTAACGACAAGGATGATCTGCTTCCCACATGAATGCATGGAAGCAGGTCATTGCAGCTTGCATGGGTAGCAGGTGGAAGGGAGGCTATGGTGGCGGATCTGGGATGAAGCACACCTCATATGGACTTTCCCTTCAGACCTCTTACAATCTGCCACTGATGAAACTGCCACTGATGAATCCAGTTGGCTGGATGGGCTGGCAGTGGGGACATCCTAGAGGAAGACATCCTTACACAAAGTTCATGCCTGTGAGTCAAGGTGTCCCTTGGCTCCACTAGAATTCATTGCTCACATGATGCTTTTGATTTTGCCAGCTCCTACAAACTAACAGCAATAACTAATTCAGTCAATGGTCCTATACACATCCCCATGAGTAAGCCCCATTGAACATAATGGGACTAACTTCTGAGTAGACATGCAAAGGATTGTGCTGCTAATCTATGGGCGCAATCCAGAGTAACTACGTGGAGTCCTTGCTCCGGTATAAGAACAATTTGCTCTGGATTGCAATATGAATTTCCCATAGGTTTTCTCTAGGTAGTGCAGTAACTAAGGGTACACGTAATGTCTCTTATGTGCTCCCGTAGTTACTCTGGATTGTAGGGTACATGACTGATGCAGTGGCTAGTTTGCTGCGCATGTTTTCTTGTTATACATTTTTTCTTTTGACCTTTGTGAGACTGAGCCATTAAAAACATAGAGACTCTTTGTGTTGGACTATCAACTAGATGGTTCCAATAAAATGTTGTGTTAAAATGTCCTGTTCACTTTTCCTTGTTCTGAACTCTCTGACATAAGTTTTAAACCTTACAGTCTATAATTAAGTATATCCAGTGTCCTTCATGATGAAATAACTGATTAACAACATACCTGCTGTGATTAGGCATATGGATAGACTGCTATGAACAGATCAACAAACCACTTAGTTATTGGAGACCTAGGGCAAGGGCTAGTCATTCCATAGGGCCTGGTGTGCGATTGCCTCAGGATCCCATCTCTGCCTGCTGACCTCCATGGATTCCACTTCTCCTACCTGTATGAGACAAGAAAGAAGATGTGGTGGACAGCAGGGAAAGCAGAGATTGATTCATCACTGGGTAAGGGGAGTTGAATTGTACGTTGAATTCAATTGTATGTTGAATTATATGTTACAAAGTCTCAGGCCAGCTCTGCAAACTCTTAACCCTACATGCACAACCCTGGACTCACAGCACCTCATTTGTATTTCAGATACATAACATGACTACAAAAAAACTTAGAACCTGATCTTGGAAATATCTATTTTCATTCTCCTTTTATTCTTACCTCTGACCTTCTACTAGGTCATTTGGATCTCAACGCCATTTAGAATATCACCTTCTATAAGGTGATTTAGATCTCAAAGCTTGACTGAATCACAAGCGAACTAAAAGGAAATTTGTTTTAGCCTGACTTGGATGTATCTTCTGAACTCTAAGCATCTGCTGAGGAATTCTGAGCCCTGCTTCGAGCCTGTAATCAACAGGAGCGAAGGACACATTACTAAAAGACTAAAGGGCCTGTTACATCACAACTTTTCAGTCTGTGATTTTTAAAAGTAGAAGCTGCTTCTATTCAATACTTTGGAAACTTTTTACCGCTGAGAAAAGTTACATTAATTGTTGAGCTGACCACCTCCTTTTCAAGGCTGGTAGCAGGATGTAGTCTTGGCATGATCAGTGAATGCTTCTTTAATGGGCAGTCATAAGAGACTGGCTGACATTTGGCTAGCAAAAATAAATAAATGCTCCTGTGTATGTATTCCACTTCATGATCTGAAGCCATCTTAACAACTATTTTTGTTCTTTTACATGTGGCACCACTGATTACTTTGCTTTCTTAAAAAGAATGAAGAAGAATCACTAAGGAAAAAACTGTAATTTAAAATATCTTTTTATGCTTACACAGACTAGAATACACTCTGTCATGAATGTCTTTCTGTGTGTGCAACAAGTTTCTCTGGATTCCCCTTCCCTCGTTGCCTAACAATAGCCAAGTAGGGGTTTGAATATTTGCAATAAACTGAGATTTTTTAAA
Organism: Cryptoblepharus egeriae; assembly: GCA_030015325.1. Lineage (NCBI taxonomy): Eukaryota > Metazoa > Chordata > Lepidosauria > Squamata > Scincidae > Cryptoblepharus > Cryptoblepharus egeriae. The sequence continues at coordinate 49,212,956 of JAREYC010000005.1, read as the reverse complement.
GTGTTAAAAAGGGGGAAGTTTGGAAAACTGAGGTGTAGTGAATGGGAAATGGGTTTAATCTAATAGTAGGATTAGACTTCAGAAAATGATTCCTCGTGAAGATGCTTAAAAATATTCTTGACCACAAACCAGAGGGTGCCCAGTGTTGGTGCAATAAAATAAGGCAATAAAAAGAGTGGAGCTCTACCATTCACAGAAATGATGTTGGTTTGATGCTTCATGGACACCAGCAACTCTAACTGCTTTCAACAACTGAAAGGAAGGAAAGATTTTAATCCATTAAAGGAAGACATTTGGCAAAGTAGATCCATTGCTTCTCAGTTAGTGATAAAGAAAAAAATAAAAAATCATTTTATATAAAATTATATAACACTCAATACTTATTATTGAGTCCCCTTATTGAAGGAGAGATTGCACACTGGGATGGCAAGACTTTATTGTTTCTCTCAGAGACAATTCACAAGAGTTACTGCGATCCTATTTGCGTTTATTCAGAAGTAATTTCCATTGAGTTGAATGGAGCTTACTCCCAGGAAAGTGCTCTTAGGATTGTAGCCTTAATATCCCAACATAAATGTTGTTTCATGGTCATCATGGAGAAGGGAGGCAGCCCCACCAAGAGTCCCATCCCCCCAGTATCCTAGAGTTATGCAACACTGGGAACACTGTAGAAAAAATGGCTGCCACTGGAAGAACAGATCCGGGGACTGGGGGATGAAATCAAGCTGGGCTCAAGACGAAGAGCAGTTCCTTTTGCCAAGTTTCCTTTGCCTGTGTTCTTTACATTTCCTGTGTGATCTAAAATTATCCCAGCTGGAGCAAAAACCAAACAAAAAAAAAACAAGCATCCTCCAGCAAAACACTTCCTTGCTGGTTGTACAAGTATGCAGAGCGAGTTTTGGCCACTGTGTGATTTTGTGCTGAAATTTCTCTGCAATACAACCAGCAAGCAATTGATAGGGGGCCAGCAAGCTCAGCGAGCAGGTGGCGGCAGCCATGAACACAAGATCAGCGCCCTTCCTCCTCCAATATTTGTTCCCTTGTCCAGACACAGTATAGGATCTTGTGAAAATGTGTTTCCACTCAGTTCTTCACAACAGCCAGCCTATTAAGCCGCACATGGCAAGGCACGAAACTGGAATGTTTAGTGACATAAACATAGTTTCAAGCCAGCCAAAGCCTTCAGAATAAGTGTGGCTCCCACAAGAGTATACAAATGACCTCAGATAGCCTGGCTGCTTCGCCACAGAGGAGTGACCTCAGTGCTTCAAAGTGCCATTTTTCACCCTAGAGGAACTCCAAATGGTTCCCTCCTGATGGTCAAAACATGTTGAGCAACACTGTAAAAGTTCTCCTGGATCTCATTTGAGAGCCACCCCGTCTCTCTGGATTTTGTTTTCCCAGGCTGCTGTGGTGTGGCACCAACCTTGGGATCTCCTAACCTCTGGATATAGACAAATGTATTGTAGATGATAATCACTGTAAATTCTTCTTCTTTCAATCTTTTCCTGATTTCCACCATAATGTGTGCCATGATATTCCTCTCTGTAAGTCAAGTCAAGGTACCTTGTTTGATCATGCAACATTTTTGTTGCAGAGGAGACATCCCAAGGATTTTTGACCTCTCTACCTTCAGGAAAACCTTTCCACACTGACTTGAGAACCATTACACATCACAGAACTCCTGTACTTCGATGGAACCTACACAAAAGTGAGCCCTATTTGTTCAATGGGTCTTACTTACCTGGGAGTCTTTAGGATTGTAACCAAAGTCATCTACCAGCTAACTGGAGTCAAAGAAGATTGTGTCCCCCCTCCCACAACAAAATCAAATTTAAACAAACAAACAAACAAACAAATAAATAAATAAATAAATAAATAAATAAAAAATGTGTGTCCATTATTGGTAAGAGGCACAGTCCTGGGGTGAAGAGTGATGTTTATTCTTTCCCTGCTAAATTTAAGAGAACGCCGCTTAGAAATGCCTCCTGACTGAGCATGGGTGGCTGTGGCTGTGGGTGGCGCAAGTGGTTAAGTCACTGTGCGTGATAACCAGCAGGCCAGGGTTCGAGACCCGGGTCGGCCCCACAAGACAGGGTGAGCTCCTGTCCTTAGCCCAGCTCTGCGACGCCAGCTGGATCCAATCGTATCGGCTCTGCCTTTCCATTGGACTAATTCAGTGGCGTGGAGAGGGGGGATTTGCTGCATGGGTAACAGCCTATCCTCCATAACAATACAACCCAGGCTTTTGTGCTTCGTATGCAGCGTATGCAGCGCCGAGTATGATACCATAGTCTTTCAAGACTGACAGAGGCCTGTTTTTGAGCATGGGTAACTGTTTTATGATATATGGAAATGAAAACAGATTCATCTTTATACATTACTAGTTCCATGCTCTATCATAATTACATCTCATTGGCTCTCATCGGTCAGTTTTAATAAACTATTTTTTGTTCCATTGACTTTTGTATTTTCATTTTCTGGTTAATTGTCTGTAACTGTATCTGTAATTTATCAAATATAGATATTTCAATGCAGTGTGTTTCATTGCATTCTATATAAAATTACCTTTCCAATTATATATAAAGTAATGGTATTATTATTCACAATACCAAATTTTTCTGAATTTTAGCCACTGATGTCATGCTCAGCCTTTTGCCCCCCTAAAGTTTGCTGCCAGTTGCAACTCCTTCTCCCTGCCCCCTCCAGCTATGCCACTGCCTATTTTTGAATGCATTCTTAGTTCATTCGGGGCACTTCTCAAAGCTGTTGAGTTTCTTTGACATGCTTGCTAACAGAGAGCACAACCTTGCTAACACACTCTTCATTTCCCCTGTGTCTGCAAAAGACGAGTGAAGAACAAGTTAATATTGTCATATTAATTTCATGAGTGAACTATGCACTATGGCTATCATAACCATATGTTTTTGGGAGTAACTACTATTGAACGCAGTGGGACTTACTTCTGAATAGACATGCTTAGGATTGCACTCACGTAGAAACTAATTTGCTGCAAATGAAAGAAGAGAAAATGTGCCAATTTTGTTCATAATTTCAAAATATGAGAGCAATAATTATGATGAGAGAGCTGGATAAAAGGAGCTGGATAAATGGCTTCTGGGGGCCACATCTTATTTTCCTGAGATGTATTATTCCAAGGGTCCCGATCTAGCCACATTGCTGAAGCAGAACTAATCTCAGTGTGGTCGGCATTTGAAGGGTCGGCTACCTGCCTGTACAGCTTACAGAAAGACAGGCAGCAGGTACATTTCTACTTGAGAGGTCTCAATAAGCTTTAGAAGAGCCCAAGGTGGTCCAAAATACAAGGTGGTCCAAAAATTTTGATGGTCCAAAAGGTGGTCTGAAAACATTTGCTGTTTCCCTCCTACTAACATTATTGGCTAGCACATGTTCAGGATTCAGCTATAGAATAATACATGACTTGTATTGATTTTGTTGGAAGTAGATTTGGCTTTAGTTTTTTTAACTATGGAGAAAAGAGGAAAATTGCATGAGCAGTGGGTTTTTTCCCAATTGTGAAAGCGCACACCTTTAGGGGACTTTTGACATTTTGTTTCCAGCAAGAACTGACCAAGGAGGAAGAGAGGAGCAGGATGACTAGACATTTTTTTCCCCATACATTGAAAAATGGGAATTAGCCAACCATTTATCAGGCTTGTCAAGCTGCTCAGAGTCCTTCCATGAAATATTTTGTCCTAGGGAGGCAGGCCAAAGAAACTGGAACTGTTTGTCCTAAAGAAATGATTGTGAAGGAAAACACAATTATTTTTTGCAAATATCAAAATGGTGCTGTGAAGAAGCATAGGTCAACTTATGATTGTGTCCCTGAGCTCTTTTCACATGCAGAATGAACACGTGCTGATGATCATACAATCTCAGCCATGGGATCTCTCATTCTCCCACATGGAGGGGTGGGCTTCAGGGGGTTCTCACAGGTTCAATAGAACCCTTTGATAATGAGCACGTGGTTCTGAGAACCGGTTACTAATGGGACATTTTAGACATTAGACATTACTAATTTCGGTTGTTAGGACATAGAACATGTTAATTTATTTGAATTCCACCACTGCCTGCATGCCTATATCATGTACACTTGCTGAAGGCTGCCAATGAGGCATACAGTTGATGCAACTAGCTAAATATGATCTACAGTATTGGTTTCGGGAAGGGTTCTGGTCCTTGCCTTTCTCATTGATGCTGTGGACTAACTCATGGAAAGGATGTCCTTCACCTCTGAAATACGGTCCCTTCTAAACTCTGTAAAAAGTTTCTTCTAAATGCATGGAAAGGAAGGAAAAGACTAGGAGGCATGAATGCTACGTGTTTCTCTTTGATTCAGAGATGTTCAAACCTGGCCCTCAAATGTGGCCTGCAGCATGCAAAAGAATCCAGGTTCAGTTCCTTGGTGAGCTGCTGCCTGGACCAATCTCAGTTTTGACTCAGGATGAGACCGCTTCCTATGTTCCCATCAGAGGTGAAATGGGAATCTCTGCTCCTTTCAAAATAGGTCCTGATGCAAAATGCCCAAAACGAGACTTAATCCTCTGCACCATCTAGTGGCTCAATTGTGTGAATAAGTTCTGTTCCAGCCAAAATAATTGCAAGGAACTGAATCGAAAGCAGTGGAATTCAAGTTAGCAGCAGGTTAACTGTTAGCTCAAATTAACTTGCTTCATTAATTTCAACTATCACTATTATTAGTTTCCTTAGATAGTTGAAATTAGTTTCCTTAGGTTCATTTGTTTCAACAATTATTATTACATTGTATTTCTCAGTTGTCAGATGTTTGACCAGAACTGGCTCTGCTGTGATTCAGTTCCCATCCAAGGAACTGGGAATCACAAAGGTATCGTCTCAGTATGTGTGAAATTCCCAGGAGCGCTGCTTTTTGTAACTGAGCAGTTGTTATCATCTGGAGGCCCATCACTATTCAATATTCAGAACCTTGTTTGGCATTTAAAACAGCATACAGCAGAAATAACATGTCTTACACAGTGAACCATCTTTACTGGTTTATGGTCCTTTCAGTGTTTGGTAGTCAGTAGGTTGTAATTGCTGCACAAATCCCAATGTTTCATGGCAGCCACTTTATTATGTCTTTCCAGATAGTCCATTTGGGCAATTTTTTTGCAGCCACAGATTATATGCTCTACTGTTTCTTTGGCTTCCTTGCACAGCCAGCGCTTGCTGTCTTTCTGACTTTTGAATATTTTGGGCTTTATCACATTTTGCTTGTGTTGTTGATGTTATTATTATTATGTACTATTTCAGTGTTTTCCAGGTGTTTGACTGGAATTGGCTCTACTGTGATTCAGTTCCTTTCCAAGGAACTAGGACTCACAAAGGTATCATTTCAATATATGGATGATGATGATAATGATGATGTACTATTTCACAGTTGTTGACTGGAATTATCTCTATTGTGATTCGGTTCCTATCCAAGGAACTAAGAATCACAAAGGTATTGTCTCAATAGGTGTGAAGTTCCCAGGAGTGCTGCTTTTTGTAACTGGGCAATTGTGGTCTTCTGGAGGCCCATTAAGTTTAGATGTCCCTGGAGACTTAATGGAATTGTTCCAAGAGCACCTGTTATTATTGGAATCACAGTGGCTTTCTTTTCCCAGATTCTCTGAATTTCTATCTGTAGGTCCTTATACCGCTCATTATTATTATTATTATTATTATTATTATTATTATTATTATTATTATTATTATTATTATTATTATTGAAAAATCAAACATAAATGCACAGCAAACAATTTCATGCTGGTTTCATTCACTTCACCAGTCAGACCCTTCCCAAGAGTCTAGGATGGTGTGATGTAGTGGTGTATAATTCGTGCTGATCCCAGAAGAGTGGCTTTCTGCAGTTGACAGAGTGATATTATTATTATTATTATTATTATTATTATTATTATTATTATTATTATTATTATTAACATATATGCACAGCAAACAATTTCGTGCTGGTTTCATTCACTTCACAAGTCGGACCCTTCCCAAGAGTCTAGGACTGTGTGATGTAGTGGAGTATAATTCGTGCTGATTCCAGAAGAGCGGCTTTCTGCAGTTGGCAGAGTGATATTCTGTCAATGCCAATAGTTTTCAGGTGCCTGCCAAGGTCTGTGGGCACCACACCCAGTGTGCCAATTACCACTGGAACCACCTGCACTGGCTTACACCAGATACGCTGTAATTCGATTCTTAGCGGGAGATCTTTTCCAGTTGTTTCTCCTCAATTCTGCTGTCACCTGGAATGGCGATGTCAACAAGCCACACCTCACTGCTTTCTATGATGGTGATATCTGGAGTATTGTGTTCCAAGACCTTGTCCGTCTGTATCCTGAAGTCCCACAGAAGCTTGACCTGCTCATTTGCAGCCACTTTTTCAGGCTTGGGGTCCCACCAGTTTTTTGCCACTAGCAGATGATACTTTTGGCATAGATTCAAGTGGATCATCTGGGCAACAGAGTTACGTTGTTGTTGTTGTTGTTGTTGTTGTTGTTGTTGTTGTTGTTACTACTACTACTACTACTATTACTACTACTAATAATAATAATGTTTATATTCCACTTTTCAACAGTTCACAAAGCTGTTGGCACAGTACTATAAATCCCCGTCCCCAAAGTACTAATGGTTCCCTGTCCCCAAAGGGCTCACAATCTTAAAAAAATACAGAAGAGACACCAGCAATACCCACTGGAAAAGACACCAGGCTAGGATAAAGAAGACAATAGCTTTCCCATGGCAAATATGAGAAGACAAATACTATATGATCTGTAGGTGAATTAATGGATTAAGGTTTTCAGTGGCACTTTGTGAAATAAAAAGCTCCACAGATTTCCTGAAAATTAATTTTAAAAATCATTCTTGCATATATGTTCACCAGCAGTATCTTTTCGATTAATGATGGTTTTACTGAAACAAATTGGGTTGAACTGTTCAGTTCTGAGATACTGGTGCTAAAGGAAGGAAGAAAACATAGAAACATTAGAAAACATAACATGAAATTGTCCTCCACAGAATGTCTTTACCCAGTTGTCTCCTTTTTCAGTGAATTCGAGTGCCATCTTTTGGTAGAAAGTGGTATGGAGAATTCAAGTATGCAGTAATCTTTTGCAGGGGACTCTTTGAAGCCTAATCATCTTGATATAAAAAGTCCTGAACAAAGGACAACAGGAAGTCTTGCTCCACAGAATTTGACAACTCTCCCTAGTTTGGAAGCTGCTTCTCTCCATCCATACTGAAGTGGACACATCAAGATGAGAAGATGCAGAGACATTCGTTGTTTCTTCTTCTTCCTCCTCTAATAGCACATGGTTTGTTGTGCAAAGTCAGTTCCAGGCTGTTTCTCACGAGATCTTGAGCTACAGCCAATTATTTTCTTTTACTTATGTGTACCTATAAACACCTAATGGACAATTCCTTCGAGTTCAATTCTGTCCCATGGAAAAATAACTGAGAATTCCTTTTGGCTGATATTGTGGACAGAAAGGTGAATCTGGACTGAAACCAGGGCTGGATTTAGGTTTGATGAGGCCCTAAGCTATTGAAGGCAATGGAGCCCTTTATATGGGACAGGCGGGGCCCATTACTTACATCATAGGAACTGACACAACACAAAACACTGTTGCTGTATGTAGGTTTTATTGTATTTATTTTTATCTTATATTTTGGAAATGTACATAGTGTTTTTCCCCCTTTACATTTTTGGGAAGACCTAACCTATAGCTTGTTTAGCTTATACGTAAATCCGGCACTGACTGAAACACTTTTCAAGGACAGAATGCCAGAAGCCTAGATCAATAGCTTTGATTACCTTTTTAGAAGGAAGAACTGCATCTACTTTTGCTTACCTAGGCACCAAGGAAGCAATCATCCATTCTTCTCTGTAGGTGGTAATATGCTTCTGATGGTAGCTTCTCCCATTGCTAATGACCAACTGAACGAAGCAAGATCTCCCGAACAAGACAGCCAATGGTCATTATTTCCAGCCACCCCTGAAGGCAGTCTCATTACCTTGGTAAAGCCTGGAAGCTCTACTCACCTGCTGGACTTAAGTAGCCTCATCAAGCTCCCCCTGGCATTAATGGGGAAAAAAGAGTATTATTGAAGAATTTTAGATGGAAAGCTGAGCACAAGGAAACCCCATCATAGCGTTATCCCTTAAAAGACAGACACCTCATCAAACCTAAATCCAGCCCTGGTTTCAGTCCTTCGAGTTCAATTCTGTTCCATGGAAAAATAACTGAGAATTCCTTTTGGCTGATATTGTGGACAGAAAGGTGAATCTGGACTGAAACAGGTCATGACACCTGTTTAATCCTATTTTTTAAGTTTCTTAAATTTTTGTCACCAGTGTTATACTGGGAGGTGGCACAGTTTTATGCGATCCCTTGTCTCCAAATCATCATCGCCTCATAGCCCCATAGTCAAAGACTCTGCTTGCTGGAAGACTGAAAACTGCTGAAAATGGCTTATTTTCTATCTAATGGACTAAAGTCTAACGATTACAAACTGAATGACTTGCCAATAGTTTTGAAACAATTTTTCCAAGTTTATGACTAATTTTTAAAGATAGCAGTAGGCAATTGCTGAAATGCTCAGAAAAAAAACAAATGTTGAGAAACCTATTTGTACTCCTCTCGGATGGCAATTGATTACTAGGTTCTCAAATTACTTCCCACTGGCAAGACAGCTCTTAAGTTTGCAATAGAATTTGGACCAGAAATTGTGACTCAAAATGTTGAGGGAAAATGTTTTGAAGAAAATATTTCTAATGCATTGAGCAACAAAAAGAGGGCATATTTTTTGGTAAAGAATCTGAAATCTCATATTTTCTTGGTAAAGAATCTGAAACCTCATATTTTCTTGGTAATGTGAAATCTCATCAGTTCACCTAATTTCAAGTATCATACTTAAAACATGTGAGTTCTCTATGCATGGTTGGCAAATCTCTTTACCAATAACCTCATTAGTTCAAACATCTTACACCCTAACTCTGAACACCTAACTTAGAAATAAAAAACCAGTCAGAATCAGAAAGACATGTTCCCACATGATGGTTTCCACATCCAAACCTCTGATGCTCTCACAAGGCACTGTGCGTGACTGCCCACATTCTTTTTATGCTGATCTATGCTTCCTTTGATAAATAAGTGGAAAGGGTCATATGGATCTGAATGTGTACACTGGAATCTTTGCCTCCTTAGTGCAACCAGTTGCTGTATGAGAAATATATACTGTGGGCACAATCCAGAGTAAATCTTTGCCTACTTAGTGCAACCAGTTGCTGTATGAGAAATATATACTGTGGGCGCAATCCAGAGTAACTATGGGGAGTCCTTGCTCCGATGTAAGAACAATTTACTCTGGATTGCAATATGAATTTCCCATAGGTTCTCACTTGGTGGTGCAGTAACTACGGATGCACGTAATATCTCTTACGTGCTCCCGTAGTTACTCTGGATTGTATGGTAAATTTACTCAAATCTAACGCCCACCCTTTTCAACCAAATTTAATCTCCAAAATCAGGGTGTGCATTAGTTTCGATGGTTAATTATATTTCAGTAAATGTGCATTAGATTCGAGTAAATGCGATATTTAGGATGAGGAACCAGCATTTTGGAGCTTGATGTTTTATCAGTATCTTCATGAGAAATCAATAATTAAATACCCCAATAACACATTTAGGCCTTCATCTCTCAGCTGCCATACACTGAAACTAACATAAAGCTTGGGCTCGAATGCTGGGGGTGGAGTACATTTTAACCTCTTCCTCACTACTGGAGGCTTGTGAGAAAGGCACCCTCCATCCCCAGCCAATTGATTTGCTCTCTGATCTGATCCTTACTGCAGCTGCAAAGTGGAAGATTTATTGCTTGCCACATTACCATGCCGGTTATTCCTAAACCACTAGAGAAACATTATTTAAAGTGCCAACTGCATTTTCTTTGAGTCAAAATTGCACATAAATAATTCACATATAAATAGGTTACATCTTATTGTAACTCTTGAAATCACTACTGACCCTTGACTACTTATAATTTTTTAAAAAAAATTGTAGAATTTTGAATGGAATCCTATAAATAACACTACAATGTGTTTGGGTTCTTATCTCCTGACCCTTCGAGCACAATCCTATACATGTCCACTCGAAAGTAAGCCCTATTGTGTTCAGTGGGTCTTTCTCCCAGGAAAGTGTCTTTAGGATTGCAGCCTTAGGATGCAATCCAGAGTAACAACGGGGAGTCCTTGCTCCTACGTAAGAAAAACTTACTCTGGATTGCAATATGAATTTCCCATAGGTTTTCACTAGGTAGTGCTGTAACTACGTCGATGTAAATGTCTCTTACATGCTCCCATAGTTACACTGGATTGTAGGGTCAGTTATTCAAATCTACTTTATAATATGCAGAAGTTCAAACAAGAAGAAAAGAAATAAGATAGCCTGGAGTGTTTTGTGGGGATTATTTTAATAAGTGACTTTCCACAGATACAGCCAAATATACAGATTGTTTCAAAATCATATACAAAATACCACTTGATAAATTTGCCATATGTAATACTTCTCCAGCCAAAGCTAATAGCTTCCATTGCAGCCACTGACGGTAATCACCCACGTTTTGTGAGAAATTATAGCTTTGTGATGTATCTCATAATAGGTGAACAGAAGGGACATGTGAGGATAGATCAGGCACTTGGCATATGTAACTGTGCAGGCACAGAGGGGACAGGAGGATTTCAGTGGCATTACTCTCCACTGAGTATGAGGTTGAAACTCCTGCTGAGGACTCCCAGAAAAATTTTGTTACTGCACAGATTTTAGAAGTGTGAATAGGAAACAGAGGTAAAATCTGTCTTAATTCAACTTTCAATTATTACCAAAGACCAAAAGGGGTTGTACTCTAGCAAAAGGTATGAGCCCAAGTGGATGAGGCTGATTGTATAGTACTAGACAAACAGCTATGAAAGTATAGTTGGAAGGTATTAATTACCAAATATGTGTTATCACAGTAAACAAAGTACTATTGTGGGCTTTGGTGAGGTAGGATTACTTCACCATACGATTCTATGCTGGGCTAGATGCGGAATATCTTGGATCAGTGGTTCTCAAGCATTTCAGCCCTGGACCCCTTTGTGAGATTGACAATCTGTCCGGGATTCTCCTGGAAGTGATGTCACCACCCTAAGTGATGTCACCATACTAAACCTAAGTGATGTCATGGCCAGAAATGACATTAAACAGGAAATGATATCACTGTGATGCCAGAACTTCTCCATCTACTCAGAATTCCCATTGTGTTCAATGAGATTTACTCCCAGGAAAGTATTCCAAGAAAGTGGCACCCAACTTTTTGCAATGCTGTTGAAATAAAGACACAAGCCCCCAAATGGGTCCTGACTCCTACTTTGAGAACTACTATGACTTAGAGCCATAAGACAGTCCACTCCTTTGCCTGTCTACTAAGAAGTAATGCATATTACAGTTACTTGTGAGTAAGTGCATAGGATTGCAGCCTTATAGACTGTCCTGTTCATTCTCTACCATCAAACTTCAGGCTTTTGCTTGGCCATCTTACCTTTTCCCGACAGTCTCTCTCTGGCCAGCATTCAGATGGATGCATCATCCATTGGTAGAAATCCATTAGCTATGGCTACAGTACACAGCTTACCTGATGGAGACTTTTTAAGGCTAAAGTGGGGCATGAAATGGGACTTCGGCCATTAATGGAAGGGAAGTGATGGGAAGCAGCCGAATAAATCCATTCTTTTAAATTCCATTCAAGTCGAGAAAGACATTGTGAGGGTAGCAAAAGGAAGAGAATTCTTACTGTTCCTCTTCCAAAATGGAAAATACATCAATATAGCATTTCTACAAAAAACATGTTTTTGCATAAGTTTAGCTATTTAAATTGTAGCTTAAAAAATTAAAAGCACTGAAAAATAACATTTTTTTTAAAAAATGGGTATTTTGTCAAATTAAGATAGTTCAGCACTGTTCTCATTAGTGTTCTATCAAGAAATTGAGTTAAAGGACAATGAGGTGAAGTATAGAGTGAACAATGTGAACTGTGAAAAGAGCCTAAAGAGGAATGTCCAGCCAATGTCTTTATCCGTTCATTTTAACAAAGCAAATACATTACAAAGCCACTAAAGAAGGCTTTGATAGGTAAGACAGAAGAAAAAAGGTACAGTGGATACCTTAGGAATAACTATGCACTTATGGTAATTGGATTTGGTTTATAAGGCTGATCAGCTAGGGTCACTTGTCTATCTCTCAAAGGAAACAACATCTATGATAGCCCAGGATTTTTCTGTTCAGGTGGGACTTTGGCATCCACTGATCTGACTCATCACTGCTTCTACGGGTCTACCTTTAAATGCCTTGTAACAAGGGAAAAAAACCTGAATCCAGTTTTCTACCTCTGCAATGTTAAACTACACTGGTTACAAACTTCTAGGGTAGGGTTTTCCAAAGTTCTTAGCAGGAGGTGTGCCCTGTGTCCACACTGTGGCAGGGGCTGGAAAAATGATTTACATTTCAAATTTGAATACATTTACATGTAAAAAGTGTATTAGAGACAGTTCCGGAGGATTACAAAGCTTGCCCAAAGGCCTGATGGAGGGATCTTGTTGAGACCACATTAAGGCTTGCCATGGGCTGCATCTGGCCCCTTCACCAGGGTTTGGACAACCTGCCACAGTTAAACATAGTTTTAAAATCCCACATCCATGTTTCTTGTTCTTCAACAGTCACCCCAGCATTGGTAGAGCTCAATGATTTTTCAACCAGTGTGCAGTGGCACACTGGTGTGCCACAGATAGTCCTCAGGTATGCCATGGGAATTTGGGGAGATACATTTATTAATAGGAAAACATGGGGATTTGAATGGCATAGTGTGCCTTGTCAATGGTAAAAACAACTGATGGGTGTGCCATGAGATGAAAAAGATTGAAAATCATTGGTATAGATACTATACTACATTTACCCTACAATCCAGAGTAACTACGGGGGCACGTAAGAAACTTTACGTGCCCCCGTAGTTACTGCACCATCTAGTGAAAACCTATGGGAAATTCATATTGCAATCCAGAGTAAATTGTTCTTACACCGGAACAAGGACTCCCCGTAGTTACTCTGGATTGCACCCATAGCCTCTACATGGGGTGAATAATGGAATAGAATAATTTCATTCCATTATTAATCCCATCTGATGACTGATTTTGGTTTAGCATCCATACTGGTTGAGACTCCCCATTGGTTTGGTTCTGGGAATCCCCATGAATACCTATTTTCAAGTTATACAAAAGCAATTATTTATTATGGTAACTAAAGAATCAGTGAGTTAGGATTCATTAGTCAAGGAGGTGATGAATCAGTTTCCTTTTCATGGGTTAAAACAACATTTTCAGACTATTTTCTTCTTTATTCACTTGCAAATGTGAGGCGATTATCACTCTGAATCTCTGGGAAGGAAGGGGTCTGCCTCAAGGAAGCAGCAGAGCGGATTTATTGCCTGCCACGTTAGCATGGCAAGCAGGCTATTTCTATGCCATTAACTGCTAATGAGACATTATTTAAAGAGCCAAAATTATTCGCTTTGAGATGAAATCATATATAAATAATTCACATATGCATATGTATTATGGGGTGACAACAGAGCAGCAAGAAACATGCAAGTGTACTTCTTTAAAGCTGTTTTCCACTGATTTGGCATCCAGTGATTTTTTAACCCATTGGGAGTTCCAGAATGGAATATCAGTGGATGAGGTGTGACCTGTATGCAGCATAAAGAACTTTTTATTGGTGTAGCTTGTCTCATCCCTGCAGCACTGTGCTATAATAAGTGGTATCCCTCTCCTGTATAAAAAGTTCAGGAACTCTGATGCTGTCTTTAGTATATTTTCAAGCACTTTTTAATTCTCAAAGGAAGAATGTTGCTTCACTAATTCGGAAACATTTCCTCTATGAACTCATCAGTAGTTGCTGCCTGGTTTCCAGTGGATCTCCTTGAGTGCTCAAGTCCAAGGAGTCTCAGAGTTTATCCTATGCCAGGAAAAAGGGGATAGGATCTTGGTTTGCCTTACTGCTGGGGATATTGGGGAGACCAATCACCCATTCTGATCCTCTGTAAACCACCCACAAATTGACTCCCCCTCCCGAAACCATTTCAACTGCAGTACTAGGCTTCTGCACATCACCTGTCATGTGCATGGGACCTCTGGACATTTGGGTTTGCAGTCCCATACGGCATGACAGCAGCAGATGAAGCCCACTACCAAAAGCCCATCAGATTGGGCTTCCCTTAATTTGAATTTAAGCTTGTGTTCCATCATAGTCAGTTAAATGATATTCCAACTATTCCTACTTGGCAAGAAACACCTGGTCTTACAGAATCCCTCCCTTCGTTCTGATTTGAGCAGTGATGATGTTCTGATTGTTCTTTTACTTGGAACAGTTTTTACCTTACTTTAGCAAACTTTTTTGAACTTAGGTCAACTGGCAAAAAGAATAATCTGCTTGTGCTAGAGACAAGCAAAAACTACTGTATTTACTCGAATATAACACCCACCTTTTCCAACCAAATGTAGTCTCCAAAATATATTAGATTTGATAGTTAATTATATTACAGTAAATACAACATTTTTATTGTAAGTATGGGGCATTTACTCGAATATAATGCTCCATCGAATCTAATGCACACCCCATACTTACAATAAAAAAGACAACTGGCAAAAAAGAATGATCTGTTTGTGCTAGAGACAAGCAAAAACTACTGTATTTACTCGAATATTTTGGTTTGTAAATCTTCATGCTATATTTTCATTCAGGTTCTTTAGGCCAATAAAATGTTATGTACTATACATTTTAAAAAATAATGGTGAAGAGGAACAGCATGGTTGTGTGCTGTTGATGAGAGACTAGGAAAATAACAGTGGTGAGGAAAGGGAGCAGGAAGAATATACAGTGGGTGATCATGGTGAAAATTATTTTAGCTGCAATTCTTTAAATGGGAATATATTTATGGTACATCTATTTGAGAAATATTCCTGCCTTCCTGCCCCAATGAGGTCTAGTTAAACAAAATACACGTATCATCATTTCCTCAAGAAGCAGCCAAAGACAAATCACACATTTATCCCACTCTTGATAGCTGGGCACCAGCACAATAAATGCCAGTGGCAACTGCCTTATGGTAGTTGCAAACTAGCCACCACCTGGGCATGCTGCTGGGCCACTGTGAGCAGAATGTGTTCTGGGAGGCCAGAGTAGGTTCCTGTGCACGGATGAATGGCCCACCAGAGGCCACACAGGTAGTGGAATAGAGCAGTGAAGGGGGCATAGTGGTCTGGAAGTGGAACGGGTTCAACAGTGCATATCAAATTGTGTCCCACTTCCTAGGTCTAATCTGCCTTCCTTGGTTAATATGGACATGTGTAGGTCCAAATTGATGGACCAGACCCACAAGGGCTTATGCTGGGGCAAATGTTTGGTTACCTCAAGGAGTTCTCCTGAGGTGAAATTCTTCTGTGGGATCAATTGCAATCCTGGGCCCCGTGCTGCCTGAAGACAGAACCAGAACATTCAGCCCGTGTCTTTTGAGTGCTGAAAAAGCCTTGCATGCCCTCTCCACTGCTATGAAAGCCTCCAGCCCACAGGTGGCCTCCCAGCCCTCTAATGGCCTTGTAAATATCAGTTTTTAAAAAGGTGGCAGGAGGATGAGATAATGCTGTTGCCTCTTGTGCTTTAGCCTTTTGCCGCTCTTGCTGATATAGTGGCTTGTCTCTGTCATGGAACTACAGAAATGGGATCTCTAGTTTAGGATTGCCCTATGTCCTGAAGACCAGGGACAGTCCCAATTTTGGGGAATTGTGTTCACATATTGGCAAGGGTCAGAGAGTCCTGTCCCAATTTGTGGAAGACAATTATGGCAACCCTACTCTATTTGGAAACTTTAATTAGCATGAGCTTGTCTTTAGAATGTACAGATCACTCAGATCAGTACATCAAAAAATATTCTCACCTAGAGGCATTCCACACAAAAAAGCAAACAAATAGCTTGATGTTAATGAAATGCTAATATAATTATGCCCTTTCATAGCATCTGTTAGTCCAAATCCAGATCTAGCAGTCACTCTCAACTAGCCTGTTAATAGTTGAAATGTCTGGGAAATTCATCAACAATTAAGATAATTTTTTTGCTTTGTTTGCTAGTATGTGCCAAATGTCTAGTTTTTGCAAGACTCCCCATATTCAGAAATAAACCCTGAAATAAAACCTTCTGAAGACACTTAGAAAGAGAAAAGAAGTTAAATTTTTGGAACAAAACGTAGTTGGCATTAGGATCATAAAAGATGAAAATGCAGACTACAATGTCAGTCTGAGTTGCCATGCTAGGCCAAGCTTATTTTATTACATACATTCTGCTTTCTAAGTACTAGTTAAGTTCATAATGTAAACATGAAGCATACAGAGTTAAAATTCAAGGCCACAGTATTTCTGATTGTCCCTTTCTGTGTCTTTGGTTGGCCGAGATCAACTCGTAGTGTATAAATGCATAAGTTATATAATTATTATATAAAAAAGAAAAAATAACATTGACTTGTATATTTCATTCTGACAAACGCACAGCGTTCGCGACTCAAAAAAGAAAAACTGGTGCTGCCTAACAAAAATATATGATTTCAAACTTTGGCAACTGAGGATTGTCTTTGACCTTCAAACAAGTAGAAAACAAACACCTTTAAGAAGAATGAGGTTGTAAATGTTACTTTTAAATATCAGACAATTCCAGTTTTATGTTTTTATAAAGAGATGCATTCTCTGATGCTGCTGCTTTCCCTTTCTGGGACTTAAAAAAAATCAAGTCTTTGATAATACTGTTAATGGCATAAGACTCAACACAATATAACTCAAGTCCAAACAAGTAATTCTTCATAATTCAAATACTGTCCAGTTTTCCATTCCCTCCATCTCTTGGGGAAACTTCTTCTCTTTCACTCTATCTCCTTTGTTCTCCTCTAACACCTTTTCACTTCATGTATCGGACACAGGTTTATGTAGTGCTCTTGCCCAGCTCCCGTTCTTTTCAACAGGGCTTGCACAGAACTTCCTGATGTGTCACAATCCCTTAGAATACAATCATGCACCTGCCCTTCAGCACATTCTCAGTCCCAATGTTTGGCTCAGAGCTCTTTAATACTATCAAGGAATCTGAAAGCTTGCACTGACTTCACAGTTTGAAATAGACGATCCCTCCCTTTTGATAATGGAATGCATTGAATTCTATCATAAAACAGTTGCAATCAAAATCAGGTTCTGTTCTAGACAAATAGTATTAGCGTTCTGTATTTTTTTCAGAAAATACAGGTAGTATTTTATGCATTTTCATGTACTGTATCTTATAATAGAATTACAGTATCCTTATATTGCTGTAGCAGAGTCCCAGTTTGCATTAGCGTGATATCAAACATGACACAAAAGCTTATAGACCTGTCTGAATATCCCTCCTTCATTCTGTAGTTTATCATTACAAACCTTTTTGTTTCAAGAATGATTATTTCATTGTTTGAACTGCAGATCTGATTTCAACATACTTTACATAGTAGCATCTTTCAACTTAATACTCTCTGGTAATCCTTATTAAAAAGCATTTTGGTAAGACATCTTTTGTTTCCAGTCAACCTTGTCTTTTAGGCACTTTTTGTTCATGTTCTCCAAAAAATTCATTGTATTCCATGGAGAAATGTCCTTGTAAAATATTTTTCTTCCTTTAGTAGTAAGTGCCAAGGTGAGAAGGCATATGGGTGGCTGGAAGCCTAGTGTTAGGGTAGATACTTCCAGTTGGTGAATTCCAATATGGAGTAGGTCCAGCAAAAAAGTTGGAGGAAGTGACTGGCAAAGCAGGAGCATGGGGAGCAACAAAGTTCATTTTCTGGGGATGTGTGTGGTATGAACTCATGTAGGACAGGTCTGATGGATATTTATACATGGATGATTCTGGAGGATGTGGTTGGAGGGCTTGAGCAATTCCATGGAAGTCAAATTTGTAGGCGTAACGCTTACCATGAACTTTAGTCATAATATTTTTGTCATAATAGTAGCGGAGAGCACGACTGAGCTTGTCATAGTTCATATTGGGCTTGCTCTTTCTTTCCCCCCAGCGCCGGGCAACTTCATCAGGGTCGGTCATCTTGAACTCTCCATTGGTGCCTTCCCATGTGATACAATTGGAATTAGAGCTATCTGAAAGGAGCTCTAGAAGGAATTGCCATAACTGTATTTGCCCACTCCCTGTGGGTAGGAAAAAAAATCAAGAAAACAAATCAAGGAAGAATTAAAACAATTTAGATTCGTATTTTCAGCAATACCAGATCCTCACTAGGAAACAAAGATGGCCTAGCACTCTAATCAAATTTCACTGCTAAACTATGCTTTAAAGGTTGTACATTTATATCCTGTTTTCCTATTTGGCTTTGCCAAATGGATTTCATTTTAAGTAGGAATTTTAGCAATGTTTCAGAGACTAAAAGCTTAAAGATCTAGGCTGCCATCCTAAATACACTTTCCTGGGAATAAGACCCATTGAGCACTTATTTCTGAGTAGATATGATTAGGATTGCAGCCCTAGGCAATTAGAACCCTATCTGGAGCTCATCAGTGATGGTGGGACGAGTGTACAGCTGGCTTAGGGTGTTCCAAATGTGGTGTAAGGTACGCCTGCAACACCCAGTACCAAGTTAGTGCTGGAGTTGGCCCTGTGCTTGCCAGATGCATTCTGGAGTTAGGGAAGAGCTCCAGGAGGTAGTGAGGACTTTGTGTGAGAGGATAGTGGAGTGGGGGAGGAACTGGGCAGGAATTCTACTCACCAGGACCTGAACTCTACTTTGGGCCAGATGGCTTGACACAGAGTTTCTCAAGTGTTTTCTGGCAAAATGGCTTCCCCTAAAAAGATCTCCAGTAGCTGCTGTGGGGCTACAGGATGCAGCAGTAGCTGCTTTGGCACTCCTGCACTTGGTGGCACTGCCACCTTTGGAAGTGGGCTGTCCATCTCTAGAATTTGATAGCATATGTATGGTAGAAGATTGATTTTTCTGCTTCATTGAATATGACTAGTGATGACCTTTGTTTGAAACAAATAATTTGAACTGACAAAAGTTCACATTTGCCTACATATCAGTAGTGAGAGTAGAGAGCAAAATGTACTAAGCAGGCCTCAGTCAGTCTTGAAAGGCTATGGTATCATGCTTGGCGCTGCATACGCTGCATGCGAAGCACGAAAGCCTGGGTTAGATTGTTATGGAGGATAGGCTGTTACCCAAGCTGCAAATCCCCCCTCTCCATGCCACTGAATTAGTCCAATGGAAAGGCAGAGCTGATATGATTGGATCCAACTGGTGTCGCAGAGTTGGGCTAAGGACAGGAGCTCACCCTCATCTTGTGGGGCTGACCTGGGTTTCGAACCCTGGCCTGCTGGTTAACAGGCACAGTGTCTTAACCATTTGTGCCACTCACCGACCTAATGTACTGCAGCCATTGCAAAATGCTGTTTATCTCCTCCCACTCATCATCGGAGTAGTTCCAAGAAGCAAAATTATTGTGCAGGAGCTCCTGTGCATAGCAGTTGTCATCATGGCAAGTGGGAGGCACTTCTTACAAAGTACACTATAGCTGTTGCAGTACTTACAATTTTGCTTCCCCCACCCCAACTGTGCTACTGCTTACTATGTGAATACTGCAAATAGAAATCCTTGCTGTTTACATACCTGGATTAGCAAGACGACTACTAGTTGGTCCAAGAATTTGATAAGGATCTAAAAAAAATACAGACAATGGACTTGTTAAGTTTATTCAGAAAGTTTTAAAAACATAGGTGAGAAGGAAATGCCTATGGTCAAACTCCTGCATATCAGTTTTGGCATTCTATATTTTTGGCTAGAAGAGGCAAGTCATATCAATTATAAGAAATAAATATAACACTGAGGCTTGGTTTTAAATGACTTATAACACAGTCCTAACTCTGAGTAACATTGGGTAGCTGAAGGAAGGCATTCAGTTAATCCTTTACAGAGGTGTAAGTCTAGGTAATTATAACATATTGAAGCTATGACAATGTAGTGATTATGTAATCTTAAGTCAGCATTCATGCCATAAGAACATTTTTTTAAAGGGAGATATGAGCAGTAGTAGTAAGATCAGGAAATGGTCAAAGTGAAAATGAACTGCCTGTTACAACATTAGAAATATAATATTTTCATCTCACAGCACACTGACAAGATACTAAAATTGTCAAGGCACACCATTAGTTTTTTTCCCATTGACAAGGCACATCATGTTGCTGGTAGGGGGCTCAAATCCCCCAATTTCCTAACGAATAAATGGCTGCCCCCCAAGTCCTGTGGCACACCTGCAGACATGGAACAGTGTGCCATGGCACAGTGGTTGAAAATCACTGCTCTAAGCCATTGAGACCCTTATATGCAATTGCCATTTTTTGTTACAAAGGTCCCATGGCTTTGAAACCTACTTAATACACTGTAATGTACAGTTAATATTTGAAGGCATACCCTACAGTCAGGTGTCAAGAATGGAGAGTGGACCTCTTACTCCACTGACTTCCATGCAGCCTACTGTGCTAAAGTTAGCAACTATGGACTTTCCTTATTGTTTACTCTACTCAAATTATTGACACATCATTCCACTAATTACATTCTGTTTTTTCCTAATGGTCCTGAAAGAATGATATTAATTGTAGACACACCTAGTTGAGGACGCTGGTCTTCTGTTTTAGGCACTGTTGAAGACGATGCTTGGGCAGCTAGAAAAACAAAAAATGAATACATTGGTTGCAGCTTGAAACTATCCATAAAATGATCTGTATTAGGGAGGAATAGTTATACTCATAGTTAATAATTTACTCAAGGAGAAGCATTAATGTATTAATGTAGTATTTAACATTAATGTTGTGCTAACACTAGAAGATTGAGTGTTTAAACACGGATTAATGGAACAATATCTCACAGAAATCATACAAAATCTGTCTTGCAGCAGCTGGGTCTCAAACCCCTTGCATGCCAGATGATGAGGCACTGTGCCCCGCTGAGCCACTGCAGCCCAATTAGGAGCAATCTGATGGACTGTAATCCATATCAGCTTGTACTGAAATAAATGTTGGTCTTTAATTAAGGTGCTATAAGTCACTGTCAGTTTTGCAGCATCACATTGACATGGTGGCTATCATGTTTTTCATGAGGTTTTTCCAGCTGAGTTTTACTTGGCATGAAAGAAAGGAGGTTCTTTACCTTTTGACTGAGGAACCGGATGATTATGGCTTGTCCAGGCTGACCTCCTAGCTGGTTCATAAGATACATCTGTGTAGGGAAAAAAATCACCATAAGAATTCATAATGTACCATGACAGAAATTATGGTAGAAAGTTGCCTCACATGCACTCAGTTTGGGAAATGTGTACTGGATGGCAATACCATTGCACTCAATTATGAAATTCTAACGTCATTCCTGCAATAGGCAGCCTGTCAGCCAGCCACTTTGAAAAATAATCTCTTCTTGGAGCTACAACCAAGTTTGTTGACTGGCTTTCCATTAACTTAAACTGAGGCCTTCTGTTCTCATTCTCATGGGTTTCCAAATTACACATTAGCATACGAATCATATCTCCAGCCACAGACATACAGTAACTATGCAACTGCCATCAAATACACATTCTCCCCCTTTCCTACCCTGCAAACCTGTGTACATCTGGGTTGGTAGTTTAGAATTGCTAAACTAATTGCTATTGTATAAATTTTTCTTATAGCTCTGAAGTGGCATTAAGGCTGCAATCCTAAAGACACTTTCCTGGGAGTAAGACCCATTGAACACAATGGAGCTTACAATTGAGTAGACATGGTTAGGATTGTGCTCTCTAAGTGTGATTAGACATTGAAAATCTTTTTTTTTTTTTTTGCTCAAGACTTCCTCACATGGATTTTCTGGTTCTGTTGCTGAGTCCTGCTATAAATAGTGCCAAAATCTTTTTTTTTCCCCAGAATCTGGTTCCAATCAAGAATATGCTATAGTTGATTTAATTTGAAGCAAACTTCTACTGAAATCATTTCATCATGTCAGGAGGAACTATATCCTACAAGAAAAAACTGGCACGTCTTTACCAAAAAAATGTGTTACATGCCAAATAACAAAAAATGCAAAGTTATAAAATAAGGTGTACATGCCAGTCACACCGTATATATGATATCAATAAGGCTTATAATGGGGCATTTAATACAATATACAGTATTCTCCATTATCAGCAATGGCAGAGCAAAGTCACAGACAAAATGATCTGTTTTAACATGAAAACGTTTTAAAACTGTTTTTAAAATGAAAACTTTTAACATGAGAAGCTTAACACACGTTTTTCATTGATATAGCCAAATGAAAGTTTCCTCTTTAGTTTTTCCATCTTGAAACAAATCCTTATAACACTTCTCAAATATATGAGCAAGGATTACACCAATTCGCTCAAACTATGGGCTGTGGACCCACCAATGGGTTGTGTCTCAATTTTTGATGGTTCATGAAACTGAACCATCATGGACCTTAAACAAGCTGTTACTTTGCCCAATATCTATTACAGCCACACACCTTGATGTTTATAAATCAGATATTATCCACAAGGGCCTCTAAGAAGATTGAAAACCAATGACTTGGAGACCAAAACAGAATAGATAGATTATTGCCTTGTGTTTGCTTAACTTTGTTACAAGGTAAAAAACAATGTCAGTCAATATGTTCATACATGTTAATCTGCAATGTAAGCTGCAATTCTCCAGAAACACATTTGTAAATAAGCATCCTGGGTAGTAGTGAATCATGCTGTCATGTAATTATGAAGAATCTTTCAGTCCCAAATGCTCAAGGATTCAGAGAAAATGCAAAAAGGAGTTTGCACAACATCTGATGGTCAGGGAATAACCTCTCATTGATGTTTTTTTCAACTAAGAATGCCTATGTATTTATTACTATGTAATTTATTTTGTACTAACAAAATTAGGAGGTCTGCAACAGATTCTCCCTAATGAGAAAAGAAATCAAAAGGAAGGATGTAGCTTTTCAGAAATATCTCCCTTCTCCCTCTCCATTTTTTACATCCTTTATACCTGGCTACCCAATAAGTCTACTGATCCCAATCACCCTTTCCTCAATGCTATGTTATTGGGGAAAAATTCCATTGAAAGCCAGGAATATCTCCTCTCAGTAAAAACTGCAGGAAAAGAAAAGGATATTGGGATCAGAGCAAGGGCGGGAGCACAAAAGTAAAGTTTTCCTAAACCCTGCCATGGTTTTGTCATGATTCACAGCCCACCTCCCATATACCATTTAAAAAGAAAACAAAATCCCCCAAGGCTACATTATGCATGTAGTGTAAAATGTAGTTTGATCCTTACACCTATCCCCTTTGTCAACTTCCTCTGCCAATTTGCCCCCTTTTTTGGTGGTGCCTCTAGATTAGGTTCACTGGGTGGCTTTCCTTCTGGCTGATATAACCTTTGGGCCTCATTCTTCCTGTATTTGGGTTTTGAGCTATTTCAGTAACCCTTCCTCTGCCATGACAGGATGAGTCAATGAAGCTCACAATATACATATTAATCCAATTTGTGTTTGCTTCCTGAAAACTCAAAATATTTTTATGATTTTTCAGAATAGCATATTTTCATAATTGGTCTTGGATAACAGACCCTGACAAAAATCTTTTTTTAACTGAAAATTCTTGGTTAGAAACATTTGATCAACCCAGTTTCATCAGTTCTACTAACACAGTCAAAGGAGCCTGTATGTGAACATACATTCAGTACTAATATTCTTTGGGAGAACAGGGTGGTAAAAAAATCAATAATCTAGAACATAGCACATAAAAAATGGCCTCCTGCATACCTGGCCTTGTGGCAATTCTTTGTGTTGCTTCAGGATAAACAGAAGTACTTGGAAAGATAAATGCTGCACCTCCTGGAGATAAGAAGAAATAAAATAGAAATAAAATAGACAATTCTGCATTGATGTTGTTTCTTGGAACAAGCCTTATAAATAAGTGCATCATAATTATACGTAGTCTAAGAAATAATATGACCTCCCGATCAGGTATTCATCTCAACCCATATTATAATCTATTAGAAGAAAATCAAACAAGGAAAAAGAAAATTACATCTATATTTTTCATTTAGCAAGAGAGGCTATACTACTACCTCAACATATTTCATATTAGCTTTTATTATTTTTCCTGTCTTTGTGAAATAAATTTGCCTAATAAAGTAGTAGGCAATGTTTGATCTGACAGGCATATCATGTAACTCAATTATTTTGTCTACCCCATATAGTCCTAGCAGCTGCTGTGCGGTGACTCACCATGAGCTGTTTTTGCTGAAAAAAAATGATGCACTTATGACCCAAGCCTTGTTATCTACTCCTTACCTAATAGAAAAACCTTTTCTTGTAGGATTTATCCTTTGAAGATCTTCAAATCTCTAAATTTGAAGATCTACTTGCTGTGTTGGGCTTTATGTTTTTTATTAGTTATAAAGAGCTTTTTGATCACATGAACATGAGGAAACTGATGATCTCTAATACACAGTCGGACACAACTGGCAGTATAACCTGCAAGTGACACCTTTACCTTTAATATAGAGTGGCGCCTCATGTAAAGAACGCCTCATGTAAAGTATGTTTCATGTAACAAACAAAAATTTCTCTAGGATTCTGCTTCACGTAACAAACTGTGCTTCACGTAAAGAACACATTCGTTGGCAGTTAGGGCAGACGTGCTGGCCGGCAGCCTGTTTAAAAAGCATCAGGGCTGCCTAGTGCACCTGCACATAGTGAAAGCAACACTTCCATGCTGTTCCTCCTGTGGCCGGAGGGAGAGAAGAGCAGTGGAGAAGAGGGAAGCAGCTCAGGGCTAGCCAGAAGGGAGCAGGGGAGAGAGAGGCTCAGGATGGAGAGAAGGAGAAAGGGGGGAGACACTTTGAAGGTGTCTTGGATTGCACCTCCTAACCATGTCTACCCAGAAGTAAGCCCCATTGTGTTAAATGGGGCTTACTCCCAGGAAAGTGTCTTTAGGACTGCAGCCTCAGTAGACTTCATAAGATCATGCACATTGAATGCATGTTTTGAATTCAATCCCAGTGTTCTGTCATCATTTTTACATCCAGTTAATATTTTTATATGAATATTTTTGGGGTTGTGGAACCAATTGTCTGAGTTTCCATTATTTCCTATGGGAAAATCCGCTTCACGTAAAGAATGTTTCACGTAAAGAACATGCCTCCAGAACGAATTAAATTTGTTATGTGAGGCGCCACTGTATATGGAAAGAATGTGGAATTGGAAGCAACATAAATCCTCATTTGTTCACATGGAGAAATGTAGGATTATAACACTGCAACTCACAAAGAAGAAGACTGTAAAGTCATTCTTTATTAAACACAGGACTGAAACACATTCAAGTCAGTGTGCCATGTTTAAAAAAATCATACGTATGTGCAGTTGAGTCTTTAAGGTGCATGAAATCATAGGGGAAAATGGATGGCATTGTTTTGAGAAGACATTAGTGCACACTACACAGCAACATATGGGAACTACAATTTCAGGTTATTTCACATTATACAAGCACATTGTATAACACCTGTCACTGAGCTTTCAGACTGAAAACCTATTTGAGCAAAAGTGCTCAGTGCTCAATATTAAGGTATCTGTTTCCCATAGAACTGTTATTTCTGGTCACTGTAAGATATAAAACCCTCAGGCATGATCATGAGATGTCCCAAACTTATATTTAATCACATTAAAGGTATAGTATCTTCATAGCTTTACATGTGATGTGAAGTTTCAATCACAACCTAAAGGGAAAGTTGCTTTCCTTACCTATAATTATCCCAAATGCATTCAAGGGTGTAATCCTATGCCTGTTTCCTTAGAAGTAAATCCCATTATATTCAATGGGGCTTACTCCCAGGAAAGGGTGTTTAGGATTACAGCCCAAGACTATTTCTTGAAATTGGGTTATATCCTAAGGAAGTTAGAATATGAAAATTAATGTGAATAACAGCCCAATCCTAACTGAGAGTTATGACACAAAATTCTGCTGATGCAAATGGACATATAGTGTTGATGCTGACCATTTTGGGAGAAATTATGGAATTTCTTGGTGGAGAGGAGGGAGGCAGTACTGGAGATGGGTGAGTGGTTCCTGGCAGCACTGGGATGTGCCAATAACCTATCCTTGTTCCCTCTCTTCTTTCCTTAACTTTTCTCAGACTAGCACCAGCAAAACAGCTAGGAGATCCAAGAAGACTTATTGGGGGGAAAGTGGATGTTTACCCCCATGTAAGGGTATTAATGCTTCCTTGAGGAGCGCACAATGGATGCAGCATGAGCCCTATTGGTACAGATCTATTGGTGCTGGGAGACTTACTTATGATAAGGCTGCTAAATGTATAACTACAGTGGTACCTTGGTTTACAAGTGACTTGGATTAAGAGTGTTTTGGATTACAAGCAAAATTTTCCCAGAAATTTTGAC
This sequence comes from Cryptoblepharus egeriae, assembly GCA_030015325.1. NCBI lineage: Eukaryota > Metazoa > Chordata > Lepidosauria > Squamata > Scincidae > Cryptoblepharus > Cryptoblepharus egeriae. The sequence goes on along the minus strand of JAREYC010000005.1, from coordinate 49,186,357 downwards.
TTGGTTTAAGAGCACTGTCTTGGAAAACAAGGTCTTCTGAGGAAGTTTGGAACAGGCTTCCATGGCCAGGGAACTCACAGGGAGGACTGGGGGGTAGCTTGAGCTGGGCAAAGTTTGGAACAGACTTCCACAGGCAGGAAACTCACGGGGGAATCAGAGAGAGCAGCCTGAGCCAGTTGTGTGGGTGGATCTGTGTGTGGAAGTGTGGAAGATGTGCGTTATCACCTTTATAATGCTACTCCCCATCAGTAGCATGGGAATGTTAAAGCTGCATGAAAAGACAAAGATTCTATTGAGCCAATGGACAGCAGTGACTGTTAGTGATAGTGAAAGTCATCATGCAAAATAACCCATCCCTCTTCTCCCTAAGATCAGCCATGAAGGTTTTCAAAGGTACAGTGGAGCCTCACGTAAAGAACACCTCACGTAAAGTATGTTTCACGTAACAAACAAAAATTTCTCTAGGATTCTGCATCATGTAACAAACTGTGCTTCACATAAAGAACACATTCATTGGCAGTTAGGGCAGACGTGCTGGCCGGCAGCCTGTTTAAAAAGTGTCAGGGCTGCCTAGTGCACCTGCCCATAGTGAAAGCAACACTTCCATGCTGTTCCTCCTGTGGCCGGATGTCCGCTGGGCAGAGGGAGAGAAGAGCAGTGGAGAAGAGGGAAGCAGCTCAGGGTTAGCCAGAAGGGAGTGGGGAGAGAGAGGCTCAGGCTGGAGAAGGAGAAAGTGGGGAGACACTTAGAAGGTGTCTTAGACTGCAGCCTCCTTAACCATGTCTATCCAGAAATAAGCCCCATTGTGTTAAATGGGTCTTACTCCCAGGAAAGTGTCTTTAGGACTGCAGCCTAATAGACTTCATAAGATCATGCACACTGAATGCATGTTTTGAATTCAATCCCAGTGTTCTGTCATCATTTTTACATCCAGTTAATATTTTTATATGAATATTTTTGGGGTTGTGGAACCAATTGTCTGAGTTTCCATTATTTCCTATGGGAAAATCCGCTTCACGTAAAGAATGTTTCACATAACAAACATGCCTCCAGAATGAATTAAATTTCTTACATGAGGCATCACTGTACAGTATAGTTCAGTAATTTTCTTTGATAGTGATTTGCAGTATATTACAGTGTTCTGAAATCATTTTTATATACAGTAAATATTTTTATATATTTTTGGGTTGTGGAAACAATCAACTGAGTTTCTATGGGAAAATCCTCTTTGGATCGGAAAAATCTGCTTTTGGATTACAAGCATGCTTCCAGGGACCACTCTACCTTGTATCACTGATTTAATGGTGTTTGGTCATGACTCCATTTGGAAGTCAATGGGGAATCTTACTGGAAAACCAGTAAGAAACTTACTTTTTCTATTATCGGATCCTTATGCTGATGCAAGGTCAATCAGCTCAGAGGCGTGGGTCAGAAGTAGTGGTTTTGTACCTGAACTGAACCTTCAGTAAAAACTCAGTAGTGGTTTTGTACCTGAATTGAATCTTATAGAGTCATAGTAACTGACATAGGATGCCTTTGCTTGAGACTTGGAAATGAGAAGATTAAAACATGTGAGAGGCTCAGGTCTCTTCCCTTGATGCTTCTGAATCTTGGACAAGGAAGGCACGGCATGTATATCCCCTGAGATGAGATGCATGGACAAACTGTGCACCTTCAACATACAAATTTCCTTTTCTCAAAGGACCTGAGAGGATGGGCAGAGGAAATATGAGTCACGTGCTTTTTCCTCTAAGTGCTTCTGCTCTGCATGTGAATGTAACCAAGGAAGAATCCCCTTTCAGCTTGGCTCTGAAGGAAGTAACTTTCAGTTGTTGTATAATATCATATTACTTTTTCTGTGCCTCTATCATCTTGCAAAACTAATTAACAAGGGAGTTAGCATGAGGTTGAGCCATGGGAAATAGGGAAAGAGAATTTTCTGTAATCTCTATCTTGATGTGTGAAAGCTTACCTAAAATAGATGGAGATAGTTCTGCGATGTATGCCAGATATAAACTCTAATAATTCTGGTGGCTCAAGAAAACACTGCGGCTGATAAAGTGGGTAGGCTGGTACTGAACAATTAGATACATCTGAATAAATTCCTGCTTGGAAAACAGGATAAGTTTGCAAAATGGCAGGAGAGGTTTCCCATGACTTTTAAGAGAATCCATTCCACTCTTCAATAAACCTCTATCAATAAGACATGATGAGTTGCTTAAGAGTTGTTTTTTTAAATCCAGGTGCACATAAATTTAGACTCTCCGAGAAAAGGCTTCAACAGGGATGTCAAACATACGACGTATGGGCAAAATGCAGCCCCCAGAAGCAATTTACATGGCTCACATTATAATTGGGATCTTGAAAATATAAACAAAGTTTGCACGTTGTCTATTCTGTTATTTGAAGCTAATTAATGTCTGTGTGAGAACAAAGTGTTTATTTTTGGCAATCATCTGTCTAATGATGTCACTTTCACGCCTGATCCTTAGCAGGCCTTTAGCAGGTGCCATAAATACTAACCTTAGCTCTCTGTATGAAACAAGTCTGACATCTGGGCTAGAGTACTGGTTAGATAACTAAACTAGAACCTGTTGTTTGAGTCTGAAATGATACAGCCCAGCACAAGGTATACTTATGTCTGATTCCTGCTTTGGTTTCATTACATTCACAGGAAGGGAGAAGGGATGAGAAAAATGGTGGAGGCACTTTCCATGGACATGCACACATGTGAATTGGAAGCATTTGGGTGCACAAACTTTCTCTTCCATAGAGGCAAATATTTGTTCCAAGTGAGCATTGGTCATGAAAACTTATTTGGAATATCTGCCCTTCTGTGGGCTCATCAGTATATGGTGTGTATGCATATGTTTCAGTGTGTGTTTAAACTCTCACGAGTACGAGAAAGTGTATTGCACTTTCAAGCACTGCCTACTTTCTTGATTAACAATTAGCATGCATCTGCTTAATACAAATCCTGCACTTTGAAAATATGGCCTAGAGGAAGGGGAGCAGTGTCAGCATTACCTGTATTTCTAGCATGCATTAACCGTGGAGAGTTTTGTAAGGCCTTATCAACATCATCTGAAGTCAAATGTGGAAGAGGAGCTACAAAACAAAAAGCAACACCAAAATTTAAAGAAAAAAAGATATTCAGAATTATTTTAACCCATTTTTGCCCAGCCCAGAGGTGTACACATTTGATTCCTGTTGCATATAAGCAACATTGGGCAGAAATGGCTTAATAACCATTTTCTTTTATCTTGACAGGACTGTTTAGAGGTGAATCTAGCTCTGTTATTAGTGGAGATGGGTTTAAGATATTGCTTAATACTGCTGTGAATTAATTTAATTCAAAATATTAGTAGGAAATATCCTGAATACAAATAAACCTATGAATAAGGCCTTGTCATGTTGGTGTTGCACAACTTTTTATTTTAGGTTTTATTCTTTAGACCTTCAACATTTTTCTTAAGTAATCAATTTATTCCCTTCTTCTCCTATCATCAAACACAGCCTACGGATTTCAGTTTATTTGGGTGTAGGGGACTCTTTTATTCTTTAAATGAATGTATATAACTTCTATTTCCAGGGGGACAGTTAAGCAGCACAGTTAAGCAGCACAGAACACACAAACTGTGAGAGTCATAGACACACATTCATTGTGTGTCTGGGGCCTGTATGTTTGCTTCTTTAAATATAAATAAGCAACCACATGGGGTTCCATGACTGGATTCAGATCACAATGAGCACAATGTGTTAAAGACCCACTCCTTCATCCAAACTGCAGTCCCCCCAGCTGAAAGTAAAACACACATACAGGCTCCAATAACTCATAGGAGAGAATCCTGTGACACTGAATCATGCCTGGAATAGCTTTACAAACTAATAATTCACCATTTTATTTAGAATTATTTCAGTAATGGAAAGAGGGAAAACATCATGTGACCAGAAAAAACACTGCTACTAATTATCAGGTTAATGGCATTCATATGGATATTTAGACTTCATGGATAGATTAAATTTATATTATTTTTAAAAGTTTACATTTTCCTGATTCGGAGTTGACTTATAGAAAGTTGCAGGTATAACAGTTGAAGTAGAAATTTGAAATAAAGGATGAGAGTAGAAAATGAGGGGGGATGCATCTTTTTTTAAAGAGAAGGTTCTTACTTTCTCTGAGGTAGTGTAGGTGTGAAAGCAGGATGTCTGCATTATAGCTTGGTGTGAGCCTCTGGAAATCATCTTTGGTCATCTTACACAATTCTTTCCCATCAATATTCTGAAACAATAAGATGTCTACATCTGGGAGACCATATTCTTTGATGGCCCACTCCAACCACTGGCGTACATGGTCTGTGCTCCATAATGTGGGATCTGTTCCAAAAAGCAGAAAGTTAGTGTTAATGTTATGAAAACACATTGATTTAAGTTTTTATCAGGGCAAAATGTGTTAATGTGACACTTCATAACTGTTGTCTTCCAGTAAACGAATCCCAAAAGTGTTTTTTCTTCCATTAAGAAAAAACAGAACGGAGAGGGAAAAAAGTATGATTGCTATTAAAATAATTTATTAAAATAAATGGGAACTCAGATTTTGTTCCACCGAGTATAAATTGCAGCCAGTGAATGAAGTAGACAGGTGAAATCAGTCTCTGATATTCACCAGCAGGCCTAAGCACTCTTTTTTGCACTAACAGCATTAAAGATATAAGCTCGCTGGTCGCTTCCAGTGGTACAGCCATGTTCTGCCAATGACAATACAATAGTGCAGAAGGCCCAGCAGTTGGAAAGCAGCATCAAATAACCAAAGGGTCAACCAAAACAGCGCTAGCTTGACACAGTACATGGTGGCATGAAAATCACCAGTAAACACCCAGACCAAGCCCATAACTGGGATAAATGGCCAATGTGATCCAGAATATCAGACCCAGCCACTATATGGAACAAACGATAAGGAAGAAGAAATAATCTTTAATAGCATTCACTATGACAAGGTCCTTCCTGTAAAGTCAATGTTTGTGACCAATTGTTGCTCACCTCCATAGTGCCCAATGTCTACCCCTGACTGATCATAGAACATAGTGGCCAAAGGTCCACGTAGTCCAGCTTTCTACCTCTCACAGTGGCCCACCAAATGCTTAAGGGAGCATGTAAGACAAGAGACTTGCATCCTGATACCTCCCCTGTCTACATTTAAAAATAAGGATTTTAGATGGCTCGTAATGGCTTGTAATCTGTGATGGACTTATCCTCCAGAAATTTGTCCAGATCCCCTCTTATAGGCCAGATATCACCACCACATACTGTGGCAAGGAGTTCCACAGTTTAATTACACACTGGGTGAAGAAATATTTTCTTTTGTCTGTCCTAACTATCCCAACACTAAATTTTAGTGGATGTCCCTGGTTCTAGCATTGTGTGAGAGGGAAAAGGTGCAGTGGTGGGATTCAGATAAATTAACAGGTTCTATGTCCTAAGAACCTAAATTGACAACAGATTCTATGTCCATAGAAAAATAGGTTCTATGTCCCATTAGTAACTGGTTCTCAGAACTGGGTGCTCATTAGCAAAGGGTTCTATAGAGAACTCCCTGAAACCCACCACTAGAAAAGGGGATATCTCTCAGTGGTTTTCAAACTTTTAGAGAAATTTACTACTAAATAATTTTGTACATGATAAGGCAGTGATGTGAATTTATTCTATCCATCCCTTGCATAATTTTGTACCTCATCTCCCCTCAAGCACTTCTTTTCTAGACTGAAGAGCACCAAACGCTGTAGCCTTTCCTTCTAAAGGAGGCACCCCATTTTGATTGCTCTCCTCTGCACCTCCAAGTCCCATCTGTACCAAAGGCCAAACGATATTAGGACAAATATCTAATGTGGCTTTACATTTTTGATACACTTGTTTGTAAATCTTGCCCTACCATGATAGACAGTAGCGGGTCTTAGCATTTAGGATTTCTAATCCTGATTATGGCAGCTTTGTGTAGTATTTTTATTGGAAGGATTAACTTCTGTTGAAAACTTTTTAAAAAGTTTGTTTTTCCTAATAAAAAGAGTGCTGGGGTGATGATGGTACAATCAGGATCAGAAACATGTGAGGAACAAAATATCCCCTATCCTGATATGGTTTCCTCCTGTAAATGGGTTTCCCCCATTTACAACACACACACGCCAAATAACAAAGGGCCATATTCTGCATGTCACATAATGTCTAATTTGGCACTGAGTGTTCAGTGGTTAGCTTTGTCAGGTGGGCCCTGTAATGGGTCAGGGTGCTTTCCTGTTGTGTCTAAACATTTATTTAGGGTAAGCTGTTTTGTTATAAATGCTTAGTTCTATCTGGTGAGTTGGTTTATCTATAAATTATTAATTTTTCTTTTTTTTGCTTTTTTTGTTTGTTTGCCACATCATCCTGCTCTAACGGCTGAATATAAGTGAAGACATCTGGCAGCCAGATAGCACAGCTTTAGTCAAGCACTTCTTGTATAGCTCAACAAACAGCTGTTTATGCCTACAGGTCTCTTGCCCCCTGGAAAAAATGTGTGGAGCCATTTCCAAATATAATTCTCAATAGAGATGTTAGTGGAAGAAAGCAAGTCATGATTGCTCACAGTTCAAAGAGAGGAAAAGAGATCAATAGCCAGTTTTCCTACCAAATTGCTTTAGAAGTTGATTGTGTTGTTCCATGGACCACTTTCAAACATTTTATCATTGAGTGAATCAGCCTTTGCAGCTTAGAAAAGCAAAGTATTATCTGAATACACATGGAAAATTATGCAATAAGTGTGTAGCTTGACAAATAACTGACAGGATTACAGCTTGCAATTTTAGCCACAGCTAGTGTTCTTGCAGATGCTTACCGCTATATAACTGAAGGAACATTAAGCAATACTACAAAAAAAGCATTTTTTATATAAATCAATTTTTGTGGTCCTGGAAATAAAAGCAAATGTTTCCTTTCTGTTAAAACGTCACCTATATAGCCAGTCAGGCGGTCAGAGAACCTTCCTGTATCTGGCTTTTTTTAAAAATTAAGGCTAATATAAGACTGCCATGCAGGGTCTGACCAACACAGCCTACACTGACTAGCTGCTATCTCCAGGGCAACTGCCACTTTGATGGAGACAAGCCACAGTGAGATCTGCATCCCTTTTTCTCACCTTTGCCAAGAGACTGGAAGGATCACATTGTGCATCATTCAGTGCAAAATGTTATTTGGCAAGAAACAGCTTGTTTTACAGTGGACTCTTGGACACACCAAAACATTGTTTATTAGGGGTTTTCAGAACAAATTATCAAGGCACACTACACTGCCTAGGGGGATGGGAGTCACAAACCTCCCAATGGCTCTACCAATAAATGACCTTCCCCTAAACTTCCACAGCATACCGGCAGAGCATTCATGTCACATCAATGTGCCAGATCACACTGGCTGAAAAAGTGCTGCTCTATTCAGTGCACTAACCTAGGTTATCATCTGCTTTAAGCTGCTTCCATTTGTGGCTTTGTGCTCTCAGTGGCATACCATTTATGGTAGAGCCAAACCATTTACAACACTGGTTCTGCCATCATAACTGAAAGATAGGTGTAGATCATCAGGCTGCAATCATTGACACACTTATTGTGAAGTAAGCTCCATTGTATGTGGATTTTGTCCATGAATAAAGTGTATAAGACTGCCTGGATGAATGGCACAAAGATGAATGGCACAAATGGCACAAAGGATGAAATTGCCACAAAGCTCCTGGTCTGCTAAGAAGTTATTCACAGTGCATTTCCAAGCATATTTACTCAAATGTCAATACAATTTACTCAGTTGGACTAAGGGCGCAATCCAGAGTAACTATGGGGAATCCTTGCTCTGGTGTAAGAACAATTTGTTCCGGATTACAATATGAATTTCCCATAGGTTTTCACTAGTGGTGCAGTAACTATGGGTATACGTAATGTCTCTTATGTGCTCCCATAGTTACTCTGGATATTACTCTCAAATAATAGCAAAATCCAGTGCAAGTTTAGCTAAAAGTCCTCTTGTGTTTAATGGAGTTTACTCCAAGGTAAGTGTATGTAGAACTGCAACTATAAATATTAAGCATGCCTTTTGTTCATTGAAATGATTCCAAAACATCCACCCCACATTTAGAACAGCAACACACATTTAGAAATGTGTTGCATTGTACGTATGTTTTTTGGTAGCGCAAGTGGCTAAGACACTGTGCCTGTTAACCAGCAGGCCATGGTTCGATTCCCGGGTCGGCCCCACAAGACAGGGTGAGCTCCTGTCCTTAGCCCAGCTCTGCGACGCCAGCTGGATCCAATCGTATTGGCTCTGCCTTTCCATTGGACTAATTCAGTGGCGTGGAGAGGAGGGATTTGCTGCTTGGGGAACAGCCTATCCTCCATAACAATCTAACCCAGGCTTTTGTGCTTTGCATGCAGCGTATGCAGCGCCGAGCACGACACCATAGTCTTCCAAGACTTGACGGAGGCCTGCTGCTCTTTTATAGGCCATTATTGCTCAGGTCAGCATGTGAGAGTCTACTTGAAAGACTAGTGAATGAAAACTTAGGGCCCAATCCAGAGTAACTATGGGGAGTCCTTGCTCCGGTGTAAGAACAATTTGCTGTGGATTGCAGAATGAATTTCCCATAGGTTTTCATTAGATGGTGCAGTAACTATGGGTACACGTAATGTCTCTTACGTGCTCCCGTAGTTACTCTGGATTGTAGGGTTAGTTTCTCCTACCAGTTGATACATGAACAGTGAATAGCAGTACCATGGTAGACAAATACCTCTGACACAGAAAAACTTGCAGAAATCTAGCTTTATTGAGTTATATTTGGTGTATGCCGTTCTTTGTTCTGAAAACAGGTTTCAGATTTCCCTATAAGATTTTCAGTGTCATTTTGAGGGACATCTGAAGTACACTGAGAACATGGGTATTCTATGGACCACAGTTTAAGATTATGGGAGTTTGACAAACAACGCTAAAGATAGCTTCATTCAATAAATACAGTAAATTGCCACAAAGCTCCTTTGCCTTGCCTGTTGTCACAACATATAACCAAAGAAATGTTTGACTGTGGGTTGGTTTGTATATTTGTACAAAACACCTGTCTATTGTATTCTTGATAACTGGCAGCTGAACCAGGTGTGACTCATGTGAAAAGTAGCACTTTAAAATTGATGCTTATTTCCTCAAAGTTTAAGAAAGAAAGAAAAAGAAAGAAAGAAAGAAAGAAAGAAAGAAAGAAAGAAAGAAAGAAAGAAAGAAAGAAAGAAAGAAAGAAAGAAAGAAAGAAAATCTTCATGGGTCCCAGGAAGTACAGGTGTCCCTCATTCTCCATTAGAATTGCATTCCAGAACCTCCTATGGATTATCAGTGGAATAAAAAAAATATGGAAAAATTATTTAAACACCCAATTCCAGATTTCCTGCTCCTCCATTGGTGTATGCCTAATTTGACAGTGTCCCTAATGGAAGAAGGTAGTACCTCAGTATCTGCAGGGATTTGATTCTGATACTAAAAATGGAATGATTGCTTGCATGACTGCCTCTCCACAACAGTAGAAAAGCAGTTTTTAAAACTGTGATTTGCATGATCAAATGTATTGAATGAAATCTGTGTATAAAAAATCTGTTTATAACTTGGATGCTGGCCACCTGGTCAGCCCCGGCAACAGCCAAGCTTCTCCTCCATACCTTTCCTGCTAGTTAATAGGCTGTTTATTTGCTGCTATCACCACCACTAAAAAGCAGGCCTCCATCAGTCTTGAAAGACTATGGTATCATGCTCGGTGCTGTATACGCTGCATGCGAAGCGTGAAAGCCTGGGTTGGATTGTTATGGAGGATAGGCTGTTACCCAAGCAGCAAATCCCCCCTCTCCACACCACTGAATTAGTCCAAGGGAAAGGCAGAGCCGATACTATTGGATCCAGCTGGCGTCGCAGAGCTGGGCGAAGGACAGGAGCTCACCCTGTCTTGTGGGGCTGACCCGGGTCTCGAACCCTGGCCTGCTCATTAACAGGCACAGTGTCTTAACTGCTTGCGCCACCCACCACCACTACTGCTCTTAATAATATCAGAAGAGCCCCAAAAGGCCACATGTCTATCTGATCCAGGTTCCTGTATTTCACAGCAGAGCCTCCCAGAGCTCAGAAAACAAGAGACCGGCATCCTGTTGCTACTCCTTTGTATCTAGCATTCTGGGGCAGCCTTATTTCTAAAATCAAGAGGCTGCATACCCCCATCTTAGCTTGTGACCTGTGGTGAGCATTTCTTCCAGAAATTTCTCTAATTCCCTTTTAAAAGCATCTAAGTCAGACACCAACCAGATCCTGTGGCAAGGTGTCCCTCATTCTAATGGCAGAGGGAAATATGGAGGACCTGGAATTGGTTAGATGCTAGTGATGATGTGTGTATAGCTTTGAGCAGTAGTATAAACCCAAGAATTTTACAGCTAATGAAGCAAATGGATGCACAACTATTAGATTAAAATTTAATTGTATTTATTGTTTGTGGAGATGGAAGTTGCATGTGTCTTCACCCTTTCCAAATTTTGCCTTAGTGGTCCCTAAGCTCCTCAATCAGCCATTTTCATTTTCAACTTGTGTGCCACAAATTGTCTGCATGAGTTTTTTTTTTTTTTTTTTTTTTTTTTGGGGGGGGGGGGGGGTCTTTTTTAGTAGAACCATTGGGGAATGTGAGCCCCCTACAAACAGCAGGGTATACCTTATTAATTGTCAAAAAACTGATGATGTGCCTTGACAATTTGTCACTGTGCCGCGAGACCAAAAATTTGAAAATGTCTGTCCTAAAGGTTGGGAGCCATTATAATTGAGATAAGTTAAACATGCAGATAAGGTTCCTGCTGGCATTCAGATGGGCCTTAACTTGAATAGTGTTTAACTTGACCAGATCTTGCCTACTTTGATGATGATCAGATCCTACATAAAAGGATCTTTTTCTTAAAAAAAAAAAACCCAGACTCACCTGCTGGAACAATGACTCTTCTTTCACTGGTGGTCATGTTAGGTGGTGGGATGTGTTTTTCTTCCATATAGCTTCCATAATTCATGCCAACATTTTCTGTGTTGCTGGCCATCTTTCCTCCCTTTGCTATACTGCAGTTGTCAGGGGAATTCCTAGGGTAACAATTTCACATTTCCTGGGTAATAAAGGAACTTAAAATACTTTTCAATAAACACAGTTCACAAAGAAGAAATGAGATACTGCAAGAGGATTTTGTTTGTTTTGTATCATGACCATCTCAAAATCTTTGTATCTCTCATACAATCCTATTTCATTCAAAAAATGTATGTCATATCTAGCAACTCCAAGTCCAATTAAAATCTGAACTATCAGAGAATACAATTTTGTAGTAAGGCACATGTAAGGGCAATGATTTGTTTATTTTGGACCTTATATTTGGATTTGTAGATATGTGTTTCAGGCCTGATGGACACAAACAGCTGCTTCTTTCAAATGTTAAAAAATGTATATTGTCTTTCTATATTCATGCACAAGAGCCCTCAGCCTTTTGCTTCTCTCCACACAATCAAGCATGTGGCTTTGAGGGTATGGGAGCAATGAGGCAAGCATTCCTGATCTTTGAGCCCAGGCTGCCTGCCCTTCAACAGTCATAGTGGAAATTTTCATACCAGTTGATCAATTTTCATGATATGTAGATCTTTCTTAAATTTAGTTAATTAAGTTGTGGCCCAAACTTAATTAATAAATATATTGGTCTCGACTCTTATTTTTTGGGTGTGGGCATAACCATATACCACTCAGGTCTTGGAGCCAAATTAACGAAAACATCAGAAATCATTATCACTGGATCCTGAGCATCATGTTAGACCTAGGTGGTGCAATCAAGTGGGGGCTGTGTCCTTTAAGCGGAGGAATGGGATGGTCCCCTTCTCCTAAGGAGGAGATGGCTGCATAAGACTTTTTAGCACCATGTTCATCCATGAAAGGAAAGGCTGTGGTTTGATGGTCGAGCCTGTTCTTTGCATGCATAAGGTCCTAGATATACAATTAGGCAACTTCTGATAGGGCTGAGAAATACCAGTATAAACCCTGAGTGTTTCTGTCAGTCAGTGAAGACAATGCTGAACGAGCTGGCGCAGTGATGGCTTTAGTATAAGGAATCTTTCCTTATACTTCCACACAGGAAACCAGATATCAAGGAAAAATATTCTAGCCCAGTCTTTGCCTTGAGATCCAGCTTTTTATGAGCATAAATTTATTTATATGTATAGAAGAGCATTTAGTCTTGTGAGCCCATGCCTGCAATTTGAAGATGTTCAACAACACAAACTTAAGTTTAGTACTTCAGTGTGAATTAGGCTTATATTTTGTATGAATTTATTTTCCACCATCCAGCCCATTCATACATTAACATGTATTCAAAGACTGCAGTGTTGCTCTTGAATTATGGGGTCTCATTTGTATAATGCAGATACTATCTGCAAAATACTAAACTGTAGTACAAAACTGAAATTTCAAGCTGTTAATCTTCCACCTCCTCACATTATTCAAATAGCATGTACAAATAGCATGAAAAAGGGTATAACAAAGGTATAATGCCATGTGAAAACATAAGTATTAATCACTGGTTAATGCTTTCCAGGCATAGGTGTAACATAAGATATACAGTGTGGATCTAGCATCCACAGTTGCCATCAACACAGATGCTATGGAAGAAAGGGAGAGAGCCAGTTCCAGTTTGCTTTTCAAAACCAGCATTTCTGAGGTCTCAGAAGGTCTTCCAATGGCTTCAGAAAACAACCATTTCTAACATAACATCACTGCCTTTACTCCTCTCCATCCCATTTAGGAGTAGAGACAGGGCTTTTCCTGGCTGGTGGGTCATGGCCCACCATTTGGGAACTACTGCTTTAGAGTCTTCCCTAGAATACTTTGTGCCATTTCTAAGAAGTGCAGCCTTCAGTCAGCAAAGACTTCCCTACCAACTGTCACACATAACATTTATCTTGCCAGGGCATCAATATCACTTTTGTCAAAATTACTATTGCAATTTTGTTTATAGTAAAAAAAATGAGAAACTCAAACTTCAAAAAATAGGACAATGGTCCTTAACATTTGGATATACTTTTATTTCTAACAATAGAAATACAGTAAAATTGCTACATAAATATAGTATTATTATAATATTACAGTACTTATAAATAAAGTAAAATTTAAATAAGGCTGCAATCCTAATCTCCATTTAGGCCAGCCTAAGCCCCTGCATATGTCCCATGCTGATCTGGCGGTGTCACAAAAATCCCACTCCTGGGATGTGGGGAGGGAGGTTAAGCCAATGCACAGGCATACACCAACCTCCCCACACAATCATGGAAAGACAGATTAGGTGAGCCTAAATTTCTTAGGATTGTGTCCTAAGTTTGCTACCTTCTTGGGCCAGTCACTCTCACCTACCTCAGAGAGTTGTTGTGAGGACAGAAGGAGGGGATGAACTAAAAGCTTTATAGGCTGCATTGGGCATTTGTGTTGGCATGGGAAAGGTGGGGTGTAAATATGGTAATAAATTAAAAAATAAAATAATAAATACATAAATAAAGTACCTGTAGGTGGATCTGAACGAAGACAATGTAAGATCTGCTTACTGCATTTCTGTAAATGAAATTTGTTCTGAATAATTCAAGGACTACCAGTAACACCCTTTGAATTCTTTTGCAAATGTAAATTTCTTTTCTTTATAAACCTCTTGTTGCAGCAATAAAATATATCACAAGTTTTAGTCTGTGACACTGCCATGGACAACTGTGCATTAAAAGTACAGTAAACACTTTTTGCTGTACTTTGGTAGACCAGATCAAGTGGTAGCAATCTGTGTTTGGCAGACTCCTTATTGCTGCTAGGGTGGGTCTTTCAACTGAATATAAACAGTAAGAAAAGCCAATTTCACATTTTTAAAACTGGAATCCAGGGGTATGTTCTAAAATGTTGTTTTATAATCAACTCAGAAAAATGACAGAGAAATAAGCAGAAGCCCTAGGGATCTCTATGCAGCCAGTTGAATTTTGCTCCTCTGCTACAATATCCAAGTCACCACTGCAATTCTAAAAACTTCTACTGCAGTTCAAGGAGTTGCTGAGGAAACAAAATAGAAGGACCTCATTTTACATGCAGAAGCCTTGACTGTGCACACATACAATGGACTACACCTTTGGACTGCAGCCAAAGCGCTTAAACCTTATTAATTTTAAGCATGCTAGTACTGCCTTCACTATAACCAATTTATTTGTTTAAATGGCCATGTCTCTCATATCAGATCATGGATATATCTATTTTGGTATTGTCTCCACTTAATGGCAGTGGCTCCGCTGGGTTTAAGGCAGGGATCTTAAACCATTGCATTTAAGGCAGTGAACCAGGAACTATCCATAGGCAAAGTTAAAAAAAAACCATGGAATAAGATATTGGAGAAAGCTTGAGTCCTTATTTCCATGTTTACTATAGGAAAGCATAGCCATTTAAACACACATATTCATAATTCTAGGCACAGTATGTATGTGTATTTTGACTGCAGGTATTATTTGTGACAGGATTTAAGAAGTAAACGGCGCAATCTCATATGGCATATCTTCCCATGGTGGTGTGGGGAGCTTAGCGTATGCCTGTGTATTGGTGCAGAGTGGTGCAGAAATGTCTTATGGCACTTTTTTGTCACCCCCATCTCGGCAGAGGAGTTCTGCTAGAACTTATGCCAGCTTAACTGGAGGATTGCTGCCTAAACTGTGCATTGATATTATTTTCAAAGGGTCTACATATCTTTGGAAATTTGACACACTTTCCAAGCAGAATGGCTCTAGCAGGCTCTCGCCATTTGAAAAAAGCAAATCTACAGAGATAAACATGAACAAGCCTACAGAATATCAGTGAAGGGGTTTCTAACAATAAGGGCTTATTTAAGAACAAATTGCATTATTTCTGACTAGCCTGCAAACAGTAATAAAAAAGAAGTTCCTCATAAATAATGCACTTCGGATCTGAACAGTAACATGTTTTCCTTCACCACAGCATGTCCTGTTAGTGGCCCTTTTTGTAAAGATACTTTGCCACACCTGAAAAATATACAAGACCTATCTTCTTTTGATTAACATTCACTCATAAACAATTCAAAGCCTTCTCAGCTTATAAAAATACTAGCAAAAAGTGTACCTACGTTGCAGGAGTAAATTTCCCCATACGACATCCCCCACTGAGCATCATCCCTCATGCACATCAACCTCCCCATGCGCATCAACCCCCCCATGCACATCAACCCCCATGCGCAACATCCCCCATGCGCAACATTCCCCCATGTTCATCCCCCATGCACAACATCCCCATGCGCATCAGTCCCCATGTGCATCATCCCCCCTTGTGCATCAATCCCCACGCGCATCATTCCCCATGTTCATCCTCCCATGCGCAACATCCCCATGCGCATCAGTCCCCCACTGCACCGGGCATCAAATTGGCTGGAGAGAGAGAGAGAGAGAGAGAGAGAGAGAGAGAGAGAGAGAGAGAGGGTCAGGCCAAAGGCCCATCTAGTCCAGCTTCCTGTATCACACAGTGAAGCACATCCGACACCTGCATCTAGGTACCCTCCCCTGCATCTGGCATTTTTAGATGGTCCACAACTACACACATCCCTCATGACTTGTAGTCAGTGATGGCCCTTTTCCATAGGAATTTATCTAAGCTCTTCTTAAAGGCATTAAGGCTAGATGCCATCACCACATCCTGTGGCAGGGAATTCCACAGACCAACCATACACTGGATAAAGAAACAGAATCATAGAATCATAGAATTATAGAGTTGGAAGGGTCCCAGTGGATCCTCTTGTCCAGTCCCCTGCCTGTAGCAGGAAATCAGGAAATATTTTTATCTTGTCCATATACTCAGAGTATAATATAGTCACAGTGGTCGGATGTGAGGGCGATCTGGCTGCGACATCTGTCACCCCATTGATCGCCAGGGTTGACTGATCTGGCTGGCTATGCTGGTGTCCCCTTCCTCCCTCACTGCTCCATGTGCATCCCTCCTGAAGCTGTGTGCTCAGTGGAAGAGGATGATCATCCCAGATAGAAAGAGTATACCGTTCTTCGGTCACAGTGGTCATAATCCATGACATATAGAACAGGGGTGTCAAACTCATTTCATACAGAGAGCCGCATTAGCATTAATGGTGTCTCCTGAGGGGCGTAATCCAATTTTTTGCATGTCTACTCAGAAGTGTCCTCCTTTCTCCTGGGCAATTTCTCCTGTCCTGGGAAGCTGCTGCTGCTGTGCATGAGCCCTCCTTCCTCATGGTCTCTCCCTCCGGCTCAAAATCAAGTGTGCTGCCACCACTACTGAGCTGCTTCTGGGTATGGGGAGATCACTCAAGGGCCGCACGTGTGCCTACAAAGGGCCACATGCGGCCCTTGTGTCACCAGTTTGACATGCCTGATATAGAGCAGCTTTAAGAGCCTTTAACCTCCATGATCAAATCAGCAGAGTGAAATTGGGAGTTTGAATCCATAACATGCATCAAATATAGTGTCTACATATTTCACTGTAATCCAAACTAAATGCCTCTTCTGCTTAAAAAGTCATATTTAGGCTGCTAAAGCTAAAAGTCATATTTAGGCTGCTAAAGAGGCAAAAGCAAGCCTCTGCTTCTACTATATCTGGAATGTACCATTTTGTTCCCTAGGTTTGACACAATAAGATGGTGACGAGCCAGCTTTCCTTCCTTTCAGGTGTTCATTGAAAACAGTATTTAGTCTTTTGGGTCTGACAGTGCCATTTTAGTCTGAATTCCCATTTAAAAACATAAAAAGAGCTCTGTTGGATCAGAGCAAGTGTCCATCTATTTCAGTCTTCTGCTTCTCACAGTGGCCATCCAGTACCTCTTGGAAGCCCAGAAGCAGGACATAAAGGCAATTAGCCTTTTCCTACACTTCCCAGAAAAGCAGACACCACCTGTATATATTCGGTGGGGAGTAAAGGTGCTAATCCGCTATATAAAAAAAGCAGGCCTCTGTCAGTCTTGAAAGACTATGGTATCGTGCTCAGCGCTGCATACGCTGCATGCGAAGCACGAAAGCCTGGGTTGGATTGTTATAGAGGATAAGCTGTTACCCAAGCAGCAAATCCCCCCTCTCCACGCCACTGAATTAGTCCAATGGAAAGGCAGAGCCAATACGATTGGATTCAGCTGGTGTCGCAGAATTGGGCTAAGAGCAGGAGCTCACCCTGTCTTGTGGGGCCGACCCAGGAATCAAACCCTGGCCTGCTGGTTAACAGGCACAGTGTCTTAGCCACTTGCGCCACCCACAGCCCATCCGCTATATACATTATATAAAACTGAAAAGTCACTGACATACTTACTCACTGATTCACTGACTCATCAATGTCCAGCCAAAAATGCCAGACCTATAAGCATGAAATTTGGGGAGGGTGTTCCTTCTGTGACAGAGGCACCCACTAAGAATCGGTTTTTTGAAATTCCAACCAGAAAGGGGTTGAAAGTGGTGCAACACATTTTCCTCCCTATACTTTTCATTGAAGAATCCCTGACAGATGGATGCTTTGCCCCAACCCCCAGAACCAGAAGCATGAAATTTAGGGAGTGTATTCCTTCCATGATGGGAGCACTCACTAAGAACTGATTTTTAGAAATTTAACTCTTAAGTTAAAAGGAGTGCAAAATGATTTTGCCCCTACACTTAACATTGAAGACTGACTGATCAATACCCAGCCCCAAGCCTTGCATCTAAAAACATGAAATTTGGGGAGCACATTCCTTCTGTGATGAAAGAACCCACTAAGAACTGATTTTGTGCCCTATGGTTCTCAGTGCACAGTGGTGCTGAGTGGATGGTAGTGCTTAGTGCCCAGCAGAGATGCCCATGTTCAGTAAGGGTGCCTGGTGGTGTCTGCTGAGGGGTGGTGCCCAATGCCCTCTAGGGATGCCTGGTGCCCACTGATGCTGACTGCCTGGTGGTGCCTGGTGCCCACCGTGTGGTGGTGCCTGCTGCCCAATGGTGCCAGTTAGTTGCCCAAGTGTCCACTGGTGCCTGCTGCCTGTGGTTCCTGGTGCCCACTGCACAGTGGTGTCCGCTGGTGCCCACTGCCTGGTGGTGCCCAGTAGGGTTCCCCAATTCCTACCAGTGCCCACTGCTGCCTGCCACTGCCCCTGGTATACTTTGCTGCCAGGTGACTATCGGTGCACAGAAGTGCCCAGTGCCTAATGGTGCCTGCTGCCCAGTGCCTGGGGGTTCCAACCAGTGTCCAGAGCACAAAAATATTCTGGAAACTTTACTCCCACAACAGCACATTCATTCTGCTAGTGTAATATGTCAAGGATGTCAGAATGCATAAAGGAGCTGCACAGCACCTTGAAATTCATTCTTCTTTGAATGTTAATCTTTGGTGAAAATTTGTATTAGTGACATGTACCCTTCAAGGCTGTGTATTTCAATAATATAGTAACATTTTGTGAAAATGACCCACTCATCTCCCATGCTGTTGTTTCCCTTGTACTTTCCAGCTGCTTTGAGCTTTAAAAACATTGAAGCAAATTAAAGTAGTCAGTGTCTGGCTCACTAGAGACCAAGCAAGTTATAAATATTACCAGTTTTGCTCTTTGTTTTTGCAGTACAGGGAAACAGCTGGTTTAGGTTTTACTACACATGATCCTTTCTCCATTAGAAACTTCAATATTTCTTTTGTGTGAGGTTAGAGTGAAGAAAGGGCTAAGGGGGTGGGAGTTCTAACTGCCAGTTATGAAATGATGTTGACTGTGTGCTTAATCTACAAATAGATTGGTACTGGGAGAACTCTGAAATCTGATATATTGGTACCAAGACCAAAACCACAATAGCTTCCCAGTTGGCCTACAACTTTCTAAATCTATTTTCCCCTGTTTTTCTTTTATTATTTTATAGAAACTCCATTATAATGGCAATGGATTACATTTCCCAAGCTGTATTTCATTTCAAGCACTTGTAAGCACATTATGCTTGCGGTTCAATAAAAACAAATGCATTGAAAGCCATAACCTTCCTATGCCTTCTTTAACAGACAAGTACCATATGCAATTGGAGGTTGCCAAAAGAGTGCATGCTGGCATAACTAGTAATAAATTCTTAGGTGAAAATGAGAACCTGTACTTCTTATGGAATTTCTGCAGATTTTACATATTGAGAATATTTGTCCTCGGCTAAATCTATTATGATAGTAATGCTATAAAGTCAAAGAAAAGTGGCACATTGATATTCATCATTCATATTCATAATAATAAGTTAATCAAGCATATCTCTGGGACTTAAAGATTTTTTAAAAAAATGTTTCCAATGAATGTGGCATTCCTTTCTCCAAGTTTCATATAATGTGTATATAATATGTATAGTACATATAATATGGATAGTAGAATATGTCCTCACTTTCCTGCAGTCTGAGGGCCACTCAAGGTAATAGATTCCTCTCTATCTCTGGATAACTTTGGCAGTCTAGAACATTTACTATGTTATAGGTTCCCAAACTGGGGCATTGTAATGCCCAAGCAAGGGAAGACCTGTCTCTGTCCCCTTAAGAGGAGTGGCAATGGTAAAGGCAGTGTTGTGATCACTACAGTCACACCTGTCTGCAGGGCTCCCCAACTCTCAAAGCTGCCAGAAATAGTAAAAAAGGCAACTTGTGGATTTAGTCACAAAACCAGAAGTGTCAATTTTATTGTTTTATAATTCCAAATCATTTCTGGCAGTTTGGAATTTTGGGAGCTCTCTTTGGATCCCATAGGAAGCTGAGACAGTCTCAGATAAGTTTAATAAAAAGAATCTGTCCCCAGAAGCAGAACAATTGTAGTGATTGAATCACTGCCAGGAACTTAGAGCAGTTCCCAAAACTCCTGGAGTCTTTTGGGAGTGCTGCCTTCTATACACATCATCATAGCAACATCCTCAGATGATTCCAACACTTAGGACACAATCCAGAGTAACTATGGGGAGTCCTTGCTCCGGTGTAAGATCCATTTACTCTGGATTGCAATATGAATTTCCCATAGGTTTTCACTAGGTGGTGCAGTAACTACGGGTGCACGTAATGTCTCCTACGTGGTCCCGTAGTTACTCTGGATTGTAGGGTTAGCTCAGTTTTAGGCTTTTGAACCAGTTGCCAATTATTGAAAAAGCCAGATATAGACTTGGAAATCTCCATAATATTAGCTTCTTTCAAGTGTGACTGCCAATCTTCAGGACCATGGTTATTTGCCATGACATGTTCAGATTATGGTAACAGTGACTGAAAATACATATTTTTGAAACATACTTTGGTGCAATCCTAACCTAGGCTGTCATAATTCCCCTGGCATAGGTCTTCCCGTTCCCCTGGTAATGAAGAAAGGTAAGAAAGGTGATGAAAGAAGATAAGTGGGGCAGATGTGTCTTAATGGCATTTTGGTGACACCCTCCAGGTAAGCACAGGACTTATGCTGGGGCTTATGCCAGCCTAACTGGAGCTGAGGATTGCAGCAATAGTCTGTAAATGCATGCTTCTTTAGAAAGAGAAAGAAAACTAGAAAAGAAGAGCATTACACATGAAGTGGATTTTGTCCACAACTCCTACACATAAAGCAGATTTTGGCTGCAATCCTAACCATGTCTACTCAGAAGTAAGCCCAATTGTGCTCAATGGGTCTTACTCCCAGGAAAGTGTCTTTGGGATTGCAGCCTTAGTCTACAACTCCTTGCACTCCATAAAAGAACAAGAGTAAAAGTTATTTTATAGCCTGATTTTGCAAGTGCTCTGGGTAACGCAAACCCTATTTACAATAAAGTATTTTCAAAATCAAGTTGCTGGGGAAGTTTGCAACACATGGCCTCAGAATACAAAAACAACTTGTGAAGCAATTAAGAGAAATCTCAACGACCTGCAATGTTTTTTTGATATACTACTGATAAACCTTTTATGGCTCATTTTCTGTCACTCCACTATGAATTGGTACTGACTTGCCATTTAGCTAGAGCAGTTGTGATTTTATGGTTTTTAAGAAATGCAGCAAGTCCTCAAAGTTGTATCATTTTAAGTTGTTTTGATATAAAGTTGATGAGGAAAAAATTGAGGTCTGGCCAAAGCCCATCTGTGTAGATTTTGCACCTTCCTCTCATAACAGTGTGTGCAGGTTTTCTCCAGTCCAAATATCTCATTTATTTAATTGTATAATATGATAAATTTTGAGGGTATGTACTTGGAAGTTTGGTGATGTTTTGTGACCAGAAATACGGTGTAGGAACTTATTTCTTGTGCTTGAACAAGCATGTCCCTGTATCTGTGGGGGGAGGGGATTCTGTTCCAGAGCCTCCAAAGATATTTGGGGCTCTCCCCCCCCCCCACTTTCTCTCCCCTTCACCTTCCAGAGGCAAGGGGCTTCTGAGCCCTGTAGACTTTTCACTTGTAATAGTTACTCTTGTAGATTCTGCAGGCTCAAAAAAATGGAGGTGAGAAGAGTACAGCTCCCTCAACTTTGGAGGGTGCAGGTGTGGGAAAGGTGGTGTGGATGGCCCACCTGCATCCACAGTTGTCCGAAACCATAGACATTTGATCCATAGACACAGGGCCTCCCTGTATCAGTCTAAGGCAGTCATTTTCAACCATTGGTATGCACGTCTGCAGGTGTTATATGGGACTTTGGGGAGGGTCATTTATTAGTAGGGCAGTTGGGGGATTTGAGCCCCCTACCCCTGTTAGGCAACATGGTGTGCCTAACCAGGGGTCAAAAAACTGATGTTGTGCCATGACAATTTGAGTGCCATGACAGTGTGCCATGAGTTGGAAAAGATTGAAAATCACTGGAAAAATTGGTTTTATTACATTTCACTTAAAAGTTACATTTCACTTAAAAAGTAACATTCAAATCCAGGACATGTCCTGGAAAAAGAGGGCATACGGTCACCCTGCTCTAGTTTGATTGTGCATGGCTTCCTTTTAGTAAGTGGAGCAGAAAAGAGTATGCAAATCTGAGACTTTTCCCCAATCTGCCATTGATAAGAGACTCCAGCAGAAGTATGAATCAGCCATAAATAAAGTGCTTCATTTCCAGACTTTAAAATGAGACTTCTTTACCTTGAACCATTAACTTGATTTGGATTACATTCCATCTTGATTGTAACTCTGGCTGGAGGTTGTGATAACCAATCCTGTTGGGGGACACGTGGACTCATCTTGGAGGTTTGCCCATATTCACTGGAAGAAGAGGCTGTCATCTCTGTCTTAGCAAGGTGGGGAGCTCCGTAGGCACACTCAAACAAAGACTGATCTTCACTCACAACGGATAATGCTTCCTAAAAATCAGGAAAAAAGTAATAAAGTGACAATGAGAAAGAAGTAATGCAAATTGTTCAGAATGTGTGCTTTGTTCCAAAAAAGCAGTGATATGCACACTAGGAAGACCAAACTTTTAAAAATGGATTAAGGCTTGCCTCTTCTGCATTGGCAACAACAGCTTCTGCTTTAGCTAGCTGAGAATTCTTTATCCCATGTGTGCAATACCACTTTGGAGTGTAGATTTCTCTAGTAACATTTCCTAAAGCAAAATGAAGACAACTATGATTCAACTTATTTTGTTGAATCATAGGAAATATGCCTTCCTTTCTGCCTAAAAAATTAAAGCCTTGTTCTTTCCTGGACAGTAGAGGAAGAGAGGAGGAGACCAAAACATAACTGCTATTCAAGGGATGTTACTGTTTTTATGAATGGAAGCAAAAGTCTAGCATTCATGATTGACTACAGAAGGGGTGCTATTCCCAGGGGCGTCACTAGGATGGTGTGATTGGTACACTCTGGACCAGGTGACGCACCTGTGGGTGTATGATGCACACTGGGAGACCCAAAAAATGCAACTTTGCAATGGTGCAGAAACCCCATCATGTCAAATACCTATGGATTTGTATTTAAGAGCAGAATCCAGTGCAAAATTCCATTTTGAAATAGCCCCTTCCTATCAAAAGCTATGGCCAAAAAACTAAAAATATACATTCAACTCTGTGGAAAATGAACCATATTGTGGCTTTACTCAGTAGTAGGTAAACATGCCATAGTCCATTGGGAAGGGCATAGTGAGAGTGCTGTACTGTACCACTGAAATGCATTGAAAATGAAAGTGAACTAACTGCACAGCGGTGTTTAGTAGCGAGTAAGCAAGCTATTCTATTTCACTGGCTTTTGTAAAAAGTTTCTTCCAGGCATACTTATTATTCTTTTAGTACACGTAAAGGTAGAAATCAAGAATGGCAGTGCAATTGTTATCCTAGATTTAAGCTGATGGGCAACCTGGACTTGTTCTTATCTATACATGAAGCAAAGGGTTTTATTTTCTGCGTGATAAAAATTGTGCATTATCTGCTTGCAGCTATTTGTTGACACATTTGCACTGCAATGTTTGCATACAGCTCATATGATTAAAGTAAAAAATTCCATTTTGCTATTGCTTAGTTGGCTCAACTTTGAAGGAGAACTGATTCTCAGTTTTGATTGTTCCACTGGAATTTCATGCATTACCGTGTGGTCCCCAACATATATTGTTTTCTCTCCATAACATCTCTCCCCCACATCCTACTTACCCTCAATGATTTAGAAATCTTACAGTGCATTCTACTGGAAGTAAGCATTCCTCAGTGTTTAAAAAAAAGCTCACTCCCAGGCATGTTTATGACTGCAGCCTGAATCTTCAATCCCCCAACTGTTACAAGGAAATGTTCACCTCTAGAAATGTCCTAATTGCAGAAAGTCCCACCTCAAATAAACAAAACAAAAACACAGCTGAGGAGCCAAAATGCCATACCTTGGGCAAACTGAAGAATGTAAATGTTGCCATTGCAACAGGTACTGATGGTCCAAACATTAAAAATGAAATGATCTAAGCTGAAATCTCTGAAGCTAACAAAGACAGCATATGTCCAAAGACAGCATTCGCAAACTGTTTGAACAGTAGTGTAATGGTTCTCAACCGATTTAATACTGGGAGCTACTTTTTCGAATGACAATGTACTATATTGGAATTCACCAGAAGTATTGTCATTAACCTGAAAGTGATGCTACAAAGTGATATCATCAAGCAGAAAATTTTAATAAGTTAATAACATAAAATAATAAGTTAAATAAGTTTAAATAAATTTATTAACCTTACTGCCCTTTCATAATATGCTGATATGGCTGACTTAAAATTTTAATTTTAAAATTAAAACATAATTTTAAAAAAATTATGTTGTGCATTCCTCCTGGACTTTACCACCTCATCTGCCAGATCCAATCTCCTGTGTTAGGCGAAAAGCCTGACATGGAGCTTCTCTAGTCTGCACCAGAAAAATAGCCAGCACAAACTTGAGTAGCCCCATTGTGGGACCTGTACAAAAGGGGATGTTCGTTCCCCTTTTTCCAAGGAGACTACCACTAACTTCCATGAGCTGCTAGAAGCAGCAGTAGCCCCGTTAGTCCTGCTGCACTCTGCAGCACCACAGTGATCAGGATTGGGCTACCTGTGGTTCAAAAGCTCCCTATCTATGACAAGCTATTAATATTACAGGGAGAAGACTTCTAACCTAGCCTCCTCCTTAACATGCTTGCATCCAATGATATACTGAATGTGTTTGACAACTAGAATATATTATGACAACTTTGGATATTGTTAACATGGTTATATATTCAAATATATAATCCTCCATCCACATTCTGAAGTCATATCAAGAGAATTGTACATTTTTTCTGAACATGCAAACTAGCATCTATTATTGATGGATTCTGGCTACAATGTTGTTATACATTTATTAGTGTAGTAAAATATTAAGGTAGCTCTTTTCCCCTGCTGCTCACAGCACTGTAATCATGGAACAAGAATTCATGACTAACAATTACAGTTCCCTTAAAAAGCAGTTTCCTATATTTTTAAAGATATATCTAAGAAAAAATAATCCAGTCAATTTACTTTTTATTCTTAAAAATATGAAAGAAAAGAATGTTGTAGAAAAATAAGGTAAGGTGGCTGATGATTTTTCTGCAGACTACTGTATTAAACAGTGCTAAACATTAACTATACATTTGGGAGGCATACAAACTGTTGTGCTTTTATTGCTTCCACAAACAAAACCTATTTCCTACAAACTGTTCCCATATCTTTTGTGCCACAGCCAAGTTCCCAGAAAAACAGCAGGAAAACCAAGTGTGAACTTCAAGCAACCCACTTCCACAGAACAATGCATCATACCAAGAAGAAAGAATCTGCTGTTTTGGGTCTGCCAAAGGAGCTGAAGCAAAAAGGAAGGAGGAACTTTAAAAGTAAAATGGGAAGAGTTGTATAACTTTAAATATGCAGCAGGCATGTTGCCAATGATTTCAAAGGAGCTGTGGTTTCAATATTACCCTGAAACCCAACTGAAGTGCACTTCTAGGAACTACCTTATTACCAGAAACCAGTATTCTTCCTGTGGGATGTATGTAGGGCGCAATCCAGAGTAACTACGGGGAGTCCTTGCTCCGGTGTAAGAACAATTTGCTCTGGATTGCAATATGAATTTCCCATAGGTTTTCACTAGGTAGTGCAGTAACTACGGGTAGACGTAATGTCTCTTAAGTGCTCCCGTAGTTACTCTGGATTGTAGGGCAAGTATGCTTACTGCCATGAATGCAATTAGTTGCATGAACAATTCAAATATACAATTGATAATCTTGTATCAGCTTGTGTTAAGCATACAAGCTGTTCTTTAACTTAAGGGACTTTCTTAAATCTGTAAAAGCACCTGTGGAAAACTGTATTTTGGTCATCTATGTTGGGCTGAAAAGTAGCCTAATATAAAATAAGTAAATTTAAATCCTAACCACACTTTCCTGAGAGTAAGCTCTATGGAATTCAAGGGGACTTATTTCCGAGCAGACATGCTTAGGATTGCAGCATGTGTCTAATTCATGACTAAAAGATTTAGCACCACTTATTTCAGTGGTAGACAAACATTTTAGTAATGGGTCCCACTTTTTAGATGAGAATCTGTCAGGATGCACAGGAAGTGAAACTGTGCCTGAAAGCCTGTTCTGGGGCACACAGGGGACAGGGTCCATTACTGAGATCAGAACAGTTAAAAATAAAGGCCCAGGCCAAATTGCTTTTGAAAAAAATTATATGCTCTTGTAATAACTGGGTTCTCAAAGCTAGATAATTGGGCTCTCTTGCACCTTGAAACTTTGAACAAAATTTGCATTTTCTCTTTTGCCATTTGAAGCGAATGAGTTTCTAAGGGTGGAAAAGTGCTTGTTTCTGGCCTTCATCGGCTTACTGATACCATTTTCAGCCCTCAGTAGACACCAAGAATGCTAATTTTGGCACTAAAAATGAAATGAGTTTGATATCCCTGATTTACGTTTTGGGTAAAGAACAAAATGTTCTCAGAAATTCTGACTTGCGTAAAAAACATTGTCTTGGGTAAAGAACACTTCTGAGGATGTTTGGAACAGGCTTCCATGGCAAGGGAACCCACAGAGGGGACAAAGGGACGAAGGGGGGACAAGGGGACTAACTTGCGCTACAATGGGGCTCTGGGCAAAGTTTTGAATAGGCTTCCATTGCCAGGGAACTCATGTGAGGCCTGGGGGGAGCAATCTGAGCCAGGTTTGTATGTGGGATCTGTGTGTGGCAGCGTGGAAGGTATGCCTTATCAATGTTCTAATGCTGCTCTCCATCAGCAGCTTGGGAATGTTAAAGTTGCACAAAAAGACAAAGATTCCTTTGAGCCAATGGATAGCAGTGGCTCCATTAGTGATAATGAAAGAGCACAATCTTAATCATGACTACTCAGATGTAAGTCCCTTTGTGTCGAATAGGTCTTACTCCCGGGAAAGTGTCTTTAGGATTGCGGCCTAAGTAGACTTCATAGGATTCATGTTTTGAATACAATTCCAGTGTTTTGTCATCATTTTTACATCCAGTTAATATTTTTATATGAATATTTTTTGGGTTCTGGAACCAACTGTCTGAGTTTCCATTATTTGCTATGGGAAAATCCGCTTCACGTAAAGAATGTTTCATGTAACAAACATGCCTCCGGAACAAATTAAATTTGTTACGTGAGGCACCACTGTATATATGGACACAGAAAATGCTGGTAAAACACATATCAAGGGGTAGAGAAGATTCTGGACCAGGTCACATAGATCTTTTGAGCTCAATCCTTATAATTCTGCACGTAGCCTCTCAGGTATCTCAGGCTGCAATCGGTCCCACTTGCACAGGAGTGAGCCCCACTGATTATAATAGGGCTTACTTTAGAGTAGACATACAAAGATCTCTCAGCACCTTTCCATTGCCCCCCCCTACATAGGTATGACCCCCACTGAATATAATGGGCTTACTTCAGAGTAGACATGCATAGGCTGGTCTCTAGGACAGGCTGAGCAAGTGCTGGAGCAGCACTGAAACTGGCTATATCCCATCTGGGACTTTTTTTTTACAAGACATCACTTGTATTGCAAGTCAAAATTTATTTGAAATTACCAGAATGTACCAGCATTGCAGGAGTAAAATTTTAAAAGTATTTGTGTGCCTGGGCACCGCCTAACCCCCCTTCCCCGTGCAACACCCCCCAGTGCAACACCTCCCTCCCAGTGAACTGATCCATTGTAAGGAATAAGTTTCCCAAATTTCATGTTTCTAGGTCCAGAGGTTGGGGGACAGCATCTATCAATCATCTACTCTTCAATGTAAGGGGATAAAAGTGTGTTGTGCCCCTTTTCACCTCCTTCTGGTTTGAATTTCTAAAAACTGGTTCTTGGTGGGTGCCTCCTTCATGAAAGGAACACCCTCCCCAAATTTCACGCTTCCAGCTCCAGTGGATTTGGATGAGCATTGATAAGTTGGTCTTCAGTTTTTTATATATAGATGTTTGCTTGTCTTGCAAAATGCTCGCAAACCAAGTTACTCTCAATCCAAGGTTTTACTGTATGTTTAAAACTTTAAAAGCGTACCTATAAAAATAGATTGTCTCCCACCTTTTCAATTATTGATGAGATGAGAAAATGATTTTATCAGTCTAAATAAGTTCTACTAAAGCTGCAATCCTAAAGACACTTTCCTGGGACTAAGACCCACTGAATACAATGGGGCTTACTTTTGAGTAGACATGGTTAGAATTGTGCTCTAAGAAAGAGCCTTGAAAATATAGTTTAACCTGTGACATTAGATTATAGGCTAAGCCAAGAAAAACATTTGAAGCACCATTCCTTGCCACACAGAATATAGTTTTTGCACAATATGTTGGATACGGACCAGCTATACTTCCTTTCAGATGTTCGTTGAAAATAATATGTAGCTTCTTATGCCTGATGGTGATGTTTTGCTCCAAATTCTATTTAAGGGCTTAAAAACAGCTTTAATGGCTCAGAGCAAGAGCACAGATACTTCAGCATCTAATTTTTCCAACAGTGACCACACAGATGCTTCTGATAAATCCTTAAGCAGAACATGATAAAAATGCCTGTAGTTGTTCCCACAACCACTAATCCCCCAAAACATAGTCTGATTCCCTTTGAATTCAAAGATTCATTTATGCCCATGGCGATCAACAGATCTTGTAGCAGTGAGTTCAGTGAGTTAATTGTGATTTGTGTGAAAAGTACATTGTGCTTTTATATACTGTTCATCTGTTTGATTGGGTCAATCACAGCATGAGTGATTGTATGAGTGTATGTCTACCCAGAAGCAGGTTCCACTGATTTCAAAGAGACTTACCCCCAGGTAAGTGTGTACAGAAATACAGTGTCTAACAAGAATGAAGGAAAAAATAATCTTTATCCACTCTCTCTACATCATTCATGTTTTATAATTTATAAACTTTATCATTTAGCTACATTTTTCCAAACTGAAAAAGCCCAAATGTTTTAAATTTCTGCAGTGAAAGTGCACCAGTTCAGTTCATTATTTCAGTTGCCCTTTCATGCATCTTTTCCATGCCTATGCAAACCATTTGAGTCATGTGTATATACGGTACTCAAATGGGGCTGCCCATGTCATCCTCAGAGGTGTCAAAAAGATCAAATAGATTCTGCTTCAAAATCAATTGAGAAAAAACATTCCCATTTCCAAGGAAAAAACACCATGGTAAGTGCCCAGTAATACATATTAAGATTGTCGGCTTAATTTGAGACAGGACACAATTATTTTGATGTTGTGTCTCCATTCCATGTCTCTTGGACACAAGAAGCCATCTTGAAAGAGAGAGGGATTCTGAACTTGTACAAAGAGCCTTCATTCATCTCTGAACCATCACAGCCAGACTTCTACATTTGGCTTTAACTGGCAAGGCTTCCAGGTCAGAGGGCAATGTTTCCAGGCAGGCTTGAGCCTCCAACAACATTGTGGAAATGAATCACTGTGACAGTCTGATTGCGTACCCCAAACTAAGCCTGGACATTCTTGACTTCTGTTCAGTAAGATCTGCCGTCTGTTTTCTGTAGATGGCTCCTTTTGTTTCCCTTGTCCATCCACCACCATAAAGGAACAGCTGAGCGGCCATGGAAATGGCTTGGATGAATCCTCTTATTTTCTTTTCTCTCCTATAGTGCCTTTGTCCTTCTGAGATCCAGATATTTTTAAGTCTATGGAAAGGCTTTGTTCTTATAGGAGCAAAGTCAGCTGCTGACTAGGAGCTAGGACAGGAAATTCTGTGAAAACAAAATAGCTAACCTGTTGATTGGTTTTAATTTTTGTTTTCTGTTTTGGATTTTACTGAAGTTTCATGGAAGGAACAAAACAGCCGGGGTCTTTGCCAAGTGTTATCTCGGCTTTATATCACAAACATCCCAAAATAATTCTAGTATTCCAAAGAAGGGTTTTTTTTTGTTTAGAGAAGAGACTCCTATGATCTCAAGTGCTGGAACAGAACAGCCTTGCCTAACTTCCCATGTTATTTCTCAGATGAGTTGGTGACTCATGAACACCTTTGTGGATACACACAAAAAAACCTTTCATAGATACAAATGCATTAACTTAGGGCCCAATCCTATTGGCATCAGCGCCAGTGTTCCACTGCTACCTTTGGTTCCAGCTGTCCTAAATGTGTCACCATCAGCAACAGTGTACTGCCAGCACACATGCAGTACCAGCCAGTGCAGCACATCAATGCCTGGAAGTCAACTCTGAGGTAAGGGCAATGGTGACTTGCTGCTTGCCTATCCCATAGATTTTTGACGCAAGGGAAGGCAGGAAGAGGCAGAGTGGGGCAGAGGGAAGGTTGGAAAAAGTGGCAGAATCTGCCACCATATTCTCACTCCTGCAGAATGACATGGATCTCCTCAGTTCTGCATCTGTTCAAAGATGGACAGAGACCCAATTAGACCGATTCGGACCACTTAGGTTGATACAAAGTAAAGGAAAATTAGTTCCCTTACCCCGAAAAGACCTGTGGCTGTTTCCCTAGGGGATTAAGCAGTAGGGGATTAAGCAGTAGGGGATTAAGCCCTAGGAGATTAAGCAGTAGCCATTTCAGCACTGGTGCTGGTACCCCTATCACAAGGGAAGTTTAGAATTAAGCAGTTAGCTCAATGAAATTACATCATGGCAATGGTTACCTTACCACTCTTCTGATAAGATACTAATAAGACACTGGTATGATTATAGTAGGATCTTTTTATTTCTCTAGAACAAAACAGCTCCTAGGGTAGTTGTCTACTCTCATAAACACTTCTATTCAAGAATGGATATCTATATTTAAAAGTGAGACTAGCACTTTAATTATAAATACATTCAGCTACCGCAGACTAGGGTTGTAGCCATAGTAAACTACTTGAATTTAACTTAAGAGGAACTATTTAAGATTTACATGCGACTTGTATGAACTATAATGAACCAGTGTTGCAAAACACTAACAAATTAAGACAGTGCCAAATTGAAACACTGAGAAGATAGCAACCTGAACCAACAGAACTGAGAAAAACATTGAAATGCTATTGAAACAAACTCATTTTAAAGTACAGGAAAATAAAAACACACCAAGGAACCATTAAACATTTGCTTACTCATGAGTAAACATGTTCATGTAGCTCAGTTTCACTTTGCATAGGGCTTCATAAATTTTCCTTGGCAGCTTCATGTTCAAAAAATTCTACTGCTAATTAGGAGAAAGTCACAGAGCTCCATGTGGAGTCAGGGCCTGAGAAATATAGTCAGAATCACTCAGGGTAATCCACAGACAATTTGCAGCCATGTTAATTGTTCCACTGCAGAGTTATTTTGTTTTATGAGCCCAATTTCACATTTTGTCCTTTTATTAGCCCAACTTTGTGTTTTGGTGGTGTTATTTTGCAAATACAATTTTGGACTGCCTCTATATATAGTACACTTGCAACACCTGCCACAAAAACTAGAGCCCAATAAGATCGGGTTCCTACCCAAAGTGAAGCTTTCGGAGCTTTGTTTTCAATCTGGGCAGCCTTCTTCTTTTCTTAACATAGACCAGGGGTCTCCAATTCCAGGCCCAGGGGCCAATGTGGCTCGCAGTCAACCTTTATCTAGCCCAGGGCCAACTCCTAGACCACCTGACCAAACACAACCAGATCTGTGCTCTGGTCATGTCTGAAAGGTGTTTTCCCCAAAACCAGAAGTACGGTAACTATCTGTGCCATCTGAAGGCTTTTGAAAGAGCTTCGGAGGTGGGGTAATGGAGATCCATTTGAGTATGTGCTTGATGTCTGTGATGTGTGTTGGTGCTTGGAGAAATCTTAGAAATTTAAGCCCATTCATTTTCATTTATTCATTTATGTAGGTTCCATATCTAATGTATTTATTTAAATTTTATATTTAAATTTTTTTCTGGGCCTTAACACCATGTCAAGTATTTGATGTGGCCCTCTGACCCTGAAATAGACCAGTGGTACAAGGAAGAAGTGATAATTGCAGGAGGGAAACCTGTAGATTTTTGAGGAAGGCCGCTTTGAGTTTTGGAATTGTTCTTGTCTCTAAAGCAGGCCTCCGTCAGTCTTGAAAGACTATGGTATTGTGCTCAGCGCTGCATACGCTGCATGCAAAGCACAAAAGCCTGGGTTGGATTTATTATGGAGGATTGGCTGTTACCCAAGCAGCAAATCCCCTCTCTCCATGCCACTGAATTAGTCCAATGGAAAGGCAGAGCCAATAAGATTGGATCCAGCTGGCGTCACAGAGCTGGGCTAAGGACAGGAGCTCACCCTGTCTTTTGGGGCCGACCCAGTCTCGGACCCTACGAAAACTCATAAGGTTGACACCAAAGAAAAGCAAGCCATTGGGGAAAACTCTTGTAGCATATCTGGAATTTTTGTATCTGCATTGAAGGCTGACTTGCACTGTTTTAATTGAGCTTCCGTTCATCTGAACAAAACAAAGGATAAATGCATAGTAAATGGACTGCTTCCCCTCTCTGTGCAGTGTTTGTTTCATCCATACAAACCGTTATATTTTTGGACTAATTACCTTATGTAGTCACTATTGCTTCTGATTGTGTAGAAAACAAAAATCTGCAGAGTGAAAAAAGTTTCACATGCAGATGTGCGAATGCATACTCTCCCCCTCATTTTTGGTTCTTTATTCTTGAACAAATCACAATTCTTTTAATGATACATGCATATAATCAGATCTTGGTGTGCCACACCCTTTTATCTCCATGCCATATGAAACTGCTGCTTCTTAAGATTCTCAGTTCATTTTACAAATTAATCACTGAAAGAGATGAGAAAATCTCAAATAAATAGAGGTCTGCAGCTTGGGAGTCCTCCTGGATTTGCCGCTGCTCCTGGAATCCCAGGTGTCAGCTCTGGCCAGGGGAGCCTTTGCTCAGCTTTGGCTGACACGTCAGCTGAAGTCAACCTGAGTTGCTCAGATATGGCCATGGTGACCCATGCCCTGGTGACACTAGACTGGACTATTGCAACATGCTGAACGTGGGGCTGCCTCTGAAGATGGTCCGAAAACTCCAACTTGTGCAGAATGCAGTGGCTCGTGTGGTTGCTGAGGCTCGGCAGTTTGACTCAGTCAAGCTGCTTCAGCGGCTACACTGGCTGCCCATTTGCTTCTGGACTGAATTCAAAGTGCTGGTTCTGACGTTTAAAGCCCTACACGCCTTGGGTCCATGATATTTGAGGGATTGCCTTCTTCCTTACAATCCAACCTGTCACCTAAGGTCATCAGAAGGAGCTCTGCTGACTGTGCCACCACCAAAGGAGGTGAGAGGGGTGGCAGCCAGGAATAGGGCCCTCAGCACCACGACTCTGGAACTCCCTTCCCTAAGAATTGGGGAAAGCTCCTTCTGTCCAGAGCTTTAAGTGGGGCCTGAAGACACTCTTGTTAAAGAGAGCTTTTAATTGAGGCAGAGATTTGGGAGACATTATGTTTCTGTTTTAATATTGTGTTATTTATGTTTTTAACTGTTTTTAAATGTCTTTTTATGATTTTATATGTATATATATTTCTTGCAAGCTGACTTTGGCTGAGAAAGGCAGGGTATAAATTATTTAAATAAATAAATAACACTCAAAAATGCCAAGAATTTTTTTTTGCCTTGACACAGAATCTGAAATCCAACTTCAAAAGTGCTGACGTATGAAAGGCAGTCTCAAGATGAATCTGCTTAGATCTCTGTTCATTAACAGGACTAATTCAAACCCTTGCAATTGTTTCAGTTGTTTATGAATCTCGACCTTTATAATGCTATGAAAATGTGCTGTCTCCTAAAGATGTTCTCTGCCGATATGACACACATTTTGTATTGTTTCATGGCACACAAGCACTAAATAGCCCAGAGGTAAATCCACCCTTCTTTTAACGGCTGATGACAGGTCCAATGCCTGAGCAAAATCAGTTGAAGGAAAGGGAAGTCTTGTCGGAAATGAGATTAATCTTGTAATGAGTGTTCAGCCCTGATAACCCATCTGTGTAGAGAACTGCTTTAACTGGAGTGCAATTAACCTTCACTTGACAAGTTCTGTCCAACTGTTATAAACAACATTAAAAGGCAAACTCTGCTTCTGTTCAGACAACATAGTCACATACCATGACTACTATCATGAGTAACATGAAACTAACAATATAAATACTGGCAGTGTTTGTGATGGCAAGTTTAACCATCAAATCACAAACCAGTAGAAGCTAAGCTAGTCCAAGCTGATTTCTAACAGTTCAAACCTATACATGCCTACTCAGAAGTAAATCTAACTTTATTTAATTGGACATAAGAGCATATATTGGAATTTAATTGGATTTAAATTGAATTTAACTGGAAGTAAGAGAGTCACAAGCTTTGTAGCTTTAATGCTATTCCTGGAATATGCAACCCCAATGTGATTTTTCCTAATCGCATCTTCCTTTATCTTTATTGAGAGTTGAGAACAAGTTACTGATCCTGTGTCAGCAGATTCACACCCAAATCCATTTGTCTTTCATCCAAGTAAAGCCTGTGTTCTGCAATGGCTCTTAGCAACAGCATAGCATTCTCATCACTTCCAATTATTTATGAATGCTGAAGAGAAAGCACAAGTAGCAGGATTATTAATAAGGAATGACTTCATGATATGGTGACGGTGGTTTTCTGCTCTTCAAGAATCAGGTTTAGACGGAAATCTAACTGAATTTCTTGTCCTACATTAGACATAAAAAATGTAGCAGATATAAACAAATGGGAAGATCAAACCTAAACCTAAACTGTGCTGGCAAAGCTAAGATGGCAAAGCTAAGCCATGGCTTGTGCTTCACCTAAAATTGCTTAGTAGGCATCTAGAGTAAAGCCCTAGCCACCCCACAGGGCTTCTTGGATCTGCATCAGCTACATCACTGGTGCAAATCCAGGAAACCCGAGTAGGACTGCCTTGGACTGTGACAGGGTTAGGATACAGCATACACTTCCATCACTAATCTTGACCCACTCCCAGGCCTGATTCACCTCCCAGCCCAAAACACCCCTTTCCTTCTTCCATTACACCCTTCTGTCACTCTCTCCCAGCCCTCCACTGCCTAATGCACACTTACATGAATCATCGAGATCACAAGTATTTAGATCTGGCACTGCTGAACCAGCAAGGGCCTCTGTGCTGGCTTATTGCCATCAAATTTGTATACCACTCTTCAACAAAAAGTAAAAGTGGTTAACAGCGAAAATTCAATAACTTATTGCTCCCATGTCCCAAAAGGGTTCAAAATGTAAAAAGATGGGAAAAGAACACCAGCAGACACTGGTAAGGTTAGAAAAGACACTGCTGAGGTTAGGAAGGCCAGTTACTGTCAGTAGGCTCCTCAGTAGAGTCATGTCTTAATGGCATGTTTGTGACAATAGGACGATGTGGGCATGGCTGTGCTGGCTCAAGCATAAGTTTACGCAGTTAGTGAGAAGCTTCTGTTTCCTTTTGTAAAACAAGGGTTTAATCCTTTCCTCCCCACTTGAAAAAAACCATTCTAAACTTCTAGGACAATAACATAATATTCAATTTTTCTAATTGTGCTTTTGTTGATCAATAGTGGTCTGTAAGCAGTTAAATCTTTAAAGCAATATGTAAATATTCTTAATAATAATAGAGTACTAAACATAATATAAAACATAGTGAAAAACAGTCACTCCTTTTCTTGTAGGAACTAATTCCTATGAATCTACAGATTCTGTAGTTTGTGCAACAAATCTGAAGAGTGGCAAGTAGAGACCTTTATATCTCACAGGAAGAGGTTTGTTCTTTTTAATGAATTAGATATTAGTGAACAGGAAGTTCTGATTGAAAGCACTTCCTGTATTGGTAGTCCCTGATCTGGAGCACTATCAGAAAAGGAAATGGAGGCAGGATGTATCTATCTCACTACCATTGCCACAAATGCTGTGGAAGCATATTTACTTTTTATCAAAGTAATAAACACATAAGTTTTAAAATGTTTCAGTTTCTCAAAATCACATTATATATTCCTAAATTGAACAGTATCTTTTTTACAAACACTCTTTCCCATAGGATTGCTTGCTTTCTGTCTAACAATAAAAGGCCAGGAAGAGATGTTTTCATTTAGCATTCCAGTGACTGCGTTGTTTGGGAAGAGAGGAATGAGATTCGAATGTCCTTTTTGTCCCTCTTTCACCCTTTCATCTTCCCTCCCACATCTTAAGTATTTGATATAGATAAAAATACTCAAGTTCCCTTCTGTGCCACTCCAGCATCTTGATTAAAATTGTTGTTTCCTTGTGTACTAGTCACTTTCACCACAGGAATGTTGTTAAGTAGTTGTTAAGCTTTGATTGTTGGAAATTCTGCAAGTTCTTCAGAGATGGGAAGAGAAAACTGGAGTGGATCATCATATGCATATGTATGTGTGCATACGCACAAATACATACAAAAGGAAGGAGGCATATCTTGCCACTTCCCTACTCGGGGCACACTGGAGTATTGGACTCAACAGAAAAAAACAACAGGGGGTCTGCTTATGATACCTTAAAACTGTTCCTGAGAAGCATTTCAGATACAACATGTCACCTGATGGCACTGCATTAGGTACAGCAGTAACTATGTCTGGCACAACTGGCACTCAGCCTTCAATTACTTTCTATTCACTGTCCAGACACTGGACTATGTTTTCATCCCCTTGTGATAGAATTACAGTTAAGCTGTATAAGTGTAGCATTTACTTAACTAGACCCAGATTCACAGCTGGTCTATATTACAGAAGTAGGAAGTTTTGGCTTGCCTCTTACCCTCTATCTAAGCCATTTTTCAGAAACAAATTTGACCCTTTAAAACCATTACATTTCCCTAAGGGAATAATTTTCAAATTCCATTTTTCACAAATGTTTACCTTTTAAAAATCACTCAAGATGCATTTTTCATTAAATGGGGCTCATTGGTCATGCTTCTTTTGACGCTGTTTCTTCATATAAAATAGCTGTTTATTTTATCAGAATTAATAGATTTTTGGAGAAGGCTCTGTGGCAGAAAAGGTATGGACAGG
Organism: Cryptoblepharus egeriae; assembly: GCA_030015325.1. Taxonomy (NCBI): domain Eukaryota; kingdom Metazoa; phylum Chordata; class Lepidosauria; order Squamata; family Scincidae; genus Cryptoblepharus; species Cryptoblepharus egeriae. The sequence continues at coordinate 49,149,365 of JAREYC010000005.1, read as the reverse complement.
GCTGCAATCTTCTAAGCACTGAAAATGTCACACTTCAGTGAGGCTTGCAAGGAAGTGCCATTGAAATTAATGAACAACCATAGGATTGAGCTGTAAATGAGACTTTCTTACTTAAAGACTTAAGACTTACTTAAGACTTTCTTATTTGTATAAATACATTTTCTAGAAAATTCACTAGTTGCACAAAAGCAGCACAAAGGAGGCTGTACTAATTCAGATAGTCCCCCAATAAGGGCATGGTGGCCATACCTATCATTGCTAGTCAACACCTACTTATTATCTTCTTTTTATCTTAGTATGGTTCCTCTAATTTTGACCTTCTGTTTTGACATTCAGAGCACAATTCTAACCATGCCTACTCAAAAGTAAATGCCATTGTGTTCAATGGGTCTGACTCCCAGGAAAGTGTCTTCAGGAATGTGTCTTTATTCTGCATTGGTTAGACCTCACCTTGAGTACTGTGTTCAGTTGTGGGCACCTCAGTTTAAAAAAAAAAAGATGCAGCCAAACTGGAGCAAGTCCAGAGGAGAGTGATAAGAATGATCAGCGGGATGGAAGGAAAGCCCTACAAGGAAAGGTTGGAGGAACTTGGTACGTTCAGCCTGGAGAAGAGAAGGCTGAGAGGAGGCATGATTGCCCTCTTCAGATACCTGAAGGGCTGTCTTAGGGAGGAAGGGGCTCAATTGTTAATGAGCTGCCTCTGTAAGCAGAACGAGAAACAATGGGTACAAAATGCAAGAAAGGAGATTCCAGTTGGATATCCAGAAAAAATTCCTGAAGGTGAGGGTGGTTCAGTAGTGGAACAGATTGCCAAGGGAGGTGGTGGACTCTCCCTCACTTGGGATCTTCAAGCAGAGGCTCGACGAGCACTTGTTGGAGATGCTCTAGGAGGATTTCCTGCTGCAGGCAGGGGGATGGACTAGATGACTTACTGGGTCCCTTCCAACTCTATGATTCTATCATTCTAGGATTGCAGCCTCAGTAACAGAACATTTATAGCCATACAGATCCACCAAGATAACTCAGTTGAACCTGTTACTTTGTCATGAAGCTTTCCAGAATCTAAAAGCTGAAATAGAAAAAAATGAGCTTGCCGGTCTTCCATGCTACTTCATTTCTAATCCTAGGAGGGATAGCTTATTATAAGGAACCTGACAGACCTCATGAGTTAACTCAATAATTTTCTAAGATAAATGGAAGAAGTGTCAATTGGGTTCTCCACCATATCAGGGATGAAAGTGCATGCCTTGACCATACTCTTGAGAACCACCCAGAGTTACGAAACTGGGTACAATTCTAACCTTCCAATAGGATGGCATAAGTTCTGTGCTGGATTGGGAGTGCCACAAAAGTGCCATAAATCACTTCTGTGCCACTCCTGGGAGAGTAGACTGTACACAGACATGCGCCAGCATCCTCACACCATCACTGGAACAGGAAGATGAGTTGTGCTGGACTAAATTGGTTAGGATTACTCCTATATTTAACACCTGAGGGCACAATCATGTCTGCTCAAAAGTAAGTCCTATTGTATTCTGTGGTGCTTACTCTCAGGAAAGTGTGGATGTGATTGCAGCCAAAGTGTCCTTCTGACTGCTCACTGACAGAGGTGTTCTTTTTCACAGAAAAAGAAATGCTGTTCTTTTTCACATATTTTTTTTTCCTCAAGGAAGAAAAGTGCAGAAAGCAATGTTATGTATTTTCACTTCAAAGGAGCATAAATTATAATTACATATTATTATAATTGCTTTAAATTGTAGTAGGCAGGTGATACAGGTGGTATAATGTCAGCAGATGCAGGTACAGTCATTGACTATGCACACATACATACACACAAACGTACCCACTCACACACACCACATACCTGTCCAGCCCATCCAGCCTACAGTGACCAAAACACAAAGGAGCTAGAAAATAGGGGTGCCTTTTCCCAATATTGGGGTTTTTTAATTTGTTTTTATTTGTTTTTTACAAAAGTGAAAAGAAAGGCATTACCACAGAAAAATACACTCCTGTACTAAAAGGTTATTGCTGGTATGTTAAAAGCAAGAAGTTAGGTTTTATGAAGTGCAGAATAGAGAAGCCGATAGATAACAACTTCTGACAGCAAATATGGCAATCAATCAAAGGAACATGGGAAATGGAAATATAAGATGATGAGAGACTGACATCATGAAAGGCATTATGGGATTCAGTTGAGAAAGACAACAATGTGAATAGGGCCATTTGTCCTCACACTATCAACATGGATTGAACTGTATTGGCTCCAATGTTTGCCTGTCTGTCTGTGAACACACGCCCTATCGTTCCCATCGTCAGTGGAAGAACCCTAACCTCTTCCTTGCTCACTTCGTGTTTTTTCATTAAGCTTCAGCTCCACAAAGTCACTTCGGCTGCAATCCTAATCTCAGTTAGGTCAGCCTAAACCCTGGCATAAGTCTTATGCTGACCTGGGGGGTCAAGTAAGATACTTCTGTCCCACTCCTGGGGAGGTTAGGCCATTGCACAGGCAATTGCCAACCTGCCCACACCACTATGGAAAGATAGGCCAGGTGAATTAAGCCAGCCTAAATTTCTCAGGATTGCACCTTTCATTTGCAAGCTACAGGTTGAACCTCAAGATGAATCAAGTTCCCTCTCAAGTGGAGGAGTTTCAGTTCAGAGGCAATACATCCCTTGGTGGAATGGAGGGGCTCTGCCTCCCAGCTAAACCTAAAATGAATCTGACCCCTATGTGAACTTTTTTAAGGCATGCTGCCTGCCACAGTGCCATGGTAAACAGGTTCCCTTTAAAGCTATTAACTGCTCCTTAACGGATGTTTATCTTTCAATTTAAAGAGCCAACTTCATTTGCTTTGAGACAAAATTGCATATAAATAAATTGCATTTAATTAGCTGATACCATATACAGGGATTTTCTTATGCATAGGGTTGGGATGAGGAAAATGAAGGAATGCCAGGCTTCTAAGACATTACAAATGCTCCTTCATGTGTTTTCCTCTTACTATGTTTTTATGCCTGTGTACTGCAATAAGACAATACCCCATCCTGCAAGATAGAGTGAGCTCCTGTCCTTAGCCCCGCTCTTGCCAACCTAGCAATTCAAAAGCATGTAAAATGCAAGTAGATAAATAGATACCACCTATGACAATGGGTTGTCATTGGAAGAAATATTGGTGAGTAGTGACAAAGCTGCTAGGGACTCTGCAAGAGAGACTTTGTGACACTGCCTCTTTTTGCTTTACTGAAATCTCTGTCTTATTCTATACTGGGAGAGTAAATAATACTAATTAGACCTTTCTGATAAAACTGGTGTGTATGTTGGCCGTTTTAGTTGTAAGACCAGAGAATTTTTTTCATTTGCTAAGGATTAATTCCCAGGATTACTATTACTAATGTAGTGATTATCAGATTCTGAACACGAGATGACTCAGGGCCCAGTCCTACAGTATGTGGCTTTCTATACACAATGGAAATGCAGCCACAATGCAACCCTGTGTGAAACAAATGTTCTCATACCTTGAGAAAGCCCCAATGAATGCCCATCCATCACAGGATGCAACATATATTCCACTGGCACAATTGCACCAGAACTGGAAAACTGGGTTGACTTGAGCCCTCAAATCTTTACCTAGTGGGTTTTGAACAAGGAATAGCTGTGAGATTATTCCACCTCTTCTCTTTTTTACTCAACCAGTTTTATGGCAAACTAGCAAAATTTACCCACGTTTATCTTGAGGAGTCTTCCATTGCCCCATACCAACTGCAAGATGCAGCACATGTCCCACTGGCACAGCTGTGACAGTGCTGGAAAGTTGGTTAGGACTGCTCTCTAAGTTCCTTTATATGTTTGGAAAACATAATCCTGCGGATTACACATCAAACTCTGTTGAAATCTCATGGACTTCTTGGAAAAGCACTTTGTGTAAAGATATTATTTCTATTTTAAAACTTAACAAGCACCGGATTTTTAAACTTTTAACAAGCACTGGATTTTTCTTAACTTCTGTTGTCTACCTGGAGTGTCTTATTTATCTTCAGATCAAATAATTGGATCAAATTAATCACTGGTGTAAGAAAACTATATTACTACTTACTACAAAGACAACCTTTCTTCTTGCTACCTATACTGTGCAATGTTGAACACAAATGTCTGCAGCTGCTAAACTAGAAGTAGGTCCTGATCTTTACTTCAAAATGAATCCAGAACCATAACATGTACTGTATATTCAAATTATCAAATGTAATGCATAATTCTACACTGTGAAATTCTGACTCTATTCGCTTCCAAAAAAAACCCAAAACCTGTCCTTGGCTCCATAACAAATTTTTACCAAGGAACAAAATCCAGAGATGTGCTGCTGTAACAGTGTGACCTATACTGCAATCTTAACCACATTTTCTTAGAAGTACTATTGAACTATTATCTATTGACTTACTTCTGAGTAGACATGCTTAGGGTTGCACTGCTAATGTCTCATCTTTCAACATTAAGCACAACTATTTCTTAATTGAGTGATGAACTATTTAAAAATATGCATAAAGATTCTGATGGATTAAACAAAAAAAGAATTGCCTTTAGCTTGATTTTCATGAAAATCTGTTATAGTAATATCACTAAAATTAATAATGTTACAGTAATGTGACTAAAGACAAATAAGAATTTGTGCTGCTTAAATTTTTAGAATTGGAATCATGCAACTTTAAAAAGGAATCTTTTTTAACTCAATAAATGCAACTCATTTTCCTTAAATGAACTTGATAGTTTAGTATTAAAGGTTATTTTTATATCAGCTGTAAACATGCATTTTTATGAGATTTGTAACTTTTAACAATTGCATTAATTTAATCATGCAAACTATTCTCATCAGCATTGCAATTACACAGAAATCTGTTTTATAACTTAAACTCAAATATTCAAAACTTCAGAACCTCAAATATTCTCACTATAAATAAGCAGACACTTTTTCTCAGATAGCAGAGTATCCCTACTAACCACAAAAAAGGAAACTGGCAATTAAGAGCTGGCTGAACACATGCTGCAAAGCCGATTAGAACTATCTACAAGTGTATTCAGTAAGCAATTTGAATTATGGGCAAAATCCAGAGTAACTGCAGGGAGTCCTTGCTCCGGTGTAAGAACAATTTACTCTGGATTCCAATATGAATTTCCCATAGGTTTTCACTAGGTGGTGCAGTAACTATGGGTGCACGTAAAGTCTCTTACATGCTCCCGTAGTTACTCTGGATTTGGGGGTATATTGCAGTATTAACCATTTATTATGAAATTGTAATTACTCCAGAACATAAGGAACACCAAGATTAGTGGAGAATAAAATTTTCCGTTACAGACAGAATATTTTACATTCATTCCTTCCAAATGACAGAAAAAATACTGAAGGTAATTATTGCCTTTCTAATTATTACCTTTCTAATCTAATTACCTTTCTCATTTTATATATTGGCACAAGTGGTTAAGAAATTGTGCCTGTTAACCAAGACCCAGGTCCTACAAGACAGGGTGAGCTCCTGTCCTTAGCCCAGCTCCCGCCAACATAGCAGTTCAAAAGCATGTAAATGCAAGTAGATAAATAGGTACCACTTCAGCAGGAGGATAAAAACAAAGTACTGTGTACCTTCAGCAGGCATGCTGGCCCCTGACCTTGTATGTCTTTGGATAACACTGGCTCTAAAGGCTTAGAAATGGAGATGAGCACCTCACCCTACAGTCAGTCGTGACTAGATGTATAACCTGTGGGGGATACCTTTACCTTTTTATAATTGATTATCTAAATACTTACCACCTTCTTGCAATCTGTGTTAGAGTCAGAACAGTGACATAAAAATTAACATTTATAGTTGATACTGAAGTAGAACATTCTTAATTTTTAACTAGGCTGCACAAACACCATAGCTTGACAATAAATATTTACTAGATGGAGATAAGTATAATTAACAAGATTTTTAGATTGCATTAGAGGTACACTCTGTAGTGGAAACTGTGATAGAATTTCTATTTTTTCCTCTTTTTTGCAAAACTACTACTGTTTTATTATCTTTCATTTTGAGATGCTGCGTCTGCAATTCTAAAGACACTTTCTTAGGAGTAAGACCCATTGAACACATATGGGCTTACATTTGAGTAGACATAGTTAGGATTGTTCTCTGCATTTCTTTCAAAAGCTACTGATGCTAAGTATTTCTTAAATATATGAAATGCATATTCCCCCATCTTGATTAACTTATTAACTTCCTAGGGCTTCAGTTTAGAGAGCACTGATATACTAATTGTCCCCTGAAGTTATGCAGAACTTGAAACTGTTGCAGGACTGTGTGCTTCAGGGACAAAATTTACTTATATGCAGCAAATGTCTGGCCTGACGTACTTAGATTATTATTTATACATGCTGGGATGTGTATAAATATCAATACTGGCTTTAAGAAATCATATTTTATTATTTTCATCTCATGTTTATATAGTCACCTCTAAGACACAAGAATACTAGCTGCTGACAAAAGATTAAGTGATAAAAGTGATAAAAGTGATAAACATCACTTGATTAAGTGATAACTTCTTGCTTTAAAACAATAACTTCCCATATTTTACGGGAAGAAGTCATCACTACTGTATTACTTATTTGTAGCATCCCAGTATTATCACGGTAGCGACACTTGTTTTGGAACAGTAAACATGGTTTAACTGTACTTTAATGAAAGTTGGTTAGGATTACTAACCACTTCTGAAAAACAACTACCTACCATAATGCTGTATTTAAAAAAAATGTTTAATGCCCATATCCTACTTAAAGAACTGATTCACTTTGAAACCAAAGGAGATATATGGAATGCCCCTCTTTCAGTACAGTAGAAAACAAAAGCGTAAAACAAAAGTGTCTTGACTTAGGCTGCAATCCTAACCATACTTACCTGGGAGAAAGTACTATTGAACACAGTGGGATTGACTTCTGAAAAGACATGCTTAAGATTGAACTGTGAAGCAGATAAGCCCTTCAATCCAGAGTAAATATGGGAGCACGTAAGAGGCATTATGTGCACCCGTAGTTACTGCACCACCTAGTTAAAACCAATGGGAAATTCACATTGCAATCCAGAGTAAATTGTTCTTATACCAGAGCAAGGACTCCCCATAGTTACTCTGGATTGCACCCATAGCCACATTTGATTTTTTTTAATGTGATCAAGCTGATTTTTCAAACATACTTCTTAGATTTAAATTTATATCAATTACTCAAATCTAATATCTGAATACAACATGACATGGAATCCAAAAATACTGAAAAGAATAAAAAATTATATTATTTTAATGCTTTTTAAATTTTATAACCAAACAATATTTTATATCTATATATTTTTACACTAAAAGCTGTACTGAAAATAAAAAAATGTTAATCTGAAGACTGGCCACCTTTACATCTGACATGTGCCAAATTCTGAATGTTTCCCAGCAACAAAATCTGAATGAAGCTTTATTTTTGCTGAATGCTACTTTATATTTTGGCTATTGTAACACCAATGTATCATCACATTATTATAATACAGGCGCTAAACAGATACTGAGGGATTCAATGAACTAATTTTAATTATCTGATGCTACAATCCTGCCCACAATACCGTGGAGTAAGGTCCATTGAATTTAATTGAACTTGCTTACTAATTTACATATCAATGAGAGATAGCCTATTCCTACTGTAGTTCTTTTCTATCTCATTTTGCATTAGATACCCTGATCAAACTGTATTATCTCATACTTTTAAGACTTTCATATCAAGCTTAATCTTCAAGAAAGACTTAACACCTTTTCATTGGCAGCAAGGTTAAGAGAGTTGAATTTAGTTTTTGTGATAGGGTCCTATGCCTCAGTTTTCTCCCAAAAATCAAAGCAAATTTAGATTTTTGATTTCTGTAGAGAGAATCGTAAAACCATTTGTAACTATAAAGGAGAGAATTAAAAATTAAAATTGTCTTTAGATAATTATCTAAATTATGTGTCTTCAGCACATGGAAATAAAAAGCTTAAAATAAAACCATATTTCTTATTAATTATCCTTTAAATTTCACAGGGATTATTTCTTCAGCAATGAATCACGATTATTTCCATACCTGTAACATACTAAAACGCATACTACATAAGCCCAGATCATTTATTTATAAACAAAATATGCCAAGCTTACCAAACTGTCACTTTGCAGTTATTTTTTCAAGTACCAAAGAATAGTGCTGAGAAAGTGCTAATGAGATTTTTATTACAAACATATTCAAAAAATACCCCAAACACCATCTGAGTTACCACCCTCATTAAGTAATAAGTAGCAGATAACAAAGTTCTTGAAAGGTAGATAAAACACCTGTACAATAAACCAACAATTTCTGAATGTCAGTAAGTTAGAGCCAGTGTCTCTTATGTTTATATATGTTTGTATCTCTATAAGTAACTGAAACTTTAAAAAAGACTCCAATTTTTTAAAATTTTCTATAATTACTTTTTCCCCTTTACAGCAGTCCAGAGTCTAATTCAGAGACATATCCAAATTTGTTTAAAATGATGCCAACAAGAAAATTCAGGTCTTCCCTCAAGAATAATCCACAGCAGCGAACAGTGAATTTAAAAAAAACACCCAATTTTTTCTGAGTTTCAAGTTTTTAAGCCTTGTGGACAGGGAGTAGGAAAAAGGAAATTTACTAGGCAGTACAAAGGAAATCTTCTCGTCCTCTATTGTGGCTGTGGGGGTGTTGCCCAATTCCACCTTACTGCTGTTCAGAAAGGAAACCAAAGAATATTATTCCTCCCAAAAAAAGTCTAATAAAAAGGCATTCCCTTTCTTACCTTAATAGTGCTCGCCATAATGTGATCTAGCTTATTGATCACTAATAATTGTCAATAATTATTATTGCTTCACGCTGACCAGAAAGAAGTTTTGATGGAGTTATTTAGAGCGGATGAGATTGTGCTAACTCTGGGAAATGAAGTCAGCCAGGGGCAGGAAGAGGTTTCTATTGGTCCTGGCTACTGCAGTTTGAAGAAACAGGATATTTGGGAACGAAGAGATAAGAGGTCCTAAAACAATGTTGTTTTTCTTAACGATACACAGCTACGAAATTTTTTAAAATGTCAATTGGCTAGGACAGTGTCGGCAGGTGTGATATGATGTGCAGTAAATATGGTGTGCCACACTGCAGCAGGATGCAGATGTCGCATGGCCTGGGCCAAATTTGATATGGGTTTCCCCAGAGAATTACAGATTTAGGGCCAAAATTATGTTAGAGGTAAACTGTTGTAACCTAACTGACATCAGTCAAATGCAGTGTGCCTAGAACAGGCAATCTTTCCAGTGACTTAATGTCTAGAATATATTGTGTATATCCTTCCAAATCTATTTTAATATGCCTATTAGCGATAAAGCAAGGCTCAGTGTAGGATATCCAAAGGTACATGTATGAGTAAGAAGAGGGCAGACAGTTGTACACACTGGTAAAATTTCAAAAAAAAAAATCAAATTTACATATGTTCTACAATGCAGTTTGACAATTTAATGTTGTTTTTGAATAAAAAGTGCTGCCATATCCTGCATCCAAAGTGTCATCACACAGACTGCCTGCAAGTAGAGGATGAAGAACAATATTGGATCCTTTACTATCATCTCATTTGCATGCACTGGTCTGATTCAGTGAGCCTGAATGTTTGAATACTGGGTACTGTATCAGTACATTATGTGCGCATCTGTATCACAGTGGGAGTTGTTCTCACAATGAAGTCCCACAGTTCAGTTGTGGGAATTGAATTATTTCACTATGAGAATAATAATTCTCACTGATGTATTAACTGATGCAAAAACTACGTTGTAGATAGCAAAACATTTTACTGGAAAGTTGGATCAAATTGTGCCCTAAATAGTGTGAAACAAAAGAAAGCAAACAATTAACTTACCAAACCTAAACAACTTCCACTGCCAATGAGGCCACAATGCAGCGCTGAAGTAAAGAAATAAATTTTGTTTGCTTTCCTTTGTTTCCCATTATTCTGAAACTAAAAAAATCCAACTTATTCTCAGGAAAAGTCTTTTAGCCTCAGTCTCCAATCATAACCTCCAGTTAGGTGGGAAAGGCCCCAGCATAAGTCCTGTGCTGGCCTGGGAATGTCACAAAAGTGCTGTAAGGCACTTCTGTGCCACTTCGTGGGGAGGGTTAGCCCAGTGCACTTGCCCAGTTAGCCCACTGCAGAAACATGCACTTGCCTTCCTACATCACCATAGGCATGGGAAGACCATAAGTTGTGCCAGCCTAGGTTAGGATTGCACACTAAAAATCTAATAATATTTGGTTTGCATAGCAAATGTTCTGAAAAAATAAAAAGGACATGCTTTAAGACAACACAGAATGCAAATGTAAGCAAAAAAAGATACAGTTGTGCATATAAATTGCCTTAGTCATGTGAATCAGAACTAACACAATTTTATAAGAACATGCGGCAGCTACTGTGATGGTGGATGTCTGAACAGACTTATGTTTGCATTACCTAGCACTGGTTTGTATGAGGCAGGATCTTTCCCAGCCTTTCTTCTTCTTCTTTAGTCTACAGCAGGTGATTGGGGAGGGAGCCATCTTCTCAGCCAATACGCTGCTACAGGTGCCATTGGATTTTTCCCAGACTTACTTGGAAATACCAGGTAAACAAAGCTTTTTGGTGTGCTTCTTCCAGTAAGCACATGTACTGCCACTGAGTTTTCCCCTTGACTCCTTACAGAGATACAGCAAATCCACAATAGTGTGTGCTGGGAGTAGAGCCTTCATCATGACCTGTGCGAGAGCCTTCATCAAGACCTATGCGAATTCAGCTGGAAAGTCTACAAACAGACCCTTATGTATATATACAGCTATTTCCATATGGCTTGGCATTGGAGTGCTCAATGCACAAAACATTACAAGCGTACAGAGTCTATGGCTGCAATCTTAATCTTAATCTTAACACTTGCATTTTTACTCTGCCTTATCATGGACCCCTATAGGTCTACTCAGATTTATTCCTGCTTCTGAGGTGGTATAACTTTGAGGAGCTGGAAGAGGGCATTTCTGCCCTGGAAACAGGCTCTGGATTCAGTCTAAATGCACTGTTCCAGGCAATGCTGGAACACCCTCAACATGCCTCTCTTGAACTACCTAGGCTGGCACATCTAGGACGGCTCAGGTCTGTGTGCTGTGTTACAGTCTCAACCTATGTGTCATTTCCTGGCAGAATTAGTTGGTTGTTTTCCAACTTAATTCCTTTTTAGCTAAAACAAATGACTTTAACCTATTATAATCTAATTTTTCTTCCAGCCGTTTTACATAGATTGTGGCTTTCATGTAGTCCTCCATTTGACTTTTTTCCCTTTTGGCAATGTAATATGCCATTGCTTTTCATTTGAAATAGTATAAAAGTTACGTCTAATGTTTTAAATAGAAATAGAAAAGTTGCTAATATTTAAAAATGAAATGTATACTTATTTATGTCTTCAAAGTTCCATTTATAAAGGACTTCAAGCAATTAGGTGCAGATTGCTCAAGGCAAATGGCATGCTCAGAGGCATGCTCAAGTCATTTCAAAGGGATGTGGAGACACCTATGGACCATTTATTTCCTAAGATCCTTTAAAGCCTGTTTTAGAAGTGGAACTTGAATGATTTGGACAATTTTATTGGGAGGTATTTAATTTTATACTAATAAAACCACATTTACAGTACTTGGCCAGATTACAAGCACTCATTCACTAAATTGTTTCTCCTTCTCCAAAAACATCACAAAATAGAAGCAGTACATAGACAAAACATTCCACATCTTTCAAGTTAAATATGTGTCTGAGTTTGAGGGATAATTATATCAAGTTTTCTCCAAACACTTCTACAAGACTGCCTCAGAAAAACATACAGTTTAATTCAGTTATATAAACAAAGCTTACATAAATAATTTTCTAATATTACAACATATTATCCTATCAAGAAAGACTTTCCCCATTGGCCATCACAGTTGTCAGCATCTGTTATCTTGGACCCAAGGGTAATGAGCACTAGCTACTGGATAGTGCATTTGATTATATACTGAACTTACATACTTTATATAAAGTATACTTTATATACTTTATACTTTATGTACTTCACATACTTTACACTCAATTTGCTTCAACTAAGTGCACAATCCAGAGGGTGTTCTGAGTCTGGCTTCAAAGTGTGACAAACATGCATTTCATTAACTTGGGGCAGCTGGGCAAGGGCCCAAGCTAATATGAAAGTTGAATTCAGCCCTTACACCACCCAGATTGGTAGGTTAGTAACACTCATGGCAGACAAGCACAGAAGGTTAAGAGAGTGGTGGGAGGGGAGACCACAAAGAAGGAGGAAGGCAGAATGGGAGAAGGTTGGACCTGGGAACAGGACTCAGCTATCATGAAACTGGAAATTAATTGTGATGGTTTTTTAGTACAGTTCTGAGGTACAAAGAGGCCGGCAGAGGAGGCTCCTTGAGAGGCAGAGCAACTCCCAGATAAGTTAAAGAAATGCCTCTGTCCCTGGTGGCAATGCAACTGGGCAATTAAGGGAGCAGTTACAGAGCTTCTTGTGCTGGGTCATCATGACACCCTTGTTTGAGAATCTCTGGTGTAAGGGAATGACAGGTTTAAGGGGAGTAAGCCACAAAAATTGCAATTATTTAACATAAACCAAAGAAAATGAACTTTATTATGTACTACAGTAATAATGATAATGATAATGATAATGATAATAATAAGCCAGTGCAGGTGGTTCCGGTGGTAATTGGCACACTCGGTGCAGTGCCCAAAGACCTTGGCAGGCATCTGAAAACTATTGGCATTGACAAAATATCACTCTGCCAACTGCAGAAAGCCGCTCTTCTGGGATCAACACGAATTATAGCCGCTACATCACAAAGTCCTAGACTCTTGGGAAGGGTCCAACTGGTGAAGTGAATGAAACCAGCACAAAATTGTTTGCTGTGCATTTATGTTTGATTTTCAATAATAATAATAAGAATCTGAAGTCTATACTGGCTCGGTCATCGCCCAGGATAAAAAGGTCCGCTGCGGACGTTGTTGATCCTGGACATCCGTCGACAAATGGGCTACTGGATCAAGGAACACCATCAAATGGACAACCACAAAAATGGTAGAAATACTCAATGTTAGAGAATCGGATCATCATGAAGTGCTGAAAAGCACTTCATGTTTTTCAGCACTTCAGAACCTGAAGTGCTGGCTACCAGAAGAGTGATGTACCAACTTTGGAACCAAGAATTCCCACATTCAAATACAACCCAACTTAGACTGGCTGACCAGAGACGATTCATAGTCTGGAAAAAGATCTTCACTGATGTTGAACTGGAAGAAATAAGGAAAAACTGCAAAACTGAAGAACAGCAGACTTCTGTAATGGTTGTGGGAGAAGCTCCCATATTGGGAGGCCCTAAACCAGAAGAAAGCATAGAAATTTTGTGTGAAGCTGAGCAAGAACCTGAAGGCCTTGGTGAGCTGCCAGGAATACTGACTACAAGGCAACAAGAACTGAAAGATAAAATCCTGACCCATGCTTCCTCAAATGCAGAAAGAACAAGGTTTCAAGCTCTGAAACATATACCCAGAAAGCACCTAGCACCACTAATAAAAGACGCCAATGCTGCACTTGCAACAATTTACATAACATCTATTGAACAAATCAGCTCGCCTACAGCACAGCAGTGATAGTAACAGAAGAACTGGGGATTGAACCACCAAAGTCGTCTGGAAAATCAACTGGAAAACCAAAATGGAAAATCAGACTGGAATTGAAGATCAAGAGTTTGCGATCAGATGCAAGTAACTTAAAGAACATGAAGGAGAAAACACTGAGGAATGACAAAATCAAGCAATACCTGGTCAAAAAGTACTGGCTGAACACAAGGAAGATTGAAGAAGCCATGGAAATTGTGAGACAGCAGATAACAGCAACAGCCAGAAAAATTGAAAGATGTGAAGCCAGAATCATCCAGTAAGACAAAACCAAATGTTCCAGTTAGATCAAAGGCAGTTCTACCAGGCATTGAATCAGAAAGCAGATATAAAAGTAGTAAAACCTGACAAAAATGCAACTACTCAACTCTGGAAAAACTTATGGGAAACCAAGAAAGATTACAACAGAGATGCTGGGTGGATAAAAGAGTTTGAAGAACATTTCTCCACAAACAAAATGGAACAGATGGAAATAACAGCTGAAATGATCAGACAGAGAGTAAAAAGAGTTAAAAACTAGACTTCACGTGGTAATGATCAGCTCCATCGGTTCTGGCTCAAGTACCTGACTAGCCTGAATGGAAAAATGGTTGAACAATTTAATGAAATACTACGAACAGGTAACAGCCAGTGGTTAACAACTGGAAGGACTCTACTAATAAAGAAGGATTCAGCAAAAGGGAATCCAGGAAAAGGATCCAGGAAACTTCAGGCCAATAACATGTCTACCCACAATGTTCAAGCTCCTGACAGGCATCATAGCTGATAGGATTCATGATTACTTGGAAGTAAATACGTAACATCTTACCTGTGGAGCAGAAGGGCAATAAACGGAGAAGCAGAGGCACAAAAGATCAGCTCCTGATTGATAAAATGATACTGGAGAATTGTAAAAGCCGGAAAACCAATCTGCACATGGCTTGGATTGAATATAGAAAAGCCTTTGATTCATTGCCACACAGCTGGATCATAAAATGTCTGGAGTCCATCGGGGTCAACAAAAATCTTACAAATTTCATTGAAAATGCAATGAAATTCTGGAAGACAGAATTATTCGTAGCCAATGAAAGTTATGGACTTGTCAACATTAGACGGGGAATCTTCCAGGGGGACTCATTGTCCCCATTATGTTTGTCATCGTGATGATCCCTTTGTCAGTGATCCTACAGAAAACGAATCTGGGTTACCAAACTGCCAAAAATTCACAGAAAATTTCACATCTATTGTCCATGGATGATTTAAAGCTCTACGGAAAATCAGAAGCAGAAATCCAGTCATTCACCAATACAGTCTGACATCAACATGGAGTTTGTTCTGGACAAATGTGCCACAGTGGCATTAAAGAAAGGGAAGATCATGGAAAGTGATGGCATTGAAATGCCGAATGGTAAAACCATTAAATGCCACCAGCCTGAAGCCTACAAATATCTGGGCATACTGCAGCTGGACAATATCAAGCACAGGCATGTAAAAACTGTGGTCAGCAAAGAATACATACAAAGGGTTAGAAAAATTTTGAAGAGCAAATTGAATGGTGGCAACATTATAAAGGCTATAAATACCTGGGCATACCTGTAGTTAGGTATACTGCTGGCATTGTGAACTGGACACAAAAGGAACTGGATGACTTGGACAGGAAAACAAGGAAATTAATGACCATTCACTATGCTTTACATCCACGTAGTGATGTTGACAGGCTGTACCTGCCTAGAAGATCAGGGGGCAGAGGACTTTTGCAAGTGAAGCAGTCGGTGGAAGAAGAAAAACATGCCCTAGCAGATTATGTGCGAGAGAGCCAGGAATCTGCTTTGATTGAAGTCAGCAAGAGAAAGTTATTGAAAGTGCAGCAGACCAACTATGAATATCGCAAAAGTGCAATTCAGGCTCGGACTGCCAGTTGGCAGAATAAAGCACTGCATGGCCAATTCCTTGCCAAGATCGAAGGAAAAGTGGATCAGGATAAGACCTGGTTGTGGCTCACGAGTGGAACACTGAAGAAGGAGATGGAAGGCCTGATACTTGCTGCCCAAGAACAGGCAATCAGGACAAATGCCATCAAGGTCGGAATTGAAAAATCAGCCGATGATCCAAAATGCCGGCTCTGCAAAGAAGTGGATGAAACCATCGACCACATTCTAAGTGGCTGCAAGAAGATCGCGCAGACTGACTACAAACTGAGGCACAATCTGTTGCCCAGATGATCCACTGGAGTCTATGCCAAAAGTATCATCTGCCAGTGGCAAAAAACTGGTGGGACCACAAGCCTGAAAAAGTGGTTGCAAATGAGCAGGTCAAGCTTCTGTGGGACTTCAGGATACAGACAGACAAGGTCTTGGAACACAATACTCCAGATATCACCATCATAGAAAGCAGTGAGGTGTGGCTTGTTGACATCGCCATACCAGCTGACAGCAGAATTGAGGAGAAACAACTGGAAAAGATCTCCCGCTACCAAGACCTAAGAATCGAATTACAGCGTATCTGGTGTAAGCCAGTGCAGGTGGTTCCAGTGGTAATTGGCACATTCGGTGCAGTACCCAAAGACCTTGGCAGGCACCTGAAAACTATTGGCATTGACAGAATATCACTCTGTTAACTGCAGAAAGCCGCTCTTCTGGGATCAGCACGAATTATACGCCGCTACATCACACAGTCCTAGACTCTTGGGAAGGGTCCGACTAGTGATGTGAATGAAACCAGCACGAAATTGTTCGCTGTGTATTTATGGATAATAATAATAATAATAATAATAATAATAATAATAATAATAATAATAATAATAATAATAATAATAATAATACCTCTACACTATGTGCAATTGATCAAAAGGTTAGACCACTGCTGTCATGGGGAAAATAAATCCATTTAAAACTGTATGATAAGTTTGACTGGGTTTATACTGGGTAAAAAGGATCAATATTTTCTTTTTATATTCAGGTAAGTAAAATATTATAGAGGGATTTTTAAAAAATTCTCTCAGGTTCACCTACTCTGCCTTCCAGGATTAAAAAAACAAATATTATTTTCTGGGTTTTAATTTTCCACAGGAAAGTAATTTTTTAACTTTGGTTAATATTAGCTTTGATACCACAAAAATGTTGTGTCCCTACTTAGGTAGTATCACAATTAAGGGCGCAATCCAGAGTAACTATGGGAGCATGTAAGAGACATTACGTGCACCTGTAGTTACTGCACCACCTATTGAAAACCTATGGGATATTCATATTGCTATCCAGAGTAACTTGTTCTTACTCCGGAGCAAGTACTCCCTGTAGTTACTCTAGATTTCACCTTATGTTTTAATTTTGAAAATCTGAAAAAAAAATGCTTGTACAGTGCTTAAATTTGTCTGCTATAAGGTAAATAATTCCAGATGTTTTTAATTACAAGAAAATATGTTTCATTTACAGCCAATATATCATATTATGGAGGGAGGTAGATAGCAGCTGTAGTAAACTGAAATTGTCCTAATAACAATAGGCTAGAATATTTGCAGAATGTAAATATGTATTTTTGTCACTAGATGGTGCTCAGTGTTCTTTTAAGTGAAAGACTTAGCTGAAGGGATTAGATTGAGCAGGCAGAGAATAAACTTTCATTCTAACTTAATACACTGGATGTTGCTTTACAGTTATCCTGTAGTCTATACCGGCTATTGTTACATCAACAATGACTTATCACTCTAGCACATTTTGCACAAGACCTCACCTGTGTTCTTAGAAATCCTAAGGGCGCAACTCTAACCAATTTAGGCCAGCAGAACTCAACCATCTCCCCATGGTTATGGTAATGTGACGAGGCCAGCACATGTCTGAACATTGGCTTATCCCCCAGGAATGGTGCAGAAGTGCCTTATGACACTTTTGTGGCACTCCCAGGCCAACATGGGACTTGTGCTGCCAGTTTCTGGAGTTAGCACCCTTCTTCCCTTTCCTCTCTGGCTTCCAAACACAAATCTCTCCCTTTCTTAGGGTTGCCAACTGTCACAGTTTTCAGGAATTGTGTTCACATCCTGGCAGGTTTGACGAGGGGCCTGTTCCAGTTTTGTGGAAAAGAATTGTGGCAACCTTACTCTCTCTCTAAGCCTTAATCCAGTCCATACTGCCCTTCCATCCAGCATTTGATGGCACTATTCCTATGGTAATAGTAACTTCATCATTAGATATTGAACTATCTCTTGTATGATAATTTGAGGAAAGAGAAGCGTGCGCAGATTTGCATTTCAAAACTCATCATCCTTGTGTAATATGAATAAATTCAAAATACATTGCAAACATGTTGGCATTTTTTATGCAATGGGCACATCTGAAGAAGTCACCAACAAATGCTCCGCTGTGGACTATGCCACATATTATTAAAGAATGATTTGAAAACATCCTTGAATTACAGTGGTACCTCACTTAATAAGCATTATATAACATGCAAAAATTTCCAAGAAATCTTACTTCACATAACAAGTTCCACTTCATTTAACAAGCAAGCGCGCTATGGGCACGCGTGCTATGCAGCCCTGATGCTCTGCTTGGAGGCACTTTAAAAGGGCTGCCAACTACCCCCAACTTGGGGGAAGTTGCCTGGAGGTCCCAGAGGCAGCTGCCCCTAACTGCCCCCAAGTGCCTCCACCGACCACCTTGAACCTCCAGCAGCAGCCCCGCTAAGCCTCCCAGGAAAGTGTCTTTGATTGCAGGCTCCTAACTATGACTACTCAGAAGTAAGCCCCATTGCGTTAAATGGGGCTTACTCCCAGGAAAGTGTCTTTAGCATTGCAGCCTAAGTAGACTTCATAGGATCATAGATAGGATCAATGTGCAAAACATGCACATTGAATTCATGTTTTGAATTCAATTCCAGTGTTTTGTCATCATTTTTACACCCAGTTAATATTTTTATATGAATATTTTGGGGGTTGTGGAACCAATCGCATGAGTTTCCATTATTTCCTATGGAAAAATCTGCTTCACTTAAAGAGTGTTTCACTTAAAGAGCATGCCTCTGGAACGAATTAAGCTCTTTATGTGAGGCACCACTATACTTCCAGTATAATATTCTATATATTCAGTATACCAAAGGAAATAGTGGAATAATTATAACTAAAGGATATTGGCCTGAATTTAGTACAACTGCTCTGAATCAAGTTTTGTAGGAACATGATAAATAAAATTTATATTTTTCCCCAGTCACAGGGTACATGTTCAGCTTGTTTTAATGGCTGTATATTTTAAACTATTGTCTTTAAAATCTAATTTTAACTGTGTTTACACAGGAATAAATTACAGTAAGTGTGATGCAGTTGCCCCCAAGAAAGCGCATAGTATTGCAATCTAAGGCTGCAATCCTATTCTCCAGTTAGGCTGACCCAAGCCCCAGCACAAGTCCTGTGCTTGCCTGGGGTGTCACAAAAGTGTTGTAAGATACTTATGCACCAGTCCTTAAGCCACAGACTAGCCTCCTTACATAAATAACCATGGAAATGGGAAGACCGATGAGTTTAAGTTAGGATTGCACCCTTAATCTGGAATGCAGAAGTAGCTATGTTTATTTGGTCACAAGCTAAATTCATCATAGAAGTGGACACAAGTCTAATACTTGGGATGGCATATAGTTTGTGCTTCTTAGTGACTGCAAATGTGAAACAGATGTGAAATATTATAGATCCTAGTGAACCAGAAAGACTGGGACTAATCCAGATAATTCTTAATAACTCAAAGCTGTCACCCCTTGGCCACCAAGACTTTTTTTCCCCCTCACACATGCTGTGTGTGGCTCTTACTCAATACCCATAAAGATTCATATTTTTCCTACAAACATGCCTGGGTAGTGCCTTTCAAGCACAAATCCAGGGGTCCAGGGGAGAGGGCATCTTTTCTGTCAAAATAACTAGTTCTAATGGTGGAAAAGTGGCAAAAA
The DNA here is from genome assembly GCA_030015325.1 of Cryptoblepharus egeriae. Lineage (NCBI taxonomy): Eukaryota > Metazoa > Chordata > Lepidosauria > Squamata > Scincidae > Cryptoblepharus > Cryptoblepharus egeriae. Next base: position 49,129,687 of record JAREYC010000005.1, on the reverse strand, counting down.
ACAACTTCATTCTTGGTTTTTTTAACAGGAGACCCTACACTGGCCTTAAATTTCATAGCATTTGCACCTAGTAATCTTGATGGAAAATGAAGTCATAGCAGAATTTGCTTATGCGTCTCCAATAAAAAGAGATTATTTTGGCCAGAGGATCATTTTACAAGAACCAATTCATTTTGTTATTTTCAGCACTCCACTCAACACTGACTTGCCAACAATCTGTACTTGTAACAAAATGTATTCAGACTTTCACCATGAGTACAAAAGCAATCCTGATTATTCCAATCCACGTTGTGATGCATGAAAAGCATTCATGTGAATTGGCCCTAAATTTGTGATCTTTCCATTCTCCTTCACAATGGAATGGTCCACAAGGTGTAAACATATACAGTGGTACCTCACATAAAGAGCTTAATTCATTCTGGAGGCATGATCTTTAAGTGAAATGCTCTTTAAGTGAAGCTGATTTTCCCATAGGAAATAATGGAAACTCAGATAATTGCTTCCACAACCCCCAACATATTCATATAAAATATTAACTGTATGTTAAAATGATGACAAAACATTGCAAATGAATTCAAAACATGCCTTCAATGTGCATGATCCTATGAAGTCTACTTAGGCTGCAATCCTAAAGACACTTTCCTGGGAGTAAGCCCCACTAAGCACAATGGGGCTTACTTCTGAGTAGACATGGTTAGGAGGCTGCAATCAAAGACACTTTCCTGGAAGGCTTATGTGGGCTGCTGCTGGAGGTTCAAGGTGGCCGGTGGAGGTACTTGGGGGCAGTTAGGGGCAGTTGTCTTTGGCACTCCCAGGCAACCATCCACAAGTTGGGGGCAGTTAGAGGCAGCAGCGCTGGCTGACAGCTCTTTTAAAGAGCCCCCGCATGGAACGTCAGGGCTTTATAGCACGTCAGGAACGTCAGGGCTGCATTGCTTGTTAAGTGAAGCGAAACTTGTTACATGAAGCAGGATTTCTTGGAAATGTATACTTGTTATTGAAACGCTTGTTATGTGAGGCACTTGTTATGAGAGGTACCACTGTATTACGGAAAGTAAAATTAGCATCAATAGTAGTGGCTCACACTACACACAAACACAGAGAATAGGTAAAATAATTCAAGCAATGTACATATCAATTCCACCCAAACTTGACTGGCATGCTGTGCTAGTTTTAAAAGCCAAATTATTTTGCAGTAATGTAAAACAGCGTCTTCATATACCACATCCAGGCAGGGCTCTAATTATCGCACAGAATGGCTGAAATCCAGTAAAGAGCCTTTGCAGCTGGTTAGAAGGTGAAGAATCATGTATGCAAGCTGTTTTGTAGACTTCCATATCCTTTTTGAAAGTCTTTGTGGTGTCACACACTGGACCATAGACTAAAATTAGAAAAAAACAACCCCACAAATATTTTTCTAACGGAAGCTTCTTCCACTTCTCCTAAAAGCAGATTCTTTACTGCTCATTACTCATCTTTCATAATCATGATTTAATTTCTCAGATACCCCTAATGACCTCTTATGAATCCTTAGTCATCCTCATAAACAGATTAATCCTAAATTTACAAATAGCTATAATGAAATGCGAGGTGTTTGAACAACACAACAAAAAGTGGCTACACATGCTTGGAAAGTAACTCCTCCTGCTGATTTGCAATCTCATTTCCATAGGCTTTTGTAACATGTAAACACAAAGGATTTTTCTGATATTGCCACTTCTCACATTACCTCTCAAACCAATCTATGCAATGCACAAAGTGTAGGAAGCATCTACTATATTGAATGTCACAGTAACATGCAGTAGAATCATAGAATCCTAGAGTTGGAAGGGACCTAGTAGGTCATCTAGTCCAACCCCCTGCCTGCAGCAGGATATCCTCCTAGAGCAGTGGTTCTCAATCTTCCTAACACCGTGACCCCTTTATAAGTTCCTCATGTTGTGGGGACCCCAACCATAAAATTATTTTCATTGCTACTTTATAACTGTAATTTTGCTACTATTATGAATCATAATGTAAATATCTGATACGCAGGATGGATTTTCATTGTTACAAATTAAATATGTGTTCTATGCACACATTGAACACAATGGGATTTATTTCAGAGTAGGCATGCATAGGATTGGGCCCTGAGGCTGCAATCCTATCCACATTTACATGGGAGTAAAGGCCCCCTGCTATAATGGGATTTATTTCAGAGTAGGCATGCATAGGATTGGGCCCTGAGGCTATCAGTCAGCCCCAGTGCGCATGCAGCTACAGCTGGAGGTCTGGCAAGCCTGATCTGGCCCCCTGCACCAGGGGTCTTTAGACGACCCCCAGGAAAGCTCTAGGCAACCCCCAAAGGGGTCCCGACCCCCACTTTGAGAAACGCTGTCCTAGAGCATCCCCGGCAGGTGCTCATTGAGCTCTGCTTGAAGATCTCCAGTGAGGGAGAGTCTAACCTCCCTTGGCAATCTGTTCCACTGCCAAACCGCCCTCACCGTCAGGAATTTTTTCCGGATATGCAGTATGTTATGGTTTATTTATGTGTTCAAATAGTAATCAGTATGCTCCATCTTATATACTGATGTGTATGGGCTAATGACAGGACACAACCAGTGATGGGCTTCAGCAAATTCTCACAGGTTCTATAGAACTCTTTGCTAATGAGCACCTGGTTCTGAGGACCAGTTACTAATGGGACATAGAGCCTGTTGTCCTATCGTCATAGAACCTATTGTTAATTTAGGTTATTAGGACATAGAACCTGTTGTTAATTTATTTGAATCCCACCACTGATACAACCCACAAAGCTGGTTGATAACAGACAGTGTTGTTAATTGATCATTGTGAATGGAACAGAACTGAACTTGCCAATTTGTTAACAGATACTGTTACATTACATTACATTACATACATACAGATTCTGTTACATTATATGAACTTGTTAACAGATACCAGCTGTCTTGAGTATCCTTTTTTAGGTAGAAAGGTAGGGTATGGATGAAATAAATAAATAAAATTGTGAGCTTGGGAGCTTCTTTGAAAGTTCCTTGAAAGTCCAACGAAAGTGCTTCAAAACTGCCCTTCCAAATCTCCCCTCACACATGAAAGTTTGTTCTCAACTTGCTGGCTGCTCTCCCAGCCAGATAGCTCCATAATAGGCATCACACAGGGTCACAACAAGCTGGGATCACAACAAGCTGGGAAACCCTGTGTGTAAAGTGAAGACTTGCAATACAGCGGCTGCAGGCCTAAAGTCACTATCCTAGGAGTAAGACCCATTGAGCACAATGGGGTTTACTTTTGTGTAGACACAGTTAGGATTGTGCTGAACATCTAGTATGCAGGAACCAAGTCAATATCATCAGCTCATTTAAGATGCAATTCATAAATATAAAAGGCATTCATTCAGGAAATCTGTTCATTCGGGAACTTGCATTCAGGTCTATCGGGACACTTTCTTTGCAACGGCATAAGCAGTGTTGACCTACTGCAGCTAAATATCTTACTATGTAAAGGAGGCAAAAGCCCCTGAAGCCTCATTACCTTCAAAAAATCATATTGCAAAACTAGGGACAGCACTAGCGCAATGGCAGATGTCTTACCAGGGATGCAGTGTGATTTGAGTTGGAGCAGCAGACGAAGAAAGGTGCAGCAAACTGATACAGCTGCTGTAATCTTAACACCTTCTATCATGAGCAGGCAGCAGTTTAGGATTGAGTAGTAAGAAGAATGTTTTTGCAGATTACATTAAAGCCAGTCTTTTTTTTTAAAAGTGAACACATTTCCCCCAGTATTAGAAATATAATTCAACTAGCCAGAGTAAAGTTTGCCTGCCCTCTCTAGGCTCATCAGGAGGGAAAAACATGGAATGTAGTATTTGACTTAAGCCCACGTAATTGCATTAAAATTTGCTAAACGGTTTTAATCAATTGCCAAGAGGTTGGGTTTGTGGTTCCTGAAATTTCAAGAGATACAGCAAGTACTGTGATGTTGCTGTAGCATTAGAGTGCTGTGAACTAACTCCCATGGGAGATTCTGTGCTGAAGACATACACTTTCCACTGATCTCACTAAAATCAGTGGCTGCTGGAAGCCCTCGAAATTACTTGGGATGTGGCCCATTGAGGGTTACAGCTTGAGGCTTGAATAATAGAAAAAAAGAAGCTGCTGCTTTATAAATGCCAAACAGGCCTTATAAACAAGAACATTGTGTTGGAAAGCACCCAGATCCAACACAAACTTGAATATCCTCCAACACTACTTAGAATAGCAGATTCACATAATTTGAAGAAAAGCATACTTTCCTGAGTCTCTATTATAATATGTCTAGTATTGCAAGCTTGGGGGACATGAAAACCCAAGAGAAAAGAAAGATGTAGATAATGTTCAGTAAATATGTAGGTTGGAAGACACTTGCTTAAACCAAACACATTTAAAAGTAAGCAAATGTGCTACTAAAACATTTATTAGCGCAACTGGCTATAATGTTGGATGCTGATGGAAAAGCCCAATGTTACTTCTCAACATCAAGCACAAACAGCTTCTGGCTCATCTTGCATGCCAAGTGGATTCACAGTGAATGGGACTGAACGTGTTTGTTTTGAAAGCTTTCAACACTGAGGCCATATACATCATGACTAGCCTCAGAAGAAAAGACTGAACTCAAAATCAAAAGCTAAGCACAGAGAATATCTGTGGAATGCCATTTCAGCCTTCGGACAAAAATCTGGGATGACAGTAAATATTAGGGGAGAGCTGGGATTTTGCTTAGGAGAGGCTCTAGGACAGTGGTTCTCAATCTTCCTATGACCCCTTTATAAGTTCCTCATGTTGTGGGGACCCCAACCATCCCATTGGATCTATTTGGTTCTGTGCCTTCTCTGGATGCCATGCAGAATGGAGCAAACACAAGCAGGCAGATGCTACCCCATACATCTTGGGGACTGGGGTTCGGAGACAGCATATCTGCTAGGTCCCAGACCTTCCTCTGCCCACCTACCTTCAGGACTGTCCTCTGCCTGCTCTGCTGTGCCCCAGAACACCCCTCCAGCTTCCTCTCACAACCCCTCAGACTTCCATGTCAACCAGACTTGCTCTGAGGCCTTGTGCCAGCCCAACACAATCCATGAACTGCGAATCAGGTTTCTGGCCTCTCCAAGGCAAGTGGTATCTTGGTAATTCCAAGATAGCTAAAGGTATATTCTTTTTAAAAGCTCTCCAAAATTCACCTCTCAAGAATGCATCCAACAACAAACATTACAAAAGAAAGGGTAAATAATTTAGCTCAAACAGACTCGAAAGTGGGGCAAGTTGATATGGTGGAGTTGAGACAGACTGCAGAGGAACAGTGGCATTTTACCAAAAATTATATTAATAACTAAGGCTGCAATCCTAAACACATTTTCCTGGGAGTAAGACACATTGAATACAATGGGACATACTTCTGAGTAGACATGGATAGGATTGTGCTACAATTTGACATTTTCAACTCTGAAGAGCATTGCTCATTCTGATTAAAAATTTGTTTTGTCATGACTTCCAACCCCCATAATGGCTAGGATGTGTGAAAGATATATCCTTCCCCCATGGTTGCCACTGTATTTTCAAATACAGTGGCGCCTCATGTAAAGAACGCTTCAGGTAAAGTATGTTTCACGTAACAAACAAAAATTTCTCTAGGATTCTGCTTCATGCAACAAACTGTGCTTAACGTAAAGAACACATTCGTTGGCAGTTGGGGCAGACACGCTGGCTGGCAGCCTGTTTAAAAAGCATCAGGGCTGCCTAGCGCACCTACCCATAGTGAAAGCAACACTTCCATGCTGTTCCTCCTGTGGACGGGTATCCGCTGGGCAGAGGGAGAGAAGAGCAGTGGAGAAAAGGGAAGCAGCTCAGGGCTGGCCAGAAGGGAGAAGGGGAGAGAGAGGCTCAAGATGGAGAGAAGGAAAAAGTGGGGAGACACTTTGAAGGTGTCTTGGATTGCAGCCTCCTAACCATGTCTACCAAGAAGTAAGCCCCATTGTGTTAAATAGGTCTTACTCCCAGGAAAATGTCTTTAGGACTTCAGCTGAAGTAGACTTCATAAGATCATGCACATTGAATGCATGTTTTGAATTCAATCCCAGTGTTCTGTCATCATTTTTACATCCAGTTAATATTTTTATATGAATATTTTGGGGGTTGTGGAACCAATCGTCTGAGTTTCCATTATTTCCTATGAGAAAATCCGCTTCACATAAAGAACGTTTCATGTAATAAACATGCCTCCAGAACGAATTTAATTTGTTGTACTATCATTCCAAAACAGGGATGTTTTACTTAATGATAGCTACTAAGTGTCCCATCTTCCATGAATTTGTAAAATCCCCTTTTAAAACCATCTAAGAGTCAATGTCTATAGTGAAGACTTCTACAAAGTATGTACTGGGGTGAAAAAAGCTGCTTTTGTTTTGAGTTTTTTTTAATGAACTGCCATTCAATTCATCAGTGACCCTGAGTTTTACTCTTATGGGAGGATGTCTCACTATCCCTTTTCTCCACATCATGAATATAAGTCTCTATCATGTCTTCCATAGCATGCAATCCTAAGAAATTTAGGCTAGCCTAACTCACCTGGTCTATCTTTCCATGATGGTGTGGGCATATTCCTGTACATTGGCCTAACCTGCCTCCCCCCAAGAGAGGGGCAGAAGTGCCTTATGTGACACTTTTGTGTCACCCCCAGATCAGCAAAGGACTTATGCTGAGGTTTATGCTGGCCTAAGTAGAAGTTAGGGTTGTAGCCTTAGCTGTATTTCTTACAATAAACTTTAAAAACTAAAATACTTCAGTCATTCCTTTCAGAGAAATTTGTTGGCATTTTCATTAAACCAAGATTTCTTTCATGATGTGTCACTATCAGCTATGATGCAGTCAGATTACAAAAAAGCAGGATCCTTTTGCCCCAATGTGCATCTTTCTATACCTTCAGAGAATCTCATGTGGCATTTTGGTACCCATTAAACAAAATTTGCAGAAGTGTTCCCAACTGGTGGGTCACAACTCAACAGCCTGGGAAGCAGCTGTATCTGCACCTTTGAGGGATGGGGTGAAAGGCAGCAAAGGGATAGGGGTGAAAGACAGCAACATGATTCCTAGGATAACCCTCTGGGCAGTTGCAGGGAGGCCCGCAGGCACAGACACCCCCTGCAAAGCTCACCAAAGCTTCATAAAAGTAAAAATAATGATTAGGAAATAGCTTCTGGTTTCAAAAGATTTAATCAATAAATCTGTCTAATCAATAGATTAACAGCACAATCCAGAGTAACTACGGGATTTCTTACATTGACGTAAGAGGCATTTACTCTGGATTGCTCTATGCATTTCCCATAGGTGACGCCATAACTATATCAATGTAAGAGGTCCCATAGTAACTCTGGATTGTGCCTTTAGGTTGCAATCCTAAAGACACTTTCCTGCGAGTAAGATCCATTGAACACAAAGAGGATTACTTTTGAGTAGACATGGTTAGGATTGTGCTCTAAATAGCACAGATCTCTTGGCAGACTACACTGTGACCGTATCACATTAAATTCTTCACTCTGCTTCCTATTATTTAACCAATCACACTTCTATAAGAAACCTTGTCCTTTTATCTCATGACTTCCAAGTTTACTCAGGAACCTTTGGTGAAAGACTGCCAAAAGCTTTTCGGAAAAGGCCACGTATGTAGCAGCCACCAGGGAAATCATGTCTGTTGTCACTCTAAAAAGAACCTCCGAACTTCTGTGAGGCAAGACTTTTTTTAAAGGAGCCAGGATAATTCTTCCTTAGTAAGGCTTTGTTTTCCCTGTGTAATAACTGCCGTTATAATAATAGTTCCCACTAATTAATCTGGGGTGGATATTATGCTTGACTCAGGAAATGCATGACTGAAAAAATCCTTTGTAACAGTATTTGTAAAAACATGCATTTTACACCGAGACATCACCCAACCCACCATAATGGCCACATGGCAATACAGGAGTGTATCAGGGAGTTTCTGCATGATTATCAGGGAGTTTGCATGTTGAGTCATCCTTGGGAGGAATATACTTGGGAGGAATATACCAAGTAGGAATATGTTTCCCTACTTGGATCTACTGGCACATCTGTGTTGCCATGTTCACACTGACTCATGAAGGTGGATGAAGCTTTGGAAGGAGGTTAGGATTTGGTGGATGTGGCTGCCACCTTCCTGGGCCCGTGGTCCTTTGCTTCCCTTTGCTGTTCTATTCTACCCACTACCCATGCCATTCCATCTTCCCTGCCACCCTTCTGACCTCATAGCTTTATTTCCACCATCAGACTGTGTTCACATGGACTCAGCCATTTACTGCTTGCGATGGCAACTGAGCTGTTTTCTCAAGGCTGTAGCCATATGCACCAGGTCTGTGGCAGCCAAGCCATGTCATGTCACTAAGGGTGCAATCCTAACCACACTTTCCTGGGAGTAAGTAGTATTGAATACAATGGAACTTACTTCTGAGTAGATATGCTTAGGATTGCACTCTAAATGCATTACGAACAGAACATGTATTTTACAGGATAATACATGCATAAACTTTGGCTGACAATAAGAGAGCTTATCATGCAATCCAGTGAATGTTTCCTCAAAAGTAAGTCTTTCAGTGAAATTTCTTCCCAGATAAATTGTGTTCAGGATTGTAGCCTTTGCATTTTGCAGTACACAGTCATCACCCCAAAAAAGGTCACTTAAATGATCAAAAACTATTTCCTGGGGGAGAGGATTCCAAACACACATGGCATCAGGAAGCAGTGCGCTAGAATGTTATTGGAAGAAAGCCTTCCAAAAAAAGGTTTTGAAGGTCCTTGCCAGTAGGACATTGTGCCTCATAGCTATAATATCATGAAATCCATTCAATTTAAATTAATATATTTGGGCAGACAACTATATTAGACTTCTTGTTGTTTTTCAGTTATAATGGTAGCCTGTGGTATGACTAGCCCTCTTCAAAAATCTGTGCAGTTATTGCCTTTCTTTTGCCTAGGGCCCATCATGTGTTTTTGATTTCAATGAGCTGCGCTGCACTACCTCATTAAAAGAAACACTTATGCAAAGCAAAAGGATGTGCCTCATGACACAAGGTATGTTGCCAGCTTTGAAGGCTGCATTGTTTCCAAAAAGAATATCAAACAGTTATACATGCAGTTAGTATTTGTGGATAATAGCTGGAACATACCACACATCTGCAGAACAGTGAACATGGGTTAAGGTTTATAAAAAAATACAGATTACAAATAAATTAGAATGCCAGAAGCTGGGAGAGAGGGGGAGCATGGAGAGAAAAGCTGGGAAGAACTTCCATATGCTTAGTCAATCCAACTTCATCACCCTATAAATATCAACATTTATACCTTTTCCCATTCTGCTGAAGACTACAGCCTCACACTGCTTGATAGAGCACTTTCCTTTTTAAAAATCACATACGCTGCATTTTTATATTTACAGATTGAATCTTGACATCTGCATGGTTTTGTTCCAGGAACATCCATGTATACCAATTTTCGTGTTATACAAAAGCATTTACCATGGTAACCAATGCATCAATATCCCTTTCCCAGGCTTAAAAAAAGCTTCAGCTTGGAGGCAGATAACTGAATGGGATGCAATTCAGGTATGATTATCACTTTGTATGAACCTGACTTTGGCCAGACTTCAGAAGCTAGTGGAGGAGATAGTCCACTATGAAGAGTCAGACAAATGACAAAATTCATATAATTCTGTCACAAGTGGAGGGAGGGGTCTGCCTCCCAGCTGAAACCCAATCTGAAGCTTTTTTTGAAGCCTTTTCCTTGCAAGATTGCTGCATTACCATGGTAAGCAGGCTGTTCTTAAGCCATTAATTACTCCTTAAATTATGCTTATCTTTTAATTTAAAGGGCCAACTTGATTGGTGTTGAGTCAAAATCACTGATTAAAAAATGCTAATAATTAGGTTATACTGTACAGGTATATGAGTTTTTTCCATATAAACATTGTATAGCTATTCCCTTTCAAAGATCTCAAGTGTCTGAATCATTTGTTTATGCACTACCCTTCTCCCATAGGACCAGGGACGTCGCTAGGGAGGTGCAGAGGATGCCGCTCCACACCAGGGTGATGTGCCTTGGGGGGTGATGCAGTGGGGGGCAGTGACACCCCAAAAAACGAAGTTGCTTGCTACCCCATTCTGCAATATGTCTTTGGATTCGTCTCAGAGAGCAGAGTCCAAGGCAAAAATCCACTTTGGGCTAACACCGTCCTAGCCAAAGTTAAGGCCAAAAAACAGAAAAAGTCCCAAAAGCCCCAAAATTTGCATATCACAGCATTACTTGCGAGTAGGTGAACACGTCATAGTCTGCTGGAAAGGGGAGGATGAGAGGAAGCCAAGGAGATATATACCGTATATATATCATGTCCTACATTTTTCTTGGGTCTCCTGCATTTTAGGGGGTCTCATGTCCTCTTTTTTTGGTTATGACATATGGTTAATCTGCCTAAAGCCTATTTGGAATTAATAAACTATGTCTGCAATCCTAAGAACACTTTAGGATTGTGCTCTATACATATTAAATTATATGTAATAATTTTAAATGTAATATTCATAGAATAATAGATATTCAGTAACTAGCTAAAATGTACCTGAGTTGCCGGAGTAAAATTTCCCCGGTAGGCCATCCCCCACTGCACATCTTCCCCCCTTGTGCAGTACCACTATACAACCTTTTATTTTGTTATGTTATGCACTTTTCTTGGGTGTCCTACATGGGGGGGGGGGGGAATCTTCTCTATCCAATTATGACTTATGGTCACCCTGGTCTAGCAAAACAAAAAACAAAAAACTTGCTGAGTTTAAAACTCAGTTTAAAACTGATTTAATCCCAAATCATACTGAACTGGTTTAAATATAGGAACTGAACTGGGAGTTTGGGTAGAAGTGAAAATCTTACTGTATTTTTTGGGGGGGAGGGGGAGAGAGGAGGGATTTGAGATTATTTACTTGATTAACTTTAATGCATTTATAATTACTTATTTGCCTGATGATGTCACTTCCAGCCAAGACATCACTTTTAGTGGATCCTGGACAGATTGTCCCTCTAAAAAGTGGGTCCCAAGATAAAAGGTTTGAGAACCACTGCAATAAGTTGTTAGAAAGGTGGCACCCTTCAGGGGGTGACACCACTCGAGAACAAAATAGCTAAAGAAAATACTGTACAAAATAAGAAAATACTGGACAGTACTGAACTGTACCTTTGAAAATCTTCATGGCTGGTGTGACTGTTACAGAGAGGGGGATGACTGACTGCAATCTTAAAGACACTTTCCTGGGAGTAAGACCCATTGGACAAAATGGGGCTTACATCTGAGTAGACATGGTTAGTCACTGCTATCAGTGACTCCATTAGTAATTGTGAAAGAGCACAATCCTAACCATGTCTACTCAGATGTAAGCCCCATTTTGTCCAATGGGTCTTACTCCCAGCAAGTTTTTTGTCCATTGGCTCAATGGAATCTTTGTCGTTTTGTGCAAATTTAGCAGCACTCGAACATCGATAAGGCACACCTTCCACACTGCCACACACAGATTCCACATACAAACCTGGCTCAGGCTGCTCCCCCCCAGACTTCCCATGAGTTCCCTGGCCATGGAAGTCTATTCCAAACTTTGCCCAGGGCCCCAATGTAGCTCAAGCTAGTCCCCTCATCCCGCTGTGATTTCCCTTGCCATGGAAGCCTGTTCCAAGCTTCCTCAGAAGTGCTCTTTACTCAAGACAGTGCTCTTTATGCAAGTCAAAATTTCTGAGAAAATTTTGCTCTTTACACAAAATTTTGCATTTTTATTCAAGTCACTTTATTCAAGTCACTCTTTACTAAAGGTACCACTGTAGATGCTTCAGGGAGCACATATGACATCAGCATCCAGGTACCACACCTTGCAGCTGGCATTTTGAGGTTGTACACATCTACAAACACCCCTCAATGCTTGTAACCTGTGATGGTCCTTTCCTCTAGGAATTTGTCCAAACCCTTCCAAAAGGCCATTGAGATTAGATGCCATCAGCACATTCTATAGTAGGGAATTCCACAGAGTTACTACATGCTGAGTAAAGAAATATTTTCTCTTGTCCATCCTAATCGTCCCAACCTTCAATTTTAGTGGCTGTCCCCTCATTCTGGTGTTATGTGAAAGGGAAAAGAGCATCTCTCTATCCACTCTATCCATCCTTTGCATAATTTTGTTCATCTCAATCATGTCTCCCCTCAAGCGCCTCTATTAGAAACTGAAAAGTCCCGTGTTGTAGCCTTTCCTCATACAGAAAGATGAGGCCTTCTCAAACAGCCATGTCTTCACCAGACATTTAAGAACATATAATGTTGGTGCCTGACTGGAGGACATTCCATTGAGCTAGCATTTCTATTGAAAAAGTCCTGCTTCTCAAGAATGCCCACTGAGCTTCTGACCAGCTTTAGTATATGAGGGGACATATCCAGAAGAAGGCAGACCTTCAGGTATCTTTCAGGCAACTGGAAGTGTGGAGAGCCTTGCAGAAGGCTCTGCAGGCTTCCCAAACTCCCAGAGAACTTGCAAGACCCAAGTAAGTTTAGAAAAATGTGTTCCTGAAAGTGTGCAATCCTGGGGATTGTGCTACTGTCTTTCCCCTTTCTCGCTCCTTAAAGGGAAAGGGACAGTACTTCTTAGGTTGGTGAGTCACACTTTACCAGGTTGAGAATCACTGGAAGGGCTTCTGAGGTAAAGGTTCTGGAAACATCACACATTCGAGTTTGCAGTTTAAAAGAAAGAGGCTTCTAAAAGTTTGAAGGAAAAGTTGGCAATGTTCAGAAATCTGAGTTTTAGTATCTCACAGTTACAGGTGAAATTGACAGGGCAAATCAAAAAGGGCTAATTTCAATCTGAATGATATACATAATGAATGAAAAACCAACAATATTAAACAAACTTCAGAATTATTTTTAAAAAGTGAAAGTGTATAAGCCTGCAACCTTAATCCCCAGTCACACCAGCAATAGTCCTGGACCTGTGTGACGGTGTTGCAAAAGTGCTGGCTTTAGGCCAGCGTGCAGACTTGCATCAATCTCCCCACATCATTGCAGGTGAGTTATGCTGGCCTAAACTGGTTAGGATTGTGCCCTAATTGAATTACAGGCTTCGTTCCAAATAAATCTTACCCAAATCCACCTGAGTATTGTCAAGAATTTTTCTTAATTATTACCAATTTGTAATTTTCATTTATACCTGCTCAGCTTACAAATAACATTCACAGATTTGTATTAAAAGGACAGACATTGACTCTTTCACATGAGAACATCATGTGAAAGGAAAGTTATGTCAGAAATCATAAGAAATATTAAACTCATAATAATGCACTGTAGCTAGAACAAGACTCAAGCACAGTAACAAAGAAACAGACTGTGAGCAGCAAATAATCATTTACTGATTATTTTGCTATGTAACTTGCATTATGATCTATTTTTTTCTTGAAATGCAATTTATATGTATTCATAGTCATCATCATCATTGGCATCCTTCAGTCTCAAAAGACTATGGTATCATGCTCTGATTGGAGGTCCTGAAACAACATCTAGTGTGGCTAAAAAGGCCAATTTGAGAGTGGCAATCCCTTCCACACTGAGGACAAATAAATTCCGTCCCCTGCCCAGGCCCCAGGTTTCACTGCTTTCGGGTCTGTCTCTTTGCTTTAGCCTGCCGAACAAGTGTCTCTTCCAGTTGGAGAAGGCCATGCTGGGTCTTTTGCCTCCACACTGAATGATCGGAGGTCAAAGTTTCCCAGCTGTTGATGTCCATTCTCAAGGCCTTTAGATCCCTCCTGCAGATGTCTTTGTAGCGCAGCTATGGACTCCCTCTAGGGCGTTTTCCCTTCACTAATTCTCCATATAAGAGATCTTTTGGAATCCGACCATCAGCCATTCTCACGACATGCCCAAGCCAGCGTAGATGCCGCTGTTTCAGAAGTGTGAACATGCTAGAAATTCCAGCACGTTCCAAGACTGCGTCGTTTGAAACTTTGTCACGCCAGGTGATGCCAAGAATACGTCGGAGACAGTGCATATGGAAGGTGTTCAGCTTTCTCTCCTGCCATGCATAAAGGGTCCAAGACTCACTGAAGTACAAGAGTGTGCTCAGGACACAAGCTCTATAGACCTGGATCTTTATATGTTCCATCAGCTTCTTATTAAGCCATACTCTCTTTGTAAGCTTGGAGAACGTGGTAGCCGCTTTACCAATACGTTTATTCAGCTCAGTATCTAAGGAGAGAGTGTCAGAGATAGTTGAGCCAAGGTACACAACGTCATGGACAACTTCCAGTTCATGTTCAGAGATTGTGATACAGGGAGGTGGATCCATACCCTGACCCTTGACTTGTGTTTTCTTCAAGCTGATTGTTAGTCCAAAGTCTTGGCAGGCTTTGCTAAAACGGTCCATAAGTTGTTGAAGGTCTTCAGCAGAGTGAGCAGTAACAGCAGCGTCATCGGCGAAGAGGAACTCCCGCAAGCTTTTCAGCTGGACTGTCGACTTTGCTCTTAGTCTGGAAGGATTGTAGAGTTTTCCATCTGATCTGGTCCGGAGATAGATTCCCTCTGTTGCATTTCCAAAAGCATGCTTCAGCATGACTGCAAAAAAGATCCCAAATAAAGTTGGTGCGAGGACGCAGCCCTGCTTCACTCCACTCCGGATGTCAAAGGAATCTGATGTTAAGCCATCAAAAACTACAGTGCCCTTTATGTCCTTGTGAAACGACCTGATGATGTTGAGGAGCTTAGGTGGGCTCCTTGGGGAGGATTTTAAAAAGGCCATCCCTACTAACCAAATCAAAAGGCTTTGTAAGATCTATGAAGGCTACAAAGAGTGGCTGTCTTTGTTCCCTACATTTCTCTTGCAACTGTCAAAGGGAAAATATTCATAGTATTGTATTAATAACTGCTAACTTCTCAGAGGATTGTGACATAAATCTTGAGGTTGAAAATAAAAAATCTCTTTACATAGTTGGGGTTACCCCGTAACCCCATAGGCTTCTGATAAAAGAAAGACAACTGTTAGAACCCTTCATCCAGTAGCAGCAATGTGCTATGTAGCCTGCTTGCACAAGCCAACAGCAATTTTATAAACCTTTTGAAATACGTACTTGCTGAACTTATTATCATAGAAAAAAGACACTCATCACCTCTCACACACACTACCAAATGTCTGCCTCTTGCACAAAGGAACACCTTCACTAAATTTATCTTTAGCAAATAGTTCATTTCTTTCTCCCTAAATATTTACTCTGCGATGAACTCAGCCAGTGCAGGTCTAGCGTGGGGAGGGAAGCCTCAGGTACTACACTGTATGGGCCTTGTGGGGGCAGCACCTCTGCACCTACCACCCCACCACCTGTCCTCCAAAGCAGAGGGGCAAGTGAAGCCCTGCACTGAGTTCATGACCACTTGGAAAGCCTTCTGAGGCTTCAATATTGTTTTAATCAGTCCTTCCGGGAAACCAAAAGTACTGCTTAAGATCACATTGGAAACCACAAACTGTCCCAAATCCCATGTGAGGCTCTGTATAAATCCCATGTTGAGGGACAGTGTGATGCAGGAGGACTTGTGGTCCAGAGTGCCACAGGAGCCTGGTCTGTATCTAAACCCAGTTTTTATCACCATTAACGTTATCAAGAACCTTTTAACACATTCTTTCAACACAGTGAGGTACCTCCTATTCATGTCTTTGCAAGCTATCCAAAACTTCCTTAGGTTGCAATCTTAAATTTTAAAGAAAAAGAAAAGAAGGGATAGGCTTCTCAAGGCTCACAGGCAATCTGTTCATTACTACTGTAACAAACAAGGCAGTCTGTTGGGATAACTGCTATTGTTGGGGGAGGCCAACAATAATGCACATGGGCCATCCCTACAGAGGATCTGGACTCTCCTGCTGTAGTAAGATTCTATTTACAGAAGCTGAAGGTGTAATTCATTTTAAAAAATCTGGCTATCAATCTAATACAATGTATCAACAGAATCTTTTCATTATCACAATAGTACAGTATTCATTTTTTTAGTTTTCATATTATTCAATTATGAAGATAATGTAAACATCAAGTCTTCAGTCAGTTGCATCAAAAAAATTAGGTGGTTAAATGACCTTGATAAATGGTGACTTGAAAATCTATTTACATACTCCATGAATACCAGAACAGAACTCCTTCATATGTCTGATGAAGTTAGGTATCTCTGAAGTTAGGTAGGTTTTCTCCTCCCTACCACATATATACAATTACTTTTGTCTGTCAAGAGACATGAGGGTTCACATCCCCTAGATAAAATGTTTTAGCTAATGTCCAGCTATCTTACCTATGGAAATCCTCTGGTCTGTTTTGAAAATGTTTGACAATCAATCAAACAAATGCTTTTAAGCTATAACCACAAGCTCTCTTAAAAGAAGAGGGGGCACACTTTGACTAGTCAAGTCACACTTTTGGTGACAGAAACCTTTCCTGAATTTCTAAAGCCAAAAGCACTAAAATCAACATTCCCATTGATTTTCACAGCCTGTTCCACTACACAGTTAAGCCACAGTCATTGAATTTAAGTTGATGGGCAGCAGAATCTTAACCTGTGCCTGTGCCATATCTAGCACAGCTCAGAGTTAAGAAGATTTATGCCCCTTTGTCCTGAGTAATGCCCTAGCCAGTGCAATGGTTTACTTGGCAAAAAAGGTGGTTCAGGTTGGAGACGGGCCAGGCAAGGCAGTGCGAAGCTCTTGGCAGCAGTGATGCATGCCAAGTTCCTATCCCCCTTTTTCATGCCCCAGATCACCATACCTCTGAGTCACCTGGACATATGCCAACAAAATGGCAAGAATAGGTTCAAGGAACCTATCTGAGGCCAGTTGGCCATCAGGAAGGTATGTAAGAAAAAGTTTTAGTTCCCTCTCCTAGACTTTCTGGTCACCCACTCATATCATTCAAGAAACCCTCCATCAGGAAAGCTTCATTCTATGGGATCATAAGAGGTAGGATTGAGCCTTCACAAGTCTCTCTGGACAGAAGTTCAAGATGCAAACCCCTTGCTGCATGAAACTGCTGCTGCTTCATGTTTATTATATGGGATGCAGTACTGTGTGACAACAAAATGCATTATGGTAAGTTGTTGTACTGTGTGCACCACACCCCCACCAAACACAATTGGGCTCCCAGTAGGGGAACGCTCAATGGACTGAAGCTGTGTCACACATTGTTATTGTAATATACATTCCCAGAAACAGACATAGCACAATGGCAGCTCTCAACTTTTTAAATAACACTTCCAACAATAATAGCCCTTCAAATAATATTTATGTTATTAAATAAATCTTATCTGATTTCTGAGCCTAGTTCAGAAATTAGAGAAAGTGGACAGTCAGCGGGAAAAAACCACAAATTTGTTTTGCTTGCCTCATGTGTACAAACATGTACGTTATAGGACGCATTTTCTAATATTTAATAGTATTGCCTTTGAACAACAGATATATTAGAACTACCTTTAACATGCATTTTTCCCATTGTCTCACACAGAAAATTTCATCAACTTAACAGATAAAACTTATGAAGTAATTTAGGTTCTTTAGATAGCACCAATGACAGAATGTTAGCTTTCTTTGATCATTTGAACTGATGAACTGAACTGAACATACTCTTTTCCAAAAGCCACAATATCAAAATGAGCATTTTAAAAATCACTATTATGGAAATCCAAAACAAAAAAGTCTGTCCCTTTTTAGCTCTGCATATAGCACATCACTTTAACATATTAATTATCTATTTATTAGATCTGATTTTTAAATTCATGTTTAAGAACTGCAAATATTTCTTATTGTAAAGCATTTCATTATGTAATTTAAGCTAAAGAACAAACAATTAGTTTTCCTAGGGAAAAGTGCAATTGCAGACTACCACTGATAATAAAGAAATAAATATGAACTGTGGACAATTAATAAGCACATTTTAAAAAAAACCATAATTTTTTCACTCTTTTCAAAAGACCTAGTAAGAGAAAATCAAATTCCATTGTAGAACTGAAACTTCGTAGTGGGATTTTGGCTTCAGTTTCCAATATATGATCCATCTCAACATCTGGCTAACACAATTTACCCAAAATGATGCACATGTGGGATAAAATAAAACTACCACTTCACTAGTAAGGACAGAAACATTGTCTCTGGCTGCATTTGTTAGTTTATTTCTAGTCTATTTCTCTTTGGCTTTATTTTTTTGGTAAACTGTACATTTTTTATTTTTATTTATTTTTTATTTTTATTTTTTATTTTATAAACTGTATATTTATTTTCTGCTTTTGAATGTCCATCCATTATTTTGCAATTTTACACAAAATGACCAGTTAAGGGATTAATAAGAGGCTATACTTAAAATGCACCTGGTTCTCTCCACAAGAGAAAACACATTGCATAATGCCAGCAATTTGTCCTCTTCACCACTTTTTCAATTTTTTCATATCAATAAGATCAAGAGTTAAAAGGGAGAGTAGTACTGGAGTATATAAAAACCCAGTTACAGGAGTTCCTGTTATAAGTTTTCCTATTATATGTTTCTGTGCATTTAGCCCTACAATCCAGAGTAACTATGGGAGCACATTGTCATGTTCCTGCACATCCTCAGCCCTTTCCTTAGGTCTTTCCTCCTCAGGTTTACCTTCCCCGTCTGACATGACGATAAACCATACTGACCCGGTGAGTACCAAGGAAATAAAAGCTTTACTTTACTATGCAATAAAGTACAGTCTTTGCACTGTAAAGAAAAGGTTGCACAGTCTTTGGTAAAGTTTTCCCCTTTTTAACAACTTCCCTCTTCCCCTTTGGTTACAGGTTACTTCACCTGTTCCTGCTTATTCTTGTGGTCCATAATCACACAGGTAATCTCCCCTGCCATCTCTAATAATTGTCTCCTTTGAACTGTCAAACATTATTAACTGTATGTCTTTTCTTTTACAGGTCCAGGTAGGTGATCCAGTCAGGAGCTGAGGTGTCCCACACTCTCTCCAGCCAAGCTCTCCCACTTCCTCCTCCCAACTCCCACCTTTTTCTCCCTTAAATACCTCTCCCGTGACCCCGGCCCTTGTCTCCCTCTTTCTCCTTCCAGGGCGGGAGGTAGGCTCTCCCCCCTTCAGCGTCCCACACTGGATCAGGCCCCACAGTGATTCCCGGCCTGAATCTTCCTCGCCCCCTCCTTCTTAGGTCTACGATCTCCCGTAGTGACCAGACCTCCACAGCATCCGGAAAGTCTTTTACATCCAAGGGAGGGGAGGTCGGTGAAGGACATTGACACTTTCAGCCATGTAGTTCCCCAGGGGGACAAGGTTCACCTCATTCCAATCCACTTAACACACGTAAGAGACATTACATGCACCCATACTTACTGCACCACTTAGTGAAAACCTATGGAAAATTCATATTGCAATCCAGAGCAAATTGTTCTTACACCGGAACAAGCACTCCCCGTCATTACTCTGGATTTTGCCCATAGTCTTCCTCTTTTTGAAGATCTGGACATTAAAATTACCTCTTTAGATTCTGCACTTGCTGTGCTTGTGGGGTCTATACTCCTCCAAGCTCTTAAAGAACAAAATAAATTTGAATACTGGCTGATTGTATTGGTTGGTTTTTTAAGTCCTCATGGCACATCAAAAATGTTAACACCAGTAAACAGTGTTTCTTTTAATCCTTGCCAATGCAAAGAGATGTTGGGAATTGGTGTTTTTACCTTACTCAAAATATAAGTACCATACCATACAATACAAGTCAATCTCACAGATAAGGACAGGTAATTTGAACAAAAACCATGGAATATTCTATTGTCCATCTTAAAAAATAACCTATAAGTAATTGTTTCCAACCTATTGGTAAAATAACCTACAAGTAATAGGGCTACAGAGGCTCAGTGATTAAGACACCGTACTTGTCTACCTGAAGGCTGGTAGGTCAACAGTTCAAAACTGAGTACTGCAAGATGGAGTGAGCTCCTGTCTCTTGCCTAGTTCCTGCCAACCTAGCAGTTTGAAAGCATGTAAATGCAAGTAGGTACCACTTCAGTGAGAAGGTAACAGCATTCTGTGTGCTTTGGCATTTTGTCATGCAAGCCACATGATGACAGAGATGTCTTCGGACAACACTAGTTCTTCAGCTTAGGATTACAGGGATGAGCACCGCAACCTATAGGGCACCGCAACATGCTCTGCCCTAACTGCTGTCTCCTAACTATTCTGTATCCAGAGCAGAAAGTTATGCTGCATCCAGAGTCAGGAAGCCTGGGCTGCCCTAACTGCTCCATAGCATGCTAAGTAATTGACACATGGGGAGGACTTGCTCCTGAGGAGACACCCATCAGATCACACTGAATAAGGAACACCTACACCACCTACAGTGGTGACACGACTCTGCACCTCACCCGGTGCAGAAGTCTGTGCGTCACCCCTGGGATGCAAGCATCCCCCTACCTGGACTGCACAGTCGCCAAAGTTGGCGCCTGCGCAGTTGTTTCTGAAGCCAACTGAATGGCTTCAGAAAGAGTACTGTGCAGGCACTATCTCTGATGCCTGCACAGTACTTTTCTGAAGACTTTCAGCTTCAGAGGAGACTGTGCAGGTGTCAGAGTTGGTGCCTGTGCAGTACTCTTTCTGAAGCCATTCGGCTGCCTCTCCGCCTCCTGAGTGAGGCCAAATGGCTGTGCAGAGACACGGACTTACTCTGCTCTAAGGAAGTCTCCTCTGAAGCTGTTCGGCATGCTAAGTGTATTTCTGCGCAGTGCACCTCAGCTGGCCGTTTGGGCCAGCTCCGCAGACGAGTGGCAGCTTCTGGCTGCTGCTCCGCCTTGGAGCAGGCCTGAATGGGCGCGCTGACGCCCGGGGCCTGCCAAAAGACAGTCAGACTCCTCCGGCGCATCACGGAGTGCATCACCCAATGCAGCCCACACCAGCCGCACCAGTCTGGTGATGCCACTGGATGCCTGACTTATAAGGAGTCCCTGATGAGATGCCAGTACATTCTACAGTGAATACAAGGGGCTTCTTGGAGTGGCCTGCTGTATCCTGAGGTTTGTTGGCAGCCGTAGTTTGTTCCTTATCCTGAGGTTGAGAGGCAGGGGATGAAGCTAGGCTGGCCAAGAATTCAAATTTTTGGTCAACACTGCCATTCTTACTCGGGCCTTATCATGGACCCTTATGGGTCTACTCGTTACTATACCTGCTCCTGAGGTGGTATATCTCTGAGGAACTGGAAGAGGGCATTTCTGCCTTGGAAAAAGGCTTTGGATACAGAGTAACTGCTCTGCCCTAGGCAATGCTAAACATGTCCTCAACATGCCTCTCCTGAACTGCCTAGGGCAAAGCAGGTCCACCTCTCTTAGGGCACCCTATGTTGCCTTGCTCTGCCCTAAGCCTTTTCCAGAGTAACTGGGGTGGAGCATCTTGCAGTTGCTCCACCCTAGAGATAGATAGGGCAACCCAAGGACTCTTATGTGGACAGATTAGTTGCTCTGGATTGTGCTGATAGTCAGTCAGTCATGACTAACAGTACAACTGCAGGGGACACCTTTACCTTTTATGTATGTGATGCAGATACACCATTTTCTTTATCACTGAGAATGAACTCTCTTGGTATCTTTTGAGGGTGCTTCAGAGAAGTGTCGGCAAATGAAATTTGATACAGATATGCATCATGGATTGATTTTTAAAAATTTTCTGTAGATGGTGATTAAACTTCATAAGGTTCAATCCTAACGTAGGCTGGCACAACTCATCAGTCTCCCCATTAGTGTGGAAATGTAGGGAGGCAAGCACATGTCTGTGTACTGGCCCAACCCTCCCTCCAGGAGTGGCACAGAAGTGTCTTACGGCACTTTGGCGACACCCCCCAAGTCAGCATGGGACTTGTGCTGGGGTTAATGCCAGCTTAACTGAAAGTTAGGATTGCAGCCGTAGTTAGCTATTTCAGCTCAAAATATAAAAAGTAATTTTAGGTCAACATTGTGTGGCTTTTTGCTTTTCTTCTAATGTGAATGCAGGGGTGCTTTTTAGTTTTTATCTTTTCTATATTGATGAGTGAGAGAATAAACCGTTTACAATATGTAAACATTTTATCCAAAGCTGCTCCAATGATATAATCATTTCAGTATTAACTTCACCTCTCTAGTTAGAAGCTTGATGAAATTTGTTATATTTTGAGTGAAATTGATTTTGTTATTCCTAAATACCCATAAAAAATAACATGGAGTCAGGTTTGGTGATAAATATTTTAAAATGGACACATTAAACAAGATAGAGTGCATCTTAATCAACTTGCCAGCACTGGCATAGCTGTGCCAGTGGGGCACGTGCTGTATCTTGCAGTTGGTAGGGGACTATCCTGGAGGATGCCTCCTCAAGTTCAGGCAGTGTTTATTCCCTTGCATATGAGTTGCATTACCATTATTCTGATGCTGGAAAGTTGGTTAGGATTTCCCCCCTAGAAAGCATTTTTCCCTATATAAATCTAAATTTACTGTATTTTTTAAAATAATAATGTTTTATTTCTCACAGTTGGAAAAAAACACTATAGTTTAAAAGGAGAGGAAGAAATAAGAAAGAACAATTCCTTTGTTTCATTACTATCAGGATTTCTGAGCAATTCTAAAAAAAACATTGCCAACAGCCATATGGGGAACAGTGCTAATGATGTGTTCAAAGGGCAACATGTTACTTTAATCTTCTCTATGAATTTGATACGAGTCTGTTTATAGATTTTTAAATGATTTCTATTAAATATCCAGGAGTAGTGAGCATCTCATCATCCCTTTCCTTCACCTTCCACCCTTTTAGTTCCCGAAATGGAAGAGGAGTGTTTTGCTGTTGCAGAATTTTGCTTCACTTCAGATCTATTGTGTTGTTTATGAAAAAATGCTAAAATTTACAGTTCTATCCACTCCTAGAGTTTTTTTAAGATATTGTGAATTTGGGCACAATCCAGAGTAACTACGGGGAGTCCTTGCACCGGTGTAAGAACAATTTGCTCTGGATTGCAATGAGTTTCCCATAGGTTTCCACTCAGTGGTGCAGTAACTATGGTACACGTAATGTCTCTTACGTGCTCCCGTAGTTACTCTGAATTGTAGGGTTAGTCCTTGTTGAGTTCAAGCAACGTGATATGGCTGAAACTCCCCTTTTCAGTTCTACAGAATAGAACCAGTTATTTTTTGTTGACATTTTCACACCGAATGAAACAGTGTGCTTGTCCAACACTGAGCCCATAGACCATCCAAGACATGACATAAATAAACATAAGAAAAACCATACATTTATACTTATGTGTGAATATCAGATGAACAAAAGCAGATGCCAGAATCAATTATGTTTTTAAATACAGTAGTCTGATTATTTAAAACTTGAAACAAATTAAAATGCACACCCACTTAAAAATGACAAAGTAGAAGTGACTGTCAACACAATCCTAATTCCTGGTTAGGCCAGCACAAGTCCAGTGCTGGCATAGAGGTGTCACAAAACGGTCCTGTAGGTCAAGGAAGCTGCTAGTCAAAAAAAGTTTGGGAACCACTGCATTAATCTAAATGGGACACTTCTGAGTAGGCATACTTGTGATTTTACTGTTATTTGCCACAAGACAAATTTCCATATTGAGACTATTTAGGAATGAAATTAGTAGTCTGTTAGAGCTTTCCTCTTCAACAAATTACAGGTGAACAGACATGGTATATTTATGGTTTTGTTATTTTTGTTGTGACCATCTGTATTTGAAGAAATGCGTATGCAGTAAACACATATTTTACATCAGGAATTTAACCCCCTAAGGAAGTGAAAAGGGGTGCAATGCATTTTCATCCTATACTTAACACTGAAGACTGATCAACACCTGCTTGCGCGGAACTTCCAGTGCCAGGGCAGTTTTGCATAATCTACTTATGAATGAGCTTCCAGAATGGAACATGTTCACAAGTATATATACTGTGTGTGTGTGTGTGTGTGTGTATGTATATATATATAGTGTCAGACTTAAAAACATTTCTGTGTGGTTTACTGACTAATATATGATACAGACAACTGAGATATATTTAAAAAAACATTTTATATATGATAAAACAATACAGAAAGGTAAAAAACATACAGCGCAATCTTATGAAGGGCTTATTATGGGAAATCTACAATTGGTAGCTGTAGATCTTCTTATGGTCTTGTAAACTGTGTTCCACTCTTGCCTGCTGCTGGGTCGGCAGCAAAAACATTGATAAGTCAACATGAAATTTACCTTTATATGAGCTGCTGGATCGGGGACAGTTTGAATCATGTCCTTTAACAGCCAGCGTATGTACCAGATGGTTAGACCCCAAGGCAGCTGTAGACACAAGAAAATAAAATCATATAAGTACTGTACAAGAAAGCGTGTCTGAGCATGCACACGTGTGTACATATGTAGACAGAAAGAACATATCATCCACTTATTTCATTCAGACTTCAGAACATTAAAATGGATTGACTGGTGTGTGAGAAAACATGTTATGCTGCTGGAGCTTGTGTTCCAGCAGTATAAATGCACAATAGGATTTGGCTATAAACTGATGATAGTGCCAGTCCACATCTCACTGGTACCTGATATGATATTATGTATCCAGTAAACTGACCTCTGACAAGACAGCAAAAAAATAAAATCATGTGTATCTTTTATCAGAGTCACACATTGGATAAAACACAAGTTTGTGGTAGCTTTTCATCCCTCTGGCTTCTAGTTAGGCCCTTCAGTACTTCATATCAGTCTCAACATTTGTTTTCCTTTATTGCAGACATAGAAGGAAACAGTTTTAAATGCTAATTACCAACATTGTAAGAGGCAAAATTTTTTAACAGTGCATTGTTACAAACAAAAAAATTTTTTAACAGTGCATTGTAGTGCAAGCAGTCATATAATTTTTTTAAAGAATTATGGAAAAATTATTTCTTAATTTATAATATCAGAAGGCATAATGCAACCAATATACAGTTTCTGGGTATACACATATGGCCCCTGATGCAATATTGAGCAGAAATTGATTTAAGGAAGGGTGACCTGGGAGACCTGGTGACCTGCTTTCCTGGCAAATGAGAGAGTAAGGACACTAATAATGCCTGGAATCAGAAAGAAGAGAAAGGAAGCAAGTGACATCTGGTTGATCTCTAGATCAGAGAAATAGTAAAACTTCTCCCTGAGCCACGAACGAAACCTCTTACCTTCCTTCTCTTCCCTGGGCAGTGAATCAACCAACTGGCTTATTTTGGTAGTTTTGTTTACCTCAAACTGATACTGCATAGTTATTCTTTTATACTTTGTCTAGTTGGGCTGGAGAAGAAACTGCACACTGTAAATTCCACAGCCCGCCCGCCCATCCATCCATCCATCTACAGTATTTATATACCGCTTTTCAACTGAAAAGTTCACAAAGCGGTTTACAAGAAAATGAAAAAAATTAATAGCTCATTAATAGCTAATGGGTCCCTGTCCCCAAAGGGCTCACAATCTAAAATGCAAAAGAACACCAGCAGAAGCCACTAGAACAGACATTGCTGGGGTGCGTAGGGCCAATTACTCTACCCCTGCTAAATAAAAGAGGAACACCCACTTGAAAGAGTGTCTCTTGCCCAGTAAGCAGGGGCATAAAATTGAAAGATCACAGAGTGACTGACCCATCAACGCCCAGCCAAAACTGCCAAACCTAGAAGCATGAAATTTGGGGACAGTGTTCCTTCTGTTATGTAGGCACCAAGAACTGATCTTGGGAAATTCTAACTAAAGAGTGTTTAAAGGGGCACAATGTGCCTATTGTCCCTATTCTTTACATTGAAGAATTCCTGCCTGAAGGACACTCTGCCCCAACACCGGACCTAAAAGCATGAAATTTGGGGAGGGTATTTTTAACATGATCTGAGCACCCACTAAGAACCAATATGTAGAAATTTAACTCCTAAGGGGAGAAAGGAATGTAAAGTGTTTTCAACCCTATGCTTAACACTGAAGACTGATCTCCAGCCCCAATCTCTGGACTTAGAACCATGAAATTTGGGGAGAGTATTCCTTCAATGACATGAGCACCCACTCAGAACCAATTTGGTGCATGGGGGAGGATGCATTGGAGATTAGGGGTAAACCACTGCACAGTGGCGCCTACTGCGCAACAATGCCCAATAATAATGCCACGTTCACTGCTGCCTGCCACTGACCCAAGAGCCTCCAATAGTCATTGCCCATCAGTGCCCAGGCCCACAAATATTCTTGAAGTTTTACTCCTACAACATATAAAACTGAAGTCACTTACTGACTCAGTGGCTCACTGACTGACTATCAATGCCAAACCAAAACAGCTAGACCCAGAAGTGTGAAATTTGGGGAGGATGTTTTTTCTGTGATGGAGGCACCCACTAAGAACTGGTTTTGGGAAGTACCAAAAGGAAGGGGGCATAAAGGGGTGCAAAGCTTTTTTATCCCTATACTTTACAATGAAGACTTCATGACTGATGAACACTCTGCCCCAACCCCTGGACATTGAAGCATGAAACTGGGGAGGGGGGGGTAACCCCTTATGTGTTGTGCACACCAATTAAGAACCTATTTCTAAAAATTTAACCCCTAAGGGGTGAAAAGGGGTACATTTTTGTTCTATACTTAACATTGAAGACTGATAAAACCCATCCCCAAACTATGCATCTGCCCGGTTGGGGTGCCCATGGTCGAGAGGGTGTATGTGGCATGGGGGAAGTGTTGCACCAGGAGGGGGGATTGGATGCTAATTGGAGGGATTGAAGGTGTGCCCACACAGACAAATATTCTTGAAATTTTACTCCCCAAACACAGGTACATTTCGCTAGTTTATAATGAAATCTGGGAGGACTGGAATTCTTGTGAGTTCCCACTGACTTTAGTCAATGGGAAAGCAGCAACATCCAATGCAAATGGCAAATGTATTGGTCCATGGATAATTAATATTGATATAATGGCTTAAGAAGAAACATGAATTAGAGTCAATTCCTGGCCTCAAAAGCCAGGGTTGGGTGTCATAAAACTGCTGTACAGCACATTTACAGCACAGTGGGAGAAGGTAGCGCTGACACTGGTGCAGCATCAGTTGGGTCCAGCACTGGAAGAACACTGTCCAGAAACAAGCCTTCAGCTTCTTTCTTTGGTGGTCTCCCAGCACAAGATCGGCACAGCTTTTATGTCACCACCCCAGAACTTATGGCATCAGATTGCGAGAGTTGCTGCCATAAGCCCTCCACAGGCTGCTTGATTAGCAAAATGTTTTGTTTGATGTCTATTTTTTCACTGCATTGAAGTTTCTGATCATTATGATAATTATTTAGGTATTCTGATGTTTGAGCACAATCCTAACTATATCTACTCAGAAGTAAGCCCCATTGTGTTCAATGGGTCTTACTTCCAGGAAAGTGTCTTTAGGATTGCAGCCATTATCTCAAAGAAGAGGAAAGCCCTTATGACCAAGATCAATTATCACTATTATGTCAAATCTCATATTGCATTCCAAGTAGGGATTAGAGGTGTTCCCAGGTCAGAAGGAGGTGCCACATGAGGCCCAGCCAAGCCTAGCTAGTAGGTGGAAAGCAGCAACATGCAACAACACATCAATGAGAATCTCCAAAAGAGAAGGAATGGGGGAAGCACCAGATCAGAGCTGCCATCACCTCCTACAGGAGAACCCATATGTGACTTCATGTGCTATCACGATGTCACATGACATCACTGCCTCTGGCAATGCTTCTGCTTAAATGGGCCACTTGGTGTAGTTTTTTAGAGTATTTACAAAATCATATTTGCTGGTACAAAAAGCGTTTGTTTTTTAATGCAGCTGACAGTTTTACAAATAAGCCAAATTCATTTTTTTAAGACTAAAAAATTACCTCTTGATTTAGGCAAGAGTACACACTGTACTTTGCAGGTTGCTTATTTTTAGTTGCTAAAGTGTAATATGTTAAAATATTAAAGTGATTTGAACTGGATAATGCCAAATGTGACTAATGGTGCAAGAAAACAGTCTCAAACAGAAATTAGAAACACTTTTGATGTTTATTTCACTTTCTTGCTCTTGTGGAAAACTTTTACAGCCATGGGAGTGACAAAGAAAATCTTAAGTAGTGGAAAGCTCCCCATTTTTGTCATCACAGAATGCATGGATGTTGCCAAGGATGAATAACATATATTAATAGTAGGTAAAAAACTTGATTTTACAAATATTTTCAGAAATCAACACAAGAGCATTTCTTCCTTGTTTGTTTGCACTCAAAGTTCCACTAAAACCAATGCTTGTCTCTGACTTTGCTGTGACAATTCCCTGGGAATTGAGATATGTTATATATGGTATTCACCTGAGTGTATGCCATAAAAATCGCTAGGCCATTGGCTTCCTTAATTTAGCAGATGTTACTTCTATAAAATGCATAATTTGTGCTGTTAAAGGAATAGAGATGCAATACTAACCTAAACCAGCAAAACTAATTGGTAGGGATCTGCAAAAGGTGAGGTTATTTTTCCTGACAAAGACGTGTTATCACAAAATAACCTCGCCTTTGCAGGTCCCTACTACTGTAATTGTTCTTCCTGTTCCCGTGATGGCAAGTGCGTGTAAAGAGGCAAGCACATGTTTGTGCACTGGCCTATCCCTCCCAAAGGAGAGGGGCAGAAGTGCATTGGGGTATTTTGTGATACCCCCAGGTTAGCACGAATTATGCCAGCCTATCTGGAGCTTAGGATTGCAGCCATGTTATGCAAACCTAAATGTGGGATCTTCTGATGAAGTATGGTACTATGTGTTTCAAACACAATGACTGCTGGAGTAAAAACAAATTTTGTTTGTCTGCCAACACTTTCTGCACCTGCAACACAAAATAAATTGAGACGGGGTGTTTGGGCAGAACCCCCACCAGAATGAAAATGTTTTGAAGAACTCAAGACTCTCCCACCACATCAACAGTGGGTTTCAGAATCTAATGAATAAACCCAGCTCTGTGGAACAGAGGCTGCCTCATAGGTAACAGTGGTTGCTTTGGGAAGCAGAGAATTCTGAGGACAATCCAAATTCTATGGGTATAATATTAGGGATTGAAGTTGAAACTACAAGCCATTTTTAGTCGGGAAATGACAGCAATTGTGAAGGGCTCAGTTTCAGAAAACGGTTGCCCATCCTATGAAATGATATATATACACGTGTCATAAGAGAGACGTATTTTGACCCTGTTTCAGTTATGGTAAGGAAACGCTAGATCTTTTGAATTTCCATCAATATTGGGAGGAAGTAAGCTCTGCTTCAATTGTTATCATGACCATCCACAGCTTTGGTGCTAAATTCTAACAGTACTCATCACTCCCTTTTCTTGACATACTGTCTATATTTTCCTTTGGGGAGACAACAGAGCATCCTCTTAGATCACCTACATCAGCTACTATATTTTCAACCTTTTTCATCTCACAACACAACGAAAAGGTGCTAAAATTTTTAGGGTTCACCATCAGTATGACAATTGACAAGGCACACTGTGTTGCCAGTAAGAGGGTAGTGAAGAGGGCTTTCATTCCCAACAACAGTTCTTTTAATAAATTACTCTTTCCCATATGCCCATAGTACACTTGAGGACCATTTGCAGCACACCAATGTACTGTGGCACATTGTCTGAAAATCAGTGGCCTACATCCTCCTTCCAGACAGATCTCATCTCTTCCTTCCACATAAGATGATACATGTACCAGAACACTGTAGATATTGAAGGAAACTGGGGAAGATCTTAGGTGTTTATAAGAATGTTGTGGAGGGGTATAAACAAGGAGTTTCAGTAACTCTCTGCTAAGGTTTCAAAGGTTCTAGGGATGAACAAAGTATTCCTTTCCCCACCAAAAAATAAATCACCCCTGCTGGGAATTACAGCAATGTGTCTCCTGATATTCTGGGTAGAGCAGAATACAGTCAATGTTCAGTGTGTGAAAATAAATATATATATTTTGAAGCAATTTCCCAGGACTCTTACTTGTGAAGATATATTTCCACAGTATAACTAGACATACACCCTTGCATATAAGGTTAATGACATCCATTTTGCCTGTGAGTGGAGTAATAAAGTGGTATATTTTTAGGCTACAATCCTGTAATACTTGATGGGAATAGTTCTATTATAATCAATGGAACTTCCTTGTAGACATGCACAGGATGACACTGTTAGTACTCTTCTTTAAGCAAAATTGCAGGAGTTTATCATTCTGTACATAATTTTACAACCAGTCCAAGTATAAACATTTAAGTTAAAATCTGCTTTAAGCACTGGATCACCAGTTTATTTTTTAAATCACACTCAACCTCTCAGCAACAGTACAATAGTAGATATTGAAATATCTGAAATATCAGATATATAATATCTGATACTGAAATGTCTGAAAGAGGAAAATTTGATTTTATGACAGTATCCACAAGTACTATCTGGGTTTTTCCTTTATAAATGTTCAGTGCCTGTCTGGTAAATGATTGAGTATTATTCATTAATACATTTCTGCCTTCCCAATTATGCAAGTGAATGAATGCAGCTATGCAAGATTTTTTTTCAACCTTGACTTACTCCTAGAGGTTTACTAAGCGACTACATCTGTGCAGCAGATGCTCTTTAAATCCTGGTTTAGAATGTGGATGTGTGTGGGGAAGTTACATTTCCACACTGCAGGTTAGATAAATCTGTTGCCTTATTTAAATTCTGACCCTTGCATCTTATGAGAGGAAATGATACTAAAATCAGTTCTTTTACAGTAGGAATTTACAGCAGCAACCTGTAGAAGGTTATTATTAAACCCTTTCTTCTATTTTTTTCCTCTTGAAAGGCCACATTCATATTCAAAGCTATGTAACTTGGATCATGCAGCCACACGGAATGCATTGCAGCTATTCCTGGAACTCCCAGATTTGTACTGAGAAACTAGGAATTCCCCAAATGCATCTCTTCAATCCTGGTCACTTACAAATGTGATTAAAATGAAATTAAAGGAAGAAGAAAGCAAATGAGAGCTTTGAGTCACATCTGACACATTTAAAAGCAATGACCATTTTCTGTATTTCAGGGTTTTAACTGCCACTCTTAATACTGTGCAAAAGTGTTTGATAATGAATAGTCCCTGGTGCTTATCCTGTTACAGGATACACATACTCATGAATGTGATGCCAAGGGAAGGGAAAAGAATTTAGTGCATTCCGAGTGGAAAACCACAAAGCCCAGGAGAAAATAAATACATATATAGCTGCTACATCATATCAAAATTTTACCTGATGTAGGCCACATTTCTATTTTAGTTCTGTTGTGCAATTGTTCTAAAGGTGGCCTTTTGGGAAATTTCGGACTGAAATCAATAGTTTGTTTCCATGAACTTTACTACATGTTACAGAATCATATAGACTGTGGTGGCTCAGTGACTGAAAACACTGTGCTTTATCAACCTGAACTTTGGCAGGTTGGTGGTTCGAGATCTGAGTACTACAAGATGGAGTGACCTCCTGTCTCTTGCCCAGCTCAAACCTAATAGTTTGAAAGCATGGAAATGCAAGTAGATAAATGGGTATAACTTCAGTGGGAAGGTAACAGCATTCCATGTTTTTAGTTATACCAGCCACATGACCACGGAGATATCTTTGGACAATGCTGGCTCATCAGCCTTGTAATGGGGATGAGCAGTACATGAGCACTCCTTAGAGCTGGTCTCTAGACTAGCAGCTAGAGTTGGTCATGACTAGCAGCAGTGCGACCGGCAAGAGACGCCTTTACCTGTATCAAATCACAGCCTTTGGGCCAATGCATTTTCTTTAGTTTTGCCTAACATTTGCCATCTAGACCATTTTTGATTCTCTTCGCATTGAATTGCTTGAGACTAGTCAGCATTATCACAGTCAACATCCTAAGGAGCTGGTACAGGTTCGATGCAAATTGTAGACCAAGAGGCATATAGAAGAGTAAGAGAAGGATAAGCCTCCCGATGCACCCACCACTGGAGACAGTATGCTTCTTTTTGGTGTGGCTGCATCTGGGGTGGGGGTAGCATTAGACCAGTGATTTTCAACATGTGCCATGGCACACTTGTGTGCTGTGGATAGTTCTCAGGTGTGCTGTGGGAATTTGGAGACTGACATTCATTGATAGGAAAATTGGGGGATTTGAACAGTCCGGTGTGCCTTGTAAATGGTAAAAACAATTGATGGTGTGCCTTGACAATTTCCGTGCCTTGTTAAGATGAAAAAGGTTGAAAATCACTGCATTAGACTTTTACTCTTTAGTAAATTTGCTTAGGATTGCATCCTAAGCCACTAGAATAGCATTTCTCTCTCTCTCTCTCTCTCTCTCTCTCTCTCTCTCACACACACACACACACACACACACACACACACACACACACACACACACACACACACACACACACACACACACACACACACACACACCCCTATCCGTGAACAATTTCAATAATATTTGAAATATATAACACAATTTCAATAATATTTGAAATATATATAACGTGAACAATATTCAATAATATTTGAATAATATTTTTTCCTCTTGAAAGGCCACATTCATATTTAAAGCTATGTAACTACATTAGATGTGCTGCCCTCTTGTAATCCTTTCTATTACTATTTCAAATTTTCAAATCCATGTTATTCTTTGGCATAAATTCCTTGTTTCTATTTGTTTTGGGGTTTTTTATGTTGGCACCTCCATTTAAAATGTATGAACTTTAAAACAGGATAAAAAAACAACAGCTGTACAAACATCTGATTTTTTTTTTTAAAAAAAGCAAAGCCATTCTTAATAATGATTCATTTTATTACAAAAATTCTGATAAGGTTTTAAATTGCTTTTTTTTAAAGCAGGCTTATTAATGGAAGTGTTAAGGTATACTGCTGAAATAATATGGTATGTATGATCACACCCAAATGACTAACTGAATACACAATTTAGCTCTCTTTCCACTCTGCCAATCACTGAAGACTGTACTAATCTTCACTGTACTATGGAATATCACTTTTTTGATGTGCAAAAGAAAGTGCAAGCCCACCCATGTCTACACATATGTAAACTCCACTCAAAGGTCTGTGTGCATAGAACTGCAGTCTAAAGTTTTAATTAAGCATACTTTTGTTCACAACAGTACAGTAATATTTCCCATAATGCTGCTTCATTTAGCACTGATTCACTACAGTGTTCTTTGTCCCAATGTGATTGGGAAGCTATGGGAAGGGGTGGGAATAGTGTACGTTGGATGCTATTCTTCCAGTCCCAAATTAAAGAAAATGGAGGCTTTGGGACCTTGGAAGGATCAAAGTAAATAGCTTTTGAACATGATAAACAAAACCTTCTCTTCCTTATCTACTCAATGAAAGTAGAAGACTGCTGAAATTTTAGTGTTGATTAAAACATTGTTTATCTTCAATATGTTGACAAAAATATGGAATTAATGAAGATGTTCAACAGAACATTCACAGGGAAATCATAGCTGTGTTAGAACACTATAGTGTACTATATAGAAAGTCTGAAAGTTTCTTTCAAGATCTTGGGATGCAAACCTACAAGTTGTATCATATCAGTAAGTTGTAGTTTATCATTTTTGAAGCAGAGAAAGCTTCAATTAGACAACTGATCTTGGAACATTGTTGACCAACATCATTCTTTATCCTTTTTAGTCTAGAAAATGATGTTTTGCCAGTACAGTTTAAATCAGGAGTGTCACAATCTGGATCTGTATTATAGACTTGCCTTATTTCAAATTAAAACTTAATATCATCATCAAACAACAGTATTTACGTACTGTTTTTCAACAAGAAGTTCCCAAAGAGGTTTACAGAGAAATGAAATAATTAATGGCTCCCTGTCCCCAAAAGGCTCACAATCTAAAAAAGATGCAAAAGAACACCAGTGGACAGCTACTAGAAAAGATACTTCTGAGATGAGGAGGGCCAGATAATCTTATAAGCCATGTAGTAATGATAATCAGTGCAATAATCATCCACTTAATATCACTACACTCTATAGAAGAATGCAAGAAATGTAAGATGTAGTGCATGAAATGTAAGAATACGTAAACAAGAATTTTTGTTCTTTCTTCTGTAGTCAAAAAAGTGTCTGACATGGGAAAAATTCAAGCCTCATTTCTCTATTCTTTTATCATTTCTGATAATGAAGCACCATAGTAATGCTAGGTGATCCCTAAATTCTCCCATTTCCACAATTATATCATTAAAATGATTCATTCATAATAGGACATACAGTGTAGGGGTGAAAGGAGAGGAAGAACATCATTTTCCATGAAAAATCACCACAGCTGTCCCGCCTCCTTATGTTGAAGGAGACTGTCCTTACACCCTAGAAGACTGACCTGATTTCTCAGGTGTCTCCTCAGGTACGTATAACCAGACAGGGCAGCTGCAGTGCTTTTCCATGGACTGACAGAGCAGTTCTGCCTCCTCTGAAACCCTGCAGTACATGTACCTAATTCTTATCCAAAGAACTTATCATCTTCATCACCCTATTAGACAAAAGATCAGAACCATCTGACCCAAAGTTCTTAAAAGTTTGGACACTACTTAACACAAGCCTGATGTAGGTTTAACATTCCCAATTCCTTAAACACAGTTAAGAGTTCAGGAGCAGACTGGATCACATGATTCCTCCCATTCCTGGTGTGAATTCTCCCT
Organism: Cryptoblepharus egeriae; assembly: GCA_030015325.1. Classification (NCBI taxonomy): domain Eukaryota; kingdom Metazoa; phylum Chordata; class Lepidosauria; order Squamata; family Scincidae; genus Cryptoblepharus; species Cryptoblepharus egeriae. The sequence continues at coordinate 49,094,927 of JAREYC010000005.1, read as the reverse complement.
TTCCTTCTTAGCCTTACCATGGCTAGTCTTAATTCGGATTTAAAATCAGGTTTTGAAGCTGGCAGGGGTTAATTTGTGCAAGAACGGACAGAGGAAATCTACCCACAATCCCATAATCCACCAATAATCTCTTAATCATGATTAAGAGGTGGGTCTGCACCTGCACCCTCTCTTAGTATGTCTTCCTTTGAGACAAACTACATCTGAACTTTGCCCAGATTTATTTATGCCAAAGATTTACATTTACATCAGAAGTACAACCTACTCTGCTAAAACAGGTGCTTCTACTAACATCATTATACAAATTGGGTACAAGAATTGCACCCTTCTTTTTAACAATCACATATATATCTTTCAAAAGCCACACGGGAAATAGTAATAACGTTGGCTGTATTAATTTGAAGGCCATTTACTTTCACTGTCTTTTAAAGAATTGTCCAGCAAAGCTCAAAATAATACACATTTTCTGTTTCGATCCCTTAAAGCACCTGACCAGCACAAAGCCAACATAGGAATTGGCAGCCAAGATTCCATGTTTAAGAATTCACAGCTCTCAAAATATTGATCCAATCTGTCAGCAGTTCTTGGATCACTTCAACAGACTTTAACAATCAAGACAACCAGAGGTCATAGCAACAAATATTTCAAAAAATAAAAATATTTTTATCAAAGTGATTTTAAAATTTTTTGAATAGACAACTACCTACCCCAAGTGATTCAGGGAGAAAATAAGATATTACAGTCTCTGTATAAGAGAAAAATACAGTAGCTACTCTTTCCACATCCTGATGAACAGCTCACCATATGCATACACCAAAACAAACTACTAGTTAAATAAAATGAAGTATATAATCCAAATAGTGCTCCAAACATGCACCTAAACCGAACACATTTTCTGTAACCGAACACTTTTTCATTCAAACCAAATGCTACCCTGACAGAACCCCAAACTTCTCTTGACATTTTCACTAGTTTAAAAGGTGTTGTTCGGATTTAGCACTGCAGCATTTAAAGAATCTCACAAAGAAGAAATCAACCCCAACTATTCAGTGGAAGAACAGATACTGAAGCTGAAGCTCAAATACTTTGACTATCTTACCAGAAAGGTGGAGTCTTTAGAAAAGATCCTAAAGCGAGTGAAAAACTCAAAGCAAAAGGAGAAAGGCAAAGGAAGAGATATTTAAAAAATGTGGTATTTTACAAAGCAATTAAAATAAATTTGGAAAACTTCAGAAGTTAGTGGAAAATGGGGAGGGGACCTGGAAAGCTGTGTTCGATGGGGTCACAGAGTCAGACAACTTAAAACTAAGAAATAACAACAACACAAGGTTTCCTGGACCTTTCCTGGAAAGCTGCTGCCATTCAAAGCAGATATAACTGCCCTAGATAAATCCAATGTCTGATACTGCACATGTTCCTACAGGTTCAGCCTACTCTACACACACCACGGCGTGGATGGTGCCCACATAATTTAGAAAATAAAATGTTCATAGCTAGAAATGTTTGTTTCCAGTTGAGTATGGTAGGATTACAGCCTTTGTCTTACTGAACATAATTGGCTTACCTTTGATTAAAGTAAATAATAAAAGAACTTTATTCATAGCTTCTTATTCAAAGCAATCGGATAATATAAGTGTTCATTCAAACCTCTCCCAGTATATGAAGATGTAAAAGCAACCACTGAGACAATGCCGCTATTACCGTCTCTATCTTCTGCTGGTCCCCCACCAGCTGTGACCAAGTCCTTCCTTGTCTCATAGAGGCTAGAACCACTGACTTCACTGTGACCAGAAAGAGATGGAAAAGAAGCCATGAAGGGGGCTTTGTATTGGTGTAATGCAGGGATCTCCAACATTTTTGGCAGGAGGGCCACAGCATTTCTCTGCGCCTGTGTCAGGGGCAGGAAATTCAAATTTGAAATTTCACATTTCAAATTTGAATAAATTTACATAAATTTGCATATAAGAATGTATTGAAGTGGATTGCAAGGCTTGCCCAAGGGCCAAATAGAGGGGTTTGGCTGGGGGCCACATTGAGGCTTGCTAAGGGCTGCATCTGGCCCCTGGGCTGGGGTTTTTTGACCGCTGGTGTAATGCATGCTACTTGGCAGATGAATATGGTTAAAATGCTTATTTGTGTGGTGGGGCTGTAGTAGGAAAGCTGTGTGCAGCCACTGATGGCATCCTCTCAAAAAAGACAATTTTTCCCAACATCAAGTTGAAAAAGTTGTTGAAAAGGCATCAGCAAAGTGCAACATCACTGTCCCCCCAAAAATGTTAAGGTGTTTAGAACTCTTTTGTTTTAAAAAGAGGCTAAGGGGAGAGGGAAATGGCAGAGAAACACAAAATTATGGCTGATGTAGAAAAACTAAATGAAGAAAAGATTTTCTCCCTCATATTACTAGAACTTGAGGCCACCCACTGAAAGACTGGCAGAAGATTTAGGACAGGCAGGGGAAAGTATTTACTCACAAAGCACATAATACATTTATGGAATTCACTGCACAGGATGTGGTGATGGCCACCAAGTTAAATGCTTTTTTATAGTGAATTAGAAAAATTCATGGAGGACAAATCTATCAATGGTTGCTAGTTATGAATAACTATGTGGAACCTCCAAGTTCAGAGGCAGTATACCTTTGAATAACAGTTGTTGGTGAGGAAACAGGAGGGCTATTTTCTTCATTCCTTCTTTGTGGGGTTTTTAGAAGCATCTGCTCGGCCATAATAGAAAATAGAACGCCGGACCTAATGGACCTAAGATTCAGCAGAAAGGTTCTTATTGTTGTGTTCTTAAATACAATTCCATAACTCTGATACATTCCCCACCCAACACACACACACAAAAATTAATAATAGTCTTCAGCAAATATATTTCCATTAAAACAAGAATAAAAGATCCTTAAGCTGAGAATCTACTAAACATTTTAAAGGTTCACAGGTAAATTTACCCCTACAACCATAAGCAACTCCTCAATGTTAAAAAGTCTCCACGTGTGTCAATGAAAGAAACAAGCAATTCTCTACAATTGTCCACTTAACAGGTTGTACTTCTAGCCAACTGGTAGCAATCAAGCAAGACACATTTGAGGGCAGGAAATCTAAAATTAGGTTTTACTACCTATAATGGAGGATTTATGGGATAATTTAATTGGCAGTCTTGGGACAAAAACTCAGAGTGGGGGGGGGGAACCAAAACCATCTTTCTCAGCGTACTGTATGAACCTCTCCTGTGGTGTATTGAAAAACAGAGGCATTGGAAAATCAGTTCAAAGATGAGCAGTGCATTTAGGTTTTATGAAGGCAGGAAAGCATCAGATTTATTACAACTTTGTGTTTTCTCAAACTCTTTATTATACAAATGTTAAAGATGTGGTTTAAACAAAGAACAATTAATGTAATGTTTCTTATGCAAGGGAGTTGACGTATATCAATGCCTCTGTTTTGATATCACGCAAAGCATTAAAATGGGGGATATTACATAGAGTTCACAGAACCATAGAGTTGGAAGGGACCCAGTGGATCATCTAGTCCAACCCCCTTGAATGTAGTAGGAGTTCTCCACAAGACGAGGATCTGAACATAATGGGGCTTACTTCTGGGTAGACATCAGTGGTGGTCCAGCAGGTTTGCACCTACTCTATAGAACCGGTTGTTAACGACAGATGGGACATATAAAGTTTAAAAATAGCCATTTAAAAGTGGCTGCCAGATGGGCATAGAACTGGTTGTTAATTTCTTTGAATACCATCACTGGTAGACATGGTTAGGAGGCTGCAGTCAAAGACACTTTCTTCTGCAATCCAAGACACTTTCAAAGTGTTCCCCCCCTTTCTCCTTCTCTTCATCCTGAGCCTTTCTCTCCCCTGCTCCCCTTCTGGCTAGCCCTGAGCTGCTTCCCTCTTCTCCGCTGCTGTTCTCTCCCTCTGCCAAGCAGACACCCAAGAGGAACAGCGTGGAAGTGTTGCTTTCACTATGGGTAGGCGCGCTAGGCAGCCCTGACGCTTTTTAAAAGGGCTGCCGGGCAACGCGTCTGCCCCAACTGCCAACAAGTGTGCTTGTTAAGTGAAGTTGTGAAGCAACATTTGTTATGTGAGGCAGAATCCTAAAGAAATTTTTACTTGTTATGTGGATCACTTGTTAAGCAAGGCACTTGTTAAGCGAAGTACCACTGTATTTTACTTTAGAACTTACAGGTAACCCAACCAATTAATAACCCATAATAGTAGCCAACTTGATGACACTCACACAGTTAAACAGAAGTACAACTATTAGCTCTGATACATAGAAAAGGGAGGATGATCATAACAACACCTTATTGGTTCTCTGCAGTGTCATAACAACACCTTTTAGCTACCAAAACACTCAAACTCATTGGTCAGTTTTGAGTAAAGGAAATCCACTTTGTTACATATGTCTTTTTTAGTTATTTGGCTACAGCTTCTATTAGAACAGAGATATTTAGATGCAGTTTTATTGCATCCTGCATTAAATTACACACTAAATGATGAACAAATAGAACCTAATTATCAGAATTTTTTTACCAGTGATTTTATCTCAACATCTATCTATCTACAGTATTTATACTGTATACTGCTTCTCAACTAAAAAGTTCACTATGATTGCAATCCTAACCACATTTCCTGGTTACTATTCCTTAGTACTATTACTTCCTTAGTACTATTGAACACAATGGGACTTACTTCTGAGTAGACATGCTTAGGATTGCACTGAAAGTGGTTTACAAAGACACATGGAATACAAACCTAACATGAATTAAGATGGTTCTTTAAATTAAGAGCTAAATATGTCTTAAGAAGCAGTGAGCGACATAAAAAGAGTCTGCTTACCCTGATTATGTGGAAGGCAATTAATCTTGCCTGAGAAATAATTCAGAAAGGTTTCAGCTTTTATTTCCTTTCTGCTGGGGGGCAGACCTCTCCACAGCATGAATAAGTGAGGACCACTTCACAACTGCTTTGCAAGGGAAAGCGTCTGCTTTCAAGCTGAAACTAAGCTATTTTAAGCCCAGGGAAAGGAAATTTTCATATTGATTCACTGCCTGCTTTTGTTTAACATGAAATTGTAACATGTAACATGTAACATGAAATTGTAACATGTAACAATTGTAATGTGAAATATGGATATCCAAGAAGGTTCCTGGATCCAAATCTCATTGGAGGTTCAACCTAAAAAACATGAATGTATAATTCCTAAAAATTTTGATGTCCATAATTATAGTCACAAGTGTTCTAACCAGGGTTTTTTTGTGGGGGTGCTCACCAGTACTGAGTACTGGCACCTCAGTGGCTCTCCAAGTCGACATGCCTATGATTACAAATAACATCTTCATGGTGAGTACCCCACCTTTATTTTTAGGAAAAAGCACTGGAAAAGCACTTTTTTCTATTTCTAGAAAAAGTTACATGTCCCTTTCAACCCCAATATGGTGTCATTTTTCATACACTGTTATGGTGTCTCTTTTTTCTAGTGTGTAATCCCTTTGAAGACAGGGAGCCATTTTAAGTCAGGTTGAGAAGTTTTCTCTGCACTCTTTATTTCTCACCTTTCCTCCCTCAGCATGCAAATAGAGGAGTCCCATATTATCTTGTAAATACCCTGTGTGAGAGGAAATGGTCCAAGATCTCCCACTAAAGCTTTATGGCCTGGGTAAGGATCCAAACCTAGGACTGCTTGATCCAAGTTTAATACTGGCTCTCTTCTAATAATAAAAACAATGAGCAACTCCCATCTCCCTTAAAGAGCACTGCAGCTATAGTATAACACTTTCAGATAGTGAAGTTAGGGATGATGCCATTTCCTCTACATCTGTAAATACACATGGCTTTTGTCACTGAAGTTTTCAATTAACACTGATTTTAGACTAATCACTGCACAATTTCAGCTTCATGTATTTCACAATTTCAGCTTTATATAGTCTCAAAAATGAATACAATATATAACTGAGATTGAAAACGTCTGTAGCAAACAATTCCAAACTAGTCTACTGCAAAATCGCTACTGTGGATGGTTCATGGAAGATGCAAATTAAAGATTAATTCTGAACAAATGTCAAAATGGATTTTTAAAAAAATATCCTCAAGAGGGTCTTTTTCATAACATGCATCCACTTTGAAAATAAAATGCACATATCCTGCAATGTTCTCTTTCCCTCCTCTATATTCAGTTTTCCAAGAACAGTGCATGAGTAAGTATGCTATTTTAGTTAAGAGTTTAAAAGGCCATTACGGTAAAAAAAATGACTGTGTAAAAATGGCACCTTTTTACTTCACCACTCTATTCACTGCAAGTATTCTGAGTCATGTCTGCTTATTTTAATGCTCAAAATAGATCTTTATTACTTTTCATTCCTTTTTCACTCTGCAGAACCAAAACAGGAGTGAGGGAGAGTAAGATGGATTCAGTTCAGTCCCATGCATCATCAAGAGACCCATTAGCTAAGTTGCTGTTGCAAAATTTTTACTCCTGCTAACATTGGAAGAGCCAAAAAGCACAAAACTCAGTGCTGAATTCCCAGTTTGCTTTTGCAAGGCAGCTAACTAAATAAATCACCCTTTTATATATATATGAGAGAGAGAGAGAGAGAGAGAGAGAGAGAGAGAGAGAGCTGGACAAAGACAAAGTTTTTGTTACAAGGAATTCACTGAGACACCTACTCTATGCCTCACACCTCAGCAAGAATGATGTATTCTTTGCTTTTCTGTTATCTTTTAGGTCTTAATTAATTCTTCTTCTTCTTCTTCTTCTTCTTCTTCTTCTTCTTCTTCTTCTTCTTCTTCTTCTTCTTCTTCTTCTTCTGTATCTAAATCCATACATATCTACATCTCTATGTCAGTATGCTCATTCATTCATTCATTCAAATACATATAGCCTGCCATGTCCATTCAAAAAGGATTGGCAACAAGTTTTCTTAACATCACTGGTATTCCTGGAGGAGGAGCAAAATATTCAGTTTTGCAAGGCCTTGAACCCAGTGTAAAGTAGTTCCTCTCCCTCAACTTCAGAGCTAGTCAGGGATGTGAAAACTTTCACAACTGTAAGTAGTCCTAAAAGGAAGGGGATGTTTTACATCAGCATTTAGGAATCTGCAAAACTTAGCATTTGCCCTCCTCCAAGAACCCTAGATAAACATCAACATAAAGGAAAATGTATCAAAACAATAACATCTCAAACAGCAAAGAACAGAACAAATTGTCTGTGGGACCTATACGAGTGCAGGTAAGTGGGTAATGTGGGCGAAATGAGGCAGAGCCCAGGGAGGGGAAGAGATGCACAAGGGGTAAAAGACACATTTGACCAATGCAGGGGCCCAGAGGCAGGCCCATGGCGAGCCTGCATGCAGCCCATGGCAACCCCCCAATCCATCTGGCCCGCAGGCAAGCCTTATAATCATCCAAAGGAGTTCCCCTCACTTTCAGAGGGTGTTCAGAGTGCTAGGGAGGCTGTAAATGCATCCTCTCTCTGTGTATAAAGGTGCTTATGAACTGGTTTGAAGATCATCCCTTCTCTCTGTGTTAGAAAGAGTTTATGAACTATTTTGAACTAATTCATCTTAATGTATTCATTTATGCAAATTTATGTAAATCAGTTTTTTTCCAGCCACTAACAATGTCAGAAAATGATATGGCCCTCCTGACAAAAATTTTGAACACCTTTGCAATAGGTGGTCAAGGGGCTATTTTTCAGAACCAAATCTTACCTAGTTTTCCAGCATTGGTGTAGCTGTACAAATGAGGCACATGATGCATTCTACTGTGGGTGAGGAAGTCATGGAGGTCCCCTCAAGGTAATGAAACCTTCCCTTACTATAAGGCTGCATTAATGCTGAATTGGCGCCATAAAGTTGGATAAATCTGGGCACTCAGTCTTTCAACACTGCTCACCAACTCTTATCACTTGTGAAAAATGTACAATGGGTACACTTGGGTGCATTACTTAGGCTGCAATCCTAATCTCCATTTAGGCCAGATAAACCCTGGCCTAAGTCCTATGCTGACCTGGGGTGTAATAAAAGTGCTGTAAGGCACTGCTGCCCCACTTAGGGAGGAGGGACAAGTAGTGAACAGACACACACTGACCTTCCCCATGCCACCATAGAAAGGGGAAAACAGATTAGTTGTGCTGGCCTAAATTGGTTGGCACCCTTAGTTGATACACCTGAGCAAACTGATTATATAAATTGAGGGCACCTTACCTCAAATGTACAGGGTTGCCACAAATGCCTGACACATGAGATTGTGTAGATTTGGGATTGAAGCCATTTGAGCTTGCCCCAATGAGCTTGTCCCAAAACTTCATGGCCCCAATGAGAAAGTTTTCCAATGAATCTCATGGAGTAGTAGACAGGAATAGAAAGTGATTTGCTTCTACCCAGTAAGGAATTCTGATATTCTTGAGAGATCTGAGAAAGGAAACCCCTCTTGGAGAGCAAGACAAGAGGATATATTGTCTTACACTGCAAAATGGCACCTGAATCTTAAAGCCAAGTCACAAAGCACTTCATGATGGGCCAACAATAATTCTGCCAATCCTGAGGCCAGCACAGATGCATGTTGGCTTCTGATACTCGCAGGATTAGGAGAGGCTACCAAATATGTTAACTGCAAAGCCTAGCAACAGGAAAGCAACCTGAGTCATGGGGAAAGCAGAGAAGGGGACTGGGCTGGGAAGGTGTGGCCCAAGAAGAGTTCAGACTTGGAAGGTGCACATCCCAATCCAGTAAGGGAATTCACCTTGCAAAATTCATTTGCATATTTCTCTGCTGGATCAGGATACCGTATCTACTCGAGTATAAGCCAAGTTTTTTGGGCCCATTTTTGGGGCACAAAAAGCCCCCTCAGCTTATACTTGGGAGAAGCACGTGGACGCTTCTCCAAAATGGTGGGCGCGACCGCGAGCACCCACTCTGAAGCCTCCACAGCCAGCTGAAGTCTTGCGATGAAGCGCTCCAGCCGGCTACGCAGACTTCAGGGTGGGCGCTCGTAGTTGAAGCTTTTGCAGATGGCGGGAGCACTTCACTGCAAGCCTCCAGCCGGCTACAGAGGCTTCAGAGCGGGCACTCGTGGTCCTGCCTGCCCTGAAGCTTCTGCAGCCAGCTGGAGGCTTCCAATGAGCCTACACAGCCAGCCACACTTTCCTGGGAGTAAGCCCCATTGACTGGAGTGGGCCTTACTTCTGAGTAGACATGGCTACTGAGTAGACATGGCTACAATGCCCAGGATTGGACCCTGAGCCTGCAAGGCCAGCCACACTTTCCTGGGAGTAAGCCCCATTGACTAGTGTGGGCCTTACCTCTGAGTAGACATGCCATAGATGTCTTTTCAAAGTCTTTTTACTGTTTTTACTGGATTTTACTGTTTTTAATGTTATTTTATTGGTATCTATTTTTATTTTTAAATGTACCAGTAGCTGCTGCATTTCTCACCCTAGTCTTATACTCCAGTCAATACGTTTTCCCAGTTTTTTTGTGGTACAATTAGGTGCCTCAGCTTATAATCAGGTCAGCTTATACTCAAGTATATATGGGTATACAGTGGTACCTCGCTTAACAAGTGTTTCACATAACAAGCAAAAATTTCCAAGAAATCTTGCTTCGCGTAACAAGTTCTTCTTCACTTAACAAGCAAGTGTGCTATGGGCACGTGTGCTATGCAGCCCTGACGCTCTGCATGGAGGCTCTTTAAAAGGGCTGCTGGCCAGCGCTGCTGCCTCTAACTGCCCCCAACTTGGGGGCAGTTGCCTGGATGTGCCAGAGGCAGCTGCCCCAACTGCCCCCACCAACCACCTTGAACCTCCAGCAGCAGCCCAGGTAAGCCTCCTGGGAAAGTGTCTTTGATTGCAGCCTCCTAACTATGTCTACTCAGAAGTAAGCTTACTCTCAGGAAGGTATCTTTGATTGCAGCCTCTTAACCATGTCTACCCAGAAGTAAGCCCCATTGTGTTAAATGGGGCTTACTCCCAGGAAAGTGTCTTTAGGATTGCAGCCTAAGTAGACTTCATAGGATCATGCACATTGAATGCATGTTTTGAATTCAATTCCAGTGTTTTGTCATCATTTTTACATCCAGTTAATATTGTTATATGAATATTTTTGGGGTTCTGGAACCAATTGTCTGAGTTTCCATTATTTCCTATGGGATAATCCCCTTCACTTAAAAAGTATTTCACTTAAAGAGCATGCCTCTGGAATGAATTAAGCTCTTTATGTGAGGCACCACTGTATATTCATATAAGGTATATACTCCAATTTTTGAACCTAAAAAGAAATCTTTGAACTCTAAACTACAGTCAAAGGTCTGTGTGTAGCAAGAAGAAATACATTATTTTTAAAAAGTATTGCATTTTTTAAAATTCAGATATTTCAGATTTTGAGTTTGCTCTGGATGTACACTGTAATGAAGCATATTGCGTTACATGGCCTGATTGCCCTATATTATACGAAATTCCAGACAACTTTTATATTCTATAAATAATGATGCTCTTCATAAATAAAACTGCAAATAAAAGAAATATCTATTTGAAAATTTTGTATTGTTACCTTATAAATCAACATTTTTTAAAATGCAGTAACTAACTGAAATGGAATATAAACAAGTATCTGTATGTTTTTCCTCATGGGGCAAACAACAGCTGGGTGCGGGGACTTCAACCAGAGGGAAAACATTATCCCTCCTGCCTCTTCTCAAGAATATATATTCCATTAAAAAATACAGGAGGTCAAATCACAGCCTTCTTAGAAACTTGCCTGCCTTATTCCTATGCAAGTGTGTAGAATGAAGCCAAAATGAGGACCTAAAGAAGGAAATAATCTCAAAGTGTTTTCTTTCAGGCACACACTAGCAGCCACTATAGTTACTGCATTTGTCCCTGGATGTCTAGAAGATTATAGTGGTCAAGAGAGACTTTTGCCAGTTTGGACAAGCATGTTATCTACACATTTCCTTGACAGCTCTGATCTAGCCACAGTGATTTGTGCTTTTATCACATCTAGAATGGATTACTATAACATGCACGAAATGGAGAATTGCCTCAATTCTCAGAAATGCTCAGTTCTCATAAATTTTGGAGGTTCAGTATGAAGCCACAAGGTTGAAAAAAGACATACAGCCCAGTTTTGAAACCACTGACTTCTAGTAATTTTGGGTCCAAATTTGAATAGTTCATATTACCTTTGAACCTCAGAGTGTTTTGAATCAAGGAATATCTTCCTCAAATGTGCCTTATCTTCCTCCGAGGCCCTGCTTCAGTATTTTCCATTGAGGATGGTCAAGTGGAAGATTATGGGTAAAATCCATAGCAGTTATGGGTCCACGCAGTTACGTCACCATCTAGTGTTATTTTATGGAAAGTCATCTTAACTGCTCCAGAGCTGGGGCTTAATTTCAGTTTAAGATATAGGCCTATAGGTGGGACAAGACTTTCTCAATAATGACATCAAGACTTAGAGCACAATCCTAACCATGTCTACTGAAAAGACAAATGAGTTGTGCTGGCCTAGGTTAGGACTGCGCACTCCAGTAACTGATACCATCAATAAAATCTCATTCTGGTAGGTAGCCAATATCAGAGTTTGAAAGATAGTAAATTGATCAACCTTTGAACACATCTCTGGGATTGTTAGGCTCTATTCCTCACTTGCCAGGTTACTGGGACAGCTGCTCACTATGCTGGGTCCAGCACCAGCAGGAGGTTGATGTGCCACTGCTGGTGATAAATGCAACAACCAAGGAGCACTGTGGCCTCTGGGGGGCAAGAAGAAAGAATGAGGGTGAGGGGCAGGGAGGGGAGGAACTGGAATAGGAGGGGGTGGCTGAGATCTGCTCTACTATATTCTGAAAGCTCAAAAGCCCAACAAGGAGTCTCTCAAGCCCACACATGCAAAACAGCCAGTGCAGACTTGGGAAACCCCATTGTGGGGTTCGGGGCTTTTGTCCCCTTCCACCAATAGACCTCTGGCTGCTTTCCAGCACTTGCTGGAGACAGCCACTTTGGCATTGTGCCAAGAAGCTCAGAACTGAACTGTTAGGGAACAGGGCTGACAAAGATCATGATCCTTCCAGATCGATTAAATCCAGATTCTAATATCTATATTTGATATCCCAATAATTTTATATGCAGACCTCATAAAAGTGTTTAACTTATCTGAATATGAAGTTGACTATTGATTTCTTGATTAATTAAAAAAGAGAAACTCTGAAAAATCCAACTTTGAATATCTTATTTATACTATCCAAATGTTCAGAAACTCAAATATCATGGAAATAGCTGAATATATGTTCTATGGTGGGTCTTTTAGCAGTATCAGTCACTGTGCTGAAACTTTGCTACATATGAGGATTTACAGGTTGAAATATTAATATCCATTAATATTATTTTTGCATTGATTATCCAGTTGCATTAATTATACATTTTAATGCAAAATAATGTATTAATAGTATGCATCAATACTAATATTGCATTAATCTTATCTAAAAATATCAAAAAGTATATGAGCAATAGACAGTATAAGTATTCCCTTTTGGTAGGACACAACTGTGGTAGTTGCTTTCCTGGGAGCCTTTTCAGAGAACACTTCTGGAGTTTGTCACTTTTTTCCCCCTGACAGCAGTTTCTTGAGCTGTGTCAGAGGCCACATCTTAAGTTCCCCTAACTTTCAGGAGCATTTTGTCCAATGATTTGGGGGAGGGACATGCTGTCGGAAAGAGCAAACTCAAAAATCCTGGTGTGCTTGCAGAACTGGCTGCGTGGCCTTCTGGATCAGGGATGTAGGCTTGAAATAAATTTTTCATGTCAGAATAAAGTTATGCCAAGGAATTTCATCTGCATGCAGAACTCAAAAACAGTATCTTTCCAGTTTAAAAAATATCTTAAAAACAAACCTGGCACAAAAAAATGTGATAGTAATGTAACTTGTGGGGGGTGGGGAAAGAACGCTTTAGGGCACAATCTCAAACAAGGGAAATTCCACTGAAATTAATGGAAGTTTTTGTCTTCATTTAAATATGGTATGGGGCCCAAACCCAAAGCAAAGTCACTTATGTTTATTCTAGATCAAGTATCCTTTCAGTTCTCTAGTCAATGTGAAAAATGCCAGACCCAAGGGGATATTTGACTTTTTCCCAATATATGTACACATTTATGACAAACTGGCTCTCTGTACATATTTGTGTCCAGAGAGGAAAACATGCTTTGGCTTTCATTGTTAATCTACTAAATATCTTGTACTGTTTCCAGACTGTGCACACACCACTATATAATAGAAAATTCACTTTACAACAAGCACATCCTAACACCAAATTTAGATATTTAGATACATATCTTTCATTCCCGCTTCCCCCACTGTCTACCTTTTAACTTTCATTTATACTTAGAGCACAATCCTAACCATGACTACTCAAAAGTAAGCCCCACTGTGTTCAATGGCTCTTACTCCTAGGAAAGTGTCTTTAGGATTGCAGACTCAGTCTAATAATTTTAGGCTCCCAACTCTGTGGCTACTACAACAGTCTTACAGTATGGTACTTAGTAAGCATTGTAAGAGCACAAGCCTATGCATGACTACTCAGAAGTATTAGACTGTTTGCAATGGACTTACTTCCAGAAAAGTGTACTTAGGACTAAGCCTAAATGATGCACTTCTATTGTGCATTTTTACAGAATGCAAAACTATGAGCAGTCCTAACCATGTCTACTCAAAAGTAAGCCCTGATGTGTTCAATAGGTCTTACTCTCAGGAAAGTGTCTTTAGGATTACAGCCTGTATGAGAATTTGAGCACAATCCTAACCATGTCTACTCAAAAGTAAGCCCCATTGTGCTCAATAGGTCTTGTTCCCAGGAAAGTGTCTTTAGGATTGTAGCATATATAGGGTTCATGGAAAAGTACTTACAGTACATCTAATTCTGATTACACACACCAGTCAGTATTCTTCCTTAACGCAAGTACAAGACAGTACAGAGTACCCTAAATCAAGAGTACAGAACCCCAACTGATTTTCTCAGGGTACTATCCTAACCAGTTTAGGCCAGCGTAACTCACCCAGCATAGCTGGTATGAGGAAGTCAGTGCACTGGCTTAATCACCCAAAGAGTTGGGTAGAAGTGCATTGTGGCACTTTTGTGACGCCTCCAGGCCAACACGTGACTTATGGAGGTTTGGCCTAACTGGAGGTTAGGATTGCAGCCTCAGAAATGTAATACACACAATGAAGAATCACATTAAATTACAATTTATGAACAAATAACTGTTTGCTATATGCTGAAAATATTCTGGTAATGTTTGTTTGATTAAAATCCCTTTGAATTAGCAGGTGGTAGAAATTCCACAACCTCCTAAAAACATAAGTCTAGACCAGTAAAGCAAATGAAGCTTCCACCTCAGGTTTCAGGAGATAGATAAGGCCCATACAATCCTGCAGACATTCCATACGTGTAATTTCCATAAGGTAAAGCTTCATAAGTTTTCAGACTGTTGTACGACTGGAGTTTCAGTCCCTAATTTGCTTTTTCTAGAATAGCCACAGAGTTTCAGGATGATGGGAGATGCCCTCGGAAGTCAATAGTGTGAGACCATAACAGATAGAAATTTACCTGTACTTCGGCACACATTTTAGTACTGTGTATACTTGCATTCAAGTGTTTCTAAAACATGTTTCAGTGGGGGGGGGGGGGGATATTTTTTCAGGAAACTCAACAGTGAATGCCTTGCAATCCCCCTCTAGAACTCTGTTGATTGTCATTAACTTCACATGCAAAGAACAGAAAAATAGTAAAATGGTACCTATTAAAAAAATTTAAGGCCTGTAAAAAGGTATTGAACTGGTCAGATTTGTTAACAGTAACAGAAAATTCTATAGAAACTGAAGAAAGAGATCATCAACAGTTATCAAATTTCTTGTTCATACCAGATGGACTACACGTAAAAGCTGTGACTACATGTGAAAACAATGCATTGCAAACAAAATGCTCTTACTCAAGAACAGTATTTTCAACCATGTCATTTAATACGCATTTTAATTATCTAGGTACAGTATACGCTGTCAACCATTTAAGAGTTTCTATCATTGAACTATCTTAAGTGATGTTTATCCAAACTGCTAATTAATCAATTAAACTTATAGCACAATCCTAACCAGGTCTATTCAGAAGTAAGCCCCATTGTGTTCAATGGGTGTTACTCCCAGGATAATGTCTTTAGGATTGCAGCAGCCTTAGTAAGGGGAGAGTGGTACACTATGAGATAAAAGCAACAGTTTCTTTTAACTATAAAAATAGATACAAATATGTTATTACTTACAAATATGTTATTACTTAGAAAACAATCTGAAATGTGCTGTCTAAATCAAAGTAAATGCTTTGATTGCTTATAATGCTGTAAGTGCTTCATCTGAAATCACCAATTAAAACGAGAATTAACCAATTATACTGATTAATCATTGGTGAATTCACATTTTTAGACTTTAGTATAAAATAACACATTTCAAATAATATTAATCATGCAATTTTGTGATGTAACATGTCACTGCTATGTAGTGAATTTAATCATTACAAGGACTAAATGCAACTATAGCTCAATATGATTCAGTGCAGGGAGGAAAAACTGAAATGATGCTCATGATATATAAAGAAAATACTCAGATCCAAAGTGACTAAACAAAAACAGTACAAAAAAATCAAAATCAATTTAATATGGAAAGAGAAAAATTTGAGAGAAACTTTTCATATAAAAAGTTAATTATATATAGAACCAACAGTGACAGATCATTTATACAATCCTTACAATGAGTAATTCTATCTAGTAGAAAGGGATTTGTTAACTGTAGGGAAAGTCAGATCTGATAAAATGGGTGGTTGAAACTGTTCAAGACTGTAGCCTCTGAATACTTTTTTGAGCTTTTCCCAATTCAAGGAACCTTTTATATATGACATTTTCCTCATCTAAGTTTTCATTGTTGTGTAGAAAAAATGTGCAGCTTATTGACCATTACAGCACAATCCTGTGCGTGTCTACTACGAAGTAAGCTCCACTATTTCAATGTGTTTTACTTCCAAGGAAGTATGCATACAATTGCAGTTTTAATCACCTATTTATGAAAAAAAGAACTGTCACCGAAAAGAAATTCATGAATCAACTTCAATTTAACTGTATTTTCTTTTCATTTTCCTTCCTGAAATGGATGAAAAGCATTCAAAATATCTTTCTTTCATAAGTCAATGACAAGATTAATTTTAACTCTTCCTAGAGAGAAATAAATGCACTAATTTCATTATTCAGCTATAAGTTAATAACAGTGTATTTGCATACCTGGTCAAAACTTCTTACTGGAATTTTTGAGTTGGTTCTTTATCTGAAATCAAAGCCCTCTTTGTTTGCTCCATTCGCTTCCAACAAACCATACATGTGTGCTTATAGGGTTAAAATTAAGGAATGTGACAGTTCTCCATGTGCAGTCTATAGACCTAACTGTTCCACTTTCCCTAGTGGGGCTCCAAACTACATGAAAACAATGCAGCACACAAGCTACTATTCCACACTGAAGGTTTTGTTAACTACACAGAATACTATTTAGACCAGAATGATTTTTTTAAATGTTAAAAGTGGCAATTACTATACTATGAGCTCCTAGTAAATACAATCATGAATAGAGGCCTTTGCTTTATTTTGCCACACACCGAGAATATCTGATAAAATGATGATTTATATTTATTTAACGAGCACCTAATCACAGAAATTAATTTCCTGTATCTGAGTGTGCTATTTGTAGCATTACCTACCAATTCCCAATATGAGCCATGTTCTTTTCATCACTTCTAACAGTGAAAGGTTGAAAAACAAAACTGGGAGTCCCTTTACCTTGTGGAGGGGGTTGTGTAGATCACCAGTGAAGCACTGAGTGATGTGTTGTAAGCAAATTTAGAAAAATGCCAGTGGAAAGAAGAGGAGTCAGGATGTGGCAAATAACAAAAAGTATTAATATATAAATAGATTTAAATAATAGGACTTTAAGACAGATACTCAAATATTGAAAGATCATGGCTGAATCACTTAAAAATGCATTTTTAAAATAAAATACACACCAATGTGGAAATAAAAAGTTTTAGATAGAAAGTGGATGCAAATATCCACAAAATCCTACCACATTTTCAATGTTCACATTCAGTGATCTTTTAAACATAAAATAAAGGCATGGCGAAGTCTAGCAACATGTATGGTTATGAAACAGATGGGAAGAGCAATGGGAATTAATGAGGAAAAATCTCAGAAGGTGCAGGACATTTTTTACTGCTTCACATGTGGCAAAAATGAATGTACCTTTTTTCACAGCTGTCTTACTGTACAATCTTATGCACATTTACTTGGGAGTAAATCCCATTGAAATAAATGGATTTACCTCTGAGTAGATGGTGCATAATAGGATTGGGCTGTGAAGTATTCAAAACTAGGTAGTTAGCTAAGGATCTGATGGATATCAAAAGCAGTTGGGGGGGTTGGTACCTCTCCTGCAGGTAACTTCTAGGAAGCACTTCATAAGAGATACTACTAGGAGGAGCAAAGGGTGTGAAGAAAGCTGTCTCACTTCATCAACCTATCTGAAGAAGGCAAACGCTAACTGAAGTACTAAGCTGGCACCCACTTGTAAGCACAAGGACACCAAATAAAGAGTGGGCTTCATATGCTTACTGGGCTCAGCAGCCTATTGAAGCTGCAATACTACCCTCATCTGGAAGAAAGCCCCATTGACTACAATGTGGTATTTCACATCCTTAGGTATCACCACCCTCAGCCCCCCATTTGCTCTCTGAGGAACTTGAGCCACTATCCTATCCACACTCTCCTGGGAGTAAGCCCTATTGACTACAATGATGTTTACTTGTGAGTAGACCTGTACAGGATTGGGCTCTGAGGCTGCACTCCTATCCCACACTCTCCTGAGGGTAAGTCCCATTGACTATAATAGGGCTTAATTGTGAGTAGACCTGCACAGAATTGGGCTCTGAGGCTGCACTCCTATCCCACACTCTCCTGAGGGTAAGTCCAATTGACTATAATAGGGCTTACTTGTGAGTAGACCTGCACAGGATTGGGCTCTGAGGCTGCATTCCTACCCCACACTCTCCTGAGGGTAAGTCCCATTGACTATAATAGGGCTTACTTGTGAGTAGACTTGCACAGGATTGGGCTCTGAGGCTGCATTCCTGTCCCACACTCTCCTGAGGGAAAGTCCCATTGACTATAATAGGGCTTACTTGTGAGTAGACCTGCACAGGATTGGGCTCTGAGGCTGCAATCTTTTCACTTACCTGGGAGTAAGTCCCATTGACAACCATGATGCTTACTTCTGAGTAGACATGCCTAGAATTGGGCTCTTGAGGCTACAATCTTATGCCACACAAATCTGGGAATAAGTTCCATTGACTCTAATGGAGCTTACTTCTGAGTAGACCTGCACACGGCTGGCCTCTCAGTGACACCCCAAGAACTCAGGTGGGCTCCAGGTGCCAGAGCCCGCCTTATGCCTTCCCTGCTGGGAACTTGTGAGGCGGCCGATTGAGCCTCTGAACATGTGCAGAGTGCTTTCTTCCCCCTCTCTTCCCCAAGCCCCGTCGGAAGAAGCGCCTTCCTTGCCTCGGCTGCCCCCCTTCCCGCCACAAGCAGACTCACCTCCCCGGCGCGGAGGGTTTGCGGAGCCACCGCCGCCAGCCTGAGGGACGGGACGGGCAGGGCTGTGATTCACGTCGGGACTCAGCCCAGAGTGGCGTCCCGGCCTCCAGGAGCCGCTGCCTCCGGCTCCCCTCAGCCTCAGGAGGAGGCGGCAGGCCACGCGCGCTCGCCCGCCTGCCCGCCCGCCTGCCTGGAGGGGTGTGAGGGGTGCGAGGCAGACTCCCTCCATTCAGAGCCGGCGGAGCTTGGCCTGGGGCTCCAGTGGGAGGTGGCCTCAGCGCCCGCCCGGCAGCTGACGGGCTCCCTCGACGGCTGCCCCACCATGCTGGGAATGGAGCGGGTGGCGTAGCTGGAGGGGCGCAGCAGGCAGGCCCATTCTGGCTCCGAAGGGGATCCGCCTCCCTCCAAGTCGCCCTGCTGCGCCCCCTCCAGCTACACCACCAGCTGGAGATGAGGGGCCTTGGGGTGTTGTCTACTCAGGAGTAAGCCTCACTCACAAGAGGGCTCACTCACTCCCAGGCATATGCATGTGGGAATGCAGCATCAAGGACCCAATCCTAGGCGTGTCTACTTCATATGTAAGGCCCATTGGAAATAAGGCCCACTGTCAGTCCATTGTAAGTAAGACCCATAGTAAGTAAGACCTGTTGGAAGTAAGTAGAAGTAAAGCCCATTGTAAGTGAGACCCGTAGTAAGTAAGTAAGGCCCACTGGAAGTAAGTAGAAGTAAAGCTCTTTGTAAGTAAGTAAGGCCCATTGGAAGTAGAAGTAAAGCCCGTTGTAAGACCCATCGTAAGTAAGTAAAGCCCATAGTAAGTAAGTAAGGCCCATAGTAAATAAGTAAGTAGAAGTAAGACCCATTGTAGTCAATGGTGCTTCCTCCCAGGAAAGGATTGAAAGCCTAATCCTAGGCGTTTCTACTCAGGAGTAAGTTACATAAGAGTTATTGTAGCTTCCTCCCAGGGAAGGACTCAATGGGGCTTGCATCCAGGTGAGTGTATATAGGATTGCAGCCTATAAGCCCTGTCCCAGGTATGTCTACTCAGGAGTAAGTCACAGGGGAGTCAATGGGGCTTACTTCCAGGTAAGTGTATATAGGATTGCAGCCTAAGAGCCCAGTTCCAGGTCTGTCTACTCTGAAGTACATAAGAGTTAATGGGGCTTACTCCCAGGGAAGTGCATATAGGATTGCAACCTGTGCACAGTCCCAGGTGTGTCTACTCAGGAATAGGTCATATAATAGTCAATGGGGCTTACTTCCAGGAAAGTGCTTACAGAATTGCAGCCTAAGATCCCAATCGCAGGTGTGTCTAAACAGGTGTTAAGTACATAAGACTCAGAGGTACTTGCTTCTTGGAAAGAGTCTTTAGGATTGTAGCCTGTGAGCCCAGTCCCAGGCTTGTTTAATGAGAAGTATATGAGAGTCAGTGGGACTTAGCCTCAATCCTAAAGACACTTTCCTGGGAGTAAGACCAATTGAACACAATGGGGCTTACTTTTGAATAGACATGGTTAGGATTGTGCTCTTACTCCCAGGTTAGTGCATGTAGGATTGCAGCCTAAGAACCCAGTCCTACCGGTATCTACTCAGGAGTAAGACACTATGGGGCTTCGCTTACTCCCAGATAAGTGTGGATAAAATTGGAGTCCCAGGCACATTCATCAGCACCAACTTATTAATAGAGCATCCCAAGCCTGGAAAGTGAGTCCTTGCCCCGCTCTGGGTACAGATCTGCAAGAGGGGTACAGTCTGGTGAAGCTCCAGAAGGAGAAAAACGCACCGCAGAGCTGGAGGGAGTCCTACTGGGCTCTACTGCTGGATGGAGGTGCTTCGGTAGCTGCGGGTGGCAAAGTACAACGAGGTGTTGGAAGGGAGTCTCCTAGCATCAGACTCTCAACATCCAGGCAAGCATGCAGCGATGCGCAGAAAAAGCTGAACATACAAAACAACGCAGGCTTAGACAGTCCTATTCATGCTTTCTTGAGAGTAAGCCCCTTGGAACACAGTGGGACTTACATCTGAGTAGACCTACAGGCGGTCCGTCCATGCACAAGGAAAGGCTGGAACTTGTCAGGTGCAACTGCGACATCTCCAAGTAGTAGCGCATTCAGAAAGGGAGAAGGGGGATGCTTACCGGGGAGGTGCGTCTTCTGCCATCCTGGTCCTTGCCACTGAATTTGCAGAGCAGTTTCTTTCAGCAGACTCCCATTCATTAGTTGTTGCTCTCCCAACAACAACGTTGGGCTGCAGTCCAGAAAACTACCTAATCTCCCCCCCTTTGCATGGATCTCTCAACTGACAGCCACATGCAAAAGAAACTCTAGTTAGTACTCCTTTAATTTAAAAAAAACTGATTAAAAAAAGTGTCTTGGGGTCTTTTTTGTTGTTGTGTGTTTTTTTAAAGCAGAGTTACATAATGTATTAATTGGTTGCTATTAACGCACTTTTATTGAGCAGAGCACACAGAAGTCTGATTGTGAGTGAGGAGTGTTTTCAATGAAAGTGGAGTTATTTTAGCTGCAGACGTGTTTACATTTCTGTGGTTTAGTCTATAACTTTCTCTTTTTCTTGCTTCAGAATTCTGCTCCATGAAGCAAAGCCCTTCGCTCCCAGACATTCCAAAAAGTCTGCCAAAATAACAAGGAAAAAAAGATATAAAAAAAACACGTTCACACAGAGACCCCCAAGTCTGGGTCAGGCGGAGGACTGTATACCCCCTTTACACACTCTCCAGTTCAAAAGCCTTCAGGGCTCCATTTCCTGTTTTTAATGGGGGGAGGAATAAAACAGGTCCACAACTAGTTCTTTTAGACACTCCCTAGCCTGAGTTGAATCATCCTGAGGACCTTAACTCTGGCAATGCCAGTTGCCAACATGATCTGACATCTCCTTCCCTTTCAGAAAAAGCACACACATGACATCTGTTTTGTTCCAGTGTGGTTCTCTGGTCTGCCCTAGCAGCATATCATGCCATGGTGCTGATTTGAGACACCTGCAATGGGCTTCTGAACAGTGCCGTTTGCTTTGGCAACATCTGGAAACTCAGTGTGGTGTGCTGCTAATGGGACCAAAGTACACAATGGTTTGAAAAGGAGCACATTTCTTCTGCCTCCCTTTGTAGAATCACATCTGTATACTGAGCATAGTTGACCAGAAGCAGAACTTGCCATGACCTTATTGTTTTCCTTCATTATATTCTTTCACAATTGTATATATTTGAGAAGCCAAAATATGTATGTAATTATATGCAACACAAAATGGACAAAATATTTATTGCTTCCATTATTGCTTCCATTCCAAGACATCCATTAAATCTGTAGTTTTTACCAGATAACCCCCCCTTTACCCAGTTACCCTAAGATACTCCAAGCTTTGTTGATTCAAGATGAATTTATAACACAAACCCACATGAATTCCCAAATGTAACATACTGCAAAAGGCAAAGGTACAAGTGGGTCTGCTTGTTCTGGATCAGAGTCATCCAAACCATGATTGACTTGACATGGGGAAACTGGGCTGGCCTTTCATAGGGGCTTATTGCCAGGTTGCCTTCCCATTGAAGTGGTACCTTTTTGCATGTTTTTATTTTTTTTATTTATTTATTTATTTATTTAAGTAATTTTTATCCCGCCTTTCTTCCCCCACAGGGGGGAACTCAAGGCGGCCAAACAATTAAAAAACAATAAAACACCATTAAAATTACATATGATAATAAATAGAGATAAAAACACATTAAAATGTAATTAAAATACAATTAGATTAAGCTAAAAACGTAGACTAAAAATGATAAAACAGAAAAGATAAAAAAGATAAAAGCCCCCCAACCTCTGCCCCCATTTAAAAAGCTTTTTTAAAATAAAAGGTTTTAAGGCTCTGCCTGAAGCTCTGTAGTGAGGGAGCTTTCCTCAGTTCTAAGGGGAGGGAGTTCCAAAGCCGGGGTGCCACCACCGAGAAGGCCCTATCTCTGGCCGCCACACCTCTCACGTCTCTTAGTGGCGGCACAAAATGTTTTTAAACTACTAGGTTGACAAGAGCAACCCATCATGCTGCACATGGGTCTCAAACTGCTGATTTTAACTGCAATTTTAACCACTGAGCCACTGCATCTCCTAAATGCAACATACTGCAAGTGATCTAAATCAAAAGAGATATTAGACTATAGCCTATCCTCCATAACAATCCAACCCAGGCTTTCGTGCTTCGCATGCAGCATATGCAGCGTCGAGCACGATACCATAGTCTTTCAAGACTGACGGAGGCCTGCTTTTTTATGTCTTACACAAAAGAAAGCCCCATTGTGTTCAATGGGTCTTAATCCCAGCAAAGTGTCTTTGGGATTGCAGCCTACATTGCAGCCATAGCCTAGATCTGTCCTGACTGAAATAAAAGTCAATGCAAAGTACATTGTTTCAAGAGCTTGCCACGTTATGCTATAAAAGGTGGACATGACACTACCATCCCAGGCAAGCATGATACTCTTCAATTGCAGTACATCAATTGGTGCAAGACACTATTTGCAGACGCACTTTTGTGATATACCTGTGTTTGTGGCACACTTTGACCTGGACTGTTTTGGTCAGTAGGGGAAGGGCATAAATATACAATCTAAGAAGACAATCTTTCTAAGTAAATCATTCATCTCTAAGTAGAGAATCCTTTATTTCATATTATAAGGATCTATTAAGGAGAGAAATTCCACATTCTTCTGGCAGGGAAAGCCATCAAGTGAGACTAGGGAATATGGAGTTGGCTTTGCGGTTAGAAACACCCTACTTGGATCCATTATCCCACCTACTGGAGGAAGTGAAAGAATTCTGTCTCTGCAGCTACAGTCATCAGTAGCGTTAGTCACTCTTATTAGTGCATATGCACCAACACTATCATCTTCAGCAGAATCCAAAGACAAATTCTGTGATGATCTGGCTGCCACTATCAAGAAAATCCCTGAGAAAGAACCATTGTTTATTCTTGGTGATTTTAATGCGAGAGTTGGATCTGACCATAGTTCTTGGCCCGCTTGTCTAGGTCGTTTTGGCATTGGGAAGATGAATGAAAATGGCCAACGCTTGCTGGAGTTTTGCTGCTATTATGATTTTTGCATTATCAATACGTTCTTTAACACAAAGCCTCAACACAGAGTGTCTTGGCAACACCCAAGATCGAAGCATTGGCATCAGCTTGATTTGATCCTCACCAGGCGCTCCAGCCTTCCCAGCATTAAGATCACACGAAGCTATCAGAGTGCTGATTGTGATACAGACCACTCTTTGGTGTGCAGCAGAGTAAAATTACAAGCAAAGAGGCTGCATCACTCAAAGAAGGAAGGAAGACCATGAATCAATATCAGCAAGACCCGCAGTCTGGAAAAAGTTATGGAATTTGACCAAGCATTTGAGGAAATTCTCCCGGGCCTGGCTGAGGCAAATGCTTCTGAACAATGGGAACATTTCAAGAATGCTGTTTATACTACCACCTTGTCAGTTTTTGGTAAGCAGGTTAGATCCAGGTAGCAGCTGACACAGGCAACATCAAGGGGATGTACGATGGCATCAAGCAGGCTTTAGGTCCAACAGTGAGGAAATCTGCCCCGCTTAAGTCCGCTACAGGTGAGGTCATCCAGGACCAAGCACAGCAGATGGCATGATGGGTGCAGCACTACTCTGAGCTATACTCCAGAGAAAATGCAGTAACTGAAGAAGCATTAAACAACATTGAGTGCCTGCCTGTCTTGGAGGAGCTTGACAGTGAACCAACATTAGAAGAACTAAACAAAGCCCTGGATTCCCTTGCTTCTGGCAAGGCACCCGGGAAAGATAACATCCCTGCTGAATTTCTGAGGTGCTGTAGAGGGACCATTTCCACTGAGCTGTACGAGATATTCTGCCTTTGTTGGAGGGAAGGTGGAGTACCACAGGACATGAAGGACGCTAATATCGTCACACTGTACAAGAACAAGGGTGACAGGGGTGACTGTAACAACTACCGTGGCATCTCTCTTCTTAGTGTTGTAGGGAAGCTGCTTGCCCGAGTCATACTGAAGAGGCTTCAGGTGCTTGCAGAGAGAATCTATCCTGAATCACAGTGTGGATTTTGAGCCAACAGGTCCACCACTGATCTGGTATTTTCCCTTCAACAGTTGCAAGAGAAATGTAGGGAACAAAGACAGCCACTCTTTGTAGCCTTCATAGATCTTACAAAGCCTTTTGATTTGGCTAGTAGGGACGGCCTTTATAAAATCCTCCCCAAGATTGGATGCCCACCTAAGCTCCTCAACATCATCAGGTTGTTTCACAAGGACATGAAGGGCACTGTAGTTTTTGATGGCCTAACATCAGACTCCTTTCACATCCGGAGTGGAGTGAAGCAGGGCTGCGTCCTCGCACCAACTTTATTTGGGATCTTTTTTGCAGTCATGCTGAAGCATGCTTTTGGAAATGCAACAGAGGGAGTCTATCTTCGGACCAGATCAGATGGAAAACTCTACAATCCTTCCAGACTAAGAGCAAAGTCCACAGTCCAGCTGAAATGCTTCCGGGAGTTCCTCTTCGCCGATGACGCTGCTGTTACTGCTCACTCTGCTGAAGACCTTCAACAATTTATGGACCGTTTTAGCAAAGCCTGACAAGACTTTGGACTAACAATCAGCTTGAAGAAAACACAAGTCATGGGTCAGGGTGTGGATCCACCTCCCTGTAGCATAATCTCTGAACATGAACTGGAAGTTGTCCATGACTTTGTGTACCTTGGCTCAACTATGACACTCTCTCCTTAGATACTGAGCTGAATAAACGTATTGGTAAAGCGGCTACCATGTTCTCCAAGCTTACAAAGAGAGTATGGCTTAATAAGAAGCTGATGGAACATATAAAGATCCAGGTCTATAGAGCTTGTGTCCTGAGCACACTCTTGTACTGCAGTGAGTCTTGGACCCTTTATGCATGGCAGGAGAGAAAGCTGAACACCTTCCATATGCGCTGTTTCCGACGTATTCTTGGCATCACCTGGCGTGACAAAGTTTCAAATGACGCAGTCTTGGAACGTGCTGGAATCTCTAGTATGTTCACACTTCTGAAACAGCGGCATCTATGCTGGCTTGGGCATGTCGTGAGAATGGCTGATGGTCGGATCCCAAAAGATCTCCTATATGGAGAATTAGTGCAGGGAAAGCGCCCTAGAGGGAGACCACAGCTGCGATACAAAGACATCTGCAGGAGGGATCTAAAGGCCTTGAGAATGGACATCAACAGCTGGGAAACCTTGACCTCCGACAGTTTGGAGGCAAAAGACCCAGCATGGCCTTCTCCAACGGGAAGAGACACTTGTTCAGCAGGCTGAAGCAAAGAGACAGACCCGAAAGCAGTGAAACCTGGGACCTGGGCAGGGGACGGAATTTATTTGCCCTCAGTGTGGAAGGGATTGCCACTCTCGAATTGGCCTTTTTAGCCACACTAGATGTTGTTTCAGGGCCTCCAATCAGAGCACGATACCATAGTCTTTCGAGATTGAAGGATGCCAATGCCAATCATAGGTCTTTGATCTCTTCCAACTCTGTGCTTGTACTACTGAGAGTCAGTGCCAACTGTGTGACTTTCCTGACTTGCTTTTCTGTTTTTAATTTACACATGATCTTTTTTTACTATTCCAGATTTGTTAACAATTTTGAGGTCTCCAGATGTTACCTTCCTATGCCATTCAGCATGTTCTGTCAAAATTTTCCACACCAAATGTGGTATGAGAACTTACCAGTGACATCATTTCTCCCAGGAAATGTCATGGGTTCAATTCCCACCATTTTCCATTTCAAGGATCTCAAGTTGCAGAGATGGAAAAGATTTCTGCCTGAGACCTTGAAGAGATGCTCTGTCAAAGCACACAGTACCTGGTCACTGGACCAGCTCAGAATAGTCACCTATGGTCTCATGCTCCCGCTCTACTGTAAGTGGTTATATGTTTCCCCTGGAGTGCTACCAAATTTGGTTTCCTTAGTGAGAAAGCATTGGATAACTCATCAAATATTTGCTTTATTTAATAAACTTTCTGTAACATAGCAGGTTTATTTTGTTATGTCAGATGGACACCTTCAGGGTGCCTTTGGTCTTCTCATCACACAATATGGCACATATACCAATCTCACTCCTCCTGGGCCCCTCATTGCACCCCCACATAGAAACTCCCTCTCCTTGCCTCCCCTCAAGTCTTCCATGACCTTCTGCTAGTCAGTGTGAACCTAACTGCTCCTGAATGCAGCACCAGCAGGCTGGCACAGGCCTTTCAGTTGATGCTGCCAGCTCATAAGATTTTGCTAAGGTACTTTATGACATATTTGTGACAGAGGGATGCCTGTACTAGCTCTTAAAAATATTTAGATCTCTCTCTCTCTCTCTCTCTCTCTCTCTCTTTTTCTTTTGTGTGTGTGTGTGTGTGTGTGTGTGTGTGTGTGTGTGTGTGAGAGAGAGAGAGAGAGAGAGAGAGAGAGAGAGAGAGAGAGAGAGAGAGAGATCTGACTGAATGGGATTAGAGAGAGAAGCCTGATGGGAGTTCCCATCTTTGGGATAATGCAGAATTAGCTTGTAGATCTCTTTGTATACACTTACGATCTGGCAACTTCAGTTCTCAATGAGACACACACAGTAAGTGAAAAGATTTTGAATTTTTGAGGCTTTCAAAATATTCCACCAGATAGAAGTTTCGATATAGACATGGTGATGTAAGACAAAAGGTGATCCATGATAAAAACAATTTTAGAACATTCATGGTGTTGATAAAATGTTCTACTATATTAATAGGAACAGGTTGGGAGGAACAATAGAAGGGGAAGAAATCGAATCATGACAGAGTTTATTTTGGAGGGTGCTAATGGCTCATCAGTTAAGACGTCGTGTCTGTCAACCAGCAGATCAGGTTTTGAGACCCATGAGATACGAGATAGAGGCTGCAATCCTAAAGACACTTTCTTGGGAGCAAGACCCATTGAACACAATGGGACTTTTTATGTAGCCATGGTTAGGATTGTGCTCAGAATGAGATCCCTTCTCTTGTCCAGCCTCTGCCATCCAAGCTATTTGAAAGCATGGAAATGCAAATGGATAAATAGGTACCACCTCACTTTAGGGTGTGGTACTCATCCCCATTTCTAAGCCAAAGAGCAAGTGTTGTCCAGAGATGCCTCCATAGTTATGTGGCTGGTATGACTATATCCCGGTGCACATGGAATGCAGTTATCTTGGTGGGAACATATCTTGTGCCTTTTCAATGACACTGCACATGGGTGAAGGTCGCCCATGCATAGTGGCATTGGAGTGCTCTGGGGTGGGAGGAACTGCCACTTCTCCCTCAAAGGAGTGCTCCGGTGGTGTGGTGTATCCTCAGCAGGGAAGACACACTGAGGAAGTGTCAAACTCACCCCATGAGGTGCATCAACCTGGTGTGCTCTGCACCAGTTGCAACACCTCAGCGGCACCGCTGGACACATCCAGGGTACTCATGGTCCTGAAAACCACCACCTCTGTGGCCCCCAACGAGACATGCCTATGATTACAAATAATATCTTCATGGTGAGTACCCCCCACCTTTATAACATTTTCATGGTGAGTACTCCCACTTTTATTTCTATAAAAAAGCACTGGATACATCCATCTTCATTCTCAGAAGACCGGCCCAATACAATCGGGAAGAAGATGACATTATTAGAACTTCCAGGCTTTCCACTTTGTTCTCTACACACATTAATAGTGATCATGACACTGGTTGCCGCCATCTTGGAATGAGGCACTTAGGCTGCAATTCATATTTTCCCAGTAAATATCACTGAACATAATGGGGCTTCTTATTTAATCCTTAGCTGGCAATTGGGGAGGCATCCTCTGGTACTGTATGTTGTACGCTGCTGTAGGTGCCATTGGAATTTGTGCATCATTCACAATGCACATACACTCTTGACGATTGATGGCGATGTTTTTAGCCTCCTCAGTGGTCAGTCACTGGTTCTTTAGGTCTTGCTCAACCAGTTTGAACCATGTCTTCTTTGGTGCTGTTTGTTGAACTGTCTAGTAGTTAGGTCGCTCTCACCAGAAGAGACTGGCGTGGCTGCCGATTGGTGTTTATTCTGCAGACAAGGCCAAACCATTTCAGTCTGCATTTTTGGATTAGTTCTTCGATTGAGGATTGATGGTTGCACCTTTCCAGTAATGTCTTATTATGGTGGTGGTCATGAAGGATCTATCTCATTTGGAAGGCCTCAAGCTTGTTCATATCTGATTTGAGCAGAGTCCTTGTTTCTGATCAATACAAGAGAACTGGCAGGATTTGTGTTTGGAAGAAGCAGATTTTGGTGTTGGTGGAGATGTTTGCCTTCTTCTGAGTGAGGTTGTCCCTACAATCCAGAGTAACTATGAGAGCACGTAAAAGACCTTACGTGCACCGTAGTTACTGCGCCACCTAATGAAAACCTATGGGAAATTCATATTGCAATCCAGAATAAATTGTTCTTATACTGGAACAAGGACTCCCCATAGTTACTTTGGATTGAGCCCTGAGTGAGGCAAACCTGTCACCACCTGAGTGAAGCAAATACTGCTGTTGCCTGGCCAATGCTGCTGTTGATTTCAGCAGTATATGCCGCTTTCTTCTCCTGCATCAGTGATCCTAGATATTTGAATTCTTGGAGTTGCTCAGTTTGGACTACATCTAGGTTAACATTGGCCTGTGATCCAACCGTGGTTATACGGTAAGTTTGGTCTTGTCCACATTAATTCTTAGGCTTTGGACTGGGCAATGCATGCGATGTTGTAAACTATGTTGGTGGCCTCTGCATCTGTGTCAGTGAATGGCCCTGTCATCTGTGAATATCAGGTTGATCAGGAAGTTATTTATGCTGTATTGTACATCGCGCTTTCCTCATCATGGCGTCAATCACAATATTACAGAGCAAGGGCAAGAGCAGAGATATTAAAGAGCAAGAGCAATGGGGCTTACTTCCAAGTAGACATGGAGGAGCTCTGATATCACAGTAATGTCACTTTTATTGTTGTAACTTCTGGCCATGATGTCACTTCCAGGTTTATGACATCACTTCCAGAGTTTCTGGACAATTGTCATTCTTCGAAGAGAGTTCTGGGATGAAATTGTAGAGAACCATTAGAGGGAGGAAGAAAAACAAAACAGACATAAGAAAAATAATCATTTATCCATGTCTTCCATCTTCCTCACCTTCCTGAAGTCACTTTAAATTAGACTCCTTTTTTATAAAGGCCTTTTGAATTATATACATCAACCTCACTTTTTGAGGGATCTACAAAGGATGAAATTCTGACCCTGCTCAAAATCAAGATTCTTTGAAATCTATTGAGCACCGCATGCATATGGGTGTCAGGATTTCATCTAAAGGGTTATGATCACCAAGCAGTTGTTAAAAAGGGGGGAGAGAGGGAAAAAGGTCTCTCCAGAAGATGTTTTATATTAATTTAAGTATTTGTTGCTGGATAATGTCAAGCTCTCTCTCAATGAAATGTTCTGCGTGGGCTGCCACACCTGCTAAATATAACCCCCTCTTTCTTTTGAAATTCTATAAAGAGGCCTTTAAAGGTTTACATCCTCCAATCTGGAGGTTTAATTGCTTCGTTTATAGTTTTTTTTAAAGGCTTGTAAATTTCAGAATTTTAGATATTTCAAAGATGAAGGGGCAGTTCAGTGAGGATATAAGGGCTGAAATTTGAAACAATTCACTGTGTTAAATACAGCATTGATTCTATTAGGAAGAGTGGGCTTCAACTTTTCGTTCTGTAGGTTCTGTTCTTTGGACAGATATTTCTTCCACTGATTTTATGACTTACTGGCAAGTTCAATATGAAAATATGCAAAAGGGTTCACAATGGTAAATGCACACTAGGGAGGAAGTGATAGATTCCAGGTTATAGAGGGTAATGAAGAGTGATGACCCACATTAATAGACTCTAGTCTTTTAAAAAAAGATAAATAAATCCAGCATGAAGGGGACACTCAAAAATCAGTTTTGTATTAACAGAAAATTTGGCAAAATAGAAAAGTAGCTGAAGGTTTTCTGTCTTATGTTGTCTTTGTCAAGCAGAAATATACACAGCTGAACAGTCGGGAATGTGGCAGTGGCAGGCATACTTACAAAGGCACTCATGCCCAGTCCACTCAGCACTAGCTAGCGCAGGATTAAGTTGTAAATTTAGTAAAGTTGCTTGTGAAACATGGATTTTAATATCTAGAATTCCCATCTCTAGGATAGTAAGATCCTCTATTGCATCACGGAAGTTAAGCAATGGCTGTATACTTTAACACAGGGTTTCTCCAGGGTGTCTGGGGACCACTGGAGGCCCTTAGCAGCTGCCTGACCAGTCTGCAAGAGGACTCCTTTAAGTGCCTTTTCCTCTCCTCACAGCAGGAGGGCTCTTAGAGAATTGCAGCCTCAAAGATCAATCCTATGCCTGTCTACTCAGTAGTAGGTCCCATTGTAGTTAGTGGCGCTTACTCCCAGGAAAGTGTGAACAGGATTGTAACCTCAGAACCCAATCCTATGCCTGTCTACTCAGAAATAAGTCCCATTATAGTCAGGGGTGGGCCTGGCCTGGCCCAAGATCCGGTTTGCCGGAAGTGGGAGGGGCCAGGCCAGGGTCTGGGGGCGGGGTCGGGGTCAGGGCAGGGGCCAGGGGAGGGGCTGGGGAGGGTCAGGGGCGGGGCGAGGGTGGGGCGAGATTGGCGCCTGCGCAGTGCCTGCCCTGAAGCTGCCCTGAAGCATCAATGTGATGCTTGCGCAGTGCTGGCCCTGAAGCTGGCCAGCCAATGTTGGCGCTTGCGCAGTGCGCATTAAAAAAGATGGCGGCCAGTGTGAACCAGTCCACCCTCCTTTTGACTTTCCCTGCCGCTGGTGGTTCGTCAGCAGCAGGGAAATTGGAAGATCCAGTTCGGTCGAGTAGGCCCAAACCAGTAAGTGCTCACCCGATTATAGTCCATCAAGCTTTCTCTCCAATAAGAGTGACTAGGATGACTTTGTGCATCTTCAATGCATCCTGCATTGAAAAAGGTTGAAAATCCCTGCTCTGAGTAGACATGCATTGAGACTTTGGGCTCCCATCTGCAATCCTATTCACAGTAACCTAGCAATAGCTCTATTTATTATAATGGGATTTCCAGCTGGAGGCAGCTGTGCTGTGCTCTAGGTGGGGAAGCCCTCCCTCCAGGTCGTCAGAGGCATAACTCTCCCCCACCCCTGGGCTGGTCCCTGGAAAATTTCTTTTCCACAGAAACGATCCCTGTGGCCAAAAAGGTTGAGGACCACTGCGTGTAACCTATAGGCTGATCAGCTAATAATGTTCTAGGACGGGGTGCCAAAATAGGACCTGAGGGTAGGGTGCAAATCACAAAAGCTCTGAAGACTGGGCTATCTGAGGACTGCCCTTTCAACTATCCTGGTTCTACTGAGACAGTGGGAGGGAGATACAGAAGGAGGCCTCAGAAGGCAAGGAATGCTATGGGGTAAGATCAAATAAAGATCAGAGGGAGATGCTGCTGAGGATTTGGAAAGATCAGTTATCTTATGAATTGTCTTTTCAGCAGCATCACATCTGCCAAGACTCCATTTTACACACAAAGTGATGCTGCTGAAAAATCAGCCTGCATGGTAATTGGACTCTCCCATATCATGAAAATTTGATCAAGATGGTCAAGATGCACATTGTCTGTTCCAGCATTTGCAGCATCTATGCTGGATCCCAACCCTGTTCCCTGGATGGTGCGGAGCAGACTCTGTCTACTCTCATCTGCATCACCTCAGCTCCAGAGGTGGCACAGAACCAAGTAGACACATTGGAGCTGATATTATGTTACCCAAGATATGGGGAAAAGTTTCCCCTTATCCCATGGTACCGTGCTAGCAACCCAAACCTGGCGCTGGATGTAGCACAAGCACATTAGCCTGCCTGCTCCAGCACTTCTCAGGATTGTGCTGTAAGAATTAAATATTTTCATATGGAGAAGTACATACAGTATCACTCTTTTCTATGTGTCTCCTACCGAAAGTTTGTTTCCAGAAGATGTTACTAGGATTAACTCTAATCTAACAATTTAGATTAGATTTGAGATTAGAATTAACAATTTAGATTAGAATTAGAAACAATTTTGTTTAGATGCTTTCTGGCCAAAGAATTACTGTAACATATCTACAGTATGAAGTGCAGTTTGTGATAAAGACAATACTTTGTGAACTATCACAATTTCCTCTGAAACATTTGGTGGATGTGCCTGTTGCAGTTTAAATCTTTAGTACACACAGCAGTTCCCAATAACACATGCTGACCACAAAGTGCTCTGTAAATTGCATATTGCATAATTCCTATCAACTTGCATAGTCCACAGAAAGAAGATGATATGAAACACATTGTACATCTGTCACCGAGCCCTAGTGACAAATTTATGCAAGATGATCCTGCAAACAAATTTGGTTTTGCAAAAGAAAATACACACATGAGAGAGAGAGAGAGAGAGAGAGAGAGAGAGAGGACATTATATTTCTATATATACACAGTAAATGTATTTATTTTTTCACAATTTTATAGTACCTTCCTCCACAGAGCTGAGCATCCAGAACATAGTTCCTCTCCTTTTGTTCTCACAAAACCTTGCAATGTAGGCATTGTGACATCACAACATTGTGACAAATTGTGACATCACAACATTGCTGCTTTGGGCCTCACAGCCCCTGTGTATTCCTTTGCATATACTCCTCACTGGACTGAAGCTCTGAGATTTAAAATACAAGACATATCAACCCTAATTCAGAATACCTTGTACGTATCTATGTATAAATGGAGGACATACATGAGGAAATTACTCCTTCATGCAAAGTAATTCATGCAGATCATTCAGC
Organism: Cryptoblepharus egeriae; assembly: GCA_030015325.1. Taxonomy (NCBI): domain Eukaryota; kingdom Metazoa; phylum Chordata; class Lepidosauria; order Squamata; family Scincidae; genus Cryptoblepharus; species Cryptoblepharus egeriae. Next base: position 49,061,357 of record JAREYC010000005.1, on the reverse strand, counting down.
CTCCATTGGAAAAAAACTGGGAAACTCTTGTGGGTTGAATTGCTCAAGGAGTGGGTGCACACTGGAGCCCCAAGGCCTGGAAGAAACAGCTAGTTCATAATGGTGATGTTTATTTTAGCACAGTGGAAAGATTAATGAGAAACATGAGAAAAGAGTTTTCCAATATTTAAAAGTCTGCCATATAAAAGGTGGAAGGTCTCCTTCCCCTGCCCTACTTTTTTTAGGATAGTAACTTTGCAGGCTGCATATTAGGTTTCATGAGTCGTCCAATATGTGGCAAGGTGGTTCTGTTATCTGTTGAAGAGAACATTTCCTAACACTGAGCAACGTTGATGCAGCCTCCCTTAACATGGTTGATTTGCTGCTTAAAAATAACTTGGACAAATCTGAATACTATTTACGCAAAACAGTGGTTTTACAAGAGCATTTTTATACAAGCCAAAACTATTAACTACAGCCTGAGTGGATTGCGCCACCACAACTAAATGTAACAGCTACCATCTCAAGATGTGAAACAATTCAGAGAGGACAAATGCCTTCTGTGGTGGCAAAAAATATCTTTGCGCTATGAAAGAGGCAACCTCAGCAGTTGCCTTGCTCATTATAATCCAATAAATCAACATTTCCCCTGTAAAAAAAATGATTAGGATCCAACTATTTCATGAAAGCTGACAGGCCTGCTAATGTCACCCATCATGCATTTGAATGGCATTCATTAAAAAGATTTCCCCAGTTAAAAAATGACATTTTCAAGCAAGACACAAAGAAAGATAGATTGACATCCCCTTCTCTTTCTACCATCGTTGGTTACCTTTTGTCATGAGTTGGACACTTAGGCGGTCTATCCAGGTTGCTTTGACAGGAACCAAAGAACACAATGAAATTTTACTTAAAAATGGGACTCTTCACTGTAATTTAAGATAACTGTCTTCTGAATACTTAAAAAGGTAAAGGTGTATCCCACAGATTGCCCTGCTAGTCTGACCAACTAGATTTGGTCAGCTGGGAGCAATGCTCATCCCCATTACAAAGCTGAAGAGTGGTACATATTTATCTATGGGTGCAATCCAGAGCAACTATGGGGAGTCCTTGCTCCAGTGTAAAAACAATTTGCTCTGGATTGCAATATGAATTTCCCATAGGTTTTCACTAGGTGATGCAGTAACTATGGGTGCACATAATGTCTCTTACGTGCTCCCGTAGTTACTCTGGATTGTAGGGCACTTGCATTTACATGCTTTCAAACTGCTAGGTTGGCAGGCTTTGGGCTACTAACAGGAGCTCACTCCATCTTGCAGTACTCAGGTCTCAATCCACCAACCAAGATCAACAACTATAGTGTTTGTAACCACTTAGCCACCGCTGCCCTCTGCATACTTACCTGAAAGCAAATCCTATTGAATTCAGAAGAACTTATTTCCAAGTAAACACATTTAGAATTTTACTATTAATTAATAAATAGTTGCACTATTAGGAATTTAAAATTTGTGTGCACTTTGGCTGTCACTTATCTACAGATACCACCTGGTCAGTTTGCACGAGTAACAAGGGACCAGATTGGATTCAGAAGACTGAAAAAAGTTATTTAATGAAAATATTACAAATACTGTATACAAGAACTAGAACATTAACGAGTTTACCAGACAGAAGACACTAGAAGGAAATATGTGCTGATCTCTTTAACTACAGTAAACAAACATCACTATACCAATCTTGCTGCAGTTGTTTTTTCTCTGATTTTAACGTACTGTCTAAGCAATAAACTGGGATTAAATACAATCAGTGGCTTTTCCTTGAGCAACCTGTAAATCAAAACTAAATTATTTAACTACTTCATGAGAAGAACATGCCCCTTTCTTCTCTTGATACATTTGATATAGACTCTTGCATAGAAATGTATCCCAACATATTTATTCCAGAATACAGAATGCTGTTTAGGTTTGTGTTTGTGACCAAACAATATTACTATAATGGTAAAGGTGTCTCCAGCAGGTGTGGGGGAATGACTGAATCTAGAGTGCAGTGCTCATCCCTGTTTCTAAGCCAAAGAACCAGCGTTGTCAAAATATGTTTCTGTGATCATATGTCCAGCATGACTCTACGCCAAAGTGCATAGAACACTGTTACCTTCCCACTGAGTATTTATCTACTTGCATTTGCATGCATTCAAACTGCTAGGTAGGCAGGAGCTGGGCAAGGGACAGGGGCTCATGCCATCTAGCAGTACTCAGGTCTTGAATCACTGATCTGCCGATCTTCAGATGGGCAGGAACAGTGACTTTAACCACTAAGCCACTTTCCTACCTTGCTAATTCTCCACCCTAGCAACATGGATTGGGAGGCATCAGATCCCATTCCTTGCAAATAGATCTGAACTGCTCTTTCCAAATGCAGTTGTTCCTTGTTATCCTCTAGGGATAGTGAAGAACACTATCATCAGTGTTCCACTACCTTCCTTCCTCGGATAAAAAGATCAAGGTATAAATAAAACAATTGAGAAATAGGTTTAAAGAACCAAATTCAGGTTTCTTGCTCCTCCAATGCAATAAATTGGAGGAATAAATTGCAAAATAAGTTGCAAATATAGTGCCACAAAGGGCTGTGGGTGGCGCAAGTGGCTAAGACACTGTGCCTGTTAACCAGCAGGCCAGGTTCGAGACCCGGGTCAGCCCCACAAGACAGGGTGAGCTCTTGTCCTTAGCCCAGCTCTGCGACGCCAGCTGGATCCAATCGTATCGGCTCTGCCTTTCCATTGGACTAATTCAGTGGCGTGGAGAGGGGGGATTTGCTGCTTGGGTAACAGCCTATCCTCCATAACAATCTAACCCAGGCTTTCATGCTTCGCATGCGCTGAGCATGATACCACAGCCTTTCAAGACTGACGGAGGCCTGCTATAGTGCCACAATATTTGCAGGGGTTTGATTCTGGGACTGAAGAATGGAATGATTGCTTGCCTGACTATCTCTTTACAGCAGTGGAAGAGCAGTTTTTTAAACCGTGATTTGCAAGTGGCCATAAGTGTTGAGTCAAATCCATGTATTAAAAAATCAGTGTATAAGAAAGTTAGACCTCTAGCCGAAACTTGTTTCTTGCTGCAATTTTGACTGTTCCTTCAACCACCACAGACCAGAACAGCCACTCAATAAGAAGTGGTTGCCTTCAGTTACTGGTTGTGTTCAGCTTGATAGGTTGCAAGTTGGGAGATCTTGTTTCAAAGCAGTGGGATATCTGAGGGACATCTGAATAAAAATGTATATACCCATTAAAAAAAGACAAATCTCTGCATTTATACTCAAGTTTGAAGAAATAGGTGCATTGAGCATAGAGCTTCCACGGGCACCAATGGAAGCTTCCCATCTGTGGTGTACAGGAGGATGTTTTCATTGGAATCATGGCACAAAGGGATACATGTCCTTTCCCCATGTGTATAGTCCCGATCCCTCCACAGCTGCTTTTTAAATCAAGAAAAACAAGACAGTTGCACCAAAGGCCTGCGTAGAGATATTCTGGTTTGACCCCAAGACAAACAATCCTTATTTTATAGACTATGGCCTATATCCTAAAGAGAAATTAAGCCCCTTGCTCCGGAGCAGTTAAGATGACTTTCCATAAGATAACACAAGAGGGTGATGTAACTGCGTGGACCCGTAATTGCTATGGATTTTGCACAAAATCTCTTTAAAAGCTGAAGTCAAGAAGTTTCTCAACAGCCTCAAATAACAGAATTAAGTTGGACACAAATGATGATAAAATCAAAATGTTGTATAGAGAGGATCATGGCAAGAAATAATGTAGAACAGATGGATATGTCTGCATACCTGAGGGGCATAATTTGAAAGAATGAAAAAAATGCTATGAAGAATAGACTGGCATAAAAGCCAGCGCAGAAAAACAGTCTCAAAAACTAAAATGAAAATAGCCATTGAAAAATAAGTCCATTTCCACTGGGCACACTAAAATGGGTAATTATGCAATCCCATCCTGTGTTTATATTAGTTGAGCAGGATAGGATTGCAAGCTAAATTTCCTTATGCCTTTGTGAATTAAAGTGAATGTTACACCAAAGTAATGTGTGAAGTTACACCAAAGTTACTTGAAGTTGCAAATTCAATTTGGTCAGCTCCTGTTACCACACCTTGGAGGGTGGGGAGTGAAGGAGATGCTAACAATTCTATCATTCCTCAAGTGTTGGTCCTACTCATTTCTCTGGAACAAATTTATGTACAAAGATTGGGAACAAATCATACCTAATATAATCCATGGATCTTTCAATCACCTTTTCCACACACATCCAGCTATGGTAGGAGAGAGAATCCTCACTACCCAAAGAACCAATCACAGCACAGCAGAAGAGTTGACCTATCAAGTTGTGCTGCTTTGTGACATTAGTCTATTGTGACATTATGATTCATAGAATCATGAGTATGATAGAGCACAAGGGGAAACGTGACGATAGGGAACATTGGAGAACTGGACTGTCTGGACACCAGGAGAAAGCAGTTTGCATAGAGAGCAAGAGCATCGGAAACAAACAAAAGGCAGAAAATAACACTTGGGTCTCAGACCTCTTGCAGGTACGCTCATCACGAACAACCACCCAACTCTCAAATCTAATTTGCAGCAGTGTAGATGCATCATCAAGGTATCTCTCTCTCTCTCTCTCTCTCTCTCTCTCTCTCTCTCTCTCTCTCTCTCATGGCTTGTAACCTGTGATGGTCCTGTGTTACCTGTAATCTGTGATGGCTTACATAATCTCATGTAGGCAAGCAAGTTAGTGCAAACCCAGGCCCAGGGAGCTTTTGTGGCCCTCAAGGACCCTTGATTTGGCCCATTGGGAGCCCCCACTCTCCAATGAACCTCTGGCCATTGGAAACTGTTGGAGCTTGCACTGAACATCAACCAGTGGTGGGATTCAAATAAATTAACAACAGGTCCTATATCCCAATAACCTAAATTAACAACAGGTTCTATGTCACATTAGTAACTGGTTCTCAGAACCAGGCGCTCATTAGCAAAGAACCTGTGAGAACCCACCATTGACATCAACTGCTGGTTGCAAATGCCAGATATGAGCTGTGGCCTGAGCTAGAGCAAGGCCCTTTTAGCTCTTGACCTCATACAAGAACTTCCATGTGTTTCTGGCTTAGGTCTGTGTATTTTCACTGTGCAAGCCATTGTACCAAACACTTCTTAGTTCTCACATGGTTCTACATGCCTGCGTTATGGTTCTCATGTGTATTATAAATAAGCTCAGTAAAATTCATTGAGAGCATAATCCTATACATATCTACTCAGAAGTAAAAGGAGCTAAGGAGAAATGTGAAATTTGCACAGCTCTGTTTTCCACCAAAAAAGAAACACAAAACAAAATGAGCAACATCATATGACTGTGGTTTTGGAAGGCAAAGTCACTGCATCTTTTTAAAAACTGTATCAAGGCTTCAGGATAAAAATGCAAAAATGTACTTAAGGAAAGAAATGCATTTTATTGGCTTTGTTTCATGTTATCGTTTTTTACCCTGTTTGAAAACAACCTTGGGCTTAAGGGGGAAAGCCAGGTATCTAATTTGGAAAGAATAAGCCTTTGGTTTGTTTCATACACATCTAGGAGAATACAAAATGGTCTCTTTCAAATAGGGTTGCCATACAGTATGTCCCAGAAGACTGGGACTGTCCTGGTTTTGGAGGGATTGCATTCATATACTGGCTAGTTTGACAGGGAGTCCTGTCCAGGTTTTGAGGAAAAGGATTGTGGCAACCCTACTTTCAGAAAACAAATCTTCACTTTGCACTTACTTCTCTGTTTGACGCAACTGAACTAATACATTGGAAAGTCAGTAACAGATATTCCATTTAAAACTGTTGTCACACTGTCCAAAATAGCCCCTAAAGATATGTGAAATCATTTCAAAATCTTTGTTCAGTTTCCCCCTTCCTTCCCATACAATTTATTGTTAAACGTCTGCACTATGTAAGTTGGGAAGTATAATAGTCACACTGTTTTCCATAGAGGCTTTTTTTTGTTTAAATCAGCTGTGTTTTAACTCTGATTATAAATACCCTTTGCATGAGATGCACCTGGATTTGGAATGGCAGCTATTGTTTCATTTTGTTTCAGTCCCCAAAGCAGCCTTAGAAAGAAAACAGTTTCAACAGCAGTGTGCGTAAATAATATTGCAGTTTGGACTCTCTCTCTCTCTCTCTCTCTCTCTCTCTCTCTCTCTCTGGAGGCTTTCATTCCCCCTCCCCACCTTTTCATCTGAACTGAACCACACCTCTCTAAAAATACTCACTTTTTAATGAAAGCCATATTTTTTAAGCCATTGTTTGTGTGTGCATGACCTGCTGAAAAGCCTACAGAGTCTTTAATGTCAGTTTCAGATGACACGTGTCTTAAAAAGTCTGGGATCCAGTTTTCTCTGGCCCAGAGAGATCTGTCCCAAATCTTTATGAGAAAGAGGGACAAAAAACTTCTGGTTTTGGCATTTTGTATTGGAGTCTGTTTTAAGCTCAGAAGGGGGAGAAACCAGCAACGTAGAGTCTAGACAGAAGAGATTGGGTTGAAATCTGGAAGCTATTCAGTGAGGCTACAGCACATGGCAGCTTGACTGCAGAAAGGGATCACATTACACTGCCTAATTACACATGAAAAATGTACACATCACTCCTCTTAAATGCTTGGAAAAATAGATGTTCAGATGGCAATTGTGAACTGCAGCTATACAGGCAGCTCACACATAGCTGGAACATTTCACAAACTGGCATTTCAAAAGCCCAAGTACTTTCCTTTTTTCCCCTTTTGTTCCTTCCAATGCATTTCCCCCAGTATGTACATGAAGCAAATTCTTTTTTAAAAAAAGTATTCTAAATATAGCAGATGGCTACATTGAAAATGGGCTATTAGAAAAGAACATGTAGCAAGTCAAATTTTAAAAAATAATCCTACTCCCATTTACAGTAGGAGCAAAACTAGATAAAATATTTGTGTGATAGCAAGAAGGAAGATTTTAACCCAAAAATATAATATTGCCAAAAACAGAACCCTGATTTATTTGCAGAATTTTTGACCAACTGAATAAGTCTAACTGCTAAAGTTGATGCTGGGAAATCTGTGATGGGATTTCTTGAAGAGTGTGTATGTTTTTGTTTTAAGTACCGTATTTCCTGGCTTATTACACACACCGGACCATGAGACGCATCAAAGTTTAGAGGAGCAAAACAAGAAAAAATATTCTGAACCAAATGGTGTACTAATATATTTAATAAAATATAGCAGAATAATATTTCAACCATGTAAAGTCAACAGTGCTATTAAGAACCATTATCACTATCATTAACAAATGAGGAAAGACTTTAAGCTTCAAGCACTCTTTTAATTTTCTGGTAACCCCAAAAACTCATCATCTCTAGTGTCAGTGATTTGCAACTTTTGCACAAATCTCATTGCAAATGATCAGACAACAACATTTTACACAAATCTTATTGCAAATAGTCCAGGAAGGCAGGTAAGTTGGGGGGTAGGTAGGGAAAGGTGAGGGGACCTAGATACATAGGGAAGAGTGAGGGCATGGAGCAGGAGGGACCAGGTCTTGTGCATGTCTACTTTGGAGCAAGTCTCCAAGCCAGGGAAGGCTGGTTAGGATTGCAACTGTGCCAGGGTGACCAGATGCCAAACCCAAAATTCCTGAACCCCAAGGCCAAAATTCCTACCCCCCAGGGCAAAATTACTACCTGCTTAAAAAATTGCCAAAAATGTATTTTTTTTTGTTTTTATATTTTTGATTTTTACTTTTTTGGCCATAACTTTTGATAGGAAGGAGATATCTAAAACCTGATTGTTGCATTGGATTCTGCTCTTCAATACGAATCCAACGACATATGACATGATGGGGTAAGGTGCTCCAGGATTGGCCCTATCACTCTATCAGACACACAAACATTTTCCCCCACTTTGGGAAGAAAAAAAGTGCGTCTTATAAACCGGAAAATACGGTAAGTTCAGAGCAGCTGATGGACAGACTGATTTAATTTTTTTCTTGCTGTTTTCCTGATTGAAATCCTCCTAGATGTTTCATGTCCCACTAGGGGAACAAATAGCAGCTGAAAAGTTAACAGTTGGGGAAAACCCAGTAAATGATCAAATGAACTTGTGGTGGAGCATAAAGTATCTGTGATGATACTATATGGTTTTCCATATCATATGGCCTACTAGATCCAGAAACTGGATTGGGCAACAGGTAGCCCAATCCTGACCTGCACTGGTCTGTCCTGTATCCTAATTTGGTTTGGATAATTAATTTCCTTCACACAATGCTGCATGGCAGCCGTATCAGTGGGCTATTTGGATCTGCAACAGCAAAATCATTGAACCAAACCTGAGAGATAATCCAACCCAATCCAACAAGGGTGGGTTTGAATCAGGCTGAAATGCCCACAGACCCACCCTCACACAGAAACGTCCCCATTCCTTCTCCTATGCTGGCTAACCTAGGCCAGCACAACTTACAGGCAGAAGTGACACCCTTGGTCACATTGGCTCCTGAATCATTGTAGATATGCCTTACAGCACATTCACAACCCTCCTTGGCCAATTCAAGGGATTTGCACCAGTCGAAAGGGATTGTGCTGTAATTCTATTATCTCACTGTAGCTTTCGGTTTGTATTTCACCAAAAACAATACAACCAGACCATAAAAATATCTCATTTGCTATATGGAAGTCTTTACAAAGGAAACAGGGATATAGGCAAGTTCCTTGGAATTGCAGATATGTAGTCAAAGGATTTGTGCTATTCCAAGAAACCGTTTCTTGAGCTGAGCTGGTATAATGTGCTCAGTTCAGAATCTATCATTGTCATTATCATAATTGGGGTCATAGTCCACCAGATGTTTGGATGGGGTTTTATTGTGTTCTCACCAGTTTGAATCCTATCTAAGAATTTAAGAACTGATGAGATATAGTATGTCTGATGTTTCTGTAGTGTGGTTTATTGCAGTTGTTCCAGTCAGTACCCTGTCTATACTATCCCATCTATACATATATTATCCAGATACTACTACTACTACTACTACTACTACTACTACTACTACTACTACTACTACTACTACTACTACTATTATTCATTCATAGGCATCCTTCAGTCTTGAAAGACTAGGATATCGTGCTCTGAGTGTCCTCTCCAGAGCACAATGGCCTGGGTAGATTAATATGGAGGAGAATGTTACCCAAGCAGCAAATCCCTCCTCTTCATTTGCCTCAAGGTTGACTCCTGAAGCCTTTCCCATAGATGGGTATAGCCACAAGACAGTGGAGATTTGAGTTTTTCCCACATTCAGTGGGATTTTGGACAGGTTTAGTCTGGCTCTCTACTACTACTACTACTACTACTACTACTACTACTACTACTACCACTACTACTACTACTACTACTACTGTATTATTATATAACTTTTAAACAAAATTTGCATAAAGTAGTTTATATAGCAAAATAACTCAAAAAATGGCTAAATATATTAAGTACTTTGTTGGCGCTGATATGCCTAATTTCAACTTTACCTAAATAGTAACTGTGAAGATCCAGTGATATGAATGCATGCTATGAATGGACTTGTTTTCTCCACCATGTTATAGATCTGCATTGCATCCACTCCCTGCCATTTGCCCCAGGTCAGAACCCACATTCTACCAATGCCCCTCTTGCCATTTTCCCAAGTCCATCTGGCAAAACAGGACTTTGTTTTACTGTACAAAACAGGATATTGGATTGAATAGACTCTGGATGGTTCCATCATTCTGATATTAACGTTCCTAATCCTTCTCCCATTCCGGGTCTCAGCATCATCACTTGTAAGAACTATCCTTACCACAAAGTCCTTTCATGCAAGCTATAGTCATTAGACAAAAATTTCACAGGCTTTTTTTCTCTAATCCTCAGAAACCCTTTTATCTTTCTTATTTTTTAATCTAGTTCTAACATCTGTCTGACAGTTTGCCAGTTCTTACTGCCTTGTCTTGACCAGTTGAAGCCAGTATGGGGCACTATAAAGCACAATCATAAGTAGTAATTGGCAACACTTTAAACAGAAGATTGTTGTTTGAACAAGTAGTTGGCTAGCAAACATAAAACAAAACAAAAATCTGAATTAGGCATATACAGTAATAGTGACACACTTTTGCACTAATTAAACAGCCTCCAGAGTAGAACTGACGGTGTAATCCCATGCCTGTCTACTCAGAAGTATTTCTGATGCCTTATGGTAAACAAGGCTTACTTCCAGGAAAGTGCGGATAGGATTATAGCCTTTTTATATACATGTTCAGACACTTATTTGGAATTCTATAGCCTCTTTGTGTTCCACTAAGCACGTTTACTCAAAAGTAAGTTCCATTGTGCTCAGTAATACTTCCAGGAACATGTAGTCAGGATTGCAGCCTTTGTTGAATAAGTGAAAGCAGAATGTGGAGCAATTAGTAAGAGTGATCCCTAGAGCAGGGGTAGGCACCCTCTGGCACTAGTGTGGAGCTTGGTCCTTGGGATGGTGTTTGGCAGCACACCAAGGAATCCCAGCACACACAGCGAGGAGGTGTTGCCACTGCTGCTGTCCCAATTGCCTGCAGGAAACTGTCCATCACCATCGCTGGCGTCCAGAATGCTCTCCCAACCCTCACCCCACCCTGCCACTATCAGAATGGAAGGGGTGCAGAAGAGTGTTCCATCCTCAATCCTGCACTTTTCTACTCAGAAGTAAGCCTCTTTGCAGTCAATGGAGCCTACTCCGGAGAAGGAATGGAGCAAAAGGCATTCTTAGAGCCTGATCCTGAGCATCTTTGCTCAGAAGTAAGCCTCTTTACAAAAGGCATGGCAAGGATAGGATCAGGCTGTTCTTCAGCATCTTCAGCTCCCACACCACCATAGTGATGAAGAAGTCCCTTGAGGGGTGCAGAGGGACCCACATGCTGGCTGGAGGTCAGAAAAGCCCCAAGAGATGCACAGGTCATCTAGCAAGGTGACCAAGGCTGTTTCAGTCCCAAAGCCTGACCTGAAGTCTGACTGAAAAGGATTCAGATAATCTGTTCCATCCAGAACTCTCTGGAGCTGTGATGCCAGCACCTGCTCAATCACCTTGCCCAGAAACAGGAGGTTAGAGACTGGCTGGTAATTATCCAACACAGTTGGAGCCAGGGAGGGCTTCTTCAGGAGAGGACATACCACCTCCAGCTTCAGTGCCAGCGGTAGGTCCTCCTCCGTCAGAGAAAAATTAACCAACCTCCCTCTTGTCTCAGACAGTCCCCTCTGGGTACAACTAACAAGCCAAGGTGGGCAAGGGTCAATCAGGCAATTTGATGGCCTCACACTCCAGAGAAGTCTGTCCACATCTTCAGGCTGCACAAGCTGGAAGGAATCCCACAAAACCAGACAAGCTGTCAATGTGGCGTCCAAGTCATGACAAATCTGATCAATTTTATCTGCTAAATGTTAAGAGAAGTGCTCACAGCAGGTGACTATGTGTTCCTCCTGATATTGGGGGGGGGGCAGCTTTAAAAGGCCATGCACTACACAGAACAAACCCGCTGAGTGGTTCTCTGCAGACACTATGGTAGCAGAGTGGAAAGACTTTCTTTTGGCAATCGTTGCTGCAGGGTAGGTTCTATAGTGCAGGTTCTACATGGTGTTTGATTGGATTCGTCACAAGTTTTCTGCCACCGTCACTCTAGACACCCACCCTGTCGGTTCATCATTCGCAGCTCCTCATTAAACCAAGGAGCCACTGTCCATCTGCAACATGGTAGAGGTCGCTCAGGAGCAATCTGATCCAAAGCCTTGGCCATTTCCCCATTCAAGAGGTCAACCAGGACCTCAGATGAGAGAGCAGCCCCAGCAGTTGGGAAATCCCTCAGAGCCCTCAGGAAACTTCAGGATCCATTAACCTCCGGGGGTGGAGAAAGAATGCGGTCCTTCACCTCTGCAGAGGTATGAAGATGCAACCAGCCTAAACCTTACCAGGAAGTGATCTGACCATGACAACAGGGTGATCTTAATTTCTTTCACATCCAGATCACCCCCAACCTGTCCAGCAGTAAAGCCTAAGTGGGGATGGCACAAGGTAGCAAATAAGGACTGAATTAGGGTGCCACATCTTTTGCCCAGAATAAACCATAGCGGCAGATTTGGTGTACACATTAAAAGAGAGAAATTTATACACCTAATTTTTGCATCCCTTACCAGTGGGAAGGTCAGGAGGAGAACTGTGAATGTGAGCCATATGATGGGGAAAATATTATCAATAGCAATGTCGGTGAATCTATTAATGAGAACCTTATGATGCACCTTACTTAAATCATTTTCAGTTGTTTCCTCTTCAGCCCATCCTCTCAAAGGCCAGTGGCAGTAGGAGATGGAACCAACTCAGGAAATATACCACTTCCTGTAATAATATCTCAGCCCATGGCTAGGTTATTTTTAACCAATCTTATTCATTTTACCATCTTTTCTTCTGAACCTGCATATGGCAGAACGAATAACAAGTAAGGCAAGGCAAAAATAAGTGCATGGTTTGGAGCACTTCTTTGTTGCCAAGATCTGAGCTGTAGCGCAACAGAAATGGCCTTCTGGAAGCATTGTGGTCATCTGCTCCTTGGCTTGGAAACAAAGTGCAATGTTAAGTCCACAGCATTGCTTCATAATGGCAAAATATCTTAGCCGTCTCATTCACTAAAAATGTTATTCTAGCATTCTGTTATGACCATTACAATTTCAGAGTTGATTCCATTTCAGATCCTGAGAGAATGCCTATATTTTTACAGTGTTTCTCAAACAATGGGTCAGGACCTACTAGGAGGGTTGCAAACCAATTTCAAGTGGGTCCCCATTCATTTCAATATTTTTGTTTTAATCTACTGTATTAGATTTGATGCTACCATGGTATGTGATTCCATTTGTGGAAATGTTACAGATCTGTAGTTTTAACAATGGTATTAAATGGAACTTACTCCTGGATTAGTGAGGGCAGGCAGGATTGCAGCCCAAGATTTAATTAAAAATTTATTATTGAGCACCAACGTCCCCCTGAATTCTACTGCTTCTCCTTCCCCATTCAAAGATTGCCATCCTAGGGATGGTGCTAAGGGACCCCAACCCTCAGAGGACCACTGCTGATTCCTTCCCATCTTCATATCATAACAGAGCAACATTTTCAGCCAGTAGTTTCACAATCACCATCTCTTAACCATACCAACTGCATATAGATGCTTTTTTATATTTATTATTACTGATTTTGTTAGCAGTCTTAAATACCAATAAGGAAAGGAGGAGTATAAAACTTGTTAAAAATAAATATTTGCTAAAGAGAGATCTAAAAATGTGGTCATAAAAATTCCAGAAAGGTTAAAACAAAAAAAAATAACAACAGAGATTCCAATATGAGTTTGACTGTCTTGTGAATGCGTCTCCCTCACCACTTAATAAATGGGTGGTAATGGATTGTTTCAAATGAGCTTTAACAATCCTTATTAGGCAGCAGGTGTGGTCTAGTGGTTGAGTGCAGGGCTGCTGAAGAAAGATAAGCAGGGAAAGATCCAAACAGCTCCTGGATGGGAGGCTGCCAGCTCATAAGCTGCTTTGAGTCATCAGGGCAAGAAGGTGTTGCTGTTTGCAGCTGAAAACTCTAGTTGGGAGCTTGAAAGGCATTCCCTGATACCAGATGTGATGATGACCATGCTGTGAAGGATTTCCACCTCTAAAGAGAAGAAATGTACAAACTGCCCATACAACAACTGTTGATGGATGGACGGATGGATGGATGGAGTGAGTAAGTGAGTGATTTACCAGCTGCTGGACCTCCCAAAGGATCTTCCAGCTATTGTAACTGCCATATGCTAAGATGACATTCTTTCATTAGTGCAAAAAAAGAGTTTTGTTGCCATTTGTATTGGGAGACATTAGGGTGTAATCCTAACCAGTTTGCCAGCTCTTGGGGTAAGGGCAATGCAACTCTGAGGAAAGGGAACAAAGATTCCCTTACTTTGAGGAGACTCCATGACTGACCCCCAAACTGCAGGATGCAGCACATGCCCCCCTGGCCCAGCTATCCCACTGCTGGAAAGTTGGTTAGGATTGCATCCTCAGTTACATTTCTTTGGATTTTTTAAAACAAAGTGTAGCTTTTAAATACATTTTTGCCAATATATGTACATAAAGGCACTATTATGAGAGTTAGAAAATACCTTTCAACAGCAGGCTGCCAGCTCAAAATCCTCATCCAGTATTGCTCCAAACAAGGCATATATAAAAATGAAATATCCCAGGGGGTTCATGAAACACCAGTTCACACTTTTATAAAATGTGCTTCTCAACTACCCTACAAATCTGGCAGATCATAGTGTTACAAATCTGGTAGAGTTGGCTTTAGATTAATTTGTCTCAGAGGGCAAAATTGAAATGGGGCTTTCCTGCTTAATTTTAAGAGTAGACATTATGAACATATACACAGTGTTGCTCAGATTTTACAGGTGTTTCTCAAACTGTGGGTCAGGACCCACTGTCAAATTTGGGCGGGTCCCCATTCATTTCATTATTTTATTTTTAACAGACTTGATGGTATTATGGTATATGACTATATTTGGGGAAATGTTACAAATCTGTACTTTTACCAACCAGGCTATTATGTATATGCTTTTAACAGTGATAGTAAATGGGACTCACTCCTGGATTAATGAGGGCAGGACTGCAACCTGGGACTTAAAAATTTTCCTGATTGATGATGACACTTCAGACATCACTTTGGGTGGTTCCTGACAGGTTCTCTTTCTAAACAGTGAGTCCCGGTACTAGAGAGCCACTATTCTATGCCGTCATCAGAACCAACTCACAAAAGGAAAGATCCAACATATTAACAGACAATGCAATCCTAACATGCTGGATTAGACTGCTTACCCAGGCTGTACTGAATCCTGTGCAAGTATTGGGAATGCTACTGTGCTACCACAGGGAAGGGGAGGATCGTCCCCTTCCGGAGGTAGGGATGCAGCAGCCCAAATAGGTCTACTCCGACTTAGGCCACCTCCCAAGGAGCACCTATTGGTAAGGTTTGAATCTGGCACCCACATCCTGCTCCCCACTCTCCCACCCCTACACCTGTCCTCACCTCACCCAGAATGCCTCCTCCTTGTTCTCCCTATGCCCTGCATTGGCCAGCACAATTATCCCTCCAAGCCAACCCCACAGACTTGTGGCTAGGTCAGCATACCAAAGTGTGCCGGGGTGGTGGTGTAGAATTGCCTTAGAAGGTGGAAGGTTTTTTCAAGTGCCTTTTCCCCATCTGAACTTTTCCTTCATTATAGTTTGATTTCATTTTGATGTGCCACATACATTGTAATATGACAGGATTTAAATTCCCATACAGTGGTACCTTGCTTAACAAGTGCCTTGCATAAAGAGTGTTCCACTTAAAGAGCAAAAATTTCTATGTAGCTTTGCTTTGCTTAAAGAGCATTTTTTACATAAAGAGTGCCCATTGGCTGGGCTCCCTGTCCTTCTCCCTGTCTCTCCCAAGCATTGGCTGGGCTAAGGGAGTGAGGTGGGACTTTCTCCCCTCTTCAGAACATGGAAGAGACCAGCAGGGAGAGCAGAAGAGCTGAAAAACCTCTTCATCAGGGTAACAAAGATGGCTGCTCTTCTCCTGCAGCCAGAGAACTTGGTCAGCCCAGCCTATGCAGCCTCCCTAAGGCAGGAGGGAATACTCTCCTGCACCCCCTCTGCAGCCCCCTCAAACAGACCCCTTGACCCCAAGGAAGCCCCCCTGCCTGGACCCCATTACAACCACCTCTCTGCCCCCACTACCTTCCCTGCCTGCACTTTTCCTTTCCTGTGAGTAAGCCCCAGTGGATTTAATGGGGCTTGATTCTGAGTAGACAGCATGGAATCTTGCCCTTCTGATGTTACTGTGCATGCAAAATGCAGCCTACACACTTTCCTGTGCGTAAGTCCCAGTGGGTTTAATGGGGCTTGATTCTGAGTAGACAGCATAGGATCTTTCCCCTCTGCTGTTGCGGACTGCCTATTTAGATCTCTCACACATAGAGAGGTTCCTTGTGAAAGTTGCTCAGAAAGACACCAGTGACTCTTATGCTGCAATCCTGAACACACTTTCCTGGGAGTAAGACCCATTGGGTAAAATGGGCCCTACTTCTGAGTTGACATGGTTAGGATTGCAGCCTTAGTGAAAATCAGTCATCCTTGCCCATAAAGGTTTTTCTTTTCTTTTTTACTGTTCAGAATATTACAGTGTTTTATTACAATAATTGTGGTCTCTATTATAATGTTTTGAATTCAATTCCAGTGTTTTGTCATCATTTTTACATGCAGTTAATATTTTTATATGACTATTTTGGGGGTTGTGGAACCAATCATCTGAGTTTCCATTGTTTCCTATGGGAAAATCTGCTTCACTTAAAGAGCGTTTCACTTAAAGAGCATGCCTCCGGAATGAATTAAGCTCTTTAAGTGAGGCACCACTGTACTTAGAACTAGATCACATGAGAAATTTTTGTTTTCTTACAGCAGTGGTTTCCAAACATTTTCTACTGATGGCTCCCTTGATCTATTGGGCCATTCCCAACTCCCCATAATGGCTAAAATCCTATACATTGTATACGATGGCAGGTTTTTGGTTTGTTTTTTTGCAAGGATTCCACAGCTCCCTTGACTGGTTTTTGTGGTTCTCCAGGGAGCCATGGATCACAGTCCAACAGGCTAATAGCTCACTGTTCCAAAGACTACTCAAACTACATTCAAATTATAGTATATGCACAGTCACTAAAGGAAGTCATAGTATAAACCATGGTAGAAATGATTTTTTTTTTCTGTTTTTATCAGTTCACGTCTCCATGTTAAATCAAAATGCAAGGCATAGCTAGCTTCCAGAACGAGAAGGAAACAAAATTGAGTGGATATTTGTTCATTTCAGTCTTTAGCTTAGAATGCTTGGAAATGAGGGGTTACCAAACAAAAGTAAATAGCTAGAATATACAAGCATAACTAATGTCTAACAAATCCCTTCTTTCTAAATTGGTTTCTAGGATTCCCAGTTGGTTGGTTGGGGGGGGTCTTTGCAAGTAGTGCTGTAAATCCAAAGAAATTTGAATATTTGTGATGGGGATTAGCTAGCAAGTACAACCTCAAGAGCTGTATCAACCTGTGTACTTCAGGACCTTTTTTATTGGCAGAGAATCCTGGAGCATACTTTAAGGTAGTGGATTTCAATGTGCGGGGTCGGGATACCCCTGGGGTCATGACTTCATTCAAGGGGTTTGTGAAAAGCTGGGCACCTCCATCTTGGAACCATTAACTAAGTTAATGAGTGAGTTAACTAATCGTACAATCCAGAGTAACTACGGGAGCACGTAAGAGACATTGACATCAGTGTAGTTACAGCACCACCTAATGAAAACCTATGGGAAATCCAGAGTATTTTGTTCAGTATTTTGAAATCATTCAGTATTTTGTTCAATCCAGAGTAAATTGTTCTTATGTCAGAGCAAGGACTCCCTGTGGTTACTCTGGATTGCGCCCAAAGTGAGTTAACATGGTTGCCAATAACACAGTTTGAAAATGGGCAAGTTTAAAAGGTTGCCAATAACACAGTTATTTGAATGGGGAAGTTTGAAGGTTGCCAATAACACACTTTGAAAATGAACTGGGGAAGATTTCACAGTTAGGGTGAAATCCAGAGTAACTTCGGGAAGTCCTTGCTCTGGAGTAAGAACAAGTTACTCTGGATTGCAATATGAATTTCCCATAGGTTTTAACTAGGTGGTACAGTAACTACGGGTGCACATAATGTCTTTTACATGCTCCTGTAGTTACTCTGGATTGCACCCTAAGTTACCATCTTTATTCAAATCTAATGTGTCATTGAATCTAATGTGCACCCTATATTTTTAATCAAAATACCATATTTACCAAATACAATCAACCACTGAATCTAATGCGCACCCTGATTCTGAAGACTGAATTTGGTTGGAAAAGGTGAGCGTTAGATTTGAGTAACTACAGTAATTCTTCAGTGGAAAAATCAAGTTCCTGTTGACAGTAAATACAACAAACTACAGATACTGCTAGAATCAGCACCAATGCCAAAAGAGCAAAATAATCTACTTCAGACATGTGTTTTCAAGAAAGCCTCAGTGCATACCCGCACGCATGCACACACTAGCTAATCCCCATCACATCCATAGAAGCACTTATTGTAGGATATAATGTTGGGCCAATGTTCAAACAGCACACACAGTATGGAACTTTCTGATCACAATTAAATCTCAGCATACAGATTATCCCCTTGATGGGAGGGGGAATGTGCTAACATCCACATTCAAAAGGAGATCCATCATGGTAGCTTGCTGTGTGGGCTAGCAAAGATGGAGGCACATTGGACACATTCTTGGCCACTTGCATGGGGCAAAAAATGGGGCCGATGCATGAGTACGTCTTATAGTGCAGCTCTGAATCTGAACAGCTTTCAGCTGCACAAGCTGTTTTCTGGCTGCTCTGGAAGATGAAAAAAAGATGTAGGAATCAAATCACTGGAAAGGGTGGATTTTCAAGAGGATTAAGATGACAGCCAAGAATATGAAGGGTGGTGGAAAACCCAGGAGGCCCCACAGCTCCTGTCTAGAGCCTGCCTGCCAAGTTCCACAGATTGGTAATGTGACACATGTCTTCCATTTTGGATCACATGGTCACACAAATAACTCACTTGTTCATGGGGCTTTTTGCAGGTTCTGTCTTCCTTTGCTTAAAACGCCAGCACCGCACACTGCATGCTGCTGTATGGCTCCTTTCTTCTTCACCTTTTCCCTAAAGTGTTTATTGATTTTAAGAATAAGAACAACATACAGAATGGACCACAGAGGTTATACTGATGTAATTTTTGCAAGTAAATAATTCCTTGGGACTTTGTTTATAATGCTCTCTCTCTCCTATGAATACTTTCTTTCCTCCTGAATGTGTAGAAGAGGAAGACCCAGAGGAGGTGAGGAAACTGAAAGATTCTTAGATTGAGGTCCACACTTTATTTTGATTCCTGTTTAGATTAAGATTTCCTGATATGTTCAAGGACCAAAAAACACAATAGATTTACTACCCCTTTTTTGCTGTAATATTGGTTTAGAAACAATTGATTTTTTGTTTGATTGGAAAGTGATTTGAGAGACAAATGTCACTTCCCATGGTGTACTCCCATGGTTATCTTACCGCTGTTTCTCCTCAAATAGGTTATCAACACTGCAATTCTAACTTATGCTGGAATAGGCAAGCTGGAATAATTGCACTGGTTTCCTCTCCTGTGGTAAAGCTACAGCAGCGCTAATGGGTCTACTGAGCAGACGGGAGCAGGAGGAGCAATCTTGGATGTGTTCGGATGCCATGATATTCTATTCCTCCCAATTTTCCTCATAGAATTGTTGCAAACATTAAATGTATTAAGAGTGGTAGATTGCACATGGGTCCCAGTTCCTACACTGGGGAATCAAAGGTTTTCCTTTGTAAAGGTTAACTCTAGCTCTGAGAATAATGAATTAGATCTGAGTTCTGTCTCAGTCTCTGGGTGATTTTAAAAGATAATTTTTGCTTAGCTTCTGTTCCCCAATCAGGGCCAATCATCCTGGTGCCTGATGTGACACGCCAAATGTGGTTCCATGAAAAAGCCTACATGGAAAGAAACTCAAACAAGAATTGCTAACAAGAGAAAACCCTAACTCTTACCTTAACCCTAACCTTTATCAACCTTTTCTATCTTGTGGCACACTGACAAGACACTAAAATTGTTAAGGCACACCATCAGTCCTTTGACAGTTGAAAAACACAACATGCTGCTGGTGAAGGGTTCACATCCCTTAATGGCCAGATCAATAAATTTTATTATTTAATAAATAAATAAATTTTCCAAACCCCCCACAGCATACCCGTGGACCACTCGTGGCACACCACAGCCACAGCACACTGGTTGAAGATCACTGCCCTAACAAGTTTATTGGAGAAGAGAAGGCTGAGAGGAGATATGATTGTGCTCTTCAGATACCTAAAGGGCTGTCATATGAAGAAAGGGGCTCATTTATTCTGATCTAGATCTAGTAGATCTAGAACCAATGGGTACAAACTGCAAGGAAGGAGATTCTGGGTGGATAGGAAAAAATTCCTGACTGTGAGGGTGGTTTGACAGTGGAACAGTTTGCCAAGGGAGGTGGTGGACTCTCCCTCACTGGGGTTCTTCAAGCAGAGGCTCAACAAGCACCCGTTGGGGATGCTCTAGGAGGATTTCCTGCTATAGGCAGGGGGTTGGACTAGATGACCTACTGGGTCCCTTCCAATTCTATGATTCTATGAATCTCTCCATCCTAACCCATGTGGGCAAAGTTTGCGTGGACCTCTTTCTGTGTAGGCTTTCCACTGGTTACTGCCAAATGCTGCTGTCATGAGCCAGATGCCATCCTGTCCTGCTTCTGTCATACCCCCCACTCTTCCCCTTTTCCATCTCAGTCACTGACTAACCTAGTCAGATCAGGCCTCCTCTGACTCAACACAGTATGTAAGACCACTGCAATCTCTCAGCTGCTGTTCAGCAATGTGGGATGCCATGTACTTCTGGGGTGGTTTTTATTGCTTGCTTTGCTAGTTACCTTTCCATTATGTGCTGAAAAACAGCCATGTGGAGTCAACCTAATTGTCTCACTGATGGGTGAATGAATTAACAAAGTTTCTATGAACACTGTATGTCCCCTTGGGAATAGATACAATAAAGTCATGTTTGTGAGCCTAAAGGGTGCTACTGGAAACAATAACAATCCCGCTCATGTGTTCAACTTTGAAATTCACTTTCCATGAATTTGTGCCAATGAAACTCAATAACGCTAAATGTTCAAAGAAAAGGAACATGAAAAGGGACCCAGGCACAGCCAACATGAATCTGTTTAGTGACTAAAATGAATATTCAGGGGAAAGTCATGCAATGTTCCTTCAGCTCAAAGGCTAACTAGTCACAAAATCAAAACCTCAAAGGGCATCACTAATTGCCTCATCAGCCGCCTCTTTCACCTTAATGCATATGTGGAAGACAGTGGGAGCACAAGGACCAAGTTACCTTCCCCCAGAGACTGATTGTGGCATATTCCAAAGGAAAGGCGGTCAAAAGTGAAAGCAAAGAAAGATGTGTTTGAATCTCAGTAAGATAATCTGCAAAAAGTAAATTTTCTATTGAAAAATTACACTTGTGCTACTTTTGGTGATGTTTTATTGTCTAGAATACTGGTTCTGAAACATTTTGGCACTGGGACCCACTTTTAAAAATGACACTCTATCAGGACCCACCTTGGTTTACCAGGCTTTTAAAAAAGGAGATCTACAAAGATTTATTTATTTATTTATTTGTTTGTTTGTTTGTTTGTTTGTTTGTTTGTTTATAACCCAAAAAAGGCCTGCCAACATTTATTTCCTTTATTACACATGCTTGCAAACTGCAGGAGCTGGACTCTTTTCAGGGCAATTAGCAGCTGCAGTATCTGATTTCTGAATAACCTCAAGGCTTGAGTCAATCATGGTAGTTATCTGATCTTTCCATCACTCTTTGGTGACTCACCAAAAATCAGGTCAGAGCCCACCAGTAGGTTCCAAGAAGGGTTGGAGAACCACTGGTCTAGAGTCAGGATGTGCTACCCATTAGGGCCAGCCCACATTTGAGGCCAACTGAAACAGTCCCATCACGCAATATGTTTGTTAAGAGCATCCATCTCTGTTTATCAATGTGCTTTCACTGTGCCTCCTTCATCTTCTCCCTGGACTGGCAAAGGAAGGGGGCAGAATGAAAGAAGAAATGTATGTGTGGGAGGGAGTTGTGAGCTAGAAGAGTGGGCAGAGCAGATGCTGCATAGGTGAAAATAGCATTTGGCATGCCTCCTAGACATCATGCCTCTTCACGAGGTTTGGGCCAGCTTTGCTTCACATCCTTAGTCATTGAGGTAGGGGTAGGGGACATGCAATAAAGTATTACCTGAACAAGCAGCTTGTCATATACAGTGGTGCCTCACATAAAGAGCTTAATTCTTTCCAGAGGCATGCTCTTTAAGTGAAATGCTCTTTAAGTGAAGCAGATTTTTCCATAGGAAATAATGGAAACTCAGACGATTGGTTCCACAACCCCCAAAATATTCATATAAAAATATTAACTGGGTGTAAAAATGATGACAAAACACTGGAATTGAATTCAAAACATGCATTCAATGTGCGTGATCCTATAAAGTCTACTTAGGCTGCAATCCTAAAGACACTTTCCTGGGAGTAAGCCCCATTTAACACAATGGGGCTTACTTCTGGGTAGACATGGTTAAGAGGCTGCAATCAAACACACTTTCCTGGGAGTAAGCCCCTTTTAACACAATAGGGCTTACTTCTGAGTAGACATAGTTAGGAGACTGCAATCAAAGACACTTTCCTGGGAGGCTAACCTAGGCTGCTGCTGGAGGTTCAAGGTGGTCGGTGGGGGCACTTGGAGGCCGTTGGGGGAAGCTGCCTCTGGCACCAAGTTGGGGGCAGTTAGAGGCAGAAGCACTGGGTAGCAGCCCTTTTAAAGAGCCTCCATGTGGAGCATCAGGGCCGCACAGCACGCGTGCCCATAGCGCGTTTGCTTGTTAAGTGAAGTGGAACTTGTTATGTGAAGCAAGATTTCTTGGAAATTTATGCTTGTTAAGCAAGGTACTTGTTAAGCAAGGTACCACTGTACCAAAAATATTACCATGATTCTGACTGGAGTGGTCACTTCAGGCTGCAGATAGGCAGTGGTGCCCACTTCTGTCTTCCTGTTTGCCTCCCTTGATCATCCTCCTCTTCCTTCTCAATTTCCTGCAATGGAAAAGAAAGAGAAGTCTAGGGAAGATCAGACCAGTAGGCTAGACCAAGAGGATCAAAAACTGGCACATCACCAGGTATTGGGGAAGATAGCTTTTGGGATATTTACTCTGACAGCAGAGGGTCTTGGGCTGACACTAGACATGGGTCTGTTGCATTTGAGCAGGGCCTACTGTTGACTGGTGTATGGCACTTATTATGGAGGTCAACTGCCTGGCTTCTCAATGCTAAAGGACCTTGGGTGCTAGGACTGTGATAAGAAAAAAACTTCAGCTTGTCTTCTGAGAGAGCTAGTGATGGTCAAGACTCAAGAGAGTGGATAACACAAGCTAGATGGTGAATAGACTGGCAGTTTTCCATATTCTTTCATATATATAATTTGATAAAAACAGATTTTTATAAGATGCTTTACTTTAAAGCAAATGAGCACCCAAATGTTTCTAATATTAAAGAGCAATTTATAGAACAGAAACTGGATAGGACTATACATGGAAAAATCTCTTTTCTGTTTTAGTGCATATCTAGACCTTTGGAGTTTAAGAAAAAGAAGGAAAATGATACGTTGATGTTGGGAAGCTGCCTATCATTGTATAAAGACAACTATGCTGCTCTTCTGTTGTGCAAAAGGACAGAGGCTGCATCCAGAGTTAGAGCAGTGAGGAATGCCCTAGCTGGGCTGTCCCAACAATTCTAAAAGTGACTGGTGGCGCAAGTGGTTAAGACACTGTTCATGTTAACCAGCAGCCCAGGGTTCAAAACCCGGGTCCCCACAAGACAAGGATTTCCTGCTACAGGCAGGGGGTTGGACTAGATGTTCCACTGGGTCCCTTCCAACTCTATGATTCTATGATTCTAATTCTGAATCCAGAGCAGAAAGTTATGCTGGATCCAGAGAATCAGCAAGCCTGGGCATGCTCAATAGGCACCATCAGTGGTACCTGGGGAGGGCTTGCTCCTGAGGAGACCCCCCTCAGATCACACTGAACAAGGAACAGCTGTGGTGCCTGCCTTACAAGGAGTACTTGACGACCAGTAACAGCTGCACAACAGTTTACAGTGGATGCAAGAGGCTTGTTGGAGTGGCCTGCTGTATCCCCAAGTTAGTGGGCTGCCGTAGTTGTTCCATATCCTGAGGTTGAGAGGCAGGGGTTGCAGATAGGCTGGCCAAGAACTCAGATTTTTGGTCAACACTGCCATTCTTATTCAGCCTTATAATGGACCCCTATGGGTCTACTCATTACTATATCTGCTCTTGAGGTAGTAGGAGCTGGAAGAGGGATTTCTGCCTGAGAAACAGGCTCTGGAGCTATCATAACTGCTGTGTCCTAGGCAATGCTAAACAGGCCCTCAACATGCCTCTCCTGAACTGCCTAGGCTGCCCCAGCTAGGGCAGCCCAGGTCCATCTGTCTTGGGGCAGCTATGTTTCCTTAGGCTGCCCCAAGCCTTTTCTGCCATAACTGGGCTGCCCCATCTTGGACTTGGGCCACCCCAGTGATAGATAGGGCAGCCCAAGTGCACTTCTGGATTGCAGCCTAAACGTCACTGACAAAAAGAGGCTTGTGTTAACATCTTAAATAATGAATTGTCAAGTCCCCTTCTCCAAAATCTTTTGACCTCTTGAGTACATTCATGTTTGTTTTGTGTTTTCTTTATAAGTAGCTGTTGAGTTTCTATCACAAAAGCTGCTGGGCATTAAAAGATCACTTATGAAGATTCTACTCCTCCTACTGGTGAATACCTGCAGCAGTGGAAAGAATCCTTCCATCAACTATATAAGTCCAATCCTATCCAGAGAATACAACCAGACCCACCTCCCATCAACTTGCCTGAGAATCCATTCCTCAGTGGTGGGCCAACAATCAATGAAGAGCTAAAAGATCACTGAAGAACTGAAAGGTGCTCAGAGTGGAACAACTCAAGTATGAAAATTATCAAAGCTGGGCGAGATATGCTAAAATAGGTCCACATCCTCCTAGCATGCATCTGGTAGTTGGAACACATAATGTAAAAATCCACCATCGTGCCAAGAAAGGTGATATTTGAGAATGCAGGAACTACCATGGTATCAGCATCCTTTCAGTCACTGGCAAGGTATTTATGAAGATCATAAATCAAAGCTGCAGAAATGTTGTGAACAGACCGTCCAAGAAGAGCAAGCAGAATTCAGGTCATGTCAGGGTGGCACTGATCAATATTCAGGAGTTGTCAATGGCTGGAAGAAAGGATCAGGTGTGGGAAGCAAACTATCAGCCTTCTTCAGCTTAAAATCCTTATTTTAACTGTGTTCACTGGCTTGCTCTGTAGAGGGCGTTAGAAAATGCGTATGTGCCACAGAAGATTATTCAACTTCTCCAAGCACCATACAAGGGTGAATGTTTCGTTCTCATTTTGGCTGGACAACCCTGTCCAGCCACCCAGCACTCGTAGTTTTTTCATTCCTGGATACATAGTTTAGGTCCAAGACATCTTGTTGACATGAGAAGCATTTCTCTTACTCTGAGGGCACATATCTGGGCACTTGGAAAAAAATTAATTTAGTTAAAAAAAAAGAAAAGAAGCCTGACTGACATTTAACAATGCAAAGCCTTTTGTAAAACTAGCAAAAGGTCACTGTGTATGTTCTTCTCAAAGAAAATGGCATGGGCCATATTTATACAAATTCATGTTTGCACAGACCAAGAATACTGGAAAAGAAATTTCCACTTTGTTTGCAAGCCCAAGCAAAACATTGTCTTTTACATGAAGCAAATATGTCAACCGTGTGACCTCATAAGGGAGATACCTTCCCTTAAGCGGCTTCTCCTCTCAGCCTCTATTGCTTTCCCAGACCCAAAGGTTACCAAAATGATGGGATGAAAGGCAACATGGCCCATTACTCTAGAACAGTTGAACTGGAGTTTAAACCCATTCCTCATTTCTTTCATGTGCTGTGTTGAAATATGAGTACAAAGGGAGGCCAGCAGAGTTAAATATTCTGTCATGAGGTAATTCAGCTTTGAATGAGAGAATACAATGATGCCAGTGTGCTTTCTGTTGCCATAAAAACTCGTATAACGGTGAGCTCAACAGGCCCCTGCGATGTGCAGCTGAAAAGGGAACCGACAGGAGCCCTCCCACATCAAAATCTCCAGATTAAATGACCCATCAAAACAGCAAATCAATGGCTAATGTTTTTTGAGTACCATCCATGTGAAACATTCATAGTAATTTTCCATTCACAACTCGTCTCCACCATGCAATTTGGTTTCCAGATCCTCATGACTGCAAGCCGCTGTCAAAAATGCTTTGCATGGTAGCCTGGAGAGAAGCACTATATAGTAGTGGCCAGTCTACATGACTAGCAAGTAGATAGGGCTGACTCTTTACATGGAGCTAGAGAAGATTCAAGACAGTGGTGGCTATGTGATGAGAAGTGGACCTCAGGGCAACAGGAAACCAAGGCCAATTTTTCCAACCACTTTGGTTGTGAGATGAGATGAGCAAATGCATTCATTTTCTTTATCTCTTCTCAGCATTTAGTTAGGTGGTTGTGCTTCACCATATTCCCAGAGCAGAGATCTTCCTTGTGCATTGCATTTTATTGTGCATGCTTTCTGATGATCTGCAGAAATGCAATCAACCAGGATCTGAATGCAAGGTGAAGCAATCCCACCTGCCCTTGCCTGGGTCAAAAAGGGGGGGGGGATAAATATTCCACCTTGATTCATCTGAATAGCATAGAAATCAGAACTCTTTAGAAGGTGTTAAAATAATGAAACTAACAGTTGGTTCAGGTAAGCTAAGCTGAATAGTATGTTCAGATTTGAACATCTGCCAGTTGGTTGGTGACAGCTGGAAAACTGCTTGGCAGTTGGAGCTCAGCTGTTCATCAGAGCAGAAGCATAGTGGTCAGCTCTGAGGAGAATTAGACTGAAGGACTTAATTCACGTGTATGATCCACGTGTATTGTGTTAGACTACTCTAAACTTGTAACTACAGTTAATAGTTAATCCACTCCACTGTGTCTGTCTTCTCTCTTGCAGCACATAAACAGTCAAAGGACACAACTATCAGACAATATCCTGGCATTAGGGAAAGGGGGTTAAAATCTCCTTATCCCTTTGTAAGCCTCCAGCTCCACAATGACTCTCCTCAGACCTTTGCAAGTGATTACACTGGTGCAAATCTGAGGAGAAAAGGACGGAAAAGATGCTGGGGAGGGGATAGGATTCAGCGTGTGGCATTGCTGCTGGATCCACCCCCCCTGCAGGCTTGCCACTCTTTTCATACCCTCTTCCTGCCAGATCCTCTCCTCCCATGTTGTCCCCTCTTTGTTCCCACTTCAGCTCTGGTAGGTGGTGGCACCTCTGTTGACAAACTAGTTCACATAAACTTCTATGGACATAAAGACAGAGTAGGAGCACTACTACCTCAATCAGCAGTATTCCCAAAAATGACCACTTATGGTCACTCTGTGGTCACCCTGCACTCTTTCAGTAGCCATTTTGTGACAGCAGAAATGTCTTCTACTGTAAGCACTGCATAGAATAGCCCAATTCTATGCCGGATTGGACTCTTAGGGGAGCCAACTTTTCCCTGATGGGGGGTATTTTGAGTATCACGTTTAAATGCCCAAGAGTAGCGGGTGCCACATATCCCAAAAACAGGGACAGTCCTGATTTTGTGGGATTGTGTTCACATACTGGCAAACAGGAGAGTCAGGTCCCGGTTTTGTGGAGGAGAATTATGGCAATCCTACCAAATTTTTAAAAATTGAGCTTTAGCATATTACAAAAGGGAAAAATATAGGTACCGATAATATTCTTCTAAATATCTCATCTTCCAAGCAAGATGAAAACCTGCTATCTCACTCACTAATGAGTGCAAAAGAACTGAATGATTGATAGGCACCTGGCAGTTTTTTTGAAATGTCATTAAAATAAATGTTACTTCAGTCACATTATTTAATGTTGGACTAGGTACATTTATTTTATTACTTTTTTATTCTGGAGATTTTAATTCTGTCTTTTGGTCTCTGAAGTGGTCCCCAAGATGACTCATATCAATTAAAATCTAGAAATACAAAAAGTAGATGATCATAGAATCTTTCTTTCTTTTCCTTCTCTTCCTTACAGGGGAGGTGTGGGCACAGCTCAAGAGGCAGTGGGAGATGAACATGATGAGGGTAGTTATACACCTATCTGCCTTGTAATCTGTGGAACCCCTTGCCACAGGATGTGGTGATGGCATCTGGCCTTGAAGTCTTTAAAACAGCATTGGACAGTTTTCTGCAAGAAAAGTCCATTACAGGTTATAGGCAATGGTAGGTATATGCACCCTCCTACTTTTAAAAGTTCTGCAGTCTACATAGGTGTAATACCTGAGACATCTAGTTGTCCACTGTAAGATACAGAAAGCTGGACTGAATGGGACCTTGGTCTGATCCAGGAGGACCAAATATTTGTTCTCACAATTTAGGCTCTTCTAACTACAAATTGAAATCTTGGTCTGAAGACATAGGGTACTATCCTAAACTAGGCTGGCACAACTCATCGATCTTCCTGTTCTTGTGGTGATGTAAGGAGGCAAGCACATGTCTGTGAAACTGGTCTAACCCCCACCCCCACCTCCAGGAGTGGTGCAGAAGTGCCTTATAGCACTTTTTTGACACTCCTAGATCAGCACAGGACTTATGACAGGGTTTAGGCCAGCCTAACTTGGGATTAGGATTGCAGCCATAGTCATCTTGCTGAAGCAAAACAGGTCCCCCTCTGGTAAGTGTCTGGATGAGGCCAGTTGGGAAATTTGTATACATTACTTTGAGGCCTACCATGGGAGATAGGCAATAAATAAAATTATGCTACGGGGCATTGGGTTTCTAACATCCTTTCAAATGAGTGGATTTGGAATTGGCTGTATTGCCATATCTTAGTACTTTTATAAATGATGAGTTCAACTATGGATGCTATACACCTTGAGGTGTCTGTGCCCATTCACTTAGTTCATCACATGCTGGGCAGTGAGTTGTAGTCAATGTGCCTAATTCACACAAACTATTTGCCAGGAAGAAATAGCAATAGCAATCCAGTCAAAAGTCAGGATGGAGTTAAAATTAACCTTTCAGTTGGATATACACATTCACCCTATAGAAATCCCTTACTGAAGAGAAATTACGGTAACTGTCTCATAAAGGACACCTTACAGGCTTTCTTTTTTAGAATTGCCAAAGCAATCTTTACATAGTTCCTCTTTCAACCAGGTGGTGGCACTAAAAGCAAATACTTAATGCTTTCCAAGGAAATGCTATCATTTGGGTTCACTGCAATATAATTTTACCATCTCCCACTATCTTTACTTATGACTGTGCTTCCTTGTCTGTTTAATATACATAAGCCAGAGATGCAGGTAGGATCAAACGTAACACTTCATAGAATAACGTTTACAATAATAATTTTTAAAGGGATATAGTTAGCAAGATTCTTTATGGATAAATACAGAGAAATTTGTCTTTGAAAAAAACAAAAAACTGCTGTAGAGCTCTTGGTAGCTTGCCATAATTAACAATGCTGGTTAGATAAAAGCATTTCCATATTAGCATAAGAGCCATAAATAGAACTGTTCTCCAGAGCTTTCTGAAACAATTAAAAAGGTAAGGGTTGCATGAGATTGGTCAGCTACTGAAGGGTAGCAGTTGCCAGATTTTTTTCACAAGACATCTTTAGGTTTACTTGCTTACATACACCCTTGATGACTTGAGAGCAATTCCCTCTGAACCCAGTGGGCATTAGTTCTGAAGTAACATGAACAGGATTTCACTGTCAAAGTGTTAGGATTGGGGGATTTCTGGTTTGTTTTTGCTTTCACCATATTTATAATGCAAATTGGCTAAACTCTGTTATCTGGTTTTTTTAAAATGACTTTTTATTTCACTAACATTCACAATCTGGCTTATTTGCCCATTAAAGACAATAATGCATTATTATTAACAGGCTACAACATAAACACAGGAGACTGAATCATTGTCTTATAAAATCTATGCATGGCAAGAGGGAAACTTTATAGACAGAAGATGTTTCACACTCAACCATTTATTTGCCCTCTAATCTCTTTCCTGGCAAGTGAGGGGATGGCTAGATGGAATGTTAGGGAGAATCAAAGGACACAGTAAGGGTTACCCAGTACCAAACTCCTGCGTAGCACATCACATGTGAATTGTACTTTTCTCTACATTCCTTATGACAGTCAGGACTTTTCGTGCATATGTGCAGTTTACACATTCTTGACATATGGTTCACAGTGAGCACCATTAGGTCATTAACAAGCAAAATCTTGTTTTGCGGAATTTTAAAGAAAAACATAACCTAAGATAAAGTTGCAAACAAACAACACCCAAACAAGCAAATAAACAACAAAACAAAACACCCAGACGCTGTAAATGTAGACACTGATGAGCAAGTCAGAAAAGCTACATCAAATTAATGCATACTGATAAAGGGGGAAATATTAATTTATGTAAATGTTTTTAAAGTATATTTAAAATATACCACTTTTATATATTTGTATAGCATTTTAGTTTCTATTCAATAGTCCCAGAGCAGTTCACAGTAAGAAAAAAAAAGGATCAGGATCAGAATAGAATCAGGAATGTTAGAAAGACTCATTCTTTCTAACATTCAAATCCTGATTAAAAATGTAAAAGAACAGATAAAACTGGCAGCAGTTAAATACCAGTTTTCACGGCTAGGAGAATAAGAGGGCCTTCCCCTGTTGCCAAAAACACAGTTTCATAACTAGGATACTCAAGCTAACAAGGCCCAGTTACCTTTGCTCAATGGTAACCACATGCCTTGCATGTTGAAAGTCCCAGATTGCAGACTCTGGGTAGGTTAGGAAAGATTCTCCCTGAAAGACTGGAAAGTCACTGTCAATCAATGTCAAGCTGGATAGACTGACACTGACTCAGCACAAGATTATTTCCTATGTCACCTGCCTCGTGACAACAGGGATGCCTGGAGAAGGGCCTATGATTACCTAAAATGCACAGAGAAACTGGCGTGGACTATTATTAAGGGGAAAAAATATTGTAGAGTCCTTTTCAAAAAGGCTCTTTACATGGGGGAAGAAATGAAAATATGGTTCACCATCTAATTACCAACCTGATTCCCAACCTGCATTCTGTGGACCACAAATGGTCTTTGAGACCCTGAGAAGTTGTCTGTGATGCCTCAGGTTAAAAAAGGATGATTATCTTCTATCATTTCCAGCATCTTGCTGAGTGTTTCCTCATGGACCACCAAAATGTTGGCTATGTCCATGCATGCTCCATTCTCCACCCTTTCTAGGGGTTTGTGGAGGGAGAGCTTGTTTGGTGAGATACTTCACCATGGACTTATAGAGAAGGCAGTGTATGAACAATCCACAGCCAGCACTTCCAGTGTTTCACTGTGTGCTCTTCCATGGACTACTAAATTTATTTGTATTTTTATGCAAGTTCATGTGCATGTTGCGCATGATCCATGATGATCTAATTTTTGACTTGGTGGACAACATGCTCGTAAAGGTTGAGAACCACTGATCTAAAAAGTGACCAACAAATGGCCATGGGCAAAGATGCTATGTTGGACAAATAGTGGCAGTTGCCATTCCTCTGCTAAACAGAAAGAGAACAGCCCCTTAACATGTATCTCTTTGCCCATTAAGCAGGAACCACTATATAGCACTACGCACTGTGGTGGTGGGCAAGTGGAGTTCTATACAGTATGTGTAACTGTAAAGTGTAATTTCAGGAAAGAACCTTAGCAGCACAGCATGTCTTATCAAACAATATGGTTAAAAACAAGGAAACAAACAAAGCCCACATAAATCAAATCAGCAGCGTCCCTTGAAAGTAACCAGAATGTGCTCCCAGGGAAAGCATTATTGTTCACAGCAGAGCAACCAGGAAGAGAATGTCAATAGGTTGCGGAAAGCAAACAGCTACTCTGCCGACAAAGCCAGATGATAGTTAATGAGTCATAGGAACCTGCTCATTCATGTGGGTGTCGCTAACCTTGGGCTGAGGCTTCTCAGGAAGCACAAGCAGAGGTGAAAGAGAAGCTGCAGTCAATGGCTGCATACCAGACTGATTTGGAAACCCAGCCCCCTAATCTCTTTATGTTTGTGTGTTTCTGTGTGTGTGTGTGTGTGTGTGTGTGTGAGAGAGAGAGAGAGAGAGAGAGAGAGAGAGAGAGAGAGAGTACTGTAGGCAATATGCTCTGCATCTGTTCAAAGACACTTTCATCATTCTAAAGAGTTACTTTGAATCATCACTTGAAGGGATGATTTCAGATGAAAGGATGATCCAGCAAAGTGCACTTTAGTGAGTCCCGTTCTATCCCAGTGGAGCCCTTGCTTCCCATTACCTTGCCAGCACAAGTGTTGTAATACTAGGTTAGCAAGAAGCATGGTCTATAGCACCCTTGCCAGCACCTCTGTTTGCTGTCCAGTGTGTTCTTCCCTTCACACAATGACCCATGCGGCACCATGCCTTGGAGATGACAGAAGAGGACCCATCAGCTGGTCACCATCAGTTGCTTGCTGGGGGGATAACCTAGGCTTTGGGTCCTCTGCTCCTTCCCTGGTGCCATTTGCAGATGATGGTTCTTGTTACCAGTGGCATATCTAATGATTGTGTGTGTAGTCCAGTGTAAAGCACAAATTGATGTTCCAGAAATGATGTCATAACTGGAAGTAATGTCATGCCTGGGCTTCTTAAAAAGTGAAAAGCAGAGATGTTTTAGCATCTATCTGCTACCTGGGGTCAAAGAAGATTTCGTCGCTTCTCCCTCCACAAAAACAAAATTAAATTTAGGGTGCAATCCAGAGTAACTATGGGGAGTTCTTGCTCCGGAGTAAGAACAAGGTTACTCTGGATTGCAGTATTAACTTCCCATAGGTTTTCACTAGGTGGTGCAGTAACTACGGGTGCATATAATGGCTGCAATCCTAAAGACACTTTCCTGGGAGTAGGACCCATTGAACGCAATGGGACTTACTTTTGAGTAGACATGGTTAGGATTGCACCCAATGTCTCTTACGTGCTCCCGTAGTTACTCTGGATTAAGTATGGATTAAGTAATTAAGTGCCCTTAATTAAGTATGGATGCAATCCTAAATACATTTTTCTGGGCATAAGACCCATTGAACACAATAGGGCTAACTTTTGAGTAGACACTGAATTGTGCTCTAAATTAAATAAGTAAATTAAGTAAATAAATAAAAAGTGATTGGATTGGAGACATTGTGCCCCTTACTGATTGGTGATTTTGATATGATACAGATATATTAAAATTGTTCCATTAAATTACCTTTCTAATGATATATAACCTGATGGTTTTTCTTTTACATACGAAGTTTTCACAATTCTGAATTGTGAATTCTGAAAATTCTGAATTTTCACAATTCTGACCACTAGCGTCAAGCTCAGCTTGTTGCCCATTTAAAAATTGTTGCCCAGTACAGTGTGGTGCAAAAATTGTTGCTACGTCCTGCATCACATTACCTATGCTACTGCTTGTTACTTAGCAAGATTTGGTCTGGTCTTGGGAACCTGAAATGAGAAACCCACTCAGCACAATTATGTTAGTCTGCACTTCTACAAGAAATCAATGCATATCAGAAATATACTTTAATTCTGGGTCTAAAATTAAACAGGTTCTTCCATTACTCAGGCACAATTGTCAAATGCAAATGCTGGAGGATTCTTCTCATCACATCTATATGCCCCATATGGCTTCTCATGAGTCCCCCTCCTCCTCCTCATCCTCATTACTTTCTGGAGCAGAACATCCATTTCAGCGGAACATGTACCATTGTTATCCTGTTGTAATTATTTCTCAATTGTAATTCAGAGGAGAGGTATTCCCACACAGTAAGAATTTGTCACAAACCTTTAAACTAAAAGAACTCTTTGGGATAATTTGAAGGAAGAAAGGAAGCAGACAAGTGAGTAAAGGGGGCAGGAAGGAGACCATCACCTCTAATGTTTGCCATGTATATGGGTATTGGTTTCAAAGGGAAACATACCCATATTTTACATTGGAATTAATCTTAATGAAAATGAATACAATTTTCCAGTATAAAATACAATGGAAGTATTTCTTCTGCCACTAGCACTTTTCTGGTCTGTTCCAGTACTTTTTATTTATTTAAGGATTTATACCATTCTTTCCCATGCCAACATAAATGCCCTACAAAGCATTAGTTCCTCCCTTCCTGTTGTCTTCAAAACAACTGTATATGGTAGGTGAGGCCAGGAGTGAATGACTAGCATAAGGTCACCCAAGAAGCTTCATGGCCAAGGAGGGATTTGAACCTGGATTTTCCAATTCTCAGTCCAGTTCCCTAAATACTACACCATCTTTTGTGTTAGCCCTCACTAAATACATTTGGCTGTACAGATAATTTCTTATAGGACTCAATCACACATTATGATGTTCTGATAGATTTCACACATAGGTTTCCTAACACAATTTGGCAAGCTGTGAAGGGTTGACTCACATTTAGCAGTCCTACCACCTCGTGCAGATCAGAAGTAGTTCCTTTGAGTTCATTTGGATTTACTCAAGTCCCTAAACACTACACTGTATACACTGTATACTGTGTACAGGACTGCAGCCCTAGTTTGTTCAATCTGTTTCCAATGACTTGGTATAGTTAGCACTGTCGACAGACAGTGAAGCAGTGATGCAATCATTTGCTTATGTGCCAAACGTCATTGAGTACATTTAATCCACATCCTAGAATGTGCTAATATAGTTGCATGAGCAAGTTAAATTCCCATATCCAGCTATAGAAAACTAGGACATCAATGGGAAAAACTGGGATAAAACCCTTCTCTCCCAGACTTCTAGTTTTCTCTGTGCTGACATCTTCTTTTAGTGTCGTAAAACATTTATTCAAGGTTCAGAACTGAAATACTGTACAGGGAAGGCATCAGGTTTACCTCCTGATCTACTTGAGAAGGGCTAGATCTCTAAAGATACTTGGTGGAGATTTTGATGTGTTTCTGTTGTGTTTCAGCTAAGTTGTTAACCAAGTAAAATGGAACCCCTCTTCCAATTAAGTGACTAAGGCCGCAATCCTATCCTTACCTTATCCTGCTGATGCCATCACACCACCACAGTGGACACTGCATGTTGCGGAGGGGGAAAGGGTCCCCAGAGACATCATGAAGATAAAGGAAAATTTGCTCTCAGAATGTGTATGCTCAGATCTGTGCCAGCAATTTCATGGGTGCAAATCCAAACAGACCTAGGAAGATGGACTGAAGCC
The DNA here is from genome assembly GCA_030015325.1 of Cryptoblepharus egeriae. Taxonomy (NCBI): domain Eukaryota; kingdom Metazoa; phylum Chordata; class Lepidosauria; order Squamata; family Scincidae; genus Cryptoblepharus; species Cryptoblepharus egeriae. The sequence goes on along the minus strand of JAREYC010000005.1, from coordinate 49,026,170 downwards.
AAGGAGGAGGTCAGGATATTGGTGGCAGTAAACACTGAAGGACATACTGCCTCCTTTCTCCCTTATTCCAGCTCTGTCTCTTTCACATTCCACCCAATGCCACACCATTTACATCATCCCTGACTTACCCATCCCATCACTGACATACCAGTACCAAGGTATGTGGATGATCTGCTGGTGGGCTGATCACTATTTCTCACATTTTTGACAGCTATCAAATACCTTACACTGCCAGAGCAGTAACTTCATTGACCTGAGTCCTATACAGGATTGGGCTGTAATGCAAGTAGTTAAATTTCATAATAATTCAATGGCCAACACTGTTTCTTCTTTTTCTTCATAGCATTTTTCATGCACTATGGCAGTTTCTTTTTCAGTGGGACCAATAACAAAATATCTCCCCCCACTGCCATTTCCAAATTCAACTCACAGAAAAGTGTGTCATGTAGACAGAAATCCGCAGTGCAAAGAAAGGTTAAAATCATTTTCATTCCACATTCAGGAACAGACCAAAGATTATCTTCACTTGGCCGCAAATTATCAGCACTGCCTTCTGTATCCCTTCAACTCCAAACCACTGCAATTGCAAATGCAACTGTTGCAACTGGAACATGTGATCATATCTCTAAGGCTGCAATCCTAAAGACACTTTTCTGGGAGTAAGACCCATTGAACACAATGGGGATTACTTTGAGTAGACATGGTTAGGATTTTACTCTAAGTGTAAGTGTGTGCGTGTCTGTGTGTGCACGCGCACGTGCATGTGTGTGTGAGAGAGATTGAGATTGAGAGATATTCACTATTCCTGGAGAGATAGATTGTCGGTAACACTCGGTGACACTTCAGACTCAGATCTACTGAGCTCAAACAGCTGTAAAACAACTTTTGCATTCATATGCTGTGGATTCAGCTCCAGAGTTTATATTGTTAATCTAATAATCTGTCAACGTCATCAGTCTATATAAATATTTCCTGTGCACTGTATCATGCCTTTTGCAGCTGATCAGGAAAACAAAGACAGAGAAGGGCAAGAAAAGCTACATATGAAGGCAATGTCCATTGGAGTAGATAGGTAATGTCACATGTTACAAATCTACTGCATTTTTCAATAGCCAGCTATAGAAGGGAAAATATATAGGCATGAACTGATAGGACCATTTAAGCAGAGGTGGGCTTCTCACCTACTCTATAGAACCTGTTGTTATAGGACATATGTCTATAAGATATATAGGACATATGTTGTTATAGGACCTATGTCAATAGAGCCTGTTGTTAATTTATTTGAATCCCTCCATTACATTTAAAGCATGGGATTTTCTGGGGGTAAAAAAGGTTAGACCTCTTTCTCTCCTGTACTTTTCCTTCCTGCCCCAATCTAAATTATATTTCTTAAAAGATTTTTGAGTTAGAAAATAAGTTGGAATAATGTATAAGTTCACAGATCCCATGAATCACTTGCCATACACTTGGGCCTTATATCTGAATAACTGCTTTGTACCAAATGTGAACATGGTTAGTTGTTGTTAGTTAGGAGAAATTATTTTTCATCCTTGCATATGTATTCAGGTGTGAGGTGTGCCCAAAACAGAGAGACTGGAGAATTCATAGCACAAGTAAGTGCAGTAGAAACCATGTAGCAAAATACAAAGCCACAGTAAAATCTAGAAAGGGAAAGACCCCTACATTTCCCCCCTGCCTTAACTCCTCCTGAGCTGCACAGTCCCAACCTCTTGAAGATCTGGCATTTCACACTGTAGCTGATTCATAGAAAAATAACAATCTTCTCCTTGCTCTTTTGGGTGTAGTTTGAATCAGGTTCAAATATCATTTACAATCAGCCAATTGTTAAAAAATACAGTAGTTTATTTAGTGGAGGCTATAATACAAGAATGAATAAATACTGTATTTTATAAAAGCATGTACACTTTAAAAAGACAGGTATCCAGACACCCGTTAGCCAAGCACAAATAAAATATTTTTCCTGGAACTTGTTCCATGAAAGAGATCAGAGTCACCAAAAGGGCTGGAGAAGTCTATTTGTTTTTGGGAACAACCAAAAGGCGGATATTAAGTTAAACGTCAGTATATTTATTGCCCTGTAAAATACACACTGTTCAGTCTTCCTTTGCCCTTCCCAATCTTTAGATGTAATACTAGGATGTTTTTTACAACACAATAAAAAATACAAACGTACAATATCAAGATGATTTTCTTTCACACTGTGCCACCAAAGTGTTTGCTCACTCTTTTAATCACAAGAGGCTGTGTTTGTCCATGGGGCAGAAACCCGTCACTGTGCGTTCCAAATCGTTCCCATGTTAATATTTAACATCAGGGTTGGGATAATAAATTGCAGTTAAATGAAGCATCATCAATAAATCATATTTTGTTCATTGAAATAATTTATACTGAAATTAAAAATCACATTTTAAAAAAGACGTGCAAGATGATGTTTCATAGACAGTTTTTCATGTTATTTTATATTTACTTATTTTCAGAATTACAGTCATTGGCTGACTCACCTACTGATCTTTCCTTTTACCGCTCCCATTTAAAAAGCTTTCTTAATTATAAATGACATGGATATAGAGCCTATGAATTCCACAATAATTGGCAAGTTTGTGGATTTAAGAAAAACTGTGCTTTTCAGCTGTCTGATTCTACAGATAAACACCATTTGAATTATTTCATGTCTACTACAGATATATTTGCATTTTAAATTTTACAAATATTTAAATACTATCCAACCAAAATTTATTCAGAAATAAATGGCTTAGCATCAATATGTAAATGATTCAAAAAAAAAGATGAAGGAGCACTAGCAAACAACCACTAGAGAAGGCACCACACTAGAGTGAAAAGGAAGAGTTCCTTTCCTCCTGCTTAAATAGAAGAGGGCTGCAACCTAAATTACTTTCTTTCCTGGGAGTAATTAATCCTAATTTACTTGCTTTCCTGGGAGAAAGACCCATTGAACACAGTAGGGCTTGTTTTTAAGTACATATGGTTAGGATTGTGCTTGAGGTCTACCACTTTAAAAAAGTGCCTTTTTGGCCAGTTAGTAGGTGTAAAGAGATTTCACACCTTGTGTTTCATGGGCCTAGTTCAGACATGGCTGCTGATACGGTAGGGATGAGCAGACATCTGTTCCCACCACACACAATGCAGACACTATATAATAAGGAATATATAATATTCCATATACTTCTCCTTATAGAGAAGTAAGGGTCTGATCCTATGCTCCCTTAGCAGCCAGGGCCATAGTGATGGCAAATTGTCTACCTCTGCATCCAGTGAGGCCAGGGAAGCAGCCAAAAGTTAGAGTCTACAGGCCATCCCATAAGAACGGGGTATAAAACTACACTAATTTTACTTATTCTTCTACAGATGTTATGTCCATAGCGGTTCCTCGCTTTCTCAGGCCTCTTTTAGAACCCAAGCCTATGCAGTGGCATAGCTAGGGGGTGCAGGAGGTGCAGTTGCACCAGGCTACAAGCTTTAGAGTAGCTACAAGCTGGATTTGAAACTAGTGGCTGAAAAACAGGCTATGTATATTGTTGGAAAGGTAATTTATTATATATTATAATAATTATAATAAACATAATAAATTATATATTGTTGGTAAGGTAATTTATTAATGCAGAATGCAATGAAACAAACTGCATTAGAATATCTATATTCTATCAAAAGTTATGGCCAATTAACCAGAAAATGAAAACACAAAAGTCTATGGAACAAAAAGTGGATTTTCTTAACTTTGTCATGATACTGATTGCTCTGAGAGCCAATGAGATGTCATTCTGATACTGTATGAAACTAATAAGATGTTAATATGTATCAGGTCTCTTTTCCATATTTTTTACTTAACTAAATTTGATTTTCTTGTTGAAGAGGAAAATGAAAAAAAGAATTTAATACTCCAGCATGACACCACTTCCGGTTGTGACATTACTTTCAGGGTAACATTTTGAGCTTTGCACCGGGCTACATGATCATTAGCTACACCACTGAGCCAATGCATGTCTAGTCAAAAGAAAGTCCCATTATAGTCAGTTGGGCTTACTTTCAGGAAACTGAAGATTGGATTGCAGCCTTAGGCTTAAGAGTACAACCCCATCAACTTGCTTCTGAGTAAAATGGGACTGGGCTTTGACAGCAGAATCCTAACCAATTTAGGCTGGCACAGTTCACTTGCTCACCTTTCCCCTGGTGGTGTGGGGATGCCCAGCACATGTCTGGATGCTGGCCTAGAAGTGGCCAGTGCACAGCCTCTCCACCCCCACCCCGAAGTGGCACAGAAGTGACTTATGGCACTTTTGCAATACTCCCATGCCAACATAGGACTTGTACTGGGACTTATGCCAGCCTAACTGGAGATTAGGATTGCAGCCTCAGTCTCTCCCTACCAGACCACAGACTCAGGTGGCATGGGGATCCATGTAAGACATAAAAAATGCATTGCACCCCCATGGGGCTGTTGTCATTGCAGGTTAAACTGCCCAGTGAAACTAGAGGTTTTGTAATCCTTGCTGCAGTCCCTAAATGAAGCATTTCAGTACTCCCAGTAGATAGTACTGAGGATACTAAAGTCTTGACTCTAAATTGGTTCAGTTCAATTTATTCTGGTTCAGTTCAGCCCATTCTCACTGAAGATTTGGGTGTGAGATGTGTGTCAGCCAAGTTTGTGCCAAAACTGCTTTCAGCTGACCAAAAAGAAACTCAGGTTTCAGTTGTGCAAGATATCCTTGATTGTGTTAAGAAGAAGGAAAACTTTTTGAAAATGGTCATAATGGGTGATGAATCGTGGTTCTATGACTATGACCCCGAAACCAAGGCTCAGTCTTCACTGTGGAAGACCCCAACCTCTCCGAGACCAAAGAAAACATGAATGAGTTGAAGCAATGTGAAGACACTGTTGACCGTTTTCTTTGACTGTAAGGGGATAGTTTATCATGAGTATGCGCCACATGGTCAGACAGTAAACAAGTAGGACTACTGTGACATGTGCGGTGTTTGCGGGATGCTATTCGTCAGCAAAGGCCAGAATTGCATGCGTCTGCTGAGTGGCAATTGCACCATGACAACACACCTGCCCATTCAGTACAGCTTGTGCAGCAGTTTTTGGCCAAGCACAACATCCCCCAGGTGTGACAGCAACCATATTCCCCACATCTCACCGCTTGGAACTTTTTCCTCTTTTCAAAAATCAAATCCCACTTGAAAGGACGAAGGTTTCAGGATGTTGAGGAAATCCAAGTAAATGTGACGAGGCAGCTGCTGATTATCCCAGAAAACAAGTTCCAGGAATGCTTCCATCAATGAAAACAGCACTGGATTAAGTGTGTAGCTTCCGAAGGGGACTACTTTGAAGGAGATTAAACGTGAAATTGTTAAGTGTTGTAGTTTTCTTTTTATAGCACCAGTCCTGATAATTATTGATCACACCTCATATATTCTATATATAGAAGAATCCTAATGTGAGATGTGTGGATATAGGGGTGTTACTCTGTTTACAAGCACCCCTTATGAGTGCAGACCTTCATTACAGGAATACTACTAGAAGTGTATAATTAAGTTATGTGCTGTGAAGACTAGTACGATTAAAACCAGCAGTGAAGAGATTCAAAAGATTAATCCCTCTAAATCAGGGCTTTTCTAATTTAGTACACAGGAAGTACAATTAAGGGAAATAACATATTAAAAACACCTCCACAAATATTGAAACATCTCCTGAGTGCATTAAAATGCGTGTCTATATAAAAAAGGAGAAGACTTCATTTCCTTAATAAAATCAAATTACAAAACTGAACTCATTCAGACCCCAGAGTAAAATTTACACCTCCAAATACAGTGAGCAGAATGTGGTCGGAAGCTGAAATCGCTCAATTAAGTGCAAGCTTTTCTTATGCTCCAAGCTCCTGAGTTTAGATAGCAATTCATAGGACTGGAAAAGGCTCCGGGAGAAAAAAAGAGGCTGATTTGTGTTATAATTATGCATTTCCATTTACTGTGTAAAAAATTAAATGACAACACTTTTGTTGCATTTGTAAAACAAAACAGCAATATCAGTTCCCAAATCAAGCAGTGTCCTGGATGGGCACTACTGTAGTGTCCCTGCAGGTGGTCCCCACAGGTTGTATCACTAGTTGTGACCAACTGTAGGGTATGGTGCTCATCCCCATTTCTAAAGCAAAGAGCATTGTCCAAAAGGACTTCCATGATCATGTGGCTGGCATGGCTATACCATAAGTTGCATGGAACGCTGTTACCTTCCACCAAAGTGGTACCTATTTCCATTTACTCCTGCTAAGTTGGCAGGAGCTGGGCAAGGGATGGGAACTCATTCTGTCTTGTAGCAGTTTTGTCCAGATCTTCCTGGAGGATCGATCACTCATACCCTATTCACTCATACTCTATTCCACTCATACCCTATTCCATCACTCATACCATATTCCTACACTCATACTCTATTCCTGCTCTCACACTCTATTCCATGTTCAGGCAAAACCAGTGAAAACGATAATATTGATGAATGTGATTCAAGTCATGAGTCTCCATCCCTGCTGTTGGCATGGCCACATTGGTTCTGGAAACTTGATTAGATCTGAACTAAAATTGAAAGATGGAACAAAGGAATGGTTTTGATTATATGAGGTCCCAGGTTTACTCCTAGGTATCTCTACCTGTAGGAAAGACCTCAGATCCCTATGCCCAAAATGCCAGAAAGTCACTGCTAGCCAACAACAAACTGGATGACCCAATGCTCTGACTCAGCAGAAGACAGTTGTGTACGTTCATAGTATCAATTTGCAACACAATCAGTATTAAACTGTAGGAGTTGAGCTAACAGACACACCCATTGCTATACTGTATTTTTCCCCCTCTATGATTAGGTATATTATACAGATGACATGGTTCTCTACTGTTGTAAAGAGGAAGCCAACAATTAGAAATGCAGAGGACCCCCCTGCCTTTTCCTGGCTCAGCTGAAGTGATTGCTTTTATGACTGCCTCTTCCACAACAGTAGAAAAGCAGTTTTTAAATCTGTGATTTGCAGGACCATTCATGATGAGTGAAATTTATGTATAAAAAAAATTGGAGTATAACAAGATTGGACCTCTATTCTGCTTGCCATATAGCCAACCAGATCCTTTTGGGGCATCCATAAACGGCTAAATCTTTCACATTTCACTGTGTTTTAACTAATGAGGATGAGTTAAATCTAAATCTCCTGATTACTGAACTTGGTGACAGAATAGCCTATATAAACAGCACTCATAGTTGTCTGAATCTTTGAGCTAAGTTAGCGGTGTCCAAACTTTTTTGGCAGGAGGGCCACTTTTCATAGAATCATAGAGTTGGAAGGGACCCAGTGGATCCAGTGGTTCCCAAACTTTTTTGGCCTACAAGAAAAAATATTACTTAGCGCCCCCTGGAAATTAATTTTTTTTTACATTTTAATAGCAATTAAACAGAAAGATATATGTATTAATGTTTCCTGTGGCCATCACTGCACCTCCGGATCGCTGCAGCTCCTGCCAGGGGTAGTAGTGCCCACTTTGGGAATCACTCCAACCCCCTGCCTGTAGCAGGAGATCCTCGTCTTGTGGGGACCCGGGTCTTGAACCCTGGCCTGCTGGTTAACAGGCACAACCACTTGCGCCACCGCATCATCTCTCTCACACTATGTCAGGGGCTGGAAAAATGATTTACATTTCAAATTTGAATAAATTTGAATAAATTTACATATAATCGTCTATTAGAGACTTGCTGGTGGACCAGATGGAGGGTCTTGCCACAGGCCACATTGAGGCACTTTGAAGACCACTTCTGGCCCTGGCCAGGGTTTGGACACCTCTGAGCTAAGGCTTCAAGGCATGTCTAGGAAGGAATTCCATAGTCCAAGCACTATGCCTGAAAAAAACCAATTTTTGGTAGCAGATAACCATTTATGGTAGCAGACAGCCATCATTTTAGATGACTGTGGCACTTAGAACAAGCAACAATTCTCCGGTTGACCTTGGTTCACTAGTGCTGGAGAATATAATTTGAAGATTTGAAAGTATTATCTGAGTTATCCCAGAATCAGACCATTTAATAGGTCTTTAAAGAGTAACAGGACAATCCAGAGCAACTAATCTGTCCACATAAGAGCCCTTAGGTTGCCTATCTAACACTAGGTTGGAGCAACTGCAAGATGCTCCAGCCCAGTTACTCTGGAAGAGGCTTAGGGCAGAGCAAGGCAACATAGGGTGCCCTAAGAGAGGTGGACCTGCTCTGCTCTAACTGGGGCAGCCTAAGCAGCTCAGGAGAGGCAAGTTGAGGGCATGTTTAGCATTGCCTAGGGCAGAGCAGTTACTCTGTATCCAAACCCTGTTTCTAAGGCAGAAATGCCCTCTTCCAGCCCTCAGAGTTATACCACCTCAGGAGCAGGTATAGTAATGAGTAGACCCATAGGGGTCCATGATAAGGCCCGAGTAAGAATGGCAGTGTTGACCAAAAATCTGAGTTCTTGGCCAGCCTAGCTGCAACCCCTGCCTCTCAACCTCAGGATATGGAACAAACTACGGCTGCCCACAAACCTCAGGATACAGCAGGCCACTCCAAGAAGCCCCTTGTATTCACTGTAGAATGTACTGGCATCTCATCAGGGACTCCTTAGAAGGCAGGCACCCAGTGGCGTCACCAGACTGGTGCAGCTGGTGTGGGCTGCATTGGGTGATGCGCTCCGTATGGGGTGATGTGCCGGAGGAGTTTGACTGTCCTTTGGCAGGCCCCGGGCGTCAGCACCCCCATTCAGGCCTGCTCCAAGGCGGAGCAGCAGCCAGAAGCTGCCACTTGTCTGAGGAGCTGGCCTGAACGGCCATCTGAGGTGCACTGCGCAGAAACACACTGAGCATGCCGAACAGCTTCAGAAGAGACTTTCTTTGAGCAGAGAAAGTCCGCGCCTCTGCACAGCCATTCGGCCTCACTCAGGAGGCAGAGCGGCAGCCAAATGGCTTCAGAAAGAGTACTGCACAGGCACCAACTCTGACGCCTGCACAGTCTCCCCCGAAGCCAACTGGCTTCAGAAAAGTACTGTGCAGGTGTCAGAGATGGTGCCTGCGCAGTACTCTTTCTGAAGCCAGTTGGCTTCAGAAACAACTGCACAGCCGCCAACTTTGGTGACTGCGCAGTCCAGGTAGGGGGGGCGCGCATCCCAGGGATGACACACAGACTTCCGCACCAGGTGATGTGCAGAGTCATGTCACCACTGTAGGCACCACAGCTGTTCCTTGTTCAGTGTGATCTGAGGGGTGTCTCCTCAGGAGCAAGTCTTCCCCTTGTGTCAATTACTTAGCATGCTCTGGAGCAGTTAGGGCAGCCCAGGCTTGACTCTCTGGATTCAGCATAACTTTCTGCTCTGGATACAGAATAGTTAGGAGAGTGCAGTTAGGTCAGAGCAGGCTGAATTTGCTCTGGATTGTGTCCTAAAGCCAGCACTGCGAATTTTGAGAACCTAGCTTGAGTTTTGCCTGGAAAGAAACTTACAAACAGAGGAGTCCATAAAGAAGTAGCATCACATACTCAAAGTACTGAACATCAAGCTGAAATTATCTTGCTACACCTGGGAGAAGCAGAAGTGTCTTCAAGGTCAGCCCCATACAGTGCACAGTTGAACAAGGAAGTTCTCTGAAAGGGCTCCTATTTCATGTTGTTGAGCACATTAATGAAGATGGGAAGAAAAGGAAATGTCCAAATCATCTTGCAAAAAAAGAGTTTACAATACTGACTGGGCTAGGAATTTAATACTTGTGATGGAGAAACAGCATGTACCAATCCCTTTTAAAATGCACACATTATGTTGGGTGCACACCAAAGTGGACTGCATGTGCTATGTCCTGTTTTGTGTTATTTCTCTCTTTGAAAAGAGGGCAAGGGATCTTTGGAGGATTAGGATACTGTGCAAACGAACCTTCAGATAAAGTGCTGCATGAGATATTATGCATATGGTAGAAGGGGAAGACAGTTGGAACACTGTGCCATGTCAGTTGGAATGACACTTCCACACGATGCAGCACATTATATAGCAAGCTGATTCAAGCTGTGTGCTGTCCCTGCAAAAAAAAAATCAACACTCATATATGAGGACTTCATACAGTGTGGAAGCAGCACAGAAGCTGACTCAGTGTCACCATTCATGGTTCCCAGAAAAGAACTGAAATGACTATCAGGAAAGCTGTGTTCCGAAGGTAGGCAATGAAGCTTGATTGTTCAGCCATGTCACACATACCATGGAAGGCACATGATGCATGAGTATATAAAGAAGAAATTTTTGAGCATTCTTGAGCATTCCCTCTGCAAACACTTTCATACTTTCCTTTTTAGTTTGTGAGATCCTTTGTATTCAAAGATTATTTTCAGAGCCCCTTTAGCCATTAACTTTTATTTTATTTTCTTGTAAACCGCTTTGTGAACTTTTTAGTTGAAAAGTGGTATATAAATACTGTTGATATAGATTTTTCAATTTTTGCTGCATAACCATTGTTTTTGTGGTAATCTAATATCAGAAATTTCTCAAACTGTGGGTTGGGTCCACTAAGAGGGTCACAAGATAATTTCAGGTAGGTTGCATAACAGTTAGCAGAGCAACCATGGGAAACTTAAGAGTTGAAAAAATAGGGTGCAAAGCTACTGGCCATGGATTGCTCCCAGTGGGAGAGAGGGATGGTGCTTTGCCCTGAATTGGTGGGAAGACTGGATGCTGGAAAAGTGGGAGTTGTGTGGTTAGGATCCAAGTCAGTGTTGGTCTTTAACTACTGAGCTGGAATGTTTTGATTCTGAACTATTCAAAATAACAGCACATGTGCAGTGTTTAACAGGACATTTGGCAGATCCCCGTTTAAGTTTGAAGCCTAAATTGATGGTGTCATTTCCAGCCATGACATTGCTCTCAGGTTAATGACATCATTTCCAGGGAATCCCAACAGATTGGTCATACTAAAAAGTGGGTCCTGATAGTGAAAGGTTTGAGAACCACTGTTGTATTTGAATATTTTAAAGAAATAACGTGTCAAAGGGTCCATCCTATGCTTTACAACATCTGTAGATGCAGCCAAAATGGCGACAGTTGCATCTAATGATGGGGATGGAGTGGCAGAGTCTCCTCTAGATAAGGGAACAATTGTCTCTGTTCAGCCCACTGCTGTGTCACATCCGGTGGCTGTTCGCTAATATCATTCTTTATGTTATTTCTGATGTATGTGCGGTTTCTTCTTGCTCAGAGATCCTTGTCTGGTCCAGCAGTCAGTATGTGTAGACTATTTGGCTGTGACAAGTCATAACAAGTCACTTAGTTCAGGGTGCACCACTATGCACTATGAGCGCAATCCAGAGTAACTACGGGGAGTCCTTGCTCCAGTGTAAGAAAAATTTGCTCTGGATTGCAATATGAATTTCCCATAAGTTTTCACTAGGAGGTACAGTAACTACGGGTGCACGTAATGTCTCTTATGTGCTCCCATAGTTACTCTGGATTGTAGGGCAAGTGGCTAGTCTACATTATACCTCATACGTGTGTAATATTTGGCCATATGTCTAGACCTCAACAGAAGCCCCTTCACAAAATTGCACTTGGCACATTTCTTGTATATACTCAGTAAATGTTCAGGGCCAGTCGAAGACCATTTGGAATATGAAGGCAGCAATCATTTTTTTAAAGTGTTGCATAGACATTAACATATGTTAAATAGTGTTGCCAAAACAGCCAGTTTGCCTACAAGTTCCCACTTCTGTCTTTAATTTGGGGTCAAGCTGACCAAAGGAAAAAAATAAGAGAAGAGATTACCACATCTAAACATCAAGTTTTCTGTTTTTTCTTCCTGGAGGCAGGTTCTGATGGTCTAATGGCAAAATCCATAGCAGTTACGGGTCCATGAAGTTACATCACCCTCTAGTGTTATCTTATGGAAAATCATCTTAACTGCTCTGGAACAAGGGACTTAATTTCACTTTAGGGTATAGGCTTATGAAATTCAACTGTTCATTATTTAAAAGAAAATCTTAAAGTAACTCTTCACTCATCTTTTAAAAAAAGAACTAATTTGATGAATCCTTTCTGATCCATTTCTTTGTTGTAATTTGAACAGTGACTAGTCCGTACACAGTAGTCAATTTATAAATATTAAATTTCTCTTCAAGATCAGTGATCATTTTTAGAAGTGGTTCTTAGAAGTTGGTAATATTGTTACCATTAGATGATTTATTACAACTCCATTTTCAAGAAAAGAGCAGGGCAGTACATGCCAGCCAAGTGATGCACCGCAGTATTCTCTGTGATATCATGAGTTATCATGAAATACATCTTTTGATTTACACGGTACAAGGCACAATCCTAACCAATTTTGGCCAGCACAACTCACCCATCTCCCTGGTTCCCTAGGTGGTGTGAGAATGCCAGAGCATGTCTATGCACTGGCTCAACACTCTCCCCCCCCCACCCCGCAGAAGTGCCATAAGGCACTTTTGCAACACATGTGACTTGTGTCAGTCTAACTGGGGATTAGGATTGCAGTCACAAGGCAAAATCCAGAGTAACTACGGGGAGTCTTTGCTCAGGTGTAAGAACAAACTACTCTGGATTCCAATATTAATTTCCCATAGTTTTTCACTAGATGGTGCAGTAACTACGGGTACATGTAAAGTGCTCCCGTAGTTACTCTGGATTTGGGGATAAGGGTGCAATCCAGAGTAGCTACAGGGAGTCCTTGCTCCGGTGTAAGAACAATTTGCTCTGGATTGCAATACGAATTTCTTATAGGTTTTCACTAGGTGGTGCAGTAACTACGGGTGCACGTAAAGTCTCTTACGTGCTCCCATAGTTACTCTGGATTGTAGGGTTAGTCTCTTTCTATGGCCATTTCATTGTCCATTGAGCTACAAATAGAGAAGATGACTGTTGAGTTATTTGAATGACAATCCCCTTACCTTCTACTAGCGCAGAGGTTAAATTAAAAAACACCAAAGATAAATTCTGTTCAGAATTGGTTCTGTATTAATAAGAGTAAAAGAAGAACAAGTAGTCCAACAAAGATTCCAAAAAGGTTTAGTTTACTAAACAAGATAAAAACAGTTTCACATGGAATACTTTACATATCTAAGGTTGTATTTCTTGTGCTTTCAGATCTTCGGTTTTGCAGACGGTTAGCAATGCAATACATGCAACTATACAAATAGACTATACTATACATACAACTATATAAATAGAGTTATTTCAACCAAGGCTCAGGCCTTCCCTGGAACATCCAGGTGAGACTTCTAGGCCTCACCAGACCTTTCAGGCATCTCTGTACCTCCCTCTGAGCCACACAGGACAGAGAGACTGACCCAGTTGCAGAATTTCCAAGCCCTTATACTTGTTCCACCACATGATCACCTTTAACCAAACACTGCAAAGATAGCATCATCTCATTTTCCTCTGAAAGTGGTTAAGCTTAGTTACAGTTCATGCTGCAAAAATTCCAAGTGCCAATTTCCCAAATTTAAGTGGATGGTACTACATTTTGCTCTGGTGAACCTATGTTAAACTGGTTCTGTGTAACATAACTTTCTTTACTTCAATTTATGTTGTCCTTTTATGTGTGGAGAGAGATGTTGCATAATCTGTGCCAGTAGTTCAAAATTGCTGGATAATGATACTCATTATTTGTAAGCTCTTATACCATACAGTGATGTATGCTTTATTTTCTTTGCAAAGGACTCTCTGTTCCTTCATCACTAGTACATGGACACACCAGGCTGCTTTGTTTAAAGCCTGCCGTAGCCTGTTAATGGAGTGTGGAAATAACCCTGGAGGGTAACGTTCACTTGGACTTTATTGCATAACTAGAGATTTTGGCATAAAGAAAATGTTGATCTTTATTTAATAGGTTTCCATAAAATCAAGAGTTGTATGATTTTATGATGGTGTTCTCATTCCAGTTACTCTTCCAACATGCGAAGTATAGAGGCCCAAATTCTAAAGCACATCAACCAAATACCAGAGAAAATGAGTTTTTTCCCCTTTAAATGTAATGTGGAGGGAGGAATTCTTGAGGTGGGGGTTCCCTTCCATAATTTTTATATGTTTTACTAACAAATCAAACTCTAGCTCTAGAACATCCATCCACACTGCCTTCCTACCTCCCAACCAATGCAAAACGTCCCCTTCCCATCCGTGCCTCCATTCCACCCTTCCTCTATCCCAGTGTCACTTGGCACAGTACTCAACCGTACCAGCAGCCATTCCTTAGGATCAGGTGCCAGAGATATGATACAGGCCTTCTTGTTGGCACTCCTTCCTTCACAATTGCTACAAATTTACAGCACTTACGCTATGCCTATCATCAATACTGCAGCAGCTGAATTGGCACTAGGAAGGAACAGGATTGGTCTGTTATTGTATTTCATCATTGTACCTCACAGTTGACTTAATCCTATGTTGGTGTTCTGGCTTTATGGACATCACAAATGACAGCCGGGAAGCGCGCATAGTTGTGTGCTTCCAGACTGCTGCCACAAATGCTGTAGAGACTCATACTTGGCATCTGAAAGATGGCCCACTGATACCAGTAAGTTTGTAGGGTGAGTGTAGTAAGGCTTAACAGGGTATATTGGGGCAGGGCCAGGGGTACCTGGTTTGGGCATCTTGTGCCAGATTCTATTCCTTCTAAAGCAAGACATCTTAGCCCTTTTGTCTCCTCAAACTTGTGTCAGGTAGGGATACTTCTCTTGCCCTGAATGTGTCACAGCCACCCCAGCCCTGCTATAGATGCAATGTAGACCAGTCTACCCGCCTGCTCCAGGACAGGTTGGGACTGGGCTGCCTATTATTTAGTTATATGATTGTATATCTAGAACTACAGGTCTAGAAAGAAAACACTTTAACTAATCCATTCTCGGTATGGGTAGGATCAAGAGCATATTATAAGATTATATAAAAGAGCATGTAGTGGAAATGGAGAGAGAGAGAGAGAGAGAGAGAGAGAGAGAGAGAGAGAGAGCTCTTTTTGCAATGGCTTCTTTGTACAATAGCCAATCAAAAATAAAACCAAGAGAAGTTCCAAGAATAAGAATCTTTGAAGAAATTATCCTTTGCTAGATTGCTCTGTTATATTCTACAGATAATTCTGATGAGTAATAACGCTTTATTCAGCACACAGTTGTCCTGAACAATCTGGGGGCATACTTGACTAAATTCTGGTTTGAGAACAATTTTTATTTTAATGAATCCTGGAAATTATATTGTTAGGAATAAGAGACTAGGAGTGCAATCCTAACTTAGGTCATCCCGTAGTGATGTAGGGAGGCAAGCACATGTCTGTACAATGTCCTGACTCTTCCCCAGGAGTGGCGCAGAAGTGCCTTTACAGCCTATGGCTGTAATCCTAGCCACACTTTCCTAGGAGTAAGTACAATTCAACACAATGTGAATCAACTTCTGAGTAGACATGCTTTGGTTTGCACTGTAAGGATGAAATCCTAACCTAGGTTGGCACAACTTATTGGTTTTCCCGTTCCCATGATGATGTAGGGAGTCTGTGAACTAGCCTGAGGGTTAGGATTTCACCCTGTAGATAACTAATTCGGAAGTAAGAGTCCCTAACAGAACATGATCCCATGATACTACAGAACACAATCCCACGATCCTACAGGATTCTTTGGGGTCAGCCATAACAGCCTGCATCTTTTTCAGATATAAAATAGGATTTATATTTCTAGCATTCAGCTAGCATGCTTGTGGCAAGGCTCATTAAAAAATAACAAAATGGCATCCCACCATTGAAATCAGTTGCATGAAGGACACTATGTTGTTATGAGTCTCTATTGAGACTGCCAAGTTCCTGACATAGAAATCATATGCAGGGAGGTGGCCATTTTTCCAACTCTGAGCTTATAGGGAAGCAGGGATACCATGCTAGAATTTGAAAAATAGACATGAGCATGCTAGAAGGTTAAAGAAAAACCAGGTCCCTAATGTTTCTGGTGCTGGAAGCTGAAAAAGAATGGAGCTTAAACTGTTGTTTATAGAACAGATTCAGCTTTAGACAAAAAGAATATCTGAGGCTGGTTTAGACAGGATCAGCAAGGGCACCGCAGTTTTGTGTTAGTGGGGAAAATTGGGGAAAACGGCATTTTTAAGGAATTCGTTTGACTCCTTACTTCTAGCTATGGCCTACAGCCAGGGCCTATGAGAGGGAGGTCCAGCAGGTACATTGTTCCAGGGCCCAAGAGCTACGGAGCGGCCCATGACTGAAGAACCATTTGAGTGTTTGTTACTAACAAATTAATACGGTATATGTGCACACACACATATACATACACACATACACACACATATGCATACAAGTTGATTTTGATAGCATTATTAGAAATTTTGCACATAAGAAAGCCAGAAAAGCACTTATTAAATAGTTAATTTTTTTCTAATTTTTTTCCTTGATAAGATTTTAGTATTTTATATTGTCACATTTCTTGAATATGGTATGTTTTAACATAATGTTTTATATCTATATATATAAAAGAGAAAAGTCACTCACTGACTGACTCACTGACTGACTCAACACCACCCAGCCAAAACAGCTCTAGAAGCATGAAATTTGGGGTGGGTGTTCCTTCCGTGATGGAGGGGTGCACTAAGAACCGGTTTTCGGAACTTCCAACCGAAAGGGGGTGAAAAGGGGCGCAACGTGTTTTCCTCCCTGTACTTTGCATTGAGAATTGCTGACTCATCAACATTCGGCCCCAACTGCTGGGCCTGAAGCATGGAATTCTGGGAGGGATCCTTCTGTCACCTGAACACCCACCAAGAACCCACCTGGAGAAATTTAATCCTTCAGGGGCTGAAAAGGAGACTGAACAACATCCAGCCAATTTGGTGCTTAGTGCCTGGTGCACTGGGGGGATATTGTTTGGAGGGAGGGGTTGCACGGTGGAGGATGCTGTGCAAGGGGGGTTGGTGCACATGGGTGAAGTTGCATATAGGTGGGTTGATGTGCATGGGGGAAAGTTGCGCATGGGGTGAAGTTGCGCATGGGGGGTTGATGCGCATGGGGGAAGTTGCGCATGGGGGGTTGGTGTGCATGGGGGAAGTTGTGCATGGGGGGTTGATGTGCATGGGGGGAAGTTGCGCCGTGGGGATGGTATATGGGGAAATGTTACTCCCGCAACGTGGGTACGCTTTTCACTAGTAATTCAATTAATGAGCACTTGTTGAAGTTTGTTGCACATTAATTTGCCTCATTTTTTTTTAATTTCAAAATAATTTTGCAAGTCATAGGGGCCCCAAATGGGTTTTGTACCGCCTTAAAAAATTTCTCTTGGAGGTCCTGCCTACAGCAGACAAGTTAGCTTTACACAAGCACGCAACACAATTCCTGTTGCTCGAGTAAATTATTAATGTATCAAAGCTGCCATTTTACAAAACCCTATAATCCCCTCCTGTAAAATAGCTTACACCTACCCTACTGTTCTATATTCTCACCAACCGTCCCTAGACTTTTATATGATACACAACTTGCTTTCTTGTAGATGTTTTATCATAAACACCATGAAGCGTTAAGCCATAAAATTCAAACAATCATCTATAATAAAAGTTAACAGTTTTACATGGAAATGATATGACAGTTCAAGAGAAGCCGTCTTAAAGATATCCAGAGCAAGGATCAAATTGGGGCAATTAGTTACTGGTCATGATCCGGAGTTTAGCTGTTTTTGTTTTTCTTTTCCTGCTCCCAGTTTAATGTCTAATCTTGTTCTAGTTTCCAAACTGCCGAACAGAATGTCATGTGACCCTGAATTTTATTCCATGACATATTTTTGCACACCCTACATCACTGGTTGCATCATGCCATGTCTTCCAAATCCTCAGTGTCTGTGATTTCCAAGACAATACCTGTTTAGCCTTAGCAATATGGCTACATCATGTGCCATTTGATCATCTTCTGGCATAGCCCATTGTTTTTAATATCACCCTAAATATATGTACTGGAAAAAAATAACCAGTATTGTCTGTACTGGGCCAACTACAGTGAATGGTCATGTAAGCTTACAGGAAAGATTTTTTGTATAATAATTCAAAAATTTGAATCTAACACTCCTTGGAAGAAACTCGTCAGGGATAATTCATGAGATTTGCACCAAAGATGCCACAGAAAGTCTCAGCACAATAACTTATAATGAAAATAGAATACCCCACATTTTTGAAAAAGGAAAGAAAACTGAAAACAGTTTTCAAAGTAAAACTGTCATTAATCAGAGGTGGCCTGAAAATTAGGGAAACAATCCCATCTTTGTATATAAGGTTACAATCCTAAAGACATTTTCCTGGGAATAAGACACACTGAACACAATGGGGCTTACTTCTGAGTAGACATGGTGAGGATTGGGCTCAATATGAATGTGCATAGTCTTTCCATAGGTGCTGCTTTCTGCACACGGGAGAGGAGTCAGCCATAGAAGAATACCACGTTTGGAACCATGCAGAGATGGGAAGACAGGATCATTCTGGACTTGAATTTATGAGCAAATCTATTACAACATTTTCACTAGACCAAGCTACTCCTCTGGTTTGCAGTTTCTTAAAACCATTTCTTACTGTTGGTAAGTTGCTCATTGATTAACAAAGAACAAATGCTGAGCAGTTGAGATCTCTAACCATATGAATCCCTTTAACTTTGGAGCAAAAGTTACCATAGTGCAGAATAAGTGAATGATAGAAAATAAAAAAGATGTAGAGGTGTCCCCTACAGGTTATACTGTTAGTCATGACCAACTGTAGGGTGTGGTGCTCACCCCCATTTCTAAACATTTAGAGTCAGTGTTGTCAAAAGACACTTCCGTGGTCATGACTGCTGAAAGGTGCAAGGAACACTGTTTTTACCTTCCCACCAAGATTGTACCTACAGTAGCGTAGCTAATGATCATGTAGCCTGGTGCAAAGCTCAAAATGTTGTCCCAGAAATGATTTCACAACCAGAATTGATGTCATCCCAAGGTATTTTTTAAAAGTTTTTTTAAAAAAATGTCCCCCTGCAACAACAAAATTAAATTTAATTAAGTAAAAATATGAAAATTGTGCCCCTTATTGGTTAGGAAAACTGTGCTGGGCCAAAGAGGAATGGTTATTCTTTCCCTGCTAAATATAGGAGGAGCACAACTTAGAAGTGCCTACTGTATATACCCAGTTAGCATGGGTTAACTGTATTCTTATATATGTATAGCGAAATGAGAGCTGATTCATATTAACACTTTATTTGTTCCATACAGTATCAGAATTGCATCTCATTGGCTCTCAGAGTGATCAGTATCATGGGAAAGCTGAGCTAAGAAAATCCTTTTCATTCCATTGGCTTTTGTGTTTTCTGGTTAATTGACTTTTGATAGATTATAGATATTTCAATGCAGTTTGTTTCATTGCTTTCTGCATTAACACTGCAATCCAACCATGTATACTCAAAAGTAAGACCCATTGTGTTTAGTGGGGCTTACTCCCAGGAAAGTGTCTATAGGATTGCAGCCTAAATTACCTTTCCAACAATATATAACATGATGGTATTATCATTCACATGTAGCCCATTTTTCACACATTTAGCCACTAGTGCCAAGCTCAGGTTGTAGCCCAGTGAAACTGCACTCGCACCTTCCCTAGATACGCCACTGGGTACCTATTTATCTATGCATTTACATACTTTCAAACTGTTGGGTTGGCAGGAGCTGGGCTAAGGACAGGAGCCCACCCCATCTTGTAGGACCTGGGTGTCGAACCCTGGCCTGCCAGTTAACAGGCATAGCGCCATCATCTCAAAACCCCTAAAGATGTTAAACTATGATATTTTAAAGGCACTACTTTTTCTAATGTAAGATATATGTTAAAGGCTGCCACCTTACTTATTCTGTGCTCCATGATAAAGGAAATGTTTTGTAAATGAAACTGCAGTACAGTGTAATCCTATCCATGTCACCTCAGAAGTTATTCAGTGCAACTTACTCCCAAGTGAGTACACATAGAATTGCTTCTATAATCTGTTGCTGCATGGTCATTATTATGGACTGCTTTGGGAAAGAAGAGCAAGCCATTCATGATTACTTCGCTGATTACAGTACTCCACATACATATAATGTTAAGATCAGTTTACAGTAATGTTTTTTATTCTGTATATATAAAATTGAAGTTTGCGGAGTCTTTCTTCTGTGATTTAAGAACCCTCCAAGAAATGTTGTGGTGTCTGGTGATGCCTGGTGCCTGACGGTGCCCGCTGTCCAGTGGTACCCCGTGTTGCCTGGTGCCCGGTGGTGTGTGGTGCCTGGTAGTATCTGGTAGGGCGCCCCGGTGCCTGGTGGTGCCTGATGCCCAGCAGGGATGCCTGGTGCCTGGTAGGGCCTGGTGCTTGGTGGTGTGTGGTGCCTGGTGGTGCCCAATGGTGCCCAGAGGAAAACACAGGGACTGGTTGCGCTCAGTGCCCGGTGGTGCCCAGTGCATGGTAGGGATGCATGGTGCCTGGTGGTGCCTGTTGTCCACTGCTTGGTGGTGCCTGGTATTTTCTGGTGCCCACTGGTGCCTTGTGGTGCTTGCTGTTTCCCGTTGCTCACAGGTGCCCAATGGATCCTGATGTCTGCCGGTGCCTGCCAGTGCCCTCTGCCTGCCTCTGCCCGCAGGTGCCCATCAGTGCCGACTGATTGCCATGCCTGCTGGTACCCTCCAGTGCCCTCTTGTGCCCAGCCATGCCTAGTGCCCACAAATGTTTTACTTCTGCAGCAACGGGTCAATTCTGCTAGTTATTCAAATAAATGAGGTGCTTATGAGTTAGGTATTTTCCTACTTGGGAGGGGTTGCACAAAACCCCATCTTGTGCTTCTAAGGTTTTTCAACAACATGTCCTCCCAAATATTTCAGGGTTATCCTACTTTTGCACTGTGTCATATTTATTGGAATCAACGAAATCTGGTTTTTTAAAGTAGATCTTAGAGATATTAGCCTATTGTTTCTGCTGGGATTTTTCTAATGAAGCAATACAGCTGACTACAGGTTTTTTTAACCACTGAGTTATTGTTGCAAACAAATTAGGGAAGCCCCCTTATCTGAACCAAAGCAGAACGATGCTCAGGGTTACCCTAGATCTAAACTGCTAAGCACAGTTTGTTCTTCAGGTTTATGTCCCAGTGTCACAATCAGGTCCTGAAATAGGAAGCTTACCAGTAATGGTGATCTTTGTAAGCAATAAATGACCACATCGGAAGGAACTTATATAATTCGTTCCTCTTACAGTTCTAGTTGGCAACATTAAAAAAATCAACTCGAAATTTTTTTTCTTCCTTTTCCTAAGACCTCATTTCCTCTTTTCTAAAAGTGAGCTCAGGGCTCTATAAGTTAGCCTTTGTTCAAAATGTAAGGTTTTCTCAGCTGACCAATGCTAATGAATTATTAGCATTATTAGCATCACTACCAGTGAGCTGGTTAGGCCAATGCCATTCATGATCTTTGGTCTGATAGGCTATCAGTGCTAGTTGAGTAGGGGCATAATCTAGAAGTGCACTTGGGTTACCCTATCACTGGGCTGACCCAACTGCAAGATGGGCCACCCTAGTTATTCTGGAAAAGGCTTGGGGCAGCCTTATGCTGTCCCAAGACAGGTGGACTTGGGCTACTCTAGCTAGGGCAGCCTAGGCAGTTCAGGAAAGGCATATTGAGGGCATGTTTAACATTGCTTAGGGCAGAGCAGTTACTCTGTATCCAGAGCCTGTTTCCAGGAAATGCCCTCTTCCAGCTCCTCAGAGTTATAACACCTCAGAAGCAGATATAACAGTGAGTAGACCCATAGGGGTCCATGATAACGCTGAGTAAGAATAGCGGTGTTGACCAAAAATCTGAGTTCTTGGCCAGCGTAGCTGCAACCCCTGCCTCTCATCTTCAGGATATGGCACAATTATGGCAGCCCACTAACCTCTGGATACAGCAGGCCACTCCAAGAAGCCCCTTATATTCACTGTACACTGTACTGGCAGACTCATCAGGGACTCCTTTATAAGGTAGGCACCACAGCTGTTCCATGTTCAGTATGATCTGAGGGGGGTCTCCTTGAGAGCAAGCCCTCTCCAGTGTCACTGACTTGGTGCCTACTGAGCACCTACTGAGCTGCTCTGGAGCAGCTAGGACAGCAGCTAGGACAGCCCAGGCTTCCACTCTGGAAGCAGCATAACTTTCTGCTCTGGATTCAGAATAGTTGGGGCAGCCCAGCTAGGGCACTCCTCACTACCCTAACTCTGGATTGTGCCCTTGGGGAGGTAATACCGTGTTCATTATCTGAATTGATCAGCAGAGAGTGATGCTTTCAGGTTCTTGGAAATGTAGATAAAGATTAGGATCTTTTAAGAACAACAATTCAGCTATCAGCTGATTTGTTGTAAGAGCCCTCCCTGTTGTAAGAACAGTTGCTCTTCTTACACACAGGTGTACTGACAGCATTACAGCGGAGATTGTGAAACTGTACACCATAGTTTCATTCAACCATGGGTTAAGAAAAATGGCTGATAAACCACTAGAACCCAAAAAAACTATACCGTCCCCTCTCCTGCAGACTCTAGTGAAGCTGACACCCTCTCAATTTCAACACACTGTTTTCTTCAAAACAGCATGTCTTTATTTAAAATTAATCTTAATAATTAATACATCTTGATAAAAATAAATAAAATGAATAAATCTTGATAAAATTAATCTTGATTTAAAATTTTAAAAATAATATTTAACACATTCCTGAGTGTACAAAACACTTCATATATAGTATCTTGAAGGACCTTATAAAGGAAACAGGCATACTTATCCCCATATTGCAGTTGAGAAGGAGTGGCTTATCTAAGGCTACCTAGGGATTTTACGGAAGAGCAACCTCTTTCACACCAGCTATAGTTTAGTGATATTTAAAACAGGGGAAGCATGATTCATGAATGATGGTAATGTGAAGGAGGGGAAGATCGCCAAGCTTTTGAAAATACATGTTAAAGCTTTTGAAAATACGTGTGTGAATTTGGCCTTGGGAGCTATTCATGAATGCAAAATACCTCCCTGCTGATGCAATTCATCTTAATTGACTTTAGGCACATGATTACATGGAGAAATATAGTGTGTGAACATCCACCACACACTCAACTACAATTCATGTGGTCATGGCAGCATAACTTCTACGTGTATTTAGCTCCTTAATTTTTCTGACTTCCCAACTGTATTTCTCAAGGTAAAAATTGGGGTAAATATTTTTCACATTGTAAAATACATAGATCAGTTTGACTGTTTACAGACTTATAAAGGAAGTACAGTGGTGCCTCAAGTAAAAAATTTAATTCGTTCCAGAGGCATGTTTGTTACATGAAGCAGATTTTTTTAAGTGAAGCGGATTTTTTCCATAGGAAATAATGGAAACTCAGACGATTAGTTCCAGAACCCAAAAAATATTCATATAAAATGTATGTACTGGATGTAAAAAAATCACAAACACTGGAATTGAATTCAGTTGTGCATGATCCTATGAAGTCTACTTAGGCTGCAATCCTAAAGACACTTTCCTGAGAGTAAGCCCCATTTAACACAATGGGGCTTATTTCTGGGTAGACATGCTTAGGAAGCTGCAGACCAAGACACTTTCAAAGCTCCCCACTTTCTCCTCCTCTTCACCCTGAGCCTCTCTCTCCCATTCCCTTCTGGCTAGCCCGGAGCTGCTTCCCTCTTCTCCACTGCTGTTCTTTCCCTCGGTCCAGTGGACGCCTGGCCACAGGAAGAACAGCACGGAAGTGTTGCTTTTGCTATGGGCTGGCGCGGTAGGCAGCCCTGACACTTTTTTAAAGGGCTGCCAGCTAGCACATCTGCCTCAGCTGCCAATGAGTGTGTTTGTTACGTGAAGCACAGTTTTTTATGAAGCAGAATCCTAGATAAATTTTTGTTTGTTACATGGAACATACTTTACATGAGGTGTTTGTTACGTGAAGGTGCCACTGTAGTTCATTCAAGGGACTTGTGTTGGACCAGGGACACTTTGGGATTCTGCCATGATTTTACAAAATTTTGTGTTGGTTGTTTACTAATAATTTTAGGTTTCAATGCTTTATATCTTATGACTTTTCAGGTGCAATTCTAACCTAGGCCAACACAATACATCAGTGTTCCCATTCCCAAGGTGATGTAGGGAGTCAAGTGCATGTCTGACACTCCCAGGCCAGCATGGGACTTGTGCTGGGGCTTATGCCGGCCTAACTGGGGATTAGGATTGTAACTTTTATTATTGTTTGGGGCTGCAATTTTCTTTATTGTATCCTGCTTTGCCATTTTGACACCTGGTTCAACACTGCATGCCATTTTGACAGAAAAAGTGGTTTCAAAATATCTAAACAAACAAAGGGATGCAATTAGTTTATTTAATCAAGTGTTATATTAATAAATTATAGATGTAAATTAATGAATCTGTGAAAGCAAATTTTAACCAGTGAAACTGAGAACTAAGAGCATGGCTGACTCTTTTCTTTTAAGGTAAAAAAATCCATTCTGAATTATTTATTTCATTAGCCTCTGAAAATAATAAATGCTAATTTGTTTCTATTTTCTTTACCTAGTGTGCAGTTGGTTTGTGGAACTCCCTGCCACAGGACGTGGTGATGGCATCTTTCCTCAATGCCTTTAAGAAGAGTTTGGACAAACTCCAAGAGGAAAGGACAATCACAGGTTACAGGCCATGAGGGTGTGTGTAGGGATGGACAACCTCAAAATGCCAGATGCAAGGGGGGGCACCTGGATGCAAGTGTCATAGGACCTCCCTGAAGCATCTAGTGGGCCACTGTGTAATCCAGGAAGCTGGACTAGATGTGCCTTTGGCCTGATCCAATGAAGGCTCTTCTTATATTCTAATGTTCTTCCTTACAACACCTTTTGGTTGCATCATATTTCCTGAAACAATACATCTGAAAAACAAATGCACATACCTCTTTATATAAAGTTGCAGTTCTTATCTGAATACTGTGTAATGCGTATTCAGAATTTGAAACTTTCAAAGGGAAAATAATAAATGGACTCATGATTCCAATATCCAATAACAATTGATTTTCATGTCACTGATTATATGCTGAATATCCTGAAACAGTAGATTGCTTGAACCACATTCCAGTTCACCAAAATTCTAGTTAATAGTTGCCACTGTGGTTTCTGTACACTGGATTACAGAGGGGTGAGTTGTAGAGAGTGGGCGTTAAATTCCCTCATATCTCACTTGCAAGTTTTATTGTCTGTAATAAGTAGGGAGTGAGCTAAGCCTACAGGGAAGAATAAAGAACATGAGTGAGCTGGCCACGTTGTATGATATTCATCAACTGATTATCTGAAGACAGTCATGTAACAGACAACATGATAGCTGTAAGAGAAGAACAGTTACAATCCTCATTTTGTTAGCAGAAAAAAACAGTAATAAAAATGTAGTAACTGCTAGTTCTGCTAAATTTGGGAAATCAGTTGCTCTGGTACATTAAGTTCTCTTTCACAGTATTGTGAAAGTTATGAGTTAAAATTGCAATCACTTCTGTGAACAAGCTTTACTTAATTTTTTTAGATTAGAGTATCAGTTGGGCCACTTCTCTTCAAGCCAATCTCATATTTGAGCAACCCTGAAGTGGACCCAACCTCACTCCCATCCCCCATCCTTCAACATCAGAGAGGAATCTAACCTAGAACTGACAGAAACCACCATTTATTCCCAATTTCAGCTTTTCCCAACTTGACACAAAAATGCAGCCTATCCATTGATGGCCCAAAATTGGATTGTACTGCCACCCAAACCAGAAATTGAGTTCAACGTTGCCATCTCAGCCCAAGGGCTTGCTAGCCTCCCCAAGTCATTCAGCCTCTTAATGGTGGTACTGGCTTATCCAGTAACATCTGGTTATGTCAAACTGCACACTGAAATTCTCACTGACCCTGCCAAAAATGACCACTCTGGCTACTTAAACCACTGAACCCAAAGAAAACATTTCAGGGAGTCCACAAAACTACAAACCAAAGCCATCAGGTGGGATGCAAAAGCCTCCTACCAGGTGCAACCAGCTAATCTCAGGCAGTTCAATAGGAGGATGGTGGGGAGTCAACCAGCAGAAGCACGGTGTGGAGAAGAACACCAGCTCAAAGGCTGGGAAGCACTAGCACCAAGCAGCACTTTAAACAGGATGCCAGAATTTTTCATCCCTTGCCTCAAATGATGGAGGAATAGGGCAAGGAACACCAGCTGTGGAAAATGGCGGCAGCAGAGTGACATTCTCATACTGCCACTTAGTGTAGGTCCAGCTATGTGCAAAATTGTGAAGCTCCTTTTCCTTGTGCATCTGACTTGTCTAATAACACCTTGCACCATGATTGGCTACAGGCATATTTGCAATGATAGAGCCACTTATTATGGAGACTAGATGTGATGGCAACAGTTCTACTGACATATGAGGTACTGTGGTGGGCTGATTGTAGCCTACCACATTGGGCTGAAGTGGCTCAATTGATACAAGCAGAAAGAAAGCAACTGTTGCTGTCTGCAGATCCTGCAGTTCTCACCCAGTTCCCCCCCCCCATTATAGTGGGGCCCAATCCTAGTAAGCAATACTTCAAGTTATTGACAGGGCAGAAATTTTAGTTGGAGGAAATATCTGAAGAGTACAAAATAGACAAAAGGGCTGTAACTCAGTGGAACTAATGTTTCACATATGCACATTTTGTTTCCACACTTATTGTTCTCTGGCATCTCCAGATAAACTAATATTGGGAAAGACCAACACTGAAATTATATAGCCACTGGCAGTCAGTGTAGTCTGTAGACAACACTCAGATCAGTGGTTCGGCTCAGTATTAACTGGTTTCCTATGTATCACACAATCTCTAATACTCCCAGGTTAATTACAAATGGAAAACTATGTGCAGGGTAGAGAATTTACTTCAAAACACATTGCATATTGCAAATTAAGAACATTTGCATTATAAGCAAATCTTCCAAAACTACATTTTGATGCCATCGTGATTGACAATGTCCCAGTTAATTCCATTTTACAACATTAAAAGCAATGTCATATTCAGTCCCTCTCTAGCTTTGAGACTTCTTGCATTGGTATTGTTTTTCAAGAAGCTACTGCAACATCCTATTCTAGAACAACTGGTTCAATTACTCAACTTTTAAACTGCAAGTCTTTCAGTATGCTGTAGGTTGCTTTAATTGATCTTAATTATGCACATGTCACATTCAAATGTATAATCTTGTCAATGATAGCTGGATGAGTAAAGACAGGAATTTAGATCACTGTGAACAAATTCAGATTTAAATCTCAATTAAGCAAAGTGTGTATCTTGGTTTTAAGTAGAGCATTTCTATAAATAATTGCATGGTGGAGAAGAGGTGTTGATGACTGCTACTTGAATCTCAGTAATTAGCGGTGACTCTAACATTGTTTACTATGCTTTTGACTGGTTGCTGGTATTGACAACTTAGGTGACCTATTCGTCAAGATGCTTTCTTTGGTTTGTCACACCTCTGGAGTTTAATCAGTTGGAAAGTGTTCAATACTTGGACCATGGGGGCAAAGGTTGGGGGGGTCCTAACTGTTTATCTCTTTTCAATTGTTTTACTTATTTTGATTTACACAGTGTATTTTCACCCTATTTAAGCAAATAGGGCAATTATTTTATATCTTTCAAATGCTCATTAATAGAACACTAATAATAGAACACTAAGGGTGAAATCCTAAGACCCTTGAGCTGGCCCAAAGTTTTTGTAAACGTTGGCATTTATGGCCCCTAAAACTACCATAACGTACTGCATGAGTGCCATAAGGCACTTTTGTGCCACTGTGCCACAATACTACACTAGCCTCCAAAGGTTGAATTTGGCAACTATTGAGCCAGTGCCCAGTAAGTTTGTTTTGGCCTACTTTGACTGCTGCAGGGGTCTGGGGAAGGCAGGGAAAGGCTGATCTTGGGGACTTCTGGGCAGGGGGAGGGCTGGTAGCAGTCCAATCCATTGGAGGACTGGGCCCAGGATGGGGTTGGAGCCAGAATTCACTTGCACTGAAACCTAACCCCCTCCTGGGTGTCATCATCTAGTGCTAGGCTGCACAGATCTGCACCACCTCTTTAGGTAGCACAGAACCAAGTTGCCCCATTTAGGCTGCTGCCATGTTACTCAGGGTAAGGCGAGTGGATTCTCCTTGACTTTGGTTGCACCACAGCCAATTCCAACCCAACACTGAATACAGCACAGATCAGATGGCCTGCTGTTCCAGCACAGCATATGACTGGGCTGCCTAACTGTAATTCTAAACATTTCTTAGGAATACTGAATATAGTGAGATTTAAATTTTAGAAGTTTAAGATTGGGCAGCAAAATAGTTCAGGCATAATTAAATACACTGGAAAGAAATAATGAAATGAATACATACAGGTACAATAACAGTGAAAACTATTCTAAGTAGCTGTATATGTACACACTTGAAATAACCTCTAGTACTTTTATTGTAAGTTTTTTTATTAAATAATACTGCAGGAAAATATCTACATCTACAGTATTTATATAACTCTTTAATCTGTGATATGTTTCTGAAACAAAGCTGAAGAGTGGGTTGTGTTGCAAATTTGGTATGGTCACGTCACAAACATCACCTTCTTTGCCATAGGGTTATTGTACTATTATTCTCAATGCAGTTGTTCCAAATTAAAGAGTTGGTTACTGTGGCCAACATATATGTCTGAAAGCAAATTGCCAGGTGTATGAATGTGGAGTGTACACCTCTTAGCTAAGTGTGCTACCACTTAAAATTAATCTCATGTTTTGTGAAGTGGGCAACCTAATCCAGAGTAAACTCCCATGCGGCAATGAAATGGCACCAACACACACTGCACCACGTGGGGAAATTTTGGCTGTTGGAGTCTCAAGGCAATAGAACATTTATCCACTTGCCCTGAAGTATGTTCCAACTGCTGCAATAGACCAGCTATATAGCTGGTGCAAGTCCATGTTGATCTTTTTCAGTGGATTAAGCTGACACCACTGATTCGCCCCCAATGGGCCCAATCTGCCTGTCCATCGCCGCCCTCCCTGCCCTAGTTTTTGCTCCCTGCCCTCTCCCTGTCCTGCACCACACTGATCTGCTCCAGGGAACATTTGTGCTGCCACCAGTTTGTGCAGGAAGGCTTCAGCCTTTCTGCTGGCATAGAAAACCCTTAAAGTGCCAGAAAACTCTTTATGGTATTTTTTGCAATAGTGTATATCTTGTAGCATCTTTTTTCTTTTCTCCCGCCCTCTTTATAGCATCTTGGATAATTCAAAAGCAGGAATACTTCTTTAGTTGGTTCTGATAAAAGTTATTACACTAGTGTATGCTTGGATTTCTCTTTCAGTTTTAGGCCCTTCTCCCAAATGTGTGTTTTTTCCAGAGCATATGATACAAAAAATCATGTGTAGATCATAGATAACAAGAAATTATATTCTAATGAATGATACACATATCCAGACTTGTGCATGGCAGAATTTCTACCACTAGCAGAATTCTGCAAACGTAGCATAACAGTTAGTACAAGGAACCATTTGCAAAACAGAGTGTCTGTAGTATCCCCCACAGTGCAATCCTCTGCAATATTATAGTCTGTTTATCAGCTTCATATGCATAGAGTTTATGAATTGTTTTCATTAAAGAGTGCAACCAGTGTCATACAAGGTCCTGGGCAATGTATTCATTGCAATAATGAAAGGGTCTGGGGTTCTTAATTTTTTCTCATGCAAGCATCCTGTGCTAATTTTCAAATGGCTCATATGCTAGTTCAAGAGACTTTTCTGCACATGGATGGCAGCTTTGGACAGTTTTGGATTCAACACATGAGGTTGACAAAACTTTCCAATAGCTCAGATTTGCAAGGCAAAAGCAGTTTGGATTGGTTGCAAGATTGCTGCAAGTCAGATGGGTTTAGCAGAACATTTAGGATTCAATAGTAGTGTAGCCAAACCAAATTGTTGGAGCTGCACATTTGCGCAATATGAGGATGGGCATGTCATGTAGAGATGTGGCATGAGAGGGATTTAGAGCAGTGGCACTAAGCAAAATATGATCCATATTAATAAGGAGCCCCTGCAGTAAGCCTGCTAGTTGTGACAGACTATAGGAGGTGATCATTATCTCTATTTCTAAGGCCAAGAGCCAGAACTGTCTGTTGATGTCTCTGTGGCCATGTGACCAGTATGACTTAACCCTTGCATGCATGAAATGCTCTTACCTTCCCATGTGTTATAAGTGTGGTACCTCTTTATCTTCTTGCATTTGCATGCTTTCGAACTTTGGCAGAAGCTGAGACAACTGACATGAGCTCACTGTGAAATGCAGGACTAGTCTTAAATTCTTGAGCAGTCATCCTTACGGGGCTTTATGCTTAGCATCTTAACCACTCTCCAAGTTCCTTACCAAGACTAGCAGTATAATCTACTCAGAAATGTTTACTCAGAAATTAAGGGCGCAATCCTAACCTGTTTGGGCCACCACAATTTACCCATCTCCTTGTTCCCATGGTAGTGTGGGAAAGCTGGCACATGTCTATGCATTGGTTACTCCTCTCAGGAATAGTGCAGAAATGTCTTACAGCATTTTTACTATACCTCCAGGCCAGCCAAGATTTGTGCTGGCTTAAATTGGGATTAAGATTGCAGCCAATGTTTTTGGGCTGGCCATTAAAGGAAGCAGGATTCCGAACTAGATGGAACTTTTGGTCTGATCCAGGAGGGCTAACTGATGTTCTTAATGTGAGGGTGTAGGGATTCTTTGTCATTAGACCAATCGCTATCAGAAACATACTGCATCCTTTGAACATTTAAAAAAACTGATAGCTGAAAAAGAAACAAGGTGTCATAAAAATCCCTAAGTAAGTCTTCTGGAAATCTTCCTCTCTGCTACTCCACACTGTCTATCCAATTGATTTCCACACAACTAACATGTTGAATGCTCTGATCTGCAACCTACCTACAATCCCAAGTAACTGCAGGACCACATGAGAGACATTTACATCGACATTGTTACGGCACCACCTAGTGAAAACCTATGGGAAATTCATATTGCAATCCAAAGTAAATTGTTCTTACGTCGGAGCAAGGACTACCCGTAGTTACTCTGGATTGCGCCCTTAGTCAAACTGAAGTGAGATAAAAATGGCTTCACTCCAAATACGCTGGTTTGACTTAAAATATATAATCACTGACAAGAAAGCACTAGTTGTTAAAAAATAATTCAATTTAAAAACTGTAGAAACAAAATCACATTTTCAACAATGATATTAATTCCAGCCCAACTATAAAGCTGATGGATTTACAATTCTTAAATGACTGAGCACACAGCTGCTTAACGTACAGTTAAAAAAAACCTGGTACAATATCATTTGTTAAGTACAAAGCAGGTAAAGTTTCAGTTACCTTCACAATATTACATTGTCTAGATCGGGGGTCTCCAAATGTTTCAGCCATCAAACTTCTGGCATGATGTTGAGGGCTAGGAAAAAAAATACAAAATTTAGAGCTGGAACTCAGATGAATGAATAATGGCTTAAATTTCCAGGGTATCTCCAAGCACCAGCACACCACAGAAATAAATAATGCACTCAAATGGACACTCATTCCCCCACTTCCCAAGCAGATTGCTTGTATATACAGGAATAAATACCTCACAGGAAACACATGGAGCATATTCTGAGGACCATGGGTGCCTCCCTGACCATCAGAAAACCTTCTCAGACCTTCTAAAGACACAAAACAAGACTTCCTATTTTGGGAAAACCAGAAAGTGATGTTTTCAGGCCTTTAGGTGGTTGTGTGCAGCTTTCCTGGCCTTCAGAACACCCTCTGGGTGAGACTGGAGCACAGCTCCAATTGTGTTCAGTTGAGTGGGCCACAGGTTCGTAAGGAACCAGATACTAGCTGAGGATCAGATAGAGGCTTTCTGAGGCTGCATCTGGTTCCTTAGCCGAGTTTGGAGACTACTGGTCTAGGCAAGCTTTCATTAGCAAGAGCAGGAATAAGACAATTAAAGAACAAAAGTTTGGTTCTTGGAAAGAGGATGAGGATGCAAAAGGATTCTTCATAATCACTCATTTTGCTTACACCTACCCATGTGTAGCAATCTTAGACAAATTCAACCTTCTTTGGCCCATCAATTAGGCCTACTGAAACCATTGCCTGAGGCAGCAGATTGGAGGTTGGGAACCCATCTTTGTTGATGTTTCTCCACTGTTTTTACTTCTCCTTGCACACCTTGGCCTAGCAAAGTAAGAGGGTTACAGAAAGAAAAGTTAGAGGAGAGTGAAGTGCTGATCTAGTGCAGAGGTAGAACCCTGGAGAGTGGAAGGAGTGGAGACTGGAAGATCATTGGGTAGGGAGGGCAGTATTTTGTATGCCATCTCCAGCAAAAGATGGTCTTGGACTTACCGTGTTTCATCTGAGTTGCAGCCAGATGAACAACTACCATGCAATTAGAAAAAGAGCATTGATGATGTAGATGGTGATGTCATAAATGCAGGTATAGAATCTCAGCTTATAAGACAAGTCGCATGACAGAAGTGGTAGGAGATATGTAGCTGGTAGGAATAAAGCCCCCTCCACCTATCTGCCATGTCTCTCCTGAAAGTTGTCTCCTTCTCAATACTTATTTACAGCAAATAGGCCAGTCCTCTATAATGTGTTTACACTTTCTATATTCTAGCCACACCACTAAAAGAGAACTGTATGAGTTTTATACAAGAAAGATGTTATGTGAATTTGTCTCCTGAGCAAATAGAACAGATTTCCTGGATAATACAGTGAAGGGAAAAGAATGGATGATGCACAGAGAACCACTTTTATATGCTGTGTTTATGGAAACAGTTCTCTTGTTTTCTGAGTACTGTAAAGCTTTTTTGCAGCCTTAAGGCATAAAGTAGGCTAGCATATTAAGCGCTTTTGGTATTTCATTGGCTGTTTGTAGAGGTATACTTTTCTGAATGCTAATGACTCACCTAACACATTGTTTTGTCTTGCCAAAGTCCAAGGAATGATGACTCAGTCAATCACACCTAGAGAATGTGATCACACTATGTTTAAAGTATATTGTGATCTGATAGAAGATGTTTGCTCTTACACCTGCTGTTTTCAAAAGTACTTTGGAGGGTAAAGAGCAACCATGTATTTTATTTGTTGTTTTGATGGAGTACATAGAGTACGCAAGTCAAAATGTATGTGTTAAAACACAAAATTGGGACATCCATGAGATCTGATATATTCAGACTCACCTTCTTATTACATGCAGCCAGTGAGTTCCAATAATACAATTTTTAAAAATCACATAACTCAAAAATTATATTACTAGAAAATAATAGAAGCATGTATTTTGATGAAGAGAGGCTCAAAAATACCAATGCACTGATTCTGTCTAGTGAGCCCGAGCCATGGTCATTCTGACTACCTTCAAGCAGCCTAGCATGTCACATAGGGAAGAGGATCTCTGCAAGAAAGTCTCCTCCATGTGTGTGGCTGGAGGCCCATTCTTACAAAATAGAGGCAATTAGGTAGATGTAATTATGAAAATAAACAGAAATCTAAAACTTCCTAAATTTGTGGCCCTATCATATCTGGTATTATTCTGCCAAAATGAGCCTATTTTGAGCCAAAAAAGAAGAATATTCACTGGATCAAAACCGGCTCACTTTGGCAGAATAATGCCAGGAGAACATTCACTAAGCAGACCCTGAACCTTTGTGGGATAATCACTAGGACAAAAAAGGAAGGAATTCGTTGATTTTCACTATATATGCTGATATAAGTGTCTCATCCACTAAGGCTCTATGCCAGAACCTCCCATGGATTAAAAATTCAGTGGATAAAAAAATCGGGGGGAGAAAAAGATTTAAAGACCCACTTTCCGTTTTCTTGCTCCTACATTGTTCCTACATTGCTCATCATTGGAATAAAGTTGTTCCTCAGTATCTGCGGGGGGGTTTGATTATGGGACTCCCTGCTGATACCAAAAATATTTAAAAGCAATTTTAAAAAGAAAAAGGGTATTCCTTTACAATTATTTTAAAACAGCTTTTCTTCCTGTTGCAGAGGCTATCAGCAAAAACATCCCCTGCCTTTGCCTGGCTCAGCTGAAAAAATGGAATGATTGACAAAACAAAACAAAAGAAACATAACAAAACATCACAAAAGAAAAGCTGTTTTTAAAACTGAATTGCAGTGGCCATTTGTGTGGAGTCAAATCTGTGTACAAAAATTTTGTGTAGAATTTTTGTATGTTAAACCTGTATGTTAACCTGTATGTTAAACCTCACACTAAAATAATAACCTTCAAAAAGTACTCTGAAAGACTGGAGAATTCCCATCCCTCTGCTGAGTAAAACATAATCCAGTCACACTTTCTTAGCTTCCCCTCTACTATTTGGCATTCACAGCTGTAGATGCTTGGCAATACCATGCAAACTGTTCTGTGAAAGAGTTTGTTTTTTTAAAAAAAGACAGCCTTGATTTCACAACAGTGCAGTTCTCAATGGATTTCACAACTGTAATGATTGCTTTGTCATTATTCAGTGCCATGTATAGTACGACTCACGTGCTGCAGTAATACAGCATGCAACAAATTAAAAATATTTTTTATATTTTTTTAACAAAAAAGCAGAACACACACCTACGAAACAAACCAAAAGCCATGCTTAGGCAATAATTGACAATGAAAGCAGATTACAGACCATTTATGGCTGATGCCTCCTCATATTTAATAATTAGAATGTATAATAATTATATTTAATAATTAGAATGAAACTAACTATTGGGACAACCATTGAGGATGGCATCCCCTCTATTTTGTTTTCAGTTTTGAGAATGGATATTGGATATAAATTTCATTGACCCAACTTAAAATTGCATAAATTCCTCCTCTCAAAAACTGAGGCAAACATCTCATTTATCAGAAAATTATTTTAGAAGAAGAGAAATATTTAAACATTTTTTTTCCACAGCATTGAAAACAGGGGTGGGAGGGGAAGTGGCAATGAACAAAGAACTCCCATTCTGCCATCTTATCCTTTTTGACAGCTGCTTCCTCAATATAAAGGGCGGTATAATTGTTCTCATCAGTCTTATAATTAAAATTACTATCCTGCTGACATACAATTTGTGGAGGCTTCCCTTATGAGTTTAACAGATGTTGCCTTATTAGATCAGGGCTCTGCTGCATTAAGAAGTGATATCATCATAATCAGTACTTTTGTGTGTCTCCGTTAATGTTGTTGTCATAATCTTTTTGATTGTACACATCTGAGAACAGGAATCAGATATCAGATTTCAAGAGGATTACAACATATATCTCTGTCACTTCATTTTATACTTTCTGGAGGAGTCCTACAAGTCTTCATTAGAAAGTAGAGTAATATGCAGGTGGACCATCAGTATCTATGGGGGGTTGTTGCTGGACTCCCACAGATACTAAAACCCTTGGATAATGGAATCTACAGTTCCAATCCACAGCAACACTAAACAAAGCTAGAATCTAATTTCTGTTGCAAACTGGATCTGCCGGTAAACTCCACTGGGCAGTATTCTAAGGTCCACAGATGCCACATGCTAATGTTGGTCTCAGAAAGCCTTCCAGAGGCTATTGCAACAAGGTTTAAATCACACCTGGGAGGTTTGCAGTGAGTCCACCAATGGGTTCAAAACCCACAGATCTAAACCCATGAATATGAAAGGCCTATCTTACCAGCATATGATATCCACGTAGACTAGAAGGGCTGGAGTAACACTGTTGTAGAAGAAAGCAAATCACACCGATCTCTCTTTCTCCTCCCTCCGTTTTTCAAGACAATGTAATATTCACTGCAAGCATACAATAAATTGATTCTTCAGCCTGAAAAGAGGGAATCTGCGAAATGCAAAGTTTGCAACTATTTTCAGCTTATTTCATCTCATGACATACTGACATTGTGCAAAAATTGTAGATGCATATCATCAAAGAATTTTAGAAAAGTGACATGGACAATGACGTCATGGGCAGTGCAATCCTAACTTTTGCTGGAACAGGCCGGCTATCTTCACCTGCACTGTATCCTGTGCAAGTTAAGGGACTACTGCTGCAATACTGTAAGGAAGGAGAGACGCCTTCCCCAATAGGTCTTAGGACACCTCCATAGGTGGCCTAGGACAGAGAAAACACCTTAGGACAGACTTAGGACACCTCCATAGGTGGCCTAGGACAGAGAAAACAGGAGAAGCCAGAAGCTGGTGGATAACTGCTGGATCCGAGCCTCAATTCCTGTTCCCTGCCCTCTGCCCCATGTTCCCAACCTCTTCTGTCCTCCCCTGACCCAGAATACCTCAACCTGCTTCCTTTTAATTTAGTGGGCCAACCTCATTCATGCTGAGATAAAAACATGGGTGAAAAAATCCACTGATAATTAGGTTACAACTATAGTTATACCATCAATCAGAAGCTCAAAAGATTGATGTATTTTAACCATTTTCAATTTATCTCTGCTGCAAATGCTATGTAAACCAACATCAGAACCAATGCTGAACTTTGTAAGAATAAATTATATGAAAACACAGTAGCATATTTTCATCCATCATGAGAATTTTAAAAAGCTTATCCACTTAGGTCTGTAGAGGGAGGACGCAAATTAAAATATATGGAGAACGAACCCCAGAACTTTCACAATCCTTTTAAAACCCTGTGCATTCCTCCCACTTTACCTTTATTCACTTTTCTTTCTTTCTGCTCAGTGTTATGCATGTCCACTGAAAAGTACTGTAGGTTTCACTGCGTGTGCAATCCTAATTAATTTAGGCCATCAAAACTCCCCTGGTTTAACTTCTTGTGGTGGTGTGGGGAGTCTGGGGCATGCCTATGCACTGGCCTTTCCCACCCCCAGGAGTGGTGCAGAGCATGTACTTGCCTCCCCACACCATCATAGGAAGTAATGCCAGGTGAGATATCTGGCCTAAATTGGTTAGGATTGCATCTTGAGTTTTATGGGGCTTACTTCCAGGAAAGCATGTCCAGCAGGTTTGGCCAAACTTGCTTTATGTAAGACCCACATAAGTCATTTCAGAGAAATTTGAAGAGCCACAAGAGAAATTTGAGAAATGCAATATTTAAGAGGCATTTAAATTATTGAATATATTTTCTCACCATGAACATTAAACTTACATTTGATCCAGTGGACTCAGAGTTTATTTCTAGGAGGTAAAGCTTGAAAATTGATGTACTGTACAAGACTGTAATGGCACACATGGTTAAAACTCTGGGTGCAATCCAGAGTATCTATGGGGAGTCCTTGCTCCAGTGTAAGAACAATTTACTCTGGATTGCAATATGAATTTCTCATAGGTTTTCACTAGGTGGTGCCATAACTATGGATGCACATAAGGTCTCTTACGTGCTCCCATAGTTACTCTGAATTGTAGGGTCTGTGTCTATTAACCAGCAGGCCGGGGATCAAGACCCAGGTCCTACAAGACGGAGTGAGCTCCCGTCCTTAGCTAAGCTCCAGCCAACCTAGCAATTCAAAAGCATGGAAAAGCAAGTAGATAAATAGGTACCACTTCAGTGGGAAGGTAAAAACAACATTCTGCATGTCAGTCATGCCAGCCTCATAACCACGGATGTGTCCACATACATGGCTGGCTCTAAAGGCTTTGAAATGGGGATGAGCACCACACCCTACAGTTGGTCACAACTAGCTGGACAACCTGAGGTGGACACCTTTACCTTTATCTTTAATATTAATTGTCAAGCAATGAGGATCTCAGCCTACATTTTATTGAAAAATGCACATTATACATCATGTGGATCACAAGCCATGGTTTAGCACCCCAATGAATAGGACAGCAACCATACTTAATGATCAGAATAATATGATTTCCTCTTTCACCCATCCTTAGTAACATCCTCTTCAGCCCTATCACAAAATTTTCAAATATGAAGTGTTTAATTGAAAACAATGACAGTTGAAAGGAGTAATTTGTTTCTTTCCACTTCCACTTTCTGATACCCAACAGTTACATTTTTCAGGCTTCCCTACTGTCATAAGCAGTAAAACTTAATTTTTAAAAATGACCATGGTTTTTATTTTAAAGCTTCCAGCAGCTGTGTGGCACTAACACAACACCTATAAAAAGTATGGCCTGAGATAGAATAATGAGAGTTGGTGTCCTCCTGGGGACTGTTTGGTATATGAAGGAGGAAGCTGAGTAGAAATAAACTCTTTGGCCCTTGAGAAAGTACTGGTGGGTTTTTATTGCAGTCAGATGGTTACAAAACTCCTTCCCATTAGCTCTATCTCCATTTCAAGAATGGTTTTAGTGTGCATCTCATTTCAGCTTACGCTATATCCCTAAGAGAAGTTTAAAACATAATGAAACAGACTGCAGGGATATTTATTTATTTATCATGAATTACCTTTATGTTTTTCCCTGTAGGCACTCAAGATAATGCAACATATGAAAACCAGAAACAGTTTCATAACACATTAAAATACAAAATAAAAACATAATCAAGAAAACACAGGAACACTGCCTTATTCTGAGTCAGAATGTTGTTCCAACTAGCTTAGTACAGTATTGCCAATATACGCTGGAAGCAGTTTCAATCAGGAATTTTGCCTTACCTGAAGATGGCAGGGGTTGAAACATGGAATCTATCATCAAAACATGCAAAGCAGAAACTCTATCACTAAGCTATACTTCCTCCTCAAATATAATTTTTCCCTGAAATACGTATATAGGACTACACTCTTATATACACTTTCCAAGATCTAAGTCTCCTTGAATACAATGGTACTTAGGGCCAGTGGTGGGCTCCAGCAGCTTTGCACCTACTCTATAGAACTGGTTGTTAACGAGAGACAGGACAGGACATATAAAGACAGGACAGGACATATAAAATGGCTAAAAATAGCCATTTAAAAGTGGCTGCCAGATGGGCACAGAACTGGTTGTTAATTTCTTTGAATCCCATCACTGCTTAGGTCGCAATCCAGAGTAACAATGGGGAGTCCCTGCTCCGGTGTAAGAACAATTTATTCTGGATTGCAATATGAATTTCCCATAGGTTTTCACTAGGTGGTGCAGTAACAATGAGTGCACG
The DNA here is from genome assembly GCA_030015325.1 of Cryptoblepharus egeriae. Classification (NCBI taxonomy): domain Eukaryota; kingdom Metazoa; phylum Chordata; class Lepidosauria; order Squamata; family Scincidae; genus Cryptoblepharus; species Cryptoblepharus egeriae. Next base: position 48,987,007 of record JAREYC010000005.1, on the reverse strand, counting down.
TAATGTCTCTTACATGCTTCCGTTGTTACTCTGGATTGTAGGGTTATTCTGAGTAGACTATGGCTGCAATCCGAAACACACTTTCCTGGGAGTAAGACCCATTGAGCACAATGGAGCTAACCTCTTAGTAGATATGGTCAGGACTGAAGCCTTATAGAGCCAACAGAGTAGATTTAGTAATGAACATCAATGGGAAGAACAGATTTCTCACCACTCCGCCCCTAAAAAAATTGCACCCCAGCAGATATAAGAATATAACAAAAATATGAAAATCTGACTACATAAAAACCAAAGCCCTGTAGCATATCTATTTTTCCTGAAACATTTTGTCACCAAGAGGCATAGGAAACCAAACAAATTCTCACCATACTTTTAATGTTTCTTCAGGGTTATTTTTCAGATAAAATAACTGATAGTGCAATCCTTATTGCCTCCCCACCAGCTTAGCCACCATAGCACCAACTGAGGTTATCCATCAGCATTGAGAGACTATGGTATCATGCTCGGCACTGCATACGCTGCATGCGAAGACAGGGTGAGCTCCTGTCCTTAGCCCAGCTCTGCAATGCACCAACTGAGGATGTCACAAATATGCCTTAATGTACATTTGCTGCACCCAGAGATTAAGCAGCACTGTGGGGAAACTCACTGATGCAGCATCAATAAAGATGTCAGCAAAGTTAAGAGTTATGCTGGGAGGGTGGAACTGAAGTAGGGAGGGATGTTTTGGGGAGGGAAAAGAGCAGACTGGGGTGGATTAAGCCAAGGAGAGGGCAGGATTGGCAAAGCAGCCTGCCATATCCTATCTCCCATACTGGGTCTGCCAAACCTTACATGGGCCTGTTTGAACTTGTACCTGCTATTTAGCTCATGCAAATCTGAGTAGCTTCATTGGCGCTAATCCGTGTTAGAGGAAAGAAATTCTCTTAGCTCTACTGCACCAGTGCTAGTCAGGATTCGGCTGTAAAAGAAATAAATGAAAATAAATAATAAATAATAAAAGCAAATAATCAAATAAATAATTAACTCTTTTGAATTTTCCCCACATTGATCCTAAGAGTTTATATTTACCAACTTAACAGATTAATACCAGGAAGTTGGAGGGTGAGGTCTCTTCTTACAGAAACTGTATCTGGGAGCAGCAATTTGCACAGGTTTTTCAAAGGAGGTACAGAGCCATTTTGTAGCTGGGCACGGCATCAGGTGTAAATTCCCTAAATAAGAAAAGAAAGATTAGGACCTGGGCAACATTCACTATTCTATAACAGTGTGTGATATATTATTAAACTTCATAAAAACACAGCCTTTTACAGCTTACTAGATCTTCTGTGTTCTTTTGGATCTCAAAACATCGGACACCTATTCCATTTATGTGCCTATCATTGTGCTGCTTCAGTGCCCTTACCCGGTGCTACTATTCCACTCAACTCAGATTTAAGTTGCAAAAATTTGTATTTTCGCTGATTCACAAACTCATTATGGTCCTGGAGGTACCGATACCCTCAAACTTCTCTGTCCAAGGTCAGAATGTATGGCAGTCTCCCAATCTGCAGATATAATTGCTACAGTTCCAGAATTTGCTGATCAGGTGGTATTTGATTACAGGTTTTTAAGTCTGAGCTACATTGATTTGGTTTTGTTCTTCAGTATGTTATGTTCTACAAAAAGTCCACCACCTATTCATTCACAAGGAGGGATCATTTTAATGTGTAACAAAATGCAATGGCTGAGATAACAGAAATGAAAATGGACATGAACTATAGGGCAAAAAGTATGGGTGAATGGCAGTCTTACTGGCAGCAGTGTCACACTTGACTCCTTAGTTTATAGTGATTTTAATTTGTTCTTCATAGATATATAAGTATTTTAGATAATTTTCAAAGATGCACCTCCTTGAGTGCAACTGTAGATAATTCAGAAGTAGTGAGACATACTACAACATTTTAGTAACATTAGAAATCATGGCCATGGTATAGCCAAAGAAGTACATACAGTATATTAAAATGGCAATGGTAAATACAAGTACATTACCATAAAATTGTAATGGAATAGCCCTATATAGTTTCATCTATGTAACAGTTGGACTGGTTACATCTTCATGATATGCATCTTCATATGCACCACTGTGTTCTGTATGCATGATGTGGTTTATGTGACTATTGTGACCATTATCCACAAATAACTGACTTCAGAGCATTTCTGTTAAAAAGAGATGGAATTTGGATGGCTTAAGTAAAATTATGTCCACAAATCATCTGTGCAGGTAACCAGGAAGTCAGAAAAATCATGTGTATCACTTTTATCTGCACCCTGCATTTGACCCAACTGGCATGCAGTCCATACAGCCTAAAAGCCAAGAAAAGTCCTGCTGGATAGGCCAAAGTCCATACAGTCCAACCTTGTATCTCACAGTGGCCCACTAGATGCTTCAGGGAGCGCACAAGTCAAGAGACCTGCATCCTGTGAGATAACCCACATCTAAGACCAAGAGGTTGCATATACCCTGGACTTTTCCTTGAGAAATTTGTTCCCTCTTAGAGGCATCTGGGCCAGATGTCATCACACCATCCTGTGGCAGGGAGTTCCACAGACCAATTACAGGCTGTGCAGTTGGCCTTCCTTTGTTAGAATCCCTCAGGCTCCCTGTGAGGAGGCTGGCAAGAAGCAGGGCCCATCCAGAGTAACCATGTCCTCTTTTTCCAAGCATATCCTCTTTTTTAAGCCTCCTGTCCTGGGAAAAAAACTTCATTGTTCACCTTTTCCTTGTGAGCAGACAGTATGGAAGCCTTCTTGTGTTGTAACTAATACATTATGGCTGCAATCCTAAGAGCACTTTCCTGGGAGAAAACCCCATTGAACTCAATGGAACTTACTTTTAAGTAGACAAGAATAGGATTGCACTGTATATGTAATCAATTACATGTAATAGTTTTAAATTTAATAAGAAGTCTTAGGCTGCAATCCTAAACACACTTTCCAGTAAGTCCCATAGAACAGATTGGGATTTACTTCTGAGTAAACATAGTGTTATATTTCATATTTAAATTGAAATTTCACAAGAAAGCTCTCTCTCTCTGTATACACACACACACACACAGAGGTACCTCACTTAACAAGCGTTTCACATAACAAGCAAAAATTTCCAAGAAATCTTGCTTCACATAACAAGTTCCACTTCACTTAACAAGCAAGCGTGCTATGGGCACACGTGCTATGCAGCCCTGACGCTCTGCACGGAGGCTATTTAAAAGGGCTGCCGGCCAGCACTGCTGCCTCTAACTGCTCCCAACTTGGGGGCAGTTGCCTGGTGGTGCCAGGGGCAGCTGCCCTAACTGCCCCCAAGTGCCCTCCAGGCCACTTTGAACCTCCAGCAGCATCCCAGGTAAGCTTCCCAGGAAAGTGTCTTTAGGATTGCAGCCTAAGAGGACTTCATAGGTTGATGCACATTGAATGCATGTTTTGAATTCAATTCCTGTGTTTTGTCATCATTTTTACATCCAGTTAATATTTTTATATGAATATTTTGGGGGGTTGTGGAACCAATCGTCTGAGTTTCCATTATTTCCTATGGGAAAATCTGCTTCACTTAGGCTGCAATCCTAAAGACACTTTCCTAGGAGTAAGACCCATTGGACACAATGGGGCTTACTTCTGAGTAGACATGGTTAGGATTGTGCTCTTAGAGTGTTTCACTTAAAGAGCATGTCTCCAGAACGAATTAAGCTCTTTATGTGAGGCAACACTCTGTGTGTGTGTGTTTAGCTTTTATGTTGTTATATCCTATATTTTTCTTGGGTGTCCTACATTTTTGGGGAGGGGGCTTGTCCTTTTCCATGGTTTTAAGATATGGTCACCCTTATGTCCTCTTTTTCAGGACATGTCCTGGACTTTAGCCTTGTGTCCTGGGAAAAAAATCTTTGTTGTCCTCCATTTCCTTGTCAGGAGGCAGCATGTAGCCTTCTTTGAATCCATAAATTATATGTACAGTTTATAGGTTCAGTAAGAAGTCCTACAGTGTTCAAATTCACCCCTAGTGAGCAATACATGTGAGTGTTTTTAGCTATTAAGTCCTACATTTTGTCCTCTTTCATGGTTGTGCCTTCTGGTGAGGAGACTCGGGGAAGCAGCGGGGCCCTCCTGAGCGCTCCGGGGGGAAGGCGGCTTCTCTGCCGGCCCTTGGAGGAGGGAGGCCGGCTTAGCGTGCTGGGCCTGCCCTGGAGGCGGTGCTTACCCGCCTCCCTCCCTCCGTCGCCAGTCAAGAGCCAGGCGTGCCCACCCGAGGACGGCACAAGGCGCAGTCTGTGGGGCACCAGCGGAGGCTCCTTCTCTCGCGCCCTGGCAGTTTCCTCCGCCTCGGCTGCTCTCCCTGGCTGAGCTTCTCCTCTCCTCCTTGTAGGGATAACGTCGTCCGTCTGGTGTTTGGGCCTCCTGTGTGTCTCTCCGCCTTCCACACAAGGATATTTTGGGGAGCCTTTGGACAGAGCAAGCCTTTTGGACTTCAAGCTCCAGCGCTCCAGGTGAGGGCTCCACTGAGGGGTCCAGGGGTCTAGTGAGGGGTCCAAGAGGCCAGGGAGGGGGCTAGTTGGGGGTCCAAGGGTTCAGTGAGAGGTCTAGTGAGGGGACCAGTGAGGGGTCCAGGGCTTCAGTGAGAGGTGAGATGAGGGGTCCATTAGGCTAGCTAGTGGTCCAAGGGTTCAGTGAGAGGTCAAGTGAGGGGTCTAGAGGTCCAGTGAGAGATCCAGGGCTCAAGTGAGAGGTCCAGTGAGGGGTCCATGGGTCTAGTGAGGGATCCAGGGGGCCAGTGAAGGGGCTATTTAGGGGTCCAAGAATTCAGTGAGGAGTCCAGTAAGAGCTCCAGGGATCCAGTAAGTGATCTAGTGATTGATTCAGGGGTCAAGTGAGGGATCCAGAGGTTCAATGAGAGGTCCATGGGGCCAGTGAGGGGTCCAGAAAGGGGTCCAGGGGTTCATTGAGAGGGTCCAGTGAGAGGTCCAGTCCTGGAGGGAGGCCACCTGGGGTGTGGCAGGGCCAGAGTGGGGGGTATTCAGCATTTTTGCTGAGGGAGACCAGGGCTGGAGAGCCCCCCATGGAGGGGAGAGGGGCTTCCCCTAGTTGGTAGTAGAGAGGTGGCATTGGTTATCCCAGGGTAGCTTTGTGCAGGGCTTACCTACACCTCCCACAGGCTCTCTTGTGACCCTGGAAAGACTTGGGGGTGGGGGTCTGAGGCTGTGGGCAATGCTTGGGGCTGAACATCTGGCCAGCCCCAGATGTGGCTCCTTCTTGGCGGTTGTGCGCATCTCTTTCCCCCCTTTTGTGTTGCTGGAGAGACGTCAGTGGGGATGCAACAGTGTAGCCTGGCCAAGCGTGGGAGCAGCAGCTGCTTCTTTCCCTACCGGTTATGGGGAGTAACAGGTTTCTCCTTTGGAATGGATCAGAGGTGGGAATCTGCAACTGAGACCTCAATTCCATGCATGTCTACTCAGTAGTAAGTCCCATGATACTCAATGGAGCTTACTCCCAGGAAAGTGTGGATAGGATTGGGCTCTGAGGCTTGCTGCGTTAACATCAGCAGCAGGATGCAGCATCAGAGAGGCACCAGTCCCAGGAGGGTCACCAGTATCATGGTGACCATATGTACTCTCTTTCCAGGACATGCCCTCTTTTTTAGTTTTGTGAAAAAAATCTCCATTGTCCTCCTTTTCCTTGTGAGCAGACAGTATGGAGACTTCTTGTAATTAATAATTTAGATGTACTGTACTCAGTTATATGTGATCATTTTAAATTTATAATGTTTAAATTAACTACTGTATATGAAAGTTATGAGTGTTTTTAGCTTTTATGTTCTCCATTTTTCTTTGGTGTCCTACATTTTGGGCATGATCTTCTTGCATTTATGACATCTGGTCACACTGACCAGGATGCAGTTATCTAGTATGCACCCTGAAGCATTTGGTGGGCCGCTGTGAGATACTGGAAGCTGGATTAGAGGGGCCTCTGGCCTGATCTAGTGTGGATTTTATGTTCATTGGCCCTGTGGTAGCAGGTGTGTAAAAACTGTATGGCTGCATTGGAATCCAAGGAAACTATTTTTGCCCTGATCCTTGCTTGTTTGAAGAAAATAGGCTAAAACTGCTTGGGATGGTTCATTTTTTCCAATTTTTGCATGTGAACCCTAAAAGATAAATGGAATAGACACGTTCTTTGTGAATATATCATTTGACTTTTCAAGAATGTAAAAAGGAAAATAGAAAATGGCTGGGTACAAGCGATGCTTATCTTTTGTAAGGTTTGCAATCTGTTAATATTTTAAGGCTTCAATCCTGTCCACATTTATCTGGCAGCAAGCCCCATAGTACGACTTCTCAGTAGACCTGCATAGGATTGGGCTCTAAATCCCTAGTTTGGGCTATTAAAGCTTCCCAAATTTTTATATCCTTTCTCCATTCATGATCTTATCTCAGAGCACATTCCTAACCATGTCTACACAAAAGTAAGCCCCATTGTGTTCAATGGGTTTTACTCCCAGGAAAGTATCTTTAGGATTGCAGCCTCAGTTGATCTTTGTTCCTGTGTTTTTTTTAAATAATCAGTTCATAGACACAGCACTTTACAGCATTAAGGCTTCATTAATTCAAGAGTTGTTAACTTTGCAATATGTTAATGGTATTCCTTCAGATTTGAAATGATCAAGAGGAAATAACTGATTGTTGACCTGAAAGATCATTGTTACTAGTGTTTTTTTAAGCAGTTAGAGCAAGAGAATATTTATGGAGATATTTCCTATCATGTAGACCTTTAATGTGACTGATGACTTGTTTTTTTATGCAACATGATGTTTTGCATGTAGTCACAGTTCAATTACATCATTACTTTGGGGTTCAGATGGTAGACCTTTAAACTTGCTTGTTAGGCATTCCACACTGGAAAGGGCAATTTTTTTCATGACCCATAATAGTCAGGATCTCTATTATTTAGATTTCTTTAGAATTATGAACAATTTTTCTGAGAAAAAGATGTCTTTAAGTATCTAAACATTGGACAAGAACGCACGTTGAATGCCATGAGGAAGTTAATCAGAATTCAGAAGCATTTGCTGATGAATATTTTAAAAGTACTGTACTTGGGATCATGTACACGCAGTTGTGTTTATGAGTATATTTTGCTGACTTGACCATTTCTATTAAGGCAAGTAGCAGTGCCTGCTATTTTTGTGGAAGAACTTGTGGTGATGAGGCCCAGTCTTATAGAGATGTTGGACACTGATCTTAAAATAGACACTTCTGTTTTTTTTCCATGGAAAGTACTTTACCTGTTCTGATGGTGAATGATTCAGGATTTTTCCTCTGTGTGTTTTGAAATGACACTTTTTTCTATACTGTTAACATGCCAGTAAACACTGCTAATATAAAATAAGTGGAATACTTTTAACCTCTTTCTCTCCCCTCCTCAAAATTTTATTGTTAAATCGCCAGCATGTATTCATATACAGGAAAGTCTTACAGTTGGCCCTCATGTTTGAATACTTCCAATGCAATATGAATAGATAATGGAAAGGAACAGAGGATGTTTAGACAGTAAACAAGCAATTTAACAGCACAATTCTGGGCATGTCTTCTCAGAAGTAAGCCCGATGGCTTTCATGGGACTCTCCCCTAGATAACTGCATTAAGACTTCTGTCTTAATTATTTTAAATGTATATGTGGAAGAGATTGTAACTAATTGTTTGACATCTTTGCATTCCGTGTTGATGATATATAGAAGATTATAGCCACAACTATCTGAATGCATTCAAAACTGAAAAATATAGGTTGTATCCAGTTTTATTAAAAAAATATGAGTCAGGTTCTGTTGTTGAATCCTGGTAGCCTAGAAAACTCTCCTATAATTTTGAGGCAGTATAAAATTGTTTTAAAAATTGAATGTGGTGCTAAGAAAGAATTATTTGTTGTAATTTAAAGAGATGTGTCAGTAGAATTATTTTTTAAAATGGTAATAATGTCCTAGGACAAGAGATGAGGGAGTGCCAGATATGTGCTCAAAAACACAGAAACCAGATGTTCCTCTAAGGTTTACAGTGATGCCTCACGTAACAAATTTAATTTGTTCTGGAGGCATGTTTGTTACGTGAAACGTTCTTTACATGAAGCGGATTTTCCTATAGGAAATAATGAGAACTCAAACGATTGGTTCCACAACCCCAAAAATATTCATATAAAAATATTAACTGGATGTAAAATTCTGTCATCATTCACAGAACACCGGGATTGAATTCAAAACATGCATTCAATGTTATGCATCTTATGTTATGATCTTATGAAGTCTACTTAGGCTGCAGTCCTAAAGACACTTTCCTGGGAGTAAGACCCATTGAACACAATGGGGCTTACTTCTGGATAGACATGGTTAGGAGGCTGCAATCTTAGACACCTTCAAAGTGTCTCCCCACTTTCTCCTTCTCTCCCTCCTGAGCCTCTCTCTTCCCTGCTCCCTTCTGGCTAGCCTTGAGCTGCTTCTTTCTTTTCCACTGCTCTTCTCTCCCTCTGCCCAGCGGACACCTGGCCATAGGTGGAACAGCATGGAAATGTTGCTTTCGCTATGGGCAGGTGCGCTAGGCCTGACGCTTTTTAAACAGGCTGCCAGCCAGCGCGTCTGCCCCAACTGCCAACAAATGTGTTCTTTATGTGAAGCACAGTTTGTCTTGTGAAGCAGAATCCTAGAGAAATTTTTGTTTGTTACATGAAACATACTTTACATGAGGTGCTACTGTACATGATTTCACACTTTTCATATGTGAATATTGCAGATTATATAAATGTTTCACATTCTTTAATGCAATTTAGTATTTACAGTCATTTGAGTTTTAATATGCAGGGACAGTTAAGAGAAACATTGTGCTAAAACAGACTGATTATTTAAAATCCCTCAGTACAATTGACAGGAAAAAAACAGATGATATCCTTGCACTTTGTGCTGAAGAGGCTCTTTCAACTTTTGAAAATAATCTTGTATATAGTTTTAAAATTATTTAAAATGAAGAGTTGATAATGAAAGCTTTCTTTGAAAATACTCAAATGTTTATGCATCATTGAAAAAGCATGTAGAAGTGATAGTATACTGGAAAGATAAGGGTTAAACCAACATCATGCCAAGACATTCCAATAAAACATTTGCATTCATTGTGACTCTTACTGAGACAAACTGAATAACACCCCATAGCCTTGTTTTATAGTCTCTGCTTTGTGCCTCATTTATTGAGTAAATGCATTCAACTCTTATCAGTGTTCCATCAAACATAGTTTTAAGGGAATGTCAGGAAATGTGACTAACCCTACAATCCAGAGTAACTACGGGAGCACGTAAGAGACATTACGTGTACCCGTAGTTACTGCACCATCTAATGAAAACCTATGGGAAATTCATACTGCAATCCACAGCAAATTGTTCTTACACTGGAGCAAGGACTCCCCGTAGTTACTCTGGATTGTGCCCTAAGTTCTGGTACTTTTAAATACATTATAGTTTTCCCCCTACTGTAATTTAATTTGTTCCTTGTGTCTTTTTTTAAAGGACTGGTAATTTTTGTAACAAGTGTCTTGTGAAATTTAGGTTTACTTGAAATTACAGTATGTCTCGTTATGTTGTCTAGCACCTAGGGCACAATCCAGAGCAACTACGGGGAGTCCTTGCTCCGGTGTAAGAACAATTTGCTCTGGATTGCAATATGAATTTCCCATAGGTTTTCATTAGGTGGTACAGTAACTACGGGTACACATAATGTCTCTTACGTGCTCCCGTAGTTGCTCTGGATTGTAGGGCTAGTTAAAGGTGCCTAAGTTTGCTACCTACATTACTGAGTAAAGCAAACTGAGCAAAGGCATTGAAAGAAAAGCATGTGATTCTTTTTGATCAACATGTACATGATTGTGAAATTAGGTTTCCTCGTAACTGAGTTCCTGGAAATACGGTCGTTCTTTGGCACAGTTATGCCTTCAGCTATTCATAATAAACCTTTCTTAGTGAGTGGGTGCTATATAGTATCAACTCTGAGATAACAGTACAATTTTCAGTTATTTACTTTAACTATTTTAGTTTATAGTGCAAACAGTAAAATGTAGATCTTAGGCACTTTGGCAGTGTTTTCACACAAAAGTTAAAATAGCATGGTACTTTAATTGGCTTTTATACTTTTTAAATTGGAACTGGGGGATCTGAATTGGGACCGTGGTATGGGGTGATGTGGATTTAATTCTTGTGCCTGCTGCACTCTTGATCCAATTAACTTTGGCCACAAATGAATTCTTTCTATTCAAGAAAAACATGCATTTCAGGACTAGTAATGCATTATTATTGCAGATATCATGGCCTAAAGAGAAACTTGAAGAATAGGTATGAAATATAGCAACACTTGAATGCTGATTTCATTGTAATTCCAAAAATAAAACTATTTAATTTCTAGGATCAGTAAAGGCATTGAAAGAATTAGAATGAAAGTGGTTATAAGCAAACTTTACCAAAATCTTTGGAAGAGATTGTAGAAGATGCCTTTGTCCAGCACTTTAGGGGGTCTAACCCTAACTAATTTTCCAGCACAGATTCAATTATGCCAGTAGCATGTGCCCTGCATCCTGCAGTAGTGGGGCTGCAGTGCAGCTGCAATGGCACTAGAAGGATGGATGGAACTGAGCTGTTAGTTTATAAATACTTAGCTGGTCCTTCCATTTTTTTAAATTCAGTTGTCTTCCAGGAGGCCAGAGTGATTTATGTAGAATCATTTCAATTATTGTTGTGTTACTGTGAAGTAGATTAGGTAGAAAGACAATGGCTTGTCTGATGCAATTCTTTGTGTTTCAGTGGCTAAAAAGGGATTTGAACCTGGGGTTCTCTTATTATACTAAGCGCTAGCCACCAAACCACAATGGCTCTCTACATGTAATCCACTTAAGTTACTGTATACTTGGCAAGATGCTATCTTGGCTGTGGATACCATGCAGTTTGATAGTAGATCTTTTCCCCCCTTGTTACATACTGTGTGTATGTGCACATGTTATTTTGCCAACCTATTTTAAAAAACAATTTTCTATTTAATTGAATCATCCTATCTTGTAAGGGAAAATGCTGCTAGATATAAAAGGATCCCAGATGAAAAGTGCACTGAAAATCCATGGCCAGGATCCAAATTTTGTGCTTGATATATATAAGGTTTTGATATAATCCATTTGAATTTTGGTCCTTATTAAATGGCAGAACTACTTTCACGATCTTGCTGCAAATAACTTGTAAACCCCTTTTCATTTAACACCATTTTTATGGAAGAGGGGATACTGTTTGATAATGCAGAGTTCTTTAGGTGTAGCCATTTTGCATTCAAGAATGGTGTATCTATGACTTTCTGAAAATGAATAATTTGGATTTGTTTCTTCTGAATGAAGACATTCAATGGCTTTCCTTGTGTTCTATAGCACAAAAAGTATTTAAGTAAACAGTTTCTTATTAATTCTATCAAGTAAGTTTTGAATTATTTTCCCGTTTCTAGATGAGTGACTTTGGAATCAAGAACATGGACCAGGTAGCACCAGTATGCAATATGTATAGAGGTCTTCTCAAGGTGAGTTGTGGGGAAACAGTTGATCTGAATAAGTGGCAGTTTGATCCCTACCTGGTCAAATCTCATGTATGCATTTATATAAAATATTACCAGTATGTACCTAAAAATTTAGTCCAGTGATAACTAATCCTTTACAATGTTAGGATACTTTGCAATGATGGTGACTGGATCAACTAATTCAATGCAAATAGAATACAAACAAATTGTGTTCAGAAGTGGTTCTCAAATGTTTAGGGAGATTTACTCCCTAAGTAGTCCTTGAGGCAGAGGTTCAAGGGCAGTGATATGATCCCAGGATTGTTTTGCTGAGAGAGGAGGAAGGGGGTACTTTCACATGAATAGCTGCACCAGGCTTCAGGAGGCTCCCTGAGCATTGGGAAGTTCACAAATGAGCATTCCCCTAATTTGAGTACCACATATGTGTTGCTTCTTATACAGGTCGAATCTCCCCATTTGAGACATTTGGTTGCAGGAACCTCAGTGATTACTTATTTTTGCATTATACAAAGGCAAATTAGTTACCAAGGTATCAAAGCAGGGAATGAATCAAGTTCCCTTTCAAGTGGCTTTAAATGGCTGAGTTTCAGCTCAGTGTGATTATCACTTGGGGGGGAGGGGGAGTATGAGTTCTAGCTGAAACAGAAATGAAACTGACCACTTTAAAATTTTCTAATGTAAGGATAATTGCCTGCCATGTTGCCATGCTATGCAGGCTGCCTCTAAGCCACTAACTGCTACTTGACGGATGTTTATCTTTCAATTTAAAGATCCAATCTCATTTGCTTTAAGAAAAAATTGCATATAAATAAATTGTATATAATTAGATCACACCTGTAAGTTGTTTTCATTAGAGAAAAAAGTTCCTGTTTTACAAGAAATAGATTTTCTAATTAGAAAAACAAAGATGTTATTCAGATAGCCTAATATTATGCTGCCAAGTAGTGCATACATAATTGATTTTATTTATAGAAAACAACAACAATATTTATTAGATTTGTACTCTGCATCTCTCCCTGAAGGGTGCCAAATGTAGTTCAAACATTTGACCTTGCCTATCAGAGATGCTTTGCCCAATGGTTTTTACAGCAACTTGGTGTAATGATTTTCTTCCTATAGTTTTTCTTTAAATTTCTTTCTTGCTTATTTTCAAGAAATCAAATAAGCAGTATCTTTGCCTGTAATTAAAAGTCTTCACAGAACAACTCTAAGACTATATTCCTGAAATTATGCTGCTTATGTCTTAATGTAGAAACTGTTAATGCGTTGTATTTCCCTTTAGTTATAACAAGCCAAATGATGATCTATACATGTATGCCTTGTGGCAGATGCTTAACCTAGGAGTGTTCTCTGTTGATAGACCAGGCACAAAGTATATTAGAGATATAATTTATGACTCATATCAGCTTCAGTTTTCCCACTGTTTGGCTGTTCCTAGTCGCCTAGGATCTGTGTACTATTTTCTACAATTTTTCAGTAACTGGCATAGTAAAGTAAATCTGATTTCATAGGCCAGTTATTGCTCATGTGACTGGTAAGCTTTCATCCATCCAGGGCTTTAAACATATTTACTGTTTATGTTATGTTTAAAAAATGAAGAACAATGTTTGAAGTACAGTGTGCCATTTACTCATTCATATGTTGCTACATTTTTTCCAGTGACTCAGTGTAAGGGTCTCTTATTTACACAAAGCCACAGGAGTTTCCAGATTATGTTGAAAGTACTTGGCCTTTCCCCTAGGTATTGGTGATGACTCAGACCTCTTTATCTATTAACACTGAAAGAATTTATGTTGTTAGAAGGCCGGACAGCTGGCTTATTATTAACCATTTCATTTATACAACAAAGAACTCAAGTGAGTTCTTAATGCTGAATTTTCTTCTTGGTATAATGTGTACATGAACAGTTTCTTTGTTCTGAACCAAATCAGTTTTGACTAAGTGATTGTTGCCTCTTCCTGGACTGCAACCAACCATTGGAGGCAAATATCTGAGAGACACTGTTCTTTGCACCAGCTTCTGTACTCTGTGACTTGCTAAATCAAGGAATAAAGTCAAAGCAATGCTTTAGAAGCTTTGCCCTAAATTGATTCAAAACCTTTTAAAGTTCCTGCTTCCCTGACAACTTGGAATAATAGATAAAATAGAAAGTTAAAAAAGGAGATAAAGAAGCCCAAAAAAGGACAATACAGTTTTTGATGAGGAAATGTGATGCATTTCAGTAGACAGGTCATTATTCTTGAAAATTGATATTAATTTGTCATGGGATGAACCACTTTCTTGGTATGAATGAGAGCATTTAAACGTTTTTTAAAAGTGAAATGTTATTACTTTATCTACTACACAGTAATATAGTGTGTAGAAGGAGAGATAAATTTGTTATCAAATGTGTTTTTATACATATTAGATACAGAAATGCTAGAAATGTTTGTATGCTGTCATCAGATTTGTGTCATTATTTTTATGAAATTTTTCTGGAGCAATAATTTTCAACCTTTTTCATCTCATGGAACACTAATACGGCACCTTGAAATTGTCAAGGCACATAGTTTTTACCATTGTCAAGGCACACCATTGTCAATGATGTTCAAATCCCCCAATTTTCTTATTAATTAATGGCCTTCCCCAAATTCCCATGGCACACCTGAGGACTATCCACGGCACACTAGTGTTCCACAGCACACTGATTGAAAATCACTCTTCTGAAGAGTAGCATTTATTTTTTTTAATATTTATCCTTCTTTTCTACTCTACATTTAAGTGCTTAAGGGCTGCAATCCTAAAGACACTTTCTTGAGAGTATGACCCATTAAACACAATGGGGCTTACTTTTGAGTAGACATCATTAGGATTGTGCTCTAAGGTAGCTTAGAATATAACAAATAGCCTGCAATCCTAGAATCCTAGAGTTGAAAGGGACCTAGTAGGTCATCTAGTCCAACCCCCTGCCTGCAGTAGGAAATCCTCCTAGAGCTTCCCCGACAGGTGCTCCTAAAGACACTTTCCTGGGAGTAAGATCCATTGAACACAATGGGGCTTACTTTTGAGAAGACATGCTTAGGATTGTGCTCATAAAAACGTACAAAGCAGCAAAATAAAAGCAGAACATAAAAGCAAAATAAAAACAGTCTCAAGTTCTCACTGTCTGCGACTTATTTCCTAATAGAGTTCTAATTGTTGCCTCTTCTGGCGTTCGTCTAACAAGCACAAGTCTAGGATCTCTCTGTCGACTTCCTTTTCCAAAACAAAAGGAAGGATAAGCTTCCATTTGCAAATGACAATTGAGTTTTGAGCGCAATAGGAGGAATGTGAATGTAGGGGGACACATGTACCCTATAACATAATGATGGGCCTTGAAGAGGTTATGTTTGAGCATCTTTATGACGTCAGGAAATTTAAGAAAAATATTCTTTTTTCGCCCTCTATGTGCACATAGTATATATTACGGATATATCAGAATCATAGTTTATGTCATCAAAAATAAATATTATGATTGTGCTCTATTTAAATTTAAATTACTCTTTAAATTTAATGATAGTATTGAGATTTCTTGAACAGATTAATATAGGTGTGTTGCACAATTATACAAGATACAGTAGAGATAAGGAAGGCATCCTGTACATTAATTTGAAAGTTATCTAACTGAAGAATTTGATGTATAGTACTCTAGTGGAAAACATTAAAGTTGTTGTTGACATAGTAAAAAGCTTACATCTAACTGCTTTTTTTTGTGCATTTAAATTTCAGAGGCAACCAGCATTTGATAGTTTTGAAGGTGTAAACTCTTTATTAATGGGATACTTTCCCTCTTTAAATGAAGATCAAACAGTCCAGGAAGTGCCAACAGGCCTTGATTCTATTTCTTATGGTAAATATTAGTATTATAAATGCAAACTTTTCTATAAATATCCAAAATTTTGCCCTTAACATCTCTCATTAAGCAAAGAATTGCGTCTGTTTTACTTTCAGAATCAAACAACTGTGAATTGCCTCTCTTAACTCCATGCAGCAAAGCTGTAATGAGTCAAGCCTTAAAAGCAACTTTCAGTGGTTTCACAAAGGAACAACGCAGACTGGGCATTCCAAGTAGTAAGTGTTATTTTTCTGGTGCACAATATTAACTAATTGACTAGTCTCCTTCCACAGTGGGAGCATATATAGAATTGTAACTTTAGCTTGCTATAGGTTTCATTGTTTAGATACTTCTTAGCTTCTATTGGTATTGGTGCATGTGGCAATAAAAGGACTGAAGCCTGTGAACTTGTGTGTTCTCTGGCTTAAATATAGTATGGGAGGATTTTTTTAGATGTTAATTAGTTCTTCGTCTCCACAGATCCATGGTTATGGTCTCAGCATCAGGTGTGTCAGTGGCTTCTCTGGGCTGCCAATGAATTTAGCTTGGCAAATGTCAATTTTGAGAGGTTTGCCATGAACGGCCAAGAGTTATGCAACCTGGGAAAAGAGCACTTCTTGGAGCTGGCACCTGATTATGTGGGTGACATTCTGTGGGAGCACCTGGACCAGATGATAAAAGGTAAATAAGCAAAACCAAAGTAGTCACAACATCCACAATGTAATGGCTTAGTATCTGTGTTGTTTTGCATTAGAGACAGTTTCTATAATCATTTGTGAAAAGACCACTGTTTTATGAACATTCCTATCTGCTTTGATTTCATGGAAACTGTATGCATCAAGTTCATAAAGAGAATGAACTAAATCTAAATGTGTGAAGTTTCCTTGTACTGTATTTAACTGTGTTTAATGTGCACTTAATTCTCTTTCTTGCTCTTTCACTAAAATAAAAAAGTTAAAGATTATGTTCTTAGGTGCTAGATCAGTAAAATTATTCAAATGGCAGTCTTAGGAACTGCTGCCATTTGAATAAATTGTAATAACTATTAGATATAATGAATTGGTTATAACTAATATTTTTATGTATGTTGCCCTCAACATGTGAAAAAGTACCCTATGTCTAAATACATAAAAACAAATGCTTGCTCTACTTTCAGACAATGAAGAGAAGCCACAGGAACAATATATAGAAAATTCCCATCTAACTTCGTCACCACATTGGGTTAACAACAATTCTTTAGGTGTGTATTTGTTTACTTTCACTAGCTAGAGATAATGGATTTTCTATATATATACAGGCTCAAGTGCATGAAACTGCTTCTAATTCTTTTTGAATAGCCAATTCAGCGTTTTTGTGTCACATTTCATGTGTGTGTTCTATGTTTGTGCTGGTTTAATTGCAAACTTTTTTATTCATATATGCTGAATAGATTGTAAGAAGGAACATGCTATGTATATCTTTAACTATTCAGTTCAACCTGAACAAGTTTCAGTTCAACTTGAACAAGTGTATTGGTTTGTTACATCGGATCTGATTATTACTACAGTCAAACAAAATTAGATGTACTGTACTGATTTACAGATCTCAGATACAGTGTTTGATCAAATCGTGACCAAGTTAAAATCCTGGCTCTGGTGGATGCTTTGAAGCTGGTTAGAATGACAAAACACATGTGTAAGAATCCCGAAGGTTTAAAACAAGCCATTAACTCTTAACACCATTGGCTTCTTCCAAGATCAAGACAAATATATTTAAAGATATTTAATGACTTTTTTTTTTTAAAAGGCCATGGTACTAAACAGGAAATAGAGGACTGTGTGAGGACAGTTGGGAAAGTTGTAGATGTCTGTGGGCTTCATGGATTTGCATGAGTTGTATATTGAGGTGTGTCGAACAGATAAGCAGCATTCTACTAAAATATTTGGGGGGCCATCTGTGAGTTTGCTCTGATTTTGAGATTTGGTATTGTTCTAGTGTCTTTGACAATGTTTAATAAATAAATATGCATATTTTTAGGTATTAATGTTGAACAAGCACAATATTGTGCTCAAGTGCCTAGCTATCCGAAAACTCTCAGCTATCCGAAGACCAATCTTCTAGGTGATTTGCATCAGACGTCTGTTGGGCCAAGCCTAGTAACTCCAAAACAAGAATTTCCTATGTTTCCTAAAGCCCAGCTAGAAAATGTCAACGTGAACTACTGTTCCATGAATCAGGATTTTGCAAGAAACAATCTGAACTTGCTTTTGGATAACTCTGGTAAGATTTGCATTGCCTATATGCATAACCATAGATGGTATGGGAAACACTTGAAGCAACAGGATTACTAATGAAATTAAACACATAAGACCATTATTTGAGAAGGGGGTGCTTTCAGTTCAGTACCACTTCCACATCCCACAAAGGAACCAATCATTTCCAATTTTCCAGTGCTGGTGCAGTTGTACTCGTGGAGAGTGTGCTTTATCCTGTGGTGGAAGGGCAGTTACTGGAGTCTTAAGGTATGGGAACATGTTTCCCATTGGAACATGTGTTACACTATAACTGGGAAGTTAGATAGGACTGAGACCTAAGGCTACAATCCTAACCTCCAGCTAGACTAGCTTAAGCCATGGCTTTAGGCCAGTGCTGACCTGGGGGTGTCACATTCTGCCCCACTCCTGGGATGGTTAGGCCGGTGCACAAGCATATGTTGACCTCCCCATACCACCACGGGAAGATACAACAGGTGAGTTAGGCCAGCCTAAATTTATGATTGCACTCGAAGTCCTCAAAAATTGGGTTAGATTGTGGGGAATTGTAGTGTCCCTTGATGTGTTTCATTAAGCTCTGCTTCAGGTCTGTACAAAATTCCAGTTAGGATTTAAATCATTGCAGATATTAATCGAGTATTCTTACTGATCTGAATTGGACACTACTGGCTTAAACTGTATTTAATGTGTTGGTGATTTAGGAAAGCCTAACAGCAGATTTTTTTCTTGGATACTCATTATTCTTTGATACTGACATGTTTATGAAACACAAGTAAAAATGAGAATTTTGGGTTCATAGGCTCACTCTTGGCAGTTCTAATCTGGATATCTGTAATATTAAATATTAAATGTATATCATTTCAACTGTACTGCTGAGAAAAATATGAAAAAAATTGTCACTTAAGATTTTTTCCCCACACACTTTTCTTTTTAGGTAAACCCAGAGAGCATGATTCAAGTGACAGTGGTACAGAGAGTTACGAAGGCTCAGATTCACTGCTGCAGTCTTGGAACAGTCAGTCCTCTTTAGTGGATGTTCAGCGTGTGCCATCTTATGAGAGTTTTGAAGATGACTGCAGTCAGTCTTTATGTTTGAACAAACCCACAATGTCCTTTAAGGATTATATTCAAGAAAGGAGTGATCCGGTGGAACAAGGGAAACCAGTTATACCTGCAGCAATTCTAGCAGGGTTCACAGGCAAGTATTACAATACTGTACTTTTTAATCCTTTTTTCATTTGGGACTCTTCCCCCCTTCTTTATTGGGTTAATAAACCCAATAAACCCTGCTGTTAACCAGCAGGCCAGGGTTCGAGACCCAGGTTGGCCCCACAAGACAGGGTGAGCTCCTGTCCTTAGCCCAGCTCTGCGACGCCAGCTGGATCCAATCGTATCGGCTCTGCCTTTCCATTGGAGTAATTCAGTGGTGTGGAGAGGGGGGATTTGCTGTTGGGTAACAACCAATCCTCCAACCCAGGCTTTCGTGCTTCGATGCAGCATATGCAGCGCCGAGCACGATACCATAGTCTTTCAAGACTGATGGAGGCCTGCTTAATGTCTCTTGGAGATACGCCTTTATTTAGGTAAAGTTTTATAAAAGTAAATTCCTCCTGAATACAGTTAGAGCAGAATCAGCTAATTTGGATGCCAAATATTATTGCCAAATGAAGGTTAATTAAAGCAGTTTTTTGCATACTATTTGCAAAAGGCAAGTTAAAGTTGGATAGTTCAGCCGCTCTGTCTTCCCCAGTAAAACCTTTTTGACATCCAAGTTTCAGATCAAATTGCATTCAGTTGGATTGGATTTCTTGTTCTAGTAGTTGCAGCCAAGAGTCTAGAGAGAGAATCTTCCCTCAAGCTGTTTCTTAATGGATAATTCAGATCTGATATAAATCTTTCCACTTAGAGATGCTCTCCTTTTTTTCCTAATACAACTTCAAATATCAGATTTATCTTTATCCAAGAGTATTTTAAAAGAAACATTCTATATGAACTTCCTGAGATCCAGGCTTGGCTTTTGAACATGAAATATTTAATGATTGTGTTTTCTGATATCTTAACAACTTTTTCCCCTAATTTTAACTTTAACAGGTAGTGGGCCTATACAACTCTGGCAGTTCCTTCTAGAACTTTTAACTGACAAATCCTGTCAGTCTTTCATTAGCTGGACTGGAGATGGATGGGAATTTAAACTAGCAGACCCAGATGAGGTTAGTAGATCAAAAGAGTTGGGGGTCTTTTCTTTATTGGACAAAAACGGGCTTCAGCTGTCATTTTTAGAAGCATTTTTCTCAGTGCCTCAATTGTCTGTATGGCCTCAATTTCATCTCTTGGATTAATTCAATTTTTTATTTTTTTAGTAATCAGGACTTGATTAGTATCTTCTGCTCATCTTAACAAGGCTTCAGAAAATTATTCCATACACACTGTAGTTATTTTGCCAACTTCTATAATAAATTATAGCATACTGTAGCCAGAATAACTCTGGATTAGCACAGGAACACAGTGCTAGTCTCTGAAAACTTTGAAGTTCTGTTAGGCATCAGGTGGCTCTCATTAAGACAATTTTAGCATTTATGCAAATGCTTCAAAATAAAAATTGACTCTGAAGAGTTCTGTTCAGATAATACATTTATGATTTGTCATAATTTGCTAAATGCATGACTTGATCTGTACTCCTAACCACACTTTCCTGGTAGTAAGTACTATTGAACACAGAGGAACTTGCATCTTACAGCCCAATCCTAATCTACGCTGGAACAGGCAGGCTGGCTTGGCTGAGACACAACCCTTGCATTGTGTCTTCAGCTAACCTTGGGTTGTGAGGCAGTGGCCTGAATGGGGCTATCTTAAAGAGGTGGTGCTAATCCACATGGATAATTGCTGGGCTGAGCCACTTGGGAGGGGAATTAGGCTGTAGCCTAAGTGTCAGAATCTAGGCCCGCCCTGGAACATCCCCATTTCACCCTCTTCAGACCTACATATTTACCTGTCTGTCTGTGTAATAGGGCACAATTTGGCCTACCTCCTCCCCTGGTGGAACAAAGTGCCTTGTGACAGTCTGGCCTAGGGCTTTGTCTGGTTTGCACTCTTAGTATCTTTTACTAAAAAATATTTTGCATGTTTGAGGCCATCAACACTTTTGATTCCAGAAATGAAATCTTTTCTGTTGTATCAGTTCAGGAACCTTGAGGGGCATAAGCATTTCATTCCACATTTCACTTTTCTATTGGGATTGCAGTTGTTGTTTCTAGTCAGCCTGGTTTAACTTTACTCATATGCTTGCTAGTGATTCAAGCTCATGGCATGTTAAATAAACTGATTCATTGCTAAGTATTTAAAACTGTATATTATTATAGTTGACTTGAATATCTTTAACTAAATGAGATGATTAACTTTTTCCTACTTTGCCTTAAGGTTGCACGTCGCTGGGGCAGAAGGAAAAACAAGCCCAAAATGAACTATGAGAAGCTGAGTCGTGGTCTTCGCTATTATTATGACAAGAACATCATTCACAAGACATCAGGAAAACGTTATGTATACCGTTTTGTGTGTGACCTGCAGAACCTATTGGGCTACACAGCAGAAGAGCTTCACGCCATGCTAGGAGTGCAGCCAGATACGGAAGACTGACACTGCAGTCTTGTATTGACAGAAAAAAGCTAGAACGCATGAACTGTGAATGGGGACCCTTTTGCAGCAGTCACAGCTTTGTCTTCTGACTGTTTGGAGTTCTGCAGTGTTAAGGACATTAAGGGTATGATTTTGTAACCAGGAAAAGTGGAAAGACAGAGAAATAGCCTTATTGCATCAGGCTTCAGATCTTGTTGTATCGGTCTTTCTGAGCAGCAGGGAAGTCGGCACAGTTCCCAGTTGTACCTTGAAGATCTGAAAAGTGCTCCAGGGTTTAGTGTGTTCGTTATTTACAGTGCTGTGTAATTAAGAGCATTGCCCATACCAAAGGCTGATGGCCATCAGAATTTTTAGCTCAAAAAACCTAAAATGACAATCTTGCAAATGTTACGTCACGGCATGTGAACACGTGTGATGAAGGGAGAAATGGATAGGTATTAAACACAGGTAGTGAGGAACAATGAACATTCTCTCAGAGTATGTTTTTATTTCCATACACAACCATGTTGCATAGCCTCTGAACCAGGCAGAGCAATGGCAGATATCTCTCGCAAGGAGGGGAAAATCATAACCATTTCAAAATGTCTGTATACTTGTGTGTGTGTATGTTTGAGTTTATAAGCACAGTCACATGATTCTCTAGCAATGTAATGCACCTATTTAATAGATACTGTATACTGTAATTTAAGCTAATGTAAATGCCTGAAAGAGGAAGAAAACTAATGTTTCATTATGGAACAGCAGCCCCTATGGCATTCTGCAAGTTTTTGATCTACCGGGAAAATTGATAAGAGTATAGACACATTCCTTGTTCTGTTTTGTGCAAGTTCCATGGTCTGTGCCTAACAATTCAGATTTTTTTTTTCAAAAGACTACTAGTACATCCTTGGGCATAAAGATTCTCTTTGAGTTCTCCAACTGAAATTTTAATATTGTTTAAAATATATTTATTGATATCTCTTCTATGCATGTCTCTTCTGAAACAATTTATCTAATCCATTCTTTCAGGCTACTGCTTCCCCCTCCTTACCCATAGCAAATTACCCTGATTAAAATATGAATTCTATTTTTTTTAATAATTCTGACTCCTCTTCAGGGGAACGATATGTAGCAGCTATTTTCACTGCAAAGAAAGAAAATGAGGGGAAAAAGAAAAAAAACTTCAATTGAAAATGTGGTTTGTAACATAACTATTTTTTATCTGATATTGATGTAAATTTAATGTACAGTGTGAGGTTTAAATTTTTTTATTAAAACCTCTTGAACAAAGACCAACAGCTGTGTCAAGTTTCCACTTTCTACTGTCCTCCAAAGTATATTTATTGACACTAGATTACATTACATTATTCAAATCTAGCATACCCATCCAGTGAGCCATATTTTTAATGAATGCAGGAGTTCAGATGTGGTCAGGGACCTCTGATACTTGAAGAGATG
The DNA here is from genome assembly GCA_030015325.1 of Cryptoblepharus egeriae. NCBI lineage: Eukaryota > Metazoa > Chordata > Lepidosauria > Squamata > Scincidae > Cryptoblepharus > Cryptoblepharus egeriae. The sequence continues at coordinate 48,964,229 of JAREYC010000005.1, read as the reverse complement.
ACACCTTTTCAGTGGAGGCGCCTGATATTAATTTATATAACTTATAGATAAAAAATATAGACAGTACTGTACACAATAGAAGATGCATCGTAAATGCAATTTAAAAAAAAACAATTTGTTGGAGGGCAAAGGAACTATAACAAACGTGCAGGGACTGGCAAACCAAATACAAAACAAACAAAAAATGTTTTTAAGCCCTTGCCAAAATGCCATGAGAAAGGGGGTAGAACATAAATCCCCAGGTAGGGAATTCCATGAAACCCCTGGTAGGTTCCATACCACTACGAGAAAGTTACCCATTCTCTGACTTGGGAGACATAAGAACATAAAAGCCTCCACTGGATCAGGCCATAGGCCCATCTAGACCAGCTTCCTGTATGACACAGCGGCCCACCAGATGCCTCGGAGAGCACATATGACACCTGCATCCAGTTGCCCCACCCGGGGCATCTGGCATTTTGAGTTTGTCCTGCAACTGCAGGAAAACCCTCTCAGATGACCAGAAAGTGTGAGCCTGAATATATAAGAAGAAAGTGGTTGCTCAGATAATCTAACACTAAACCACAAAGGACTTGATAGGTTAATACCGGCATCTTAAATAGGTCCAGAAACAAACTGACAAGGCTTTAATATGCAAATCTGGCACAAATTGAGATAAGAGATTTAGCAGTTTCACTACAAGGAAATCTTTTAAAAATAAAAATGGCGTGTGCCAGAAAGGAGAAATTTAGAGCACAATCCTAACCATGTCTACTCAAAAGTAGACATGTGTTCAATGGGTCTTACTCAGTGATGGGCTTCAAAGAAATTAAGAACCGGTTCTCTGCCCATCTGGCAGCCACTTTTAAATGGCTATTTTTAAACTTTATATGTCCTATCTCTTGTTAACAACCAGTTCTATAGAGTAGGTGCGAACCTGCTGGTGCCCACCACTGGTCTTACTCCCAGGAAAGTTTCTTTAGGATTGCAGCCTTAGACTATTCAATGAATAATGAATTAAAAATAAAACCATGATTCAGCTAGTGGGACACGACAGCGTGAGACAGATTATGCATTTTTTTTCTTTAGAAAGGACTGCATGATAAATTCTGAATATGTACACATATGCTTTACTAAGAATTACTCATAGATGATTAGGTCACATGCAGTGTCCGGCAGGTTCCCATGACAGCCATGCACTCATTGGTTGTAACAGTAAAATTGGGACATCCACTGTTTTCTAATACAGAGGAAAAAAATTATCCACTGGGCCATGCTGACTAAAAATAAAACTGGGAACTGGAAATCAAACAAAGTCATTACTGTTTAGCTATGAAGTTATGAAAAATTCTATGTACATGGCATGAATGTACTAATAATGTGGTAAATTGAGTGTACAGAACATTATTGCTGTGTTTCTATTGAAAAACAGGCAGCAATTGCAACATCCAGTAATCATTTACATTAAATCAAACAAGATGTTACATCATAGCTAAAAAAAGCCCCTAAAGAGACTGATCGTGACAAACGCTGATCTTTTTAAACCAGTAATTTAGCAGTCCAGCCCTCATGGACTATATAGCTCTGTATCCCATTTAAGGGAATACCAAGATGGTCCGTGATACATTTTAATGAATGGGTGAAGGAAACCTGAAGAAACAGAATAAGTGCAAAAACATTTTGTATGGTGGGCACAAGAATACAGTACAATGTCTGGTGAGTTGCATTCTCTGCCCAGGGAAAGCAAGTAGGAAAGGAGCAATATGGACTTCATGGTAGAAGGTGTGCAACAATCTTAGCGGCACCACCAAGAAGACCCTGTCTTAAGTCCTTGCCACTTAGATGACCATAATCAAAGTAGTACAAGCAGAGCCTTGGACTTTTAGAGCAGCAAGCACTCCATTTCATGTGGTCCTTCAAGTAAAACTGTCCCAAACAATAACAGAATCTTCAATTGATTCCAGGAACATCCTGGAAATGAAGATTGAAAAGCCTTGAAAATATGGCTCATTCAGTGAACCCCAAAGAGTATCCTCTCTGCTGCCTCCTAGACCAGTTGGACGTTCCAAGCAGACTTCAGGATGAACTGCACATAGACATAGTTCAGTGGAAGTATGACAGGTGTCTTAAAAGTAGTCATTCCCCTCCCCCCAATCAAATATTCATATGTATTCTAGAAAACATCAGACTTCAGGTTTCTTCCTTTTAGGCTCCCATTAATTTGCGGATGACACAAAATTAGAGCTTGGTTTGAGTTCAGGACTCAACTCTTATGAACAGTTTTAATAGCAGTGATCAGCACTAGAATAAGCAAAGCAGGACCGATGCATGGGTCCCAGGACCCAGGGCAGGACCAAGATTTAACATTCCTGACCCACAGAATCAGCACAACCAACACCTACATGCCTGGAATTAGGGGAAAGGGGGTTTCAGATGAAGGGCGGTAAGTTCAAGACAGACCTAAGCCCCACAGCCTCTCATTTCTGAAGTTTGCATTGCATAATATGTGGTTGGTTTACTATTGTAGTCATGTCCAGATCTTTCAATCCACATATATTGACTCCAGCCTGGTATTGACCCATATCCTGTTTGCAACACAAACAGGGATGACCGCAGGAGCCACACAGGCATCTGTGGCATGTGCAAGAAGAATAACCCTGGAGCCTGCCAGAAAAGCCATCCGTTTTGTCCCTCATGTTGCGTGTCCAGTTCTGATCCACAATTGCTGCCATGATGATTTGCCAAAAGAAGAAAACAATGTGTGCGCTTTACAGGAAGGGGAGGATGTTGCTTTGTTTTAGAACAAGGACTTTTGCTTCCCCTGTCTTTAAGTGGACACATCTGGTATTTATTGTTTGAGCACTTCACATTTGAGGTTTGGGTTAGTTAGTTTTTTTTTAATAATACATAGTATTTTCAAACTGTGAAACCCAATGTGGGTGTAGCAGTTAGAGGGTCAGACTGGGAACTGGGACACCCAGATTCAGTTTCCCACCAGACTATGAAATTCACTGGGTGACCTACTCTTGGCCTAATCAATTGTACAGGATGGCTGTGAGGATAAAAGGTTTTCGGGTGGGGATACAGAATCTAACCATCTTCTTTCCTGGAAGAGCTTCTGTTGTGTAGATATCACAGTTTTTCCAGTACTCCAGCTACCATATACAGTATTGCAATGAAAATGCAATTCCACCCCCCTCCGATTATTGCCTCTGTTGCCATCTCAATGGCAGCACAATCCAATTCTACCCACAATGGTTTATACTGCATGAATCGTAAGTCTCAGTCTGCAATGTAGGCTGAGTCCTAAGGCTGGGTGGGGTAACCCCTTGTCAACTACATCCCCTCCCCTGTACAGCAGTCAATGCTAAAATTTTATCTGAAAATTGTAGTTGGCTATAATCCTTTTGAGGTGAAGTCTGAATCCTAAAGGAGTTGGCAATGCAGTCTCATGAATCATGTGACAAATCAGAAAAGGAGCCATTCTGCATTTCTGCCTGAGGTCAGAACTGTACTTTTAAGTCTGATTGAAACAATTTCATTCAAATTCCAATTGACTGAGTACTAGCAAGAAACTATAACCGAAAGTTAGTTTTTACGTATGAATAATATTTGCACAGAATGAAGAATGGGAAACATAGTGTGTGCGTGCATACAAGCTTGTGCAAGCTCATGCATATATGTACATGTACAGTGGTGCCTCACATAAAGAGCTTAATTTGTTCCGGAGACATGCTCTTTCAGTAAAACGCTCTTTAAGTGAAGTGGATTTTCGCACAGGAAATGATGGAAACTCAGACGATTGATTCCACAACCCACAAAATATTCATATAAAAATATTAACTGGATTTATTTTATTTATTTATTTATTTTTATTTTACTTAATTTGTATCCCACCTTTCCTCATCCACAAGAGAGAGCCCAAGGCAGCTAACATGAATAAAAATAAAGCACCATAAAAAATGGATGTAAAAATGATAACAAAACACTGGAATTGAATTCAAAACATGCATTCAATGTGCATGATCCTATGAAGTCTACTTAGGCTGTAGTCCTAAAGACACTTTCCTGGGAGTAAGCCCCATTTAACACAACGGGGCTTACTTCTGGGTAGACGTGGTTAAGAGGCTGCAATCAAAGACACTTTCCTGGGATTAAGCCCCATTTAACACAATGGGGCTTACTTCTGAGTAGACATAGCTAGGAGACTGCAATCAAAGACACTTTCCTGGGAGGCTTACCTGGGCTGCTGCTGGAGGTTCAAGGTGACCGGTGGGAGCACTTGGGGGCAGCTGCCTCTGGCACCCCCAGGCAAGTTGGGGGCAGTTAGTGGCAGCAGCGCTGGCCAGCAGACCTTTAAAAGAGTCTATACACGGAGTACCAGGGCTGCATAGCACACTTGCCCATAGCACGCCTGCTTGTTAAGTGAAGCAGAACTTGTTATGTGAAGCAAGATTTCTTGGAAATTTATACTTGTTATGTGAAACACTTGTGTGTGAGGCAGCACTGTATATATTAATATAATTACAAATGAACTATGAGCAGTCTCTATACAACTCTGTCCCAATGCATCGAAACAGGAGCTGAATGTTCATCAGGACCCCACTGAACTGTCAAGATACTCTTGACTATTCATATCCACCCTGGAATATGGTACTAGCTGTTAAATTCAATAATACATTGATTTTCATCCACTTGACTTTCACTTTAGTCTCAGCCATTTTCATTATAACCACATTTCAAATTTTGCTTTCAATATGCATGATCCTATGAAGTCTACTTAGGCTGCAATCCTAAAGGCACAATCCTAAAGACACTTAGGAGACTGCAATCCTTAAGACACTTTCCTGGGAGTAAGACCTATTGAACACAAGACCTATTGAAGACAATGGGGCTTACTTCTGTGTTGGCATGGTTAGGAATCAGCAATCCCAGACACTTTCCTGGGAGTAAGACCAGTGGTGGGCTGAGGGGGGTTTGGTGCGGATCCTGAGGACCGGTTGTTGCCATCTCCCCACCGCTGGCGATCCGGTAGCAGCGGGGGAGGGCATAACGGGGCAGACCGGTTCGGCAGGCGCAGCAGTGAAAGGAACCTCCAGCAGCCAGCCTCCGGCTGGGCATTTTAAAATTTGCCACTCCCAGCGGCGAGGCACCCCACAAGACCCAGCTGGAGCGTCCTTTCCCCGGCCGCTGGGGCTTGTGGGGCGCCTCGCTGCTGAGAGCGGCAAATTTAAAAATACCCGGCCAGAGGCCAGCTGCTGGAGGCTCCTTTCACTGCCACGCCAGCAACCAGCTGCAGTGGCTGGCACTGCAGCCTGAGAGTCCAGCCTGACTACTCAGAAGTAAGCACCATGATCGTCAATGGGGCATACTCCAAGGAAAGATTCAGACAGCTGGGAGTAGTGCACATATGGGCCCAGGTCAGTTCGGTCCGGTTCTTGGGAACCGGTAGTTCCCATTCCCCTGCCACTACCAAACCGGTAGTGGCGGGGCGCCCCAAAACCGGCCGAACCGGTTCGCTGGCGCTGCGTGCACCAGCAGCCAACTGATCATCTTTTAATTTTCAAATTTGCCGCCTCTAGCGGCAGTCCAGAGAAGCGCCCCAGAAGCCACAGCGGTGTTCTTTCCCCAGCCGCTGAGGCTTCTGGGGTGCTTTACTGGACTGCCGCTAGAGGCAGCAAATTTGAAAATAAAAAGATGCTCAGCTGGCTGCTGCAGCATCAGAGCACATCTTATGCATGTCTACTCAGAAGTAAGCATCTCTCCAGCTGGCTGGAGAGGCTGAGGGGGATCCACACGGTGCCACCGCGCTCTCACAGCCTCTCTCTGGCCAGCCTCTCCCCGGCTGGCTGGGGAGGCTGAGAGCCTCATTCTATGCAGGCCTACTCAGAAGTAAGTCCCATAACACTCAATGGGACTTACTCCCAGGACAGTGTGGGGAGAGCCTCAGAGCAGCTTCAGAGCCCCATCCTATGCAGGTCTACTCAGAAGTAAGTCCATGACACTCAATGGGACTTACTCCCAGGACAGTGTGGAAAGGACTGCAGCCTCAGAGCACCATCCTATGCAGGTCTACTCAGAGGTAAGCCACATGCTTAAATTTTTTTGAATTTTTTTAATTTAAAAAAATTCTCCCTGGCCCCGCCCCCTGGCCCACCCCCTGACCTAGGCCCTGCCCCCTGACTTGGCCCGGCCCCGCCCACTTCCAGAGAACTGGTTGTTAGGGCGGGCTGGGCCCATTACTGGAGTAGTGGCTACCACTTTAAAAGCCTGGCTCCCTGCAGACCCGGCTGGAGTGAGGAGCATCCCCTGGCCTGCTCTCCAGCCTTTTCAAAACTCCACAGGGAACCTGGGGTTGGAATGCAGGCTTTCAAAGTGGCAGCCACTATTCCTGGCTGCCTATATCTCCCCCACTGTCCCCAAACACCCTCCCACACCCCCAGAAGACCCCCCAGTCCCCCCAAGCACCTTCCCACCTCCTCCAGAGGAACAGACCTGTGTTACCTGACCTGTTCATTCAGGTAACAAGTGCAGGCTGGCAGCTCTTTAAACTTTAAAGAGCTGCCTTTGGCCTTCTTTGCCCAAATCAGCATCTCTACCCAAGTCAGAAGCCCAGGGGAACAGTATGTTCTTTACCTGGAACATACTTAACCCAGGGCATTCTTTACCCAAGGTACCACTGTATATTGTGGATCAACCATGTTTGAAGTCAATGCCTTTGTTCTAAATAAAAGATAAAATAATCAAAGCTTTAAAGTGCACGTAATATTTTATTAAAATTATTCAAGCCAAATAAATGCTAATTTGACAATGTTTTGCCTGATAAAATTTATCAGATAGAGGGAGCTCAAGGTGCAATAGGGTGCACTTGCCTTTTGAATGACCAATGCTCACCATTATCTAAGAAGAATATAAAGTTTACATACCAACAGATCATGTTGCTCTTGATTTTCAGGCTTGGAAATATTGCTTTAAGACCTGATCCCTACAGTTGTATGGAGTGTTTTATCCCACACGTATTGCCACTGTGCCACAAGTTTCCCCTATTCTCTGTGAGAATTTCCTGCCACCAATAAAAGACAGAGAATAAGTAAAAAGCTTCTTATCTCAGAAAAAAGGGGATTGGGGCTGCCAAATTTTAAAATTGTATGATGTAGGAAATCAAATGAGACATATGACTGAAATTATTGTGAATAGTAATCAGTTAATGTGGACAAAGGGCACAATCCAGAGTAACAACGTGGAGTCCTTGCTCTGGTGTAAGAACAATTTGCTCTGGATTGCAATATGAATTTCCCATAGGTTTTCACTAGGTAGTGCAGTAACTAAGGGTACACATAATGTCTCTTACGTGCTCCCGTAGTTACTCTGGATTGTAGGGAAAATTCAAGTTATGTAATATTTTAGGAGATATTGAAAATTATTTAATTAAAGAAAAGAATAAGGAACTAATTAGTAAAAGTATGAAACCTTTTTAAACAAAGATTATTATATTGTTGGATGTGTTTTAAGGAAACACTGAGTCCAGTTATCTCTCCATTTAGTTCTGTAAGAGATACGTTAGTAATTGTGTAGTGGGTTTCAGTAGGCAAGAAGCAGACCAGCACAGCTACAACAGCATTTATTGAGTCAAAATGGAGTGGGTCCTACTTGCCTTGTTAGCAGGGATGAAAGGAATCCAAGCAGACAGTATTTGGTTCATTTTCCCTTTTGTTCCAGATAAAATGCACATCCATGTTGCAAACTATGCCAAGCATTTCATGTATAGTCTCCTGTTGTAGTTAATTGCTTGGATATCTTAAGGCAGCAAATGACCTTCTAACTTCATGGTTAAGCAATGGTTCAAGAATTTCTCGAGTTCATATTTCTGTCTCTTTGCAGACATAGCAAAGATTTCAAACCTAGATTGTAATGCTCTGCATGCTTGCACTGATATCTACTATTTGTCTCTTTAGATTTGAGAGGTAGATTATAAAAGCATCCTTTTTGCTCATACAGTTCAGAAAAGTTGGACATGCTCTAGTTGTCAATCACCAAAAGGATCAGTGTCATTGAGCTGACAGGAAAACAACATTTGACATTACTTCTACTCTGCCAAAGATACAATAGGATTGGGGTAATTCTGAAATATTCGATTGGATGAAAAATCTCCATTATTGGACTTCTAAACATTGCTTCCAGTTCCAGAAAGAATAACACACTGGCTGAGGGCACAATCCTAACCATCTTTCCAGCTTTGAGATAAGGGCAATGGAACTCTGAGGTATCCATGCTTACCTGGGAGTAAGCCCCATTGACTTTAAAACTTTACTTCTGAGTAGATTCTGAGGACGAGCAGATTCAAGAACAGTTTTTATCCAAGTGCAGTACTGAGTTTAAATGCGGGGTTGTAAGTTTGTGTGGAATTTAATTGCTGGGAGCAATGGGGTATTTATAATTGTGTAGAGATTGTTGTATGGTTAGTTGTGTTTATTTTAGTTTCTTTTTTAGTGGTGTTGTCCAGTTTTACCGTGGGGAAGAGCACCTCATTTTGTTGCACCCAGTTGTGAGTGTAATGACAAATAAACTTCTTATCTTTTTTTCTGAGTTTTTAAATGAGATCTAAATGATTTAATTCTATCCAATATTTCAGCGCTAATGCTGACACTTATGTGGCATGTGCGATGCCCTGCATGGAAAGGGAGTTACTCCTGAAGTCCTCCTCAAGGTAAAGGAATGTTTGAGCACAATCCTAACCATGTCTACTCAAAAGTAAACCCCATTGTGTTCAATACTCCCAGGAAAGTATCTTTAGGATTGCAGCCCTCGTTCTCTTTCTTCTGGGCTGGAATGTTGTCCCCTTTCTCCTGCTGCATTGACGCTGGAAAGTCATATAACTGTACCCTTGTCTCATAGATCACAAGTGTGCTGTAGTGAACATATAAGTGGACAGTGAAAATGTGACAGACACATCCCCCAAGCTGAGATGTTGCTTTCTTGGTACATCAAGGCACCCACATTGAATGGAGTGATGTTAAAAAGAAGACAATGCTAAGGAGGAGCTTTGCAGTATTAGAGTAACACAGATTCAATGGCTTGAAGGCAATTGTCAATCAAACACTACCATACTGGGCTGATATATTTATAACATGGTGGCTGGCCACAAAGAAAGTTGTTTGAAAGTCATCATGCAACAGCTGCAACATCTGAAGCCATTCACTGCATAGATCATCCATTTCTCATGAACATCTGTTTCCATGACACAGTGCATGAACAAGACTTGCAAAGCCTACTCATGACCTAGTAATGCATTTCATTTTTAGGGAGTCATCTTCTGCATAAATTCATTATTTTGGTGGCAGAAAAGAGGATCACCACACTGAAGTGCAGTGTTCCATTTTCATTGAGGAACTTACAAGTAATCTTCACTTATAGATGCTGTAAGTTTAAGAAAGTTTGGTGCTCTGCAAAGAATGAGCATATAATCCACATTACAAGTCAGTTTGTGAAGTACTCTTCGAAAAGAAGTAAATAAGCAAGCCTTGTAAAGAGGAGTGATTACACATACATGCTGATGTGCGCCACTGGTGTGGATCACGACAGAGACTTGTGTTGCAATTTAAAAGCCGTTACTGATAGCAATACTGCAAAACTGCTAATAACGGCTACTGATGGCCGTTACTGATAGCAATACTGATACTGTATTGCACAACCGGATTAAAGGCAAAGAAGATACCATTTTCTGACATCTGAAACAAGATTCATAACCCTCAAAAATTCCCCATTCTGCCCATAAAGTTCTGCTTGGAAGCAGTTTCATGGGCCAATCTCATCAGCTATTTACATTACTGACTTAAAATGCAACTGAAATCTGCATGTTCCTGGTTTGTCTTCCAGCAGTTGTGTCATAGCGCGTTGGTTTCAGAATTAGTGTGGGCAAATACATCAGAGTACTTAGTGATACTCCCATAAACTGCCTATTAGATATAGTGAAGTGGGAAAAACAGCTGTGCATAGGTAAATTAGTATTGCCATTGAGGGCACAATCCCAACCAGTTTATGCCAGCACAACTCACTCATCTTGCCAATCCCAAAGTGGAATGGTGACTGGTTCATTATGCACTGGCCTAACTCTCCAGGAGTAGCATGAAAGTGTCTTACTGCACTTTTGAACACCCCTACGCCAGCACAGGAGTACATAACATAAGAACATAAGAAGAGACTCCACTGGATTAGGTCAAAGGCTCATCTAGTCCAGCTTCATGTATAACACAGTGACACATATGATACCTGCATCCATGTCACTCCCCCTGCATCTGGCATTTTGAGGTTGTCCACATCTACATCTATCTATGCACACCCATGGACACACCCATAGACACAAATCCATTATGGCTTGTAACCTGTCCTGTGATATTCCTTTCCTCTAAGAATTTGTCCAGTCCCTTCTTAAAGGCATTGAGGCTATATGCCATCACCACATCCTGTAGCAGGGAGGACTTCTGCTGAGACATGTGCCAGCCTAAGCAGGGGTTAGAATTGTGCTTCACAGGGCAGGTTGAGTGGCTCCCACCAGATCAAAGGTGAGGGAAGACAAATGAAGACAAGTAGGCAGAGATGGGTACTCCCTTCCAATCCACTGTCTGTGGTGATGGTTTCCATTGACCTTATGGATGGGGCAGTCCTGATGATGGCTGAAAGGTACAACTGACTTTCTAAGGATGACTGTCCCCCAGGAGTCTCACTTGGGCTGGCTGGGACTGGCTTAGGGGGTTAGATCAGTGCACATACATGTGCCGGCTTCCCCACACTGCCACAGGAATGACTTATGCCAGCCTTAATTGGTTAGGATTGTACCCTTAATGATTATAGCTACCACCTCCTAGACATAGTGAGATAGTTGCTTGGGGACTAGATATTGGAGAAAAACAATTTGGTAGCTGGAATCTTGGCAGTGAAGAAGAAATAAGTCTGCCGTCTGCCAGGTTTTTGGTCATGTATATTGGCTCTTTTCCAACATTATCCATTGTACAGGCTTTGTCAAGGTGGTAACTTTCTTGCTATGGATGCCTGGCCATTCCTTGTAAGGGGAATCACTTCTTAGCAGTCCAGGACGGTTTGTTTGATATTACCTTTATAGGAGCTAGATGCTGGTTTACTGAGAGATATCTGTGGGATGTACAGAATTGGAAAACCAAAGTTTTGGAAAATGACACAGAGCACAATCCTAAAACTTTTTAGGCCAAGACAACTCACCTGTCTTCCCGTTCCCATAGTGGCATGGGGAGGCCGGTGCGCTGTGCATTGGCTTAACCCTCTCCTTGGAGTGGTGCAAAAGTGCCTTCTTAGTGCCTTATTATTGTGGTTATGATTTTGCAGACAGTCTGCTTCCTCCAGCTATAGAAAGAGGGCAGAAAGGTATGTGTATGTTTTTGTGTGTGCGTATGTGTATATAAACCACAGGAATTTTGAAAAAAAGACAAAAGCAGAGAAATTTTTAAGGCATCTTGAGGAAAGAGTGTTATCTGGGGATCTGATTTGAAACAGTGGCTTTGCTGCCTGGAAGGCATACATATTATTTGCCCCCGCTGATGTTCTTCCTGTAGATTTGTACAGAATGCAAATATAACAAAAATGATGTTGCCTTCAAAGAAAACCAAACACAAGAAACAATACCCTGGAATGTCACACCACTCCATACATGTGACAATATTTTTATTCTATTACTAGTGAAAAGCGTACCCGCGTTGTGGGAGTTACATTTCCACATACGCCATCCCCCCATGGCGCATCAACACCCCATGCACATCAACACCCCCTACGCATCAGTCCCCCATGCGCAACTCCCCTATGAGCATCAGTCCCCCATGCGCAACTATCCCCCGTGGACAACTTTCCCCCATGCACAATTTCCCCCCATGCACATCAACACCCCATGCGCATCAACACCCCATGCGCAACTTCTCCCATGCGCAACTTCCCCCGTGTGCAACTTCCCCCATGCGCATCAACCCCCATGCACATCAGTCCCCATGCGCATCAACACCCCATGTGCATCAACACCCCATGCGCAACTTTCCCCATGTGCAACTTCCCCATGCGCATTTGTCCCCTAAGCTTCCTGGTGGCGAGCCCCAGGAGACCCGGCGCCTTGCAGCCGCGGGTCTGGCCGGTTCGCTGTCTTCCGCCCTGGTGGAAGACCCGGTACGGGCGCGTAGGCTGGACGCACGCACACTGAGCGTCCTGAGGCTTGGTGCCAGGACGCTCAGTGCACCTGCGTCCAGCTCGACGCAGGCGCGCTAAGCATCCTAGCACTGAGCCCTAGTACGCTCAGTGCGCATGCGTCCAGCTGGACGCAGGCGCACTAAGCGTCCTGGCGTCCTGGCGCCAAGGACGCTTCAGGGGACGCACTGGGGCTCGGCGCTAGGACGCTCAGTGCGCGTGCGTCCAGCAGTATCTGCCCACCTCTGAACAGAATGACTCAGGAGGAAAAGAAACCCACACATCCAAAGGTGTCAAGGTGGTGCCTGCCCTATCACTGAGGTGGATTGCAAAGAAATTAAATTTGCTAGTATATAAATTGAGCATTACCTGTGAATATATATATATATATATATATATATATATATATATATATATATATATATATATATATATATATATATATAAGTCACACACTGACTGGCTGACTGACTCATTGACTGACTGACTGACTCATCAGCACCTGCCAAGTCTGGCGCATGCACAGTTCGGCCTGGTTAGGGCCCGCCCCGCTCCCTGACTCCGGCCCCGCCCCCTGACTCCGGCCCCGCCCCCTGACTTCCGGCGTAACGGATCTTAAGGGAGGCTGGGCCCATCACTGATTCTGTTAACTTGTTAACAGAATTATTAGGTAAAACTCTTATCAAGCAGAGCGTTGTAGTTGCATTGTTACTGCTCCTATAGTGGAGCATGCAAGAAATACACTTTGGTTCCAGGACAGTGGAAAATGTCAGTGCCTTACTCAATCCTTTCTGTATTTTACTAATAAGATCACATGGCCTGATTCATTGTTTTGTTGGTCTGACATGACAATATCTCAGACAGTGGATCTGTGACTCAGCTCCTTGGCCCCCAATTATTTTAAAAAACCTTTACCCCAGTGTGCAAGTATGACAAAGTACTGGGGGAACTTTCTGAAGAGCAGAAAATGAAGTCGGTGATATCCTGCGTGTTTCCTCTTTGTGAGGAGTCAGGGAGTGCATTGTGGGAAACCTTGCATAACGCAGAAAAGAATGGTCACCGGCTGCTGCAATACTAAGACTGATGCAAGGCCGATAAGTGCTACATAATAAAGAGCTACAAGGAAACAATAATAAAGGTGCACCGAGAGTGGAAGTTCTTCACACAGCAGTGACACTGCTATTTGTACAAGGGGGCAATTCATACTAAATCCAGGCATGTGCCACATTTTGCTGCCCACTTCCTGTGTGTGCATCAGCAATGTTCAAATGTGATTGCTGTGTGCTGGGGATGCAGTACCCATCCACATCACATCTGAAAGTTCCATCTAGGCACGGTGCAAAGTTATCTGCATTTGGGGGATAGGGATGCTATGGGGTAGTTGTGTCTCCTGCCTGGCACCCCAAAAGGCCACATGGTGGGATATCCAGGCAGATGGAACTGGTCAGAGGTCCCTGTCCTCTAAAAGAAGCGGGATTTATGCAGCTTTAGACTAGAGATCAATTAGTCCACCTTAACTTGTATGAAAAGGAAATATTGGAAAGATTCATCCCTTACATAAGAAAATGAGACCTGCTGGATGAGGTCAAAGGCCTATCTCACAGTGGCCCATCAGATGCCTCAAGGATCACACAAGACAAGACACCTGCATCCTGGTATTGTCCCCTGCATCCCTGCATGTAGGTACACTACATCTAAAAGAAGGAGGTTGCATCCCTACATTTACCCATTATGGCTTGTAACCCATAATGGACTTACCCACTAGAAAGATATTGAGATTCTTGGAAACCCAGAGTTCATCCTCTGAACTCTGACTCAGGTGTTCTTTACAGTCTTGTCCCCTTAAAGAATGTTGCTTTGAGTACCTTTATTATAGTGCATTTTTGTATCCCCTCCAGCAGTTAAAGTTTTATCTGCTTTTGACAAGTTTTATCTGAGTTTAACAATCTGCACAACCTTAACTGAACTGATGTCCTGGGGTGAGAGGCGGTACTTTATACACTCAGAGTTTAACGCAGATCTTATTCAGCAAAGTATTTCATCTCCGGAGTACATTTGATAGAACTGTGCTATTTTCATTATTAGGGAGGAGGGAGAGGAAGGGAAAGGAGAGTAATCTATACTTCAAAATGAACTCAGCTTGTAAAGGCTTGTTTCTGTTCTCTGCACCTTTGCAATTTCAAGCAAGTTAAAAACATATTGAATGTTCAAGGACATATGCACAGACAAGACGGAGCTTGCTTTTCCCACATGGTAGCCTGCTAATTCTAAAAGAAGCCTTTTACTAAAATGGCTTTTGGACTCTAGAGCAGAGGTGGCCTAACTGCAAACCACAAGCCACATGCTGCACATTGACCTGTGTGGAGCTCACAGAAATATGTCAGCTGAATTTTTCTTATGACAGTTAATATACAAGGTAAATTAGACATTTATAGCAAGTTTTATAGTTATTTACTCAATATAAACTCAGTGTCCAAAGTGAGTAAATTTATTTAAGAATTTAAATGCTTCGTAAACATTGTGGCTCTCAGACATCTGAAGTTTATCATATGTGGTTCCACACCTAACTGATCTCCAGTTCTGGGGTGAAGGCAATGCAACACCAAATTAAGGGAACAAACATTGCCCAACCAACCTTGAAGAGGCCTCTGTGACTGCCCTCCCCCCACCCCAACTGCAGGATGCAGTACATGTCCCACAGGCACAGCTATGTCAATGCTGGAAAGTTGGTTAGGATTGCGCCCTGATGCTCTTTCATTAATCAAGTTGGGCCATTCCTGCTCTAGAGGATGATTCATAGTATAAACTGCCTACAGGGTTTTTATTGATAAGGCACTCAGCAGGTGCAGAGCAATCAACAGCTGTCCCAGTTTGCTTAGTTTGAGGCTCAAAGGGCTCAGCTGTCTGTCAGGGTGTGTGTATGTGCATGATTTTCACAGATTCCCTTCTTTGGCCCAGATGAGCACTCTGTAAAATTCTAGGAAAACATAACATGTGAACACATGTACCCAAAGTCCAGTGGCATCTTTTGTTACAAATAGGTCACTTGGGGTAAGGGAGTGGCCTGGACCAGGGAAGCCTGCAGGGATCCATGTTCCAAGTCCTTTCCTTTTGTGCCATTTTTCAGTTATGACATTTCCTTTCTATTGCTTTCCCTTTCTCTCCATGCAGCTCCAGGAAAGATCCATGAATAGTTCTGCAATTGGGAACTCTTGCAGGGAGAAGCTTGGGGGGAGAAAGTAGGAAAGGAGAAGGCAAGGAAAAGGTGATGTGCCCCTACATCCCTACATTTCTATCCCTTCTCTGCTCAAAAGCACCACTGCTTAGAGGGGCTTTTCTGTAATGAAGACAACCATCAAAATTTTGCTCCTGCTAGGTCAGTGATTTTCAACCAGTGTGCCATGGCACACTGGTGTGCTGCGGATAATCCTCAGGTGTGCTACGGGAATTTGGGGATTGACATTCATTAATAGAAAAATTGGGGGATTTGAACAGTCTAGTGTGCCTTGTCAATAGTGTGCCTTGAAAGTCTAGTGTGTCTTTCAAGTGGGTGTTCCTCATTTATTTAGCAGGGGGAGAGTAACGGGCCCTACACACCCCAGTAATGTCTGTTCTAGTGGCTTCTGCTGGTGTTCTTTTTTGCATTTTAGATTGTGAGCCCTTTTGGGACAGGGACCCATTAGCTATTAATTAGCTATTAATTTTTTTCATTTTCTTGTAAACCGCTTTGTGAACTTTTCAGTTGAAAAGCGGTATATAAATACGATAGATAGACAGACAGACAGACAGACAGACAGACAGACAGTCAGTCACAGTCAGTCAGTCAATGGTGAAAAAATTGATGGTGTGCCTTGACAATTTCAGGGCCTTGTTAAGTGTGTTGTGAGTTGAAAAAGATTGAAAATCACTGTGCAATCACTACACACTGTGGTGTGCACCTTGGTGATGCAGCATACTTCAAGGGAAAGAGCCAAACATTTTTCAAATTACAGTAGTGCCTCACATAAAGAGCTTAATTCATTCTGGAGGCATGCTCTTTAAGTGAAATGCTCTTTAAGTGAAGCAGATTTTCCCATAGGAAAGAATGGAAACTCAAACGATTGGTTCCACAACCCCCAAAATATTCATATAAAAATAATAACTGGATGTAAAAATGATGACAAAACACTGGAATTGAATTCAAAACATGCATTCAATGTGCATCATCCTATGAAGTCTACTTAGGCTGAAGTCCTAAGGAATTTTCTGGGAGTAAGCCCCATTTAACACAATGGAGCTTACTTCTTGGTAGACCTGGTTAGAAGGTTGCAATCAAAGACACTTTCCTGGGAGGCTTACCTGGGCTGCAGTTGGAGGTACAAGGTGGCCGGTGGGGGCACTTGGGGGCAGTTAGAGGAGCAAGGCTGGCCAGCAGCCCTTTTAAAGAGCCTCCACGAGGAGTGTCAGGGCTGCATAGCACACATGCCCATAGCGCGCTTGCTTGTTAAGTGAAACAGAGCTTTTTATGTGAAGCAAGATTTCTTGGAAATTTATACTTGTTATATGAAACTCTTGTTATGAGAGGTACCACTGTACTAGTCAAATTACTGAATAAGATGCCTGGATCTCAGTGCATAGCAAAGTCTATTGAAGTGAGTGCAAGATTTGCACAAACAAAGCATTTCAATCTGACCTCATATTCAGATCTAACTCAGTCACTGCAGATGGCTGGCCACACCTTGTGTGGACTCCTCCTAAGTTGCCCTACATGGAATATGGAAGACATGTTTACATAAATGAGGCCAAGCCTTCTATGTGCAGTTATTACTGGAAGCACAAGAAAAAAAATTCTGAAAGCAAACTAGGCTAAGTACATGCTGCTAGGCTAGCTTGAGGGATATAATGATGCAAGAAAAGGAACAGACAAGATAACATCAAGAATTAATACATTCCCAAAAGTAGCAATTATCAGAGCAGTGACTGCTGCCCTGCAAACCACCCATCTCCAGGTGTGTCCAACTTTTTACAAGTCAAGCCCCTATTTTTTGTCCTTTAATGTAATAAACCTGTCTAGGAAAATCTGGTCTGTATAGCTTCTTGATCAATGGACTGAACCTTGGTATCTAGAGTCAGTTCCCTTCTGTAAACATTTTGACCTTATTGGTCACTCTCCTTAATACTGAATGCCGCTGCTTGCAGATATGGCAATTATTTCATTTTTGTCATAAATCTTCAGTTTATTGAAAAATCAGCAATGGAAAAATATGAAGGGCCACCAATTAGACATGACACCACCTTTATACATAGCACCTTACACCAGTTAACTCTTATTAGTAGACACAGAACACAAGGGAAAAAATTATGTTACTGTCATGGTCAGGGAGCTGCTGCAGTGCTTTGATAAATCACCAATTAAAACAGAATCAGTTAAATAAATGCTAATTAAATCATTTTCCCTTAATCAATGGAAATGAGTCATGAGTAGCTTAACTTATGATACAACCCATCCGTTTGCAATTAAGTAGAGCCTTTATGCAAACCAGGAATGTAATCCAAATCTTTTGGCATAAAGGCCATATGTCTTCTGCCCTACAGAATCATCTGCTTAGGTAGGCAATTCTGAAATTAATATATAAAAACCAGCTTCTGTACAAAGCAGCTATAAAGGTACTTGGGAGTGGGAGTTAGCACGCCTTTCACATCCTTCCTGCACTTCCCAGCTAACACACTTCCTTGAGAATTGAATATTTAGCTGTAATCATAATGCATATTTGTCCTGTCATTTATTAATGCCATTGTTTGTGAAATGTTGTCTAAACTACCCAGAAAAGTATATTAGAAATATCTCAGAGATTTTTTTAAAAATAGCAGTAAAGCAGTATTTTTTTCTGTTGGGTATGCAGAAAAAGTTAATTTTTGAAAAAAATATGAATAGGAAACAAGGAGGGAATTGAAAGGGAAAAAAAAAACCCCATCACACTCTGGTAGCAGCTAATTTCTTTCATCTTGGCAGGGCTGAGCTCTTTCTGTGGGTGCAGCTGCCTTGGCAGTTCGCCCAGCAGCGTAGGTGTTGTTCTGAACAAAAGTTCAGGGCTGCCAGATGAGCCGTATCACCTACATAGAGAACTTTGTCCTTTAAGCCCTGAAATGATTTGCTTCACTATAACACGCCAAAACGTTCTTGGTTAGCCTGACAATCCTTTCGGAAAACACACACACACACACACACACACACACACACACACACACAGAGGCTTCATTTCACTTTTATCTTCAAAGCAGGTGATTGTGATTGCGTTCAAGCCTCTTTGCTGCCATTGACAACACCTTGGAACATAAAAAGCATTTCTCTTGATGAGAAAACTGTGCTGGGGTGGTGGAGCTGGAAATCTGTATGGTGGTAAGGATGCCACAGAGCAGAAATAAAAATTTAGCAATACAAACATTTCACGCTTTTCATGGTAGAACACAAAAGCAACACTGACCTTGTACAGATGGCTTCTGGTGGAGGTAAATAATAAATTGCAACTCCCAAAGGGAGATAACAAAACAAGGCTTCAGGACAGCAGAACACAACAGTGGGCAAATGGCTCTTCATGTGCAGATCACCAAGCATGTGGCAGATGTCCTATTCTTATATAAACAGCAATATTTTAAGGGCCTTTCCTGGAACTGGAATTGCTGTTAAATGGAAGAATTATTTCATAGCTTCCACATTATCACATCATATTAAGCTAGTTTTGCCCCTGGTGATTCTCTTAACTCTTACCACTTATTTCCTCCCCCCCCCCCCCCCATAAGTTTCTTGGTTAAATTCATTTTGATTGGGCTTAGAACAAAATGAAAGCACAGCAGCAGACTTAGAACAAAATGTTTTTCAGCAAACTTAGAATATAGAAGCCAAATTGCACCCCAAAATGATTCCTTCCATGATCAGGAGTGT
This sequence comes from Cryptoblepharus egeriae, assembly GCA_030015325.1. Lineage (NCBI taxonomy): Eukaryota > Metazoa > Chordata > Lepidosauria > Squamata > Scincidae > Cryptoblepharus > Cryptoblepharus egeriae. The sequence goes on along the minus strand of JAREYC010000005.1, from coordinate 48,945,127 downwards.
CACTAATGGAGTACAAGGGAGCAGCCTACACTAGGTGATGTACTTCTACGGGGGTGACATGCACTGGGGGGCTGTGATGGCATGCAAATAAAACCCCATCATTTTATATCCCAATGGAAGTTGAATTTTAAAATCCATTTTTAAATATTTCCTTTCTAACAAAAGTTATGGCCCAAACACTAGAAACAAAGTATGCATTGAATTCTAGGGAAAATGGAAGTCACCCATATTGGGGTTTTACATGGGAGTACATGGATATGCCATAGTCTAATGCAGGGGCCTCTAAAGTTTTTGGCAAAAGCGCCGCATCATTCTTCTGACACTGCCAGGGGCCAGAAAACTAATTTACATTTCAAATTTGAATACATTTACATATATTTACATATAAGAATTACAAGGATTACAAGGCTTGCCCAAGGTCTGGTTAGAGGGTTCTTGCCAGGGGCCACATTGAGGCTCACCGAGGGCTGCATCTGGCCCCCGTGCCGGGTTTTGGAGATCCCTGGTCTAACAGAAAGGACAGGCTGAGAGGGAATCCAAGGACACCAAAAGGCAAAGGGGACACCTGGCCAGCTCAGCTCAGTAGGACAGCAACACGCCTTAGGAGGACCTCATTAACAGGCACACAAAATTGCCCCCCAAAGCCGAGGTGTCCAAATCCTGTCCCAGGGGCCAGATGTGGCCCATGGCAAGACTCAGTGCAGCCTGTGCAAGTCCCCGGACAAGCCTTTTAATATAGCTAATACACTCTTATATTTACATTTCTGTAAATTTATTCAAATTTGAAATTTAAATCATTTTTTCTGGCCCCCGATAGTCAGAGATGATGGGCACAATCCAGAGTAACTACGGGGAGTCCTTGCTCTGGTGTAAGATCAATTTACTTTGGATTGCAATATGAATTTCCCATAGGTTATCACTAGGTGGTGCAGTAAGTACAGGTCCACATAATGTCTCTTACGTGCTCCCGTAGTTACTCTGGATTGTAGGGGATGTGGCCCTCCTGCCTCAAAGTTTGGACACCATTACAAGGTCCTCTAATCCCCTTTCTCCTTGACAGTGGCCATTTTAGGAATGTGTGGCTGGTGCTGCACTTCTACCTTGTCCTTAAGGATCTTTCATCCTGATGTGACCTTGGCAACATTCCTAAATGATCTTTGGCTTCAGGACAGTGACCCCCCCACACCCCGCTATTTGTTAGGCCTCAAAAGCTGTATCATCTAGTGATGAGTGACTCTTTTCTTGTACTAATGGGTCTGTAGTGTTTTACAACTTGTCTAACCCTACTAGTAGCCCATCTGAAGCCTTGAGCATCCAGCCATAGACTGTGCCAAGCTCATTAACACCATAATTGGCATTGTATGGTCTTTAGTGTCAGCCAGTCTATCTCCTGCCTCAGTCACTTTCCAAAGAACTGAGCTGACCTCATTTACACCATAAATGGTATTATTCAGATTTCAGTGTCTGCCAACCTCTCTGCGGCCCTCATGGCCTTCCAAAAAATAAAAAATGGCTCCTGCACATCCCTCTCCCCAAGTGGGTTGGTATCTTCTTTTAGTTGGAACTATCCAGTGGTGGCTTCAGGGGGTTCTTACAGAACCCTCTCACAGGTTCTATAGAACCCTTTGCTAATGAACCCCTGGTTCCAAGAACCAGTTACTAATGGGACACAGAACCTGTTTTTAATTTAGGTTGTTAGGACATAGAAACTGTTGTTAATTTATTTGAATCCTGGAACTATCTCTCTATCACCATTCTAAATATGACTCAGCTGTGGCCTTTATTCCCCCTTTGTGACATTCAGTAACTGACATCCTAAACAGCAGGACAATTATAGGGTTCATGTTCTCCTTCAATGTGAGAGAGAGCATGGAACCTGACAACCCTCAATGGGGGCTGACAGATCAAGCCTTTTTTGCCCACCAAAACTGAGCCACAGCAAAACCATACACAGCAATAGGCTTCTTTTCCTGCCAAAGTTACACCTCAGCAAAATTGTACAAAACTGCACCTCAGAAGCTGTGTGAAAAAGGTGGAACTATTTTCCTGCTCCCCACTCAAACAGTGATGCCAACAAACCTGTTTCCCACCAAAATGCCACACACCAGGCAAGGCGGACTCTGTGGGGTTGGTGGCATGGTGACACTATCCTTCAGAAGCCTTGATGAGATGTGTTTTGATTTAACAGTGGAATGATATGTACAGGATTGCAAGCCTCTTTACAGACCCTGGCCCAGGTGCCAGATGTGGCCCATGGCAAGCTTCAACGCGGCCATTGCCGCAATGCTTGACACATTGACCCAAGGTCAGGTATGCTCTAAGATAAATCTCATACCCAACCGGTCCTGCATTCCTGCACTTTGCTTTTCTCCACAGGGGTTGCTGAGGAGTGCTTTAAGGGCGCCATTTTATGAGTCATGATTCCCTCAAGGCTTCCAGTGACATGACAGGCATTAGACTTGAAATTTCTGATTTCCTGTAATCTATATTTTCTCCACGGCATTGAGGGAAAGTGCTGGTCTGGTTGCAGGTTGACCTGAGAAAATTTTGGGATTTTTTTACTCTTTTTCCCCAGGGCAAGCTTCTTCAGGCACAGACTGCTTTGCCAATCCCAGGAAGCCAGTGGCATACTGTCCATGTAGCATGAGGTGGCTCACACCAGTGGATGCTAATGGGAGGGTGAGTGCAAGTATGGGCTCCTACTCCCTCTTGGAATAATCCTCCTCCCTCAACTTTCCCACTTGGAGAAGTCTAGGGATCACACAGGCATCCTCTGTAGCTGGTCAGGCTCTCCTTTTTCTTTAAAGCAGGCCTCCATCAGTCTTGAAAGACTATGGTATCGTGCTCGGCGCTGCATATGCTGCATGTGAAGCACAAAAGCCTGGGTTGTATTGTTATGGAGGATAGGCTGGTTCCCAAGCAGCAAATCCCCCCTCTCCACACCACTGAATTAGTCCAATGGAAAGGCAGAGCCAATATGATTGGATCCAGCTGGCGTCGCAGAGCTGGGCTAAGGACAGGAGCTCGCCCTGTCTTGTGGGGCCGACCCAGGTCTTGAACCCTGGCCTGCTGGTTAACAGGCACAGTGTCTTAGCCACTTGCGCCACCCATAGCCCTCCTTTTTCTTTTTCTTTAAGATTTCTTTTTCTTTAAGATTTGGTAAAGCTATATCTGATATCCTTCAAGCCATCCCATATGTAACATACCAGACAAGGAAGCCTTTTTAAGAGGCCTCCCCAACACTCAATATTTTTGTTGCTTATAGCTCAGTGAAGAAGCTTTTACCCTTGAAGTATGACTCAGACTGCCTTTCATTATGCTGGCATGGATATCAAGCCACTGAAGACGGATTTGTGATAGTGTCACCATAGCACTGAAAGGGGAATGTCTCCTATTGCTGAAGAAATAATCAGCTGTACACAGGCAAAGAAAAAGAGTTGTGACTATCTCACCTGATGGAGTTGTGGAAAAGTACTTTTAGCCACACATATGCATGCATGTCAAGGCGTTATGGGTTTTGACTACATAAACATCACAGAACATCATAGAACAGAAAAACATAACATTGATGATGGTTTCCAAATTCTTAATAAAAATGCTTGCCTTCTCTTTTCCTTTTCTTTTTTCACAATAGTCATTCTTATTTGGAAAGTGCTTTAATAGAGAAATATATTTGGAAAAAAAATTCAAATAACCCTGTCCAAGAAGACATCCCACTAGTATATACTGGATGAAGGGAATGTAAATCTCTTCTTTTGAACCTTTTGATTAGGATCACACCTTTGGTTTATTGCATGTGAATCAGTGGGGGGAACGACGACAAAATATTCATGGTTTCGTTCCACAGCACATTTTCTATAATTTCCATAACTAGAGGCATTTTTGTATTCTTGTTTTTGATCTCTCCACAGCTGTTATTCCTGCCGTCTCTACTTATTTGTCCTTTAAGGCTAGCATGCAGTAATCCACAAAGTTCATTCATCATAATGAAATTGCCTTCAGGCCTAAAGAGGTTCAGTGTTGCCTGAAGCCAAAACAATCAGCCTTTGGGTCCTCTCTCCCCGACTCCCCCTGAAATAGCATGAAGTTTGGTACAAACTGATTAGCTAGTTTACACTAGTTTGTTTAACAAAAAGAGCCAGTTTTTAATGCACTTAGAAGGGGATCCCTAACATAAGTAGAGTAAGTTGACTACTTGTTTATGTACTGTACCAGCCCAACAGCTGGTACAGAAAAAGACACTCTGTGTAAGGACAAAAAGCCTTCCACAGAGGTTTTGGATCTGGTGGCACAGAGCTCCACTGGTTCTGTCTCCCTTCTGCCTCCTGGTATGCCTCCTGCCCACCCTCACCCCATCCTGGAATGCCTCCTCCATGCTAACCACATGCCCCCATCAGCTCTCCGCTGCTCAGGAAGCCACATAGACTGCCAATCTGCAGAAATCAATTGCTTATTAGAGGCTAGTACAGCACCTGTTGGTGCTAGGATAGCTCTGATAGTGTGGGGAAGGGTGGGATTCAGAGGCATGCTATATGGCACATTTGCAATATCCAACCACTGCAATATATGCTTACCCCTCTGGAATGGGCTATCAGAACACTAAACATTAGCTTTTTATGAACATTTTAAAACATAAAAATATTAGCTTTTATGACCATATCAAGTAAATCTCAGTCTTGAGCTACCTGCTCTATTTAATATGCATGCAATGGCATGCCTGTTAATCAGTGCTTTTTCTAGATACAAAGGTGAGGGTAGATGTTATAAAGCAGTGGTCCTCAACCTTTTTGGCTTCAGGAATGGTTCTGTGGAGAAAAAGTTTCCAGGGACCAGACCAGAGTTCTGCCTCTGGAGACCTGGAGGAAGGGAGGGCTTCCTCACCTAGAGTAGAGCACAACTGCCTCCAATCCCATTATAATAAATAGAGCTATTGCTAGGGTACTGTGGATAGCATTGCAGGTGAGAGCTCAAAGTCTCAATGCAGGTCTACTCAGAGCAGGGATTTTTAACCTTTTACAGTGCAGGATGCACTGAAGATGCACAAAGCTATCCTAATCACTCTTATTGGAGAGTAAGCCTGACTGACTATAATGGGACTTATTTCTGAGTAGACAGGCATAGGATTGGGCTTTGGGGCTGCAATCCTGTTCACACTTTTATGGGAGTAAGTTGCACTTACTACAGTGGGACTACTGAGTGGATAAGCATACTATTGGTTTCTGAGGCAGCTATTCTCCGACAGAGCAGTCCTGCTGTGAGGAGGGAAAGATGCACTTAGTGGAGTCCTCTCGTGGACCGTTCAGACCAAGGACCACCAATGGTCCCCAGACCTGGGGTTGAGAAACCCTGTTATAAAGGGTAGATGTTGATAACATGATGTCATAAAGGTGGTGGTACTTACTGTGAAGATGTTATTTGTAATCATAGGCAAGTCTACTTGGGGGACCACAGAGGTGCCATTATTCACACAGGGGAATGACTGTGAGTAAACCAAACCAGTGAGCCACCACACAGCCAAAGGCAATAATGCATGCTCTTGAAAATCAGTGTCAGTCTTTGCCATGCGATGATCTCAGATCTCACTGCAGTCCCATGGAACATGGAAAGAAAAAAATTCCAACAACAATCATTTTTAAAATGCCTTCATTTTACAAACTTCATTATAAGTTTTACTTTCTGCTCACATACAACATCTAGCAGGCATAGGAAATCATATCAGTGAAGGCATACATATGCAATTATGGCTGCAATCCTAACCACACTTTCCTGGAAGTAAGTATTTTTGAATACAATGGGACTTACTACTGAGTAGACATGTTTAGGATTGCACTGTATTTTTATCATTCCATTTTATTTGAAGGCTGTTCTTAAATTTACAGTCTTAATGGATGGTCAATTATAACTTTTTGTAAAGAAACACCTGCAATAAATACTAAAAAATGATGCACAGTCCTACTGGAACTTCATGGATTGGCTTCTTATCACATTGCTATATGATAAATATTGTGTCTTTTGAGAGTAAGGGCTCAGTCCTATCCAATTTTCCAACACTAATGCAGCCACGCCAAAGGGACATGTGTGGAATCTCGCTATTAGGGGACAGTCACTGAGCCTCCTCAAACCCAGGGAACATTTGTTCTCCAACCTCAGGGCTGCATTGCAGCTGCATCCATGCAGGAAAGTTGAATAGGATTGGGTCCTAAGGATCCCATGTGGTATGCAGCCAGGTCCCAAGATCCTATAGCGTGCCACATGGTCTGCCATCATGGCCAACTCTTTATTGGTCTGTAGAACATGACTACTGCAATCCTAAGAGATTGTGCACACTGGCAGTGACACCATGCAAACTTGTCATGTGGTGGTGGTGGAACAGGGCAGCAGTAGCATCCCAAGAGAAAGGGTAGTGCGTTATGTTTTGCAGTGCACTCAACCTGCCATGGAAGCTATCTCTTCTGCTCCACACAGAATAATGTGGAGGAGAAGCCTCCAGGTTGCGCTTCTTGTAATGACTCTGATAGCAAGGGAGAGGGGCCACTTTCACAGCATGTTGAGGCACTCTGTATAGCTCAGAGCCCTGCTCCCCCCAAAATTATATTGTGGAACAGTGATTAGGCTGGGCCAAGGCACACCAGCGAAGGGATGGGGCAGATCTCAGTGGCCATGGATTCTTAATTGCCGTTAAGATTTAGGATGCTTAATTGCCATCATGGGTTTGACTTGCTCTCTTGATTCTAACAGATGTATGCTAGCAAAAGAGCTAGCTTAGATCTAAGTAGACCCATAGGAGCCCATGGCAAAGAGGGAAGTAAAAATGTTTATTTGCCTTTCCCAGCCAGCTTTATTCTCAGTCAGTCCCCTGGGTGTAGTGGAGACCTTATCAGAGGCTTCGTCCCACAGGCCAGCTGCGGACAGCATTGGGCAGTAGGATTCAGATTAACTGTTCACAAGCACAATGGATTGGGATTTTACAGGAATAACCAGAATGAAAGGCAGACCATCTCTACCTGCCAACTGTAGATGACAGACAGACTGGTACATAAACCACTAAGCCAGAGGGATTAAACTGAAACCAGTTTACTTTAATGGACATTAGATCCAACTCCAACAGGTTTGTGAACAATGTATTTGCAGATACAGACAGTAAACTGAAAAGTGGATGCCAGGGCTTACTTGCAATAACACAAAAGATCTGAGGCCTGTGTTGACATGATCTGGCCCTGTTTTTCTATTATGCTTTGAAATAAAAGTGAACCAGGTGCTTTGGATTCAGTCTATGCCACTGTAATGTAATCAATAACCTCTCAATGTCATCTCAGTTTTAGTGTACTGTAGCAAGCTCAGCAGAAGTGACATAGGATGAGGCTTTGAAGAGTATTCTCTTATTCTGCCAGAATGGGTTATAGAGTTCCTTCCAGGTGGTTTCTTATAGAAGTGCTGAATAAAAGTTGTCAATGTGACCTTACTGCAGTCCTTAATTATTTGGCTAAGCCCTCACCCAAAATTCAGCTTTGATTTTCATTCTGTTTCTACATCCTAGTGAGATGCCTATAGTTTACAGTATATCATGTGAAACTCACACATGACTGTATTACAACAATAATTACTGTACTTATGCAAGGCTGTTCCTAAGTACTTCCTAAGTACATCCATACATTATTTTGGCAATCTTTATAGCAAGTGTTTACAAACATTTGTTCCCCCCATTTTACACTTGGGGAATCTGAGGGTGAGACAATGGTTTGCCTAAGATTGGGTAAAATTATCAAGACTTCAGCTGGAGATAAGTCTGAAAGGTCCTGGACAAAGGAGGAAAATGCAGTTAGTGGACCTCATAGTCCACTGTTAATCCTGTCACTCACTATCCTTTCCTGCCAGGAAGGACTCTATGATAGATGTGCACCACTAGGTGTCCTGCAGGTTGTGACAGACTTTAAAAGTGACATTCCTCCCCATTACAAGGCAAAAGAGCAAGTGTTGTCTGAAGAGACCTCCATGATCCTGTGGCTGACATGATTAAATAGCAAAGGCACACCAACACCATTACCTTCTCACCAAAGTGATACCTATATATGTACCTGCATTTATGTTCTTTCAGACTGCTAGGTTGGCAAGTAACAAGAACTCACTCCATCATATGGTACTCAAGTATCAGACTGATGGCCTGATGGCCTACAAGTTGATAAGCACAGTGTCTTTAACCACTGAGCCACCACAGTTCGTCTTTACAAATTCAGCAGTGCTTAAAACAAAACAAAGCCACCCACACCTTGCAAAGAACAGCCCACTCCACTGGGTTTTGTTTTGCCCAAATATTGCTCCACAGGGAATTTCTCTGTCATCTTCTCATTCCTGAATACTAAAGTCACAGCAAAAAAAAAGATGTGTGGGAGAGTTGCTAACAGGGAAGTAGAGCATGACAGAGTCAGGTTCCAGTTCCCACATAGCCACAAAGCTTTCTAGATGACTGCTTCGGTCATTGATATCTCTCAGCAGATCTTGCAGGGTTGTTTTGAACTAAAATGGGTGGAGGAGAACAAGCACCTCATGGGAAGGGCAGGGTAAAAATATCAGAAGAAAAAGTGTAGGGGTGTGTGTGTGTCAATTTCATATTCCACCTTATTAGGAATCTGTGTTTCATTAATATGAATAGACCTTTCTAAAGTCAGACCATCCCATGTTAAACAAATAACACTGGATGTTCCTTAGTGGCTGGAAATCTCAGCCCAACCTTTGGAGTGTAACACAGACACTGTACTCCTTTATCCAAAGGAAACGAACCCACCTGAATTACTTCTAGATTTTTGAGGAATGATTAACAGCACATCTCCTCCTGATAGATTCTAATAATGTTTTAAAATAGTAAGGTGCAATTCTGAGACTGTGCTGGGCAGGAACAGGCAAGTTCCTTGTACTGACCCAAAAAGGTTGCAAACATGCCACAAAGCACATTTGTGCCTTCCTAAGATTAAACTGTTCTGGTGCTCAGAGGTATGCCAGCCAGCATAGGATGCACCCTATCTTAGCGAAGGGAAGGTGACTTCTCTGCCCTATCTCATGCTCTGCCAGTGGTATAGCTAGAGAGGGGTGATGCCTTGGTACTTCTGATGCTGCCTGCAGCTGGAGGAGCCATCAGTGGGTAAATGTGGATAGGATTAGCAGCCTCAGGGACCAAATCTAGCTGCTCATCCTTGCCTGAAACTGAACTGGTGGGCACTGAGGCTGCACTGGTGGGCAGGCATACCCCTGGATTCCACCCAGTGGTGGGCTCCTGCAGATTCACACTTACTCTATAGAATCGGTTGTTAATGAGAGATAGGTTGTTAATGAGGCTGTTAAAAACAGCCATTTAAAAGTGGCTGCCAGATGGGCATAGAACCGGTTGTTAATTTCTTTGAATCCTATCACTGCTTCCACCACCCACCTGCCTGCCCCACCAGCACCTCCTCCAGCTATGGGCAGCCTCAGAAGCATCAAGGCATTGTGCCTCTCTGGCTCTGAGACTGCTAATCCTATCCACTCTTACCTGGGAGTAAGCACATTCACTATAATGGGGCTTACTTCTGAGTAGATATGTGCAGGAGTATGCCTTGCTCACAAGAGAACATCCCTGCTTCCCATGTCTTGTCCCACCTGGTTCTATTGGGGAGGGGATGATGACAATCTTACGTTAAGGCATTAACTGCTCCTTCAAAACAAACTTATCTTTCAATTCAAAGAAACAACCTCTGTCACTTTGAGACAAAATCACATATAAATAATTCATATACAATTAGGCTACACCTGTACTCTATAATTCAAGATGCAGCCTCCCCTTTTATTCAAATTAGGCATCACTAATCTAAAATTCCAAAACAACCACAGGTTGTCCACATGAGTGGCTGATATCGTTAGATTTTTGCTTTCTATGGCTCAACAAACACAAAATGTTTCATGCCCAAAATTAAAAAAATATTGTATAGAAAAACCTTTAGGCCTTTCATGTGTATATGAAACAAATTTTGTCTTCAAACTTGGAGTTCATCCCCAAGACATCTAATTATGTATATGCAAATATTACAATTTAAAAAAAAAAATCCCAAAATTGTGCACTTCTTGGCACAAGCATTTAAGTTAAGGAATACCCACTCTGGTAGTAAATTGTGCCATATGTCTAAGGAATGATTCTCAACCAATGTGCCATGGCAAACTGGTGTACTGTAGATGGTCCTCACAGTGAGGTCTCATTTATAAGTAGGTGGGATTTGAGCGCTTACCAACAGCATGGTGTGGCTTGACAATTTCAGTCCCTTACTAGTGTGCCATGAGATGAGAAAGGTTAAAACTAACTTAAGGGGTGGAGTGCATATTTTTTCCCCATTCACTACAATCAGAGCTTTACTCATGAACATCCTTTACATTCAAGAGTAAAGCTGTCACTGTAATTTATTGGAGTAACGTGCAACGCCCCTTAAAACATCTCTTTCCTTAAAACATCTCTTTCCTTATCTGGAAGGCTTTGCACGTGCCTGCAGTTTCTTCTAAGCTGTTTTGCCCATTAGTCAGCACATTAAATAAGCATGGTAGAGTCATAATGTTTCCAAAACTTTCAGGTGTGCAAATTAAGAGTTATACCAGTGGTTTTGCAACTGCTGTTTGAAATGTATACCCAAACTTTGCAATTGGACACAAGTGAGAGAGGGCAAAGTTCTCCATCTGTAGTCTCCAACTGGTAAATGTGTTTACAGGTGTTCTTGGACCACTATTAGGAAGCAACTGAGGAAAGACTACAAGGAGCAGATCTCTGTCCTGTCTCCTCTCTTCATTGTGAGAATCCTCATCATCTGGAATGACAGAACCTCACCCACCTGCTCCTCTGATGTTAATTAATGCTGAGGAGAACAAAGCTGGATATAGCAGAGAGACTGTCATAGCTCCTGCTTCATCTAGCCAAATCTTGATAATTCATGCCAGATTAGCTTTCTCAGCCAGGATCTAGTTCTTAAGTTGAATTTTCTTCAGTGGCACAGTTGGAGGCTCATAGCAGCTTTGGGAATCAGGATATTCAGGGAGAAAATGGCCAGAAGGTTAATCCATCTTCTTCATCTGCTCTACTCCAAATCTGGTCTACTTCAGCACCAAGGGTAGATCCATCCACGAGACCAACCAGAGTTATAAAGCCACACTGGTACCCATGGCAGTGATGTCACAACAGCACATGGCATTGTGATGTCTGGACCTCCTCGTGGAGGAGGAGGCACTGATAGCTTTGTGCTCCATGTTCCTTCTATGAAGATGCCCCTTTGAAAAGGATGCCTGCTTCAAAGGGGAACCTTCAGAGGACAAGGAATGTGGGGATCAAAGCTTTCATAACAAGCACCCATTCCGCAGGGAGAACTGTAAGCAGCTCAAGACCTGTAAGCAGCATCTGGAGGTGGTGACACTAGTACTCCACCCACAAGCATAGGCTTGTGCCTTCAGGCTCCACCTTAGTTACACCTTTGAGGTCAATTGAAATTTCACCCCAGGCCCTCCTTGGCCCCTGAGAATATAGTGGTGGCCGTGTCAGCACTGCTGTATTGTGAAGCAGCAGCCAGAATAGGACTGGGCTGTAACATGATTATACATTTAAACAGCTAAAATGCAAATATAAATGTGAGGGTCTGGATTGCAACCAAGAAACTGCATTATTTTCTGCTAACAAATACTCAGAATTTCAAAAACTGGGTACCTGAAGATCATTTTTATCTATTGTCCGCTCACATGGAACATAACTTATTAACTTGATATGAAGAAGTAATTTTCACATTTTACACTGCAATAGCCCACAATAACTGCTGACATTTTACAGGTGATCACTATATTTTAAAAACAATGTACATTTATGCACCCTCTGTTATTTGGCAAAGGCAATATATAATAACCCAAGCTAATTTAGAAATCCAGAAGAACAGAAACAATGGGGATGCTTCTGAAAATTAACAATTTCTCTCAAATAATCTTCTGGAACCTATGCTTCAACTTATGCTCTTGAATTAAATATGATGTACTGGAAAGATAGGGATTGACTCCTTCCACTTACTTCCCACATATCTTCTTTTAAGGGTTTGGTGCCAGATCACAACCATCTTGATCCTTGACATTGATGCTGACTCTGCTAGAAGTGGCATAATTGCATACCTAGATAGTTACAATTCCCTCATTTGCAATCTCGATCCCATATCTTTTCTATCTCAGTTCCCAGAGACTGAATGCACTTCATCCAATGGGGTGGGGAAGACCAAGAAAGTGGAAATGTCAGCACTCTCTGTTTTATGCCACCATTCATGATAACAATCCTTACAGTGTGGCTATAAAAAAGTGCATTTTGAGTGGAGCAGTTGTCAAATTATGGATCTTCATTTGTTCTACATAATTACCTAATGCTGCTCTCCCACCAGAGCCCTATACTACATTTTTTCCCACATTTCACTCTGAACAGAATTAACAGGGATTTTCCACCAAGCATATAACACAGAGCCATACTACAAAGAAATTTCCTCCATCACAGCCCAGATCATCACCTATATATCACCCATAACATCACCTCACTACAATACTTAATTCAGCAAAGAACCCTGACAACCTCAAACAAGAGCTCTCTCAAACAAAGTTCCAAAATGCGGCCAGAATGGAGGACAATGAAGCCCTTTTGGAGAACAACTGGACAGGAGGCTAAAAAAGAGGACAAATCTGGAAATTTCTGGTCATCTGGTCACCCCAGTCGTGGGACTGAGGGGTATCTCAATGGTTCATTTTAGCAAAAGGAGCATATGGTGTGGAGCACAAACCCTGACTTACCCTACTCCATGCACGTGCTTTAAATGGTTTTCTCCCTGCCTGACTCACAGAACTGGACTAGGCTGGTTCTGCTGATACATCTACTGGCCCTTTGAAACATGTGGGAGATGAGTGTGGGCCAACTCTTGTCAACTCTGACTGAAGCTGTTCCTGGAGACTTTTTCCCCAGTATTACGTAATGTTGGAAATCCTTAGAGGCCCAGTTAAAATATTGAAGATTGCTTTTTGTAGTCACTGGGAGAACAATTCTGATCCCTGGATGCCTCAGGCTATACTGAGCAACCACTCCTGAGTGGATTAGGCCAGTTCACAGGCATATGCCAACATCCCCACACCAAGTGATATGCCAAGTGAGTTATGCTGGCTTAAATTGGTTAGGATTGCACCCAAATGCTTAGTCATAGCTGCATAGGATATGTTTGGCAACCAAGGACATTTACCTGAAGGTAATATTCCCAAGAACAGGCTCTTCCAGCATTAGTGGCTAAGGGTGAAACTAGCCACTTTAGACAACTGCATGTTTGTTAAACATGTGCTGGTCCAATTTGGGTACTTCCATTTGATGTTGGGTATCTAATCTCAAATCCCAAAGAAGCATGTGGAGAACAGGACAAAAACACAACCTCTCCTTGTCTTACCCACTTAAGTTCCACTTTTTTGTAGCATTCAGTCAAGCCACGCAGTGTGTCAGATGGTGGAAGCTGGCATAGAAAGGAAGTAAAAGTGGAAGGCAAAAGATACAGATATGACCCCATCATCTAATATATGGGGGCTCCACCCCACTACACAGTTATAGAATACCCACTTGTTGATAATGCTAGGATAAAGCTCAGCATTTCCCCTCCATGACTCTTGCCGCCTGGCTTCTGAGGTACTAAAGATTCAGGAGTGAGTCCAGCCAGATAGGCTCTCTAAGAGGTGTGGGGACTTCAACTGGTCAATCCCTTATGCTACCGTCACCTGGAGTTCATCTGGACACAGCTGTTGGACCAAGAATCCCATGGTCCCATTCTCAGTTGCCCACTGTGCTGATTGTCTTTCTCACAAATCTTCTATGCTGGTCTCTCTCATTCTCATCACTAATCTGGCGTGCCTTACAGAATTGTTACTGCAAGAAGATTAACTGGGAATTTATTATTATTTAATAGATTTATATCCCTCCTCTCCACCAATTAGATCCTGAAGATGTCTTTCCAATATATGTCAGTTTAGTTGTTTTCAGTTACAACAGAAGCAGACTTTTACTTCTAGATCTTCCACTCTTGAACAAACCAGAGTTACAACAAACCACTCGAGGACAAACCAGTGTTACAAACCAGAGGTTGCCCTTTCACTTGATGTCTACTCTGGAGGACTTTGCTGTTTTGATAGAAGTTTGTTGTTTGGTAGATTTTCATCCTTCCAGGATTGGCCTAGATTTTCCAGAAATCCAAATCAATCTCCAGAATATCTGAAGATTTTCAGGAAGCATTTTGTAATTTTCAACACTATATAACGTGGGGAAAAATATCCAGGGATAGTTTGTCAGACTTGGCAACCAGAGTAGAAGACTATACTATCTGCAAAGGCCTGGGATACCTGCCATAACCCAAGATTTTTTTAAAAAAGTTTCATCTTAATTGAAGGATAATCAGTAGGAGTATTATATGCATAAACAATCCCATTTAAATGATGTTATCCTCCTCAGGGATGGTAGCTCTTTATTATGATGTCATCCACTTCACATAATTCAAAGATTATTCATATACTTAATTATAGCCATTTAGCAACCTACATAACTATTATTTTAAAGAAAAAGTTTCAATACAGATCATGGTAACAACTAACACATGCACCAAGAGGACAAATCCTGTAATGGGTAGCCACCTTCTTTCACAGTTAACATGGCAAGCAGTCATTCAACAGGTACAGCTTTCCCAGATCAATGCATCTCCAGTGGAAGGAAATGTTGAATTTATCATATTGTTTCTCATCTCCCACTTACAGAAATAAAACTTCCTGGCAGATAAAAAAGAATGGGGCAGGCCTCTTTTGCAATACCATTTGCCTGAGGATCAAAACCTATTATAATGTGTTTAATAACCCAACTGTTTTTCTTTTATTTTGGTAAACAACTTGTGCTGGCCACAAAAATGAGATGACAGCTACATCCCCATTATGGTGTCAATCCAGATTGTGTCCACTGACTCATATGCTATAACCTTAGTAAAAAAAATTCCCATTAATCCATTTCATTTGTCATCTTCAATCAGCTTTCTATGTTGTTCTACAGGCCATATTAGAGGGCAGGATAATGCATTAAAAAATAAATACCACCCCATTCCTTCCTGGGATTGATTTACCATGAGATAGTCCTCTGAGAATCAGGTTTCTTATATTCTCAGCCACTTTAAAAGAGCCATAGAAACAGAATGACTATATGACCAGATTTTTTTCCAGATGTATCCTCTTTTTTAGTCTCCTGTCCAGCTGTCCTCCAAAGGGGCTTCATTGTCTTCCATTTTGGCTTCATTTTGGAATTTTGAAATGATGTGCAATACCCCATCATGTCAGATGTCACTGGAGTTGTATTGAAGAGCAGAATTCAATGCAAAAATGGGTTTTGAAATATCTTCTTCCTATCAAAAGTTATGGCCAAAAAACTAAAAATAAAAAATATGCATTGAGCTCTATGGGAAAGGGAAAGTGCCCAATATCACAGCTTTACTTGTGAGTAGGCAAATATGCCATTTTCCACTGGAAAGTTCAGGCTGGGAGGAATACAAGACCTTGTCCTCCTTTTTAGGTTCAGGCATCTGGTCATAGAAAGTCATTTGAGCTGTTACTCTTGTGACATGAATCTGCATCCTTGTGGCAAGTTTTCCTGGCCATCATTCTGGCTGCTTTGTTTGGTGCAACTCTCCATGTTCATGGGGCCATCATATCATGAGCTTCTCTATCCTTCAAAAGCAACCACGATTGGCCAGGTTTTTATTGGATCTCTGTGATTTAAGATTCACAGAAGCATCCCTCCTTTTTGTACCAGGGGCAACCCACCCTATTGCACAATAGCACAACCCAGATGCAACTTCTGGGACTTGTACCGTTTTACCCTTCAGCTTTCATGTCACAGCTGGCCTGTTAGCCATTAAAAAAATCAAGTTGTGACCCACTAGTGTGTCTGAGTAATGCTGAGACATACTCTGAGACAGCCTGACGACAAGAAGGCTCCAGGATTGTAGTGCCAAATTGATAACATAAGCAAAATACTTTGGATTGTTCATAGGACATATTCAGCCGCCTTGGCTACTTTTTGGAGAGAAAGGCGGAATACAAATCTATCTATCTACATAAAACTGAAAAGTCACTGACTGATGTGCAACATGTTTTTATACTTAACACTGAAGACTAGATCAACATCCAGCTGATGCAATGGGAGGGAGGATGCCTGGGGGTGATTGTGCATGTGGGGGGATGATGGCATGGGAGATGATGCACGTGGGGGTGTTACATATGGTGTGCAGGGGGGAGGGTGCGCATAGATGATGGTGCACATGGGGGATGTTGCACATGGGGGGATGTTGTAGGGGGATGTTGCACATGGTGGATGATGTGCTTGGTGGTGTTGCATATGGTGCACATGGGGGAACAGAGCGCATGGGGGGATGTTGTGTGGGGGTGTGTTGCACATGGGGTGTTACATATGGTGCACAGGGGGACGGTGTGCATGAGGAGACAGTGTGCCTGAGGGAACAGTGTACATGGGGGGATGGTACTACTCTCATAACATGGGTACATTTTAGCTTTCTAATAGGACCACCATTTCTTCAAAATAATAAGATAGTCAATTCAAATGTCCTGCAGTCTACAGCCTGCAACACATCCTAAACCCTAACAGTCACACTCCTCTTTGGCAGCGGAAAAGTAATCTGCAGCTGTAAGAAACCTTGCAACATTGCAAATGTCCAGTGGAATTACTAGGGTTTGCATCACCTGGTGTGGTCTTCACCGCCTCCTAACAACATCACATTGGTGTTGCACAACAGACTGCTACAGCTCCTCCCCATGAACTGCGACAACCAGTCAGTTGGCAGCATTTTCATGTTTTCCCTTGTGTAAATGGGAAGGAGGTGAGGATGATCCTGCCTACAATGCTATTGGCTGGGGAGCAATAGTGCATGGCGCTTATAAGCCACCTTGGAAATAATTTTGATTGAAAGGGCAGATTCAAAAACTAAAAACAATCACTTTGCTTTCCAGTCTATTTAAAATCTTCAGTCTGGGCTCATTTCAGTCTGTTAATAACTTTTTCCCTAGGCCATAAAAGGATTCAATAGCAATTTCACAGCCAGTCCATGCAAGACACTCCACTCTCAAAAGCTTTTGTACCAAGCTCTATTGAATCTCTATTGAAGATGTACATGATCTTCAAGCCTCAATCCACTCCTGGCCAAAGAGACCCATTTATTTTAATGGCAGTAGCCCTGTAGCCAGGGACGGCGACTTTCCAAAACAAAAACTTCAAATTTTTCTATATACTTCAGTCGTTCTCCTATTATGTGTATATATATTTTTAAGCCAATTCACAGCATTGGCCAAATGTCTAGATTTATTTTACTCTACTACTCATAAAAGTTTTCCAGGCTCTTAAAAATTTGCATCAAAGAGAGGAGAAATTTGGTCATTACATGTTCATCAATTTTTTTTTCCTTTTAACAGCAGGAACAGATTAACAAAAAAAGCTATAGTTTAATGAAAAAGGTTTATTTGGAAGAAAAATAGAAACGCAAACAACTTTCCATATGTTAACCATAAAAATAACATGGATTCCACCTTGAATTATATAAAAATACTGGCTGCATATTGTATGTATTGGCATTGGTTTGAAATACCTTTGTAAACATATCCTATTAAATGTTTCACTGCACCTTTTATCATTTACTATGAAAATACAAGAACGTATTTATCACCAGAATGATCACTTGCATGCAACTTAGTAAGGGCAACAGAAATTCACAGGAGAGCTAGGGGCATGTTGGGTCTGGAAAACAAGGTTAGCCTCCTGGCATAGGCTGCCTCTACTGGGATCTATCCCTCCACCCTCAAAATGTCCCCTACCCACCCTGACCTCTACCCCTTGTCCATAAACTTACAATCTAGTGGACTACATTCATACAACTCCCAATTGGAGGCTCCAGCTGCAATTCTAAACACACTTTCCTGGAAGTATGACCCATTGAACGCAATGGGACTTACTTTGGAGAAACATGGTTAGGATTGTGATCTGCCACATTCATTCTGTCAGTGGATGCTTCTTGAGATTCCTTCATATTTTCATGGTTTTTATTATATTTGCAGCTGAATATTCTTGGAGTTTCCAGGCAGGAAAAATTGCCCATGGTTGCTGATGATACTGATGTAGAAACAGATGACAGGACACCTGCAAAGAACATAGCCAAGCAGAAGCAATTTATGATGGTTTTCAAGCAGGGCCATCATATATGATCTTTGTTTCCCTGAACTCATCCCCATTACACTGATCTGCAGAGAAAACACTTTGAGTTTTTAGATATAGAAAGGAACAAAATCAACATAAAGTTAATATAAAATCAATCCACCACAAGTCTTTCTATAATGCTCATGGTAATAATATTTTCCAATATGCACCTCAGAAACATCAATATTGCAGCAAGCTTAACTTTCAAGGAAAATTCTTCTATTGTGAACCACTAAATTATTGTTAAGTCTAATAAGAAAAACCATAATGAGGCACAAGGACGGCTGTAAATACACAGTCAAACAATCTGTGGGTGACCACAATTATGCCTCTTGTGTTTGCTAGAAAGAACTTGTCCAGTCATGTCAATGGCTAACAAGAAGCTTTTTACAAGATGCAAATGCCAAAATATCCTGAAACTACCTGAGATGGTCAGTCTGTTTCCTTTAACAAGTTTATTGGTCTAATGTTAAAATGTTATATGTACTATATGTTCATCCACCCACTGAAGAACCAGAATCCTTTACAGGAAGGTACAGACTGTCCATTTTTTCATACTGACACGAGTCTACACTGCATCCCAAGATCTGCCGCTCTGCTCTCTAGTTTCTGGTTGCAGTGGAATCCCATAGAGTTCCCATACTTAAATGAATGATCAACTATCATTCAAGTTTGGGAACTCTATGGGATTCAACTGCAACAATCATCTGGCATTTCTTCTCCTTCTCATCCCTATTTAATATTTTAACTTTAATTGATCTGGAAATACATCTTGTACTTTTCTGATCCTGATCATCCTCTTCCCACAGCTCTTTTGGTCCTGAAATCTTCATTCTTTTCATGGCGATTTTATACTTTTGCTCCCCTGGACCCCTTCACCTACATACCTTTGGCCTGCTGCTTCTTCTTAGCAGACACTACAGCTGATTACGTCATAACACTCATCTTTTCCATCAAGGGTTTGACGTTTTCTTACTGTAACCAAGCTTAGGTAAATCTAATACAACAGCATATTATTTGCCTGCTTACCCGATCTCCACTTCCCTTGGCTGTTGTTTGCCAGGAATCTATCTAGATTGCAAGCACCTCAAGACAAGGACTGTCCCTCTCATTTCATAGTAAAGCACCATGAGGGTACTTTATAAAAAAATTGATAGCCATTTCAAATTTCCCCACCACCTTCCTTTAATGAAATTGGATCAAATTTGTCTAGGTTTGATGGGTACAATTAATTTCAATGCACACCCTGCACAAACAAGACAAATATAAAGCACTACCATATGAATATCAATATTTCAATGGGACTTATCAGGTAAGTTTGTTTAAAATTGTTGCCTAATCCAATTCAGGTGCAATGCCAAGGTTGCATGGACATCAGTGTGACATCCAACATATCCTAAGCCCATCCTAACAACACCACACTGTTGCCAGCAAATGCAATAAGGAAGTGGTTGAAAAAGAAGATGCTTCAGACTTTGGCCACTTCCAGTCTTATCCAGAGAATGTAAACTAAATTTGGCCCTGGCTTCATTTTGTTTAGTGATCTGTTGCTTTTCGATTCAACAACAGGTTTCAAAGGCAGCTTCTAAATATAGCAAGGATAGGGATAGGTGTAGCTTTGCTGCAGATGGCTGCAGCATGTTCAAAGGTTGTAAGCAGTGTCAGTGTTTTCAACAAATTCTAATCTCCAGTGACTTGCCGCTCACCTCTTAGCGTTGTTTGCTACCACCTGACTCAACAATTGTAAAGCTTAACCAAAGGACTAATTACCTTGTCTAGAAAGGCTCAATAAAAAAGAAAAAAAAACTTCACACTGGCAGATTGACAGAATACCAGCTTATTGATGGAACTACTTCCAGCTGTGGAACTGCTTGTGGTTGATGTACAAAATTATGCAGGGGGATGGACCTGTATTCCTGTATTCACATCTTCTACCAACCAATTCCAAATACAGTCAAGGTAACAGAATGTTAATGTGAATAGAATAATAAAACTGGCAGATAAAAGAGAAAAGCTGTAGCCTAACTTTGTACTGATTTGCAGTTTCATACATGCAATGCTTTCTTCTTGAATTGTGGAAGGCTTCAAATACTATTTCACCTGCATTCTAAAGATCCATGATGACAGTAAATATTAATACAGGATACTGCTTTTCAGAAAAAATGTAGTACACTACACAAAGCTAAATAAGTGGCTT
Source organism: Cryptoblepharus egeriae (assembly GCA_030015325.1). Lineage (NCBI taxonomy): Eukaryota > Metazoa > Chordata > Lepidosauria > Squamata > Scincidae > Cryptoblepharus > Cryptoblepharus egeriae. The sequence goes on along the minus strand of JAREYC010000005.1, from coordinate 48,924,638 downwards.
CCTGACCAAGCATAGTTGGTGAGGTCACATAGGTCACAGAACCTCGGGTGACACTTTTCCTTGGAACAGAAATGCTGCCCCCACTGTGGCCACCTGGGTCCTTCCCCCCTCTTGCCCCCTGACTCATTTGAACATGGCTGGAGCAATGCTGAGACATATTAAGGCCTTAGAAGGCCTTCTGATTCTCAACAAAGCCCTCCAGTGGCCTCAGAAGTTCTTCTAAAGCCCTTAAACATCACCTCATTTTCCTGAAAACTTGAAGTGACCTTCTAAGGCCTTCTTTTCTGAGGTTGTGCACAGGCTGATCACCCTCTGGATGTGACCAGAGACTATCTCCTGTCACTTTTGGAGAAGGCGGAGAGTGGCCCGAGAGCTGTACACCTTCCAGCTATGCTACTGCACAGAAGAGACATTAACAACAGCCATTGGAAAAATCACCACGATTTGGTGAAAGGGATATTTGCTCTCCCCCTGCAAAATTTAAAAGCATACCACATTGAAAAGTGCTTCTTTTCCAGTTAGCCAAAACTATGATACCAGAAAGTGTAGTTCTGAGTAAGTTTATGTTTATCCAAATGGTCTTGGTCATTCAGTGAAACCATAGTGTAGCTCCATACTGTCATTGAGAGAACTGATGACTCAAAGGCACCTGGGTGTTCTTTGTTAGTTCCCTACCTGTAGACCAGGCCCATTCCTGTCAACCTATTGTGACTCAGGAAGTCTGGTGTATTATACAGGTATTTCAGTTTATTTACAAACCTTCTTGTGAGCAACAGTGCATGAATCCATCACTATGTGTACTTGCTTAAGTCATAAATCAAAGCGCTGTCAGAACTGTAAGACATAAATCAAAGCACAAAGAATGTCCTCATTAAAGAACACATCCCTTCTTCCTTTTTTTAAAGAAAGAAAGGAAACAAAAATGTAAGTATTACAAATCACTTTCCTTGATATCTGATGTTGACATTATTGCTAAAGAATTATCCAAAAAGCCTCTGCTTTCTGGTCATGATATTTTCTGCATGAACTTCTGCATGCAGTGCTTCTTTGAAGCAATCTAAAATATGGTTACTAAAAAGGGTTTTTTTCAAATAATAGCTATAATTACCTATTTTTTTATTTTCTTGTAAACCACTCTGTGAACTTTTTAGTTGAAAACCGATGTCAGGCAGGCAGGCAGGCAGGCAGGCAGGCAGGCAGGCAGGCAGGCAGGCAGGCAGGCAGAAGAAAGAAAGAAAGAAAGAAAGAAAGAAAGAAAGAAAGAAAGAAAGAAAGGTCAGCTAGCTTTTAGCCATAGCTCTGAGTGCTCAGTTTAGGACCAAGCGAAAGGCTATGGTGATGAAACACAGTTGCACACAGCAAGGCAGCATGTTCATGTGGCATATGAATGACTTTTCAAGTGGTAAGTTCCCACCTCACCATTTAAAATATCTTTGAAAGGCAGCATAGGAAGTGATTAACTGGAATCTCTGTACTTGCTTAATTAAGCAGAGCAGGTTATAGGAGACCCTGGGGCAAACCCAAACACCATTTAGAGTGGCTTTGCTCCATCCAAAGAAAAGCAAAGAAGAAAATGATAGTGAATGAGGTGAAATAAAGATGCTTATGGGGTATGGGTTGTGAATCATCAAGTGGAGTTTAACATGGAGTTCATATTGCCTTCCTCCATTCATGCATTCTGCCAAAAGAGGTATTGAAACCACATGGTGAAAGAGGAGCACAAGCCCTTTTTCACCACACATAAAGCTTTAAGTGTGAACCAGGCCTTGGTGTGATTGAGTAACCACATGGAGGGCTCAGCTTGTATAGAAGACTGTGTAGTTAGTGAGGGAGAGGGCTCCCATTGCTCCTCCATCATGCTATTTCAGCACCACTCCAGATGAATGCATGAACCAGGACCAACAGATACTGTTTAGTAATGCGCTGATTGCACAAAGTCACCTTTTGATCACAACCACAAGAGCTTATCCAAAGAGCTTAACCCACAAGACCTTCAGTTTGCACTATTTGCTGCTGTGATCTTCTTCTCGGGCTGACCAAATTCCTCCCTAGGGAGGGTTGATTCATTCTCTCTTTGATGGTCTTCCACCACCAGATGAAGACCTATTTGCTTTACCAGGTTTTTAATCTGTCAGTGGTTTTAAGCTTTCCTTGTGCAGTTGTTGTTTTTTAACTACTGTTTATTTTATTATGGTTATACTGTTTTAGTGAGTTTTGCCTCATTTCAGTTTTGTGTTAGGGATGTTATTAGCTTCCTTGTAGATCTGTTCATATAGAGGTAGAAAAATGTCTCAACACAAACAGCTAATTAAAATAAACTATCACCTTAGAAGTTCCTATTATCTCTTTTCATAGGAACACAAGAATTCTGCTAGATTTAGACAGACCCATCTGATCCAGCATCCTGTCTCCCCAAGTGGCTATCCTGATGACTCCAATAAGTTATCAATGAAGACACAGCCAGTGCTGCTGTTGCCTCCACCAGCTGGTATTCAGTGGTAAAAGGACCAGCCCACAACCTCCTGATACTTGAGACACTTTTCCAAGTAGCCCATCCCGGTGCTAATGCATGGAAACATAGGACTGGATTACCCAACATATCCCTACATCAATTTGTCTAACCCAATGGGTTTTTTTAAAGTTTGTCCTATCTAATGTTCATAGCTGCCAGTTACAAACCAAATTACTATTTTATTATCTTGAGAATTCTCTTTTGGTGCATCAGTCTGCCAATACATCACAAAAAGCTGGTCACTCCAGACTTCTTTCTACAATACATTATAATGAGTAAGAGCAATAATTATCTCAATAGTAAACATGACATAGTTTTTTCACCTCTAAAAAATTTGGCTGGCCACCCACTTCCTGATATCTGAGAGCACCCAAAGTAATGTCATCTCATTAACTATTATTACTGGTCATCTTTTGTAGGTGGCTCCTCATTATTAACCTACTAAGGAGTCTATACTGAGTCCAGCCCCAGTAGGGTGGGTCCTTTTCTGAGTAGGGTTGGCAGGTTGGGTGATACATTTGGAAAGATTTAATAAATCAGCAGTCATTTTCTAAACAGCAGTAATCAGGGCTGAAGAGCGATATACTCCTCTGAATCATCTAAACAGCCTCTGCTCGTCACGTTTGAGGTGGGGAAAAAGGAGTTAACAAACAAGAGCAATACAATCTTCAACAATTGTTGTTGTAATGAACATAGTTTAACAATAAACATTGTATGATAAAGGTGGGAAAGCCAATTTACATATTTTTAAGTCAATCATTTATTTTTCTTATCTTCATACTATGTTTAATGGAGAAAACTGGCTGTGAATGCTTTTAATGGATCCAATGTGCAATACTGCACCAAAAACCATTTTTTGGGAGTCCCTTGAGACTGCGTCCAGGTCAAGTGGACCCATGTCTCACTCCATTGGCCTCTTCAGACCTCAGAATGCCTTCTGCAACCTTTATATGACCGGAAGAGACTTCTGGTTTGCTTCTGTGACTTCCTGGAGGCCTTCTGAGGCCCATGGAAGTAAAAAGAGTGGGAAGTCAAAAGAGGGACTCCCAGCACTGATCATCAGGTTTTAACCCACTTACTGTAGTGCACAAGGTGAATCACAGTAGGTTTGGTCTAGAGGGTTGACCAACTATTAATTGCCTGAAGATAACATCCAAAGGTCACTAGCTTGAAAACACAAGCCAATTTAAAAACCCCTCAAGAGTTAGAAAGCCTACCCATGTAAACTGCTTTGAAAATACAGAGGAAAAATCCAATGACCTGAAAGATGATATATAAATACCTGTGTTTATTTCCGTTTGTTTAAAAGTTTAAGAACCACTGAATTAGTGTACTATCACAACACTGTTTTGCATTTCCTGCACATAGATTACAAAACAATCCACCCATTGCTGCGTAACCCCAAGTGCCTCCATGTTCCATTCCTTCTCCCCACCCCCTAGTAAAGGCACACCATACTCCCAAATATAGGCTGCAGATATGTAACTGTAAATTTCATAATGATTCTGGTAGTAATTTCCCCCAAGCTAAGCACCTTTGGACAGATGCCAAGTCTGCAGTATTTCACACATCTGATGCCTACATCTGATGCCTGGCCCTCCTTCACTTGGGGCCATAAACAAACAAGAAAAGGGTTTGAATTTGTAGTGTTGGTTGGGTCTTTCCCATCCTCTACTGGTGCCAACAGCTTTCTGGGAATGGTGGAGAATTCACCCTCAGGGAGGTATCAAATGAAGTGGGGTGGAATCAGCTATGAGTTTTGTAGTTACAACTACATCGTAACTTGACAATTTGCCAATCAGATAGTTGGGAAGAGACTCTGCTCAGCAGATTTACAAAATCAGAACATCCCCTACAAGTTCTATCATGGGACCCACCATGATTTGGGGGTGGATTATTTATTTGAGGTGATTTTTTCATTGATTACAGATTATGAAATGGATGCCTAAGAGCCTGACAAGCACTGGATGAAGCAAATACGATTGACTTCACTAAGAAGTCAATCGGAGCTGCTCTTAGGGGCTTTCCAGAGCCCTTTTTCACAGCGGATTACACCATGGAATTATTTTTGAGTGCTTCCCAGCAGGTTATAGTTCTCCTACTTCTGCAATAGGATCTTTCCTCTCTGTCTCCCTTATGTGGGGACACTGTTCTCATTAAAAAAGTGGCCTCACTGGGGAGACCTGGGGTGCCCTAGGTACCATCTTCAATAGCTAAAATTGCTAATATCACTAAAATTGTTCAGAATAAGCCCATATCAAGTCATATACTGATGAGTGCACATTTTCCAGCAGAATCCAATACATAAAAAACCTTTGAAATATCTCCTTCCTATCAAAGGTTATGGCCGAAAAGCTTAACAACAAAAATGTATGGAGCCCTATAGAAAGTGAACCTGAGCTACATCATGCCTTTATTTGTGAGTCAGCAAATGTGCCTTAGTTCACTGAAAAGGGCAGAATGAGGGGAATCCAGAGTGGTCTTGATCCAATGAACGCAATCCCCACAAATCAACCCAAAAGGAAATCCATGATAATTGCATTGAGCCTTATGGAAAGCAGAACTGAGCTTTACAGCCTTCATTCCTCCCACCCTGCTGACCTCACAACAAACCTGTGAGGCAGGTGAGGCTGAAAGTGCACAACTGGCCAAAGGTCAACCAGAAATCTTCCTGACCAAAGAGGGTTTGAACCTCTCAGTCCAACTCCCTAACCATTACACCATCCTGACTCTCACTGAAAATTAAGTTTTAAATACTCCAGGAAAAAACGTCAAAGTTTCCTGATTCACGCTAATTCTAAATATGTTTACTCAGACATAAATTCTATGATTGTAATGTAACTCCTAAGCATGTACATGCGGGCATGCAAAAAAGTAGTACTTTGCCCAGCTGGCTGGAGCACTGGCACATTTGTGACATTCAAGAACCAACATGGTGGAGGGGGAGCCTATATCAGCACAATGTTATTTCTGGATTGCGCTCTAAATCTAATGAGCTAATCAGAAACCCTGGAGTGGGTGATAACAATTTTAAAGTCATCCTTTCTAGCAAGCAATCTTCCTGCCTGTTTGTCTGTATAAGCTTCATGCTTATAACAAATAGTAATGTTCAACATTTAGGCCACAATAATACTAAAAATAAAGTTCATGGGTAGAAATGGTTTGGATGTGTGTCCACTAAACAGAGCTTATCTCTGTTTCATGATAAGCTAATGTTATTCATGTGAAGAAAGATTAGTTTCAAATAAAGGAGGCATTTACTTTTAACGCGCTTAATTCTCCCTTTGGACTTAAAAGTGCTTCCATTTGGTTGGATTGTGTTTAGCATTTCTGAAGTAAACTATAAGCGCAATCCTAACCAATTTAGGCCAGCCTAACTCATCTAGCCTATCTTCCTATGGTGGGGAGGTCAGCATATGTCTGTGCACTGGCCTAATCCCCCAGGAATGCACATAAGTGTCTTGTAGCATTTTTGTGATACCCCAAGGTCAGCACCGGACTTATGCCAGGGCTTAGGGCGACCTAAATGGAGGTTAGGATTGCAGCCTAAATCAAGCTCAAATTGTTCCTGAAATACTTTAATGAAGTGATTGTAGTAGGGAGGTTTCAAGGAAACTCAAGGCTGGTGTTTTTTTTCTTTTGGTTTGGTTTCTATTCTTCAGGAAGGAAATACTCAATACCAAATTTACACCTAACTTCAATCAACTTCATTTGCAGCCACACTATAGACATTTGTGGCAACACTAAACATTCCCATTCAAGTTGAACAAATGGCACCGCCACAAAGAAGATGAAATAGCAGGGATTGACTTTTCACATTATTTGGAAAGAAACATTTACCAGCCCCAACAACCCAGATTTTGGTAGCACAGTGGTTGGCCGTCTGCCAAGAGGGGAGTGCTACGTATTCCTCTTTATACACCGCCTCCTGCATGGCACTGCTCAATTCCAGGAACTGCAGATTGTAAAAACGATATGTGCTTTGTGGTTTGGCACCTCGACAGAGCTTCAGCTCCACCACCACGAGACGAGCTGCCAACATCTGCAAATTATTACGTGTTAAGACAAGGGGGGGGGGGGGAGGCCTGGCTGCTGTGCCGACGTCACTAACCGGTTGCACCTTCTGCTGAGTAACAGGGCAGATTTCTAGAGTTGGAGTACCGCCAAAGCAGGTCACTGGGTTTGCGAGTAATGACACTTCCACAGTAATCGTTCTGGGTTATACCACAAGATGCTGGTAAATAAACTGTAGACACATCGCAGTGTGATGCCGGAGAGAAACTGGGGGAAATAGAGTGGATTCTGAGAGCAACAGAATTTTTGTGTTTTGAAAAAGAGACATGAACTCTGCAATCTTAACCATACTTATCTGGGAGAAAGCTGACTATAATGGGACTGCCTTCTGAGTAGACCTATATAGCATTGGGCTCTTTAAAAAACATAGTTTCATTTTTAAGCATTCATTTTTTAAAAAGAAAAAAAGATTTGGGGTGGCGGTGGGGGGGGTGGAAGAGAGAGAACACTGTTCAAGGAATGCAAAAAAGGGCCATAGCCCTTCTTATTCAAACAGTAATAAGTACGTAGTAATGTGTACTTTAGCCAGCCTGATGCCAGAAGGGTTTGCCACACCACTGTGCGAGTCTCATAACTCACAAGCCCTGAGGCAGATGTTTGCACAAAGAACCTTCCTTCTGAACCAACACTTGTCTTGTCAGCAAGCGTTAAGGCATCATCTTTTTGGGCACTGAAGTGGGAACTGTGAGGGAGCCAGGAGTCCTTGCGGGAAAAGAGTCACCTGACAAGCTGTCATAGGAGAAAAATAGCCTCAACTCCAGGAGCTCATTTTTCCATTCTTTGCTGCCTGAAAAGGGGAACATTTGGCAGGGTGACCATATGTCCAGAAAAACCAGGATTTGTCTGGATTTTCAGCCTCCTGTCCGGATGTCCTACATTTTGGCTTCATTGTCCTACATCTTGGCTTCATTTTGAAACTTCGCGATAGTGCACAGTACCCCATCGTGCCATGTGTCCATGGATTTGTATTGAAGAGCAGAATCCAATGCAAAAATCAGTTTGGAGATATCTCCTTCCTATCAAAAGTTATGGTCAAAAAACAGAAAAACATAAACAAAAAATACGTTTTTGGGCAATTTTTTAAAGCAGGTAGGAATTTTGGCCTGGGATTAGGAATTTTGGCCCTGGGGTTCAGGAATAATCTGGTCACCCTGCATTTGCGAAACTGTGCACTGGTGTCATTCCATTGAAGTCAAGGGACCCTTTGCCAAAAGGGACCTCTGCTATAAGCCATCAAGATGTAAAAACATTGCTTTTATCCTTCAGGGTCTTATTGTGGATGTCCTTGTCAAAGCTATTATATTTTTATGGTTAAAATATCTATAAATCAAGCTTGTTTTACATTCATCACAGAGCTTGAGTTATGGGAGAGGGAGTCCTTATGGAAACACAGAAGCCCCAACCCCTGAATCCACTTAGGTTTAGTCACAGAAAATCCCCCACACCCCCTCCCTCCAAATAGCCTTCTGATATACACCGGCCTCCCCATGCCACCATCTCCCACCTGCCACGTGTGGGAGATTGTGGCATGGGGAGGCCTTCTGATATCAGCAGGAGTTTATAGGTGCTTGCTATTTCCCGTTTTCTTAAACTTCACTTTCTTTTCAGTCTGTTCACTGCCTTGCTTCCTCTCCCTGCTCCATCCCTCAACCTTCCTAAGGTGATCTGGAATCATGTAGTGCTGAGTCTTTCAACAGATGGATCAGGTTCCAGAAGTGAACTGCAGCCCAGGTGAGTCACAGGAGCGCTTGCACCATTTTGTTTTGAGGCTCAGATCTGTTTTGAATTTGAATATTAACTGGGCTAGGGAACTCTCTATGAGGAAAATGCCACTGAGGATTTTGCTTTTGAAGGGGTTGCTTTGGTCAAGCCTTCTAATCTTTAGTGGATCGTCTCAATATTTCACTTTTCTGCCTGTTCTCTCATGTTATTTGCTTAGTTGTTTGTTTCTCAATATAAAAAGTTGGCATAGGTAGGTTGAACAATTAGATTTTTATAAGCATCATTCCATCAGTCTCATATAACCTCCTTTTCTCCAGGTGTTTCCTTCATAGTGCAGTCGTGATCTGGTTCTTGCACTTTCCAAGCTCCTGCAGGCAGTGCAGTTAAGCTTCAGACCGGTTTCTCAAAGATGCTATCCATTTTCTGTAAATTGTGAGCCACCTTGAGTCCTTCGGGGAAAAGGTAGAATACAAATAAAGTATTCTATTCCATTCTTATTGCCAGCTGACTTCTTCAAACTTCAAACTTCACTGCTTTGCACAAATAGACCAGTGACTCTCAGGGCACAGTCCCAACCAATTTAGGGCAGCAAATTTAGGGCAGCATTTCCACATGTGGCAGGTGGGAGATGATGGCATGGGGAGGCGGGTGTATAGGTGTGGGAGGCCTTATGGCACTTTCATGACACCCCCAGGCCAGCATAGGACTTAACCCTAGACTTATGCCGGGACTTGTGCCAATCTAGCCAGGAGTTAGTATTGAACTTCAGTCTCCATTCTGAGCTACTGACCCTGCTTAGCTTTTTCAGGCAAGGCAACAGCTCAATCTCCAGACCATACTGCCTGCCATGGAGTGCCATGGTATTCCATCTGTTAATCTGCCCTGCCTCATCTCCATTCTTCTCTCACCCCCATTCTGCTCTCACCCCATCTTTTAAAATCAAATGCATGCTTTTGCAACACTGCACTCTTCCTTCCTCTCCTTCCTATGTCCTGAAAGAAAAGGAAACACTGAACAACACAGCAGCAGCACATGCTCACTGGAAAAAAACAGATGAGCTAAGGCAACTGCTTGCTTATCCTTTTTTAAAATCTGGCACCCAGAACAATGCGCAGTATTCCAAATGTGCCTGCACCATAGATTTGCATAGCAGTATTAAAGCACAAACATACTATTCCCCTGTTGGTGTAGCAGCACCAAAAACAGAAACATCTGTAAGACTCCAGCTCCACCATGAGGTCTCCATGGACGTGCACCAGCAATTTTGTGGTCTCTACAGACATCCCCCACTTACTGGATGGATTAGGGATTGAAGCACCATCCAATAGTGAAAACCATTGAAAAATGGAACCCAGTCCTTTTCAACTTGCAAATGCAAAATGGTCACCAAAAAAGACATAAATATCACTTGCAAAAGCCTAAATAGCACACATTTATTAACACATAGCCAAAAAACATAAAAAATTAGAGTAAAATGAACAAAGGCATGTGTGGGCAATGATTAATGTATTTGAATGATGCTTATTTACTGAAGAAAGTCATAAGGAAATGCCAGAAACAGTTTGATTACCATGTCACATGCAAATCAACATCAAGGAAAACAATTATAGCCTTTAGGCAAGCAGAGAGAAGTTGAAAGAGTGGAGTATATGTTGAATGAATAAGTTCTCAGTATAATTGAAAGGTGTTGAAAAAACAGAAAACATCATGAGAGAGAGGGACATCTGTATTTATGTAGACTGTTGGCCTTCCTCTGGAACTGGTGACTTCTTTCTTGCTGAATAGTATGGATTCTAGCTGAGCTTCTGTTATTTTTTTTTTTAAATAACCTCCTTGCACTCTGAAGTGATTTACCCTCTGATCGGTCCTTCCTGCTTGCTAAGCCTAATAGAAGAGTTCCCCCTTTCAAAGTAACTTATGTACATTTTTTAGAACTTCCCAGCAGTATATAGTGGTGCCTTGTAAGATGAACACAATTCATTCTGGAACTATGTTTGTCTTACAAAGCATTCTTGGATTATTTTTCCATAGGAAATAATTGAAACTCAGAGGATTGGTTCCACAACCCAAAAATATTCATATAAAAATATTAAGTGTATGTAAAAATGATGACAAAACACTGTAATCAAATTTAAAACACTGTGATATAATACAGAATACAATTTAATAAAAACACTGTAATATACTGTACAGTAAAACAGAAAAAACCTCTATGGCCAAGGATGACAAATGTTCACTAAAAGAATCACTGGTGTCTTTTTGAGAAACTTTCACAAGGAACCTTCTAATGACACTTGTTTTTGTCTCCTTTTGAGGAATTCACGGAAATTTGACATTGTCATTCAACAGATTCATCTCTCGCACTGCTACAGCCTTATTTGGGTGGTGCGTTTCTACAAAATTTTGCACCGTTTCCCAATGTTTACAAATGTCCTTAATCTCATTTGATGTGAGGGATTCCTCCTCCTTATTCTCCTCCTTTTCTGCAGATGAGATGATTCTCCTCCATAATTTCTTGCTGTTGCTCATTATGCAGATCCATGAGTTTGTTCATTTTCCAATGAATTTTCATTGTAAAAATGAAATGCATTGAGAGTGCATTGAGAGGGGACTAGGGGTTATGAATAAGGCAGGAGTGTAGAGTGTAAGTTAAAAGATTTTTATTTATCTCTCCATCACTGCCTGGTACTTGGCATGCCTACAACATGCAATGGAGATTTCGCCAGCACTGCTGCACATTTTGGGCTGGTCCAAGATAGGATAGGGCTGCTGGTGTATCAAGAACTGCTGTCTGTCATGGCCTAAGCATTTTTCCAAAATACAGAGACTCTCTCCACCTCACATGATACATCATCAGAAGGAGGGAATCAGAAGCAGAAATCATTCATCTGATTCTATTGCTGTCTCCATTGCTTTCTATATGAATTATGTTCAATAGTTAGTTCATACAGATAAAAACCAGATTCTGGGGTAGCTCTTGCTTAAAAATAAGAGTCTTGATTCTGAATTAACAAGGCTATTAAAAGAACATGCATATGACAGTATGATGGCTAAGCATATGTCTGTCATGCCTTAAAACTACCACCCTGTCTTTAATAAATGCTTGAAAGAAGCACCTTCTCTGAATTTGACTCAGTTTTCTCCATTCACTGTCAGCTGGAGACCTGATTCACTGCTTATGTACCCTCCTGGCAATCAGAGTAGATTCTGTTAAAATTTACTGGGAAATACGTATTTACAGAGGATCTGGGTTCCCAGATTTCAGCATCATTGCAATCAGGGGTGCAATAATATCAACACTTCAGCCTCAGCATGGCCAAAAACAATGCCTGGCCCAGACGTAAGGTGCAGTGAAGTAGTTGCTCTGAGGTGTGGGCTGGGGCATGCAGCAAATGGCCAGAAGTTGTGAATTGGCACACTGCCGCTGTCTGCAGTACATCCAGGTCCCCATATGTTACATGCTCACTGTCCTTGGACAACAAGAGAGAGGAGAAGGGGGGCACTTCTTCAGATCAGGTCGGCAGGGAGACTACATTGTCACCACTTGGCTTACTTTGAAAAGGTGAGCACCAGAGCGGATGATGATGGGAAGGCTGGAGAATAAAAAGGGAGACAGAACATGGGGACCACTTCAACTTTGATCAGGTCTGACAACAGATTGAATGACTGTGAATGACTGGAAATGCAAGTATCGGTTTTCCTCATAGGAGAAGGCACAGCAACTTACCTCACCTCAGTGCATGCTCTGCTTTATGCACAGCAAGTTAGGTGTGCTGAACCAGTCTCCTGGCCTGGTCTTAAGACAGTGAAGTTGCTGGGCCAGTGAGCTCACAATGGGCCAGGCATGACAACACCCAGTGATGATAAGCAACTGACATCACAAATCCTTCATCCTTGGCATCAGCCTTGCTGTTGAGGTGAGATCTTCACCTGAAGCTCCTGTGGATATCACTGTAAATAGCAAATGGATGGCTGACCTCCATGAATATGTCAAAAGCCATTTGGAGACTACATCATTGTGATTGCTAGGAATACAGTATGAATGTCAAACAGTGGTGGATAAGTTTCCAAAGAACTTACAGGCATCCCCCACTTTTGGGGGATGGGACCAGAGCACTGTCCAAAAGTGAAAACCGTTGAAAAATGGAATCCAATCTTCTTAAGTTTATAAATGTTGCTTCCAATATTTTTATTAGCTAGCAAATTACAAATGGCCCTTTTATCTTGCAGATTCCTGCTGTGATTTCTGCTAATGGATTCTCATTAACTCCTTTGGGAATGGGGTTAGACCAGGAGGTAGAACATATGGGAGGACATTTTTGGTCTTTAGAACAGCAGAGAGACATTGAAAGAGCTGAACATGTGTTGAACGAATGAGTTCTGGGTATACCGGTAAATGAAAAGTGTTGAAAGAGTGGATTGTCAGAAAATGAATGGTCAGAAAGCAGGGGATACGTGTATTCATTTCAGAGGGAAGGACAAAGAATATATTTGAGTCTTGGTATTTGAGAATCAGTTGCCATGCCAACACATTTTGACAAAAAATGCACCCGTGACACTATCACAACTGATATTGATACCTATAAGATTATCTCAGACTAAATGCAAAGTTGTTTGAGCATAAATTCAAGCATGAAAGCATGTAAAATCTTGAAGAAAAAATAGCTCCATGCATGTCCCAGGGGCTCTTGAACACCCTACCGTAGCAGATAATGTGGTGGGCAGGCAGTTCAAAGGATGGACAGGGTGAGAAAATAGGCTGACATGGGCCAGGGGAGGTAGTTTGGAGGCGGGAGAGGGAAGATCACAGCAGAAGCAGTGCAAGCCAAAATCCCATTTCTTTTTCCCCAGTCCAAACCCACTCCTTAAAGTGTCCTCAAAAGCATGTCAGCAAAAGAGATGATGGAGATCCAAGAAAACCTCCTGGAGGCCAGATTGCCTTGAGAAGGGTAAGTAAATAAACCCTAAATGGATTGGGGCCCAAGTCTCATTGATAAGGTTTCATTGATAAATTCCTCAAAAAAAACCCAAATCCAGTGACATCAATTTCCCCTCAACAATTAATTTAGAATGCGTCTGAAATCTATTTCATTGCAGATGACAAAGGCAATTAGGAAGTTGTTTTTTTTTAGTTTGTTATTTATGTTAGATATAGATGATCATGTCATATAAGGGCTGTACCCAACAGTTCATCTAGAAGCAGAACTAATGTTCCTAAGACTTTTCCTATATCTGGTTACCCAGAATTAACTACAGAGAGAACAAAGTGCATGAGCAGTCATATTCTGGGTGTGGTAGTACTGCCAAGCCTCACCCATACTGAATTCTTGGCACCTTCTTTTTCCAAGAGATTAATAGGTCTGGATCAGAACCAAACAGGATGTTTTGCCCATAAATGGGTTAGGAGGAAGATGGAGATATCCCAAGTCAACACTGAAAGTAATTGGAGAAGGCAGCTACAAAGATGTGGGGATGCAACTGCAATATGTAACAGATGCAATATAATGCAATCTAGGGCTTGGCACTGAATCAAGTTCTTTATTACCAGTACATGCCTCTGTCCCTGGATAACAGAGGTGGTTCAGAAGCAAGAAAGATACCTCAAGTGCCCAATCCTGTGCTGATTCTACTTATAACAGTAGTGATATTCCATTAATGTGACTCATTCTCTGCAATCTATGCATGATCTGTATAACTACCACAGTTATACTGTGTAACTATATATGTTGTAAAAGAACAGCACCTCAAAGAATAAATTTTACAGGAAAACAATACTGTACATCGAGGGACAAAGACAGAAACGGGCTGTGGTGGCGCAAATATAGTTAAAGACACTGTTAACAAGCAGGTCAGGGTTTGAAACCTGGATCTTTCTAGATGGGGAGCTCCTGTCCTTAGCCCAGCTCTTGCCAACCTAACAGTCTGAAAGCATGTAAATACAAGTAGATAAATAGGTACCACCTTGGTGGGAAAGGCAATTTCCTTGCGACCGGCCCCTACGACAGGCCGGCCAGGTTTGCATTTGTCACATCCATTGTGGATTGGATGAAACTCTAATTTACAACAAGCAGACACCATCACCACACAGTACAAAGGAGAAGAAATTGCCTTTTTTGTGGAGCAAAAACAGAACTCCCCAGTCCTTGCTATTCTCAGACTGTGTAATTGTACTGTCTTGCCAATTCAAAGATGCTGTCTTTTAAGCCTTTCAACTTCAGGGCCCCTGGACTTTTAACAATTGTGTAGAGGAGGTAATTTCATCAGGCGCAGCTGTAAGATGTATCTATGAAATTTAAGTGTGCATCTACTGGATTTTTAAGTGTTATGTTTAATGTTTTCACTCTATAGTTCCATGATTCAGTGTACAGAGGAGGGATTGCCAAATTACAGCTCAAAAGCCACATGAAACTCTGAAATATAGTGGAAATGATTGGTTGAGATCCTTCTTGCATCACAATTAATATAAAAGATAAATAAAAAATTTTCAGGTTTTAATGTTAATTACCAGATATCAACAGAGAGTCTAGTAGATTAAAGGGTATGTTTAATGTTCATGGTGACTGGATCTAGCATTAAAATGCTTCTTAAATGTTGTGGCTCTCAAACCTCTAAAGTTCATCATACATGGCTCCTTGGCCACCCCAGTAGCACTGGCTGAATCTATTAAATATTGTCACACCTTTCTTTCTTGTTTGTATTTCTGAACTCAGTGGTTACTGAGAAGTCAGCAGGTCTGTGTAGGTGTGCCAGGAATTATTCTAAGAAGAAATATCCATGGCTGAAACACTATCCCTATGGAAACAGAAGAGATGTTACTCTAGTCTCACCAATTTAAACATCTCCCCACTGATGCTCCAAGTAGCACGTCACACAATTTAGTGACTTACTGTAACCAGTTATTTAGCTTCATAATGCCCCTCATGATAATCACACACTTACTAGATGTCTCAAATGAAAGCAAGGAAACGTATCCCTTTGACTGTACCAGTTTTTTTAAAAAAATACTATTATAACTAGATACAGTATGAATGATACAACAGATATTACAAAATTATCGTAATCATTGTGGCCATAATATAGTGGCTCCAGAATCTTTATCAACTGTTTAGAGGAGAAAATTTCAGAGATGCATCTTACAGCTGCACCTGCTGAAATTACCTCCTCTACACAATTGTTAAAAGTCCAGGGGCCCTGAAGTTGAAAGTTTGGGGATCCCTGCTCTAATACATTTATATGTAAATTTATTCAAATTTAAAATGTAAATCGTTCCCCCCCCCCCGACACAGTGTCAGAGAGTTGATGTGGCCCTCCTGCCAAAATGTTTGGATACCCCTTTCTGGTATATGGTTATCTATGCTTAAGTTGAAATCAATGGGCCATACTTCCAATTATGTGCTGGGTTGTGGGTTCTCTAGCCAAGTAAATCTTGGATGCAAAAAGCCCATAAGAAGAGCACCACTGGATTGGTCCATCTAGTCAAAGGCCCATCTAGTCCCATCTGGCCTGTCTAGTCAAGGCTAGACAAGGATTGGCCCATCTAGCCAAAGGTCCATCTAGTCAAGCTTCCTGTATCTCACTGCGGCCTACCAAAAACTTTAGGGAGCACATAAGACAATAAGAGATCTACATACTTGTGCTCTCCCCTGCATTGACATCTAAAATGTTGCGCATGCCCATCATGGCTTGTAGCCTGTGATAGACTTTTCCTCCAGAAATTTGTACAATCTCCTTTTAAAGGCATGCAGGCTAGATGCCATCACCACATGTTGTGGCAAAAAGTTCCAGAGACAAATTACATGCTGGGTAAAGAAATACTTTCGTCTGTCCTAACTCTAAAACACACACACACGTGTGAGTATGTGTTACTGTCCAGCTGAAATGCTTGCGTGAGTTCCTCTTCGCCGATGACACTGCTGTTACTGCTCACTCTGCTGAAGACCTTCAACCACTTATGGACCATTTTAGCAAAGCCTGCTAAGATTTTGGAGTAACAATCAGTTTGAAGAAAACACAAGTCATGGGTCAGGGTGTGGATCCACCTTCCTGTATCACAATCTCTGAACATGAACAACACGGAGGTTGTCCGTGACTTTGTGTACCTCGGCTCAACTATCTCTGACACTCTCTCCTTAGATATTGAGCTGAATAAATGTATTGGTAAAGCGGCTACCATGTTCTCCAGGCTTACAAAGAGAGTATGGCTTAATAAGAAGCTGACGGAACATACAAAGATCCAGGTCTATAGAGCTTGTGTCCTGAGCACACTCTTGTACTGCAATGAGTCTTGGACCCTTTATGCACTGCAGGAGAGAAAGCTGAACACCTTCCATATGCACTGTCTCCAACGTATTCTTGGCATCACCTGGCGTGACAAAGTTTCAAATGACGCAGTCTTGGATCATGCTGGAATCTCTAGCATGTTCACACTTCTGAAACAGCGGCGTCTACGCTGGCTTGGGCATGTCGTGAGAATGGCTGATGGTCGGATTCCAAAAGATCTCCTATATGGAGAATTAGTGCAGGGAAAGTGCCCTAGAGGGAGACCACAGCTGCGATACAAAGACATCTGCAGGAGGGATCTAAAGGCCTTGGGAATGGACATCAACAGCTGGGAAACCTTGACCTCCAATCGTTCAGCGTGGAGGCAAAAGACCCAGCATGGCCTTCTCCAACTGGAAGAGACACTTGTTCGGCAGGCTGAAGCAAAGAGACAAACCCAAAAGCAGCGAAACCTGGGGCCTGGGCAGGGGACGGAATTTATTTGTCCTCAGTGTGGAAGGGATTGCCACTCTCGAATTGGCCTTTTTAGCCACTAGTTTAAAACAACTAGATGTTGTTTTAGGACCTCCAATCAGAGCACGATACCATAGTCTTTCGAGACTGAAGGATGCCAATGCTATTCAAAAATATCCAATTAAAATTTAGTAATGTCACTTCTTACTAGATAGAAAATTAGAGGTTCTGAGCTACTTATTGGTCATCAAACTATCATCACAACAATTCCTGCACCCTTTCATTCTACTATTTTTGGTTCTTTCTTGGTCATCTTTTCAGAAACGTATCTCTTTTTTCACTTCATCACCTGCCTATCTGTTTCCTTAGCAAAAGATGAATTGGTGCAGAAAGCATCAAATTATGTCAGGATCAAAGTACACATGACACAAAATGGGACAGTATGTAGTTACAGGAGCAAGTTCATTTTTATGTAGTATTCACATGGATTGTGATTTTGAATGGGACCACAGCACTGAAGCAGAGGCATTTGACTTGGCCTTTTCCCATTGTAAATTGCCCTCCAAACTAGGTGGTTAAACTCTCACAGTATAACTTCCAACAGTGGCACTTTTAGGATATTACAGCCACTTTGTAAAAGTGTTTTTAGGCAGGGGAAAAAGCATGAAGGTAACACATTAAATACCCTCTAAGTGATGTTGTGAACCTGATCCAAATCGTGTCCCTCCATGGCTGCTACACATGATAAGAGCATTAGCTTGTAACAATAATGTACACCGACACGTTTGGCATCAATCTGAAAGTGAGTTCCAAGAAGGTAAAATTACATGTGGCTTTAATCCGTTTACTGACAGGTTCTTTGAAGGAAATGAAACTTCATTTGTACAAATCTTCACTGAACATTCAGAAAATATTCTGAGATCTTTTACAAGGACATGGGTTCTTGTATCAAGGAACACAGTTGTTTTCAGAACAGCCCATATGTAGTTCAAGTGCCCCACTGACCGACCATTACGTGCCACATCCCAACAAAGTCAATTATTTTCATCACCTTAAGGACAAAGTTAGCATCGAGTCAGCCCTATGTACCCAGTTAGCCTGCTCTTCTGGTTTAAAATTCCAACCTAATAAGCACTTCCAAAAAAGTGGAGAATATTATTATGACTCAGAAGGTTATTACTCTTGTTTATAAGACACACCAACCAATTTTAAACTGGACCCAGGATTATATCATCACCCAAGGGCTCATGCCAAGGATAGCACAATGGATGGAGAACACACACAGTTTGCTGTAATATGAGAAGTCATTAAAACATAATTAACAAAACATTTTTGTGAGGTTTTGTTTTCTTTTTAATATACGTCAGTGACGAATGGATAAAATACTTTTTCGGGAATTAAATAGGGCACTAGGCAAGTTTGAAGTAGGCCCTTTATAAATAAACAGAATATGTTTCATAGGCTACTTAAAATGGAAAGTTGTGTTATAAATATCAGTAGATCCTGATCGCATCAGAAAGCATTCCACGTAAGACAGAAGCTACAAAAAGTGCTTTAGCTGTGAAAATAAACAAGTTGGATATGCATTGTTAGGTCCTAGTGTATTCCATGTGCCTTTGTGTCTAGGATTTTCTTTCAGCAGTCTGAAGAACATTCTATTAGGCAAACACAAAACGGGAAGACACATTTTAATACTCCTGTATAGGAAGGTTATGAGTTTAAATGTCAATAAAAGGCCTTGAGCCAAATACAGCAAAGCACTTTTAAGCTCCATTTATTTCAGTGTGGGAAGAGCTTTTCAAAATCATCATCTTTTGTTTGACCACATCTAAGCTGTGAACACATTTTGCATTCCCTGCACCTGAAATAAGAATAAAATATCTACATTTGCAAGAATAAAATATGCTACATTTGTTGTTCTTTCCTAGTTTCTGCCTACAATAACAACATTAACATATTCACATAAATAAAAAAATTCAGACTTAATGAGATCCTTCTAAAGCATTCCATACCAATGAGTTTGGATCCTTCTATTGCCACTCCTGATCACTGTGGGTCTCTCAGTTTGAAAGCTAATGAGTTTTAGCTGTGCCATGATTCCAGACAATGATGAATAATAGTTGTAATATCCAACAAGATGTTGAGAGAGGGAAGCATCCTGGTGAATATTTTGGTAGGATAAGGGGCAGGTATCGCTAAAGCAATAAATATGTTATGGCTGCGTCAAATATGCAGATTTTTTCAGCAACTAAACAAACAGAAAATGTATTTGATAAATTACAATTGATTTGAAGCCCCTGGAAGCACCCCATGACCAAAGGTGGTTCCAGGATTGGCAGGTCCCAATATGGGGTGCTTACACTCCACTCACCAGGCTGCTCCAGGCAATATAACATCACCACCAACTACTTCCAGGAGGCCCATTTCAGATCCCAGGGGAGCGCAAGCAAGCACACACTTCCATGCTGCCAAATGAAGAAGTGGGAGATCCACCCCTAGCCCTCATATGGGTTAGTGGGAGATCCAACCCCTAGCCAGGGAGGGGGCCCAATGTAAACCACATTGCCCTAAGGCTAGCCCTATCCATGACTGCTTGTTTAGTTTGTCAGTGTTTTTCAAAGCATGGGATGCAACTCCACTGAAGGGTAGTGGTCTAGTTTGTTATGTTGGTATAATAAATGGGGGGCACGTTTGGACTTCATTGGCAAACCTGAAACACTTTAAACCTGAGTGAAATAAACTAAAGGGAAAAGAGCAATAACAAAGCATCTGTAAATTGAATTTCTCCCTTGTGTAACTGACATGAAGCATCTCCATTGAGCAGCACATACATTTGTTTTTTTAAAAAAATCCTCCCTTAATTATGTGATGTTGTTGACACCACAGACCTGTGTTGCATGGCTAAGTGGGTAAACCAGAACATGCCCCTAGAAGCACCTTGTTTAATATGCTAAAACAATGGCCACCCACATCCCACGCTTTCTATGCTCTGACATAACACCAAAAGTTGCCAGAAAAACAACTGGGCTTTTCAACACACTTTTCTTCCTGGGGTTTGGGTGTGCCCAGCAATCCAGTTCACAGAACATGACGGACGGAAGGAAAGAGTCCGACAGGTTTGTGAGGTGTTGGATGTGGAAACTTGAGCACAGCCAATGCAACAGGTTGTCACGTCTAAGCCAGGCATGCTCCCGTCATTTGATGCAAACAACCACTTTGGCAGCATCTCCCACTGCTTTAGGAAGCGCTGAGCCTTTGCTTCATCTGAAGCAATGCACAGAATTGAACATCTTATCTAGCATGGCTAGCCAGTTCAGCCTCCCACCACAGGATTGTCCAACTCCCACATGGAAAGATTGTAATCTAAAAGACGAAACAAAAGCAAGGTGAATTCAGACCTCAGAAAGGTTGTAATTGAAGACCCAATTTCCTTCTTGGCTAATGGGAGAGGAATGTCATGATAACTAAATACACCCTAGGGGGCAGAGATTTAATTAGACAGGGCAGAGCACAGTGTAAATGAGCAACAGATGCAAATTATCACTTCATTCCTAACCATATTTACATGCAAGTAACTCCCACTGATGTCAGTGGAGCTTACTCCCAAGTCTGTATGCTTAGGATGAGGCTGGAATCACATGTATCCTATATGGGCAGGGTGTGTGTGCATGTCTGATAGGTCAATGACAATTCCTGGTTGGATCACAGTGTGACAAATAATCTCACTGTCCAATCCTATCCCCACTATAGTTGTGCCACAAAGTGTGTCCTGTATAGTATGGGAGGGTGACCAGAAGGCTAATGAGAGTGCCAGGATAGTGTAGTGCAGGAGGCAACTCCTGGCATGGGTGCTGAGCTTAGCACTTGGAATGGTGCTTCCTGGCACACCAAGGGACCCCTGGCAGACATAGCCAGTACTGCCACTGCCTCAATTGCCAGCAGGCCCGTCACCATTGCTGGTGCCCAGAATGTCAACATCTCTCCTCCCCTCACCCTGCCATGCCACCATCAGAATGGAAGGCCCTAGTGCAGAGACCCTAAGCCCTCTGGAGTCTTCTGCAGCAGAGCTTGGACGTTACTTGTCTGGGGAACAGCATCCAAGGATCATCTTCATTCCATGTGGTGCTTCCCTCGGCAGCCTTCCAAAGGCCAGCTAAGAAGCAACAGGCCTGGAGGCACCAAGGCAAGACAGGTGTGCGATGCTGGAAGGCTGCCGGGGAGACTGGAGGGTCAGCATGGGGCTCTCCCTGCTGTCCCAGCAACCAGAGCCATGCGTGGGGCTGGTGAAGGAGTGCCTCACTGCTCTGCCCTATTCAAGCTCACCCTTTCCTGCACCTTTCTACTCAGAAGTAAATGCCTTTGCAGCCAATGAAGCATACTCCCAGGAAGGGGTGGACAAAAGCGCATCCTTAGAGCCCACTACTGCATCTCTTTACTGAGAAGTAAGCCCCTTTACAAAAGGTATGCTAAGGATAGGATCCGGCTGTTCTTCAACATCTCCAGCTCCCACAGCAGCACAGAGACAGAGATGCCCCTTGGAGGGAGGTGGGGTGCAAAGGAAGCCAATTTCTGGCTGGAGGACAGAAAAGCCTCAGGATGTGGTCTCTGTATTTGCATATATAACTTTAGAACCATTGACATGAAATAACATTGCAACATTAGTTTGGCATTACACCTCCCAAAGGTTGCTGACCCCTGGTGTAGTGTTTTAGGGAAGTTGAACTGAGACCTGCGAGATCCAGGTTCATTCCACCCTCCATGCCCAATTTCCTACTTTACTAGGATTTTTCCTAAGATCCTGGAGGAGTATATTCCTTCTGTGACAGAAGCTCCCACCAAGAAACAGTTTCTAGAAATTTAAACCCTAATGGGCTGAAAAAGGGTGCATCGCATTTTTGGCCTCTTCTTAACATTGAAGACTGATCAATGCCCAGCCCCAAATTCTGCACCTGCCTGGTAGGAGTGCCTACTGTTGTGGGGGATGGTGCATGAGGTGGGGGGGATGTTGATGAACGAGGGGGGGTTTGATGCACATGAGGATGATGCGCCTGGAAGGGTGATGTGCGTGCACATGGGGAAGGGGTGAAAAGGGGGTGAAAATTCCAACCGGAAGGGGGTGAAATGGGTGCAACATGTTTTCCTCCTACTTTCCATTAAAGAATCCCCGAGTGAGGGACGTTCTGCCCCAACCCCTGGACCTAAAAGTTTGAAATTCAGGGACAGTGTTCCTTCTGTGAAATCAACACCCACCAAGAAGTGATGTTGAAAAATTTAACCCTTAAGAGGCTGAAAAGGGGCGCAACGTGTTTTTGTCCTATACTTAACATTGAAGATTGATTGACATCCAGCAGTTTGGAGCCTCATGTCTGATGCACTGGGAAGGAGGCTGCACTGGGGGAGGGGTACTCATGGAGGATGGTGCGCATGTGGGGATGGTGCATATGGGGGGTTCATGTGCATGGGAGATGTTGCGCATGAGAGGATGTAGTGCATGGGGGCTTGATGCACATGGGGATGATGAGCATGAGGGATGTTGATCATGAGAGGATGTTGCGCATGAGGGATGTTGCACATGAGGGATGTTGTACGTGGGGGATGTTGCGTGTGGGGTATGATGAGCATGAGGGATGTTATACATGGGAGGTGATGAGCATGAGGGATGTTGCACATGGGAGATGTTGCACATGGCATGTTGATGCACATTGGGGCATTGATGCGCATGGGGTGGTTGCGCATGAGAGGTATTGTGCATGGGGGTTTGATACACATGGGGATTTGATGTGCATGGGGGTGTTGCACATGGAAGGGTGTTGCGCAATGGGGTATGGCATATGGAGGGTACGGAGGCAACGCAGGTACATTTCACTAGTATAGATATACAAAGGATATTAAGTTCTCCAAAGCAAGTATATTATACGTGTTTCTTTTTATAATCTTTCCTACTTACATGTCCTTTCTTTTTCTTCTGGGTGCTTATCTCCTTGCACATGTTTTGCTTTACAAGAACAATGAAAAATAACAAACTTATTTTTAGCTGCTTGGAAAAAGCAGTGACACCCAAAGCTCTGTTTGATTCCTTGAGATGCTTGCATGGTTTCAACACTGTCCTACAATATTCAGTCACTGCAGGAAGCCAGAAGTAGGAGAGTGATAAGGAGCTTGGACAAACTCCCCGCCATGTGTGTGTCTTTGTGTGTGTTGCATATCCTCCTGCTTTCAATTTGAAAATGTTCTTTCCTAGTCCACATAAGTAATGCATTTAAAAGGTCAGGTGACATTCCAATTTTTAAAACAGCCAAAGTAACAACAGAAATTTTGTAGAAATAATCCTAGATTTTCTGAAACCTTGTGGCAAATGAGGCTTTTCTAAAGTTATGCAGGCACAAGAAAATCTCTTAATTTCCCAGAGTAGCCATGAAAACCTGATATTCAAGACAGGTGACAGTCGGTAATCACAAGGAGCAATGATTTGAGATCTTTCTTAATCATGTCCCACAATACTTTCAAGTGGAATTGAACAGAAGATTGTAAGCCCCTCAGACTTATCCTCTTCATCTGTATAAAATGTCACATACACTGATCATAGACTCATCATTATCATCCTGTCTGTAATTCACATGCTTCTACATCCAGCAGTTTTGGCTGGGAGTGAGTGAGTGAGTGAGTCAGTCAGTCAGTCAGTCAGTCAGTGACCTTTTGATGATAGATAGATAGATAGATAGATAGATAGATAGATAGATAGATAGATAGATAGATAGATATGAAGTTCTCACAACTACTTGACCAATCACATACTTTTTAATTCAAAAAAGCCATTTATTATGAACACTAATCATCAACATGTTTATGATTCATCCTGAGCCAGATATTCTGGTACAGTTTGTTTAGCTGTTCCATAGTACTGGCACAAATCAGCCTTGAAATTTTATACTCCAGTCTTTGCAGCACATGCATCACTCTGGCACTTTATTGGAGGTGAAGCAGCCAAACTGCCAGCCAAACTAGAGATTGCACACACTGCTTCCCACTTTGATGCGATCCATCCAATCATTTTATTCCCATTCATTCAACTGGGAAGTGCCAGTTCATTCCAGAGGCTTCCACCAGAGGCTCTGAGGTTGGCTATCATTCCAAGGCGGAAGCAGGCCTCCATCAGTCTTGAAAGACCATGGTATCGTGCTTGGCGCTGCATACGCTGCATGCTAAGCACGAAAGCCTGGGTTAGATTGTTATGGAGGATAGGCTGTTACCCAAGCAGCAAATCCCCCCTCTCCACGCCCCTGAATTAGTCCAATGGAAAGGCAGAGCCAATATGATTGGATCCAGCTGCGTCGCAGAGCTGGGCTAAGGACAGGAGCTCACCCTGTCTTGTGGGGCCGACCCGGGTCTCGAACCCTGGCCTGCTGGTTAACAGGCACAGTGTAACAGGCAGAAGAGGGACTTACTATTTCAGAAGTTATGTCTCTAGCCTTCACCATGGGACACTGCCAAGAAAGTGTACACCAATCACAATGTCATTGTTGGTGTTCTCCCCTTTTTGGTACCTGTGGGATGGAAGAAGGGATCTGGATTGGGAAGGGGGTAAAGTAACCCTTCCCAAGCTGATGCTTTCATGGGATTCAAAGGCAAGTGTATCATCATATCTAGTTTGACATAGCACTGCTGTGGCCCAGCAGTTAAAGGTGCTGTGCTTGTCTACCTGAAGGCTGACAGATCAGTGGTTCAAGACCTGAGTACTGCAAGACAGCATGCTCCCATCGCATGCCTAGCAACTGCCAATCAAGAAGTTTGAAAGCGTGCAAATGCAAGTAGATAAACAGGTACCACTTTGGGGGGAAGGTAACAGCATTCCATGTGCTTTGGTGTTTGGTCATGCCGGCCACATAAACACAAAGGTGTCTCTGGACAACGTTGGCTCTTTGGCCTTCTAAAAATGAGTACCATTCCCTCAATTTGGTCAAGACTCTAGCAGGGCAACCTGCAGGGGACAACTATACCTTAACCTCGTTAGACATTTCAGAAAATGAATATGACATGTCTCTTCCAAAATGTCTCTATTCCTTATTGGAAAATGCTGCAGTAGACTATTCAATTTGCTTTTAGCCCTTAAATTTACTTGCAATAAAACAATAATGTCCTTGATTTTCCATCCACAGTGTTCTTTCAAAGGCAGAAAGAAAAACTTTCATAGTACTTCAATAGGGACATGCAAGTGTCATTCATTTCACCTGCAATTATTGTACTGAATGTTGTGTTACATGCACAGAAAAGAAGCCCAGAGAAAAGCCGCCTGATTGTGAATGGAATATGCAAGGCACTTAATTCATAGTTACAGAGGAACATACTGTACAAATTTGGTTCGTACATTCCACCCATTTACATAAGACAACAGTCTCCCTACCCGTCCTCCAATACAGTAGAGGTGGGTTGCTTCAGCAGTCTCATTGACATTCAGACAAATAAACACCCACACAATTACAGCAATGTTTTCTGTGACCCACTTCCCACAGAAGGCATCTGATCATACTTATGTTCTCATACATACTTACAGGAGGAAAAGCATCACGCATATTAATACATCTACACAAACATCTGCCCTTGGAAGTATTGACCTGGAGCATCACAACAGCTTTAAAATTGCATCACAAGATTGAAATGCAAATGGTCTTGCATAAGATAAAACTATGAAGGGAAGGATTTAAAAAAATTGGGGTTCTTGAGGGGTAGCATCTCAATTGTTTTGAAAATAATATATTTGCCCTCCTCACATTCCATGACCACCTGGATATGACCAGCCTTCTGCAAGCTATGGTCCTCCATGGTGGAGCAGGTTTGAGGACCAGAAAGGTCCAAGCATCCCAGAATAGCTTCACTGCAGTGATCAAAATTGTTATGAAAGCACAAGTAATTCCTGAAATGAGAGCCACCTGGACAAGTTCTTCAGGGACCTCAGTGGGATATGTGAACAGGCTCCCATTTGTTTATACCCTCTGCCAGAAGTGTCCTAATTAAAAAATTTCTTAAGGAATGTCAACCAACAAGCCTATTTGCAAAAAGTGCAATTTGGTTTCAAATGAAATAGGAAGTAAAATTTGTCAATTTGGGGATTGCAAAAAGCTCACTAGTCTTTCATTGTCTGCAATTCTCTTTTTAGTTAACATACAGTATAAGTGTCGGCTTTTATTTCTCCTCAGCCTTCTTATCCATCTCAAGATGTTCAAATTAGGACCGCATTTTCTAAAGGATTTTATTGACAGTTGGAATGAAAATTTGGAAGTTGCAACATATGTATGAATGTAGCACTTATTCTATCTATCTACCTACCTACCTACCTACGTACCTACCTACCTACAGTATTTATATACCGCTTTTCAACTAACAAGTTCACAAAGCGGTTTACAAAGAAAATGGAAAAATAATAATAACTAATTAAAAGCTAATTAATAGCTAATTAAAAGCTAATTAAGATAAGAACCTTCAGAATGTGGGTTCCAGACAGTCCCAACACAATTTTGCAGTCTGTGTTGCTTAGTATTACCAAATAAGCCAGATCGCCCTTTGGTTACTCCAAAACTCTGTATGGAGGGCTGTCAAGTTCAGCTTTTCCTACCAAAGACAAATGCAGGCTTCTGGGTGGGAATGTTTCCATGATAGCCATTCTGGAATGTTCCAGGATAACCATCACAAAGAGATTTTTTCATCCATGCAGTCCCGACCTGAAAACAGTTTAGCAATATATGAACAGAGATGGAGACTTCCACATAAATTCCTTCATACTTGACCTATGATAAACTGAGGACAAAAGTTCTGGAATAAGACATCCTAGAATTCAGACATTTGGGAACTTTCTCATTAGCGCAAAAAGAACATTCTTGGCAGAGAAGTTGGTATTAAGTAGATTTTCTGGAACTTTTTACAATTACGCTGAGTACGATGTTGTGTACAAACTGTGCTTGTGAGACTGTGGAAAAAGTTTTTTTTTAATGTTTTGAGTGATATACTGTATTTCTCTGGGGAAATTATACCTTACCAGTGGTGGGATTCAAATAGAACATATGTTCCAAATCTGGCAACAAAGATCCAAGCTGGAAATATTCTTTTGATATGAATATGAGGCCCAAATTCCAAATAACTTTCTAGCACCTTCCAATGGGGCATGTGATGCATCCTGCAATTGGGTGGCAATCTTGGAGACCTCATCAAGGTACAGAATATTTTCTCTCTTATCTTGGAGCTGCGTTGTCCTTACTTCAGTGCTAAGAGGTTGTTTAGGATTGCATCCATATGGTCCACCAATCACAACAAGATCGTAATCCTTTCAGCCAATTGGTCCAGTGAAATTTCCCGCCAATTATGTAATTAGACCAATTTGAAACAACAAATCAGGGGATGGAAGGACGGATGGATGACGACTAGGAGGAGCCAGGGGATATAAAAGCAAGGGGAGTTGTTCATATGTTTCACTATTCTGGTCTGCTAAACTGCTTAAAGAAGTAATAAACCTTTCTTATTGTATGGAACCCATGATATAACATTTTGTTGTATGGAACCCTTGATACAACAGTTATATCTAGCGTAACATCTCTTGGAATATCACATAACAGCTCTACACTGAAGAAAAATGCTCACCATTTCCATAAAGTAAGAGCAAATCAAATAAAACTCCAGATAATTTCTAGTTGCTAAATAATACAAATTAGTCTTGTCAAAATACCAACTGCACAAGCCTAAACTAGCTAACAACCCACACAATAACCAGTATCTAATTTTATGAAGACAAATAAAAGGAAGGCTAAACTTTGTACACTGGCAATTTTATAAGCCTAGAACAGTTCCTAATTCCTCACATTTAATTCACATGGTAGTAATCTCACATCACATTAACTTTGACCTTTAAGATAATATGAAAACCCAGAATTTTAAGAAGTCCCATGCCCTTCAAAAATGAGTAATTCATTCAAGGTACCCTCCCAGGTGCCCTCCTTGGACATGCTGCAAATGCATGCTATTGCTTGCTGACTTCATTATGGTATTTTGTTATTTTAAAAATAACACCAGGAGAAGCATGCAAAATAGTTTGAAACTGCAGCAAGGGTATAGAGCCTCAACACTTGGATCTTGCTGTGGTTTCTATTTCTAACCCCTTTCTGTCTCCCTGGCATGCTATTTATGGTACAAAACAGGTAATGGTACATGATGAGATTAATCACCCGGGATTTGGCTAAATCCTCAAGTCTTTGTCATCATTGTCCCCTCTGCAAATGTCCTGCCATGGTTTCAAGCTGTTTCATGCTCTCTTTCAGCACTATTCCTTTAAAAAATCAGTAATGCTAGCATGGGTAGTCACATCTAAGGCAGCCCTCAGAGGGAAAAATGTGTACATTTGGGATATTCCACTTATCTTAAAAAAGAAGTACTGTTTAGCTTTGTATTAGCCACATTTCATCACTCTTCCTTCCCAATCAGTTTCCAAGCTCTTCCGAGAGTTTGAAAGAAGATTTGATTTCTGTTTCTCAACATGACTAGTCTTGATGTTATACTTTTATGTCATGAACGTTGCCTTTTCAGACATACTCTGTGTTACTGGTGACTTGTCCCAACAAGCTGCTCCATCCTTTTATTTTCCCTCTAGCAAAGTCCTGTGGATCTTAAAGCAATATATGATTTGACCACCACAGACTGTGAATCTTTTTTTCATAGACAGCAGCAGATATGGCCTACTACTTAATTACATTAAGAAATTAGCACAGCACTTGAACCACCCATTGCAAAATACCTCACAGCCTTCATTGCACTTGCCTGTCTGAAGAAGGAAGGGCACAGATGTGGAAAGTGAAATTGGGAACATGAGTCACCACTCAGGTAAGGTCTATACATGCAGGGTGGAAGGAATAAATTTTAATGGCAGATGGGGTTGCTCCACTCACCCTGATCTCCTTCCTAAAACATTACTTGCAGCCAAAAAGGTAGCAAAACTGGGATAGCGGTTCTAGAGCAGGAGTGGGCAACCTTCTTCTGCATAGGGGCCAAAGCTTCAGGTTCCCTACCTCTTGTTCCATAGCCCTGCAAGCCCCACATAGCTTTCCTACAAAGTCATTTGCTAGTTCTAGAAAGATTTTTCTTAAAGGTTTCTAGGAGGCATTAAAAAGCATGATTCCCATACCTATGGTCTGAAGTCACAGTCCATTACCCCCCCACAGCGAGAATAAGGAGCCGGAGACAGATGCTGGATTTAAGGGCCACTTTATTAAACTTTAAACATATTTAAACCCAACACAAGGGACTGCTAACCCGTCGTGCTGGTAGCTAAAAAATAAGGGATGGCGAAAGCCTGGCTCTGGTTTCACACCTCGCACTGAGGGTACCCATCATTACCAACCCGAAGGTCGAGACAGCTGGGCGCTCGGTCAACCAGTTGCCCAGTTAACTTTGCCTAAATCCCAGGGCAGGACTAGCCACCCTGAGCCTACGTCCAGTCCGGTATCAATAGGCCAGGGATGCGTAGCACTGACCCCTGCTGCCTCAGGCAGTCACTGGCCTATCCTGCCTACACCAGCACGACACCTGCCACACGGGGAACCTGGCTAGAACATGGTTCCACTGCCCCATTACAGACAGGATAGCAGTCCCTTAACTAAATTCCACACATATTCCTCTAGGGCCAGGTCAGTAAGATTGGACCCCATCTGCTCTAAAAACATGGGGCAGCTGCCACATGACATGATGGTGATAAATCACCAACCCACCCCAACTTTCCACAAAACGCGCCACGTAGGTGTCGGCCCACTTACAGGCCAATCTACTTTCCGGATGTCCTTAGCCCCCCTCCAGACCCGCCTGGGAAGGAAGGAAGACCAGACAAACCGGACAGCTGGGCACCACCACTTCACAAGTGATAGGACTTGTCTGATCTTCACCCTGGGGTCCACCGTCCTCATCTGGGTCAGATCATTCTCACCCAGGTGCACCAGCAAAACATCAGGGGGTGGGTTGTCACGTAAAAACTCACTAACTATGGGAAGCAGCTGCCCACCCCATTTCCCTCTGGACAGCCCAGGCAATACACATGTCTGGACTGAGGCCGAGACAGGAGCCGGCGCCACTGCGTTCGGCCCACTTCCAGGCCCAGAAGAGGATGGAGTGGCCGATCACCAGGACTCGAAGAGGTCTTGATGAAGAGGAATCTGCAACAAAACCAAGAGAAAGTCACTAAAAAACTGCATCAAAGAAGCAGATCAAACACATCACTGAACTGGTGAAAACAACAAGGCAAATGAGCTCACCCAGAGCCTCATTTGCGAACATAATATCTGAAAGCACCCAAGCGCCATCGTCCGATGCGCCGGATGACCTCTTCAGGAAGCCCTACACTAGAGGCCAATGTGGCAGCGCCAATCTGAAGGGAGTGGACGCTGTAAAACTGTGGGGAGAGACCAATAGTGGTCACTGCCCAAACAAAATCAGCCCAAAACTGGAAAAAGGTAAGTGGTGCCCCATCCGCATACTGGAATAAAGGGCCCACAAATTGAACCACCCTGTCTCTGTACCGAGTAAGAGCCCATACTGGGCACAGGGCGTGACCGGGAATAGCTCTCAACTTGATCACCGCTCCCGTAATCGCAGGATACAGACCGAGCTTTCGAGGGTCACGTCCAACCACCACAACACCCAGGCAGGGTCAGCCGAACGAGACCGCACCAAAACCTCGCTGATCCTAACGGCTCCAAAGAACATAACCAGAGTCACTGTTCGAAAGAGGTCCCTTTTGAAGTCAGAACTACAGCACCGGCCAAACGCCTCAATCAGGTACCCCAAAATCCTAACAGTCACTGGCTTCCGTTGGTCCGGAACTGAAGGTCTGTCCCTACGCATGCCCTCCAGCATGTGTCAGACCTTAAAGTCTTGTGTAATGTCAATTACCCCTTTTAAACCAGCCATAAAGGCCAGGGCCAACAGGTATACAGAGATGGATTTTGGGTGAAGGCCAGATTCGAAGAGGAAAAGCATGAACCTGTGCAGAATTTCTACAGGTAAAGGCCACTCCACAGGCAAACCTTTGGCCTGACAGAAGGCCTCAAACTCTCCCACCTTTCTCTCATAGCTGCTCCTTGTGGAAGGAGCCAGCGACCCCAGAATCAACCTTTGAGCCCTCACGGTCCACGGCTCCACAGCCATTCGGGCATGGGGTCCGGGTCCTGAAGGGCAGCCGGAGTGAGTTGCCGGAAGCGCTCCTCCTGAAAACGAGACAGAGCATCGGCAACCCCATTTTCAAGCCCCGGGACATGACTAATCGAAACAACCAAGTTAATGCGCAGGCACTGCAAAACAAAGGCATGTACCAAACGCATCACCCTTGGAGAACGAGAAGTCTGCTTGCGAATTACATGTACCACAGCCTGGTTATCACACCAAAACCGGACAGTAGAGTTCCGAAATTGGTCTGCCCAGATGTGTACTGCAACCACTACTGGAAAAAGTTCCAAAAAGGTAAGATCATGCACTACATCACTAGCTGTCCAAGAAGAGGGCCAAGGATAAGCGCACCATCTCCCCCTAAAATACACCCCAAAACCATGGCCACCTGCAGCATCCGAATGGACCTGCAAGTCAGCCCGAAGGACTTGCACCTCCCTCCAAAAAGAAGTGCCGTTAAAGTCAGACAAGAAGGTCAGCCAAACCTTCATGTCTTCCTTCATGGCAACTGAAACCCTTACCCTGTGGTAAGGCGCAGTTAAGCCAACCATGGCATCACAAAGACGCCGAAGGAAGGCCTGACCGGGAGCCACTACCCGACAAGCAAAATTCAAATGGCCCACAAGAACTTGCAAATCCTTCAGCGAAAGCTTCCTCACGTGCAAGGACTGCTCTAGAAGGTTGCATAAGGTCACTAATTTGTCCTCTGGCAACCTGGAACACTGTGCTAAAGTGTCCAATTCTATTCCTAAAAAGGTCAAGGTGGTGGCAGGCCCCTCCGTTTTTTCCTCGGCCAACGGAACACCCAACTCTAGACAAAGGCTCTTAAAAGAGGCAAGCAGCCTGTCACACTGATCAGTGCCCGCCGCCCCCATAAAGAGAAAGTCGTCCAAATAGTGGACGACCCTCCCAAAAGGGGACCTCACCCTTAAGGCCCATTCTAAAAAGGTGCTAAAAGCCTCAAAGGCTGAGCAAGAAACGGAACAACCCATGGGAAGAGCTCTATCAACGTAATACCCTCCCTCAAACCACATACCCAGCAGGCAAAAATCACTAGGATGAATAGGGAGCAGCCGAAAGGCTGACTCCACATCGGTCTTGGCCATAAAGGCCCCAGACCCGCAGGTTCACAAAAGACAAACTGCCTCATCCAAGGAAGTGTACCTAACCGAGCACAGGTGGGAGGGGATACCATCATTGACGGAGTCACCCCTGGGATAATATAAATGGTGAATTAACCAGAACTGGCCCGGGGCCTTTTTGGGAACAACACCCAAAGGAGAAACTCTCAAGTTCGGAAAGGAAGGGGACACAAAAGGACCAAGTACTCTGCCAGTGGCAACCTCCTTGGCCAACTTTTTCCACACAACAGCCTCCATACCCTTTACCGACTTCAGGTTCGCAGCCCAAAAGGCACTGCCTGGGCGAGGAGCCGGAATTCGGAAACCCTCATCTAACAAAAACTTGGCAGCTTCCCTATCATGGTAAGCCTCTAACAAAGCAGTCAGCACAGACAGCTTAACTGGGGTTGGCCCCTTTTCCAGCAGCTGGGGTGGTTGAGGTGGCTGACTACCACCACCTTTTCTGCCACCTTTGGCCCCAGATCCCTTATACTCTTTGGCTCTAGTGCAAGCGCTGGCAGGGTGCTTCCCGCCACACACAGCACATTGGTGGCTAAAGGGGCATGACCCCCTGGTGCAGGCTCCGGTAGAACTGAATTCGAAACACGCCCTCTGTCCTTGAACCCCCAAGGCGCCCGAAGACGCCCTGGATACTGACACGGAGTTGCGTGCAATAAGGTGACCACTATCAGAGCGGTCACCCTGGATGGGTTTGGCAGTAGCCACAACCTGCATCCAAAGTTCAAATTTCGGGACAGACCAGTCCAGGGAAGGGTCATTAGCTGCCCTTAACCTGAAGTTCTGATCATAATGGAGCCATGCATTTCCACCAAAATCCCAAAGGGTCCTGTGTAGTATGTCCAGATATTTAATGAGTGCCGGAGCCCTCTTAGGCCTCAGTTGGACCACCACAGCCATATAGATGCAGTATCCATATAGCCCGTTGGTCCAATTATGATCAATTTTGCGACATTTCGCCGCTTCTTGATCACGCTCCGGCTCTCCCACTTTCGGAACCCTCTCGGGTTACTGAAGGACGCCCAGGCACCACGCCGGCAGAGTCCTTCAGTCGCCACCCCCAAGCCCTTAACAGCCAATCGGCTGTCAGCATCTCCCCCAGCCATGCCACTCCACCAGGGGAGGCAAAAGGGCCAGCCCATTATCGGGCTAGCCCCATTCTAGTCAGGGTGATCAGATGCCCAAACCTCAAAAGGAGGACAAGGTCTTGCATTCCTCTCAGCCTGGCCTTTCTAGCGGACAATGGCATGTTTCATGAGAAAAGCTGCAATATTGGACATTTTCACTTTCCCATAGCGCTCAATGCATATTTTTGATTTTTAGTTTTTTGGCCATAACTTTTGATAGGAAGGAGATATTTCAAAACTGATTCTTGCATTAGATTCTGCTCTTCAATACAAATCCAACGACATATGACATGATGGTGTACTGCACACCATTGCAAAGTTCCAAAATGAAGCCAAAACAGAGAAAAATGAAGACCTTTTGTAGGACACCCAGAAAGAAGGCTAAAAAAATCCAGAAAAATTCAGTCGTATTGTCACCCTGATTGTAGTGTCTCATGTTTCTACCATTTCATTCCCACCTCATTCTTCGGCATGCATAGACCAGACTGGTGCATATTGAAAAGCTGGAACTTGTCTTTTGAGCTTTTCTAGGCTTTGCTTTCATATAGAGTTACAGGTAGTTTCACACTGCAACTAAGGGCAAAATCCAGAGTAACTACGGGGAGTCCTTTCTCTGGTGTAAGAACAACTTACTCTGGATTCCAATATGAATTTCCCATAGGTTTTCACTAGGTGGTGCAATAACTACGGGTGCACATAAAGTCTCTTACGTGCTCCCGTAGTTTCTCTGGATTTGGGGGTAAATAAGAAACTTGCAGGAGCAGGGGAAATACTGGAAAACGTACATTTGCTTTAGTGATACTTTTGCCTTATGGCTACAGGATATAGTGGCTACAATGAACACATCCAGGGATGAGTGGTTGCTTTCGAGAACATGACCAATGCTGTTCCAAATCTCAGGTTTTCCATCTATTCTAGAGCAATTAAGCAGCATGCAGATTTGCATGTGCCTTTCTACCACATCTGTAGAAAATTAATGTGGGAAATTAATGAGGGTTGATAGTAACCTTTGATCACTGCCTCTTCCTAATGTTCCTACTCCTTTTCTAACTGTGTGTTTTTATTATAAGCTTACAGGTTGGGTGTGCTCTTAATTTAATTATCATATAGCATCCAGGCTAGTCTGAGTGACCTTCTCATCCCTAAGCATAGCTATTCCCCTTCTGGCAAGGTTGCATACTATCCAATGCATGCAGACCTGCATTTTGGAGAGAAAGGTGGACTGTATAATGGTGGACAAAGGAGAAGGGATGATACTTGACATCTCACTATCCAGCTTCATGTTCTTCTCTTTTGCCTTTTCAGTTGTCATTGCCCTATCTTGTGCTCCTGGTTTATTCATTTTGTGCATTTTTAGTTAAAAGCCATTGCTAGATCAAAAATGCTAGTTCATGTTCTGATAACAGCAAAGAAATGTTGCAGCTATTTTTACATGAATGAAACTTCAACAAACATTCTGCGGCCTCTGTTAGGGCCTAATAGACCACTGAAAACCTAGGACTGTCAAATGAAAGACAGGACGGTCTTGGAGATGATGGTGTTGGAACAGTGCTATCTCCTCCAGCCTTCCAGCTTCTCGTGCTGTGCCCTATGAAGTCTCTATCTGATGATAAGGGCTTTCAGAAGTGACTGAACAACATCTGATCTTGTTCCTCATAATAATGCCAATAGATGTTGGATCAATATCCAATCTTATTTAGGCCTTACATTTTCTGATCTCACAATCTGACATCATAAAGCCTGGACGGCTAGTGTCCAGTCCGCTGCTCTACAGGTCATTGTCACTTTGAGACAGAGCTTCAGAGGTTGAATGAGGATAACAACAGCCCAGAGAACCTGTCATCATCTTTGTAGGCTGATAGGACATGGAAGTGGCCAAGCTGGTGTAGGAGAGGTGGATCTTAATAGAAGCTGCATATACGGATGTGTGTTTGTGCATTCCATTTCCAGCTTGGATCCACACCAAGAAACTCTTCAGATTTATGCAGACAAAAGAACTGGAATAGTTCTGAGAAGACCCAATAAAGACACTGTGTCTGTTAACCAGCAGGCCAGGGTTCAAGACCAGGGTCCCCACAAAATGGGGTGAGCTCCTGTCTTTAGCTGAGCTCCTGCCAACCTAGCAGATCGAAAGCACATAAATGCAAGCATGTAAATGCAAGTAGATAAATAGGTACCACCTTGGTGGGAGAGGTAACAGCATTCCATGCGCCTCGGCATATAGTCATGAAGGCCCCATGACCACCGATGTGTCTTTGGGCAACACTGGCTCTAAACGCTTGTAAATGGGCATGAGCACTGCACCCTATAGTTGGAAACGACTGGCAGTTAACCTGGGGGGGGGGGACCTTTACCTTTACCACACCAAGAAACTCTTCAGATTTATGCAGGCAAAAGAACTGGAATAGTTCTGAGAAGAACCAATAAAGAACAAGCAGCCTATAGAAAGAATAAGTGAAAATGTCTTATTTCTTCTGGGTTGTCTGGTTTGGGGCTGGCCCAACAGCATACTGCACAGGCTGCAAGAGTCGTACTGCATACTGTGGGTCAGCAAGGGATAAGATTGGGCAGTAAGGCTGCAGTCCTATACATACTTTTATGGGAGTAGGCCATGTGGGACAAAAGGAACTTATTTCTGAGTAGAGATGCATTAATTTTGCATGGTTAATAGGGAAAGAATTGATGTTGGAATTTGAAGCTTTGATGTGGTAATGAAAGGCTTATAGTTACCAAACCCCTGATCCAGAAAGTCATATGGCACAACATTTCCACAACATGACATTTAGTGCTAAGACAGCAAATTTTCTTACAGGAAAACATGTGATGATACTAACCCAATGTTTATATAGTGCTTGAAAAAGCTCAGATGCGTCATTTAGGTATGCATTATATGCCACATACACTCGTATTAAGAGTGAATCAATGAAGACATTCAGGGAAGCTTAAGATACTCTTCCTCATCATTTCTGCAAATCAAGAATAAATTCTACACAGTGGTTTTTCTGAAGCTGTTGTTGCTTTTCAAGGCACATCTGTTGTGCAATCCCATAAAATTATTTTGGAGGTCTCCTTACCAAAGATGCAACATTATTAGCTTAGGCAATCACAGGGTGGGGATCTAATGCATAAGAACTGTAATAAATTTGTGGTTCAGTTTTTTTTCCATTTTGTATGGTGCATGCAATGAAATAACGTGACATATCTTTTTGCTTCCTTTTAAAATAATTTGGGCCATGTCTACTTTTTTTAAGGCAAGAGGTAAAACCAGGTGCAATCCATAGAACACTTTGAGGCAGTGCAGGCTACCTGCACTGGTTCCTGAGGATGCAATCCTAACCAATTTAGGCCAGCACAACTCACCCATCTCCCCATTCCCATCGTGGTGTTGGGAGGCCAGTGCACATCTGTGCACTGGCAAAACCATCTGGCGAATGGCGCAGAAGACACTTTTGTGACACCTCCAGGTCAGCACAGGACTTGTGTTAGAATTTGTGCTGACCTAACTGGTGGTAGGATTGCAGCCTGTGTGTCACCATCATGTTTTAAGGAGTGGCCTTAGCTGGTGTAGAGTCCTGTGATGGCTTGAGAGAGGCAGATCCAGCCTCTGTGCTGGCCGGTCGGACTGCACAGGGGATGAAAAAAGGTGGTAGGAAAGCATTCTAGGAGTCAGGAGGTGGCATTTTGGGGCAGAAGAGGATGGAAGAAAAATCAGGCTTGGGAAGGTTTGGAACCAGTGGTAGCAGTGCTTGCTGCCTCCTAACCACCATTCCTGAGCCTTGCAGTCTTACATAGGCTGATTGGATTTGCATCATCTAAATAGCTAGTGAAGATCTGAGGAGGCCATGAGGTGGCAGGGACTTGACATGTGGTAAGGTGCATGCAATATTACCTTATCCCAAGTAGACCTCCAGCTTGCACCTAACCTGTGCTGGGTACTGCACAGACTACTGTGGCCTGGCTGTCCTGGCAAAAATTAGGATTGTGGCCTGCCTGTTCCAATTCAGATTAGGGCTGGGTTGTTCATCAGATCCTTCAGAAACAGCAACTGATAGGCTGAACTGAAAACTGGGTATGGGGACAAGTGATATCTTCCTACATGAAAGCCTTGTGTGTGAGGTATCTGCATCTTCTGGCCAATATTCTGTGTCAGTCAAGCAGGCTGAAGAGAGGCAACTGTCAACATTCAAACTGTCAACTGATAACTGGCCAGACTGAGAAGAGGCGATAGGGGCAATTGAGGAAAGCCAGTTGAGGAGAAAGATGGCAAAAGGGCAGTGGAGGAGAGCCGCTGAGGAGACATGTGGCCAAAAGGCAGTTAAGATGTTGGAAAGGGAGATGGTTTTTCACTGATGAATGTTGTTATATTTTACCTCACAAACAACAGCTGTGGGATGTTACTTGT
Organism: Cryptoblepharus egeriae; assembly: GCA_030015325.1. Classification (NCBI taxonomy): domain Eukaryota; kingdom Metazoa; phylum Chordata; class Lepidosauria; order Squamata; family Scincidae; genus Cryptoblepharus; species Cryptoblepharus egeriae. Next base: position 48,886,736 of record JAREYC010000005.1, on the reverse strand, counting down.
ATAAGGTATTCCCTCCATGTCACCTCCAAGAGCTGATAGCACCAGCCCAATCAGGGGGTCTAGGCTTCTGAAGACAGTTTCAGGCCTATTTGCTTCACAGTATTCCCCTTTGAATGTAATGAAAATACACTAACAGAAGTGCAACAGGAAGTTTTTTTAGGAAATGGGGACATCCGGTTGCTTACGTTTAAATCTCAAATGCCAAAATCCATAGGATTTGAAGGTATCTGGAGCGAATTAAGCGATTTTCTGTGGAAAGATCCTGAGGTAGTTTTAGGACAGCAACGTCTTCCTCTTGAATCCTTGAGTTCTCATCTAATGTCAGCTCTACTGAGGCAGCTTCAGTACATTGTAAAGGACAAGATGTATTAATTGGAATTGAGGCAAAATGCAAACCACATTCACTGTTAGGAGCTCTTCCAGTATGGCACAGAAACCTTTGCAACTGCTCTCATTAGGAGCTGGAGTTATAAATGACTTCCTCATGCCGCCCTTCTTTCCTCTGTGATAAGCAGAGCCAGCCATCTGGCTGGACAGTTTGGGGATGCGCTTCCATTTGCAACACAATCTGGTACTTCCTGCACAAATTGTCAGTATCCACATTATCTTAAGAACAACATTTTTTCATACACGCTTTTAACAGAAACTCAGACTTCAAAACGACAGCACTTCCTCACAAGTTGGAGTGAGATCAAGGAGTACAGTCCACTCATTCTGATGTACTCGTGATGCTGGTGAATTATCTGCTATTGGCTTGTATTTTAAATAGACGAGAAATGTTCAAATGCTGCATGGCTCCCCAACTGCAGTTTTCATTTACTGCAAAAACAATTATCCATGCAGCTCAAGAAAATCCATACAGTGTTCATCTTTGTGGTACCCCTCCTTCTTCCCGTGCAAACCCCCTGTGCAACAACACCCCTCCCATGCAACATCTCCCATACCATTGTGTACCCCTGCTAACTGGTCAAGAGGCACTCTTTCAAGTGGATGTTCCTCTTTTATTTAGCAGGGGAAGCATCACTGGCCCTTTTCACCACAGCAATGGATGAAATCCAGAGTAACTACAGGGAGTCCTTGCTCTGGAGTAAGAACAAGTTACTCTGGATTCCAATTTGAATTTCCCATAGGTTTTCACTAGGTGGTGCAGTAACTACGGGTGCACGTAAAGGCTCTTCCATGCTCCCATGGTTACTCTGGATTTGGGGGTATGTCTAGCCAACAAGCAGGCCCCGTCTAAGTGGAAATAATGCAAAGATGAGTAGTAGTAGTAGTTCTGCCGGAGTTCTTTAACATCTTGGGACAGTGAGCTGTTAACCACTGCTGATTTCATCTCTCCGTAAACCACTTTGGGATCGTTTTGTTGAAAAGCAGTATATAAATGCTGTTTGATTTGATTGAGAAACTATTTTAGCTTTGTATTTATGGTCTGCTTTTACTGGGTCCCATCCTCCTAGCACAGCAAATTGTCAATGTTTGTCTTCCACCATATTTGATGTCCACCTATTTGAAGTACCACTGGCAATGATATCATCATCAGTTGCTTCTGGGTTGGGAGACCGAGTGCAACACCACAAACATAAGTAAGAGCCTCAGGATACACAGGAGGGCTTTGTGAGTATGGAAAATCATGCTTTGGAGCCTACCATTCTTCATGTTCTTAAATCTTGTTGCTGGGTGGCAAGCGTCCTGAAAGTACCACTTGTGTACCACTGGTTGAGAAACATACCCTACAATCCATAGTAACTACAGGTGCATGTAAGAGTCATTTACGTCAACGTAGTTACGGCACCACCTAGTGAAAACCCATGGGAAATTCATATTGCAATCCAGAGTAAATTGTTCTTACATCGGAGCAAGGAGTCCCCGTAATTACTCTGGATTGTGCCCATAGCCTAGTGTCTTTAAGTGCCATTATACTCACAGAGTTTAGCTTATGTGCCAACTGCAGCCCTCAATGAGTTGGGCATAGGCCAGCTATTTCTTTATAGATATATTTATCATTTATTTGATTTATATCCTGCATTTTTCCCCAAGAGGAAATTCAAAGCTGCTAACAGAAATTAAAACATAGTATAAGATACAATGTAAAACAATTTAAATACAATTTTACTGGATAAAAACAGTAAAAAAAGACAATAAAACACAATTTAAAACTACTGGTATATTATATTGGTACATGAGATTGGCACACATGGCTGGATCTGAACCCTTGTAAATACTCACAATACAGTATAAATATGTACCCCTTGTAAGATACTCGCAATTCAGTGTGAAGAAAAGAAATTTGGTTAGGATCTATCCTCAATACTGTGCTTATTGTAAACCCAGTGTTCTGTCTTATGGAGACCATACAGCAATAATGTGACATTTTGCAATGTTCCACATGCCGTTGCACAAACACATGGATAAGAAATTGCACAACAGTGCTATGCAACAATTTTATGTGTAACATATTTCGGCATATGTTGAACAAGCACAAAGCCACATCAGGAATCCATCTGGATTTCTGTGTACAAGAAACCTGCTTTATCCCTTGTTAAATACACAAGCCTCATTATGCAAACGGAATAACTTAGGATATGCTCCAGATAGTATGCCATCAGATTACCAACCTGTGGTGCCAGTTGCACAAGTTGGTTGCACACCAGATGTACAACCAACCTGGAAAAGGCTATGGCATGTTGCATATACAACCAAATTCAGTGTTTTAATGGATGTGTGGATTCAAGAGCTGAGTAATATTTCTGATTTTAAGTTCACTATTTTATTCCATAACGTAATGGAAAGTTAAATTCATTCAAGATCATGGGGAACGTGGACTACAGGTTTATACAATTAAGAGGAGACATGTAGGTGTTCAGAAAGCTAGGAATTTCAAATATGAAGACTTTGATCACTGCATTTCACCATATGAGACTTTTTATCTTGAATACCACAGAATCTAAGATGGTACAGTAAAACCTTGGATTGAGAATAACTTGCATTGAGAGAGTTTTGCAAGACAAGCAAACATTTCTAATAAATCTTGTTTTGCAATACGAGTGACGTCTTGCAATATGAGCGAAAAAAGTTCCGGCTGGGATATTTCAGCTCTCCACCAGCAACTCCTCAGCTTCTCCTGAGAGACCAGCATATGCATGTCTACTCTAAAGGATGCTACGTATGTCTCAGAAGCCATTGTTTGGTTACCCATCTCAGATGGCCAGTGCAAGCCTCACTTGTACCAGAGCAGGCAGGCTGGCCTGCATTGCATTGGTGCAGCTGTCATGCTACTGGGGGACAAAAAGAAAGTTTTCCTCTTGTCTGAGGTAGGCCTGCAGCTGCCCCAAGGGATCAACTTGGTTCTGCACTACCTCCAGAGCACTTCCAAGCTCTGTGCCACTGGGAATCTAGGTTGGGATCTGGCATATTACCAGGTCCCAGGCCTGCCTCCTGCTCACCCACCCCAGAAACTGCCTTCCCTCCTTCTCCATGCCTTCCCCACATCAAACCCCTGTGCTGGCTAAGATCAGACAGTACAACTTTCTTTTGTTTCGGTGCCCAACTTGGTGCAGGGAAACCAGTGCATGTATGTTCACCAGTGTAACTCCCTCAACAGTGGCATGAAACCAAGGGACTTTCATTGGCCTAAGGGTATGTCTGGATTGTACCCTGAGTCACTTCTCAGCTGTAATATTGAGAAAATATTTACATGCTTTCATTGGCTTGTTGCATGGATTATATCAAAACAACTTCCTTGTATAGGACACCTAAGTGAACTTCAGGATTACATCCTAAGCCTCTTTTATTTTTTGGGAAGGGCTTGTGGCTGCCTTCTGGAGTTCCATTTTCACTGGATTAGGACCATTGCAATCCTCTGTGCCTGACCGGAACACAAGCCAAGACACTTTTCCTTACTCATGAGTAAATACAGCTGTGTAGCTCAATTCCACTTCCCATAGGGCTCAATGCACTTATCAGGGATTTCTTTCTGAGCTGATTTGTGAGGGCTGCGTTGATTGGATTAGGACCAATGTGTAGTTGTTGGATTCCGATCATTCTACTCTTTCCAATGGACTAAGGCACGTTTACCTACTCATGAGTAAAAGCATGTTATGGCTCAGTTTCACTTTCCATACAGCTTAGTGCATTTTTAAAAGTTTTTTGGCCATAACGTTTGACAGGAATGAGATATTTCAAAGCTGCTTTTTGTATTGGATTCTTCTGGAAAATACTCATCCAACAGTATATGACTTCATGTGATTATTCTAAAGAATTTTAGAGATTTTAGCTATTTTTAATTTTAGTCACCCCCAGTGTGTCACCTTCTTGAGGGTGGTACGTGAGGCCTAGAGTCCCCCCAGGGACACCACTGCCTTTATGATCAAATCTCTTTACAACTGACTCCCCATTGTAAAACTTACTATATGATGTTGTTCACTTTATGATGGTTTCACAAGTGCAACTAAGGTTATAGGTAACATATAAGCCAGTCAGCTATGCAAATGTTTGGTAACTATTCAGCCAATACCAGCATTTTAAACATTGTGGCTGTGAATCTGGAGGGAACGACATAGCTGATGCAAAAGCTGATGGTTTCACAAGTGCAAGGCATATTAAAGCCTTCCAAGTAGCATCCTAGCCAGTAGCAGTGTTTTGAACATTGTGGTTGTGTGAGATGATGGAAGGATACAGCCTTGTAATTTGTGTTTTATAATTACAACATTGTGTAAACTGATGAGCATGTCCCCTAAGATGCTTTAGGCACTTTTAAAATCATCATGTAGAGAGGGGAAATAGCTTAGTTCTGTGATAGAAAGTTCACGTTCTGAGGCCTTAGAACACATCATTTTAAAAATGCATTCCCAATACAGTGGTGACTCAGAAAGGATTACCATTGTAAAGTGAGGGTATACCATTTACAGAATTTAAACCTGGTCCTGGAGTGATTCAATCCCAGCTTTTTTATTCTCACTGTCCGAACGTAACACAGTGGTCACAATATATTTTCACATTTCAAAGTGCCCTTCTTTCAAGAAGTTTAGGATGGTGTAAATGGTTGCTTCTTCCCTTTTGTCTTCACAACAACCTTATGAGGTAGTTTGAGTTGGAGAAATAAAAATAGGCCTCAGGTTGCCCAGGAAGCTTCTTGGCTGAGCAGGGATTTGAACCTGGATCTTCCAAAACAAACTCCCAAACCACAAAGCTTCCTGGCTCACTTCATATCTGCTTTTCCCTCAATGGCTCCAATAACTTCAGTCAAATCATCTCTGATTTACTGTCAGTCCTCAAAGTGGAACAGTTCTTCAATGGCTAAATAAGGACAGGTTTGTACACTGTTTAGTTACGCAAGGAGCAACTGGAATGAGGAAACTCCTTTTCTCGAAGCATCTCTTAACTAGGCTGGCACAAAACCAAGTTTCCATTTCTTACACTCACTGGATTGTGCAATCCTGCCTCTATGCTACACAAAAACAGCGCACAGAAAGGGAGGGCAGATCGGCCTCTCAGCCACGCTACATCAATGCATATCTTGTCTGGTTCTCTTTGAGCACAGATCTGCACATTTCTGAGCAAGTCAGGTTTTGATGGGCCATTGCTGCCTTTTATCCTTACTGGAGCTTTGACGGGCTGGCATAATAGCCTCTGAGCTCATTTTCAATTCAAAAAACTTTGCTGGATTTGGAAATCAAAGACTGTTAGGTTTTTCCCCTTATTCAACTGAGCAAGTAAGAACTATGCTCCCTTTTTCTCCTGTGAAGTAAATTCAACAAAGCCATGTCCCAAGGTCAAAAGAAAACCCCAAGCAAGTTTCTGCACATACTTCCAACGCAGAAACATTTTGCACAATGAAATCTTCCTGCAAAGGCAGCGGGATCTCTGCAAGAGCCAAACTGAACATTGCATGGCTAATGTCAACTTCAGGGGCAGGACTGAACAAAATGGTCCTCCCCTAATGCATCTTTCACTTCTGCTCAGTCTTTCCATGTATGAACATCCTTCCATGTTTCACTTGCCATTTAACAGACCAGCGATGCACAGTGGTATCTCTAGGGTGTGCAGGCAGCACCTGGTGATGTGCATGGGGACGTGACCACACTGCTTCTCCCAAATTTTAAGGTCTTGGCATTTTTGAATAATACCATCGTGTCATATGTCATTGAACGTGTAATTTTATTCAGTATGCAATGAATCAAACTCTACGGAAATAATTCTATTCTACCAAAAGTTATAGCCAAAAAACCTCATTAAATTACCATGCTCACCTACTTTCTGGGGTGTTGCCCTACCCACATCATGGAAGGGAATCCATTATGAGGATGGTGTGCTGGCCTCCCGCCACTGGCAATGCATATATTGATTTTTCTCTGCTGAGATCATTGAAACAAGTTAAGAAATTTGTGAAAACAGCAAATTCATGATGTTGTCTTAACTTTTTGTGCAGGGCTTATGAGCCACTTCTCTGTATTGCAGTGATTTTCAACCATTTTTTGTCTCAAAGCACACTGACAAGGTACTAAAATGGTCAAATTGTTAAGTTTTGGACAATTGACAAGGCACATCATGCACCCAGCTTACATTCCCCCCATTGGCTTTCCTAATAAAAGACTTTTCCTTAAGCTTCTGTGGCACAACTACAGACCATTCGTTGTACACATTAGTGGTTGAAAAAGGCTGTTGTAATGTGACCCACTCTGGGTACGATACAACAATATAAGAAGAAGCAAGACAAAATCAGCTACTGTGTCAAAACAAAAACAACAGTGTTGGGAACTCAATGTGAAGGATTTGGACACGAGTCATGAAATTTCATGCTTTCACTGAGTCACAAGTCACATATGTGGAAGACTCTAAAAACACTCGAGATCAGGGTTCCCATATGACCGGAATCCCCCAGAGGCCTCCGGAAAACAAGCTCTGCCTCCGGAGGATTCCTGCCCCCCTCCGGGAAGTGGAAAAACGCTGGCCGCCACCGGCAAAAGAGGCTTGGTGGCGGCCGCCATTTTGAATCACACACGCTGCTATGCGAGATGTGCTTATTCTGAGGGGGTGGTTCCTCCCCCTCCCTGCCTCGCTGTTGCTGAGTGGCTGCGAGGTGAGAGAAGGCAGGGAGGGAAAGGAGCCACCCCCACAGTAAAGCGCGGGCGCCATTGCAAGCGGCTGCCTGCCTGCTCGCTTGCTCGCTCTGCCTAGCCCTGCTCCTCTGGGGTTCCCCGCTGGGCTCAGCATCGTCCCTGGCCAGGAGGGGGAAGAGAGGCTGCCAGGGTCAGGGCTGCAGGATCCTCCAAACGCTCCCAGCACCAGCCGCTGCCAGAGGGAGCCAGGTCTGGAGGGGGCTTCTCAGTGGTGGGCCCAGCCTAGCCCAAGAACCGGTTCTCTGGAAGTGGGCGGGGACAGTGGGCGGGGACAGGGTCAGGGGGTGGGGCCAGGGGGCAGGGCCGGGGAGGTTTTTAATTTAAAAATTAAAAAAATTAAAAAATAATATTACTTACTTCTGAGTAGACCTGCACAGGACTCTGAGGCTGCAGTCCTCTCAACACTGGCCTGGGAGTAAGTCCCATTGACTATACTGGGACTTACTTCTGAGTAGACCTGCACAGGATGGGGCTCTGAGGCTGCAGTCCTCTCCACACTGGCCTGGGAGTAAGTCCCATCTACTATACTGGGACTTATTTCTGAGTAGGGAGAGGCAGGGAGAGCATGGTGGCGCTGCGCTCCCCTCGTTCGCCTCCCTGCTGGCCAGGAGAGGCAGGGAGAATGTGGTGGCGCTGCGCTCCCCTCGTTCGCCTCCCTGCCGGCCAGGAGAGGCAGGAAGAGCGTGGTCGCACTGCACTCCCCCCCTTCGCCTCCCTGCTGGCCAGGAGGCTTGGTGCACGTGCGTCCTGCTGGATGCAGGCGCACTAAGCCTCCTGGGGCTCTGCCCCAGGAGACTCAGTGCGCCTGCGTCCAGCTGGACGCAAGCGTACTCAGTCTCCTGGAGCTCGGCCTCAGGAGATGCAGTAGCGCACTGCGTCTCCTGAAGCCAAGCTCCAGGAGATGCGGCAGCCACTAGCGAACCGGTCCCCGTGGCTCTTGCAGCCACGGGTCTGGCCGGCTTGCTATCGTCCACCCCGGTGGAAGATCCGGTTCGGGCGAGTAGGCCCGAACCGGTATCTGCCCACCTGTGGAGCTTCTCCACCAGGTCCAATCCTATGCATGCTTACTCTGAAGTAAGCCCCACTAAAGACAGTGGGGCTTACTCTGTACTGAGGCAAGGAGGGGAAGGACCCATCCCCTCAGACAGAGCTGGGTGGCCAGACGAGATAGGGGCTTGTCCTCTTCATGAGATTGCTTCTATAGCAATCAGGACAATTTTAACCCACCCACCCCCCACGCCCCACCCCCACTCAGAGGTCCAGGTCCCTCTCCCATCAGCCAAGTCTAAAGTCCAGCAGTTGTTCTCCCCGTTCCTGTATCTAACCACTGTGCTTAGCATGGAAAGCCTTGCAGAGGGGAAAAAACTACAGTTCCCATGACTCTCTGTGCTTAGAGATTCATGGGAAGTGTAGTTTTTTCCCCTCTAAGGTTTTCCATACAACTCCTGTTGCTTGCTTAAAACTGCTCTGATTGGGATGGCTCCTCCGCCTCTCTGCCTCACTGATGGACCCTCCAGGCAAGGCTGGGGATGAGGGTGCCTGTTCTGCATTAGGAGGCAGCAGAGAAAAAAAGTTGCAGCCTGAGAGTCCAATCCTTTGCATGCCTTCTCAGAAGTAAGCCCTATTGAATGCAGTGGGGCTTACTCTCAGGTAAAATTGCTTAGAATTGCAGCCTGAGAGACCAATCCTTTGGGTGACTTCTCAGAAGTAAGCCCTATGAAAGGCAGAGGGGCTTACTCCCAGGTAAAATGTGGCTAGGGTTGCAACCCCCCTCCATTTCCCCCCAGATAAATCTCCCCCAGAAACCCCCCACCTGCCGTCCCTGCTGCCTGCAGCAGCCACTACCCTCAGCCACCCCCCACAAACCGCCATGGCCCTGCCTGTGCCCACAACCCCAAGGAAAACCCCCACCAGCCCTGCATGCGTCCACTCCCCCAAGATTGTGAGGGTGTGTGTGTATTACCATAAAAAGGTAATATAGTGTTGAAATTAAGTACAGGAAAACAATACCAGTGTTTTTAGCTTATTTTAACATATCCTACATGTTATCCTACATGTTGTCCTACATTTTTGGGGTATCCTACAATGTTTTTTAATTGCAGGAATTTTGTTAGGAATTTTGGCTTGGACAAGGAGGAATTTTGGACTTCAATCAGGAATTTTGGGGTTGCCGTTCAGGAATTCTAGGTTTGGCATCTGGTCTCCCGGCTCGAGACGGGCTCCATTGACTTGAGTCTCATATTCAAGTCATCAAGTATGTCTGTGTTGTGAGTGGTGGCCTCTCACCACCGGCAATGCATATTTTGATTTTTCTCAGCTGAGATCATTGAAACAAGTTAAGAAATTTGTGAAAACAGAAAATTCATGATGATGTCTTGCTTAATGTTTTTGCACTTTCTTGCAGTCTCTCCCATCTCTCCTGCCCTATTTATAAATGTGCTGAGACAGCAGGAGAGTGAATGAGTGAGTATGAGTCTTGGAACCCACTGCCAATCTTGCCCATTCTTCCCAGGGCACAATCTGCTCATCCCCATTGCCACCCACTTTCCCTTTCCCCCTACTCTTATGTCTTCACAACAACCCTGTTAAGTAGCAGCCTAATCAGGGCTAAAGCTGTGGGCTGTGGGTGGCGCAAGTGGTAAGACACTGTGCCTGTTAACCAGCGGGCCCAAGAGACCCGGGTCGGCCCCACAAGACAGGGTGAGCTCCTGTCCTTAGCCCAGCTCTGTGACGCAGCTGGATCCAATCATATTGGCTCTGCCTTTCCATTGGACTAATTCAGTGGCGTGGAGAGGGGGGGTTTGCTGCTTGGGTAACAGCCTCCATAACAATCTAACCCAGGCTTTCATGCTTTGCATGCAGCGTATGCAGCGCTGAGCACGATACCATAGTCTTCCAAGACTGATGGAGGCCTGCAGTAATCAGGGCTAGCCTTAAGAGTTACAAGATAGCAAGAAGAGGCAGTGAAGGATTATATCAAAGAACTCAGTTTTGGTAAAGCAGCACCGTCACTGGGCTCAAAGCTCTCTCTTTTGCAGGCTTGGAAAGGTTGTCATGACCCCTCCTCAAATAAGGTTTTGCAACTCCATTGAGGTCACACTCCACAGACTGAAGAAAACACTGTCTTATGCCATGAAGATTTTGCTCAAAATGTTCCTTTTTCCAGAATCAAATTAGGAATCTTGCTTCTCTAGGGAGTTACCAGCCTTTACTATAGCAGAGGTGTCCTAACCCCGGTCCAGGATCCAGACACAGCCCATAGCAAGCCCCAATCAGGCCTACAGGCAAGCTTGTAATCCTCTGGAGGCTACACACTTCCTCTTTTCCTGTGAAGAAGTGTTTATGAAGTGGTTTGAAGATCATTCCCTCTCAGTGTGTTGGAAAATATTTATGAAGTGATTTGAATTTATTCATTCATATGTTCCACCTTTAATATGTTCATTTATGTAAATATATTTAAATTTATTGAAATTTGGAATATAAATAAATTTTTCCCCTGATCCCAACTCAGTGTTAGAGAGATTATGGGCACAATCCAGAGTAACTACAGGGAGTCCTTGCTCCGATGTAAGAACAATTTGCTGTGGATTGCAGTATGAATTTCCCAGAGGTTTTCATTAGATGGTGCAGTAACTACGGGTGCACATAATGTCTCTTACGTGCTCACATAGTTACTCTGGATTGTGCCCTATGTGGCGTTTCTGCCAAAACATTTGGACATCCTTGATCCATAGGGTTTTGTCCATTCTGGACCTGGCACCATAATCCTTTTGAGCCAGCTCTATAGTCTGCTGCTGCTTGGGAGAGCCTTCTTTGCAGAGCAGCCATATCACATTAGAGATGGGCAGAGCTGCTCACAACCTGTGGCTCCTAATCCAAAGGGCAAGAGAAGCCCCTGCTAAATCCAAAAATGGAAAGGCATTTGAGGTGGACTTGAAAGAACATGTTAGCAATTAATTCTCTTCAATTAGCAAATAATTCTCTTCAATTAACAATTAATTGTTGTTAGCAATTAATCCCCCTCTTTCCCCAACAAAACTTTCTTGCCCACTCCTTGGAATCCTGTTACTATACAAGGACCTTGGCTTTGTTACTGGTTTATTATATACCCATATTTACTTGAATCTAATGTGTCATCAGATCTAAAGCGCATCCCAATTCTAAAAGGCTTGAGATTAAAAAAAGTTTACTATTGATTGTTCACAGCTGCAATTGTATTCACAGTAATGCACAATCACTACCAGAGTAGTAGTAATCACTACTAGAGATTGTACTAGTGACTTTACAAAGAACATACTTCTAGTGATTGAATCACTACTAATGATTACAAAGCACATTTTTATTACAATACAGGAAACTGTTAAACTAAATACTGACCTCTACTTATAATCAAAATACCATATTTTCTCAAATCTAATTCACCGTCAAATCTAATTCACATCCTAATTTTGGAGACTAAACTTGGCCGAAAAGATGCAGGTTAGATTTAGTAAATGTGGTAAGACTTTTGGATTTATTTGTTTATTTTAGTTACAAAAGTCAAAGCAAAAGAAGGATGCCCTTTGCTCTAACCTCAGTAAGAGAAGACAGCTAAGAAATGTGAGCAATTTTTAAAGAAAGAAACAAACCTTTCTCGCAAACCTACCATCCTTTTCCACTAGCTTATCTCATGGACCCCATAAATATAAATAGAGTGAGGGGGTTTCCCATCTAAACAGGCTCCCTTTCAGCCAGATTAATTCAGTGATGTGACACAATTCCTTGTTTATATGTCGTCAGTATTTATGACCCCGAAGGCAGCTGCGACACTGACTAAGGCAGGCAGGAGGAAAAGATCTGTTAATAAAGCACAGAGCCAGTGTATATACACACAAAGATAGCTTACTCATAAATCAGCAATGGCTGGGAAACTAATCCGGAGAAACTCTGCATGGAAGGGGAGATTGATTTTATGAAAGTGCTTGTGTGACGTGCAGCTGCAGATCAACTTCAATGACTCATTCGCTTTGGAGACCATTCTTTTTCCAAAGAGAGAAAGAGCTACTTGACTGAGGAGGATTTTCCCTGGACTCCATCTTTGCCTTAATTGTCCTCATAATAAACTAGTTTTGAAGGCAGTATTAGAAACAAAGTAAAATTGCAGTGCAGATATTCATGAGGATTTCAGCTCCATTGTGAACGTACTCCAAGAACATAAGAAGAGCCCCGCTAGATCCCAGGGCAAAAATCCATCTAGACCAGCTTCCTATATTTCACAGTGGACACCAGATGTCCACAAGAGTCCTGCAACCTTTTCCTCCACCACCACCCCACATCTGAAACTCCTAGGCAGCCCACATCTAAAGAACTGGATGCACATGTCTGTACCATTGATTTATACAACAACATTATTAGCTGTTTTGTTTTTAATACCTTTTCTAATGATACCAAGCATGGAGTTAACCTGCTATACCCACTTTTCAAGTTGGGTCTTCTTCTCTCTATTGTAAAGTATGTTTTGGTGTCAGTCAACATTTCCTATTTAATGGGAGTTTCTGTGTAGACCACAGGTGTCAAACATAAGGCCCATGGGCTGAATGCAGCCCACTTCACTATTTCAGCTGAACCTTTCCTTCACCATTTCAAGAACCTCTCCTTCACACTTTCCTGGAAGTAAGCCCCATTGACTATAATGGAACTTACTTCCGAGTAGACATGCATAAAATTGTACTCTGGCCCTCAGGAAACACCATTAATGCTTACTTTGACCCTCTTTATGAAATGCTTTAGACACCCCTGATGTAGACCACTTCATATAGTCTCATACAGTCTCAACACAGGGATCACACCCACTCTCCTCCCATCCTGGCTGCCATGCATTGGCTATGCCCCTTGTATGCAAAGCCTGCACACATGCAAGTAGTGGACAAAGTTTTTTAATACATTAGACTTGATGCTACAATGGTATGTAACTGCATTTGGGAAATTGTTACAGATCTGTACTTTTAATAATATGGATATGATTGGGATCTGGAGGAGCTGAACTCTGCTGGTCCCTCCTGTCCAACCTTCTCTCTCCCCCACTACACCTCCACCCTGCACTCTTTTCCCCTTGTTTGCTGTGCCTATACAGTGGTGCCTCACATAAAGGGCTTAATTCATTCTGGAGGCATTCTCTTTAAGTGAAATGCTCTTTAAGTGAAGCAGATTTTTCCATAGGAAACAATGGAAATTCAGACAATTGGTTCCATAATCTCAAAAATATTCATATAAAAATATTAACTGTATGTAAACGATGACATTCAATGTGCATGATCCTATGAAGTTTACCTAGGCTGCAATCCTAAAGACACTTTCCTGGGAGTAAGATCCATTTAACACAATGGGGCTTACTTCTGGGTAGACATGGTTAGGAGGCTGCAGAGACACTTTCCCTGGAGACTTACCTGGGCTGCTGCTGGAGGTGCAAGGTGGCCGGTGTGGGCACTCAGGGGCAGTTAGTGGTAACAGCTCTGGCCGGCAGCCCTTTTAAAGAGCCTCCATGTGGAGCATCAGGGCTGCATAGCACGCTTGCCCATAGCACTTGCTTGTTAAGTGAAGCAGAACTTGTTATGTGAAGCAAAATTTCTTGGAAATTTATGCTTGTTATGTGAAATGCTTGTTAAGCAAGGCACCACTGTATAAGATATTCTGCAATTCTTGTCACAATAAAGTTCTTAAAACTCAGCATTGGTAAGTAACTGATTCCCCCAACTCAGGTCGTTTCCAGTCTTTTTTCATGTTCTGGTGTTCTTCCAAGGGTGAGCCTTTTCCCAGTGCCCACCACAAACATAAGCACTTCATCAAAGAATTAAGTCTTGTGCCCATTCCTCACAGCAATGCGACATCAAGCAAATAGTACGTTTTGCTTTAGAGGATGTACATTTGAAACATATGAACAAGCTCATTCCCCACAATAAAGCCTTTCAAATGCAGTCAGGTATCTTTTGTTGGATCAACAGTCCCACTGCAATCTGAAGTTCTCAGTATCATTCAAATTCATAATAATTTACACACAAGTTACAGTTCTGGAAACCCATTTGGGGATACAGTTTCTGTGTTAGTCATTATGCAAGGTTGTATTACATACTACTGTCCCAAATATATTAAAACTGCCACAGAGGACAATAAGAGTTCTGTGCCGGTCGAAAGGATAGCCTATTGAAGCTGAGAGTCAATATATACAACTAGGCACAGTATTTTTACCTAACAATCCCTCTTTCTATCCCAGGGTATTGCAAAACGGTGATTTACAGAAAACTGTTCTGTTTTTGGTTCAATTTGCAATTTTGATTTTTAGAGAATTATAAACAAGGGTTCCTAGTCAGGTGGCATGACTGCATGGGCTTGCTTGTTCGTCCAAGAATTTTATTCTAAAATACCCCAAAGGCTCTGTTTTTATTAAAGGGTGTATAATTCACCATTCATGTGGCAGAATGATTCCACTGCTTAACTTCTCACTCATGCAGCCTGGATACATCTGCCAACATAAACAGAAATACTCCACAGCAATTGTATACATATGAATATAAAGTATAAATAAATATAAAGGGATTTCATTGGAAATCCTAAATGCATTCACCAACAAGTATGCACGTTTTCACTTATCCAGCCTTTGCAAGCTCAATGTTTAGGAATAGTAAAAGTGAAGGATGTTAAATAGCTGTGCACCTCATGAGGGAGGCTGTCATGATACCAAGCATGAAAGAAGAAAGAAGACTGAAACTTTCCAAAATGAAGGCATTTTCCTTCCAGTTCAATTTTATCCCCCACCACATTATAGCATACACCAAGATGGGGTAGGGTGACTTGAATGTAAACTGGAGGTAAGTAATGCTGCAATCCTAAAGACACTTTCCTAGGAGTAAGACCCATTGAACACTTTTGAGTAGACATCGTTAGGATTGTGCTCTATAACACTTTTTTGCCTAGTTCCGCGTAAGTCTACATGTCATAAGACCCAACTTATGGATCTACTTGGACCTACTTGGCCAGACATGTAGTTTAAGGAGAGAAAAGGAAAGGGATTCGGCAAAGGACATATCTGGGTGCATGCATACACCCTCCCTGATTTCCCCCTACTTTCCCCTGATCACCTCAAAACGCCCTCCCTCTTTATACCCACTACATGCTCCCACTGCCAGCTTACCACAAGTGGTGGAACTTGGGGTGTGTGGCTCCACAGCCACTGTTTTGTGGAAGTTTGAAGTGGCCTGGTGGTGGATCAATTCTGTGACAACAGGACATTAGGATTAGTCCCTGAGGGAGCAATCCTATCCTAGGGCGGCACAACTCAGTGGTCTTCCTGTCCTCGTGGTGATGTAGCGAGGCAAGCGCATGTGTGTACACTGGCCTAACCCTCCCCAGAAGTGCTGCAGAAATGCCTTTCAGCACTTTTGTGATATCCCCAGGCCAGCACAGGATTTGTGCTGGGCTTAGGCCAACCTAGGGCGCAATCCAGAGAAACGACAGGGAGTTCTTGCTCTGGTTGAGAACAATTTACTCTGGATTGCAATATGAATTTCCCATAGGTTTTCACTAGGTGGTGCAGTAACTACAAGTGCATGTAATGTCTCTTACATGCTCCTGTAGTTACTCTGGATTATAGGGAGAAGTGGGATTTAGGATTGCAGCCTAAGTCATATACAAGTCAAAGGCGTGGTGAAATTGAACAAGGTGACTAGCAGGAAACTATGTGGGGTTTTTTATTGGCAATTTGAGTACATGACTGAATGTGCACCATCCCTTCAGGTACCATTTAAAACAACACTATCTGAAACTATTTTTAAAAGTATTTTGGTCAGCAGAAGGAGGGAGACAGTTTATTACTCCTCATGGGCATTAGTTTCCCTGCTCACACAAAATCACTCTATTTCCTGAACTTAATTTCATTTTTTGTCAGCTAGATGGTAACAGATTTTAATATGCTATTTGATGGCCACTGTGTTGCTCCCCTCTTGACTGCTAAGCTTTGCTTCAACGCTTATTTTTCTCTGCCGTTTTTCAAGATTTCACAGCCTTGTAATATCAACAGCCCCCCTATTCAGAAATTTCATGTTTTGAGATACATCCAACTTGTTAAGTGATACCAATCATAAAGTCCATTATAGTTGCACCAAAATGAACGCACATCTATTTCATCAAAATTGAGGTAAGGTGGAGAGGAAGCTTTTCCAAGCTTCAGTTTAATAAAAGGCAGCGTCTGTTCAGTCAGGACTTAAAGTTGTTTTGGGGCAATGTCAGCTTAACAGTATTATCCTATATCTCTGAAAAGCATGCGTTTATAGATGGCCAAAGTGCTATAAATGGAAAATCCATCTTTCGACAAGTTTCATAGGCATTGCACTCAAATCAAATTTATGTATGTTGAAGAAATTGGTTTTATCTCCTACCTCTGATTATCAACACACAAGACAATTAAAAACCAAACAGAGTGGTCTTAGCTGGCTGGTGATCTCCAGGGCATAAGATTTCTTTTTAATCACCCTTTTCATCACTACTCGCTGGAATTCTGCGGAGAGAGGGCCTCCAAAGCAGTGGAAATCACCGATATGTGCCACCAGGGCTTTCAACATGCTTAACCGAGCCCAAAGGCTAAATGGAAGCCAGACTGGAACCCCTCCAAACCCACAGGGCAGGCCTTTGACAGGGTCTGCAATTAATTAAGATTGAAGGAGAGTTTTGAATAACCCTTTTATAGAACAAAATGCCCCGTCAAAGATCCAGCTGACAAACACAACAAAACTGATTTTGTGGTTTCTTTTTTCAAAAAGAAACTTTAATGGTTCAAGACATGAAGAAACAGCTCGTTCAAGTCACTTGTGTGAATACGTTCAGTACATTACAAAGCAGATTTACCCAGTTACAGAATATACAAGGGCACTTTTTTCAGGGACAACCGGTGGCACGAAAACCAGCAATAATATATTCAATTTTAAATATATATTGAGCATGTACAACCTACACCTGGTTTTTCAAAGAGCGCATTTACAAAATAACAATCTTTGGGTACCAAAGCATCTTTCTTATTCAGCACAAGCATTTTTTAAAAGCCACGTCATATACATATACATATTTTTTGTCCTTTGCTCCTGCTAGTCAGTTATGCCACTGACGTTTAAAAATATTCTAAGTTTAAGAAACCTCTCTGTTTTACATTAGAAACACCAACATCCTCTAAATTTGGCCACAACAAATGAAATTATATGATGGTCACACATTAATTGAAAACCGGTGATGTCTCTGACATGGAACGTTTTGATTCGTTTTCCATGTGGAGCTCTTTCACAATACCAAACCATGTGAAGATGACTTGGCAATGTTATATGACTGTGGGAGCCTCAAATCACAAAAGAATGCAATAGAACTAGCCCTTGATCTTTCAGATATAAGGGGGAAAGCTATTTTGGATTGAGGATACATGATATTCTATCTACCTACAGTATTTATATACCGCTTTTCAACGAAAAAGTTCACACAGCAGTTTACAAAGAAAAAGAAAAAATAATACCTAATGGGTCCCTGTCCCTTTCTCCACCAAGTTTTTATAATGTGTTAAAAGTCTAAATTTTTTTTGCATTTGAAGTGTAGAAAAGTGGAAATAAAAATCTTTAACATAAACAAATATGGAATTAATTAATTAATTAATTAATTAATTAATTATAAGTATATTATTACCATTCAATTAATATCAATGAATTAATCGGCAAATTAATCAAAATGTTTTAGGCAGCTAACAGTTAAAATTATGCATGAAGATATAGAAGTGTTTCTCAGTTGTGTAGCTAACGATTACATAGTTCAGTGCTGAAATCAAAATATTGCCCCAAATGAGACACCACACTCTGGCTTCTTTAAAAAGTGAAAATCAGAAGGAGGAAACTTACCTCCGCCTTACCAGCAGCTCATCACCCGATTACTGTGCCACCTCCTGCAAGCCAGTGGCATAGCTAAGCCCCCACCTGATTCAGGGTGACCATATAGAACGGAGGACAGAATGCCTGTAACTCTAACCATTGCATAGAAGAGGGAATTTAGGCAGGTGTTGATTTTTAAATCCTTCTATAATGAGCTACACCTGCCTAAATTCCCTCTTCTATGTAATGCTTAAGTTCTGTATGGTCATCCTGCCCCTATTTAAGCACTGTATGTAGAAAGAGCTTCTTTAATTTCTGAGAAACCTACTTCTTCCTGTACACACTGATCTTTCTCATCTATCAATTGGCAGACTTAAATCCAGGAAGCCCTTTTCGGCATTTGCACAACAGCCATCTAACAACTTTAACATCAACATGCAATCGAAAGCTAAATGGGTTGCTGAACGCCCAGATACAGGCAGCTATATAGATGATCCTTCTCGAAAGGTGCCAGGTTTTGACCTACCCTGCCAGCATTGCTCAACTCTGAACAGGATCTGTGCCCAACACACTGTCTACCAGGACTCAATGTTTAAGTGATGTCTTGTGTCTACCCCTGAGTGTGACTGTGGTGCTCCTCGACAAAATACTCATCACACATCACATTGTGTCCGAGTGTCTGATTTTTTTAACACAGACCACTCTGTCCTTGAATGGCTGGGTGGACTGGACATTAACATTTAATTTACCATAAGTCCAAGTATTTGCTGTACAGTAAATCTATATACAGTGGACACTCACATATCAAGTTTAATTTGTTCTGGAAGCATGCTTGTTATATGATACACTCTTTATGTGAAGCAGATTTTCCCACAGGAAATAATGGAAACTCAGACGATTGGTTCCACAACCCAAAAAATATTCATATAAAAATATTAACTGGATGTAAAAATGATAAGAAAACACTGGGACTGAATTCAAAACATGCATTCAATGTGCATGATCCTATGAATTTACTTAGGCTGCAATCCTAAAGACACTTTCCTGGGAGTAAGACCCATTTAACACAATGGGGCTTACTTCTGGGTAGACATGCTTAGGAGGCTGCAATAAAAGACACTTTCAAAGTGTCTCTCCACTTTCTCCTTCTCTTCATCCTGAGCCTCTCTCACCCCTGCTCCCTTCTGGCTAGTCCTGAGCTGCTTCCCTCTTCTCCACTGCTGTCCTCTCCATGCCCGGCCACAGGAGGAACAGCACGGAAGTGTTGCTTTCGCTATGGGCAGGCGCGCTAGGCAGCCCTGATGCTTTTTAAAAGGGCTGCCGGCCAGTGCATCTGCCCAAACTGCCAACAAGTGTGCTTGTTAAGTGAAGCAACACTTGTTATGTGAGGCAGAATTCTAGATAAATTTTTGCTTGTTATGTGGATCACTTGTTAAGTGAGGTACTACTGTATATAAAAATGAAAATCACACACAGACTCACAGACTCACTGAATCATCAACACCCAGCCAAAACCGCTGGGCCTAGAAGCGTGAAATTTGGGGTGGGTGTTCCTTCCATAATGGAGGGAGTCACTAAGAATCAGTTTTTGGAAATTCCAGCCAGAAGAGTGTGAAATGGGGCGCAACACATTTTCCTCCCTATATGTTCCATTGAAGAACCCCTGACTGAGGGACACTCTGCCCCAACCCCCAGACCTAGAAGCATGAAATCTGGGGAGGGTGTTCCTTCTGTCACATGAATACCCACCAAGAACGAATGTGGAGAAATTTAACCATTAAAGGGCTGAAAAGGGCTCCTTTTTGTCCTATGCTTAACATGGAAGACAGACCAACATCCAGCCAATTTGGTGCTCAGTACCTGGTGCACTGCAAGGGGGATCTTGTTCGGAGGGATGGGTTGCACTGGGGAGTGCATAGGGACATTGCGCATGGGGGGATGATGTGCATTGGGGACTGATGTGCATGGGGGTTGATGCCCATGGGGGTTGATGCGCATAGGGGGATGAGTCACATGGGGTGGATGAACATGGGGCATGTTGAGCATGGTGGTGGATACGCATGGGGTGTTGATGTGCATGGGGGCTGATGCACATGGGGGTTGATGCGCATAGGGGGATGATGTGCATAGGAGGGATGATGTGCATAAGGCAGATGAACATGGGGGATGTTGCTCATGGGTGTGCATACGCATGGGGGGGTTGATGTGCATGGACGGTTGATGCGCAATGGGGGGATGCTGTACGGGGAATTTTATTCCCATACACTTTTGCTAGTAAATAAATAAATTCTTTAGTTCATCCTAAATCTGCAGCCAAACAATTTCATTGGATGTCCACTGGTTCTTTTAAGAGAGAGGAACAAAAACTTATCTATCTACACTCTCCAGAACAGTTATGATGATGCTGTCCTACTCCTACCCCTTGTTGGAGCAGCCATGCTAAAAAGGAGTATGGTGTGGGGGGCAGATTGGGAGATTCAGTGGTGGGGACAGATTGGGGAAAGGGAATTTATATCACCTTACTTCTCCAAAAAACCTCCTGCTCGATGATGGATCTCCTCAAACTCTTGTCAGTTTTCTAGCTGGCACAAGGAGCACCCCCATCAAAAGTGAGGGAGCAGCAGGAAAAAGCAGGGTCTTCTTTGTGGAGGTGCCACAATTTGTGGAACTCCCTTCATTGTGATTTACTATCCCCTTCCTTCCCCAGAGGTGCTCTGGTGAGGAGTAAAAACTTTTTGTTGCGTTTATGCTGTAAATGGGTGTTTTATGATGAGTGGCATTTTATTGCTTTTACTACTACGTAATTGCCACCTTTTATTGTAATCTTTTATGAGTTCTTTTCATTGCTGCTTTGATTGCCTTTTATGGTTTTACTACTTATTACTGCCTTGTGCTGTTTTATTGCTGCTCTATTGTTTTCTGCTACATGCTGTAGTGCTGCTTTTGATAGTTTTATTGTTGATTGTTTAAATATTTAATCTGTACATAAAAATTAGACTCACTAACTTACTGACAAAGAACTCAGACCCTTTATTGGCATTTTAAAGACAGAACATAAAAACATACAGACTCAGGAACACTGAATAAAATCAATCAATAAAATCAAACTTCCATAAGCATAAAGGTAAACGGCTCAAAGGGAAGTCCATTTCACTTAGTCTTTTAACAGAATTGTGATGTCTCAGACTATATTTTTTAAAGATCCCAATAATTTCAATTAAAATTGAATACTCAAGTGTCAACATACTGTCGTCTGAATAATTTGCACATTTCAATGGAGCTACTTGGATCTGCTAAAGAAATGGTGCAGATCCAAGCAGCCGGTACTGTACTGGGTCACACAGAAGTTGAGCAGTGATGGGATTCAAAGAAATTAACAACTGGTTCTATGCCCATCTGGCAGCCATTTTAAAATGGTTATTTTAAAACTTTATATGTCCTATCTCTCATTAACAACTGGCTCTATAGAGTAGGTGCAAAGCTGCTGGAGCTCACCACTGAAGTAGAGTGACCTTTCACTTGGCCCCAGGCCACCCTTGTCACATCTCCCACTTACCCCTGAATGTCTCCTTTCTACCCTCACCAACCGCCTGCACCAGTTCAACACAATTGGCATGAAATCCAACACAAAGGAGCCAGTACATAAGAGCCAGAGACAGCCTCCCGATGCTTGAGGTGGCACAAAAGTGCCATAAGTGTCACACAAAGTTGTGACATCTCCAGGGGTTTGAGCCAGCCCAAAGATGGCTATGGACTATGTCTTAAGGCTTCCTTTTCTTCCCTCATTAGCTAATAGTCCAACTGATTCTTTGCCAGGTTTTCTCCTTTTAATGTATTTAAATAAATCTTAATTAACTTGCTGTTTTTTAGCAATGTGCTTCTCATATTCTTTTCATGTCCTCCTTATATTTACCTTTCTTTTGTCATAGGCTGGGCTCCCTTTTGTTCTTTTCTTTTGGTCCAGATTTCCATTTACACTGAAGAAAGTCTTCTGGCCTTTTGATGTCACCTCAAGGATACTCATGAGCTATGCTGCTTTCTTCTTGAACTGGTCATGCTTTTCTGACTTAGTGATATGTATTCTACCTGCTTAAGCTTCCGGTATAATAACCGGTTTATACGGTTATTATAAACCGTAATGCACTCTGCAGAGATCTCACTCTTGGCTTTCCTTTTCAACATCCTTCTTACACCTGTCCTCATTTTTTTGGAATTCCCTTCTTTCAAAGTCACATGTGATGGATTTCCTTGAAACTTCCCAATTAACTGGTAACAGTTCTATGCTAAGCACTATTGGTATGATGACACCAAAATAATCTGAAAGTTTATTAGGACCATTTAAGATTTCCCAAAGTAAGCAGTGCATTTTTTAGTTCCTTGGAACTTTTCTTTTTGCTGGATGTTAGGCAAATAAAAAATTCAAGGGGAGTTTACTTCTGTGAATAGTAGCAAAAGCATGTCTGCTCTTTTTAAAATGGAGACGTTATATGACCTCAATTAGGTCAAGCCATGTTAGGTCCAAGCAATCTTTAAAAGTCAGTTAATTAAAATAATACCAGGTGATTAACAAACTAAACACTGAACACAGAAAAGGATTAAGCTACTGTAAGAAAACTAAGAACAAGAAGGCAAAATCATTGTATATTCCTCCTGTCTTTCCCTGCTATCATCTGTCCACTTCCTGGTGTCTAGTTTGTGAGCCCCTCAGGAAAGGGTTCTGTCCTCTCATCTGTTACAAAAAACCCTGTATGTAGATGGTGCAAAAAATATTAAAAATAATAAATCTGCGGGATGGTGGTGGTGGTGATGGTTGGATTGCAATGGCCTACCCACAGCTTCTTCCCAAATTTTTTAGGCAAGTACATTTTTACAATTTCTGTAAAAATATTGCTTAAGAGATTTTTTAGTGCTGTATATTTACTCATCTCATAAACTGGTGTTGCACGCCATTTCTCAGATCCGCATGGATGCTATTCATTGACCCAGTGTGGACGTCCTATAAAGGCAAATGATGAGGAAATTAAAAATAAGAGTAGGTCAGGGACTGGAAATTCTTTAAACCCAACCATCAGACCAAACCCACCCTGGAATTCATATAAACTATCTAACAGTAATCTGGAGTTATACTACTATCCTAGGACCAAATTAATCATCATGATGAATGCCTAACATGTTTCACTTGATTTTTGTTCAGCTCTCCTTGGTTTTTGGTTGGTTTTTTTTTCTTTTTGCTTTAATTGCCAGCCCTCTCCTTGCTTGTGGCATGTAAAAGAGATAGCAGCAAAAGCAGATTTTGCAAAGTGGGGAGAGAAGAAGGAGGGAGGGAGAAGCCAAAGCACTTGGATCTTCTTCCTGCTAAAGAGGGAGGGAATATGTGGCCTCCTTCCATTCAATCTATCTTCTCTCTCCTCCCCTCCCTTTACAAACTTCCAAAACATGGGTATGATTAGTGTGTTTGTGTGTGTGGGAGCACTCTCTGGAGAAGCGGTCTGTGATTGGAGTGGAGATTGTCAGAGTTTCATACATTCAAAGACAGATTCATAGAAGCACAGAGTTGGAAGGGACCTAGTAGGTCATCTAGTCCAACCCTCTGCCTGTAGCAAGAAATCCTCCGAGAGCATCTGAACAGGTGCTTGTTGAGCCTCTGCTTGAAGATCCCCAGTGAAGGAGAGTCCACCACTTTCCTGAGTAGTGCTGATCTTTGCTGTGTGTGCACAAAGTGTCATCAGACAAAATGGCTCTGTCTGACCCACACACACACCCCAGAAAAAGATAACTTCCACCTATCTTCCTCATAAAAATATGGGGAAGAAATGGGGAGTATGTCTCACACCATCTTATCCATACTGCTGATGCAGAAACAGTTTTGTGTTCAATGTGGCATACTCATGGGAAAGTGTATATACATAGTAGGATGGCAGCCCGGGCAGAAATAGTGGAGCATATGACATCTTTCCTGCCTCCCCCCAGTTCTCCATCCACTCTTAGCTGCTTTTCCCTCTACTCTTACCCCCATTACAACCAGGGGGAAGATGGATCTCATCAGTGAGACAATCTAATCACTATCATCCAAATTGTCTACTCAAAAGTAAATCCCATTGATTGTGAACCACAGAGCTTACTCTTAGGAAGTAGGGGGCACAGACAAGAATAGGAAAGGGAAGGAAGTAATTAAAATACATTTGACTTAGGGTGAGGTGGGATGGTGGGAGAGTACCTGCTTTGGGTCATGATCCAATGTCATCTTGCTCAGTGTTCCTACAGGGTGTCCTGCCAGGAGTATACTAGCACAGAAAAGAAACAGTACCTGAACCTTGTTTTCACCAGCAAGACATATGGTCTCATTTCAGCCCACAATTTCATATTGATAATCTCAACCCAAGGCCGATGGATTCCTATTAGATGGAGCAGTTTATGGTCAAGAACACTAGAATGGCTGAGGAATCTCATTGATTCCACTTGTACATTCAGCCAATTCCTCACTGGAAAGCTCAGCAGCTGAACTCCATATGGTATCAAAGGTCTTATCCAGATGATCTCTAAAAGAACCACCCAACCCCAATTTTTTCCCCTTGGTGTGGGATGATCCTCCCACAAGCTCATACAGATCACATAAATGGCTTGCATTGTTTGTAAAACTCATCCATGAGTCGGAGTAGGGAAGTCACATTTAGCCAGAGGTTCCTTTCTTTAGGAAAGATGTGCTCTGAAGCACAAAATGAAAAGGGCATTTTTGGAGGATACAGGCCCATATCCTAAAGTCAAATTAAGCCCTTTGCTCTGGAGCAGTTAAGGTGACTTTCCATAAGATAACACTAGAGGGTGACGTAACTGCGTGGACCCGTAACTACTCTGGATTTTGCCCATAGTGTGATTAATGATGCCTTTTATTATGGTTTAAAATGTCTGCTAATGGTGTCCCCAGCATTAGAAGCAAGGCACCATGTGGTACGGGACACAAGGCTAATGGTATGCGCATGTGGTATGCACTCTGTGCATTCCAGATTGTTCAGAAAACCTTCTGAGCCTCCAGAGGACCCTCACATAATGGCGGAAAGTGGGCAAGGAGCACTTCCAATGCAAAATGGCAATAACAGCTCAGCATTCCCAATAGTACTTCAGATTTGTGTGCTGAAGCCATATTTCTGGAAAGACATCAACTTTTCTAAGGATCCACCAGTTTACTGAAATAAGTCACCAGCTGTGTTGGAAGAATACTGTTTACATTGCTCTAAAGTGCCGTAATTATGCCTATGAAAGAATTTTCCAAAGACAAGAAACATATCGGATGCTGACCAAAGGGAGTTTCCAATGTTTATAGAATACAAAGCTCATTCATGTCACTTCTGCATGTTGGAAATTCTAGCCATATGTGATACAGTTAATTCCTCAGAATATGATGCAATTAACCCTGCAAAAAAATTTGAATCATGGGAGATGACGAGGACCATAGATATATCCTCAAGCCCCACCTACTAACCCTCTCAATTTTAGCCAATTTATGTCCCATCATAGGTTTTAAAAAATCATCGCTAAGATGGTTGGGCTCCTGTGGCCCCATCCCAATGTTCATCGCTTGAGTATAGCCTCAATATGTGAGCAAATTCCAAGAAGTCCAAGAACCTTAGGGATCTCTTGAGGAATCCCACAGTGATACCAAGGTGGCTTCATGTCAAAAGCAGTAGGACCTCCCGACTTAGTAACATATTTTTATTTAGAATTTTGTATGCAATTTCCGAATTTACTCAAATCTAATTAACCATCAAATCTAATGCACACCCTGATTTTGGAGACTAAATTCAGCTGAAAAAGATGAGCATACGATTCAAGTAAAGACAGTATGCAAATGTCTGTATCAGGATGTAAGTCTGTGCCTGGGCACAGGTGCCCTATTGCTGTGACAAACTTGCTGGAACTAACCTAATTATGATGCTGACCATTACCAATTCCTGAACCACTAACGAGAAACTAGAGTGGCCTGAGAGAAAACGAGGCTTGGCCATCATTGTTTGGAATGCAGTAATTGTTCATTACAGGCAGAACCTTTATGTTTCCATTCTCTGCATTTTGCAGTGGAGATATATTTTGGCTAACATTCTTAAAGAACGTATAGGATGCCCAACTGCCCTATAGTTATTGCACAGTTCAACTTACTTCTGTGATAACATATTGTACGTATCTTACTACCCCTGGTACTGAAGATTCAGGAGTTGGAATATCCGTTGGTTTGTGGATCCTTGCCAGTGTATGACCTCACCAGCCCTTGATGTCCGCCCTAAGTAACACCTACTAAGGCTACAATCCTAAAAACATTTTCCTGGGTGTAAGATCCATTGAACACAGTGGGGCTTACTTTTGAGTAGACATGGTTAGAATTGCACCCTTAGTAGGATTGTAAATGAGCTGGAATCTGAAACCATCTCTCACCTATTCCCATCCAATGAAACATCTTTACTATTGTGTTTCCTGCCAGAGACAGATAAGGACCTTATCTGACCAAGCCATGGGTTCTTCATCCAGTAAGGATTGTTCTCCTTCACAGTGCTTGTGCTGCTCGTGCTGTGCTTCCAGAGCGACCTGGTTACTACAAATGCCTCATTAGAAAGAAAAGAAAAGAAAAGAAAAGAAAAGAAAAACAATTAACTGTAAGCCACCTAGTTTCCAGTACTTGCTAAAAATAGAGTTACCGAGGGGAAATAACTATTTTTCTTTAATAGCACTGACAGAACATTTTATTAGTTCCTCTCTTTCTGACAGAATAAAGAAGGAAGCCGAAAGCAATTGTGCGTAACAAACTAATCACACCAAGAGGAAAAAGAAAATGAATGAACCACTTTTGGAAATGGAAATTGGAAGAACGCATTGGGAAGAATGCATAGTACAGGTACTTCCATGGAACTGAATTTGCCAAGTGCTTCTGCATGTCTATACACATCCCTCAAACGTTTACCATTTACTACTAGACAATCATATCAGTAGTTCTGGATGTTTGCAGATTAAACTCCACAACCAAACACATTGCTATTACTACTACTATCATTTTAGTACTATGCATTGCTCCAGTGCCCTCTATGTGTTTGGTGCTAAAATGCACGGTGAAGACTAGAACAGTCGAAGGTGATTTAGCCAGAATTATAAGCTTGATAATATACAGTATACAGCTACCATCTAGTGGCTCTGAAGAACATCTGTTGCAGTGAACTTAAACATGGAGTCCTAGCAAAAGCAATAATCCTGCTATGATATTCCAAACATAACTCTTATCTGATTTTCCCCGAAGACCTTTAGAGACCATTTAGATGACAGGTTTGTGGCATAAAGAAAGCCCTAACCTGCTTATCATCATCTAGGTTTATGATGTTAATCTTTAGGAAGTTTATGCATAATATAATATCATTTTTAATCTCTTTTTTTCCATTTGATATGCATGCACATCCTCACATCCATGTAATATCTGTTGGGACTGAGAATCACTGGTGTGCTAATACTACACATATGTGGTCTGCCATGGGGTTAAGAGCTTTGTAAATTTGAATTGGCTTTGCAGAACTTTCTCATGGATAAGGGTTCACCAGCAGTCCTTGCATCTGGCCAGTGTCAAGTCGAACAGCCTTTAGAAGTCTACTGCCAGGTATTCATTAATTGCTCAGTGTAATACCAAGAACCCCATTATGAGCACTATCATAAGAAGCACATTATGAACAATATAAATATTTATTTGAAGTGGTTTGCAATCACATTCTTCCAGCATTCTAAGATTCAGGGAGCGCTGCGGAGGGCAGCCTTACATCTCCTGCAACTCCTGGATATTGCAGCAGCCCTCTGTAAGTAAAAGCACCCCTTTCATTCCAGTTAGTGACATGATCCAGGGGAATCACATAACTGCCACCCCTAAAGGGAAAGGGGCAATATTTATACAAGCTGGTGGATCATGACTCACCAGTTTAAGTACCATTGATCTAGGAAATGTTTAGATTATTACCCTGAAATCCATCATACTTTATTCACAAAACTAATCAAAGAATTGCAAAGAATTGCAGAACAAAAAATACTAGCGTTTATGCCCAAGTGGAACTTAATTTCTTTTGGATGGCACAGCTTCAGGAATAGATTTGCAGAAGAAAAGCCTATACCAATCTCCAAAAACAATGTTTTGTTGTTTTTGTTTTTGTTTTTTGGAAATTGGGAATGACAATAGCAGGTACATAAAAACAAGAAAACTGTAGCATCTTAAAGATCTGGACTGCAATCTGACACACGCTTATCCAGGTGCAAGGACTACTTCAGAGTTGACATACAGTACATAGACTTGCAACAGATTTTTGCTGTGACATAAGCTATACCTAATTGTAGAACTACTCAGACTAGTAACTAGTATTTTCAACCAGTTCCTCAGTGAGGAATGAAGCTAAGCTTATGTTATTATACATCTTTGTCTGAGGATTCTTTTTTGTTGAAACAGATGGATATAGTTATTCCTCTGCGATGAATATATGTATTTGTTTATATAGTCAGCAATTTATACCCCACCTTTAGGCTCCAGAAGGAGTCCCCAAGGTGGCTAAAAACACAAAATGCAACAATTTATTATTATTGAATTTATGTTCTATGTCACAGTCACCAGTTATCTGACTGGAATTGGCTCTATTGTAATTCGGTTCCTAACCAAGGAACTAAGAATCACAAAGGTAACATCTCAATATGTGTGAAGTTCCCAGGAGTACTGCTTTTTGTAACTGGGCAGTTGTGATCTTCTGGAGGCCCATTAAGTTGTTGTTGTCGTCATCATCATCATTTAAAAAACACAGCAGACCATTAACATAAATGATATACCAACTAACAATAAACAATTGAACAGCCAAAAAAAGAAAAAGAAATTTTTTAAGCTTTCATCAAACATCACCAGAGAAGTTCCTATATGACGTTCTGAGACAAGGAATTTTAGAGATAGTGCTACAGGAAAAAAAGGCCTGTCGCACATCCCAGCGTAGACTTGGTATCAGTGCAAAAACCCAATTTCCTAGACTTTTTCAAACAAGTTTGTGCCGTTCTATGATAAGCAAACTTTCTGAGGTGATACTTGATATGAAGCAGCACTGTGACCTCCCCTACTATCCAGAGGAACTACGAGAGCACGTAAGAGATACTACGTGCACCACCTAGTGAAAACCTATGGGAAATTCATATTGCAATCCAGAGTAAATTGTTCTTACACCGGAGCAAGGACTCCCAGTAGTTACTCTGGATTGCACCCCTCACTAATTTGCAAAATTTTGCTTAATTTTATGCATCTGTTGCCATGCAGTCCAAATAATGCCCAACCATTAGTACTATCATTCAGAGAGGTCATGTAAGGGGAAAACAAAAAAGAGAGGAAGGGAAAACCAAATTAAAACCTGCTTGAAATCTGAGCAGCCAAGTTGCAACTCTCAAATGCCCACATGACATTGCATGGTTTGAAGCCTATTTTTTGCCAGTTTCAATGTATTAGTAGAATCACACCCAAAGTTTCCCAAAAATATCAGACAAGTTTACCACAGCAATTAAGCTGTCTACCATCTGCAAAAGATTTAGCCAAGTGGTTTTTCATAATTCTTCCCTACCCGCCCACCAGAAGATATTTTCCTTAAACTTTTCAACAATTTTCTCTCCCATTTAAAAGTCCGAAAGGCATTTGTTTGGCAATTCTTTCTGAGGGAAATCTCTTTCCAGTTCCAAGAATAAGTTATGTGTTGAGTGACATAATCAATCAATCAATCAATCAATCAATCAATCAATCAACAGTATTTATATACCACTTTTCAACAAAAACTTCACAAAGTGCACAATCCTAACCATGTCTACTCGAAAGGAAAGTCCCATTGTGTTCAATAGGTCTTACTCCCAGGAAAGTATCTTTATGATTGCAGCCAAAGTGTTTTACAGAGAAAATGAAATCGCTAATGGCTAATATATGTCTTTTATATTATATGACATGATTTATGTTACAATGAACGTCCAAAACATGTGAATGCTGACAATACCAAATGAAGTTACAGAAGTTTAATGTCTGAATAGACATCAACATCTTTATTGAGAATGTGGATGACAATCTCCTGTAGCTGATCTCTTTATCATTTATTGATTCATATAATTTATCTGGGATTGTCAATCTTCATCAAGTTTTGAACATTCCTTGTAATGTTGTAGCTGTGCTGTAGCTATAAGTAGGGACCTGCAAAAGGTGAGGTTATTTTTCCTGACAAAGGGGCGTGATCCCAAAATAACCTTTTGCAGTCCCTAGCTATAGGGAACAGTATAGCTATAGGGAATGCAGAGGTATTGGCCTGCAGGCTGCCTGGGTGCAACAGTCTGGCCACCTGCCCACCTAGTTGCGATCTTCTCAGTCACTGCTCACAGCTCTTGCCAAAAGTGCTGGAAAAAAAGTTCTTTTCTCAAGAAGGGCAGTGGGAATCATCATCATTAGTTATTTCATTTTCTCTATAAACTGCTTTGTGAATATTTTGTTGAAAAGTAAATACTGTGATTGATTGACTGATTGATTGATTGATTGATTGACTGATTGATTGATCAATCACTGGCCATTTGCTCCCCTTGTTCTGTAGGATGGAGTGTGGGGGGGCAATCAGGGGTGGAAGGACAAGCAGCTGGGGTGGAGGAGGCAACAAATTTTTTATTTTTTCAGTTTTTAAAACAGGTGATGTCACACTTGGAAATGACGTAACTTCAGATGTATTGTACGGGGAATAATGTTTCACTTTGCCCCATGCTCCAGCGTGGCTAGCAACACCAATATGCATACTCATCTGTTTTCTCATATTCAATATGAGTGTGATGTGTGTGTTGGATTGTGCCCAGAAGAAAAACAGGACTATGAAATGCAGCCTAGGAATAGCAAGACTAACACACCTTATTTCCCTTCCCAAATATATGCTATATTCAGGGGAAAAAAATGAGCTCTGGTGTGAATTTAATGGGTCCACTACATGATGTTTAAAGGCTCCCCAGAAGTGCATAAGAACGTTCAAACAACAATAGTCAAGTACATTAAGTGTGCCTAGGGAAACATTGCATTTTCTTGGCCAAGTTTAGACTGCTGTGTAAGACAGCTAAAACTGTCATGAGTGAAGGGTATTCTTTACTGCTACCGCCCATGTGGGTTGCAAGCCTGCTGATTGTTTCCAGTTGCCTGTCTCAGCCGAGTGTTATTTTTCACTCTTCTCGATGGAAACTATTCCAAAGGCACAAGAGCTATAATTTTAACTCTTGTTCTGTAAACACAAATTGCATATGACAAATAACCAAGCTGCCTGCATTCCATGCCTTTTTACTTAAGTGTTTGTGCATTTCATTATGAAGGATCAGGCATTGCCGCAGGAACCTTCACATGAGAGTCAGTGCCACTTCACAAACAAAGTCATTAGCACTGCAAAATGTCACACACAAGCACGTCCAGCTGGGGAAGCACTTAGTGACTTAATTTTTTAGAGTTCATTTTGGAGGGGAAGGATACTGGCCAGAGAATTGGCATCAGACACCAAAGTATTTCCCAAAGCAGAGCAATTAATTATCAATCAACAGTTAATCAACAGTGACCATATGTCCTCTTTTTCCGGACATGTCCTGGATTTTAGCCTTGTGTTCTCCAAAAAATCTTCTTTGTCCTCCATTTCCTTGTGAACAGGTAGCATGTAACCTTCTTGTAATTCATAAATAATATGTAATAAATTACATATAATTGTTTTAAATTTACTAATAAGTAACCTAGAGTTGAAATTAACCACATGAAAGCAATATACTCATATACAGTATGAGTATTTTATAGAATCATAGAATCATAGAGTTGGAAAGGACCTAGTAGGTCATCTAGTCCAACCCCCTGCCTGCAGCAGGAAATCCCCCTAGAGCATCCCCGACAGGTGCTCGTCGAGCCTCTGCTTGAAGATCCCCAGTGAGGGAGAGTCCACCACCTCCCTTGGCAATCTGTTCCACTCCCGAACCGTCTGAACCGTCAGGAATTTTCCCGGATATCCAACCGGAATCTCCTCTCTTGCAGTTTGTACCCATTGGTTCTAGTTCTGCTTTCATATCATATATTTTTCTCAGGCATCCTACATTTTGGAGGGACCTATCCTCTTATTTTGATTATGAAATATGGTCACCTTGGAAGTAAATCCAGCTGAAATGATTGAACCAATTTCTGAATAAATATACTTAGTATTGTGCTGTTATAGCTCAGTTGTAACTAGCATAGGACTGGCTTTATCAACAACAGGACACAATTCCACTATATTGAAATGACATCAAGAGGTATACACAGTTCACCACCAACAGCCATATTAGCAACACAACAGCAGATATCTCCAACCATCCACAAGGTGCAGAGGTGCTACTGTGCTCTGTGGACAGCCTTCTGCTGTTTTTTTAATGGATTGTATTTTTTATATACTGTATGTTTTTTCCCTTTTAACATAGGGAGAATTGCCATGAGTTGCTTTTATACTGGTTTCTTTTAAAAATACAAACTTTTTAAAATTGTGGATTTTATGTGTATTTATTTTATATTATGTTTGAATCATCTTTTTATATTTTGTAAGCTGCTTTGAATCCCTATTAGAGAGAAAAAACATGGTACAGACTGAATAAATAAATACTGCTTTGTAGGACGAGTTTCAGATAATATCCACAGAAGATTTTGGAGGTAAATAAAGTTGTATCCCAATTTTAATTCAAACTTTGCTTTGTGTCTTTTCTGCATGTGGAAACAAAGAGAATGAAGTTTTTGTAAGCTGTTGTATTTTAAAAAAATAACTTTGATTTTAAAATCTGCTGCTTGAGATGTTTACTTGATTTATCTTACCATTTCATCTTTTTAATGTTACAGTCTTACATTTTTCGACATTGAAATTCCAGTATATACGGTAATACTTAAGTGGATGGAACAATGGTCCACTCAGATACCAAATTGGCAATGGTAATTTCCTGAGCGGGTTCGCTATGGAGGAGAATACTACTGTTTTGCCAGGTTGTACTTCTGAGTTTTGACAGTAATGTCATTACTGCTACTACTACTACTATATATATAAACATTTAAATACACAGCACAGTTTATTTCAACAGTTAATTGCGTGTTTTGCAGGCCCAAGGTGATCTTTCAATGAAGGATACTGAGCCAAAAACATTATTGCTGCTCTTTCGAAAACAGCTGAATTGGAATGGCTATTCCTGGTGTTTGAGATCCAATTGCAGAGATTGTGGGGGCCTTGTACAGTATAAGGGTGTTCTTTGGGAAGACTGGAAAGTTGAAGAACATCAAGCTGATTTGGTCCTTGATTCATCATAAAATTAATGCCTATGGGAAGGTGGAATGAGCCAAATGGCATATGAGCCATTTTGTTCATTTGGGCTCATTCATTTTTTTATGACATGGGCAGGGCTGGT
Organism: Cryptoblepharus egeriae; assembly: GCA_030015325.1. Lineage (NCBI taxonomy): Eukaryota > Metazoa > Chordata > Lepidosauria > Squamata > Scincidae > Cryptoblepharus > Cryptoblepharus egeriae. The sequence continues at coordinate 48,853,303 of JAREYC010000005.1, read as the reverse complement.
CTTGAAGAATGACAAGACCCCTGGGAGATGTTAAAACCCATCTATTTGCTATGGAGCAAAATAAGTGCTGTTTTGCCAGATTTTTGATGCAGATGACCAGAACACCAGGATTTTTGGAAAGTGGTCTGAAAAGAAGGGAGACCATCCCATGACTCAGAAGGTCTGGCACAGGCTTTAGAAAGGTATTTCTAGGGGCACACGCAACCTCCTTGGTCCTTGGAAAAGCACACCCTGACCCCACTCTAAGGGACAGTATCGGGGTAATTGACCCCCCTCACCCCACTTAGCATATGTCACGGCGCCCAGTAGCTGCCTCCTTGCAGCCTCCTTTTTGTCAGACTGGGAAAATAAATGGTGTAAAAATGGCAGCCACTAATGGGCTGCTGTTGGGAGCCATTCCGATCCTCCTTTAAAAACCATATTTAAGTAAAGAAAATGCCTGCCATTATGCCACAGATTAAAATCAGCGCACCCCTAACCCTTTCACTAAATGAAAACCAGGGAATTTGCCATAAACAAGCACAACTTTAATGAATAAACAAAAAGTTATTCATAGGATCATGCACAATGAATGCATGTTTTGAATTCAATTCCAGTGTTTTGTCATCATTTTTAAATGCAGTTAATATTTTATGTGAATATTTTTGGGGTTGTGGAACCAATTGTCTGAGTTTCCATTATTTCCTATGAGAAAATCTGCTTCACATAATGAGCGTTTCACATAACAAGCATGCTTCCAGAACGAATTAAACTTGGTACGTGAGGCACCACTGTACTTTAAATCCATTTTTACCCCAATATAGTTTCCATTGTTTATAATGAACAGTTGAAATTTAGCACAGCTGCCCCATGTCAGGCAACACTCTGGAAATCATGGATCCATTAAATTATGTGACTGTACCACATTCAAGTTCAGGTTGAACATTATAATACATCTTGATAAGATTTTTTTTGTTTAATACATTGTAATTTTTGTAATTTGAATTGGTTTTGTGCTATAATAGCAGAGTAACTGTGTTTTAAAAGAGCTAAGTTAATATAGCCAGCGTGGCCTCAGTTGCCCTATAGGCCCCAGGCTTCCTTCAAGCAGTAGCACAGACAGGGTGGACTGGACTGGACAGGTTTTTCCCAGGACATGTGCTCTTTTTTAGCCTTAAGTCCTGGAAAAAAATCTTCACTGTCCTCCTTTTCATTGTGCACAGGCAGCATGTACCTTTCTTATAATTAATGCCATATGTAATAAATTGTTTGTAATAGTTTTAAATTTAATAAGTAATGTGTTTAACCACATGAAAGCAATGTATATGCGTGTTTTCAGCTTTTATTTTGTCATGTCCTACATTTTTGGGGTGTCCTCTATTTGAAGGGCTTTGTACTGCAATCCTAATCTCCTCTTAGGCCAGCCTAAGTACTGGCATATGTCCTGTGCTGACCTGGGGGTGTCTTCTGCTCAACTCCTGAGAGGGGAGGTAGGCCAATGCACAGGAATATGTGGATCTTCTCACACCATCAAGAAAAGATAGGCCAAGTGAGACTGTGCCCATGGCAGGGTGACCATATGACTGGATTTTTCCTCTTTTTTATCCTTCTGTCCATAAGTCCTCCAAAAGGGCTTCAATGTCCTCCATTTTAGCTTCATTTTGGTACTTTGCAATGGTGTGCAGTAGCCCATCATGTCATATGTACTTGGATTCGTATTGAAGAGCAGTATCCAATGCAAAAATCAGTTTTGAAATACCTCCTGCCTATTGAAAGTCATAGCCAAAAAACTAAAAATCAAAAATCAAAAATATGCACTGAGTCTTTGGGAAAGTGAAAGTGCCCAATATTGCACAATGTGCCATTGTCCGCCGGAAAGGCCAGGATGAGAGTAATCCAAGACCTTGTCCTTCTTTTGAGGTCTGGGCATCTGGTAAGCCTGTGCTCACTCTGAGCACAGGGGAAAAATTCAGCCAGGCCTAAGTTGTAAGTAAAATAGTAAAAGTAAAATAGTAAAAGTCCTATCCCTTCTAGAATTTGCCCCCTGAATTTAGTGTTGCCCATTTAATGGTTGATAGGGCAAAATCTTGAATTATATTTTTAAATATTTGTATGGGTAACTTTTGTAAATAAAAGCCAAGTTGAGATATACCAAGTTGAGTTACTGAGGAATCATTGAAGAACGGATCTTGAGAAAAACACACTTTAGCCCTTTTTACCCTTTATGGATTGAGTTTCTAACATTCCCTTCTTAGTAGGGTCTTATACCATGGTCAGAATATTTCAGATTTCTAGGACCACCGAGCTTACTCTATTTATTTAGTGTATTAAAACCTTACCTTTCTCCTGCTTTGTGGGAGCTCACGGAATTCTTCAATGTTAAAAAGATAGGGACAAAAACATGTTGCACCTCCTTTTGGTTTGAATTTCTAAAAATCTGTTCTTATTGGGTGCCTACATCACAGAAGGAATACCCTCCCCAAATTTCATGCTTCTAGGTCTGGTGGTTTTGGCTGGGTGTTGATGAGTCAGTCAGTCAATGACTCTTCAATTTTATGTACATAGATATCCGTCACTATTTGTAACTTGGGTTTTATTGTCTTTATGTAGTTAAATTGTATTTTAATTGTGTTAATTGTATATTAATTGTATTTATTGTTTTTTATCCAATTTTAATTTTTATTGTTGTTTTTAAATGTTGTTTGCCTCCTTGGGTTTCTTTATCCAAGGAAGAAAGGCGGGATAAAAACTGAATAAATGAATGAATTTTTTGCATTTAGGAAGCAAAAATGTCAAGGAGAAATATTCTACTCCACCTTGTTCTATGTCATGTTAGCTTTCAGCAAGCAAGGAAATTCTGACATATAGAAGTCCAAGGAAACAGTGGCCTAGGAATAAATATTGATGTTCAGGGGGGTCATCATGACACACTATAGCCATGCCCTAGTAAGACTATACAATAAAAATAAGGGTGACAGTTTCAAAGCTGCCTGGGACTTAACCAGATCAGGACATGGGGTTCCAGAATATTTTTGCAAGTGTAGGCCTCATGTAAAGTCTTATTATGATGGTGGTTTGGAAGTATGAATGAACAGAGTCATTTACTGAGGAACAAAATGGCACTCTTCATCCTTTACAGACAGCACATCAGCATTTTCCTCAGCGCACAGCAGTGTAGCCCCTTCCAGCCATTCCTCTGTCATCACACTGAGGGATTTGGCACCAGCAAGGTCATGCATAGCCAGGAAATACTGGCAGAGGCATCACAACTTCCTCTGCCAAGGCTGTTTACTACCAAAATTAACATTGCCAGACTCCTGTCAGCCTTGATGCCATCTGAGGTGCTTTATTGAATTTACTATGACAGACCAGACCAACCTGCTATGATGCAATGTCTCTAACTTCGAAGCTATAGACAAGCTTAGTATTAAATCCATATCAGATGAAAATGGAGACGGTTATTTCAAATAAGCCTTTGTATGTATTGCACTGTAGGACATTTACCCTACAATCCAGAGTAACTACGGGAGCACGTAAGAGACATTATGTGTACCCGTAGTTAATGTACCACCTAGTGAAAACCTATGGGAAATTTATATTGCAATCCAGAGCAAATTGTTCTTACACCGGAGCAAGGACTCCCCGTAGTTACTCTGGATTGCGCCCTTAGTACTCTAGGAGTTAACCTACAATGCACTTTGTTGCTGCATCTTATTCTTCCTATACAGGCATCCCCAATTTAAACAGACAGGTTAGGGACTGGAGCACTGTCCAAAAGTGAAAACTGTTTAAAAATGGAACCCAATTTTTTAGTTTATAAATGTTGCTTCCAAAGCTTTTTAAACTAGTGAACTGAAAATGTCTCTTTTATCTAGCAAATTCCTGCTACTACAGAAGGATTTATGCAAATAGATTCTCATTAACTCCTTTGGGACCCAGACCTACAACATGAGGGAGTATTTTGAACAGCCCACCACCCATACACACAGGATTTATCTGTGCTCTGATCACCACATTCCAAATCATGGGGAGAAAAATTTCCGAGGTATAGTGTCAGTGCAGAGAAATCTTGTGCCTGTGAGCATCAAAGGACAGGGCTAGCGTGCATGCTTTTTTCCCATCCAACACATGAATCTTTCCACATGACTGAGAATGCCTGAATAGGGCTCTAGGTGCAAGGACAGGTTTGAATCAGGTTAGAATTAGCTGAAAGAATATCAAGTGATGGAAAGTAACACTTGAACAAGAGGACTACTGTACTTTCTTAGGTGAGAAGATACTTTCCTAGCAGCTAGTTCAATAAAAGGAGTTTGCAAGAGTACAGGGAAAAGTTAAGTAGGAGGATGAGTCATTGATCTTTGGTGTTGAAATCACCAATGTACAATTGAACTGCACTGAATCTTTCCTTGTTTCAGTTTTGGGAACAAAATGTAATGTTTTGGGGCCCTAAAGTATTTTCCTTCAAAACCCTCCACTATGAAGCCTCTTTTCTTACTTGTGCCATTATTGTTTCTCTGATCGTTGACACACAATTGATGATGATCTTAGATGAGAACATAAGAAGAGCCTCTACTGGATCAAGCCAAAGGCCCATCTAGTCCAGCTTCCTGTATTGCACAGCGGCCCACCAGGTGCCTCAGGGAGCACATTTGACACCTGCATCCATGTGCCCTCCCCTGCCATTTTGAGGTTCTACACATCTACATCTGCCTCTGCACCAGTGGTGGGCCCATACTGGTTCGGTCTGGTTCTTGGGAACCGGTAGTTCCCATTTCCCCACCACTGCTGAACTGGTAGCTGTGGGGCCCCCCAAAACTGGCCGAACCAGTTTGCTTGCGCGGTGCACAGTAGCAGCCGACCAGGCATCTTTTTATTTTCAAATTTGCCGCCCCTCGCAGCAGTCCAGCGAAGCGCCCCAGAAGCCTCAGCGCTATTCTTTCCCCAGCCGCTGAGGCTTCTGGGGCGTTTCACTGGACTGCCGCTAGGAGTGGCAAATTTAAAAATGAAAAGATGCCTGACTGCTGCAGCCTCAGAGCATCACCCTATGCAGGTCTACTTGAAAGTAAGCCACATGCTAGTCAATGGGGCTTACTCCCCGGGTGGAGTGGAAAGGACTGCATTCTCAGAGCACCATCCTAAGCAGGTCTACTCAGAAGTAAGCTGCATGCTTAACTTTTTAAAATTCCCCTTTTTAAACTTTTTAAAATTCTCCCCGCTCCGCCCCCTGACCTTGGCCACACCCCTGACCTCGGCCATGCCCACTTCCGGAGAACCGGTTGTTAGGGGAGGCTGGGCCCATCACTGCTCTGCACACATACACACCCCGCCCTCGTGGCTTGTAACCTGTGATGGTCCTTTCCTCTAGGAATTTGTCCAATCCCTTCTTAAAGGCATTGAGGCTAAATGCCATATCCACATCCTGTGGCAGGATGTGGATATGGGGGCAGGAAGTAGAGGCCAGATCATTGCTTGGAACTGGAGGGGGTAGATCCTGATGGCAGCAACTTGCACTGGGATTCTTTCACCGATTTTCCAGATCATCCCACGGTCTTCAAATCCTCAGATATAGCCACACAGATGAGGAGAGTTTGAAGATCTGAGAATCTTGGATCTGAGAAGTCATAAATGACCAAAAGGAACACAGTTTTTTACTTACCTCTCTTTGGCCTTCTGCCCTCATTCCCCAACATGCAGCAAGTGTTCTGTTTGGCATGGCTGCAAACTATGAACTGGCAGGGATAGAACTGGGCTGTGGATTAACTCAATGATACTTACTTCTGAGTGTGTGTAGGACTGCACTATAAACAAACAGTTTACAATAATGAAGGGGTTTTTTCCCCCATCATTTGAATCCAGCAAACTGGCAGGTGAGCCAAACAGACAGATTTAATGAAGACCTGCCGTTTTCACCTGCTGGTAAAAGATTTTAACAATAGCCATGTTGACTTTATCAAATTTGTTTAACTATTGATGCTCATCCCTGGGGACTCATATCCATTTCTAAGATGCCCAACAAATGGTAGTTTGCATTTGTCTCACTTCATATTAGAGGTGACTTATTTCTCATGAACGATAACTCTATTTGCATTATGCGGCTTGCCACAGTTTTTGCCACAAAACCTGAGCCCCGATCAATGGGTTCTATTCAAATGAAAAACACACCACAATATCTGCAGCATGTCACCCTGAACGCAGCTACAGATTGAAAATTCTTTCAGCTTCCTCTGCATAGCATAGTTTGGAAACCGAACATATGGAGTTAGCACAACGGCTGATTGGATTTTGATTGCTCTGAAACATAGCCAAGTTTAAAGTGGAGAGTGCAGCCTGAAAGGAAATACAGTAGACACGAGACAATTTATTTGTTTCTGTGGGGGGACCTGGCTGACAGACTTCTTCGAAGGTGGCTAACAAAAGCAGTATGTTCCCATCTGGAAACCATATGGCGAACTCCACCAGTATCTTGAAAAATGGCACAATGGATGTATGTACTGTGAAAGCAGAGAAGTTGTAGTCTTGTAAAACTGGAGTCAGGCAAGAGCACTGCACCTGATGAATGGTACCAACGATGAACTGAAATAGTTAACCTACAAACAGGTGTCCAATAACACCATATAAAAGCAAGACATTGAAAGTGGCAGCAGAAGGGAAACATTGAATAAATAACAAGATGGTGGACAGGGTCATCAACAAAACCATTCTCTTTTCTCATTCCCTTTTAGCCTATTGTGAAATTAGTTTATGATGTGATTTCTTAAAATGCAGATCATTGGCTGACCTGTCGCTTTCTCATTTACAGAAGGCTGACTACCTGTCAGGAAATCACAGGCAGAGATGTGAACCACTCTGGCTGTTTCTCTTTGGAGCACTCTAAGGTTCCCTAGAAGAAAATCTGATGTTGCTTGCAGGAGTGTTTTGCTCCATCCAAATGAACCTGTGTAGTTTGAACAAAGTAGATATTACCAAGTCACCATATTTCCCGTGTTAATTATTCCTCCAAAAGATCAGAACCTGATCAGAACCTGGGAGTGCTATACTTTGCACCACAGGGGAAAATGGGACATGAAGCTGCAATAATATTTATAATTCCCAGTACAACCTAAGCATAAGCAGCCAACTACTGTATATACAAGAGCTAGTATAAGTGCCTAATCCATGGATGCATCCAGTCATTTCAACAGGGTTCAGATTTGCATTACAGGTGCAGGTAAATTTATTGTATGCAGATATCATGTATGCATGCAGAGCCTGCATACAATATATTCATCTGCTTCTGTCCATTTTCTGTGATGGAGCTGTGATGCAGAAAAAAGTTCTCATGGGTCAAATGAAGCACATAAATAATTCAGATACATCTACACATTTAGTGCCGTTTCTTTCTGAATAGGATTGTCACACAGACAGCAAAAAAATGACATTATGTGCTGCATAGATTACCGTATTTCCCGGTTTATAAGACGCACTTTTTTTCTTCCCAAAGGGGGGGAAATGTCTGTGCATCTGATAGAGTGATAGGGCCAATCCTGGAGCACCTTACCCCATCGTGTCATATGTTGTTGGATTCATATTGAAGAGCAGAATCCAATGCAACAATCAGTTTTGAGATATCTCCTTCCTATCAAATGTTATGGCAAAAAAGTAAAAATCAAAAATATAAAAACAAAAACATTTTTTTTGGCAATTTTTTGAACTGGTAGGAATTTTGCCCTGGGTGGTAGGAATTTTGGCCTTGGGGTTCAGGAATTTTGGGTTTGGCATCTGGTCACCCTGGCACAGTTGCAATCCTAACCAGCCTTCCCTGGCTTGGAGACTTGCTCCAAAGTAGACATGCACAAGACCTGGTTCCTGCTGCTCCATGCCTGTGCCTCCCTCACTCTTCCCTATGTATCTAGATCTCCTCACCTTTCCCTACCTACCCCCCAAAAGAACCCCCCAACTTACTTGCCTTCTTGGACTATTTGCAATGAGATTTGTGCAAAATGTTGTTGTCTGATCATTTGCAATGAGATTTTTGCAAAAGTCGCAAATCGCTGACACCAGAGATGATGAGTTTTTGGAGTTACCAGAAAATTAAAAGAGTGCTTGAAGCTTAGTCTTTCCTCATTTGTTGATGACAGTGATAATGGTTCTTAATACCACTGTTGACTTTACATGGTTGACTTTACATGCCTCCTGCTACAGGCAGGGGGTTGGACTAGATGACCTACTAGGTCCCTTCCAACTCTATGATTCTATGATTCTATGAAATATTATTCTGCTATATTTTATTAAATATATTTGGTTCACCATTTGGTTCAGAATATTTTTTTCTTGTTTTGCTCCTCTAAACTTTGGTGCATCACATGGTCCAGTGCGTGTAATAAGTAGGGAAATATGGTATATAATGCTCATTTTACCCTGGTAAGCATTTCTGAGCGGCAAAAACTGGCTGTTTACATGACACAATGCTGCCCTCTTGTGTTGAAATGAACTAAATATGCTCCCAGTGCACTCTAAAGTTCTTCCCACCATTCATAATTTTACCATGTCTTTCTTGGGTAATCTTTGTTTCTGACCTCCAAACCTTTGATCTTTTGGATACTCTTTTCTGAATTACAGTTGCAGAACAGACTAAATTGTACACATTTCTAGCCACATCACATTATTTTCAATCTTCTTCCTAATCATGCCAAATGTGGAATATGCCTTTTCAGTATAGCTCACTCCGAGTTGATATTTCTTTAACCTATTTACCATGAACGCTGCAAAATTTTTTTCTTGGTTAGTCCAATTCCAATAAGGATGTGTTGTTCTCTCAAAGTGCATCACTTTATGTAACATATATGGAACCTGTTTAGCCTTTGGGTGATCATTCCCCTACTTTGTAGAAACATTTTGGAGATCTTCACAATCTTCTTTAGTTTTCTTTCTTTTTCTTACATGTTATTTACTACCGTATTTGTAGATCAACAGATACAAGGAAGTTTACAAAGGCAGCCTGAACATTAATCTATTTTTTTCTTTGAATTTTTAGAAACATTATTCCTGGAGAAATCTTAAAGAAACCTCCACTTCTCCAGATGTTTCCCTTCAAAGTGCTGACTTATAAACTTTCTAAACCTCTTCTAGGCGGCCGCAAACACACTTCAGGTTGGCTTCTCAAATATGGCTGCAATCCTAAGCACACTTTCCTGGAAGAGCCATTGAATACAATGGGGCTTACTTCTGAGCAGACATGGGCTGCAATCCTAAAGACACTTTCCTGGGAGTAAGATCCATTGAACACAATATTTACTTTTGAGTAGACATGGTTAGGATTGTGCTCTCTGTTAGGATTTAGCTCTATGTTATTCTTTTGCCAGCTTTCTCATCCACACCAATATGCCAGCAGCCTTTTGGTCTCCCATCCAGCAGCCTATCCTGCTTAGCTTCGTGTCTCCATCCATCAGCGGACATAACTTGGTGTCATCCACAAACCTGGCAAGTTCATTCCACATCTCTCCATATCATTGATGAATAAATGATGCACCTGTTCCAAGACAGAACTTTGGGGGAACGATAAGAGATAGTTTCCCTATATCTACGACTAGTAACAGTCCGCAGCTGTCACTTTTTCTTGTATGCACTGAAATTATTTTGACTTTTAAAATGCTATGTTCCTGGGCAGAGGAATAATGAGAAGGGCATTAGGGGCACATGCTCTGAATGCTGTGTCAAGAAGGGCACTATTTTTTTAAAGGAAGAAAAATCAAGGCACTTTTGCCTCCTAACTATGCAGTAGAGACTCTATGGTATGTGGGTGACAAATAAGCCACAAGATCATTTTTTTCAGCACATCTATAGCACTGGTGTAGATTGTCTTACTGGTGCTGGGTGAGGTGTGTGGTTTCATGGACTTGGTGGTGGCACTGATGGAAGTAGAGTAACTTAGCAATATTGTATGATGTCTTGTTGTCTATGCCCCAGGCGCTGCAGCCCCTGGTACACCTGTTCCAGAGGCAGACCATGGGGTAAGATGAGAGCCAAGGATGACCTGGCTTCCCCTTGGTCCCTTCTTCAAATTGATATTCCACTGATTACCAACTCTCAGGTGAGGACGTAGGTTTTAAGCAGGATTTTTTTCTGGGGTACTTGCCAGTACTCAGTATTAACACCTCTTCCCACCTATCCCGCACAAGCAGATTATTAAAAATTAGTCATGTGGAGATGACCTGAATACCGGCACCTTTTCCCCCAGAAAAACCACAGGTTTTAAGTTATAAAAATGCATGCTTCTTTGAAATTGTTACTCTCAATAATTTTTTTTTAAAGGTATTGGTTTCCCCCATAAGTTGTACTGCTAGTCATGACTGTAGGGTGCAGTACTCATCCCTGTTTCTAAACCAAAGAGCCAGCACTGCCTGAAGACATCTCAGTGGTCGTGTGGACAGCATGACTGTACACTGATAGAAAGGCACAGCACCTTTAACCACTGCAGCCCAATTATTGTTACTGAAATTGCTACTTACCCAATGGTCAAGTCCCATTGAACTCAGTGAGGCTTGCTTCTGGGACTGGGTAGACATGCATAAGATTGTGCTGTTAGCTTCTTTGCAATCCTCCTGACAGCCTCATGGAGTTCCATCACACTTCTGCTGTCTCATGATTTCACTGCCTTCCTGACTGATGAATATATGTAAATTTTTTTTGCTTATCTTATTGTATTTGGTTGTAGTGCAATATGAATTTCAAATTGTTTTCTATCATCAACTTACATTTGTTTGTACAGTTGCTGCTTTTGAAAGATTCCTCATTACTTTCTCACCACAACTGGTGAATCACATGGACACCTTCTTGGACTTGCTTACACCTTTTCTAATAAGTGGGAGGCATTTCTTGAGTTTCTGTTATAATACTGGTTAGCCATTAATTTTTAATACCCATTAGTCATTAATGTTTTCATTTTCTTTGCAAACCGCTTTGTGAACTTTTTTAGTTGAAAAGTGGTATATAAATATGATAGGTAGGTAGGCACTGTTGAAAAATTTTCAACCTTTCCCTTACCTGTTGAATGGCTCTCTCTTTCAACTTTCTTTTAACAAGTTTTGAGATATTTCCTCTCTTGAAATTAAGTATGACTTACCCTACAATCCAGAGTAACTACGGGAGCACATAAGAGACATTACGTGCACCCGTAGTTATTGCACAACCTAGTAAAAACCTATGGGAAATTCATATTGCAATCCAGAGCAAATTGTTCTTACACTGGAGCAAGGACTCCCCGTAGTTATTCTGGATTGCACCCTATGGCATTTTTTACATACATGTAGAATTTGAATAGCATTGTGACCACTGTCCCAAAGCCCTTTGATAATTCTGTCAGCCTTGCTAGTCTAAGAAGATGGGATGGTGATTCAAATCACTGTCCTCCCCAGTGTGTGATGACTACATCTGTTCCATAAGGATCTCCTACTGCCATGTGCAAGGACTCAAAAGAATCAGGCCTTTAGAGTAATCCTTATTTAAAAAAACGAAGCTCATATGAGACTTTTTAGAAAGGCTGGTTTTCCAATGGACTGTGGAAGCATCCCACATAAATAAGATAATGTTCTTTTTATCTTTGAACTGTTTGAACATCTCAGCTGGGCTACAGATGGTTGATTGGTCATGAAAATTTAAAAATGGTTTTCTGAGAACAGTGGATGAATTGAGAAGTAGGGTGTAGCACATGCATGTGTATGTAGCAGCCCTAGCCAAATTAGAGTGTATAAGTAACCACTATTTTTGAAGGTCTACTTATCTTTCACATAGTGTACTGAAGAACAAAAAAAGTACCCTACTAAGAGTGAAAATGAAGTCCTAAAAGATTTTTAAAAGCTTTTATCTATTAAATACTCTCGTAATCCTATCTCACTATAAATGCATATTACCACTTTTAAAGATCTTATTATGAATGCAGTTTCCCTTATCTACTTTCAGTTATGTTAAATTGCAATCCTTTGAAATAAAGGTTCCCAGTCATTTTGGCAAGAGTCACATTACTTGTGCATAAATGTGTCAGGCACGCTAAAGATTTTTTTTTTTAAAAAAACATCTGCTCCAAATAAATACCAAGAGAATCTTGTTGGTTATTTTAAGACCATTAAGATACTGTTCGGGTGGCAAAATTATTAAAATATGGTTTAAATTCTGCAATTTTTTTAAAGCACAACTAGATTTTAAAACCATTGTGGTCACTATGCTAACTGTCTGGCAGCCACATGTGGATGAAAGGAGAGTGATTTTCTCCACTTTCAAACATGAAAGGAGGATGCTTTTAAAAGGCAGACTCCAAAGAACATCACGTTCGATAGGAAAGCTTTGCAGTCATGTTTACTCTCATTTAAAGTTGTATTATTCATAAATTCACCTGGTCTCAACCATGTTGATGCCAGGTTGTTGGGGCCTATGAGCGAAAACATGCACTAAGTCTGTACAGAACCCCCACCACTGTCTCCAGTATCAAGAGTTTAGTGGATTCTCCTGCAAACTGGGCTTTTTAATGGATATTGGAACTTCACTAGTGCCCAACCTGGTGAACCTCTTGGGTAACACTGGACAAGCAACATGATTTCATTTTCCTCATTCATTAGCAAAGCATCTCAATTGTTTTCCTTATAAAATGTATTCAGTTCATCTTCTGCAACATTAAGCATTGCAAAGGTAACTAATTGGATGCATGAATGTCAGTGGCATAGCTTGGGGGGCAGTTACACCAGGCTACAAGCTTTAGGGCGGCTACAAGCTGAGCTTGACACTTTTGGCTAAAATAATGAAAAACAGGATAAGTATGTATGACAATACCATCACGTTATACGTTGTTGAAAAAGTAATTTAATGCAGAATGCAGTTAAACAAACTGCATTGGAATACCTATCTATCAAACATTATGGCTAATTAACCAGAAAATGAAAACACAAAAGCCTATGGAACAAAACATGGATTTTCTAAACTCCCAAACGTTCCCATGATATTGATTGCTCTGAGAGCCAATGAGATGTAATTTTGATACTGCATGGTGCTAATAAGGTGTTAATATTTCTATATACTTATACCATAATACAATTAAACATGCTAACTGGGTATACAGGCACTTCTAAGTGGTGCTCCTGTTATATTTAGCAGGGAAAGAATAACCATTCCTCTTTGCCCCAGTAGTTCCCTAACCAATAAGGGACACAATTTTTATTTTTATTTAATTAAATTTGATTTTGTTTTAGCTGGGGGTGGGGTGAAAAAACAACAAAATCTTTTTCAACTCCAAATAGGTGCTTTAGCCATGCCGCTAGTAGAGCAATTGGATGGTGAACTGCTGAGGAGGCGGCAGGTTTTTCCCCAATTTTTTAAAAAATACCTGGGTATGACATCACTTTGGGCAATGACATCACTTCCACAGCAACATTTTGAGTTTTGCACGGGCTACACGATCATTAGCTACACCTCTAATGGAGGCTGCTTTCTGTCCAAAGGCAGAAACAATGTTGGAGGTTAGGCAATTATTTCTCCATTTCAGAACTGCAAACTACCAGCCAAATCTTGTGTATGGACAGCAGTCTGTACAATCCAGAGTAAATATGGGAGCTCTTAAGAGACATTTACATTGACGTAGTTACGGCACCACCTACTGGAAACCTATGGGAAATTCATAGAGCAGAGTAAATTTTTCTTACATCAATGTAAGAGCTTCAACAGTTACTGTGATCCCTTGGTAGGCTTTTTATTTTACTTTAAGTTCTGCAAAGCATTCAAATTTGACTAGGGCTGTGACACTACTAGTTGTTTAATAAAAGTTCTTATGTTTGCCCAGATGGGACCGTTTGTGAAAAATTTAGATCAGAGAAATGCAATGAAGTGATTAAGTTTCCACCCCAAAACTAGTCTGATAAAATTAAGTCTACATCATCTGATTTTAAAACTTGGATCGTGTTCATATCATAGCTTCATTATAGGCTGCAATCCTAAAGACCCTTTCCTGGGAGTAAGATCCATTGAACACAACTGAGCTTACATGGTTTGGATTGTGTTCATAGTTATTTAGTTCTTAAGCATGAAACTGACATTGTAGGCAGAAAGTGGGAGATAATGTGAACAATGTTTGAGAAGCCAAAGTACCACCTCAGACACTTATGGCTTTAGGCCAGAGGTGCCTAAACCCCAGTATGGGGGGCAGATTTGCCTCAATACAGCCTTTCATCTGGCCCTCAGGCAAGTCTTGCAATCCTCTGCATACGTATGTCTCTAATACACTCTTATGCTAATTTTTTAATGAATCACTAATTTGTGGCTGAAGCCCCCTAAAAGGTACAGTGTCCACTGCAAGTTACTGTTAGCCGTGACTTACTGACTCTAAGGAGTGGTCTCATCTGCATTTCTAAGCTGAGAGTCAGCACTGTCCAGAGACGCTTCCATGGTCATGTGACTGTATGTCAAGGTGCACAGAATGCTTTTACCTTCCCACCAAGGTGGTACCTATTCATCTACTTGCATTTCCTTGCTTTCAAACTAAAGCTGGGCAACGGACAGGTAACAAAGTAGCACCCAGGTCTCGAAACCCAGCCTGCTGGTCAACAGGAACCGCGTCTTGACAGCCTTAAAGAAGCACCCTAGGAAAATGCTTATTCAGCCACATCGGTGGTGAACTAGAACAATATAGAGTGCATATCCTGTACCAAAATTTTTTACTCCTAAGTATTAGTAAAATAATTCATATACCACTTAAAAATGTCATCTACGTGGGCTAGCCGGTGGGGGTGAGGTACGCATTGTTGGTATAAGATGGTAGAATTCCATGACATCAGTAGTGGCATCATATGTGCAGCAGAACTCAGTTGTGATGTCATTAAATCACCATGGAGCTGATTTTCAAATGATCCAGCAGGACTAAAAGCTGGAGCAAAATTAACGAATAGCCCTCCAGCCTAGGACTCATCAGGCAAGTTATCCTTTTCAGTGGTGGAAATATCCAAGTTGTCTTCTCCATCTTATGCTCATGATAGACAAGGGTTTTTTTCCCTCCATATTAATAGTGTAAGTCAGCCAAAAAAATTATTGTAAAACTACAATAATTGTGTAACTGCGACTTTCAGATGACTTGCCAGTCAAAAACTTGATGGGAAAATCCTGCTGTATACCTCAGTACTAAATTTTACAATTGTAACGTCCATTTAGGTTTTTTTTCCCGTGTGACCTCCTACAAAATTCGTGACATTAGCTTGCCTCTAACATGCTTAGACCTGAATTCTGAAAGGGATTCGAATAGCAAGTTCTTAGATTATCACAGAAGAATAAAGTTGTGAGATCCGGCTGCTACAGAACCCCAATATTTGTAAGGTACAACCCACTTAAAGAGGGTAGCTACCCAACAGGGACCCATAGGTGCTGTTAAGATGATGCTTCCTTGCCACTGCTGAACACAGGTTTTTTAAAAGGTTTTTTAAAAACTTACATGCATTTGAGTGCAGCTTACTTCCAGGCTGCAGCAAGAGCCTGGAAGTGCTGTTCTAAGGGGGCAGCATCCCAAAAAAAAATGCAAATGCTTACTCTAGGAGGTAGCAAAGTTTGAAAAACACTGTGCTAAAGTAAGTGATGGCCAAACCCCAGCTGAAAGCTGGATCCAGAGCTCCCCAAAATCCAAACCACATAAATGTTGCACTGGGCAGGCTTCAGTGCCTGGATTTCTAGGCACATGCGGCTGGTTGGTGCAAGATTTTGGAGAGATGGAAGAAAGATGCAAGGCTGCAGAGCATAACAAGATCCATTCACAACACAGATGGGTTTTTACCATTTGCAGCAACTTGCTATGTAGAGGCTAGTGTGCTAGAGCAAACTGTCTTACACACAGCAACGTTGTCACTGCAAACACCACATGGCTTGGGAGATTAGTTTTTTTAAAAGATTAAAATATCAAACTGGGCCTGTATGAGCCACACTGTAATAGGGGTAATGGGGCTGAAGAAAAATCACTGGATTAATAGTGAATTCTTGACATAGGGCTGTGGGTGGCGCAAGTGGCTAAGACACTGTGCGTGTTAACCAGCAGGCCAGGGTTTGAGTCCCAGGTCGGCCCCACAAGACAGGGTGAGCTCCTGTCCTTAGCCCAGCTCTGCAACGCCAGCTGGATCCAATCGTATTGGCTCTGCCTTTCCATTTGATAATTCAGTGGCATGGGCTGTGGGTGGTGCAAGTGGCTAAGACACTGTGCCTGTTAACCAGCAGGCCAGGGTTCGAGACCCAGGTCGGCCCCACAAGACAGGGTGAGCTCCTGTCCTTAGCCCAGCTCTGCGATGCCAGCTGGATCCAATCGTATTGGCTCTGCCTTTCCATTGGCCTAATTCAGTGGTGTGGAGAGGGGGGATTTGCTGCTTGGGTAACAGCCTATCCTCCATAACAATCTAACCCAGGCTTTCGTGCTTTGAATGCAGCGTATGCAGTGCCGAGCACGATACCATAGTCTTCTAAGACTGTTGGAGGCCTGCTAATTCAGTGGCGTGGAGAGGGGGGATTTGCTGCTTGGGTAACAGCCTATCCTCCATAACAATCCAACCCAGGCTTTCGTGCTTCACATGCAGCGCAGAGCACAATACCATAGTCTTCCAAGACTGACCGAGGCCTGCTTGACATAGGGGATTTTTAGCTCAGTTTATTCTCTTAAAGCTGCAATCCTTATCTCCAGTTAAGGCCAGCATAAGCCCCAGAATAAGTCATGTGCTGACCTTGGGATGTCACAAAAGTGCCACAAGGCAATTCTGCTCGACTCGGGGGTATGCCTAGTACACAGGCATACACCAAACTACCCACACCATGACAGAAAGATATGCCATGCAAATTAGGCCACCCTAAATTTGTTAGGATTGTGACCCCTAAACAGGCAGTCTCTTGCCTGAAACTGAAACTTACACTATATGCTGGTTAAGCATAACCATTGACACCAGAATTTTAGAATGTAATTTCAAAAGTATTCCAGACCATGAAAGCAAAGATCACTCTAAGCAGTGAAATGCTGCAAAGCATAAATTACACAGCTACAAGTGACTCCTCCTTGAAACTTTTGACACAAGTGATCACCTGTATTTTACAACACAGAAACAACATTTCAAAGTGTTATATCCAGTAGCAAAATCATTTATCCACATATTTATAGAAGTAACTTCAACCTTTGCATGGCTGCAAAACCTACAATCCAGAGTTACTACGGGAAGACATAAGAGGCCCTTACTCTGGACAGCTCTATGCATTTCCCATAGGTTTCCCATTGGTGGCACCATAACTATGTTGGTTTAAAACGTTCCAGTTACTCTGGACTATAGCCTAAGTTGGATTCTATATGCATTTTTTGTTTCTTTCGCCTCCCTTTTCTTCTACTTACTTGCCCTCCAATGTTATTACTTTGAGAAGGGAAAACACTATACGAATTGAGGGAAAAATGCATGGTGGTGAAACCCAAATTAAGTGTCCTGTGCCACCAGGTGAAGGTCACGGAGAGTCACCTAGACAGCAGATGATAACTGATCTCTCTTAATAGGAGCTTCTTCAATTTTTTTAAAGATCAGGCCAGCATGAAAGTGGGTGATTCTTTACATGACTACTGTATCAGTGGGCTGTGGGTGGCACAAGTGGTTAAGACATTGTACCTGTTAACCAGCAGGCTAGGGTTCGAGACCTGGGCCGGTCCCCACAAGACAGGGTGAGCTCTTGTCCTTAGCCCAGCTCTATGACACATCTGGAACCAATCGTATTGGCTCTGCCTTTCCATTGGAATATTTCAGTGGTGTGGAGAGGGGAGATTTGCTGCTTGGGTAACAGCCTATCCTCCATATCAATCTAATCCAGGCCTTTGTGCTTCATATGCAGCGCCGAGCATGATACCATAGTCTCTCAAGACTGATGGATGCCTGCTACTGTATTAGTGGTGATGGTCAGAATTAGGATTAAGAGGTAGCCAAGATATTTAACTGGTAACTGGATTTTTTTTCTTACTTTTAGGAAATCTTTCAGCAGCCACAACCCACATTCCCATTTTATTAAGAGAAAACTCCACACTTTGCATAAGGGAAAAAAATTCAGCATCTTGACCTTATCTTCTGTATACAGGAAGAAACCTGTAGTCTCTTCTTTTTTCTTCACATTTTCTAACCCACCCCCTACTTCTGAATGACTAGGTTGGTAGAGGAAAAACCAGGAGCAATTTGAACACAGAGCTACAAATTTATTTAAATGGCAATATCAATTCCTCCGTACAAATTAGCTCTAGACAGAACTTGCCCCCTCCCAGTGCATAGCTCATGAGGCCAGAACAGTTTACGTCTCTTATTGGTGTATTCGTGCTTGGGTGATGGGTTTTTGTTTTCCTGTCCTACTGAAATAGAACATGAATACATGCAGTTGTATATCCTTATATTAGGTTCTTTTCTTGCACCAGCATTATTCCTCATACTGCATCAGTGTCATGGTTACCCTTAGCCTGTTTCAGAAATGATTGGATACAAGATTATAAATAAAATTAAACATAAGTGTAAGTGACACACTGTAATCCAGTGTCACTCTCCAGTATCACAACATTTGTCACTGCAAATGTTGTTTACCCAGAAAGGGGAGTCCCAAGGTAAAAAAAATGCTTCCATAGGGATATGAACGAGTTACATAATAATTTGGATTTTAGCTTACCATAATAATTTGGTAGTTACATAATAATTTGGATTTGTATCATTACAATACAATGATAATGTAGTTTCTAGATCAGGGATGGCTAGACTTTCAACTTTAAGACAATTTAACAATTGTATAGAAGAGGAAATTTCACCAGATTCAGCAGATTTTGTAGAGGAAGGAGCAAGTGCTACATTTGGTGAAATTTCCTCCTCTAAACCAGTGCTACATAAAAGCGCACCTGTCCTTTCAAGGAGTGGGGAAGGGAGAAAAAGCAACAGAGTGAAGATTACTCTGCTTCAGGGCAATGGCGGGGGGGGGGTGATTTTTCACCTCCTGGGGGTCCTACCAGTTTATGCAGGAGTTTGGGGGGGGGGGGAAGTGAATCACACCAAAAACTTTCACTTTTTTCAAGCCTTGGGAGGTGGTGTGGGGAATCTGCAGACTCCCCAGGGCTCTCCAGACTCCTGCACAGGCTGGTAGGACTCGGGGTAGGGCAGAAAACCACATTCCCTCATCCCCCTGCCAGGCCATGATCCAAAGGATCACATCATTTCCATCTTCTTCCCTACACTGATTAGGGAGAAATTTCTCCCCAAGTTTGAGTACCACTGCTCTACACAATTGTTAAAGCT
Source organism: Cryptoblepharus egeriae (assembly GCA_030015325.1). Classification (NCBI taxonomy): domain Eukaryota; kingdom Metazoa; phylum Chordata; class Lepidosauria; order Squamata; family Scincidae; genus Cryptoblepharus; species Cryptoblepharus egeriae. The sequence goes on along the minus strand of JAREYC010000005.1, from coordinate 48,834,047 downwards.
TCAGGAGTCCTAAGGCCATCCCTAGTGTATAAACACAGCACTGCACTCTAGGATATGGGTCATAGAATGATCACATACAAGAATCCCATAGACCCTTTGGAAAGACACCTGTTCATGGCAGAAAACCTACCATAGAGGAATAAAACTTGGAATATGGTTTGGCCAAATCTTTCTATTGTGTTGAGCTGTTTTACTTCAGCACATAGAAGATAAGCATTTAAAATTCACGGTTTAGTCTGAAGGTATAGAAATAGTCCATTTCACATGGCACTGCATTTCAGATTAACTACAGACGTTATGGTGCTCCCTTTATCTTTTCACCATTGTTTACTTCAGAAAATAATTCCAAAGCCCTAAACAAACAAATCTAGTCAAATTCAACTTCATCTTAAATACATAAAATGTGCAATTTATCCATATCAAGCACATTTTCTAATATACAAAAATAAAGAACTTTGATCACTAGCATTAACAGACGTAAACCATGTTATTTGGGAAGCTTTTCCTTGAAAAAGCAAGAAGTGGAAGACAAAACCAATGTTCTAAACTTGAATAAACAGCTGTGAAAATGTATATTACACTTAATGCAGAAACATAGAGTGTTCACATAAGTAACACAAATGGGCCAAATAAGGAATAGAAAATCCCCCTGGTGGAGTTTTAATGACCATACACCCTCATAAAATTAAACCAAAATGATGTCTTTTTTAAATAAAAAAAAGAAAATTGTGTACATCTCTTCACTAAACAAACACAATATGATGTACTTCCCATTGTAGATGTGAAATAATGAAGTGGAACTACTGTTCTCAACAGTATGACCTATACACCACCAACATGAAGGTGCTTTATTTTGACAAATCAGGAGGTGGTGGTGTTTCAGTGCATCAAAATTCTAATTATAAATAATTACACCTTAAGGAATCTGGCATCAAGCTTTAGCAAAACATCTTAAATACTTGAACTCTCAGCATTAGAAATCCATTTTGAAGAAACACACACAACATACAAGTTTTACTTACGATTTTGTTTCTTTGTTACAATCTCTCCATTTCCCCCGCCCCTCCCCCCAAAAAACTTTGACTCAAGTGATCACCTGTATTCTAATGGTCTCAGATTTACAACACAGAAGTCACATATTTCAAAGTGTTATATCCAGTAGCAAAATCTTTTATCCACATATTTATAAAATTGGTAAATATATTCTTTATTACCAATTAGTTCAAGCTGTGTGTTTCAGAAACTGGTAGCACCACTTGTTTAAACTAGCTGTTACAGTATTTGCATGATAACCATTTATCATATTTCTGATATTCTTTAAAATATCTGATATTCTATTTAGCATCCACTTTTAGTTGTTTATAATGCACAATATATTAGATGCTAGTCTGTTAAGTGAGGTGTGAAAACTCAATTACGGTTGAAACTCACCTATTCTTGAACACTCTAATGTTTCATCCCATAGGTAGTGTCTCTTTGCAGCACCATAATACTATTTGAACATACAGCTTTGAAGCTGTTGCCTGTTTTATTCCCTCCCCAACCCACCATACCATATTTAGCAAAATACCAGTAAAGACAAAAGTTTTGCCCCTATAATGAGGCACATTTTGGCATGTGCTAAATGCTGCTACACAGGCAGACAAGTGCAAGTCATATAATGAAAGGAAATCTCCCTATTTAACTTTTTCATAGAAAAATATAAATCTATTCCCTGAATTATAAGGAAGAGAAGATCAATTATGTTTCACCACTAGAAAAGAAAACTTGGTTAGATCTTTCTCTTTCAAGGTTACATTTCACAATCATCTTCATCATCTGCATATCTTACAGTCCTCCTGCCCCCATTTCTAGTTCTAATTTTAGAACGTCGGTTTACTCTTTTATACTTTGTGCAATCAAATTCCTCAGAATCATTCTCTTCCTTCACTTTGGGCCGTTTCCTTCTCTGGAGCGTTCTAGAATTCTCTGAATACCCATCACTCAAGGTTTTACCTGTTGGAATGGCTTTCCTTTTCCTCTTTCTCTCGCCAATACTACAGATGCTTTTGGAATCTGACTGAGATTCTGAATCAGAATAGGAACTGCCATCAGGTTCGGATTTTGAGCTCCTTGAATTCCCAGGCTTCTTTGATAAAGCACTTTGACTTTTCTCACCTTTTACAACCCCTGTGTTCCTCCTTACACTTTTATATCCATACCCTTTATCTAATTCAGAATCTGCTGCATAGTTGCTCCCTGCTTTATGTTTAACTGGAGATGACAACAGAACTGAGCCTTTTTGATCCTCAGATCTTAGACTAGTGGAAGATCCTTCATCAGAAGATTCTGCTGCAAGTTTTTTCCTTTTAGGAAATACACCACCCGTGGTTCTGAGAGAACACTTTCTTGAGCTATTGCGGTGTCTATTGTTTTCTTCCACCATAGTCTCATTTTCAGAGTCAAAATGTTGCTGTATTGGTTCCCTGCTGTGTTTTCTAGCTGGGTAAGAAGAGTTCTGACATTCTTTCCCCCCAATCTCCGATTCTTGTAGTTCACTTTCACTTTGAGAGGGTGAAGGCAAATCCTCTGATATCATCTTTCTGGCAGCAGCAGAGGCATTACGATGTGGCAACTTTCTACACTTGTTTCTTGAATAGGCAACTTCTGAACTTGAGAATTCTTCCTTTGAATCACTGATGAGCTTGATTTTACTTGCAGCCACAGCAGCACTCTTACGTGGAACCTTTTTTCCATTATGAGTGTTCTGTTCACTGACCAAATTCTTTTTTTCATTCTTTCTGTTCCTGAGTACTATTGGACTTTGTCTCATCTCTTGATGTGTTGGTTCTACAAAGTAAGGATTAAAAATTTAAAATACTGCATGCTCAACAGAAATTGTTGTCTTAAGTGTCTAATATTTTCAGAAGGGTAGCCAGGACACTTTTAACAATTGCAGCATAAGTTTCTGTACAGCTTTCTTTATCAGATGCATGGTGCAATCCTCCCTTTCCTAAAATTGGAAGCGCCAAATGCAAAAGGAAATAAAAATACTCCTACACTATCCTTAAGATATACTGGGGTTATATTCTTTTATAAATATTTAATGATATATAATAAGTTTGATATGCATGTATTTTGAGCCAAATGGAATGCTCTATTCTATATAATTGGAATAGGCACTTAATATATCCCTATAATTATGGACCTTAGTCTATGCTTAATACAACAAAAATACTTTTTAATGTGTTTTGAACACTGCAGAAGATATATTTAAAAGTAATAAGCAATTACTCCAGATGTTGGTGATGACCAACTTGGAATGCTACACTTCTACATATGTTGTGGTAATACCCAGCTATTGTACGTTTCTGGGAAGAAATAATCAACACTATTAGGATTGTGCAACAGCAATCTTTGATTTTTACTGATATGTATATAATTACCTGGCTCCTTCTTTGTGCACAAACTACTATCACTCTGAATTGCCCAAGTGCTATTCAGGGTCCCCATGTGACTTATTCCAATCCATAGCAGATGTCACCCTGCTCAGAGAATAGCTATGAAATTTTAACACTTAGGACCCATAAATTTGACACACATACCCCTTCTATATGACAAAATTATTTTCAGTGTAATAGTCATTACTTGAATGCCAGAAAATAAATTCAGTGAGCATTTCTGCACAAGCAGGGATGAAAGTCAATGTATTAGTGACATATTGCCCCTGGATCTGGAAGGTCAACATAGCCAATAACCACTGGTAGACCTATAATTCATCATTAATGCTTAGAATTCAATTCAAAAAGTCATCTAAGTCAGTGATGCCCACCATCCAAACTTCCTATATCCAACTTCCCATTAACTTCTAATCCCCTCCTACTCAACAATCTTCAGAAACACTACGTGACCTGAAAAATACAAGCAAACCTCATGCGAACATTTTTGCTTCTATGACTAAACTTTACATAGTTAGTTTCTTACAGTTATTCTAACTCCTCCTATTCCCATCAGAATTCACAATCACTTAATCAATAACCCCACCAATAGTAATTATTTTCATTATCCCCCTACTCATCTCCTGCTTCCAATGTAAGAAGCTTTCCATCATCACCCTAATACTCTATGTGGAAACTCTCAAAATAAAAGTGAAACACAAAAAGTCAGTGTGCAGGAGTTATCATATCCCAATTTCTTGTTACTTCCAGGCAAAGTTAAATGAATTAATTCTAAAAATATACCTTTTCTAATTACTTCAGATTCAGGACTGGTTAAAGTGTCATGCAGATCCTCAGGTGCTTCATCCAGACTTCTGTCTTCTGATGTATGGCTTTTGGTGGAGTTTTTCCCTGAAATTTCCACTGCTGATTTTAACTTAGAATGTTCATTATAACCAGCTCTGTGCTGGGGCAAATCAGTTTTAATAGGCTTTTTCTTTCTTACAACACTATCAGAATCTGAACTTCCACTTTCAGACTTGCTATATCTTCTAGCAGCAGCATGACCCAACTGAGAGAGCTTTTCTCTGTTACATTGCCCATTTAAGTCTTCGGACTGATGGCCTTCTCCGGACTGTTGGCCTTCATCTTTTGAACAGGCTAATCTGTTTCTTGCAAAGTTATCATGTTTCAGATCTCCATTTTTACTCCCAAAGCGCCCAGTTTCTGAGCTGGAAGGTTCCTCCACATCACTCAAAAGCCTCAATTTATTAACTGCCACACTTCTGCGTGTTAATCTTTGATAACTATGATGCTTCCTATTTCCCATTTTATGAACTTCCTCTTCTTTTGGAGAATCACTTTCATATAGTCTTTTCCTGGCAGTTTTTCTACGTTCACTTTCTTTGATAACACATTCTATAAAGGCAAGTAAAAGTATATAAATCAGACTCAGAATGGACAGTGAAACCTATTAACAAAAGCTAGCTAGCTCTATTGAAAAGATGCATGCATGTACATTAAGAAAGTTGTTAGAAGATGTCCCACGTTATCTATGATTCTGTTCCAGGACCCCAAACAATACATAATCCTGTGGGTGATGAAATGGGAAGAGTTTTGGGGACCGTATAGTACTCCACAAGAGATGGGAGGTTTGCTCCCATTGCCTCTGGAGGATGTTCTGATGACAGCCTTAGGAAGTCACTTTCTGTTTTTCAGAAAATCTGGAAAGATGTTTTAAGACTTTAAAGGCTTTTGTATGGCTGTTTTTTCAAAAACTGGAAGTGACCTTCTAAGGCAGCAGTCTTCAAAGGGGGTCACGACAGCCCTCTAGGGGGTCACAAGGGTTGGAGGTCAACCATCTTGGGGGAGCACTGTAGCCTTAAGGCTGCTTGGGTGCCATCTAGAGGCAGCCCGAAAGCCGCCATTCTTCCCTTCAGGAGTGCTGCAGGCGTTCTTTGCAAGGCGCTATTGCAAAGTGCCTTGCAAAGATCTGGCTCAATGCAGCAAAACGGAGTTCTGGTGGAAAGCGGCAGGGCAGGCAAGCGAGGGACTCCTGGTGCCGCCACTTCAGCTGCATTCCCTCCCACCCCCACGATGGGAAACAGGCGGCCCCTGGAGCCCTCAGCCAGCATTCCCCCACCTCTCTGCCAGGTCTCCACTTGGACACGCTTATCAAAGAGAGTGGGACACCTTCACAAAGGTGTGTGCGTGTGCTGTGTATCTGTGCATGTCTATGCATGTGTGCAAAGGTGTCTGTGTATTGGGTGTGCGCGTGCAAAGGTGTGCATATGTTATGTGTATGCATGTGTGTAAAGATGGGTATTGTTTGTCCATATGTATGTTATGTGAGTATGTTTGTTGCGTGTGTGCAAAGGTATGAGTGATGTGCGTGTGGATGTGGGTACATGTGTGCAGAGGTGTGTGTAGAAAGGCATGTGAGAGTGTCTGGACCTTGGGGAAGGTGAGGTCAGAGGACTGGGGGTGGGGACAGTGGGGGAAGAAGAGAGCCTGGTAACGTGGGGGTCAGAGTGACCATATGTCCTCTTTTTCAGCATTGTGTCCCAGATTAGGTGTAGCATATTTGACAGGGCATCCTGAACAGATTCAAAAGTTTGAAAAGGTGTCCCAGACCAAAAACCACTGTTCTAAGGCCCCCCCAGACCTGAAGGTCTTAGAAGGCATTTTTGGGGCTAGGGAATCCCTAGCTCTTACAACATACTCCAGAGGCAGCCTCTGAAGCAGTGATTTTCAACTTTTTTCATTTCATGGCACACCATCAGTTGTTTTTACCATTGACAAAGCACACCATGCTGTTCAAATCCCCAAGTGTTTCCATTACTAAATGTCCCTACCCAAATTCCTACGGCATGCCTGAGGATTATCCGTAGCACACCAGTGTGCTATGGCACAATGGTTGAAAATCACTGCTTTGGAGGATCCACACAGGTTAGTTGCTTGTGCAGCTCCGCATGTTGGAGGAAAACATGGATCATGAAATCCAGTCCCAAATTCAGATACACCAGGCCCGCTGTAGTTAAATATACTGTAGTTGAAGATAACATAGTACATGTAGATATATCTTCTGTTTCAGGAAGATAAACTCATATTTAACTCATCTAACACCATCCTTTGTTCTATAAAATGAATGCAGAAATTGATAACATGTACTATGATCTTCTGGTCTTTCAAAATAGGATCCTGACATTTGATTTAAGACTGAGGTTTTCACAATTTAATATACATTTCCCAATTACTATTTTTAGAGGATATTATATTAAAGCCCCTACTTCTAAGCAGACGTATAAAGGACTGCATTGCTAGTTAATCTCACTGAGCACTGAAGAAATGGGAAGCAGCTTAACTGAAAAGGGTAAGAAAAAGTCCCACTAAATGGGACTTACTTCCAGGTAAGTGTGTATAGGTAACTTCTACGTAACTGTGTATAGCCTACAACTGTGCTCCTGTGCAGTAATGATGCTTATATTCTACTAGCAACAATCTGAACCTGTCGCTTACTGAGTTACAATGTAACATTAATCAGTAAAAAAACTATCCTCTTTCCAGCATCTCAACTGCCCATTTGGCACATCTCTTCTCAATGGCTCTCCTCAGTTGGTCCCCTCCTCTCAGTCTCACCTACTTCAGTTGATTCAATTATTAATTGGGACCCCCAATTAGTACAGAAGCATTAAACTGTGTGTTCGTGCATCCAAAGCTATACCTCATTCAGCAACTAGATGATTAAAGGAGCAACTAGGTGTGATTAAAGGAAAATAATGGAAATATTCACTCCAATTAATAATGGGGGGAATTACACAATAGTCAAGGCTTTTGTGTAGATTCTGCACTAAATGACTTGTTTGGAATTGTGTCTGGACAGGGAACCTTTAGTCAGGGAACTAAAGGTAAGAAAGTTTGACATTTGTTAAGGAAGGCTACAAGAAAAAATAAAGTTAGAGCATAAAATATCCCAGTTCCATCTTCTACCATTTTAAAAACATAAAAGATACATCACCTTTTTTGATGGTTTCTTTTTCACTCTGTTTTGTTCCTTCTTCAGTTTTCTCTGTGAACTTACTGCTGTCGCATTCAGTTTCAGACTCCAAAGCAGATGAACACTTGGAGCTATTGTTGGGTAGCCTTGAAACCTCAGAAAAGCTCTCTAAAAGTGTAGCCTCCCCATTCTCTTGCTCTGAATCTGCTGTTTCCTCCGAGTCACTGAGAACTTTTGCTTTCCTGAAGTGAGTGGAGGAGGTCTTTTTCCTAGTTTGTTTTTTTAAGCCATTGCATTCTTGTTCAGACTCAATCTCAGAGTTGCTTCTCACATCTTTTCTACATGCAGAAGGAAATCGTTCAGAGGTTTTTTCAACACATCCATCCTCCGAAACTCGGCATTTAGATTCTTCTTCTGAAAATTCTGCAGTGGGTTTTGTTCTGGGAGAGATGCAGCGGGTTGTGCTATGTGGCTGCTTATGATCATTTATATGATGACTTGGTGTACTCTGCAAGGCACTTCCAGAATCTGAACTTTCAGTTTCAGTTTCACTTACATGCCTTTTCCTAATAGCAACAGGAGCAGAAGCAGCTTTGGTGGTTTTCCTTTTGTTATTTTGTTGTTCTCTGTCACTTTCAGAACACGTGGAACTGTCTTCCTCAAAGTCATTTAACAATACTTTTCTCGCTGCAGCAAAAGCACTGCGATGGGGCAATTTTCTGTTTTTGCTTCTAATACCAACACTTTCTGAACTGGAGAGCTCCTCTTCTACATCACTCATAAGTCTTAACTTATTAGCTGCCACAGTAGCACTTCTTCGTGGAGTCTTTCTGTGTCTTCCATGTCTGCTGCTTAAGATTTCACCAGACGCTCTTGAATGATCACTTTCTCTATCATAGATCCTTTTCCTGGTAACTCTTTGGCTAGTTCCATTCTCCTGAGAAGCTAGACATTGAAATATGCAGATACCATTTACAAATCTTGAATTTTTAAAATGCGTATCATTTCTTATTCCTAAACTGAGATTCCTTAAACTCAGTTTATTCCTAAACTGAGCATATATTTACTTATTCCTAAACTGAAAACCTCAGACCAGTGATTTTCAACCAAACTTCCATGGTTGAAACAGGTGTGCCATGGGAATTTGGGGATTGACATTCCTTAATAGGAAAATTGGGGAATTTGAACAGTCTGATGTCAATGATAAAAACAACTGACAGTGTGCCTTGACAATTTCAGTGTGTTTTTTAAGTGTGCCGTGAGAAGAAAAAGGTTGAAAAATCACTACCTTGGACCAAGTTTTTAAGACAAGGTCTACTGATGGAATCCTTCAGTAGGATTTTCTTGACTCAGGAGCACAGTAAAACCCTGACCCTTCTCTTGAGGAGACAGAGCCGGACTGGGGAGGTAATGCCCCGCCACAGGAAGGAGATAAGTTTCACATTCAGCCCTTTTTCGAGAGTGGGTGGGGTATAGCCAGTCATTAACCGAATGCACCCTGTCCTCACTCCAGAGAATTATAACGTTCATTCCACAACCATACAAAAAACTACCAAAAAGAGGAATTTATAGAACTTGTTCTAAATGCACTTTAATTTAACAAGTTCCTACAGAGATACATTCCGACTTATACTGCACAAGCAAAATTAGAATGCTACATAGCAACCTTAATTAAATATAGACGTGCCAAAACAACTCATCATAAAGATCAAGTTGCTTCTGGGCTTTCAAGTCAAATTCAAAACAATGTCATTAACAAAGCTTTAATATCGCTTGATTCCAGGTTACCTTATGGTACTTTTGCGCCTTTATGACTGAGCCCATTTCCCATGGAAAGGTAGGCTGACAAGCATAAGAAGCAGGATTGTATCATTATGGTGTCCTCAAATATTTCAGAGGGCTTTCAGAATGGCAAATGGATTTTAATCAAACTGTTTCATGCCATTGGTATTTTCAATCTCCTGTCACTACTACAACTAAATATATTGCACAATGGTTGGTTTTAACTCTTTAACTACTTTAGGGAAAACTAGTTTTATATTCCTCTTAATGATTTTGTTACCTTTTAGGCTATCATGAGAGCCCTTGTTGAACCAAAAAGTTTGAGTAAAAATTTCTGATTATGGACACACATGCATGCATAGATGGGAGACCGGGAAAGGGAGACTCTGGTTTTGCAATCAGTATTAGCTGACTTACAGTCCAATTCTAAGATGGCTTGAGCACCTGAACTTTCATGGGACTAAGATGGCTGCTGTGGTTATCCTAACCATACGGGGCACCCCCTTGGAAGAAGGGGACTTTGCAACGAGGCAACGTGATTCTGTGGAAAATCTTAGGCTGGCACAGAATCAAGTTTCCATGTTGGGCTGCAAGGCCTCACAAAGGGCTCTGCACTGGCAGAGCTTGGCATTGCTGGCACTGCTGAGCACCCCAACTCCCTCTTCCACATCCTCTTCCTAGCTACAAATTGCCTCCTGCCTCCCACCCCATTATCTCTCTGCCACCCAGCTTCCCACGGGAGATACCTAGTGTGCACCATGTTCAAGATTGGGCTCTTGCTCTCACTCTTACCAATTTTCCTTTGCTGATACACTCTGTTTCTTGTAACCCTGAAGTTACTACTCCTTCTCCTGGATGTTCCATTGTGAAATAAAGGAGATGAAACAGCTGCAGAACTTTCTTTGCTTTCCTCTGAACTACTTGAAGATGAAGCCGTTGTTGAGTGTTCCAATTCACTTTCTGGAAAAAGTCAGGTAATTTTATGCTAATAAAATTTAAAACATTTTCTTCATTTAGAGATACTACAGTATAATGGCTACAAATTGGCAGATATAGTAATTGTGTTTGAAATGTTTAATTGTTTGCATCCAAATAATCCAGATTCTATTATTAACTCTGCTTATACAAATAACTTTTGTCAAATTACATAACTGGCAGTTAAATACTGAGGGAGAAAGCACCTTATACACATCAAAACTCTCGTAGGGATTGATTAAGGAATTAGTTTTTTTTAAAAAAAAGGAAACCACAAAAACAAATTTTGGCATTCTAAAGAGAAAAATTCTGCATTCACATAAACAAAATTTATACAAAGACATTGTAAAACGACCTAGTCTGCAGACAATGTTATATTGAACCCTTCTGCTGCTGAGGAGCTCAGAATATTTTGGCAGCCTACGAGCTGGGCACTGGGCCATATCTCAGACACCATGGAAGCTGGAGGAATGACTGGCTCATTTTGGGGCTGTGGATGGTGACAGCACCATCCCCTCTGGTATCCCACCATCTCCTCTTTCCTTCTGGGACCTTTCTGCCCCACTCTTGTACACTGGTGCTTTCATATATTACTTAATCATAACAATTTAAAAGAGGGCCAAGACAATCTCTTAAAACACTGATGACTATGAGCTGTGGCTCCCCAAAGAGCCACAGAACAATGAGGCAGTTGCAAAACACTTGCAAAAAACCTGCCACCCTATACAAAGTTTAGGATTGTAGCCCAGTAGTTCAAAGGAGCTGCCAGCTGAAAAAAAAGTTTGGGAACCACTACCTTCAAGGTTGTAATATAAACCAAGTAACAAGTATATACCCTTAATTCATACGTATATTTTGTATTAGATGGAGTATAACCACTTATAGCACACTAAGCTGCACCTTCTCATGTTCATTATTTTCTCAGCTTTTGCTCAGCAATCTGTTTGGTTAATCTCAGTTTGGCCCAATCCTATTATGCCCAGCAGCAGCGCTGACTATCACAGAAGTGCCATAAGGCACTTTGCCACTTGCAGGAGAAACTAGCAGTGGCATAGAGCCCTGCACCAGTTGGCGCTGGTCCTCTGCACAGAGAGAATGCTAATGAGGAATGCCACCTGCTGTGTTCTCACCAATGGGCAGAAAGGCTTAGGCTTTATAGGGCAGGGGAAGGTGGGAAGCACCAAAACAAAGCAGAGAGAGGGTAGGGTGTACCCAGGAGTGTGGCAAAACAGTTGTTACCAAATTCTATCACTTCTTCCACTCTGTGGAGCCTGACAAGGGTCTCCTTAGTTCTGTGCCAGCACAGGAGCTGGTATAGATCTAAGGAGTTAATGGACTGCAGAGTTCTACACATGGTAGGTAAGGCAACCAATGTTCCCTTACCCTGAGGAGATTCTAGGAACTGCTCTAGCCCCAAAGAATATAGTGATTTCAGCATTTTAGCATCACTATACTAATAAACACCAGGGCAGAATAGGTGTGGAGTGCCCATTTACTAATTCAAGTCATACCAACAAAATCCAAGCACTTCTAGCAGCACTTCAGAAAAACACCAGCTACCTTCTCCTTTGCAAAGTTTTGACAAAATTAGTGCATTTTAAGAGCCTTCTTAGATATCAAGAGGGATGGAAACAAAACCTTTGAGGGACTGATATTTCATGAGTTATTGTCCCTGTTCTATCCCACTACACTGCAATTCCCCCAAAAGCTAGGATACTATATATGCCAATTTAAAAAAAAAGAAATTTGTGTAATTTAAGCAGGCTAGAAACTTTAAAAGTGAAAAAAATTAATTTTGAAGAGCTAATGTATAGTGATCATATAGGAAGATGACAAAACTTGGAGTGATCTGTCTTGATATTAGAAACAAATTTAACATTGCAAAGTACAAATCTGTCTGTATTCTATTTTATCACCAAGACAGAAGGGGAGTTTTTGAAGTAAGGGAACAAATGCTCCTTTGATGAGTTGTTTCAAGAAGAAAACCACACTCACCTGATGACAATGTGGAGGTCCGCGCTACGGCTGTATATCTTCCTCGTCCGTTTTTCCCCAAAGAAGATGCAGAGGTGAAGACAGAGGATATACCCGAAATACCACGACTGGAGCTGCCAGCATTCATTTTATGGCTTGTCACACCAGACATTCTGCTTGAGGTATTCTGGTTAGGTGAGTCTTCTGGCTCAGATTGACTTTCTGCCTGAGATTTAAATTGCTTCTGCTTTGTATTTCTTGACAAAAAACAGAATGACAGGTGAAAATCCACAAATGTGAAATAAATTAAGTTACAATGACATTAATATAAGAGAAATGCTTTTCTTAATATTTCAGCATTATTTCCCCAAATCTGCTAGATAATTTTAAGCTGCACAATTTTAAGTGATTTTAAGCTGCACAAGAACCAAAGTGAAATCAAATACATGGAAACTATAACTATTTAAAATTTTGTCATACAAATCTTCATTTAATGATTTAAAAAATTTCTAACCAGCTAGCTATAGTAGCAATGATTATTTTTTAATTTTGTATTGTTCTGTTTTTGTAAACACTAAAAGGTGGGTTCAAATTGTTTGTATTTTACAATGTCTACTCTCATTTCAGACATTCAAGAGACACTCCCATCTACTCCAGAAATATATCTACTCATTAAATCTAAAGAAAGCAGTGCATTCTATTTTGTTCATAGGAAAAGTCAACATATGTTTTATTTTGTTTTGTATATCTTTAGCAGTAACGTGAAGAATTTATGAATACTCTTTTACTGGACAACAGGCAAACAGAGTTCTTCAGAGAATTAAGTATGATTGAATCCTTGCGTTTTCTTGAAAAAACTGAGAAATAGAATTAACACGTTTATATCGTGTCAGAGAACTTTACCAAATCTGTAACCAGGAGTGTCTCTGTATCCACTGCCAAGCTGATGCTAAAACTGATAGGGAAGAATGTATATAGTCTGAAGCAGTGTTAAACTAGGAATTTTCACAAAAACTTTTCAGTGAATCAGATAAACAGATTTACTGTGTGTATCTTAGCCTCTCAATAACAATCACATGGGAAACCCAAACGTAAGCTGCCTGGCACCCAGAGGAGAGGTGGCACCAAAAGCTACTGCAGCATTCTATGGGTGCCATGGCAATCACCAGAGTTTCCACAGGAGAACATTTGTTCTCTTCCGCTCCCCTCTCCCCTCTGGTAAGGGCACAGGCCTCGCCCACAATGGGTCTTCTCTAATCAGCTATTTTGCCAATGCAGACTGGAGAAGCACAAAGACAGGTTTTTCAGCCTGACATGGAGCACTGAATTCAGCAGAGCAGGACTCAGTTGGTCCTACTATTTCCTCGTCCTAGTTCCTCCCTCACACCATCTTCCCTAACCCCAGAATACTTACATCCCCCATTTTCCTCACAATATCCAACAAACAATACCACCACCTGGGACACTTCCCTTGCTCCGGACAACATCCATCTGGTACTGGGCCAGTGGTCCCTATACAAAAGGTGCCATAAACATGCTTTTCAGCACATTTACAACTCCAGTGCCAGTGGTATGAGCATACAGCTAGCACTCCCTAGCAGTAAATAGGAATGTTTTTTATATAAAGAAATATGACTCCTCTGTTAATGAAGAATGTACTTCATAATAAAAAAAAAACAATTTACCTGAGTGTTTTGGTTCTGTGCTGTATAGTCTTATTCTGACTTCGATATTTTTTATTGCATCTCTGACTTCTCCGCAACCTTTCATTGTGTTTTTGTCCAGTTCTGAAGTCAGAGATTATTCTTCTCATTTTTTCCTCAAATAATGCAGATAATCTCAAAGTCATACTATATATCTAGATTGGAAAGTTAATATTCAAAATCATTCTTCTAATGAAATCTATTATAAAATTAGAGATCCAGTGACCCAAAATACATCATAACTAATACTTTCTGTAGTGCTATACACTAAAATGTGGCAACAGCTAATTTTTTAAAAGATCCAGATGATTGAGCGAAAATATGTTCTTTCAGTCTTTTTAACAAGTTGCTACTTGAGCCAACCATTCATGCATTTTTGGCATCCATCAACTCTGCACATAAATACACTGGAAACCAATTCTATACACATTTTGTGAATGACATTAGGAAAAACAAGATGGTGAAATACTGAGCAATAACTATTCTCCTGTCACCTTCACATTCCCTTTCCCAGAATGTTTTAATCAAAACAAATTCCCCACCATAAATGACATAAACAAAACCATGCAGCTGGTTATCAAGAAACTAGCCAAATTTGTGTGTTGATAGCCAGATAATGATGCTGATTGGCTCACAGCCCTCTGAACCCTATATGATTCCAGTGCAGAGAGCTGGAAAGGAGACCTTTTCTCCAAATCTTGACTCTGCCTTTAATGTATCACACTAGTAGCTGGGACTCTAAACTTTTTTTTGTTTCCTTGCCTATGCTGTACAGCCTATTGCTGCTGAACTGGTTTTACGGTAAAACTGAAGTGGTGAGTTTCATAGCTTAGAGTTTTATTGTTTTCTAATTGTTATGTTGTGTAACCTCAACAATAAATTTGCAATAGTATAATTTGTATGTGACTGTTCTTATCAAGGTTGTACAAGTACTGATTCTTTTATATAGAGCACAATCCTAACTATGTCTACTCAGAAGTAAGCCTCATTGTGTTCAATGGGTCTTACTCCCAGGAAAGTGTGTTTAGGATTGCAGCCTAAGGGCAAAATCCAGAGTAACTACAGGGAGTCCTTGCTCCGGTGTAAGAACAACTTACTCTGGATTCCAATATGAATTTCCCATAGGTTTTCACTAGGTGGTTTAGTAACTACAGGTGCACATAAAGTCTCACGTGCTCCCATAGTTATTCTAGATTTGGGGGTAAGTGTCCTCCAGCATCAGAACCTCACATTTCTCAATTCTGAACTCCTGAGAGTTGTGGGGGAAAAGATAATGAGCTTAAATGTAGGCAGCTAGTGATTTTGGCTAACTGTATGATTTATGACTTCCCTTAATCTCTGGTCTGAAGCCTACTTTACAACCCTTATCTTTCACCCAGTTAAAAATATATTCCTTCCTTTAGTCAGAGGCTCTTCTCTGAAAATTCATTGCATCAATTATTTCATTAAGGTGTGATTTTTTCATAAAGTCATAATGTAGACTGCATTTAAGAGTGATGAGCAAGAGCCAGCTAATGGAATTTTTCATATGTAACAAAGACATGTAGAAGTGAAAATGAATTGATCTTTCAACTTCCCATATCATTAAAGGGGTTATCTGGAACAGAATAAACAATAAAGAAATTGGAAGCACAAATTATAGTGTCTGATCTTGGAAGGTTACCATGGAAGGTGTTAGAATGGAATGCACATCTTGTGACCAATTCCATTCTGTAATACATTTCTCTGTGCTTTAAAACTAGCTCCAAGACTATATTATTTGCATGCCTCTATTTAAACTAGTACCTCAACAAAGAAACAGGATTTGAGATTATGAGTTTATTTATTATGAGCATGAGTTTATTCTTAGACTGGTTTTCTGTTTACTTAATTTCTATATAAGGCACATACCAATTTTACCACTATACTAAATGATTCAGAAACCTTACCTTGGACCTTTTATTTGGGGTATATGCTTTGGCATTGCCAAATATTAATCTGATATCTTTGCACAGTTCCATTGGAGTATGATAGTTTCCCGCTTCTAGTGTCTCCTTCACTGTGCCCAAATCCATTGGTGTGTCAATAATCTCCCTGTAATCCTATATATAAACAAACAATTATTTAAGCTAGGTAGTGGTTTTCAAAGTGCAATCTGTAAACAAAATTCAAACATGACTTTGTCCTGCATGCAAAAAGATCCAAGGTCATTCTTGCCTACGTTCCTCCCCTTCCCCCCAATAAAAAGCACAAATATATCAACCAACCTGACACATGCAACTCCACACAACTGTCTTGATGTTATATTTCTTCCCTCCATAAGGAACAACATTAGAATGCCAAATACAAATTGATTATGTCAAGGAAAAACTATTCAGACTCTTGCTTACAAATCTGTCTCTCTGATGACTATATTTTTTTAGTTCCAATATAGCATTCTTCCCTTGTGTTCATTCTTTCATAAACATGCCAGTATGAAAGTGTTTCAAAGGTCTCTACTCAAGGAAGCATATTTATATGACATGTGCTTTGGGATTTGTTAGAACTGCCTCGGCACTCAGCTTTCAAAAGTTTCTGGGTGCTGTTCTGAAGAAATTAGAAAGGGGAACCTCCCCCTCCAACAGCAGCAATAGCTTTTTTTTCAAAAGACTCAAAAACTTCAATCTTAATCTATATGTGAAATAGTGAAACAGTACAATCTAATCTACTTTTGTAATCATTTGTACAGGACTATATTGTAGTAACTATTCTGGATTACTAAATATAGAACTAGTGGAAGCTACTTTGCAAGTATCCTTGCGATCTTCTCTAGTTAGGGAACAACCTAGAAACAGAAACACACATGACATCTATAAAAATACTGTATTTATTCAAATCTAACACACCCCTTTTCAGCTGAATTTAGTCTCCAAAAATCAGGGTGCACATTAGATTTGAGTAAATATGGTAGCTATACAGCCATTCAAAAATATGCCTTAAAAAAAACAGCATAATCTACCCCAGGACACTTGCAAGATGACAAAGAATCCTAAAAGTTCACAATGAAAATACTACATAGTTGATGCATACTAATCAGTGTAACATGATAACTTACAGGGTATCTATCCAGATCAACAGGTTGTCTGAATGGCTCAGAATCCTCACACTGGAAAATTAAGTTTACAAGTTCCATACATTGCTTCTTCCAACTATTTTCATCACAGTTTGGTTTCACAATGGTTTTCTTCTTGAAGGCCCGTCTCTTACAAAAAAGAATTCAGAATATTTATACAGTGGTACCATGCAAGATGAATGCCCTACAGGATGAACACTTTGAATAACAAATTCCTCTGGGATTCTGCTTTGTTGGACAATTGTCCTTTGAATAACGAGTCCCCATTGGCTGGGCTCTCTCTCCTCCTGCCTGCATTGGCTGGGCTGGGTGAATGTGGTGGGACTTCTCCTGCCTGCAGTACCAGAGTAGAGGCCAGCAGAGGAGGCAGAGCGTACTCCAAGCCTCCCCAGCCAACATGGCCTCAAACCAGCCAGCCGATCCCTGTAGCAGCCACAATAAGGCAGGAGGGAAACCCCTCCTGGACTCCCCTCAAAAGAAACCCCTTTTCTCCAAGGAAACCTCCCCTGCCTGGACTCCACTACAACCAACCCTCTTCCCCCCCCCCCACCACATTCCCTGCCTGGACTCCAATCTTGCATCCAGGCAGAAGCCTTTCCTTCTGCAAACTTGGAACGAGTCAGGCTGCATCCTACATTTTCCTGTGAGTAAGCCCCACTGGAGACAATGGGGCTTGATTCTGAGTAGACAAGATAGGATCTGGCCCCTCTGCTGTTGCAAACTACCTATCTGGTTTGCATAGATAGATCTCACACACACATAGATGGGTTCCTTGTTAAAGATGCTCAAAAAGACACCAGAGACTCTTTTAGTGAAAATTAGACATCCTTGGCCATAAAGAGTTTTCTATTTCACTGTGCAGAATATTACAGTGTTTTATTACAGTAATTGTGGTCTGTATTATATTATAGTGTTTTGAATTTATTACAGAGTTTTGTCATCATTTTTACATACAGTTAACATTTTTATATGAATATTTTCTGGTTGTGGAACCAAATGTCTGAGTTCCCATTATTTCCAGTGGGAAAATCTGCATTGTAAGAAGTATGCTTTGTTAAGACGCTTCCAGAACGAATTAAATTTGTCTTACCAGGCACCACTTTATATCTCTTTTTAAGGAGATTTACTTAGCTAAAGAATAAAATTCTATTTCTCCATTCCAAATCTGTTTACATTCTTTTTAAAAAATCTGGGAAAGTCACTATGCTTGATTGAATAGGTATAGTTGTCCCTACTACTAAATATAAAAAGGTTGTTATCACTTTGGTGTGTCTGACCAACTAGCAGGGGTTCTGCCAAATTAGAATGAAACACTCCTAAACATGAAACTATGATAAATCATACATCTACAAAGCTAATTTTAGATTTTAACATCTATCTAGATAGTACCTAGTAACTAATACCAGTACTCTATCATAGGGAAAAACAGTAGGCTTAATACACATCAACTTACCCTTCTAGAAGATGATCTTGGTACATAGATCTCTTCATCATCCTATAAACAGACCAGATAAGTTAGTTTTCGAAAAAGCTACCATTTATGTAACAAGTAAGGTTATTAAAACCACTCCATTGTAAGCTCTGTTCAATGGGCTGACAATAGAGTGAATTCTAACGATATTAAAGTAAAGGGAAAGAACATGCTTGATAGCCATAGAAAAACAAAAAGAATATTTTTTCATGAGCTTCTGCCAACTCCTGCCTTACAGCTGGGGAAGAGAGGACCAGACACTAGTACTCCCAGTTTTGGACACAGTCCAGGCTTAATTCTGCCATGGACCAGCCCAGTCAGGGTCCCTCTCCTAATCCCTCCCAAAGACCAAAGAATTGCAGATGAGGTCCTTGCCTTGCAGGTACACATCAATTGCCTGGGCAAAGAGATGTAAATTAATTAGCAGCCAGGCAGTTAACTTTGTTGGGGGGGAGGGGGGAAAGAAGCATATACTAGTAGTTTTCCAAACATCTCTCTCAAGAAAGAGAGAGTAAAGTTTAAAGACTTAAAAGTTAGGAGAAATAAGACATCAAGGCAGCAGAAATTGCATATACATACAGGCTAACAGGATAACACCAAGAAAGCTGATTTCCTAAACTAAGACTTTTCTCCTAAACACAGACCATCAGGTTCAGAGTCCTGCCCTGGCTGGGCTTCTTTGCAGTGAAGCTCTGACCCCAGTCTTCTTCCATGCTCCTGCTTAGCCTCTGCCTGGCAAGAGAGGGTCATCCAAGCAGCCAGCAAACAATGGACAACTTTCCTAAGTTCTAAGAAGGCAAATTATATTTTGCTGGGCCAATCAGAATTGAGGATGTTCTTAGACCATCAGTTCCACAGCTGTAAATATTTTCTCTTTATTGGACTCACAGCCTTATCAGCTCACAGGTGCTATCAAACCAATTTAATAATACCTTGAGGGGTCTGTCAGGAACAGGTTTGGCCACCCGCACCTCCAGAAACCAGGCCCTGGGCTCATGATCAAGCTAAACCTCCACAGCTGTGCTGATAGCGCAGGCTGTTTCAATTTTTTTGTTTTAAATACTTCTGAGGTCATCTTGGAAGCCATTTCCCAGCATTGGTCTGCTTTTACCCAAGAAACCAGCCTGCAATGTCAGGCTGTTTGGTTCACAAAGATGGTTTCCAGACAAGGAGGATTTCTATTTTCCTGTGACAATAAGCTATTAACACATTGAGAATAGTAGAATAAAACTTCATTACCAGATCATCTGCATCAATGCTGTCCTCATTTGTTGTGATGCACAACTCAAATATATCAGTACAGTTGGGATTCCTGGAAAATGAAGCAAGTCACAGTTGTTAGTCATTCTTAAGATTATACTAACACAAACATTGAAATTATTTTTTCATGTTGATCAGCAAAATAAAGAAGACTACAGGAAATTATTATAAAGAGTACTTAAGGCATCTACCTTTTTGACATTTCAGAGATATAAGAGCACAACTGAGGGAAAACAAATCAGAAATCTTCACCTAGCTAGATAGATAATATCTAAAGAATGGCGCTAAAAATATGGCGCTAAAATTTTTTAAAAAAAATACTACAAGCATTCCTGAAAACCAATGACATTTATTTTTAAATATAAAATAGGCCCAATTGTATGTAAAATAAAATAAAGTAACACCTTTCCAGCCTGCAGTCTTGTTTATAGTGACAATGGGGATATAAATGATTAAAGTAAAATCAGTTATTTCACTTTAAGAAGCAAACAAACACATACATCGTATGCCTCAGACTGAACTTCTGCTTACCTGATGAATTCTAAGAGCTGATCTGTGATTTTCTGAGCAGACCGTGCAATAGCGCTGTTAGGTTCATTGAAAGTTCTGGCATTGCTCTCAATGCATCTTACTTCCCAAATCAATGCAGACAGCCTCCTATGTTTGAGATTATGTAAATAGACTATAGTTTAACAGTAGCCATGGAACACTATATCACACAATTAAAAAAAATTTAAATAGGGAGGTATAAGTGAATGTATTCAATTTTTAATTAGTACCAAAATGTTCAATAAGATACACTGAAAGCTTCCCAAAGAGTTATATTTGAGAAAGTAGCTTTGACATTCCTATAAGAATGTTCCAAGAATTCTGCATGTGAATATTTTTAAATGACTTTATTACATAGCAATTTTGAAGACTATTGCAGAAGATAATAACCTGACTAACCTGTAAAAATGGTTAGCTAGTCTCATCCGAATGGTCCAAAGGTCTGTTGGATAAGCTATTACTGTACTGTACTTTGGATAGGTATTCAGATCAACTGGGCCAGCAAACGCTGCTGAAATATCTGTCAAAATAGTAAATTTCAGTAAATTAATGCAGATTGTCTAATAGCGGATGAACTTCCATACAAATAATAAAAACAGATTTGGAGTGCAACCCTAATGAATTTAGGCCAGTTTAATTCACCTGGTGTATTTTCCGGTGGTGGTCAGCATTTTTGTGCACTGATCTAAACCACCACCTCCCAGATTGGAGAGAAGTAGTAATGGCACTTTTGTGACACCCCCAGGTCAGCAAAGGATTTATGCTGGGGTGTATGCCAGCCTAAATGGAGGTTAGGATTGCTATCTAAATCTGTTTTAGAAGAATTTAGAGAAATTTTTCAGGAACCTAACAAAGTTGCATTTGTAGATAAACTACTTTAAGGGTTTATAAATAAGTGAGACGTTATCAGGTCCTTACCAAGTCTCAGAAGTTGATCAATTCCACAAATAATCCGTTCACACTCTTCACTCTGGGATTTTCCTTGCCACTCTCCCTCTTGAGGCTTGTACACTAACTTCAACATTTCTTCAGCAGTCACAGACACACTGGCTCCCAATTCCTCAGGCTGATCAACTGCTTATTTACAACAAACAGGAGATATTGGGAGAACTACAAAATGTATAGTACATTTAATAAAGTATGAGGTTCTTATGTTAAACTTCAAGATGTGAGGCAAAATTTGGCACTATAATCAGTAATATTTCAAGGTATCCAATACTCACTTCTGAGATTCAGTGCAAAGCACAGCTGTTTCTATGTCCTTTAAATCTAAAACCTTTTTGTCAACAATAAACTTCTGGTATTTAAAAAATACTATTATGTGACCAACATGCTGGGACTGCAGTGGTTCCGTGGTTAAAGGCACTGGTCAGCATTTCGAGCTCCTGTCACTTGTTCCAGCTCATGCTAACTTAGCAATATGAAAGCAGGTAAATGCAAATAGATAAATACTGGTAGGTACCACTTCGATGGGAAGGCAACTCCTGGCAATATAGCCCTGTAACAGGCCAACCAAGTTTCCCTAATATTGCGTCAACCATGGTTTAAATTACTCAAATCCAGAGTTTGTGGACTCTACCACCACATGGGACAAATGCTAAGAAGTTGCCTTGATGATCTATTTGCAGAGAAAAGTACGCTCAGTAAAAATTACACACATTAAAATTTATTGTGCGTGTGATGAATATGAACTCTGTAATAATGAAAAGCTGTGCCAGTTATCTTGCTTTTCCTGAATTTTTCTCCAGTATTTATACAAAAAAATTTTATCTGCAGCCCAGACGTGATACACAGTTGCATGAATCTTTATATGCTCTCTGGTAGAGGAAGGCTTCGTTCCCAAATCTTGAGGAAAGCCATTGCCAGGAGGCAGGCTTATTGCAAATGAAGATGCCTCTTCCATGAAGAGCTGCTCATTTCATCAGCTCTATTTCTGATGCGGCTCAGCATTTTCCTTTATACATATTTTTTCTTCTCCTCTTCCTTTCACTTCATCTTCTCCCCTCCCAGTCAGATCTTGACTTTCACACAAAGGAAGGTTTTTTTGTTTCCCCATAATACATGCCAGCTTAGGCCTGGCAAACTTCTTATGATAACAACACAAAGGAGGCCTCAGGCCTACATGCTGACTTGGGTGTAGCAGGCATTTTTTTCCAGTGCTATTGCACAAGGGAGGCCTTTAACCTTCATGCCAACTTAAGACTGGCAGGGATTCCCAACATGTCTCCTAGTGGGGATTCTGATTGAGATAACTAATAGGAAATACAATAATTCAACATTAATTAGTTCTTAGAAACCTGGGCCAGGGTCCCAATCAAGGGTTTCTCATATAAGGTTTTTTCTTAGTAGTACTGCCTAGTTGCCATTCAGTTAGGTGTCTGGGGGAGCAATCCTAACAAATTTAGGCTGGCCTAACTCATCTGGCATATCTTCTCATGGTGGTGTGGGGAGGTCACTGTATCCCTGCGCAGTGGCAGGAACAGAAGTGCCTTATAGCACTTTTGTGACACTTCCAGGTCAGCTCAGGACTTATGCCAAGGCTAATGCCAGCCTAAATGGAGGTTAGGATTGCAGCCCAAATTAGGCATATCTTCAGTCCCAAGCTCTGTATCCTCCATAGGAACAGAATGGCACTTAAGATAGTAATCCCCTCTATGCCAAAGTGACTTCTCCTTTTCACTGTTACTGGGACACAATTCTACTACCTTTGTCCTAAGCCTTCTTTCAGGAGAAAAAGCCTGACATCCCCATGGACATCAGGTGGGCCTTGATTTTTTATACCAAAGGGACAAGGGAGAACATTTGCCATGAAGAGGTCCTGCTTTGTTATTTTTAGGTCCAAACACCAGCAGAAAACATCTGCCACTGCTTTGGCTTGCTCCTTACATCAGCCAAAGCATTTCCTTTGGGTTCCTTGACCTAGTTAAAAGTCTTTATAGCTATTCCTCTCTGGCAGAAATAGGGCAGCCAAGTGCTGCATATCTTCACCTAGCATTATGAGAGGTGGCTGACATTTTCAGCAGGTAAGTTCTACAATGATAGGCCCTGAAAGTTTCCACCTCATTTGGCCCATTCCAGAATCCAACTTACAGCACAATCCAGAGCAACTAATCTGTCCAGATAAGAGCCCTTGGGTTGCCCTATCTATCACTAGGGTGGAGCAACTGCAAGATGCTCCAGCCCAGTTACTCTGGAAAAGGCTTAGGGCAGAGCAAGGCAACATAGAGTGCCCTAAGAGAGGTGAACCTGCTCTGCACTAGCTGCTCTGCCCTATGCAGTTCAGGAGAGGCATGTTGAAGGCATGTTTAGCATTGCCTAGGGCAGAGAAGTTACTCTGTATCCAGAGCCTGTTTCCAAGGCAGAAATTTCCTCTTCCAGTTCCTCAGAAATATACCACCTCAAGAGCAGGTATAGTAATGAGTAGACCCATAGGGGTCCATGATAAGGCCCAAGTAAGAATGGCAGTGTTGACCAAAAATCTGAGTTCTGGGCCAGCCTAGCTACAACCCCTGCCTCTCAACCTCAGGCTATGAAACAACTATGGCTGCCCACAAACCTCAAGATACAGCAGGCCACTCCAAGAAACCCCTTGTATTCACTGTAGAATGTACTGGCATCTCATCAGGGACTCCTTATAAGGCAGGCACACAGTGGCGTCACCAGACTGATGCAGCTGGTGCGGGCTGCATTGTGTGACGTACTCCATATGGAGTGATGTGCCAGAGAAGTCTGACTGTCCTTTGGCAGGCGCTGGGCATCAGCGCGCCCATTCAGGCCTGCTCCAAGGCGGAGCAGCAGCCAGACGCTACCACTCATCCTCGGAGCTGGCCTGAATGGCCTGCTGAGGTGCACTGTGCAGAAACACACCGAGCATGCCGAACAGCTTCTAAGGAGACTTCCTTAGAGCAGAGGATGTCTGTGCCTCTGCACAGCCATTCAGCCTCATTCAGGAGGCGGAGCGGCAGCTGAATTGCTTCAGAAGAATACTGCACAGGTACCAACTCTGACGCCTGCACAGTATCCTCTGAAGCAGAAAGGCTTCAGAAAAGTACCGTGCCCATGTCAGAGATGATGCCTGTGCAGCACTCTTTTTGAAGCCAGTTGGCTTCAGAAACAACTGCGCAAGAGCCAACTTTGGCGACTGCGCAGTCCAGGTAGGGGGGTTACGTGCATCCCAGGGGTGACGCACAGACTTCTGCACCAGGTGATGCACAGAGTCGTGTCACCACTGTAGACACCACAGCTGTTCCTTGTTCAGTGTGATCTGATAGTGTCTCCTCAGGAGCAAGTCCTCCCCATATATCAATTACTTAGCATGCTATGGAACAGTTAGGGCAGCACAGGCTTCCTGACTCTCTGGATGCAGCATAACTTTCTATTCTGTATACAGAATAGTTAGGAGAGAGCAGTTAGGGCAGAGCAGGCTGAACTTGCTCTGGATTGTGCCCATAATCCCCAAGAATCAGGACTGTCTTCCTTTCCTCTCCTGAGAACAAGAATTCTCAGGTAAGAAATTCCATTTTTTTAAATAGGAAGAACGGTGGCAAAGTGCCGAGCCTTCTTAAACTCTTTCACCACCAACTCTTTCCATTCAAACGTGCTCTTCACCTCCCCATTACCTTCTATCTGCATCTTCCTCCTACAGATTAAATATTAGCTGGCACAACACAAGGGGTAAGACAGTGCTTTTTCCCACCGTTCTACTAAAAGATGTAGCCAAAACCACCAGGTGAGACTACAAAGAGCAGACAGGATACATACGTGATTATGTCTCACATTTTAAATGACTCCTGAAAAATTCCTTATAGGACACAAAACTAGCTCACATGTTTCTCCTCAGATAGTCACTTTATACAAAAAATGGAGAAGGTATACGTGTCTCATTTATTGCTGTCAATTCTCTATGCATGGGTGTCCAAACTTTCGGGCTCCTGAACCTTTAACAAGAGTGCAGAGGAGGAAATTTCAGCAGGTGCAGCTCATTGTCTCACAGATCACAAGTTGCACCTGCTGAAATTCCCTCCTCTACACAACTACACTACACAACCTCTGCACAACAGGAGCCCTAAAGTTGAAAGTCTGGACATCTCTGCAGCAAAACCACCATATTCCTTATTCTATTTACATACCTTTTAACATATTTCTCTAAGTAACTTGTGAGGAAACATAACTGACTACATCATTTCAACATCATTTCGAATTGTTAATACTCAGAAGGACCTTAGAATATTACAGTTAGTTCCACCTCTCCTTAATACTAGAAATATTTCAGATATTCATATCATGCTAACTCTTGCAGAAAATAGCTGACTGGTACAAAACTGGAAGACAACAAACAAAAATTAATAGAACAGAAGACAACTAACTAGTAAGGAAAATATTAACAAATGAGTTTTGCATACCATTCTCTAGGATTGGTTCCATGTCCCATGGGCTAAGTCTTTCCGTTTCACCATTGTCCCACCTATAGAAGTAAAAACAAATAAAAGATATACCATCACTACTTCAGAACAGGGGTCTTCAAACCCCAGCCCAGGGGCCGGATGCGGCCCTCAGAAAGCCTCCATCCAGCCCTCAGGCAGGCTCTATAATCCTCCAGAGTGCTCTCCACACCTTGGAAGAGTATTTTGAAGGCTGGGGAGGCTGCACACACCTCCTCTCTCCATGTACAAAAGTGCTTGTGAACTGGTTTGAAGATGTAAGGGACAGACAAAATGGATAGGGAAATGCTCTTTACCCTCTCACACAACACCAGAACTAGGGGACAGTAACTAAAATTGAATGAAAGGACCATTACAGGCTACAAACCCATGAGGGGTGTTCGTACAGATGGACAATCTCAAACTGCCCCGTGTCCTATGGGATCCCTGAGGCATCTGGTGGGCTGCAGTGTGATACAGGAAGCTGGATGGGCCTTTGGCTGATCCAGTGGAGGCTTTTCTTATGAAGATCAGCCTCTCTGTGTGTGTTGGCAAGTGTTTAGGAAATGATTTTAATTCATTCACAAGATCTGTGACTAATATACTCATTTATGCAAATTTATTCAAAATTGAAATGCAAATTAATTCCTTTTTTTTTTTTTTTTTGCTTCTGGCCCCTGACACAGATCAGAACGAAGATGTGGTGGTCCTCCTAGAATCAGGATCTTCAAACTTTTAACTTCAGGGCTCCCTGACCTTTAACAAGTATGTAGAAGAGGGAATTTTAGCTTGTGATCTGTGAGATGAGAAACTGCACCTGCCAAAATTTCCTCCTTTAAAGGTCCAGGCACCCTGAAGTTAAAGGTTTGGAGATCCCTGCAGAACTTTAGTTGCACCAAAATCAAATGGGACAAGATTAGAATCTTACTGTAGATATTCTCCTATAAGGCAATAAATTTTTATTTAAAAAAATCAATCCAGCATAGACCACCTCCTTATCTTATCTGCAGATTACTTAGGAGATCAAGGCATTTCAGAGGTGTTGTGGCAGCCAGGAGAAGCCCAAAGGAACAGCAGGCTTATACTATGTCACACTCTGGCTGGCCATGCTTTATGTCTCCAAACAGCTCCCTCCTGCAAGAAGACACTTTGCAACCAGTCAGCATGTGACTAAGCAGGGAATGCTCTCTTCTTCCTCCCTCTGAGCTTTGCATTACACAGAAGGGGAAAATGGCACATAATACTGCATAAGCACCTTGTTAAAGTCTTCAAAGACAAGGACCCCTTGTGCCTCTGTGGTTAAAGGCGCTGTGCCTTTAGATTTTAAGATCTGCAGGTCAGCGGACCCATGTGCTGGTTGAAGCAACATCCTGGTGACAGGCTGTCTAAATTTCCCATGTCGCATCAATCATCTAAAGCAGACCCTGCCAGGAGCAGGAATAACACTAAGAAAATGTAAATATAAAGTCTTCAAAGACAGTGGCATAAACCAGCTTCTTCTCACCCTCCTTCAATAAGGCTCCACTTTTAACTGCAACTGTTCCTCATATCCACCCTTCCCTAAATTTTGCACCTCCTGACTTATCCAAGGGTCCCAGAATATCCATGATTTTTGGCTGAAAACCTCTCCTTGCTTTATCTGTGAGGGCACTGCTGTCCAATGGTTAAATTACATACAGTGCAATCCCATGCATGTCTACTCAGAAATAAGCCCCACTGTGTTCAATAGTACTTATTTCCACAAAATTGTGGTTAGTATTGCAGCCTTAGATATCCAGCCAAAGACATATGCTATTTACTGCATGTGAATTCCATGCTGTTCTGCTGTATTTTGCCATACAAGTAGATAAATTAAAAAAACCCTTATCTATGAGATCACCCAATAGGAAAATATCTACGGTAAGGTCATTGAAAACAATGAAATAGATATGACAAACTTCTTTAGGATAGAACACATCATCCTAAATCCCAACCAGAATTTAGGATACTTTGTTAACAAAAACATAGGAATTACAAGAAAGAAATGGGTAGAAGAACATTCACATCAAGCTAGGTAAGTGGCTCTCACTCAACTCATGAGTACAATTTGCCAAAGCCTTTCCTCTTTACTCTTGCCCCATAAATACACACTGGCAAATGAACCAGAACAATATACAGTGGCGCCTCACGTAACAAATATCTCATGTAAAGTATGTTTCACGTAACAAACATATTTCTCTATGATTCCGCTTCACGTAACAAACTGTGCTTCACGTAAAGAACAAACTAGTTGGCAGTTGGGGCAGATGCACTGGCCAGCAGCCCTTTTAAAAAGCGTCAGGGCTGCCTAGCACACCTGCCGATAGTGAAAGCAATACTTCTGCGCTGTTCCTCCTGTGGCCTGGTGTCCGCTGGGCAGAGGAAGGGAACAGCAGTGGAGAAGAGGGAAGCAGCTCAGGGCTAGCCAGAAGGGAGCAGGGTTGAGAAAGGCTCAGGATGAAGAGAAGGTGAAAGTGGGGAGACACTTTGAAAGTGTCTTGGATTGCAGCCTCCAAACCATGTTAAATGGGGCTTACTCACAAGTTTAACTCCCATGTTAAATGTTTAACTCCCATGTTAAATGGGGCTTACTCCATGTATTAAATGGGGCTTACTTCCATGGAAATGTCTTTGATTGCAGCCTCCTAATCATGTCTCCCGAGAAGTAAGCCCCATTGTGTTAAATAGGTCTTACTTCTAGGAAATTGTCTTTAGGATTGCAGCCTAAGTAGACTTCATAGGATCATGTACATTGAATGCATGTTTTGAATTCAATTCCAGTGTTTTGTCATCATTTTTACATCCAGTTAATATTTTTATATGAATATTTTTGGGGTTGTGGAACCAATCGTCTGAGTTTTCATTATTTCCCATGGGAAAATCGGCTTCACGTAAAGAACATTTCATGTAACAAACATGCCTCCGGAACAAATTAAATTTGTATATTTAATTAAATTAAATATGTAAATATAATACATATCCTTCAAATGCTTAATTTGGCATCTAGCTTATAAATCCTAAGATTCTGTTTGTCCTCTAAGAAATGTAGGGAATCTTTTGTTCATGACTAGTAAAATTTCCAATTAAGAGAAAGGCTTTTAAATACAGGTTCATAATGGCTTGCCATTTGGCACTTTAAAACCTTTTATGCCCTTACGCTGATATAGATCACATCAGTAGTTAACTTTAAGATACCATTATTTCGACAGATACCATTTTAAGATACCATTATATCTAGTGGAACTTTGCTCACAACATAAGAGCCTGTATTTACTAGTTGCAAAATTAGGAATACAAAGAGGAGGCAACCTCCTTGGCACACCAAGAAGACTATATTAAGGCATTGTATTTGAATTGCAAGGCTTGTCTTCTGAGGCATCTGACAAGTGATTCTTTAGTGTAGTCTTTAATAAACAGTGTTTTAAATGATAACTGTTTATAAATAAAGCAAACTTTGCCATCAATCTGAAAGGAACATTTAAAAAGCCAAGTACTTACTTAACACTATAGCACTGAAAAGGGCTGTCTGGATATTGTGGCTGAAGTGGCTCCTGGCTGAGAATAGTTCCAAACCACCAAGCATCATCAATAATTGAACGGAAGCGGTCACCTGTAAGAAAAACCCATCAAACATTACATAGTAATTTGGAATTTTTGCTTGTAACCATTAATCTCAATAATGACACAGTTTTCAAATTTGGTCTGAAGACAAAGACTTACAAGGTTGCCAATTTCTTTGCCGTGCTTCATCATAAAACTGACGTAGTACGAGGAAGTCAATAACATCTGGCATATCATGGTATCTAGGCAAAAGATGAAAATTAAATTAGAGCACAATCCTAACCATGTCTACTCAAAAGTAAGCCCCATTGTGTTCAATGGGTCTTACTCCCAGGAAAGTGTCTTTAGGATTGCAACCTTAGTCTCTATAACATAATTTTCTTACCTTTTGCTGTGGTTGAAAGGATACTTACTTGAGAGAAAATGATTTATCCAGAAGCTGTCCTGTAACATGATCCATCAAAGTAAGTTTAAGACAACAGAGTACAGGAGGACCAACTTCATAACGTATTCCAACAATTTTAACCAATTCTTGTTCCTAGCAAGAGATATATTCATGATGATTAGCAGCAGTACAAAAAATAGTCAGCTAAATTATCCATTCTTCTGTGACAAATTGTGCATAACAGCAACACTGAGCACAGAGCAAGTGTTAACATGCACAGACCTCAAAAATCCTATTTATCTTAAAGAGAAATATCAAAATTTAGGGTTTTAAAAACTGTATTTACATACATATACAGCTTATATGGGGTGGGAGGATCTGACAAAAGTTCACAGACTTGATCCCAGAGCCTGGGCCCACCTGGACCTGTGCCAGTGATTTCATTAATGCAGGGCAGCATAGACCCTTTCATGCTTTGAAGGCTTTATTCCCTCCCCCCAGTAAGGAAACATATGCCCCTTTACCCAGAGGAGACCTCAACAACTGACCCCCAGAAGGAGTTGGAGCTGGGGCTGCAGCTGCAGCCATTTTTACATTATAGGAACCAAAAGATTGGGCTAAAGCAGAGATGTCCAAATCTTTAACTTCAGGGCTCCTGGACCTTTAACAAGTGTATAAAGGAGGAAATTTTAGCAGATGCAGCTTCTCATCTCACAGACTACAAGCTGTACATGCTAAAATTCCCTCTTCTATACACTTGTTTAAAGGTCTGGGAACCTAAAGTTGTGTTTGGACACCACTGGGATATATATTATATACTTTAGTATATAATACATATGAAGAAACTAACACGCAGTAAATCAAAGCAGGTTTGAATGTAGGAGGCTAGGTTTAAATGTCCATTCTTTACGCAGATATAATGCTCATACATTCATTCTCACACATTTGTGTATCCTTGGTGGGTTTCCCTGACAAGATAAATGAGGTAAATACAGGATGGACCTTGCCAACTGCGTTGTTTAGTTCCAGGAACATCTGTGGATACTAATTTTTGCATTATACAAACACAATTGTTTACCACAGTAACAGGCAATGAATCAATATGAATCCATTTCCCTTTCAAGTGGCTTAAAACAGCTGAGTTTCAGCTGAGAGGCAGAAATTTCCTCTGATGGTGCAGAGGGATTAATAAAAAGTTGCATACAGTCAAAAATCCCTTTTTGGCAGGCTGCAGCCTCTCTGCTTCACAAGCACAATTTCTCTCACATCTAGCTCTGCCTAGTTTCACTCCCCTCTCTGCAAGCTCCTTAAAAGCTGGTCTCCAGCAGTCACATTGAGGAGGCCAGAGCCGAGTGCCTCCCACAGAGCATTTGAAGACCCTCCTCCCTCTGCTGCATTAGCAAAACTGCCTGCTTCTCCCAGGGGAACAACGCTCCGGTCCTTGGTCGTGTTGCTCACTGAACCCCAGAACTTTGTGAGATTTGGTTTCAAGCAAAAAGAGAGAGGTCCAGGAATGGAACTCTGGATAATTAGGGTCTTTTGTATTGTTTTTCAAACTACTTTGAATACAGAACGTGAACTGCCAGCAAATACTGAATAGATCTTACCCTAAGAACCATTTTTCTCCATGGCTCCTTGTGTGGATTTAATTCATATATATTGTTTTTCCTCACAGCTTCAATATAGGCTTCATGACCTTGTCGAAAATATATCACCTATCAAAAACAAGTCAATGCAAGACATAAAATTAGAATAAATGAACTGAAAACTTAACTTTCCCCTCAGGCTACTCAGACTTGCAACTTAGAGAGGAGCACTCCCTTCCTGCTCTGTTCACTAAGTTCTCCTCACCACTCTTTCCTGGGAGTACGTAGGATTGCACTGTTGTACTTTCAACAATACTGCTTAGATACTAAATAAAACAGAAGTAGCTACATATAATCAGTTCTTACGTGTCTTCCTCACTTCCCATTTAAGAATAGTGACCAATTTTACTATCACATCAAATAGCAAATTTATTTATTCATTTAAGGATTTATACAATCAATGTATAAATATATTAATACATAAACACAATACATTTTATAAATATATTGTATAAATGTACAATCTGTATCAAAGGATAACAGACATTTATAAAAGGCAAAGAGCTGTATAAGCAGCCTGAGATAACAAACCCCTGTCCCAGCTGGTTCTTCTTTTTGAACTGGCTACAAATGCACCCTGGCTTGTTTCTCTTTTTCTGTTATCCTCTAAAAAGCTGTAAGAAAAGTTCTCAAGTTGCAAATCAACTTGCAAGTCAACCTCTACCTTCCCATTACATGAAGCACTATACAGTACAGATAAGAAATCTACTCTAAGAAAGCAAATTAGGCAACACAACTTAAAAGGTCTCTTACCTCATCACCCATTTGAGGTACAAAAGGAGACCTTCGGAGTCTTACATCTGTTATCCATTCAGGAGGGTGGCAGTCAAATGACAGTTCTAGATTTGCTGGTTGCTGTGTGTCATCCACTTGTGCATCCTTAGAAAGATTAAATCAGAATACAGATTTCTAAAAATACTATAATTACATGTTCATGAAATGTGTTGTAAACACAAATTTGCTTGTGAAATTATGCTTGTTAACTAAGGCACCACTGTAAAATCATGCCCCCTTATCCAGGGGTGTATCTGCAGATATGAGCAAACACCCATTCCCACAGACTGTACCTTCCAGAGAAGAGTGAAACCTGGATCCCATCACATCCAGAGGGTCCTCTGAGCTTAGCAAAGGCCATGGAAATCAGACAAAAAGCATTTCCAGTTTTTAGCAAAAAAGCAAAGTCACTTTTGGAAGCTTCCTGAGGCTACTTCCACTGTCATCCAAGAGATCTAGTGAGGCCCACTTGTTGTAGGTTGACCCACACTCAGACCCAAACCCACAGATGATGGATCACTGAATGTGAATTACATTTCATCATTGTGTATTTTTGTATACAGCAATCACTTTATAAACTTTTAATCCCAGAACAGAAAAGAAAGATAAGAGCAAACAGCATAATTAAAGTTACATGCAGCCTTGCAAGACCTGACAGGTCTTGCCAAATCCCTTGCCAAAGTGAGAACCCAGGAGAAAAGGAGAGTATCATTTCTATATAAAGGTAATTATCCCTTATGACATACCAAAAAAATCTGAAATCTGGATATTTGTGCTCAAGACCAAGTTTTTTAAAATTTCTGTGTGAAGACTAGGTCTTGTACTCAATCCCATGCAGTTTAAGTATAGGCTATAAGTCATATTCTCGGCTCTGTGGTGTGCACCCGTATAAAGCAGGCATCCATCAGTCTTGAGGGACTATGGTATCATGTTCAGTGCTGCATATGCTGCATGCGAAGCACAAAGGCCTGGGTAAGACTGATATGGAGGATAGGCTGTTACCCAAGCAGCAAATCCCTCCTCTCCATGCCACTGAAATAGTCCAATGGAAAGGCAGAGCCAATATGATTGGTTCCAGTTGCGTTGCAGAGCTGAGCTAAGGACAGGAGCTCACCCTGTCTTGTGGGGACTGACTTGGGTCTTGAAACCTGGCCTGCTGGCTAACAGGCACAGTGTCAGGCACACTTGCGCCACCCACAGCCCTAGCACCTGTATAGACATGTTGAAAAATATCAAAGATGCCAGCAGACACCCTAGTATAAGTATGAGCATAGGTAGAAGGTATAAAAGTGAAAACAGAAGGGGAAGCATTTTTCATATTTATTCAGTTACTAGCAAAAAGCGGACCCGCGTAGTGGGAATAAAATCCCCCAATGCACAACAACCCCCCATGCGCAACATCCTCCCCAATGCAACCTCTCCCTCCAAATAACATCCCCCCGGTGCACCAGGCACCAAGAACCAAATTGGCTGCATGTTGGTCAGTCTTCCATGTTAAGTATAGGACAAAAACATGTTGCACCCCTTTTCAGCTCCTTAAAGGGCTGAAAATTTCTCCACACTGGTTCTTGGTGGGTGTTCATGTGACAGAAGGATCACCCTCCACGAATTTCATGCTTCTAGGTCCGAGGGTTGGGGCAGAGCATCCCTCAGTCACCGATTCTTCAATGCAAAGTATAGGAAGGAAAACGTGTTGCACCCCATTTCACCCCCTTCCATTTGGAATTTCCAAAAACCGGTTCTTAGTGCACCCCTCAGTCATGGAAGGAACACCCATCCAAGATTTCATGCTTCTAGGCCCAGTGGATCTGGCAGGGCGTTGATTAGTGACCGAGTCAGTCAGTGAGTCACTTTTCTCTTTTATATATAAAGAAAATTGTGAAATCAAGATAAGGCAGTGGTTCTCAAATATCCCCTTTTGGGGAGGGGGGCTGCTACTTTATTTCAAAGGGTCATGAAAAGCTCTGTGCTACCATTTAGAATCTGGCACTTGGTGTCACTATCTTGGAATGAGGCACTCAGGCTGCAATCCATACTTTCATGGGAGTAAATCTCGTTGAGTACAATGGGACTTACTACCAAGTAGAGATGAGTACCAAGTAGTGACATCACAGTGATGTCACTTCCTGTTTGATGTCACTTCCCGCCCATAATATCACATCCTGGTTTATGACATCACTTTCAGGGGCCAAGACTGATCGTCATTCTCAGAGAGGGGTTCTGGGCAGAAATGCACAAGAACCACTACAGACTGCAATAGTTAGGAGTATGCAGCGATATTCTGGCACCAGTACTTATTTATTCACAAAAATATTTGAGATTATCTAGTAAGTATTAAAGAATCTAGTTAGAACTGAAAGAATCACAAGTAAATACCTCTGGAGGCTTTTTTTCTTTATATTTCTTCCGTCTTTTCTTCCTCTTCTTTGGTGGAGATAGTTTTTCTAATGATACTTCATCTTCAGATGAGCTACAATATCTAATAGTTGTGCGCCGAGAAGTTCTTATAGGAGGTTGTAAATTAATTCCTGCATCAGCTATCCAGTCAGAATACTGACTTGATGAGTCACTGCTGTGGGAGGGGAGGTGAGAACAAACAACACAAACACACACATACTGTGTGCTGAACTGCAATAGCACAAAGAAATACAAGTTGAACCTCCCCTATTTGCAACATTTGGCTCCAGGAACCTCCATAATTTTTGCTTACCAAACAACTGTTTACCATGATAAGACAATGAATCAAGTGCCCTTTTGAGGGTCTTAAAACGGCTTAGTTTTAGCACAGAGGCAATTCAGAAGTGAAGGGAAGGGCTCTACCTCCCAGCTGTAACCTGAAACCTGAACTCTCTCACCCTTTCAAAGGCAAGCTTACTTGCCTGCCAAGTAGCTGTGGTGGGCAGGCTGCCTTTAAGCCAATAACAGCTACTTAATATTTCAATTTAAAGAGCCAACCTCATTTCCTCCAAGACAAAATCGCATATAGATAATAATAATGGTACACCTGTACATTTAAGGTATTAATGATTGCATTTAAATTATAAAAAGTGAACATTCTTAGATTGGTTTCCTATAATAGATCCAAACCTAATACAATCAGAAATGTGGGTTGCAAGTATTAAAACCACAACATGGACTATCTAAAGCTCTAAAAAGGGAAGGAGGCAATTGTGCCACTTTACCTTAGCTGCTGCACACATTCAAGCACAATTTGCATACAAGAGAATGCTGATGCTCTCTACCTTTCTTCATTAGGGCACCTCAAAAATAAGCCAGCATAAGATAGTAGTTCTCAATCTTTTAGGGGGATATACTCCCTAAGTAAGTCTTTGTAGGGCAAGGGCAATAACTGCATTTCCCAGGATGCAGTCACTTAAGGGAGGGGGTACTTTCACTAGTGTGCAGCAGCAGATACCAGGAGTTCAGGAATGTTTGAAAGTAGACTCTGGGGCTTGGAATATTCACAAACAAAACATTCCAAAGCACCTCCGTGAAAAACTAGCTGTTTTTCAAAAACTCACATGCAAAAATGAAAATGCACCATTTTCCAAGAGCTGAACAAGAGACAAAAAATTCGGAGTTTTTTACCTGGAGTTACTATTGTTACTTTTCCCTTCACTCTTCCATTCTTCTTTATGGGAAGATAGGCTCAATCCATCACTTTCTTCTACTTCCTATATTAAAATAAATTTGTAGAGAGTTCTACATTGCAGTACAAATCAGAAGCTAGCTGCAATTACTACAACGAAATAAAAGAGTTCACAGAAGAACAAGGCTGATAGATCACACACACTATCTTATCTAACAATACAGTTTCCAAAGTAGCCCACCAGCTTCCTTTAGATAGCCCACAAGCAAGAAGGCATATCATCTCACTCCAATGCTCCTCAGAAACTCTTATTCAGGGCACACAGCCTCTGAACATGGAAGGAGCATGCAGACATCCTGATAATAACAAACTTGCTTTTCACCTGTTCTAAAAATCCGAAAGAGTCATCCACGTCTTCATTAGAAGAATCAGACTGGTCAATGTTATTCCGTGCTTGATATCTTGCATATTTGCGTCTGTAAAGCCTCCTTTTTGACTGTATCAGCGAATCTTCAGAGTCACTCTGAATCAATATTTTTAAAAAGAGACAAATTAGGGGTGAAAATATGTATTACTGACTTATTGGGATCAATTTTGTTAGAAGTTAAAATTTATCTACTTCCAAATCAAACCAAATACTCGTAATTTTGGTTGCTATTTTGTTAATAACTAAAGTGGTCTCATACATATTTTGCAATTAAGTTCCTGACTGACATAAAATGTAGTAGTATTTTAACAGCCAACTCTCCATTTTACTCATATCCATAAACTGCTCAACGTAAACTGCAAGCTTTTCCTACCTTTTCAGAAGACTGAAATATCTTCCTTTTCTGCTCTGTTGTATAAAGCCATTTCTCCTCTTCTCCTTTTGCAGTCCTATACTCCTCCTGATTTCTAAAGAGAAAGATCATTTTGAAAATCTAACCATTATCTGAAGTCTGAAACCATTATCACAAAATGGGAAAGAAATGATTGGGTATAGTTCAGTTACCAACTTACAGGTCTACAAAAAATAGAAGTGCAAATACAGTAGAGGTATAAGCTTCATGTCCAGGTTTAGTGGTGTTTAACCACTGTTCTGGCAGAAGCATTTTAGCCATTCTGATAGCCAACAATTTGGTTAAAAGGTAACACACATAAGTTTGAGGGCCCCATCCTAACCAGCTTTCCTAACCTAACTTTCCAGCACAAGGCAGATGCAAAGCAGCCCTGAAAGGAACAAATGTTACTTTATCTTGATGCAGTTGCATAACTAAGGATTGTATAAGCCCGGTACCTAAGCCTAAAATGATGCTCTAAAAGCGATACCACAATGTGAAGTTACATCACAACCAGGCTTTAAAAAAGTGAAAATCGGGAAAACCTGTGTCCTCCCCGCAAGCAGCTCACCAACCACTTGCTCTACCACCTACCCAAGCCACTGGCATACCTAAGGCCTATATCTGTAACTTGGGGTCAAAGAAAATTTTCTAGCTTCCCCAAGACAAAATCAAATTTAATTGTGTTCCTTAGAGCAGTAGTTTTTGACAGGTGTGCCGCAGCCCTCATCAAGTGTGTCGCAAGGCAATGGCAGGAGTAAGAAACATGCGTGAGGAAGAAGCTGCCTTTTTGCACTCCAATGCACAGACTTATCTTACTTTGAATGGCCTTGACCAAGGGGAGGCAATGGCTGAGAGCAAAAGTGTTTCATTTCCTGCAACTGTACAAAGCTGAGAAGCTACCAAGCAGGGTCTTAAAACATTAGTGTGTTTCCTAATGGAACTATTCAGCCACTTCTTCTGTGATCAAAGTGCTGCTGTCTTCAGTCCCTGCTTGGGTACTTCCTGGCTTTCGCACAAGGCAAGTCGCTACTTGCTGTTCCAGGACCCTCTCAGCTGAGAGAAGTGTTTTGCTTCATGGCTGTGCAAAGCCAGGAAGTGCCTGAGCAAGACTATGACAGCAGTGTCTTCCCTCACGCTGGAGCCAAGAGCAGTACCATTTAGGCTGCAATCCTATCCACACTTACACAAGAGTAAGCTCCATTGACTAGAATCGAACTTCTGAGTAGAAACACACAGGACTGGATTCTTAGCTTCATGCGGCTGGCAAACCAGAGACATGGCAGAGCAGAGACTGAAATCCCTCCTCTGTCAAAGCATTTTACATTGTTCAGCTGCAAAAAGAAGGCGAGGAGCAGGGGCTCCAGGCAAGTGCTTAAGGCCTTGTGTGGGCAGACACCAAAGAAGCTTGTTTGCATGCCATAGCTATTGACCTTTGACCTTCTATAAGTCAAGGAAGTCTATAAGCCAAGAAAGTCCCTTCAAACATCCAGCCCCTTGCCATGAGACCCTTTCATTGCTTTTCACTCTGCTGTGTCGTCACTGCCTGTTATTGATGTTGCTTTGGTGGCTTTCCATCACCCAGCAGTTTTCTCAGATTTATTTTGTAAATAGGACAGTTATTGAACTTTAAAAGTTTTGATCAAAAGTTTATTTAAACTTTTATTTAATCAAATATTATTGATTAAAATATCATTTACTGAACTTCAAACACAATCTTAATACTTATTTTCAATGATGAAATATTAATGATGATGATGAAGAAACATCCTTAAAAAGGTGATGGTGTGCCTCAACAATTTTTGTTGCTGGCAGGATGAAAAAGGATGAAAATCTCTGGATTAGAGAGACTGTGTCAGGGTGAAGAGGGACAGCTATTCTCTCCCTGCTAAATATAAAAGATGCTTGAAAAAGAGCTCTTTACCCAGGCAGCAGGTATAACTACATTAGGATATAGGGAAATGAGAGCTGACTTATATTACAGTAGTTTTCCCATACAGCAGGGTACCGATCAAAACAACATATTGTTGGCTCTCAGAACAATCAGACTCATAGGTCAGTTTTGAGTTAAGCAAATCCACTTTTTGTTAAATAATATAGTTGTGTTTTCATTTTCTGGTTAATTGGCCATAACATTTGACATAATGTAGATATTATAATGTGGTTTGTTTCATTGCATTCTACATTAAATTACCTTTTTAATGATATGATGGTACTATTTATACATACCAAGCTTTTCAAAATTTGGACACAAATGTCAAGCTCATTTTGTTGCCCCCCCC
Source organism: Cryptoblepharus egeriae (assembly GCA_030015325.1). Taxonomy (NCBI): domain Eukaryota; kingdom Metazoa; phylum Chordata; class Lepidosauria; order Squamata; family Scincidae; genus Cryptoblepharus; species Cryptoblepharus egeriae. The sequence goes on along the minus strand of JAREYC010000005.1, from coordinate 48,795,336 downwards.
CACTTGTTGCTTGGTGCAACTGATACCCCCTGCATCACCTTATCTATGCCACTACCTTAAGAATGCCTCCATGCCATGCCCACACTGCCACTACAGGATGCTGCACACTGAATAGGACTAGGCTCTAATGCAAAAACAACCAAGTGTTATGAGTCCAGCTCTGAGGACCATCTAGAACTAACAGTATGAAACAAAAAGAAACAGCCTCAGTTACAATAAACCGGAAGCAAACAGCACAAAAAAAACTACGTTTATGGTGATATATCAATTATTTTGGACAATTGTTTTAAAAGATTATGTAGGAGGGAATGGAACAAAGGCAAAATGGTGTTGGGTTCTGGAAATGGACTCACAGACTTGTGTGAAGACAAAAGGAGAGGAAGTATTTATGTTACAAACAAGGGGAATTATCATGCTAACAGAACCAAACTAAACTGTGAGTGACTGTGAGTGACCAGATCAAGTGCATTCTGGGACTAACAGCTAATTGCTCAGCTCTGTGCAGAGAGAACTAAAAGTGAGTGAAAGCAAAGCCTAAGAACTAATTGGATTCAGCTGTAAGCAATCCAGGCTTCAAGGCTACTGTTATAGGGAATGGGCCACCCTTATCAGAGGAGCCAGGTTGTTAAGGAAAGTTGTGAATTCCAAACACCTGCACTGAAGATAGCGGTTAATTGGATGATCTCACACAGCTGAAGCTAGTGGGTCAAAGCAACCTTTAGTAACCCTAGCCAAACCAAAGTTATCTTTATTCCTATTAGTTTGTGAGTTGCTAGGAAGTATACCTGAGTTATACCTATAAAAAGAGGGATTTAGTGACACCTTGTCAGCACTGCAGACATTGTGAATATCTTGTGTCATGCACTCTCAGAACTTTGAGATTGTTCTGTTGTGGACTATGCCTGGCTGAGACAATATCATTCTGCCTCAGGACAATGGACTTTGCCATGACCCAGGACTCTAAGCTATGCTACAAGAACATCATCATTCAGCATGGGTTGAACATCAAGCCTCATGGTCTATAGCAGCGGTTCTCAATCTTCCTAACGCCATGACCCCTTTATAAGTTCCTTGTGCTGTGGGGACCCCCAACCATAAAATCATTTTCATTGCTACTTTATAACTGTAATTTTGCTACTGTTATGAATCGTAATGTAAATATCCGATATGCAGGATGTATTTTCATTGTTACAAATGAAATGTGTGTTCTGTGCACACATTGAACAGAATGGGATTTATTTCAGAGTAGGCATGCATAGGATTGGGCCATAAGGCTGTCAGTCAGCCCCAGTGCGCGCTCTCCTACAGTTGGAGGGCTGGCAAGCCTGACCCGGCCCCCTGCACCAGGGGTCTTTAGGCGACCCCCAGGAAAGCTCTAGGCGACCCCCAAAGGGGTCCCGATCCCCACTTTGAGAAACGCTGGACTATAGCTTGTAAGTTAACCTACTGCAGGGGGCAACTTACTTGGCTAAGAGAATGTTCATCAGTTGTGTGTTAACTAGAACAAGTGTTAGTTCAGCAGATCAGACTTTGTTATTTTTGTGTTTTGAGACTTATTATGCAAATGGACCTGTGCCTTATTTCTTTCAATAAATACATACAGTGGTACCTCGCTTAACAAGCGTTTCACATAACAAGCAAAAATTTCCAAGAAATCTTGCTTCACATAACAAGTTCCGCTTCACTTAGAAAGCAAGTGCACTTTGGGCACACGTGCTATGCAGCCCTGATGCTCCACATGGAGGATCTTTAAGAGGACTGCAGGCCAGCGCTGCTGCTTCTAACTGCCCCCAACTTTGGGGCAGTTGCCTGTAGGATCCAGAGGGAGCTGCCCCTAACTGCCCCCACCGACAACCTTGAACCTCCAGCAGCAGCCCAGGTAGGCCTCCCAGGAAAGTGTCTTTGATCGCAGTCACCTAACTATGTCTACTCAGAAGTAAGCCACATTGTTTTAAATGGGGCTTACTCCCAGGAAAGTGTCTTTAACCATGTCTACCCAGAAGTAAGCCCCATTGTGTTAAATGGGGCTTACTCCTAGGAAAGTGTCTTAGGATTGCAGCCTAAGTAGACTTCGTAGGATCATGCACATTGAATGCATGAATTCAATTTCAGTGTTTTGTCATCATTTTTACATCCAGTTAATATTTTATATGAATATTTTGGGGGTTGTGGAACCAATCGTCTGAGTTTCTATTATTTCCTATGGGAAAATCTGCTTCACTTAAAGAGCATTTCACTTAAAGAGCATGCCTCTGGAATGAATTAAGCTCTTTATGTGAGGCACCACTGTACTTTATTTTTAAGCTGTATTGATCAATGCTTGTCTAAACATCAGAGATGGATCCTGGGGGAAGGGTGTTTGCCACCAAGCTTTTAAGTGACTCAGGCTGGGATCCTTTGAAGGGCTAGGAGATCCATTTTTTCAGACAGTAACTCCTAATGTGAGTCAGGGACTCTAAGGTACAGAGGTCCCCGTGCTTCCCCCTAAATCCAAAATTCCCAGGTTGGGTCTGAGGGCTGGCTGGGGCAGCCTCCCTTGACACAAGCGAGGTCAGCCAGGCCAAGCCCGCGCTTGACCGTGATAATGTACACCACCCCAACTGCATCAGTGGAAGGAAGTTACAAAAATGTGGGAAAGAAATAAGTATGCTGAGGAAAGTGAGCAAATACTTAAAACTCTCTTCTGCAAGAATTTTTAAATTAGTAGGCTCACAAACCTAAATATACTGGATGTTACTTCTGGAACAACTACTCTCCGTCTCCAAGCCTGAAGGTCTCTCTCTGTGGCAATCTGACTTCTTGGAGCATTCTGATGCATCTGACGCACACCCTCAATTTGACCACTACGTCGCAGGCCAATATTAGGAGGAGACTGGATATCCAAGCTTGGCCTCCGAAAACCTAGAAGAGGTATTCATGAAATACAGTGAATGCAAATTCTGGAAACAGACAATTTTTGAATTTTGTGGCTTCACAGGACATTCCTACTGAGCACCGGACAACAAGCACTAATGGGCACACCCCAGGCACCACCAGTGGGCAAAACCAGGCAGCGGGCACCACCAGGTACCACCAGGCAGCAGTCATCTGTGGGCAGGTGACACCAAAGGACACCAGCAGACATCAGGCACCACTACCGGGCATCAACGGGTAGCAGGCACTACCAGGCATCAATGGTCAGTGAACACCGGGCATCCCTACTAGGCACCACTTCAGAGCGGACAGTGGGCACCAAAGAACACCACCTGGCACACCTAATAAGCACCAGGCATTGAACAGCAATAGGCCCCTGGGTCCAGTGGCCAAAACCAGGCAGCAGATATTATCAGGCACTGGTCACCAAATCAGTTCTTAGTGGGTCCTTGTGCATCACCAAATACCCAAATTTCATGCTTCAGTGTGCAAGGGTTGGGGGATGGGTGTTGATCAGTCAGTCTTCAATGTAAAGTATAGGGACAAAAACACTCTGCACCCCCTTTCACCCGCTTAGGCATGAAAATTCTAAAATTTGGTTTTTATTGGGTGATCACACCACAGAAGGAATACCTTCCCTAAATTTTATACTTCTAGGTCTGGGGGTTGAGGCAAGGTGTTGATTAGTCAGTGATTTTCATCCTTTTCACCCCCTTACGGTCTGAATTTCCAAAAAGTGGTTCTTGCTAGGAGTCTGCATCATGCATCCTCCCCAAATTTCATGCTTTTAGGTCCAGCAGTATTGGCTGGGTGTTGATGCATCAGTTAGTGCATCAGTCATTGTGAGTCAGTTATTAACCTTTCAATTTTATATACTGTAGGTAGATAATTATTTGTTCAGTCTTCTGAGTATATAAATGAGTATATTAGGTCTTTACAAACTTAAGTCCTTACAACAGCCCTATAAGCTAATTATCACTCTCATATGTAGTTAGAGAGCGAATGATGTGAGGATATACTTAAACAGATAAATTCATTGCAGAATGAGGATAGTCAGGTACTCCCAATTCACAACTCAAGGTCAAATCAGACATAATGCACTGTGTAGTGTGCCCTTATGCTCTTTTTTGTTTCCCAAACAGTTTGCCAGTTTGCTGTGGTTTGTCAACTTAGATCCTTTTGCATTAACTCAAGAGCTTAATTTAAAAAAAATTAAATTCCTTTCAATGGCTAACAGCCTTTTTAATTTTTATTTAAGGGATTCATATCCTGCTATATCCATGCCAAAGCAAATGCTCAAGCTTACAAATCTTTTATCTTTTTGTTCTCACAACAACCCTGTAAGCCAGGTGAAGCTGAGCAAGGGTAACCCAAGGTCACCCAGAAAGCTTCACTGCTGAGGAGATATTTGAACCTGGTCCTTCCATGTCTCAGTCCAACTCCCCAAATAGTACACTAAGTACTGACCTCTTCTAGGTGTTTCTCCTCCATTTGGGGGTACATGGGGAAGGTGGTCTTGATCAGTGCTAATTCTCTGGTCTTGCTGCTGCTGTAACTGTCTAATCATGCCATCAAGTATGCTGGGCTCAACATCTTGTTCATCTTGGTCAGCAGTTTGTTGACCTATTACCTGCTCCACAACCTCTCCATCACCTGGAAAATTTAAAATCATAAATACATTTTTAATCTTAAAAACTGCAAAAACAATTAAATTTTCACCAAAACCTGTCAATGGTTTAAAATGGCCCAAAAGCACTTCATAAATTAAGTGCTATATCCTAATAAATGCTATGTTATAACTTCTTTCCGTACACAATTACCTAACCCTGACAGTGGTAAAAGTTAAAACAACTTTTACCACAAACAAGCTGAAAATTGTCAGCAACAGCAGCCACCAGCAAGTTACACAGAAGTATTTAGACCTGTAGATATTTGTGGTCAACAAATTTCTCATAACTGCAGTTAAATGTTTCAACCATATAAATCCAGGGTAATCTAACTACTCTAAGCTACAGTATAGATTCTATTAGACAATTCCAAGGTTAGATCTAGACTACAGATTAAAACATTTTTCATACTTGTTGCTATATATCCCAGCTGAGGAATCAAATGTTCATCTGCACAATTCTCTCTTCCCGGTACCAGTCGTTGGTATTTTGTAGGATGAGGATTTCCATCTACATCTACCAAAAATGGTGGGGGCATGAGATGAGGAGCTTGCTGAGTCTGCTCATCTAGGACATAATTGTTAGAATCGCGAATCAGTGGCCGGTAGTCAGTGTGGAAGAACATCTGATCTGGAATCTAGAAAGAAATGAAGCTTCCATATAATCAATTTTGAAGGAAGGAGACATGTAGAGTTATGTCTACAATATTCAACTCCAAGAACAAAACTTCTAGTTAAGTGAACAAAACTAGAATATTTTTCCTGTCATCTGTGCATCCCATGAAACAAATAAATAATAACTTCCAGAAATCCGTAAATTGAAACAGGTATAAAAATTTTTTTAGAAAACCTGAACACATTTCCATAGCAGTTGAAAATAGTATAGAAATATTTATGTAAATACATTTATTTAAAAAGTTAGTCACTAATGCAGTACTTCTCAAACTTTTAAGGAGATTTATTCCCTCAGTCATGTATTTTCTTCTCTTCTCTCCCTCAGTCATGTATTTCCTTCTCTCCTGCCTTAGGTGTTTATGGCCAGTCATGCAAAAGGAAAGTGTGTTCCTGGTGACCGCAAATCTTTGGCTGGACTCAAACCCATCTAATCTGGCTTGCCTTTGCTTTGTGCACTTATGATGAAATCTTAACTTATTTTCCAGTACTGGCATAAGGATAATGCAACTTCAAGTAAAAGGTATAAACACTGCCTTACCTTGAGGAAGCCTCAATGACTACCATCAAACAGCAGACTGCAACATGTGCCCCACTGACACAACTATGCCAGTGCTGGAAAGTTGGTTAGGAATGCACCACAAGTCACCAACACCTGACTTTGCCCAAGTACTAGTCAGACTCCCTTGTGATGTTATCCCAGCCCCTCCATAGTAAAAATGTACTTTCATGCTGAAAAATGCCTCCATAGGGATTCAAACCTTGATGTGTAGGGGCATTTGTTTTACATAGCTCTCTTTTCCAAAGGATTTTTCTCTGTACCCCTTGCTCTACTGTGGTCAATAAGAATGTATTTATATAGATTTATTTATATAGCTGAAATGAGAGGCCTGGAACCCTGGCTACAAGAGATCCTAGTAACTGTTGCCCTTTTGCTAGTGGTGCTACTGTGACTCCTATAGGAAGCGAATATTTTGTTGTTTGCATGGGTGGCGCCCTTGGGGAATTTCCCCATATTTGAGGTGGTGCTTATAGTTGTGTGATTTGTTTCTAAGGACTAGCTCCAATAATGACTAACCACTGCCAGCATCTCTCTAGCTCAGGGATTTGTCAACCTTTTTACTCTCAGGGAACATTGACAAGGCATTAAAATTGTCAAAGGACACTCAGTTTTTTTACCATTGACCAGGCACACCATGCTTCTGACAGTGGACTCAAATCCCCCAATTGCCCTACTAATAAACAGCCCTTCTCAAAGTCCCACAGCACACCTAAAGACCATCTAGTGTTGACACTAGCATGCCATGGCACAATAGATGAAAATTACTGTTCTAGCTACTATATTGGAGCTGACTAAATGCAGGATTGGATCTGGCACAAACGTATTGACTGGTACAAACTTACCCCTATCAGGGCACTGCTCAATAATAGGATCTGTAGCTATTTCCATGAACCCTGTGAATGACTGTACCATCATTACTTTACCAGGTCAGGGCTGGCATTTGGGCTTGGCTACAATAGAGTATGTGTCCCATTAGTGTGGCAGCGTCAGAATGTGCTTGGGATAAAACTGTCATCATCCCAACACCATGCACTATGGCATGGTGTCTGGACAGTTCGATCTTTAGGGTACTTAAAAATAGAAAAATATTGATTGCAGCAACACACAATAAAGTGGCATTTTAAAATGTGCAACTTTCAGTCTCAACCCCCACATTTGAAGTCGTCAACAAAATCTTTAGGAAAGTGTAATATTAAATACATTGATATTATTGGCAATGCCACTGATAAAAAAGCACTATTAAACAAGTTAAGAATACCTTTTCATAAGGCTTGTTACAACCAAAGCCAAAGATCAAGAGATGTCCATGAGAATCTGTACAGGCAAAATGTTGTCCATCAGAGGAAAACTTGCAGTCAAAAACAGCACCATGTCCTTGACCTTCAATCTAAACCAAAACAAAGAAAAACATTAAATAATCTCTGTTCTAGAAAATAGACATCCTTTAGTTAATATAGAAACCATTGCTGTAGCCCATATAGAAACCATTAATATAGAAACTATTACTGTTAATATAGAAACCATTATTGTATTGCCATATGCAAGGACTCCAAGAATAAGGCCTTTAGATAATCCTTTTATTTGAGTCTATAATTTGATGTGCACATATAAAGTCCAGTAGAAAGTAAAGAAAAAGAATTGGACAGTTAATGGTAAGTCAACAGAACTAAGGCAACTGTTATGACTAAAATGTTGCTTACGTGAAAGCTTTAGTATGGATCAGGTAGGAAATCTGATCAGTCCACCATTTTAAAACAACAAGCTGACTACTAAATAAATATGATTTAAACTATTACCATCAGCCTGCTGAAAGAAAAATAAAAGTGAATACTAACCATGTTGAAGTAATGTTTCATTTGAATGCCTTTTGTTATATCCCAGATAAAGATATTGCCATCGTGGCCTGCAGACAGCATTATCCTGGAATCGAATGGGTGGGGCTCCAACACAAATACTTCATCTGCATGTCCCTTTTTGAAAACAGGAATACGTAGATTATATGTACTTTGAAGACAAATGGAATTCAAATTTTAGTGATTACAATAACACAGTACAATGATGTGGTCTTGCGTAAGATGCAATACGAATTTTTGTATTAGTCTTAATTTTTGTATTATTGGTAGTAGATAAAAAAACACATTGTAAGAACAAAGGAATCATTCTGTACCGTAAGATCATGAAGCAACTGTCCAGTATAAGAATTCCACACTTTGAGCAGATGATTGTTTACAGCTGTAACCACCAAGTAATTATTTTGACTCCAAGCTATCATGGTCACTTTGGGCTTCATAAATTTGTCCTCTTCTGAACTCAAATCACTATTCCAAGTAAAATGAACCATTTTAATATATTTATAATAAAGCTTTCAACATGTTTAAAATGTTTAAATTTAAACATTTAAACATAATATATTTAAAACAAAGCTTTCAACATGTTCTTAAAATGTTAAAAGAGAAGACAAAAACCTAACTGAGAACAAAAATTGAGTTCAATCTGGAGATAAAAACCAGAATCAATCTGGAAATGTAACAAAGCCATCCAACGCTAAATTTAATTTAACGCTAACCCTAATGAGTTGCAGAAAGCAGAATCTGAACAGAATCCCATATTTTCTAGTAAAAATAAGCTAAATGCTTTTAATACGAATACAAGCACACATATACATATATTAGTATGTATACTTTTTTCTAGAAGTGGTCTTTAATTTGATAATACTCAAAAGGTTCCCCAGATTACTAAAGACTTAATCACTCCCTTTATCACACATACAAATACATACTACCTACCCAGGTAGTTTGGCAGCCATGTCTAACAAAATGTTCTTCCACTCAGCATGCTGAAACCGCCAGATTCGGGCTGTTCCATCTCTGCTGCCACTTATGAACCTGGACATAATTTTAGAATGATACTATGTGATATACAAATGATAAGCATAGAGTTCACATTTTAAGGAGCACTTCTTAAATATGCACAATTGCATTTTTAAAAAATAATTGAACTAGAAAATCCTCCAGAAACTAGGTTTCAACTGTGTCCCCACATTTCCCTAGTTATTCAATACTAAGTTCATATATTCATGCAAGGGAATAGATGCCAATGGCATTCATTATATATGAAACTCACCCATCTACCTCCCTTCCCATGCACATGTATGCAGTATGCCGTGAGGTTCAATACATATACAGGGTGCCCCATAAGTTTCCATACACAGAAAAGATAAACGTTTTTTATGAAAACCATTTTTATTTGATTTTTATTTAACATTTATTTAATCGTACTGAGGGCCTAAATGTGTTTTCAAAACAATGGTATTGATTGTAGAGCATAGTATATAAATAAAAATGGTTTTCATAAAAATGTTTATTTTTCCTATGTATGTAAACTTATGGGACACCCTGTATATACACTTACATGCATACACCTTTATATATAATTGAAAAGTCCCTGACTCACTCGCCCACCCACCAACACCCAGACAAAATCAGCGGACCCAAAAGTGTGAAAATTTGAGAGGATATTCTTTCCATGATGTAAGAACTCATTACAAATGGATTTTTTTTTAAATTTGAACCTCTAAAGGAGTGAAAAGAGGTGCAACATGTTTTCATTCTATACTTAACATTGAAGACTGACTGATCAACACCCAGCCCTAACCCCTGAACCTAGAAGCATGAAATTTGGGGAGCATAATCCTTCTGTGATGTAAGGACCCTCTAAGAACCAAATTAATGTCTGGTGTCCACCGGTGCCAGATACTCTGTGGTCCTTAGTGCTTGGTGCCCATCAGGGATGTTCGGTGCTCAGTAGAGATGCCCAGTTGTTTCCACTGATGCCCTGTGCCTGGTGGTACCCGCTGCCTGGTAAAGTCTGCTGGTGCCCAGTAGGGATGCTCAGTTCTCAATGGTGCCTGCTGCCCATGGTACTGTCCGGTGATACCCAACACCCTGTGGTGCCTGGTAAACGTGCCCAGTGCCTGAAGCCAACTGGTACCTTGTGGTGCCTGTAGCCCACTAGTGCCTTGTGATGCCCGCGGCCCAATGGTGCCCTGTGGAATGTTCAGTGCCTGCTGGTTCTTTGTGCCCAATGCCCAGTAGTACCCAGTGGTGCCTGTTACGTATGCCCGTGCCTAATGGTGCCTGCTGCCTGGTGGTGCCCAAAGGCGCTTGCTGCCTGCTAGGGATGCCCAGTGACGTTCACTGATTGCTGATGCCCGCTGATCACTGCACAATAGTGCTCAGTGGTACCCAATGGAGCTTGGTAGGGATGCCCAGTCCCTGCTGCACCAAGGCCATTTCCATCTATCCTCAAATTGTTCTCTTTCAAGGAAAAGATTAGATGAAAAGAAAAATCCACCAATGGATTTTAATCATGGGCTTGAGCTACTAGTCGAATAGTTAAGCAAATGTATGCTCATGAAAAGATTACATTATAAAAATCCCAATTCTTGTAGGTAAATGCCTTCAATGTGTGAAACTTTAGCGAGATCTAGGTGATCATTATCTGCTGTTTTAGACACAGATATAGAGGAAGATACTTTGAAAACCTGCACATTGTTCAGGGATTTGGTTCTGGCCCCCAGATACTGTCATCTGTGGATACTAAAATCCCTGTTTTAAAGAATTCACAGAAGTAAAATCAGTAACAAAATAGCCTCCCCAACTTTAACACAAAACTGCACTGCCTACAGAACACTATTTTGCCCTCTCAGAGCCATTCTGGGGCATGCTAAAGCTGAGAAAAGAGCTGCATGACCCTGAAATGTCTTTCAGGTGCACAGAAAACTGACATACAACTCAGTAAATGGCACAATTTTGTTTTACGAGGGTGATTCAATGAATAAGGTGAATTTTTCTGTATAAGGACTTCTAATACAGATAGAAGCTTTATTTTTTTTATTTTTCAACATAGTCTCCCAGCACTGTCACACACTTTTCCCATCTGTGCACAAGCTTCCGTATTCCCTCAGCGTAAAAATCTTTAGACTAATCTTTAGACTCAGCCAGTCGCTCACAACACTTTTGACTTCATCGTCACTTTCAAACTTTATACCTCTCGTGAACGCTTTCAAGGGACCAAACAGATGAAAGTCTAAAGCGGCAAGGTCTGGGCTATAAAGAACAAACGCAGAGTCTAAAGGAGTCATCTTGCATCATGACAACGCAAGGCCTCACACAGCAGCCCAAACGGTGCAGACCATCAACGAGCCGGGCTGGGAACTGCTCCCTCATCCCCCTTATAGCCCAGACCTTGCCCCTTCAGACTTTCACCTGTTTGATCCCTTGAAAGCGTTCACGAGAGGTACGATGAAGTCAAAAGTGTTGTGAGCGACTGGCTGAGACATCAGTCTAAAGATTTTTACGCTGAGGGAATACGGAAGCTTGTGCACAGATAGGAGAAGGGTATGACAGTGCTGGGAGACTACGTTGAAAAATAAAAAAAAATAAAGCTTCTATCTATATTATAAGTCTTTATACAGAAAAATTCACCTTATTTATTGAATCACCCTCGTACTTTTAAAAACATTTTTAAAAGGATGCTATGGTATCCCCTCAGATGCTGAAATCACATAAGATATGTTTACACTGTATACAATAGTAGAATGCAACTAAAAGTGGATTCTGTTGCATATTTGTGTCTGGACCATTGTCTACATTACATTTTTTTTAAACTTCAGTTTTACACTTAGCTTCACAAACATACCTATCATCACTATTAGAAAACTGAATGCTGTCAACTTTATCCTGCAAAAAAGAAAGATGGGTTAAATTACAATGCAAACACTGCTACTTATCCATTCCTCTTTCATGCACAAAAGAAATGGCCATTAGAGACTAGTAGAGACTAAGGGCGCAATCCTGAGTAACTACGGGGAGTCCTTGCTCCGGAATAAGAACAATTTGCTCTGGATTGCAATATGAATTTCCCATAGATTTTCACTGGGTGGTACAGTAACTATGGGTGCACGTAAAGTCTCTTACGTGCTCCCGTAGTTACTCTGGATTGTAGGGTAAGAGCACAATCCTAACCATGTCTACTCAGATGTAAGCCCCATTGTGTCCAATGGGTCTTACTCCCAGGAAAGTGTCTTTAGGATTACAGCCTAAATGAATCTAAAGGATCTAAAGAATGTCCAGTCTTCTTCCTCTGTAAAACAGCTTACATGCCACATATCAAACTGCTCTACAAACTTTCCTCAATTTCAAAAGAGGCTTGCTATGCAGGAAGTGGAGAAAGGCATGCTGCTGTTCAGGAAACACAAGTTTAAAACTCCTTTGAACACATGGAACTAGTCATAAAGTTCCTTGCATTCAACTAATTATCTGTATACAGTCAAGAACAGTTATTCTCAAGGTGCTAGGATCAGGCAGGATTTTAACAATATTCTGGATGATACTTAATGTGTCAGAAATTCTAATATACACCAAGCAGATAACTTTAGTAAGCAAACACAGAACGTAACTGCAGTTACAACACGGCCAATCAAACTCACCCCATAAATCTAATACTTTTAGATTTTTAGATATAACACTCTTGACTTCCCTGGCTAGATAGCAAGGCTATCACCTTCCAATTCTGCAATGACCGGTAAAACCATGAACTGAATCATATACTTTTGGCAGCTCTCTGTTGAACCCCTTATTCTCCCTCTACAAAATGACCAGTGCTGATGAACGTATTGATGAACGTTTCCTATTTTACTACATGAGAGTACACTATGACTTTTCACCAAATCAACAAAAACAGAATACTTGCATAAAAGTATTTTAAAATTTCAATTTCAAATACTGGTAACTTCTAAAATGAAAATTTAAGGTACATTTTTACTGGCAAAAACATGGACAGAAGCATGGACAGAATTCTAATTCTGAGGCTTTAATTCTGACATTTCTTCTGAAATTTAACCAGCTTGTATACTTTACAAAGAAGATTCTCTTCCTTCTTTACCAAGAAGGAATATGATACTAAATTTCCATATCAATATTACTATTTCTTGTTGCCTTCTGTGCTTCCAGAAGCATTTGGCAGGCCCCTGAGATACAGAAAATAGGACTAGAAGGTCCTGTAGTTTAGTCTGATTCAGAAAGGCACTTATATTCTTATCAATATTCAAATCTATATTAAAATATGAACAATTAATCCCACTTCAAAAGCAGATTGCTTACAGCATGGCTCTCCAGCTCTGCAATTTTCTCAGGTGTTTCAGAACCGAAATAATACATTCTGATAACGTGGTCAGTACTTCCAGTTGCCAAGAACATCCCACCTGAAAATAAGAATATAGTTAGAATGTTAACAGATATTGATGTAATTTCTTGAACTTGAAAGACAACCCAGTTTTTTGGTTTTTCTATTAATTAATTAGCGTTCTAGTTTGAGATGTGGAACAAAAAATTATTCAGCAATGCGCAAAAATATCTTTGATGGTAAAATGCCATCACACCAGCCATGAAGGTTTACAAAAGTACAATATAGTTCAGTACTGTACAGTATTTTTATTACAGTGCTTTGTATTTTATTACAGTGTTTTATAATCATTTTTATTTACAATAAATATTTTTATATAAATATTTTAGACTGTGGAACCACCATCTATGTTTCCATTATTTCCTATGGGAAAACCTGCTTTTGATTACAAGCATACTTTTGGAACAAATTATGCTCATAAATCAAGGCACCACTGTACAAAGATTCAGCAAGTGGAGTAGAATTTCTGCTTTAGTATTGCATATACTTACCAACACTAAATGAAGAGCAAAGCATCTGAACTCCAGGTCTAGGCTTTTCTGTGAACTTCAGTGGCTTGTTACTTTGAAGATAATACAAGTTGTTAGAATTTTCAGTAAGATAATACAGTAATATATAAAGGTCTTAAAAAAACATGTTTCACAATACATTCAAAAACCTACGCAGATTCTTTGCAAAATTTACAAATTTTTTTTTGTTTAATTCTGTAATAAAGAGGATACTACGTATACTTATTTATACGTCAATCCTATAGAAAAATTGACAGCACAATCCTAATCCATGGTTAGGCTAGCACAAGTCCTGTGCCGGCCTGGGGGTGGGAGGGGTTAGGCCAGAGCACAGATATGCACTACCCTCCTCATGCTACCGTGGAAACAGGGAGTTGGGTGAGTTGTGCTGACCTAAACTGGTTAGGATTGTGCCCTAAAGGCACTTTTGGAGCCAAAAATCCAGACATTTCCTAAAACCCATAAATAATTTGAGTTTTAGGGAGGTTACTGCTAATAATCTAATGCTAATTAGGGCTAACACCACTGAAAGTTCCTTTATATGCATACTTATTCCCCGCCTTTCAACCAATCTAGTTTGGTGCTGCTGCAACAGAATTCCATATTATCTTAATCCTTCCCTTAAACCTACCAAAGCTCAAACTGCTGCAGAGGCTCTCTTGTAAAGCTCAGAAAACGCAGATGGGTGCCTGTTTCATAAGGGCAATATTAAATTGATCCTAAATTTCTTGACTTATACACAAGTATCTATGGTAGTCATAAACCATTCTGTGAACGTTTTAGTTGAAAAAAGGTATATAGATACTGTAGATAGAAGTTATTCTATTTCTTTTTATAAAATGTCTCAAGACAGTGCTAAACAACTTGAGAGCAAAATGTTGGAATCAAACCTTACTCTTTCAACATAATGTGTAAACTCAAGCAACACTGAATTGCACTAAACTCAAGCAACTCAAGTGTTGCTTGAGTTTACACATTATGTTGAAAGAGTAGGGTTTGATTCCAACATTTTGCTCTCAAATTGTTTAGCACTGTCTTGAGATATTTTATAAAAAGAAATAGAATAACTTCTATCAAATTTTTTTAGATTAGATTCATCTGACCACAAAAGTCTTATTAGTGTTTGTAGTGCTAACCAGGGGCTTTGAAGGCAACCATTTTCTGTGCAAGAGCAATCTGAGGTATTAAAAATGCTGTTTTATGCAAATGAAAGGAATAGAGCACAAAATTACATACTTGAATTTCATAGAATTGGCGTCCCATTGCCAGAAGCAAACTGTCCCATCTGCACCTGTGGAAGCCATGTATCGCATGGAGCCTTTGACCAATGGGCTAAACTAAAAGTTAAAAACAGACATCACAACTGAAAGTGTATTTCAAAAACAGAATGAAAAATACACTTAACTTATTACAGTAAGTTAGAGATTCCCTAAGTGTACATTACAGCACCTTGGGCATCACACACTCCCTGGTGTGCTGAAGGATGCCCCTGGTGAGTCCATTTGTTTCTCCAAGGCACCACCATCTTGGATCTTGCCAAATTTGGGCACCACCACATTGGATCCCATGAGATCTTGCAACATTTGAGAGCCTCTACCATGAATTTTGTAAAATTTTGCAAGATCCAAGAAGGTGGCATCAGGCTGAACCAGGAAAGAAAAGGCTGAAGATGTTGTGACCCAAGTAAATCTGGAAACCACTGTAATAAACCTTTCAATTAAGTTTTCAGTCAGTTTATATATCCATTATGGAAAATCTACACATTCTTATTCATAGTCAACATTTTCTGCAGTTAATCAATTCAGAAAGGTTACTATCAAATATAAAACCTGAAAGTAACATAAAAACATTTTATCTTATCACATTTAAATTATCTGTTATTAAACATCAAAGATTTTCTTTACCATTTCTTTCTGTACTATAAATTCAGAGACCACCTCACTTTATATTATACACACTTGGCAATACACAAAAAGTATATACAGTGGTATGTCACATAACAAGTTTAATTCATTCCAGAAGCATGGTTGTTATGTGAAATGCTCTTTATGTGAAGCTGATTTTCCCATACGGAAAAAATGGAAACTCAGACGATTGGTTCCCCCAAAATATTCATATAACAATATTAACTGTATGTTAAAATGATTGAATTGAATTGGAATTGAATTGGAATTGAATTCAAAACATGCATTCAATGTGCAGGATCCTATGAAGTCTACTTAGGCTGCAATCCTGAAGACATTTTCCTGGGAGTAGGACCCATTTAACACAATGGGGCTTACTTCTGAGTAGACATGATTGGAGGCTGCAATCAAAGACACTTTCCTGGGCGCAAGTCCCATTGAACACAATGGGGCTTACTTCTGAGTGGACATGGTTAGGAGGATGCATGGAGAATAGGGGGTTTACCTGGGCTGCTAATGGAGGCCAATGGGGGCACTTGGGGGCAGTTAGAAGCAGCAGCCCGCTGGCTGCCAGCCCTTCAAAACAGGCTCCACGTGGAGCATCAGGGCTGCCTCGCGCACTGCACCTTAGGAAGCAACGCTTCCTGTTTCTCCATGCGCCTGCCTTTCGCGTCTCCAGCTGACCCGGCCTGGTCGTTTTCAGGTTGCCTGGGGCTTGTTGCTTGTTAAGAGGAGCACACTCCCAATGGGAATTTGTGGTTGTTGTGTGAATCACTTGTTATGTGGGGCACTTGTTATGCGAGGTACCACTGTAATACTAATACTGTATTCGGAGATTACGATCTTTAACAAAAACCTAACACACAAATAGAAACCAAAACTATATAAAAATTAAGAATGTGATGGTGCAGGTTGGCCCTTTGTATCCACCGGGAATCTATTCCTGCAAATACCAAACAAGTGGACACTGAGATCCAGAGGAAGACACTTCGGAGACCTCTGGCTACACGAGAAGTGTCTTCTACTTGTGTCCTAGAGATGTTCTGAGGTATGGGGAGGTCACATGCACCTCCCTGTGCCTTAGACAGCCCCCTTTTTATACATATAAAGCATGGACACCAAGCTAGAGAGCTTACCTGTAGAGATGTAATTGAACCTGTGTGTCCTTGTAAAACAGCAATTGGAGCACATGTTCTGAGGCACCAAACCCTGATAATTTTATCACAACTGCCAGCAGCAATCATTGTGTTTTCATAGTTCACAGCCATATCAGATATCTCTGCTGAGTGTCCTCTCAGAGTAGCAAGTAACCGACCATTGTGTGTGGACCAAATCTTTACTAGACAGTCATCAGATCCCTAAGGAAATAAATGTATTTTTAAACAGTTATAACCTGTACTTTAGGTCAAATCAGACCATTGCATCCGCTTCCAGACAAGAAAACAAAACTTAGGAAGAACTCTGCTGGATCAAACCAAAACCTTCCAGCTTCCTATATCTCACAATGGCCAACCAGATGCCATAAGCATCACATAAGCACACAACCATAAGCACACAACAAAGACCAGATTCCTGGTGCCACTCATCTGCTCCTTCAGAGGTCACTTATTTCTAAAACCAAGAGGTTGCATAAATCTATGATGGTCTGTAACATTAAAAGTCACTTAAGAATGTATCAGATAAATTCTGGAGTGCAATTGAAGATAAGTCTGCACATCACTGCTGACTGTGATTATATAAAGTCTATCTAGCTGGATCACAAAGAGGTAGAGAAAGAACACATACCCCCAAATCCAGAATAACTACGGGTGCATGCAAGTAACTGCACCACCTAGTGAAAACCTATGGGAAATTCATATTGGAATGCAGAGTAAGTTGTTCTTACACCAGAGCAAGGACTCCCCATAGTTACTCTGGATTTTACCCATAATGGATGTTTGATGTTGCTCAGCTCTCCTATTTGTTTAGTTTAAGACTTCACTATGATAGTATAAAGGTTGGTAGACAAAAATATTGCTGTCTTACAGAAACACTAAATTAACATCACTTTCCTGATAACCATGTGGGAAGAGTCCATAAGGAATTATGAATGAACAAAGATTAACAGCTACTCTTTGTATAAGGTCTATCTTATTTTCAGTTCCAAGGACTGAAACTAAAAAACAAAGTGTACTTTTTCCCCAGAGAAACAAAGTACAGGGTGTCCCCCCAAAAAATAGCCAAAGATGCATGTGAAGACATGTAGAACACATATCCCCAAATCCAGAGTAACTACGGGAGCACGTAAGAGACTTTATGTGCACCCGTAGTTACTGCACTACCTAGTGAAAACCTATAAAGTCTATCTAGCTGGATCACAAAGAGGTAGAGAAAGAACACATACCCCCAAATCCAGAATAACTATGGGTGCATGCAAGTAACTGCACCACCTAGTGAAAACCTATGGGAAATTCATATTGGAATCCAGAGTAAGTTGTTCTTACACCAGAGCAAGGACTCCCCCTAGTTACTCTGGATTTTGCCCATAGATGTACAATAGGTAATCACTGTGTACAAAAGCTAAAAGCTTACTAAAGTATTTCAGTTAACTTTTTTTTACAACACAAAATGTATTTATACCACAAAATGCTTTTGGGTATCCAGATTTCTTTTTCCTGTGTTTGGCAAACAATTCCAGAATGCAAATCTGAATACCCTAATTGGGCAAAAAGAGAAAGCTGTTCAAAATTTTTTAATAATGATAACACAAACTCACTGTAAATATTCTATGTCCAGTTTTATCAAACACCACACAGTAAACTGCAGACAGATGACCAAGAATCCGTCTATGCATCTTTATGTGTTGATACATGTTTCCTGGGAATGCAGAACTGGATCGTATACATCCAGTCAATTGTTTTGCGTAATTCACTTCCACTAGAAGAAAAATAGAAGCTAACATTAAACAGCGCAGTGTTTTTAAAATCCCAATAATTCCATACTTTCAAAACCACATCAGCATTTTAATACTGTTCAGCGGTTATCTTTTCTTTTATACTGGTTTTTAAACATTCTCCTTATGCAGACAGCCGTCGAAATTAATGAATACCACTTTAACTCAGGAGAGTCCATTCTTGAAAGTCTGCTCACCAAATACAATGCACCTGCCTTATCTGCAGATCCAGAATCCCATGATTTAACGCAGGTTCCAAATCAGTGGCTGGAAGGCCTCATAGGACCTAGAAACTTCCTTTCTAGGTTTAAACCATGCCTGTCCAATGGTTAAACCAGGCCTGTCCAACATGCGGCCTATGGGCCACATGCGACCCAGGACGAGGGTGGATGCGGCCCTCTTGCAAAGCTGGCCACCACCATTGGAAAAACTGGCTTTGTGGCAGCAGTCATTTTCAAATTTTGCACGCTTTGGTGCGTACTGCCCTGAGTGGCCACTACAAAGCCGGTCTGGCACTCAGAGTGCTTCAGATCTTCAGACCCCTTGCAGACCTTGCAGTGCTCACCCACCCACATCCCCCGAAAGCAGCCTCAGCCTCTATCCCAGCCGCTGCCTGCTGCCCTTGAGACCTACTAAGAAGTAAACCCCATGAAAGTCAATGAGGCTTACTCCCAAGATGCAGTCTGAGAGCCCAATGATGCATAGGATGGGCTGGGATCATCTCCAAGCTTAACCTTGGAGATATGCTGCAACCCTAACCATATCTACTCAGAAGTAAGGCCCATTGTACCCAATGGGTCTTACTTACAGGAAAGTGTGTTCAGGATTGCAGCATATCGCCAAGATTAAGCTTGGAGAGGATCACAGCCAATCCTATGCATCATGTCTACTCAGAAGTAAGCCCCACTAAAGTCAGTGAGGCTTACTCCCAAGTTGCGGTCTGAGAGCCCAATCCTACGCATGGCTACTCAGGAGAAAAGCCCATGATAATCAATGAGACTTATTCCAAGGTTTAGATTGGAGAGGATCACTACCCATCCTATGCATCGTGCCTACTCAGAAATAAGCCCCGTTAAAGTCAATGAGACTTACTCCAAGGTTTAAAAATGTAGGACAAAATATAGGGTGTCCTACATTTTGAAAAAAGTTGTTAGTGTTTATGTGCGGTCCAAACCAACTCTTTTTCTTCCAATGCATCCAGGGAAGCTAAAAGGTTGGACACCCCTAGTTTAAACCATAACAGAGAGGCTGGCAGACAGCCTTATGAGATTAGGAACAGAAACAGCTATTTCTGGATTGCTCTGGGGCAAGGAACCCTTACCCTTGGTTGCCCCAGAATGCAACATGGAACTGTTCAATCACTTCTGTGTTGCACTCTTTCACACTCCAGGGCCAAGGGAGGGGGGGTCACTTAGCACAACCCCAAAATAGCTGTTCTAATCCCTGAGATTGCCTGCCTACCAGTTTGCAACTGTAAGAAAAGCTGTTTTAAAGGGATGCTTATTCAAGATTTCTGTTTTCATGCGGACTTAAAACCTACCCTTGGGTTAGGTTTATCCATTAGATAAATTAGCAAGTCTCACTGTTCTCTTGCATTTGCTGTGACACAACTGATATTTTTAGCAAGAAGGGAAAACATCTGATGCTCCAAGGTACATTTCTGTATTATTGTAATTTCAGCAAGCGATGACCAAGTTTAATCCAAGTACTACACCACATATACAAAATACATGCCCATTCCAATAGGCAGTGAGAAAAGGCAAAAATTCAGAAAATCAAAACTTTTAAATATCAGCTGATTTTTCCTAAGAATCTTATAATCTATCTGCTGATTTTTTTCACCCACAATTTTTATGTCAACACAAATTAAAAGACAAATGTCCCTTTAGGTTTACAAATAGCCTGCTTACCATGGGAACACAACTGATCAATTTCCCTTTAATTCTCTGTAGCTCAAAACAGCTTCCTTTCAGCTTGGAAGGAGACCCTCTCTTCCACTGCCTGGAGCAAAACAAAGCATTCTTTCCTATGCTCCAGCGCAGGGGTGTCCAAACATTTTGGCAGGAGGGGACACATCTCTCTGACACTCTGTCAGGGCCGGAAAAATGATTCACATTTCACAATTTTTAACATTTGTTGTCTATGTTGTCTAGTTCATTTGTTTTCTAGTAGTCATTCATTTCAGATATACAAGACAGTTGAAACATGTATGTTAATAAGACAAACTTACCAAGATTTGGTAGTTTACTACAGTTAACAGACATTTCAGGGGGTCTTCCTCTATGAAGAGTAGCAATGACTGAGCCCTTCCAAACTTTACTTCTGCAATCTACAAAGTAAATTTCACTTGAATTTCACTTATTCTTTGTAGGAATACTCCAGTGTCAAATATGCACATATGACTCTCTATAGCACATCAGAGTTGTTAACTCAGATAATTTTTAAAAAATTGTTTTAAACCTTTTAAATATCTTTGCTTTTTTAAACTATTAAACTAAAACAAAAGAATTTTACACCAAATGTAAGCTCTTCAACCTGAATCAAAGATACTTTAAAAGCTTTTCTATATATAGTATTATGAGTTATATTAATCAGGTTAAAAACCAACTTAAAATTTCCTTGCTTAATTAATATCAATTATGTGAAGTATTTCAAGATATGCTTGGTTCTGCACCCATAAATATGAGTGAAGATATATTAAAAACCATAGTTTATTAGTTTGAAGCCGTTATTTTTAGGTGAATAAGCATGATATGTTCCAATATCAAAATTCAGTAAACTGAATCATTTATGACATGCAAGAGGACAAACTAAAGTTGCCACTTTTTTATTAAGCAGCTGGTACTCAAATGGAGGGCGGGTATCAAAAACCTCTCTATTTGTGATAAGGTCAGAACTGCAATCATGGCAAGAATTTTTTAAAATAAGTCAGTCTGATCAGAAAAGAAAGGTGGGACTGGAGTTAAAATTGCTCGTAATTTCTGATAAAGGGGAGGACCATATGTTGCAGTGCTAACTTATGCAACTGGTTAACACAGCAGTTGAAAGACAATTTATGGCCAATCCTTATCCAACTTTCCACAACTGAGCAGGTGCTGAAGGAGCGCTGAAACTGGCCCATGCGGGGACTTTTTTTTTTGCTTGTTTTACAAGACATGGCTTGTACTGCAATTCAAAATTTATTAGAAATGAAATATGCTCTCAATCCAAGTTACCCTCAATCCAATCAAAGGTCTTACTGTATCCAAGGTCTTACTGTACTAAAGTCTTTGGGCATAAAAAAATAAAATGCAAATACACAAGGTACTTAAAAATTTTGGGACAATCTGAAAATATTCTATAGGTAACAGATTATATTATCTATATAATATTCAGTAACAATAAATATATTTCTTCCTGTGAATTTATCACACATGAATGGAACTGAAGTATTTAAAAAACATAGCAATACATTTACGGGATTTGTAAAAAGTTTAATCAAAGCTTCCTATTTACAATAGTCTAAACAAACAGCTGAAGCATGCTTCAACCTGGCTCTCCATGGGACTTAAAAAGCAGCAGCTGGCATTGGCAAACAAATAAAGGAGTTTGTTTTTATTTGCAGTGATGCTGCAATAAAGCCATGGCACTGGAAAATTGAAGTCACTACAATAAATTAATTTCCAAAAATGCATTCGACTCACTATACTTCTGTTTTATTTTAAACAGATTTTCCTTAAGAATTTTCAATAATTTTTATTGCCCATGTTTACATCTCATATAGTACTGTTTGCAAAATACGGAAAGGGGGTTGAGTACAAATTGAATAAATCTAAGTGGCTAATTAATGTTCGGGAGCAACTGCTGTTAGATTAAAAATACTGCAAACAATCTGAGAAATATCAAGGTGCTTATCATGTCTTAGAATTGGATCTTCTTCATATATTCCAAAAACATTCAATGTCCAGTTGTAATCAAGTGTTTGGACCTGGCCACAGTGACCATGCCATGGTAACATCAAGGTTACACTGGTGCAACGTGCTCCAGAAGGGACATGGGCTACTAAGACCTGGCACTGAGCTGGTGATTTTGCCCCCACCCCCTTCAAGGCCTGCATAGGTCTGCCCTTGAAGAACAATTCAGAAACTGCAATTAGTGCAGAATGTGGTAGAATTTGCTGTTTTGTTGAATGCTGTTCCAGTGACAGCACTGGCTGGCAATTCCTGGGTCTAATTCAAAATGCTGGTTTCAGTCTTTAAATTAGTATGTATGTTTTTCTTTGGCTGGGTGGCACAAGTGGTTAAGATACAGTGCCTGTTAACCAGAAGGCCAGGGTTTCTAGACCCAGGTCCCCACAACTGGGTGAACTCCTGTCCTTAGCCCTTAGCCCCGCGACGCAACTGGAACCAATCGTATCAGCTTTGCCGTTCCATTGGACTATTTCAGTGGTGTGGAGAGGGGGGATTTGCTACTGGCGTCACAGCCTATCCTCCATATTAATCTACCCAGGCCTTTGTGATTCGCATACAGCGTCGAGCAAAATACCATAGTCTTCGAAGACTGATGGATGCCAATACTAAGAAATAAGTATTCCTGATTCATTGAACCATCTGGGCTCCTGATATTTTAAATCTTGTGTTATAATGTTAAATCATGTCATTATGATTTGCTGTCTCTTAGATACTCTGCAGTATATATTGTGCACAAGATATTTTTATTAATTTGTTTATAAGATAGAAATGCAGCAGCTATCTAACTAAAGAACGAAAGAAAAATATTTTGGAAATCAAGCATCATAATCACAGAGCAATACATCATGCTGTATTGTCATGGGCCTGATAGCAGGGATCAGGAACTGTAGATATAAACTGACATAAAAAAAAACCTGCCACCAAACTTAGCTGATACTATCCCATGGATATGTCAGTTTGTGTTAATTTTTAGATCATCCCATAGATAAGTAAGGAGGATCATTCATTTATCTGTGCCACTATTTATCTAAGCAATTGCATGAGGTTCCTTTTATTTCCATTTTCCCTAAGTTCAAGTAATATTTTGTCTAGGGTGTATAAACATTTTTTTAGAAGGAGAGAATGTGTTTAGCACAGAACACTAAATGAATTTAAAAGGGTAATACACAAATACTAGTTTGGAAAGTTAGTGTGTACTTTTAACATATAGTGGGGTGCACAAACTTTTTCTCAGGAGGCCCATATCATCTCTCTGCCACTGTGTCAGGGACCAGAAGAAATTCATATTTGAAATTGTACATATTTAAATAAATGATATATCAGAGATGGAACTTATATGAATTAACTCAAATGAGTTCCTATTTTCCAACAGAAAGAGAAGGGGTAATATTCAAACCAGTTCATAAGTACCTTCATTCAGAGAGGGAGTGATCTTTAAATGAGTTCATAAGCCCTTTCAAAAAGAGAAAGAGGAGGTGTGTGCAGCCTCCAAGTCCTCAGAACACCCTCCAGAAAAGAGCAGAGTTACCCCTGCTTCTGGAAGATTAGAGGGTTTGCCCACATGGTGGATGGAAGGGCTTCCTATGGGCTGCATCTGGCCCCCGACCTGAGATTTGGATATCCAACATATAGCATATGTAAAGTTCATCCTTGACAGAGTTTAACATACCATGTCATTTCCCTCCTCCTCCCCCTCTCCCACCATTATCTACCCACCTGAGAACATACCTTTCGCTGTGCGCAGCAGGGACTGCTTTCCAGCACCTAGCAAAGTGTTCACTCTCGGAATGCTGGGTGGAATCTCTTTATCCAATATAGGGCCAATCCGCTTGCAAATTTGTAGCAAATGATCCGGAGCCACATGTTTGTTAGATAAGACCTAGTACACAAATAGAATTGACTTATTGTACTTCATAAATGACGAAATGTACGTGGCCTCAGTATTAAACAATATATTATGACATGATTTTTGAGCAGTCTAATTTCTGAAAAATCACAAGTCCCTCACTTTTATACTTCTTTCCATGAACAATATCCCCCTTCTGTCCATAGAGGAAGTTTCCATTTGCAGACAGGTTTTCCAGTGGCAGAAACACTAGTGAGGATGCCATGCATTCAATATTAATTCTCATGGATAATGAGCGAATGAATAAGCCTTACTAAAAAAGCTTTATTCCTCAAAAAGTAATAAAACATGATTCTGTATCTTCTTGACATATGCTCAATAAGGAAAAGGTTTGTTCTTTCTTTGAACCAGTATTTCTCACTCTTCAAATAAAAACTGATTGATCAACTAAAGCAGGCCTCCGTCAATCTTGAAAGACTATGGTATCATGCTCAGTGCTGCATACGCTGCATGCATAGCATGAAAGCCTGGGTTAGATTGTTATGGAGGATAGGCTGTTACCCAAGCAGCAAATCCCCCCTCTCCACGCCACTGAATTAGTCCAATGGAAAGGCAGAGCCAATACGATTGGATCCAGCTGGTGTTGCAGAGCTGGGCTAAGGACAGGAGCTCACCCTGTGTTGTGGGGCCGACCAACTAGGTCAACTTGATCAACTAGGTCTCTAAATAATTGCATGAATATCCATCTTTTCCACCAAAATGTAAGTAAATTTAGTACAATTCACATTTTATCACATACATAAGGAATGTAGCTTTATTCAGCTCAGTATTTCAACAATTCTCTTCTGGAAAAACACATTCCTCTTAGGAGGAAGCAACTGTGGAAAACATGACATATTTGAAGCTTCCTACTTGTAGTAACTTTATTGTATTGTAGTAACTTTTATTGTAAATTTATTGTAGTAACTTTTCATTGTAAAATAACCAAATTTTAGTTTATATTAGCAAACTTAACGCAATGAACTGTATTATCAAGATGATTTTTTTCCTAATGCCTTGAAGCTATATTACAGAGTAGGGGCATTTTGAATAGAGTACTTTACAGAAATATTAATTGGTGTGAAGGTGGTGGAATGAGGGGCATGAATTTTTAAGAAAGCTGACAGCTCAAAACATCATGTGGGCATGAAAATAATGTAATGAAGTGTTCTGGGCAAACTGATACTAGAACATGAGTTGACATAAAAATCATTACTGGATCCATTTATACAAAGCAGACAACAGACGTGGATGTGGCTATTCAATGAAGATGAGGAGCTTTCCTAAATATTTTGCAATCAATTAAAAGCTGTCTCCTAATTTCAGCATACAGTTCTACGTTTTTGAAAAATATCCTCAATTTCAATCCTCGACTATTGTTGTGAGTACAGCACATTTCATTAATTACAAGAATTAGAATGTTTCATAGAAAATGAGAACTTAAACTTTTGAAGGGATCTGGTGCTTGCTGCAGTGATACAAACATTTAACATTTTGGCTGCACATGCATAATGACTGCAAAATTTCAAAACAAAAAAGCCATGAATGATGGAAACCCTTGTTTTGATATGGAATGACCCTTGTATGAGCTCTGATATCAAGCACCTGTATTCTCCACCGAATGCATTTTATCTCTTTTAAAAAGCATCACCACTTTGGTCCAACTCAGAGATAGCCCTGCAAGCAACAATTTGACCACATCTCATTGTTACTTAATCAATTCACAAATTTCCTAAAAGGATAAACTTTGCTTTATTTTAATCAGATAAAATAGTTTTACTTGGCTAATTACTTAACTGGTACTCTGCTATCAGGAATACCAAGTTGTTTTTTTTAAGAAGTTCTACTACTAATACTGCAAAATTAGTAGCAAAGGCAGAAAGCTACAGCAAATCCTTCAGCAAGAACGGTTTCACTAAATTATGAATGCATAGGATCAGCCAACCTATGTGTCGGGTAGGCAGATGAAATAGTCCTTAGTATTGTAATTAAGACTCCAGCTTGAATATTGTTATAGGATAGTTCACTCAGATCAAATAGTGAGTTTAATTCATTATCAATACTATCAAGTAATTTGGCACCCAAGTCCTAAGTACTGATAATTTCTTGTAGTGATCAGGAAATTTGTTATAGGTCACCCTGATGCAATATTAAGTATTGCAAAATTAAGTATAACCAAACATTTGTAAGCAACTGGTTTTAGGATTGAATATAAAAACAAAAAACATTCTTTGTTACTGTGAAGACTTTGCATTTTTGAAGAACACATGAAGCAGCACCCCCCTCAAATGATGAAATATGGTATTCACCAACATTTAAAGAAGCTGGTCACGCTTCTCGAAAGTTTTCTAAAACTACAAGATTGGTAACCTACATGAATAACTTTCCAAGCCCAAAACACGCATTTCAGTTTTTCTCTACTTACTTAACCTATTTTTTTGCAAAAAAATTTGTAACATAATTTTCTCAGTACTTAAAACTAATGAAAATGTGTTTCCTTATACAAATTCCTCTTAAGTGAATTGAGTGTTACAAAAGCAGAACTAAGAGTCAGCTTGCAACATTCGGTTTTCATATCTGCATGAAAGATAAAAACACCTGTTTTTTAAAAAATGAAAAGTTTTTAAACAAAACTTTTCTAACAAAAGTTTAGAGTTTCTAACAAAACTACAGTTTACTCTTATGAAAAGCAACCTGTGAGGGAATATAAAGGAAAGCAGGAAACTACACACACACAAACAATATTATAACAGATAAATGCCTGGTACTTGCCGCTCATACAAGAACACATCATTGCAAAATTGTAATGTAAACAAAGAACACCAGAGCTTCAGAGATATTAAAAAGTGGCATGGGGAACACTAAGTGCAAGACCAAGGTTCTAATATAGTATTTCAATTAGTGCAATTACATTCAAGGCAGTCCTATGCACATTTTTTTTCAGAAATAGAAGTTCTGTGGTATTTAATCCAAGACATGCATGAGATTGCAATCATGCAGTCTGATCATATGCCTTTACACTCAGGTCAATCCTATGAAGAACCCTGAGGCTTCCTCCTCAAAGCAAGACTGTAAGAATCTTACATTCCAATACAATTTTTCTCAATTAAAAAAACCTGAATACCACCACTTAATACACATCCCAAATCTAATTGCATGAACAGATAACAATGATTTTTAATGATGCCTTAGAAAATCACATTTATAATTTCAGTAGACACAAAACAAGTACTAATTTGTAACAAGGCAAAAAAGGAGCTGTTGAAGGGCAAGGCAGATACAAGGTTCAAACTGCAGATGTTCTGTTACCTTCCCATAAGTTTCAAAGTTTACACAAAGGGATATATATGGCCCAATTGTTAAAAGAAAGCAAATCAAAATGTAATGTAGAACCTTCAGAATAATTATCCAAATACTGATCCAAAGGCTGCAATCCTAAAGCCACTTAAGACAATGAATTTAATGGATCATACTTCTCTGTAAGGATGCACAGAACTGCACTACAAAATTAGACCCATAAACAACCTATATCTCCAATGGAAACAATACACCCTTAGCTTAAAAAAAAACACTTAGAGGATACCACAAAAAAGTAGTCTCATGCTTCAGTTGTGCCAAGAAAGCAGCCCTTTTTCCTTAGGCTCTTATTCTACATGATAAATCAAAACAAGAACTAGTAACAAACACCCACATCCCGCCTCCTGTGTGTGTGATGACAACATCCTCTCTGTTTGTAAAGTCCCATTTATGGCATCGGTTGACTAGTACAATAACACTCTCACAACAATCAGCACAGCCTTTAACAGGAAACAGATAAAGTGAAAAATAAGGTGACTGTGTTCTCAGTCTTATCGTTTTACATAGCTTTTATTGTTTTCTAGAAAAAAATTAATAATCTTTTTTTTAATATATAAAAAGACTCACCAAGTCTTCATAACTTCTGCAATGCTCTTTTCCTTCCCAGTCCAATCTTTTGGGAAGTAACTAAGTTTGGGGGGAAAGGTGGGGAGAAAAGGCAAACAGGAGAAACATTTTAAAGATGCATTACATAAATGTACAGTACTATAAACTTTTTTAAAAGTGATACAGACTAGTGGTTCCCAATCTGTGGTAAGTAGGGCTATCTGCAAGGCCCTTTGAGGTACGGAATAATGGTCAGGAAAGGCAGCTTTGGAGAGCTGACAGGACAGGAAGAAAGGCAGCTGGGTGAAGCCCCACCAACTGCTGGTAATCAATTTTTGTATTTCAGATATGGATCAGCAGCTGAAATCATACTTTAGAAGTAGCTATATATATAGCTATGTTTATATATATAAACATAAACTCCAGCAAACTGGATGACAACCCAATCCTATCTACAATTTCCTGGGAGTAAGCTCCCACTGACTCTAATGAAACTTACTTCTAAAAAGAAATGCATAGGATTGGACTGTCAAGTGGATGCACTTTTACTTAGTAGTGGCTGTATCCTGGTGTTCTTTTGCATCTTTCAAGACTGTGAGCCCTCTGGGGACAGGGAGCCATTAGCCATTTCCATTTCTCTGTAACCGCTTTGTGATTTTTTATTGAAAAGCGGTATACAAAAACTGTTAATTAGAACTATTACAATTACAAATATTAAACTTAAAATTTCAAAGAAACATACTGAAAATATTAGAAATTAATCAAAAGCAAAAAGTTTTTACTAAACTGTGGAGGTACAATTTATGACAATGGGCTAGAATGGGATGCACAAGTGAAAAAATGGGGAGTACAGAGGAGACAAAAACAGTACGTATTTTGCACAGATGTCGGCGAAAAAGAGAAAAACATGTGTTAAAATGAAACCACAAACAGGTGGGTTATGTAATATACCCGAGAAGAGGAAATGAAAGTGACTGGTATATAAACATCCATTTATAAATACTGTTTATCATTGTTATTTGTTATTACCAAATAATATATAATAATGATATAATATATTATTTAGTAATATGCAATAATATATCCAGTCAAACATCTGATGACTGTATATACAACAGAATACTGCATATAAAACATATATATATTACACATACACCACATATATACTATAGTAATAATAATAATAAAAGCCAGGATGTTGTAGTTATTAGGGAGCTGGACTGAGATAATCCAAATTCCCAATTCAGTGATGAAGCTCACTTAGGCCAGTCACTCTCTCTCAGCCTGGCCTACCTTACAGGTTGTTGTGATGGCAAAAAAGAAAAAAGATTTGAAAGCTACCTTTTTGGGAATTTGACATGGGAAAGGAACGGTATACACCCTGTTTAAATAAATAAGTTAATAAGTAAATAAAGAAGAGCACAATCTGAACCATGTCTACCCAGAAGTAAGCCCATTGTGTTCAATGGGTCTTACTCCCAGGAAAGTGTGCTTAGGATTGAGGTCTAAATAAATAAATTTTGTAGTCCTTGTGAGGAAGGTAGAATATAAAGTATAATAATAAATAAATAATTTTCTAATTATAACGTATATTAGAAATATTATAAACTAATCTTAAAAATAACATTTTTACTGATATGGGGTAGGGGTACAATTTACACAATGTTGTACCCAATATACAAGTTATGTACACAAGTGAAAAAGAGTTGAGGATCCCCAACTCTCTTTGTTGGCTGGAGTGTAATTGAGGTGTAATTTTATTTTTATTTGGGTGTGAAGTAGACAAAACCAGGAAGGTGTTGAAGCCACAATAAGGTGGAGTATATGATGATGATGATGATGGAGAGAATTATATATGGAGTATATGATGATGATAATGAAAGAGAGTATATGATGTGGAGTATATGATGATGATGATGATGATGAAGGAGAGGAGTATATGATGGAGTATATGATGTGGAGTATATGATGATGATGATGGAGAGGAGTATATGATGGAGTAGATGATGATGAAAGAGAGGAGTATATGATGATGATATGGAGGAGGGCAGAGGCGAGGAAGCGGAGTCGTGTAAGGGAGGAGGGCCGTCAGCCACACAGACCTGGTATTGCTCGATCTCCTGCACCAGCACCTGCAAAGGGAGAGAGGAAGGAGAGCAGCTCAAGTTAGAGAGGGAGGGAGAGAGGGAGGGAGGAAGGGGGCTGACAGCCACTGTGCCTCCTGCGGCCAAGGAGGCGAGGGGGCGCTAGGAAGCCGGAGCCGAGCCGGGCTTCCCTGCCTCCCTCCCTGTGGCCGGGGTGCTGTCGGAGGGTCCGGGGCTCGCTCACTCACCTCAGCCGCCCTCCTGCAAGGCCCTGCGGTGAGGAAGCGAGCGATGAGAAAGTAGAGCTCTGCGAGGGAGGGAGAGAGAGAGAGATGAGGCCGGGGCCGGGCAAGCGGGGCTGGCGGAGGAGAGGCGAGGGGTGGGGGTCCCCTTAAGGCCACCGCGGTTCGGAAGCGGCACTCATAAGATGGCGGCCAAGAGCTCCGAGCGCCGCTTCTGCCTCCTCCGCCGCCCTCACCCTGGCTCTCCCTCTCACCTGACTCGAGGAGCGGCGGAGGAGCAGCACCGCCGCCCGAGGAGGAGGAGGAGGCGGCCGACGAAGCGTCCGCCATCTCGGGGTTGCCAGCGCCGAATAAGGGCTCTCTGTCTGCCTCGGCGGCGGATGAGGAGAAGGAGGAGGCCCAGGCCTGGCTCGACATAATCCTGTCAGCGCTTCCCCTCCTCCCCTCCCCCACACACAACACGGTCATTTGCGCATGCGCGCGTGTTCACGAGCTCCCCCTACACGCACGCGCGTGCATGAGGCGCGCGCACATGCACACACAGGCGGCCTCTTCTGAGGGCTCAACGCCTCAAAACGGCGGCCATTAGCACCCGCCAGTGACGTCACCGCTTTTGCTGAGGCGCGCGCGGATGAAAAATAGTTCCTCCGCAGCCGTTGGAGGGGGGAGGGGTGTTGCGCTTAGACCCCCCTCACTGAGCCACTCCCACCGCCTAGGGGGCTTTGTTTACCTCCTACAAAGAGGAGAAGGCGGGGAAGGGGCTTCTCCCCCCGCCCCAGGGAGGGGTGATGGCGGAAGGACACGCTTTCTTCTCAGGAGCCTGGGAGTGCCTACTCAGGAGTAAGCCCTGTTATAGTCAGTGGGGCGCTTACTCTTGCGTAAGCTTGGGCAGGGAAGGCAGCTGGAAGCCTCTGTTCTCTCCAGTTCTGCTTTCCTGGGAGTAAGTCCCCCGCATTGAACACAATGGGGAGCTTGCTCTTGAGTAGACAAGGGAAGACTACTCCACACTTTCCTGGGCGCAACAATGGGGCGGCTTACTCAATAGTAGCTTACTTCATGCATAGAATTGGGCTCTAAGAGCACAATCCCTAACCATGTCTACTCAAAAGTAAGTCCCATTGTGTTCAATGGTTCTTACTCCCAGGAAAGTGTTTTTAGGATTGCAGCCTACAGCTAAGGCTATGATCCTAACCACACTTTCCTGGGAGTAAGCGCCATTGACTATAATGGGGCTTACTTCTCATTAGATATGCAGAAGGTTG
Organism: Cryptoblepharus egeriae; assembly: GCA_030015325.1. NCBI lineage: Eukaryota > Metazoa > Chordata > Lepidosauria > Squamata > Scincidae > Cryptoblepharus > Cryptoblepharus egeriae. The sequence continues at coordinate 48,763,607 of JAREYC010000005.1, read as the reverse complement.
AGCTTGTTTACCTGGGAATAATTCTCATTGATAATGGGCTTACTTCTGAGTAGACCTGCATAGGATGGTTAAGGCTGTAATCCTAGCCACACTTTCCTGGGAGTAAGCACCATTGACTGTAATGAGGTTTACTTCTGAGTAGAAAAGCCTCAGCTTGGGCTCTTTCTTACCTCAGAGAGTAGGAGCTTCCAGACACCTCCTGTTTCCAGTTGCTTCATCCTAAAAGGAGTTTGCACAACATCCCCCCCCCCCATGTAACACCTCATGCACACCACCATCCCGAGGGCACCCTCTCCCAGTTTTTCAGGCACTGAGCACCAAATTGGCTGAATGTTGATCAGTCAGTCTGCACCCCCTTGAGGATTTAAATTTCTCAACATCAGTTCTTGGTGGGTCTTACTCTTACTGTGGGATGTCACATACCCTACAATCCAGAGTAACTACTGGAGCACGTAAGAGACATTACGTGCACCTAGTGAAAACCTATGGGAAATTCATGTTGCAATCCAGAGTAAATTATTCTTTCACTGGAGCAAGGACTCCCCGTAGTTACTCTGGATTGCACCCATAAGGAACACCTTCCCCAAATTTCCTGCTTCTAGGTTCAGGGGTTTGGGCAGGGCTTGGATCAATCGGATTCTTCAATGCAGAATATAGGGAGGAAAATGTGTTGCGCCCCATTTCAACCCGTCCCGGTTGGAATTTCCCAAAACCAGTTCTTAGTGGGTGCCTCTGTCACCAAATTTCACACTTCTAGGTCCAGTGGATTTGGCTGGGCATTGATGAGTCAGTGACTTCAGTTTTTCTATGCCAATAAAGGTTGCTGAAAATGAATGACTTTTCAGTTTTATATATATATAGATTGGAGTAAGGCTACAATCCTATCCCTGCGTACCTAGAAGTAAGTCTCATTGACTATAAGGGGGCTTACTTCTGAGTAGACATGCATTTTTCTTGTCTTACATTTGGGGGTGCCTTGTCTTCTTTGGTGGGTATGACATCTGATCACCCTATTACATCAGAAATAGTATGGTGGTTATGGGGGTTAGATGATATTACTCTGCCAGACTGTTGCTTCAGCAGCTACTCTGGCTGGCATTCACTTCTGGTCCTAAGTTTTAAATGCTAGTTCTAACCTTTCAGTCTGCAGGCTGTAGATTTGACACACATTTCATAAGCCACCAACAACTGCAACAAAGCATGCTCTAACCTATAAATTACAGGAGAAAAGAAAAGGGGGATGGCCAAGGAACACATGGTGCTGGAGTATACAAACAAATGTAAGAAAAATGGAATTGTCCTGGAACCAGCTGGAGATGAAACCACAGGACAGAGATGGATGGAGGAAACATGTCAGCAGCCTATGCCCCAGCTAGGGACTTACAGGCAGAGAGAAAATTATCAGGTCCTCCCTGACGTAAGTCCAGGCTCTCCAAAAGATTCTCCTTCCATACATTCCAGCTGCCCTCTTAGGTCATATGAGGGGCTCTTCTACAAATGCCACCTTTTCCCAAGTGAGAGGGTGGCAGCTCAGGGACAAGCCTTCTCTATAGTAGAGCCACCACTGGAATTCCCACCCAGTGGAATTGTGAACTAATTCCTCCCTCATGGCTTTTCACAGAGGTCTTAAAGCATGCCTGTTTCATGTGGCATTTAGTTGCTTAGTGGCTGTGGGTGGCGCAAGTGGTTAAGACACTGCCTGTTAACCAGCAGGCCAGGGTTTGAGACCCGAGTCCCCACAAAAGAGGGTGAGCTCCTGTCCTTAGCCCAGCTCTGCAATGCAACTGGAAACAATTGTATCTGCCATTCCACTGGACCATTTCAGTGGCGAGGAGGGGGGGATTTGCTGCTTGGGTAACAGCCTATCCTCCATACCAATATACGCAGGCCTTTGTGCTTCGCATGCAGCGTTAAGCACGATACCATAGTCTTTCAAGACTGATGGATGCCAAGTTAGTTGGTTGCTTAGATATTGGTCCTTTTTGCCTCTAAAAAATCACTGTGACTTTACTGACTCTTTGAACTTGTTTCCCAAATGGCTGAACAATATGCATTAGGTCTTGCTTTGATTTTGTTTTTATGTTTCACTGTTTAATGTTAAAATGTTTTAATGCTTCTTACTTGTACTTTCTGTTTTATTATGGAGCTTTATAAGCTGCATTAGGTATTCGCCTCGGCATAGGAAAGGTCAGATATGAATTTCTGAAATAAATTCAGAAACAAAGTCTTATTAGATTTTAACATAAAGTCTTATCAGAACATCAGTCTTATTAGACTGATGTTCTGAAATTTCTTTTGAAATATAGTACTATGCTTTAACTAATTAGTTTTTTTATTCCCACTTTTCTTCCACACCAAGGGGGACTCACACCAAGGCAGTAACAATAAAGATATAAAATCAAACAATATATTAAAAATTAAAACATAAAACACTCAGGATTGGAACAATAAAAGTCATTTTTTTAAATGCCAGATTTCAGTATCAATTAAAAGCCTTCCTGATTAAGGAGGTCTTGAGGCCCTGTTGTAATGACTCCAGGGATGGGCTGTTCTTAATTCCAGGGGAAGGGTATGCTATAAATGGGGCACATACACCAAGAAGACAGTTCTTAGCTGTATCCCTCCTCATCTCTTCTGGAGCCAGCACAGTTGGAAGGGCCCTTCATATATATATATATATATATCCTGAGAGGATATGTAGAATTATATGGATATACCATTTCAGCAACTGCAGCTTAAACCAGTGGTCCTCAACCTTCTGAGGACCATGGCCTGGTTCCTTGGGAAAAAAATTTCCTATGGCCTGGGAGGATGCGCATGCGCAGTTCCATCTGCAACTGCACATGTGCATCAGCACAGCTCTCCCTCCACCTAGGGAGGTACACCCTACACCTCTGCTACACCTGCACAGTTCTCCCTGTAGCTGGGGAGAACTGCAGGCACAGCCTGGCACTCTGCTGCACCTGCACAATTCTCCCCGGCTGCAGGGGAAATTGTGTAGGCACAGCCTGGCAGCCAGGCTGCGTTTGTGCAGTTCACTCTTGACTGCGAGATGAGACACAGCCTGGTTCGCCTTGCAGCAAGGGCAAACTGCGCAGGCACAGCCCAGCTGATAGGCTGCACCTGTGCAATTTGTCCCATAGGCAGGACAAACTGCGCAGGCACAGCCTGGCAGCTGGGCTGCACCTGCGCAGTTGGGGCAGACTGGGGCTGAGAACCTCTAAAGCTCCTGCCTCCGGTCTGGGATCCAGTGCCAGCATGGATCGAGATGTTGTGGACCCCTGGCCCAAACAATGCTCCTGGGCCTCTTGTTAAAAGTCCTTAAGAATGCTATATTAGTAAGCTGGCCACAGAAAGAAATGGAGGCGGCCGATGTGAAGACCCGAAAGCTCCTCACAATGCATGGGGGTTTCCACCCCAAGTCTAACATCCAGAGACTATACACTAGTCGGAAAGAAGGCGGCCGGGGTCTGATGAGCATCAAAACTACTATCCTGGATGAAACCCAGAATATCCAGGAATACATCAGTAAGATGGCACCCAAAGATGAGCTGATGAGAGAATGTCTCCAGCAACAACAGCAAATACGGAAGGAAGATCAAACTGAGGAAGTGTCCTGGCAAGATAAGACCCTGCATGGGATGTACCATCGCCAGATAACCGAAGTCGCTGATATTGGGAAATCCTATCAGTGGCTGGAAGGAGCTGGCTTCAAAGATAGCACTGAAGCCCTCATCATGGCAGCACAAGAACAGGCACTAAGTACTAGATACATAGAAGTGGGGATTTACCACACAAGAGAAGACCAAAAGTGCAGGCTGTGCAGAGAAACGTCAGAAACAATCCAACACATTGTGGCAGGGTGTAAGATGCAGGCAGGAACAGCATACATTGAACAGCACAACCAAGTAGCCGGCATCGTGTATAGGAACATCTGCTTAGCCTATGGACTAACCCCTCCCAAGACCAGATGGGAGACCCCTCAGAAGGTTGAGGAGAATGACAGGGCTAAGGTCCTGTGGGACTTCCATATCCAGACAGACAAGAAGATACTGGCTAACCAGCCAGACATTGTGGTGGTAGAAAAGGCCCAGAAGACAGCCCTGGTGATAGATGTAGCAATACCAAACGACAGCAACAGCAGGAAAAAAGAGCATGAAAAGGTGGAAAAGTATCAGAGTTTGAAGGAGGAATTAGAAAGGTTGTGGCAAGTGAAGGTGAATGTGATCCCAATAGTGATTCGAGCACTAGGAGCTGTGACACCCAAGCTGGAAGAATGGCTCCAACAGATTCCAGGAAGGACATCAGAACACTTGAACCAGAAAAGCGCATTGCTAGGAACAGCTAAGATACTGCACAGAACCCTCAAACTCCTAGGCCTCTGGTAGAGGACCCGAGATTGAGGATAACATACATACACCACCATGGAGGGTGAGAAAACTATATATATATATATATATATATATATATATATATACACACACACGTGTGTGTGTGTGTACACACATATACATGTGCATAAATATACTTATTTAAAAGCATTAAAATGTGGCAACACGTTACTGTACATAATTATTCTATAATACTTAAGACCAGTAGCTTAGCATGATTCAAATTATTCAGAATTAAAAATTGTGCCATTGGAAGGACTATACTCAGAGTCCCCTGCCAGTAGAAATTGTTTGATGGTGTTCTCAGAATACCCTGTTCTAGTTCTAAGCAATGGGAAAAATATTTATGGTTGTCTCATTCTTGCTTCCTGCAAGTACAGGATTCCACTTGGATATTTCAGTATGGAGTCTTTCTGGAAAGAGCCTTTTTGCCTGGGAAGGAACTGGATGAACCACCAAGGGGAATCCAACACTGAAGTCAGAGTGCTGATGTCTCACCACTCTTGCCAGGCAAGACAAGTTTGAGCAAGGAGCTTGTCAGACACAGCCACACACTCAGCTTTTGTATGACTGTCTAGAGCAGCGTTTCTCAAAGTGGGGGTTGGGACCCCTTTGGGGATCGCCTGGAGCTTTCCTGGGGGTCGCCTAAAGACTCCTGGTGCAGGGTGCCAGGTGGGAAGACCTGGCAGAAATGCTGGAGCTGCTGCGGCTGGAAGAAGCTGATAAGAAGCAGCTCAGAAGGAGCCACTGAGCAGCTGTGAGAAAATGTGGAGCCTTGGGGGCAGGGAGGATTGCAGCCTTAGAGCCCAGTTCTATGCATGTCTACTCAGGTCAGTCCCATGATAGTGAATGGGACTTACTCCTAGGAAACAGTGGCTGGCTGTGCTGCCTAAGATCCCAATCCTATGGAGGCCACCTCTCACCCAGGTACTTACCTTCCCATTCCTCCCTCCCCTCCTTCCTTTCCTTCCTTCCTTCCTTCCTTCCTTCCTTCCTTTCTTTCCAGTCACCCCCTCTTAGCTATGCCACATCTATCTATCTATCTATCTATCTATCTATCTATCTATCTATCTATCTATCTATCTATCTATCTATATTGTTTTTATGATTAATCACTTTGCTTTAATTATGTTCAGTTTGTAACAATGAAAATACATCCTGCATATCAGATATTTGCATTACTATTCACAACAGTAGCAAAATTACAGTTATGAAGTAGCAATGAAAATAATTTTATGGTTGGGGGTCCCCACAACATGAGGAACTGTATTAAGGGGTCATGGCATTAGGAAGTTTGAGAACCACTGGTCTAGAGCAACATTTCTCAAAGTGGAGGTTGGGACCCCTTTGGGGGTCACCTAGAGCTTTCCTGCGGGTCGCCTAAAGACCCCTGGTGCAGGGGGCCAGGTCAGGCTTGCCAGACCTCCGGCTGTAGCTTCACATGCACTGGGGCTGACTGACAGCTCAGGGCCCAATCCTATGCATGCCTACTCTGAAATAAATCCCATTGTGTTCAATGTGTGCATAGAACACACATTTCATTTGTAACAATGAAAATACATCCTGCATATCGGATATTTACATTACGATTCATAACAGTAGCAAAATTAGTTATAAAGTAGCAACAAAAATAATTTTATGGTTGGGGGTCCCCACAACATGAGGAACTTATAAAGGGGTCACGGTGTTATGAAGATTGAGAACTACTGGTCTAGAGCAACTGTCTTCTAAGTGGGGCTTTTGACCACCAGGGGGATTGCAGAAATGCCACCGGGGGGGGGGGGGGGTCGCAAAGGCTGAAGAACCACCATCTTGGTCCTGGAGACCCCAAAAAATCAACTTTGTGATGGTGTGCATCTGGAAGAGCTGAATCCAACACAACAATCAGTTTGCAATCCAAGGACACCAGATGGGTCCTGATACAATGAGTGCTGCCCCCAAAATCACCCCAGAAGTTCTCTCTTCACTTCACAGCCACATTTACTCATGAATAACCAAAACTTTGGCTGGTATGGAAGGTCAGTCCAGAGAGTGCAAGGCTTCCAACACGGCCCTGATCCCAGGCACCTGGAGCTTACAAGTGCTCCAGAAGTCAACCCCTCCCAAATACTGAAAATGATAGAAACTGCCTCTACAGGTAAGTTAATTTTTTTTAAAATTTATTTGTAGAAATAGACCAAACTCCTGTTCCCAAGACTAATTTCCAGTCCTTATTCATCTGGGGTTTTAATGCTTTTGGGGGGTGGGTGGGTTTTTAAGCCTGTATTTATTTATTTTTTAATCAGATGTCCTCTTTTTTAATGCAAATTTTCTTTTATTAGTTACAGATATACGTACACGGTAATACAGGGGAAAGGGTACACACAAGGTTATGCACACAAGGACCTCCCAAAACGCGACCAAAGTTAACATCAGTCAAAATCCAATTTTCAATTTAAAACATAAGAAACCTCTTTCTTAAGAGGTTCTCTTTCTCCAGGACACAACCTCTTTTTATTCATGTATCCTGATGCGCATGGGGGAATGACGCGCATGGGGGGGTTGATGCGCTTGGGGGATGTTGCACTTGGGCATGTTGTGAGTGGGGAAATGATGCACATGGGGGATGTTGCACATGGTTGATGAGCATGGGGGTTGATGTGCATAGGGGGATGTTGTGTGTGAGGTGGATGAACACGGGGATGTTGCAAATGGGGGTGCATGCGCATTGAGGGTTGATGTGCATCGGGGATTGATGCACAATGGGGGATGGTGTACGGGGGAATTTTAATCTCGCAACACGGGCACGCTTTTCGCTAGTATGTAATAAATTGTATATAAAATAATTTTAAATGTAAGATTCAGTAATATAATGCTTAAATTAAGCACATGAAAGCAATATGCCCAAAATTATTTTATGTTCTAATCTAACTAGGCATTTAATCTACACTTTTCTTGTAGTGTAGTATAAAATGTGGTCTACATTTTGAAGGGTGACCTGCTCTCAGAAAGGGGGCAGCCAGCCTTGGGGAGGGAAGGGAGTGCAGCCAACCTCCCTGTTGTTCCGCAAGGGCATGTTACTGCAGGCACCGCCTGAGCCATGACAAGTCTGTTCTTCTAAGTCTGTTTTCTCCCAGGAGCATGAGGTGTGTGTGAGTGCATGGGTTGTGTGCGTATTTGTGTGTGTGAGAGAGTGCATAGGATGGGTATGCATCAGTGATGGGCTTCAAAGAAATTAAGAACCGGTTCTCTGTCCATCTGGCAGCCACTTTTAAATGGCTATTTTTAAACTTTATATGTACTATCTCTTGTTAAGAACCGGTTCTATAGAGTAGGTGCGAACCTGCTGGTGCCCACCACTGGTATGCATGTATGTGTGTTGTGGGTTGTGAATGAGTGCATGGGATGAGAGGTGTGCATGCATGTGTGTGTGTTTGAGAGTGCATGTGAAGGTTGGGGGCAGTGGGATGGGAGTGAGTCTGGAGGCTTCGGGGAAATTGGTGATAAGAGAGGACCTGTGGGGTTGGGGACAGTGGGGTGGGAGAGAGCATGGGGCCTTGTGGCAGTGACCATATGTCCCCTTTTTCCAGGACAGGTCCTCTTTTTTCAGCCTTGTGTCCCAGATTGGGGGTAGCAAGTTTGACGGGGGTCCTGGGTAGATTCCAAAGATTGTAAGTGGGTCCCAGGTTGAAAAGGCCGAAGACCACTTGTATAGAGACACCCATGGCAAGAACAAATATGAGGTGGAGACAGCTCTAGCTCTAACCTACAAAGCTGCTCAGTAACCACTGAGCTACAAAAGGAAATGAAGAGTACTTTGTGGGACATTTAGTATTCCCATAGAATACCTGAAACAGGTACACTTAACCGGGGGACTGTAGCATATGCACCATCATTGGATTTACATATGATATAGAGCTCCTATTTTAGTAGCTTGCTTTTGTTGGCTTCACACCCAGTGCCTTTATCATCATTGCTTTTACATGCCTCTCAGTAGCCCTGGCATAGCTGTCATAAATTAGTGCTAAATAATTTCTATCAGCTATGGATTACCATTTCATCTCAAAACAAAAGCATTTTTAATAGACTTTTTATAGCATTTCATGAATAAAATTGGTACAAGTGTTTCCCACTTGAGCAATGATTTTCAACCTTTTTCATTTTGCAGCACACTTAACAAGGCACTGAAATTGTCAAGGTACACCATCACTTGTTTTTACTATTGACAAGGCATAACAGACTGACCAGTTTCCCCCAATTTTCCTATTAATGAATGTCAATCTCCAAATTCCTATGGCACACCTGAGGACTATCCATGGCACATACTGGTTGAAAATCACTGGGTTAGAGACAGGAGCTGCAGTGAAAAGTAGAAATGGTTGAAAAGCGGAGCCCCGTAATTTTTGTTTACAGATGTTGCTTCTGTAGCTTTTTTAGCTACCAAATTGCAAATGCCCTTTTATCTTGCAAATCCCTGCAAATGGATTCTCATGGGAATAGACCAAGCCATGTATGTGTGTTCTCTCTCTCTCTCTCTCACACACACCCCAAAACAGTCTGAATCACCACATCAAAGGCAAATCAACATAGGGAATGGTAACTTTAAGCTTTGCAACAGCAGAGAGAAGTTGAAAGAACAGTTGAAATGATTTCTGGGTATAAATGAAAAGTGTTGAAAGAGAAGATCATCAGAAAATGAAATGTCAGAAAACGAGAGAACCTGTATGCATGAGCAGCATCTCCAGGTGAATAGGTTCTGCCACTTCCCCCAATGGCCCTACTAAGATATGTAGTGCCAAACTGGCAGACCAGAGACCCCTTTGTGAAATGTGTAGAACATTATAGTCATGAGTTCATTTCCATCAGTGCTGTTAGGTAAACAATATCTTGAGAGCCCCATTTATATCCAGATGTCTGCAAACCAATACTTCTTGGATAATTTCATAATTGTTTGGTAATGTAATTCTTTTTGTAATATAACATTCTTGTTTGTGGTATTGATTTTACAACCATGTTGCTCAGACTAATTGCAACCTAATTAAAACAATGAGCATGTTCAGGCTAGTTGTTGAACCAAAGATAAACCTGTCTAACTTGACACTGCAGCCATATTTCCCTCTAACTTGACACTGCAGCCATATTCCCCTCATATTTCCTTGGAATACAGGGCTGAGAAAAGCAGAAAAAAACCGTACCATGCCTGATACATGTGTCCTTGGATTATGGTTGCCATATCTGGTGACCCTTTAACCGTGTGAGCCAAGATGCAGGACATCTGAGATGCCCCTCATCCCACCCATAGGCCGTCCCTCCCCTCAGCACCCGCCTGACGATGAGGGGAGGCACCACCCTCTGCATGAAGCAGCCAGCACATACGCAGAGGCACATCTTTTGACAGGGCCTCTCACCGCCCAGTTGTTGGCCGGCACAGAGTGGTCACTTCCTTCAGTCTCTGGCAACCGTACTTTGTGCGTGCCAGCCAGCAACTGAAATGGCCGGACATGCACCCACCCAGTGCAGTCACAGTCACAACATCCAGCCAAAACCTAGAAGCATGAAATTTGGGTGGATGTACTTTCTGTGATGGAGGCACCCACTAAGAACCAGTTTTTGAAATTCCAACTGGAAGGGGGTGAAAAGGGCACAACGTTTTCCTCCCTATACTTTCCATTGAAAAATCCCTGACTGATGGGTGCCCTGCCACAACCCCTGGACCGAGAAGCATGAAATTTGGTGAGCATATTCCATGACTGGAACACCCAACAAAAATTTAACCCCTAAGGAGCTAAAAAGGGGTGCAACGCATATTTGGCCTATACTTAACACTGAAGACTGATCAACACCCAGCTCCAAACCCTGCACCTATCCTTTAGGGGGTGCCGATGGTTGGGGGGCATGTTGAGCTGGGGGGTATTGCACATGGGGGGTTGATGCACATGGGGGCTGGATGCGCAATGGGGGGATGGCACACAGGGGTTATTTTACTCCCACAACACGGGTACATTTCATTAGTCTATATATGGTATATAAAACTGAAAAGTCACTCACTCACTCACTCACTGACTCATCAACGGCCAGCCAAAACTGCTGTACCTAGAAGCGTGAAATTTGGGAAGGGTGTTCCTTCCATGATGGAGGCACCCACTTAGAACCAGTTTTTGGAAATTCCAACAAGAAGAGGTTGAAAAGAGGTGTGACTTGTTTTTCTCCCTATACTTTACATTGAAGAGTCCCTGCTGAGGGAAGCTCTGCCCCAACCCCTGGACCAAGAAGCCTGAAATTTGGGGAGGGTGTTCCTTCTGTGACATCAACACCCACCAAGAACTGATGTTGAGAAATTTAACCCTTAAGAGGCAGAAAAGGGTTTTTAAAAATCTTTCTGTCCTATACAGTACTTAACATGGAAGATCAGGGCTGAATTTAGGTTTGATGAGGCCCTAAGCTATTGAAGATAATGGGGCCCTTTATATTCCAGCTGTCCTTTGTCAACCTCAAATTGTTGCTGGTTTTTGTGTTGAATATATGCTATATGATAATTTATGAACCTAATAGGTATCTAAAGCCATTTGCACATAACAAAATATGTATTTTATCAAAGTACCAGTAATTGTTGAACTGAAATACAATTTAATTTTGTAGCCCCCCCCCCAACAAGAGTGGGGCCCTAAGCTGTACCTTGTTTAGCTTATACGTAAATCCAGCACTATGGAAGACTGATCAACATCAGCCGATGCAACAGGAGGGAGAGTGCACATGGGGGCATGGTGTGTATATGAGATGTTGTACAGGGGTGTTGTGCATGGGGAGACAGTGTGCAGGGGGGTTTGATGAGCATGGGGGTGTTGTGTACGGGGAGATGTACAGGGGTGTTGCGTACTGGGGGTTGTTGCACATGGACTGCCTGGGAGATGGTGTGCATGGGGGTATTGTATAAGGGTATTGTGCATGGGGGGGGATATTGCGTATGGGGTTTGATGCGCATAGGGGGTGTTGTGCGTGGGGGAAATACAGGGAGAATTTAACTCCAGCAACACGGGTATGTTTTAACTAGTTTCATATAAAATTATTAAAACTTCTGAATTTTAAAACATTTAAAGTTAACATGTGCACCACAAGTTTCAATGCAGGGACAATGTATTATACTGTGAGGATGAATAGCTGCGTGTGACATGAGACATCTTTGCACTGAGGTCTGACATTAATGCATGTTGGTGGGGCAGATTTAAGGTGAGTGCTTAGAGCAATCCTTTACAACCTGGTGTTAATATTGCAGACTGAGGATCAAGCAGATGAGAATATGGTGTTATAAAACCCCTGTCATTTACAGCCCAATCCAGAGCAACTATTCCTTGTACATAAGAGCCCTTGGGTTGCCCTATCTATCACTAGGGTGGAGCAACTGCAAGATGCTCCAGCCCAGTTACTCTGGAAGAGGCTTAGGGCAGAGCAAGGCAACATAGGGTGCCCTAAGAGAGGTGGACTTGCTCTGCCCTAACTGGGGCAGCCTAAGCAGCTCAGGAGAGGCATGTTGAGGGCATGTTTAGCATTGCCTAGGGCAGAGCAGTTACTCTGTATCCAAAGCCTGTTTCAAGGCTGAAATGCCCTCTTCCAGTTCCTCAGAGATATACCACCTCAGGAGCAGGTATAGTAATGAGTAGACCCATAGGGGTCCATGATAAGGCCTGAGTAAGAATGGTAGTGTTGACCAAAAATCTGAGTTCTTAGCCAGCCTAGCTGCAATTCCTGCCTCTCAACCTCAGGCTATGGCACAACTATGGCAGCCCACTAACCTCAGGATACAGCAGGCCACTCCGAGCATCCATCTTGCACTAGAAGAAGTGCAGCTGTAATTGGTTGTCAGGAACTGCTGGGCTTCCTTATAATGTAGGCACCACAGCTGTTCCTTCTTCAGTGTGATCTGAGTGGAGTCTACTCAGGAGCAAGCCCTCCTCAGCTGTCACTGACTTAGCATGCTCTGGAGCAGTTAGGGCAGCCCAGGCTTCCTGACTCTTTGGATGCAGCATAACTTTCTGCTCTGGATACAGAATAGTTAGGAGAGAGCAGTTAGGGCAGAGCAGGTTGAACTTGCTCTGGATTGCGCACTTAGTCCTATACTACGTATAATGGCTTTGCAGTCTGCATGAGTTACCAAAAATACTAAACTTATAGAAAAACAGCAATCCTCTTTATATTTATTCAGTGTCCTTATGTTTTCAATCGGGCAACTCCTCTATCCACTTCTGTTGTTCTACATGCTCTGCTTCCATCTGGCCTCTCTGAATGAGGGAGTGAGCACATGCTGAAAGTAGAAACTCCACTGAGTTATCATTCCAGTGCCTGTTAATTCAGTTGTCTCCATCTGTGCCCAGCAATCAATATTCCTGTGCATCTCTTTTATTCTTGCCTCTTTTGTAAACTAAGAGGCCATCCTGGGACACTTACTGAGGGAATCACTGGTGTGGCTGCCTGTCAACCTTCTCCTGCCTGCTGTTTCTGATTTCAGTGAGGCACTGGTAGCCACTCAGCCTGCATGCTGCCAATTTTAGTGACTGTTGTTAGCTGCCCTCCTCTTTAGGCACTGCTAGATGTGTGTGGAAATGAAGCACCGTGTCCACCAAATACAGTTTGCCTCAATGCAAGATTGACCAGTGCCCTCATTATGACTTCATGCTGCTGCTGCCTAACTGAAAGTAGTCATTGTGACTTCATGCTGATGGAGAAACTGGCTAATGTTTTCCTATTGCTGTTTGTCCACAATTGAAACAGCAGCACCGCTCTAAGTTCCCAACCATTTTAATTAGGAAACTGTCTCTTTGTATCCCAGACTTTATTTTTTACTCTATCATGAACTTAAATACAAATTTCACCTCACAAATATGCATTATCAAAGTGATTGCATCACTTTGTGAGATTCACAGTTCAACATCCTTGTGTTTTGTCTGTTTTTAAAAGGCGCATACAGGTTCAACCTTGTTAGATTTTTTTTACATGGATTTGACTGCAGAATGGCCACTGCAATCAGTTTTAAAAACTGCCTTTCCATTTTTTAGTACCAGAATCAAAACCCTGCAGATACTTAGGCACTAACTTATTCTAATAGGCACTATCTTATTCTGTTAGGTGTGTTAGAGGAATAGGAAACCTGGGATACCTGGGAGTGGGTCTTTAAGCCTGTTTTTCCAATTTTTTCTTTATACAATTTTTTAAATACATAGATGGTTTCAGAACAGAACCCTAGCGAATAACAAAAGACACCTGTACAATGAGGCTTTTTTTAAGCTTGCAAATTTCCTTTTCCATTGAGTTGTATTGACTTAGGAACAACACTTTTATATTTTAAATTATCTTCCCTTCCAATATAGGTTAAGTAGAAAATCCATGTAAATTTAATCTGCTCCAAGTTCCCTCTCTGATTTTGGATACAGGAAGAAATGTATTCTTCGCTAAGAACAGTTTGGCAGCAGGGCTACTTACAAGGGAGGTGGCAGATTCTCCCTCACTGGAGATATTTAAGTAGACACCCAACAGGCACTTGTTGGAATTACTGTTCCTACTAAAGGAACTAGATAAGCTTCTGAATCCCAAATCTATGACCTGCAGCGAGATTAACCATAAGGAGAAGCCCTCATCAATTTACTAATCTGCAAAAAAATCTACTCACTTCCCCAACAATCACTGCAGCAGCATCTTCCCAAAACAAGATAACCCTTCTCCCTTTCCAAGTAGATCAGAAGGCTGCCAGGACTGTAGAATATAAAACAGAAACTGCAGAATAGAATATATGGCTATAGCACACTGTACTATAATAATGTAAAAGCTGCCTGTTTTTCATTTGATAGCAAGCTGGTAAAATAAATGGTGGAAGGAGCTAGGATAACTGCAGAACACATCAAAATATAATTAACAGCATGTTGCAACATTATCTTGATCTGGGATCTTGGAGACGTCTCCAGAAGGAGTCATCACCTGATCAGTCCTGACTGGCCGTCACCCATTCTTACGAATGACATCACTCCCTCCTCTCCTGGGAAATTGTTCTTCACCCCAGCACAGTTTATTATTCTAATGCTTGTGCCTGGTGTTTTCATCTTTTCAGAATGAATTGTTTTGATACAAATTATTTGATTTTCTCTATACATTGCTTTACGAGCATTAACTTTTTTGTTGAAAAGCTATATATAAATAAACACAATGCCATATAAATACTATTAATTAATTAAACAAATACTTGTCAAATTTATACTATCCAATGCCAAATAAAAATGTATAGCAGCAGCTAGGAAGAGTTCTTAACAAGGTAACTTTTTAAGAACATACACTGCTAGTGCAACTATGAACCAAGCAAGTTAATGATAACCTATATGATTATTTGGGTCAACCAGAGGAATAAAAGCGCACCACCACCATACTGGCACCTGTTTCCAACAGCCCTTACCCACCTCTCCACCCTCCAACACAATTTACACAATTAAGTGGCTGGTGCCAGCAATTTCATACACATCCATAGCAGCTGTAGAGCATACACTCCTTTCAAATACTTCTACACAAAAATTAGCTTTCAATTAAGTTAGAAAAAAGGTGGCAACACATCTATAACCAAGATTTTATTGGTTCTTGTTTTGATGAACCACAGACATCAACAGATTTTTCTTCCAATTTGAATATAAATCACATAATTGTCATCTGACAAATTATTATGACTTCAGACTCTTCGTTCAAAGTAGAAAAATACCAGTGTCTCAAATACTGTCATATGATGTTATGTCTGCTTAACCAGAAGGTTTATTTGTTAACTGACCACGCACACTACACACCCAAATTTCCAATTGTTAACACCACAGTTACAAAGCTGTTGAAAAAATAAAACTACCACTACAAAAAATAACTCTGTCACAGATAAGCAAATCTGAAGGAGAGATCCAACACCAGGGAACAGGATTGCTTTTCTTTTGAGGAAGAATTGTATTGATTAGGGAATAAGTGTTGCATAATGTGTGAAGACACATCTTCCTATTCATCACAATGCTTAATGTTTTCTGTTATGCTTCTGTTATCAAGTTACGAAGTCTAAAGCAAGGGTGAGCAACTTGTCTGCCTCTGGAGGCCATACACTGAGCCGTTTTCCTCTATTGAACAGTTCAAATTTAACTGTGTAACTGTAAAGACTAGAAATGTAAGGAAACAAAACTAAATTCAAGATTACAACTGAAGCCTGCTTAAAGAGTGCTTCAAGGGCCATATGTAAATTGCAAGTTGCCCACCTTGGCCTGTGGAATGTTAAGTAATGAAGATTTTAAATTTCTCTTTAATCTAACATTCCATGAATTGCTGGCTGAATATGGTAGACAACCAGTACACAATTTCTATTTTTTAAACAAAGTGTTTACAATCAACTACATTAAATGGGATATGGGAGGGGGAGGGGGAATCCCCTCAGGTTTAAAAATGTGTTTTCTAAAACCACTAAAAAACTTGCATTTACAAAATAGTTGATAAAAATATTCCTCTGAATTGTACAAGATTGTGGTACAGGAACCACTGATTAAAGACTTCATATAAGATGTTACTCAGATTTTGCTTCTTTTTCTCCTGCTCCATCAGCTACTGGGGCCTGGAAAAAAGAGAAAACCATTATTTTTCATGGTAATGCTTCCATTTTAAAGGAGTCCTCTCTGAACTAAGACCTAGAATTTAGATATTTATATTTTTATAATATTTTAAGTATTAAAGCTATAACAAGGAGGAAAGGATTAAAAACTAGAATCATGGCACAAACATTACCTTGATGTTTCAAACCTAAGCATTTCTTTAGAACACAAAAACACACCCAAGATTATAAAGAACTAGCTGCTTTTCAGATTAATACAGGGGCATCTTCCTGCATGCTCTCTAGGGGCAACTGGTACGCTGTTCTTACTTATAGATCAGGGGTCACCAAACTTGTTGGCAGGAGGGCCACATCATCTCTCTGACATGGTGTTGGGGGCTGAGAAACTAATTTACATTTCAAATTTGAATAAATTTAGATATAAGAATGTATTGGAGTGAATTACAAGGCTTGCCCAAGGATTGGATAGAGAAGTCTTTCCAGGGGCCACACTGAAGCTTGCCAAGGCCTCATTTACATTTCAAATTTGGCCCCTGGGCTGGGGTTTGGAACTCTGGAACAGTGGTACACAAACTGAGGGTTACAACCCCCCAATTTTTGTAAAGGACCCCTGGTCCCTTAAACAGGTGAAGGAAGGGTCAAGGGCAACAATGCAAACTCCACGATCATGTTGGTAAGGGGGACAGACAGCAAGGCTATTTTCACTAACCTTCACTGATGGACAGCTGCAGAAGGCTCCACGGAATGCTGGGAGCCCTGTGCAGCACTCCCAAGTTTTGGAACATTAGGAAATCTGTGCTCCAAGGAACTGAAACACACTGTAAAGATGTACTCAGAGAGTAAATCTCCCTAAGTGTCTGAGAACCACTGAGGGTTGTCTGAGGCCAGAAGAGGCCATAGACATCTATCTGCATACTCTGCCAGGCTCAAACTGAACCTGCCACTGAAAAAACTACTTCTGGTTTCTCCATGAAACTGGAAGTGACTTTTTAAATCTTCTATATTATATATATATATATATATATATATATATATATATATATATATATATATATATAAAACTGAAAAGTCACTGACTGATTCACTCACTGACTCATCAATGCCCAGCCAAAACTGTTGGGCCTAGAAGCATGAAATTTGGGGAGGGTGTACTTTCTGTGATGGAGGCACCCAATAAGAACTGGTTTTTGAAAATTCCAACAAGAAGGGGGTGAAAAGGGACACAACACATTTTCCTCCCTATACTTTACATTGAAGAATCCCTGACTGAGGGTTGTTCTGCCCCAACTCCTGGACCTAGAAGCATAAAATTTGGGGAGGGTGTTCCTTTTGGGACATCAACACCCACCAAGAACCAATGTTGAGAAATTTAACCCTTAAGAGGGTAATTTAGCGTGTTATGAAAACATTGGGTGGCTAGGGAGGCTATAAAAGACATTAAAATGTAACTTCTGGTTTCACAGAGAAACCAGAGTGGCTTTTTTGACTGCTGGGCTCAGAAGACCCTTCAGAGGCAAGTTAAGTACAGCTACCTGAGGATGGGGGGATTCACTAATATCTGCAGTTTCAATTATTCACACAGGGGGTGGAGGTGTTTCCACAACAGACCCCTGGAAATACCAGGCCCCTATAGTCAATGAAAGGAAGACAAACTAATGTGCAAACGCAGATAATCATAAGTTGGATTCACAGATTCCTATGAAATTCTGCAAAATGATTTGTCAAGGTTAAGAATTTGAATCTTTTTTGTATTACTTAGGATGGCAATAGACATCACATGGAATACTAAATTTCACATGGAACGTGACACATGAAATGAAAACAATAACTTTCCTTTAAAAAATTTAGAGATCTTACATGAGATGAAATGGAAGTTCCATTATGACCTTGTCCTTCCCCCATACATTATTTGGAAACTAAAACATATTAGCTTTCAGTTGTAAGGTTCTCCTGATTATTTTAACAGCAGCAGGGGCAGAATCTCAAACCCCCCTCACTTGTCCTCATACTGCAGTTTCATGTTCTTAGTTCCCCCCACCACAAAACTATATCTGTCAGTGTTGTTTGAAACTTAAGAACTCATAGCAGCATTCTAACTTGTGCTGGAATAGGCAGGCTGACTTGCCTGCACTGAATCCAGTGTAAGCACTGGGACGATTGCTGTGCTACCCTGGGGAAGGGGAGGCTTGTGCACTTTTACACAGTAGTTCCCCTTATTTATGAGGGAAAAGAGGGGTTCCATAGCGGAACCTCCTGCAGAAACATAAAACCAAAAGATACATACAAACCTATGTTCCACAGTTTAGTGTTGCAGAAAGCCTGGCTCTCCTTGCTTCTGAAGGGGCTTTTGTGCTCCACAGAGACAGTAGATGTGCACCTGTGGCCTTTGCTGGACTCAGACTGAGCTTTGAAGTTTAAAATAGGTCATGTTTGGCTTCTCAAAAAAACCAAAATTATGCATTTTGAGTTCTAAAGCTCAGTCTGAGCCCTGCAGAAGCTCCAGATGGAAGCCCATGGCCTGAGCTGAGCAGAGAAGCACCTCCAGAGTTGTAGGCACAGAGCACCTCTTATCCTGGGGGGGGGGGAGGGGCGGGGGGATGTGTGGGCGAGTTGGATGCAATGGCTACGATGTTTGGATAACTGAATCCAAGGATATGGGGGCCCTCTGTAATAATCTGAAGATAAAATTCATGGTATTAAAGCTTGGGTCTTTTATTAGAAAACACCAGACAAATGGGCCATTTGCATGTAAGACCTAGCCACCCTCTTTCCTGACTTTAACATCAACTCTTCACAAGAACAAGTGTTTTGAAGTGCAATTGTCTCCTGTATCCAGAAGAGAATAAATGCCAATAAAGGTTCTGAATACTACTACAAGAACATTCCAGCAAAATGAGCTAGCGCAGCAATTCCTGAACTGGGGGTCATGACCTAATTTTGGTGCATTATGAAACTGAACAAGCTGATAGCTGACAAGGAAAATGTATTAAGCTGATGAGGAAAATGTATTAAGCCCTACTAAGAGAGATACAAATCATGAGAAAACCAGGCAAAGGGAAACATTAGGCCATCAGAATTGTCAAGATCTGATGAACATGTAGCTCACATGTACCAGAAGACACCTCCCCACCCCATCATAGTAAAAAGGATAAAATGAGAGAATCACACAGGTGGTCAAGCATTTACTAATACTAGGTAGATTCCAGTTTAGTAACATTTTTAAAAAGAAGTCGTAGTGCTGAAGCCTGAGAATCACTGAGAAAGCACATCCACTTTGAAGATCATATGGTGAACAATAGGATGTACAAGAGTTTACCTCATCAGCTTTTGCTTCTCCATTTTCTGCAGGAACATTATCTTTTACTTCCTCTTTATTATTTTCTTCAATTTGTTTTCCTTTTGGTCCCTTTTTTCCTTTCGTTTGGGCTTTCTTTTCCTCAGATTTATCCTAAGGTAAATTAAAGTAGATCATCAGCAACTCGCTCAGAAATGCATCTACCTTTCTATTCTCCAATGATTTTCCATTTGAAATAAATGAGAGGAACTTGAATGACTCAGACTCACGTCATGACATAAGCAGTCTCAACAATATATGAATCAAGACCCTCCTGACTTGGCACTCATCCTCATACCTGAAGACCCAAATATGCCTGTCTCTGGGAATGCTTACTTAGTTATTGCAGTGTGAAAACCTTAGAGATCTTTCAGTCTGAATGAGCAGCAAGAAGTACCAGCCACAAGGCAGAGAAGGGCAATTATGCACTTCTCCAGCAGAGGGAAAGGTGTGATCAGGCTCTTGCCCATTTCTAATAGGAAGGCAGAAACCAATGTTCAGTGACAAAGCATGGGCACATTCTCATATTTTTATTGGGTTGTTACCTCCCTTAATGAGGCTAACAACCCAAACAAGGACCAATAGGTGCTATTAATACAGCACTTCTAGATTTTAAGTAAAAAACTGTTTACAGTTCTGCGTTAACCGAACTACTTTTAATACTGAGATTAAGCAGTAGCTTGATTTAGTAAATTGAATTACTGGTGCTTTGAAAGACGAGTAACAATTTCTAAGCAATTCTACCTTGAACAACAAGTAATGACTTAAATAACAAGCAATATTCCTGGAATATTTGGCTCTAAAAAACTCATTAACTACTGAATTACATAGCACCAAGGCAGACAAGGGCTGCAATCCTAACCATGTCTACTCAGAAGAAAGCCTCATTGTACTTAATTGGTCTTACTCCCAGGAAAGAGTTTTCAGGATTGCAGCCGTCACCTTTTGCAGAAGTTGCAAAAAGTTACCTTTTCCAGAGGCTTGACCTCTTTTGCAGAGCCTCTTTTTAAGCAGCAACACCTTAGAACAGTGGTTCTCAATCTTCCTAATGCTGTGACCCCTTTATAAGTTCCTCACGTTGTGGGGACCCCCAACCATAAAATTATTTTCATTGCTACTTTATAACTGTAATTTTGCTACTGTTACGAATCATAATGTAAATATCTGATATGCAGGATGTATTTTCATTGTTACAAATGAAATGTGTGTTCTATGCACACGTTGAACACAATGGGATTTATTTCAGAGTAGGCATGCATAGGATTGGGCCCTGAGGCTGTCAGTCAGCCCCAGTGCATGCGCAGCTACAGCCAGAGGTCTGGCAAGCCTGACCTGGCCCCTTGCACCAGGGGTCTTTAGGCGATCCCCAGGAAAGCTCTAGTCCCGACCCCCACTTTGAGAAACACTGCCTTAGAACATTTAGTTCCAAGAAACTAATTACTTACCATGGTAACAAGGCAGACAATGAGCTGACCTTCTGCTGGAGGTACTAATTGCTCACAAGTGCTAATGGCTCTTTTAGCTAATTCTTTCTGTTTTGCAGAGACTAAGCTATTTTTGCAAAGACTAACAGAGCACAATCCTATGTCTACTCAAAAGTAAACTCTATTATGTTCAATGGGTCTTATGAGAATGAGCTGCAAGTCTCATGCATGAGGTGGTCAAGTCTTCCAAAAGCTGGCTTCTAAATAAAGCCAACTCACACACACTCTCTTCTCCGTACCTGAAAACTATCACCCCAGCGTTTTTATTATTTTGTATTGTATTAGATAACAGTATTGTAATGATTTTTATGTGACTATTTTTGGGTTGTGGAACAAATTGTCTTGAGTTTCCATTATTTGCTATGGTAAAATCTGCTTTGTACGAAGAGTGTTTTGAATGACCTGCTTCTGGAACAAATTATGCATTTAATTCAAGGCACCAATATTTGTATTTTAGGGCATATAATTTTTTATGATTTAAATGTATAATTTTATTAATACTGTATCTAAGAGCAGCTTTTACCAGTGGGTTGTCAGACTCTTGAATGCAATATAACTACGTAGTATGACAAGGCCAGTCATACTCACAAAGCCACAAGGCCAGTGCAAAGTGCAACCTGCCCATGTTGGCGTAATATAATGTTGTGAACATATATGTATAGAAGATTATTTTTAGTGTGATTTCTGGGGTTCACTGTGAGTTATTAGATGTATTGTGCTGGGGATGTGCACTCAGGGAGGCTCAGCCAATCTCACTGTACATTTGTGCATTGACAATAAAGTTATATTATTATTAGCAGTAGTATTATCATTTGACTATGATGATCTGATACTAATCTGCTACAAGTCTTAAACACAGGGGCACTAACTAGCTATAGTAGGTGAGAAAAATACATGCTAAGCATCAGTTCAGTAGAACTGTAAATTACTTCTCAGGTAATACTCACTACAGAAATCAAGATACTCTACCATGCTTATTTGAATCCGCTGTGCACCTTTTTCAGCCAAATTTAGGCCCAAAATGAGGACATGCATTAGATTCGTTGGAGCATTAGATTTGAGTAAATTCAATAATACTCAATAAGTACAGGTCAGTATTTAGTTTAACAGTTTACTGTTTTGTATTAAAAGATCTAACAAAAATTGTTAAAAAGAATAAAAGTCAGAACGTAAATCTGTGATATTATTATTGTCATATAACTCATTTTATACAATAAAAATAAATTTTACACCTGCTTTGCAGCTGTGCATTACAATCACCAATATATTTTTTTTAATCTGAAGCCTTTTAAAATTGGAGCATCCTTTGGATTTGGCCTTTTAAAAGAGGAGCGTGCTTTAGATTTGGCCTTTTAAAATAGGAGTGTGCTTTAGATTTGATGATGCATTAGATTCTATTAAATACAGGTATGTTTTTCACTAAATCATAACAGTGATTTAGTGTTTGCATTTTGAAGTGCACTTTACATAATAAAAAATCCTTCTGTGCATCACTATATAAACAATACTGCAGCTAGCTATACGGTGATGAAGTCACAGTATCCACTTAAACTAGGAAGCTTTCCATCTTCTAACGCCAACTTCAGTGCAAGGGCACTGCTAGTACACTCACCTTTGGAGCAGTCTTTTTTGGCTTGGGTTCAGCTTTGGCAGGGGCAGCAGGTTTCTGGAGGAAGGAAGGGAAACCCACAGGTTTACTAAGAGTCCCAATCCTAACCATGTCTACTCAAAAGTAAGCCCTTTTATGCTCAATGGGTCTTACTCCCAGGAAAGTGCCTTTAAGATTTGCATTTCCAAGAAACCTAATGGATGCAAAGGCAGCCCCTCCACCCCAGGAGGAGACACCTGTACTTACTGCTGACAATCTTGCTGACCGTCTCTTGGGCTGCAAGGAAAGAAGAGAAGCTGGTGTTAATGGGGTCCCTCCATCAGCTCCCTCTCAGTCCCCGCAGGCAGGCAGCCTTCAGTACTCACCTCCTCCTCAGCAGCAGTAGGAGCAGCAGCAGCGTTCACCTGCAACAGAAGAGAGCATCAGGCACAGAGAGATAAGGAGGAAGGGGAGAGGGGGGAGGAAGGGGAGAGGGGGGAGAGAGGAGATCGAACGTTCTATCTCCGAACGTTCGGAGGGAAATTTCTCGCGCGCCAGCCCCATTACAGGAGCGATGACGTCACCGCGCACAAAAACACACACGCCCCCCTTCCCCGCCGCCGTGTTTGGATTTCGAACCCGACGTTCGGAGAAAAGTTCCGGATGTCAAGACACCTCGCGCGACGTGCGAACGTTCGCTCGAGGGCCTCGTGACCGCACGAGACTTGAGAGAAGGACGACGACGACCAGCGGCCATCTCCAACCGTCACGCCCCCTCCCCCTCAGCGCGAAGGCTAAGGGAACCCGACGACGCCACAGACCCTCCCCACACCGCTTCCCCACACATAGAGGGCACAAGGGGGGAAGGGGCGGCTGAGGGGAAAGGGGGCGCACGCGCGCACACCCCCTCGACGACGGTTGAAGAGCGCGCGGCCGCGCCTCAGCCGACGTTGAAGAGCGCGCGCCTCCGCTCGTCGCCCACCTTTCTCTTCGGCATGGCGAGCGGGCGACGCCGGGTGGGCTTTTCTGTCAGGGAGCGGTTGTTGGCTCTCCCTCTTCGGCGGGACCTCACGACGGCGAGAGGCGGCGGCGACGACGACGGTGGAGGGAAGAGGCGGCGACTGTTACTTCCAACGCTAGACAGACGGACAGCCCGTCTCTCCCTCCCTCCTTCCTTCCCCTCACGCTGCTACTACTGCTGCGCACGGAGTCCAGAGCCCGCCCGCTCGCTCGCTCGCGCCCTCTCTCTCCCTCCTGCCTGGCAGGTTGTCCAACCCCCCTCCTTCTCCACCTACTCCCGCAACCATCCCAGCAGCGCCAGCGGCACCGCAACAGGATCCAGCCGGATTGAGGGGGAGAAAGGGAGGGGCTCATAAACACACCCGCGCCGCGCGCGCTCCCTCTGTGGCCTCAACGGCTGTCACTCTGAGGCGCGCGCGTTCTTATTGGGCAAGCCCGGCTCGCGGGCCCCGCTTTTAAATCACAACAGTCCTCCCCCTCCTTCTCCAGAAATCCGGGCTCGTCAAAAAGGGGCGGGGGAGGGGCCTCCCTCACATGGGCGGGGCTTATTCCCAGATTTAAGCGTTCGGAGGGGGTGTGGTCGACCGTTAAACGTCACAAAGCTTACGTCACGCGCGCAGGCGCGAGGGTTGAGAGTGCGGAGCCCGAGGCGCTCGCGGGGAGGGGGGCGGCGGGGAGCTCTGCGCATGCGCGGTTGCTCTTACGGGGAGGTCTGTTGTCTCCCAGTGAGAGTGGCTCTTCTCTCCCCTGCACTGAGACATGACCGAGCTGCCTTACACCGAGGGAGAGGCGGCGGCAGCAGCAGTAACAGAAGGGTGCGCGTGGCTGCTGGTACTGAGCTCCGTGTTCGTGTGCAACCTCCTCAAAATCTTGCTGCCCTCCTGCTCCTCTCTTGTAAGTCTCCTCAGCCTCCCAGCAGCAGCAGCAGCTTCCCTCCCATCAGCGCACACACACCTCCTCCTGCGCTGCTTACTCTGGTGTAAACCCCATATTGTCCAGTGGTGCCTGCGCCTCAGAAACTCAACACGGGGTGCTAGAGTCGCAGGCCAATCCTGGGAGTGTCTACTCACAAGTAAGTCTCATTATAGTCATTGGGGCTTACTCCCAGGTAAGTGTCCCACTGTAGTCATTGGGTTGACTTTGAGGTTTCCCATTATAGTCAGATAGGTAGCCATGCTCACTGGGCAAGAGACACTCTTTCAAGTGGGTGTTCCTCTTATTTAGCAGGGGAGAGTAACTGGCTCTCCTCACCCCAGCCATGTCCGTTCTAGTGGCTTTTGTTAGTTGTTTTTTTTGGCATTTTAGATTGTGAGCCCTTTTGAGACAGAGACCGTTAGCTATTAATTTTTCCATTCTCTTTGTGAACCACTTTGAGATCTTTCTAGTTAAAAAGCGATATGTAAATAATGTAGATAGAGAGACAGATAGATGATGATACTTCCAGGTGTCCCATTATAGTCATTGGGACTTACATCCAGGATTATACGTAGTCATTGGGGTTTTTTTTGAGGAGTCCCATTATAGCTATTGGGGCTTACTCCCAGGGAAGTGTCCCGCTACTGGATACTCATTGGGGTTTACTTCTAGATAAGTGTCCCATTATAGTCATTGGGACTTACTTCCAGGTGTTCCATTATAGTCATTGAGGTTTACTTACTTTGAAGTAAGTGTCCCGTTATAGTCATTGGGACCTACTTCCAGATGTCCTGTTACAGTCATTGTGACTTAGTTCCGGTAAGTGATGTCATGGCCAAAATTGACATCAAACAAGAAATGACATCAATCACGGTGATGCCAGAGCTCTTCCATGTCTACTCAGAAGTCCCATTGTGCTCAATGAGACTTACTCCCAGGAAAGCAATCAGATTGCCCAAGATGGTGGCTCTCAGCATCAGATTCTAAGTTGGCAGGATCCACTTTTTTTGCAACTCCTAAAACAAAGTTATGGCCCCCCAGGGGAGTGCTGACCCACACTTTGAGAAAGAGAGCTATTCTGTATGTAGGGTGGCAGGACTTAGTGAGAGTTCCATGGCTCTCCTGGCTGGGTTCCATGGCTTACAGTTCTGGAACCACTTCCTTAGGGTCCAATCCTATCCATACTATATGGGGAGTAACCTCCATTGTCTATAGTTGGACTTACTTCTGAGTAACAGACATGGGATTGGACTCTCATGCTGCAATACTAAAAACACTTTCCTAGGAGTAAGACCCATTGAACACAATGGGGCTTACTTTTGAGTGGACATGGTTAGGATTGTGCTCTTAGTCTGAGGTTCTGGATACCTGTTCAGTACCAACTCTCCTACATGCTTCCTTGAAAGTCAGCCACTCCGCTGTCTTCTGTGGGACTTATAATCAGATAAATGTATTTAGCAGGACTTTGTGGTATTGTTAATACAAAGTCTTTGCCTCATTAGTATCGTGTTTAAAGAGTCTTCTGCCTGAAATCTCACATACTCTATAGTGGGAATAAACTCCATTGAACATATGATGGCTCACTTCTGCATCTGCATAAGATTGTTCTGTTGCTGTGTTTGCTGCTGGTGTGGTGACAGTCCTGGTGAGTTTTCATCCTACTGTAGTTGTATTGAGTGAGGTTTGCACGAATATTGTAATAACGTATGCATGTATATTACTCAGAAATAATTTGTGTTCTTGTTCTTACCAAAGGTGATACCTTGTTCCACAGATCACAGGAGTTAATCTTAACCCACCTTGTGCCCCAAAACCTGCTCTCCCAAAGAATGGGCATGGCACTCTTTAGATGTGTATAGGATGTTCAGTTTTTACATCAATTGCACAAAGGAATTTAGAAAATCGGAGGCCTTCCTTTCTCTGTTCGGGGGACGATCATATGGTAAAAGGGTTTCAGTGTCTGCCCTTTCCTGCTGGCTAAAACTAGCTATAGTTGAACAAGTTGAACATAGCAAGGTTACGCAGCTATCGGCCAGCCTCAAACATGCTGTTCCTGGGCAAAGTGGTTGAGTGGGTGGTGGTGTCCCAGCTTCAGAGGGTCCTGAATGAAGCTGACTATATGGATGCTTTTCAATCTGGTTTCAGGCTGGCGTTTGGGGTGGAGACTGCCTTGGTCACCATGGTGGATGACCTATGCCGGGGAATGGACAGGGGGAGTCTGTCCCTGTTGGTCCTCCTGGATCTCTCAGTGGCCTTCGACACCATCAACCATGGTGTCCTTCTGGTTCGGTTGGCCGGGTTTGAGATAAGAGGCACTGTTCTTCAGTAGTTCCGCTCCTTCCTGGCTGACAGGTCCCAGAAGATGGGGCTGGGGGAATGCTAGTTCAGCACCCTGGTCTCTTCGGTGTAGGGTGCCACAAGGTTATGTTCTATCCCCCTTGCTATTTAACATCTACATGAAGCTGCTGGGAGAAGTCATCCAGAGGTTTGGAGTGGGTTGCCATCCTTACACTGATGACAACCCAGCTCTATCCCTCCTTTCCTCCTGAGTCATAGGTGCCTACAGTGGTGATACGACTCTGCGCATCGCCTGGTATGGAAGTCTGTGCATCACCCCTGGGATGCGCGCACCCCCCTACCTGAACTGTGCAGTCGCCAAAGTTGGCACCTGTGCAGTTGTTTCTGAAGCCAACTGGCTTCAGAAAGTACTGTGCAGGCACCATCTCTGACGCCTGCACAGTACTTTTCTGAAGCCTTTCGGCTTCGGGGGAGACTGTGCAGGAGTCAGTGTTGGTGCATGTGTAGTATACTTTCTGAAGCCATTCGGCTGCTGCTCCGACTCCTGAGTAAGGCTGAATGGCCGTTCAGAGGCGTGGACTTCCTCCGCTCTAAGGAAGTCTCCTCTGAAGCTGTTCGGCATGCTAAGTGTGTTTCTGCACAGTGCACCTCAGCTGGCTGTTTAGGCCAGCTCCGAGGACAAGTCACAGCTTCTGGGTTGCTGATACGCCTTGGAGCAGGCCTGAATGGGCACACTGACGCCCGGGGCCTGCCAAAGGACAGTCAAACTCCTCCGGCACATCAGTCCATACAGAACGCATCACCCAATGCAGCCCACGCCAGCTGCACCAGTCTGGTGACGCCACTGGGTGCCTGCCTTATAAGGAGTCCCTGATGAGATGCCGGTACCTTCTACAGTGACTAGAAAGGGCTTCTTGGAGTTTTTTTGCCCAGTTTAGTCCAGCCTCCCAGTGGGAATAGGACACCTAGGACTCCTCCACCAGCAGAACTACTATTGCATCAGCATTTTGGTGCATATGCAAGGCATGTACCTCTCAGATTATTGTAGCAAGTATATATCTAACCCAGGCTTTCGTGCCTCGCATGCAGCGTATGCAGCGCAGAGCACAAAACCATAGTCTCTTAAGTCTGACGAAGGCCTGCAGGCTGTAAAAAATGGACTGTGAGAAAGAGGTTTATTCCGACCAGTACAGTTCTGCTCAAACAAATGTACACACTTTTAATGTAAAAAGATCAAAATTACAAATGGCTTTTCAGTCTTCTTTCTTTTTTTAGATATCTAGGTTGCTACAAAAGGATGCTGAGCACGAATCACTGATGAGATCTGAAATTCAGAACATGAAGCAAGAACTTTCTACTATAAGTATGATGGATGAATTTGCCAGATATGCCCGACTGGAAAGGAAGATTAACAAAATGACTGACAAACTCAAGACACATGGTAAATACCTGCCGCTTACGTTTTCATTTTGTTTGTTATCAGTTAGCTCTTATTGGTAGATTTTATTACTTTTTTATTGTTATATTACTTTTTGGCTGCAATCCTAAAGCCACTTTCCTGGGAGTAAGATCCACTGAACACAGTGGGCCTTGCTTTTGAGTAGACATGGTTAGGATTGTGCTCTTTGTTATCTTTTTCTAAGACTGCTTTGGTTTTTGATTATTTTGATATACAAAACATGACTATCAAAACAATGCAGGCTGAAGAATCACTATGTGTTGTCTTCAGGGCAGAAGCGCATTTAGATCACTGTGAGAATGCATTTTTCCATAATTGCCTTTGGTGAACTGTATAACTTCTTGTTAAAAAGACAGCCATGGAAACTGGTATAGAACACTACCTTTCATTTCTCTGATTATAGGGTTTTGTTAGTTAGTCCCCTAGAATGTAGGTTTCTTGCAAACAAGCCTGCAGATATTTATTGCATGTCTACTCAAAAGGGAGTCCCATAGTGTTCGATTGATTTAGTCCCAGGAAAGAGTGTATAGTATTGTAGCCCAAATTATTTTGTAATGAGCCTGCTTGTTTTCTAAATGGGTTTGGGGTGGAAGGAGGGTTGGAACAAAACAACTATTTTTTTCTTTTTCTTTTCTATTTTTTTCTTTTCCTTTTTCTTTTCTATTTCCCCCCCCCCAACTGGTTAAAAATTCATAGAATCTTAAAATTGGAAGGGTCATCTAGTCCAACCCCCACCCCCCCCCCCCCCCGCCTGTAGCAGGAAATCCTCCTAGAGCATCCCCGACAGGTGCTCGTCAAGCCTCTGCTTGAAGATCCCCAGTGAGGGAGAGTCCACCACCTCCCTTGGCAATCTGTTCCACTGCCGAACCGTTCCAGATATCCAACCAATATCCAATCTACTGTTCCAGATATCCAACCGGAATCTCCTTTCTTGCAGTTTGTACCCATTGGTTATAGTTCTGCTTTCAGAAGCAGCTCTGAACAAATGAGGCCCTTCCTCCCTATGACAGCCCTTCAGGTATCTGAAGAGAGCAATCATGTCTCCTTCTCAGCCTTCTCTTCTCCAGGATGAACATACCAAGTTCCCCCAACCTTTCATCGTAGGGCTTCCCTTCCATCCCACTGATCATTCTTGTTGCACTACTCTGGACTTGCTCCTCTGCACTTGCTCCAGCAAAATTAAACATTGGGATTTAAACTGAAGGGATATCATTTATTGGATGATGATGATAAAATTAGAAAATAAATTCTGAATGTCCAAGAGCTTTTCTGTCATCCCAGGAGCTTTACACTAATTGAACAGAGCTCTATAAGGCTCAGAAACAAGTTTAATAAATTGAGGGTGCATTGCTAGCCAACTTTCAAGCCCTGGGGTAAAGGCAGTGCAGTGCAGCTCCAAAGGAAGGGAATAAACATTATCTTATCTTGAGGAGGCCTCTGTGGCTGCCCATGTTGCATCACATGTTTCATTGGCACAGCTATGTCAGTGCTGGAAAGTCTGTTAGGATTGGGCCTTAATAAATGAGTAGAACTCTTCTAGAGTTTTTCTGATATTTTTATTTTCAGTTTTTTAAAATGAAAGCTGAACATTCAAAGAACAGCCTGCAGTATCTCTAATGACAGCCAGCCGACCCATAAGTTGCCTCTGATTCCAAATCATTGCTGCCAGTGGAACTTTTTCCATGAACAAAATGTCTAGGATTGAAACCAGTGGAATTTACCATGTAAATGTGTTTTGGGATTGCCATAGCTATGCAATTTGTAATTGTAAAGACTAAGAGCATTTTTTTTGTAAGAGTAATATCAGTAATATACCCTTTGAAGACTTGAGCCTTAAAAGTGATATTTTCAAATAAAGTGATTTCAGAATGTTTATTTTAGTCAATTTCTCAAATAATATCTGGTGTTTATTTTTAACAGTGAAAACACGAACAGCTCAATTAGCCAAAATAAAGTGGGTAATAAATATTGTCTTCTACATCTTGCAAGTAAGTAAAGCTGAGTTATATCAAAAATGCAGCTTGCAGAGTTCATTATAGTAGCTTTGAATAATATACATGGTATTAAGCGGAATTTGTCTTGCTAACCCGTACCACCAGTACGAGTGTGTAACATTACACAATTTTATATTCACTAACTAAATTTACCCGTCATTGTGGCAGTAAAATTTGAAGAATAGTTGTGGGCACCGGGCACTCCTGGAAACCAACAAGCACTGTCAGGCACAGGCAGTGGGCACTGGGCACCACCAGACACCAACAGGCACTGGGCAGTGGCAGGCAGATATATAGATAAAGAAATCTTTGCTACACTTAGGTCTGTAGCCTAGCTTTCCTTGTCAATGGTACAAACAACTGATGGTGTGCCTTGACAGTTTCAGTGCCTTGTTAGTGTGCCATGAGATGAAAAAGGTTGAAAATCACTAAATGAACAGGTACTCTTGTTTTGTCCGGTGGTGTCTTGGTTTATGAGCATAATTTGTTCCGGAAGCGTGCTTGTAATCCAAAACACTTATATATCAACGGGAATTTTCTCATAAGAAATAATGGAAAATCAGATGATTGGTTACACAACCCAAAATGTTTATATAACAATAGTTACTGTATATAAAAATGATTGCAAAACACTGTAATATAATACAAAACATAGTAATATACTGTACACTACTGAACTGGACTGTACTTTTGAAAATCTTCATGGCTGGTGTGAGAGAGACGAGAGAGGAGGGATTACGTAGGATGACTTTTACTATCACAGAGTCACTACTATACATTGGTTCAATGGATTCTTTGCTTTTTTGTGCAAGTTTAACGTTCCCATGTTGTTGATGGGGAGCAGCATTAACACATTGAAAAGGCACACCTTCCACACTGCCACACCTTCCACACTGCCACAGATCCCACATGTACCTGGCTCAGGCTGCTCCCCCCATTCCACCCTGTGAGTTCCCTGGCTATGTAACAGAGCACTCCTAAGCATATCTACTCTGAAGAAAATCCTATTAGGTTGAATGGGGCTTTATCCCAGGAAAGTGAGCATAGGATTGCAGCCTAAGCCTGTTCCAGACTTCCTCAGAAGTGCTCTTCTTTCAAGACAGTGCCCTCTTAAAACAAGTCAAAATTTCTTAGAAAATTTTGCTCCTAATCCAAAGCACTCTTAATCAAAGTCACTTGTAAACCAAGATACCACGGTATGTGTCTCATGGTTAATCATAAAACAACTTTTGTTTTAGGCTACCTTAATGATCTCACTGATTTGGAAGTACTACTCCGATCCAGTAACGCTGCTTCCAAGCAAATGGCTAGCTCCTTTAGAACGTTTGGTAGCTTTTCCTACAGGAATGGCAGGTAAACTATAATACCTATTTGCTTTTCAGACTTATCAGAATGTAATAGTCTGCGCTTTCCCTGGATTCAGGAAGGAGGGTGTTCTGCACCAGTGGGTAGTCGCCCCTCCTTCACTTGGAGGCTGGACTCGTACAGTTCTCCTCCCTGAGGGGCGGCCCCACTGCCCCAGTCCCGTCCAGCCTCGCAGACAGGCAGGACTCAGATTGGGAGCTCTCCTTCTCCCTATCTTTTTTCTTATGCTCTTCTTTCTCCTCTCTTACTCTTTCTTACTCTCTCTCCTCTTCCCTCCTTGGTCCTGGCTAGTGGCCGTTCAGGGCACTAAGGGAGCTGGCCGCTATAGCTTGGCACAGCCTCTCCTCGCCCTAGCGAGGTTGCTCAGCCTCGCAGCCAGGAACGGAGCGTCAGGGAGGAGCGGGCACTGCGGAGCGCGAGCGGCGCTTGATTGACAGCCAGGAGGCTGCAGCGGGCAGCACGCACAGCGCGTAGCTGGCCCGCTTCAGGAGACCACCCAGGCTAGCGTCCCCAGGTCGGTAGCACTGCGGAAGGGCTCCGGATCGGCCACAGGCGGCTTGGCGGGAACCGCGTGGTTTCACAGTGAGTTGCTGGCCAGCGGCCATTTTGAGGTGCACAGTTTTGGCGCGCGGCGCCATCTTGAGTGTAGTGTGAAGCATGGCCTCTGGAGATGAGTCCTTGGAGCGGGGGGAGGTCGTCCAGGACCCCGTTAGAGATCAGGATTGCCCATTAAACTTATCTTCTTCACTCAGTTAGTGAGAGATGCGGTCAAGGGCATCCTACAGGAACAAATTGAAGAACTCTTGCCCATGCATGCACCTCAATTTAAGAAATCCACCACTAAAACCAAACACAGTTACGTGGCTTCAGACTCTGAGTCTGAGGACATGGAGGTCAGGCCTAAGAAACAAAAAGGCTTCTACAACATGTCTGAAGCTCAGTCTCAGGAGGACTCCCTGTCTTCTCCCTCGCACTCTGACAGGGAAGAAGGGGAATTGTCAGGTGGCGACGAGCATGACATCTCTGCCCCCCCCCCCAAGGTGGATAGACTCTGTCCCCCAGATATCTACACCAGGGTGCTTTCCAAATCCACCACCGCAATGGATCTCACTATGCCTGCTGATCCAGCCAAACCTGACACTCCCGCTCACAGGGCCAAGACCTACCCTCAGGATCCGGCCAAGCCACAGATGGTCCCATTCCCTGAAGCCTTGGGAAGGGTGTTCGACTTGGATTGGAGTCATTTCACCCACTCTAAACTGCACGGTAGGCTCATGGACAAACTGTACACCCTACCAGAGCCAATTATGGCCAAGCTGAAGGTCCCCATGGTGGATGCTCCAGTGGTTGCAGTGTCAGCATCTACCACCCTGCCTTCGGGGGGTGAGTCCAGTCCAAAGGACCCCTGTGACAAAAGGGTAGAGAACGCATTGAAAAGGGGGTTCGAATTTGACGCTCAATCCTTCAGAGTTGCTGTCACTAACTCGATATTTTCTAGGGCAGCGTATATTTGGGCAGAAGAGCTGGCTCAACAGGACAAGTCGTTGTCTCGGAAAGCCCGTTGCACCTTGAAAAAGATAGCGATGGCTTCCATGGCAGCGGCGGATTGTGCGTATGACTCGCTGCAGCTGTCCGCGAGGTCGATGGCTATGGGAGTCTTAGCCAGAAGGCACATCTGGTTACACCAGTGGGAAGGAGATACTGGGTCCACTTCGTGAATTCTCAACATACCGTTCAAAGGTGAGAAACTCTTCGGCGAGGCCCTGGAACCACTCCTTGTCGAGAACAAGGATAAACAAAAAGTACTCCCCACCACCAAGAAGGAGCAGGCTAAAAGGTC
This sequence comes from Cryptoblepharus egeriae, assembly GCA_030015325.1. NCBI lineage: Eukaryota > Metazoa > Chordata > Lepidosauria > Squamata > Scincidae > Cryptoblepharus > Cryptoblepharus egeriae. The sequence continues at coordinate 48,730,332 of JAREYC010000005.1, read as the reverse complement.
TCACTCCTTTCGTCAGTCAGGTCAGAATTACAGGGAGAAAGGTTACCAACCCACTCGGGGTAAGCCAAAATGGGATAAAAGTAAGGCGCAGTTTAAGAAAAGCGCCCCCCAGACGCCCATTACATCCGGGAAGTCCGCCAAGGATTCCAGTCAGCCTGACATGAATACCACAGAGGGGACGATCCCTGTGGGGGCTCGTCTCCTCAACTTTGCAGAGGCCTGGAAGTCCGTCACAACCGACTCCTGGGTCTTGCAAACAGTTGGCAGAGGATACTCCTTGGAGTTCCTCAGGCTCCCCAGGGATCGGTTTTGGCAAATTCCGATCTCTCGGGACCCTGTCAAGCATCACCTCAAATTGGAAGCCATAGCCCACCTCCTGTCGATCGGCGCCATAGAGCCGGTCCCCGTGAGTCAGAGGGGCAGGGGGGTTTACTCTGTGTTTTTCCTTGGTGCCAAGAAGAATGGCGATTGGAGAGCCATTCTGGATTTGAAGTGGCTAAATCGCTTCCTCAAAAAGAGGAAGTTCAGGATGGAGACATGGAGGTCCATTGTTGTGTCCCTTCAACAGGGAGACTTCATGACTTCAGTGGACCTCACAGAGGCTTATCTCCATGTCCCCATCCGGGAAAAACACAGGAGGTACCTGAGGTTCTCCTACGGGAAGCGTCAGTACCAATACAGGGCCCTGCCATTCGGACTCACGGCGGCACCCAGAGTGTTCACCAAATTGTTGGTGGCTCTGGTGGCACATCTAAGGTGCAAGGGGATTGCCTTGCACCCCTACCTGGACGATATCCTGATAAGGTCACCTTCCAGGGAAAAAGCGGAGGAGGACTTGGCGACCACCTTGCGGGGACTTGCAAACTTGGGATTCGTGGTCAACCTCTCGAAGAGTGCCCTGACCCCCACACAGTGTCTGCAACACCTGGGACTGATTTTAGACACCCAATCAGGTCGGTCTCGCTCTCGCAGGAGAGACAAGATCGGATGAGGGAAGCTCTCCTGAGCATACAACACCACACCTTGTCAGACCTGGGGAATCTAGCATCCCTACTGGGGTTGATGGTGTCCTGCCAAGACATCATCCCCTGGTCTCGGTTTCACCTTCGACCCCTGCAGGGGCTTCTGCATCCCTACCCCCGAAAGATAGAACAAGGGATATCCTTGCAGGTTCAACTCTCCAAGGAATTCTTACACAGCTTTCCTTGGTGGCTTTTCCCAGGCAGACTGTCTCAAGGGGCGTCTTTCACTCCACCAACCAGGGAGGTCTTGACAACGGACGCATCTTTGGCAGGATGGGGTGCTCACCTAAGGGGTGACATGGTTCAGGGCTTCTGATCTCAGACAGAAGCGGAATTGAGCATCAATCTATTGGAACTCAGGGCAATCAGACTGACTCTGGTTCACTTCTGTCACATATTACAGGGTGCGCACATACTTGTCCGGACGGACAATATGACTGCCAAGCCTTCGTGAACAAGCAGGGGGGGACCAGATCAAAGCTGTTGATGACGGAGGCCCATCTTCTCTTTACTTGGGCAGAGGCCAACCTGAGCTCACTGAGAGTGGAGCATTTGGCAGGCACCCTGAATGTAACTGCAGACTGGTTGAGCAGGCAACAGGTCAACGATACAGAGTGGATGCTACATCCACAAATTTTCCATCAGATAGTACTAAGGTGGGGCAACCCAGTCATAGACCTGTTTGCATCGAACAAAAACAACCAACTCCCGAAGTTCTTTTCTCGTTTCCAAATGAAGGGGTCCAAGGGGATGGATGCTCTTCAATTGGAGTGGCCGAAAGGTCTTCTATATGCCTTTCCTTCTCTGAAATTAATTCCATTCCTCTTACGAAGAATAAGAAGGGAGGAAGCGGAAGTGATCCTGGTGGCCCCGGGTTGGCCGAGACGTCCTTGGTTCCCAGACATCCTGTCTCTGGCCATGGAACTGGGATGGACCCTTCCACTCAGGGTGGACATGCTGACACAGGGACCCATAGTGCACCCACAACCGGCGATCTTCAGCTTGACAGTCTGGAGGTTGAGCAGAAAGTCCTAGCAACTAAGGGGTACTCAGACAGGGTCCTTGATACACTTTTTGCAGCCAAAAAATCGTCCACTACAAAGGTGTATAACTGCACATGGCGTAAATTCAGCACCTGGTGCGGAAATCAGGGTTTTCCCCCCTTTAAAGTCAAACTTAAGGTCCTTCTGGGTTTCCTCCAGGAAGGACTGGATAAAGGACTATCAGTCAGTACCCTCCATAGGCAAGTGGCGGCTTTGAGAAGCACCCTGGGGTCGTCATCGGGAGGGAAAACATTGAATCACCCTCACGTAGCTAAATTCTTGAAAGGGGCAAAGCACCGTTGTCCTCTACAGGTGCATCATTTCCCCTCTTGGGATCTCCCCCTGGTGCTAAAGGCATTGTAAAAGCCTCCTTTCGAACCACTTCACAGTGTTGACCTAAAGTTCCTCACTTTTAAAACACTGTTTTTGATTGCCATCACATCTGCTCGACGTGTCTTGGAATTGGGTGCTCTCTCAGTGAACCCCAGTCTCTGTATAGTTCAAGAGGACAGGGTAGTCTTGAGGCTAGATCCTACCTTTGTCCCTAAAATCAACTCGTGGTTCCATAGAGCACAGGAAGTAGTGGTCCCTTCCTTTTGCCCCCATCCCAAGATGGACAGGGAAAAAGGTTGGCACAAAATTGACGCGAAACGTGCCCTCAATTACTATATTGACAGAACGAGAGCCATCCGTAAGACGGATGCACTTTTCGTCTTCTTCAGGGGCTTGGCAGTTGGCAAGCGTCCATCTAAAAGTACGCTGGCGAACTGGATTAAAGGGACCATAGCATTAGCTTATTCATCCCTGGGAAGGGACCCTCCTGCCGGCATAACTGCCCATTTTACTCGTAGTGCAGCTGCTTCGGCAGCCTTTGAAGGGGTGATGTCTATAGAATCCATATGCAGGGCTGCAACATGGATTTCCCCCACTATTTTTATCAGGCACTACAAGATAGATAAGGCAGCTGCTTCGGATGCAGCTTTCGGCAGCAGGGTATTGCAAAGGGTAGTTACATCTTAGGCTTTCGGGCCAGCCCTCCCTTCCTCCGGACAGATACTACTTTGCTATATCCCACTGGTGCAGAACACCCTCCTTCCTGAATCCAGGGAAAAGTAAGTTTTTCCTTACTGTGAACTTCTTTTCCGGGATGATAGGAAGGAGGGTGTTCTACCCACCTCTCTCTGGCCCTCGGTTCCTGGTTGACTAGTTAATTATGGGACATGGTCTGGACCTTGGAGGGAAAGGTTGGGGGTTTCCTTTCTCTAACCTTTCTTTGTTGCTAGTGGATGGTCTGATCCAGGGTTTGCACACGCTCTGGCTGTTTAGCCCTGGGGCGCTTTGCTATCTTGGGGTTGGCTGCTGCTGCTCGGCTCTTCTTCGAGACTGGGGCAGTGGGGCCGCCCCTCAGGGAGGAGAGCTGTACGAGTCCAGCCTCCAAGTGAAGGAGGGGCGACTACCCACTGGTGCAGAACACCCTCCTTCCTATCATCCCGGAAAAGAAGTTCACGGTAAGGAAAAACTTACTTATCTCAGGATTTTATAAATAATGTTGAATGTGTTACCAGAATCCTTGCATTCCTAGGTTCTCAAGCAGTGGCAGAGCATGAAAAGGCTTAGCTAGCCGGGTTACATTCTGCCTACCTGGTTATGACTACTAGGCAATTTCTGAAGGAGGCAGCATATAGTAAACTGCTATGTAATTCCATTCTTGGTTGTCTTGGAATGAAGGAAAGCTGGATAGTAAGATTACAATACTCATATAAGGTATGACTTAATCAGTGGGTTTTTCACCCACTTTTAATCATGAATGAGATTGGCCCTTTTAAGGATTAATGTCCCTTTAGGTAAACTGCCCCCCCAAACCTCCTTTTTTACCATGGTAATATGGAAGCAGGCAATAAATCAGTCACCCTCTCCTGAGCTCAGAAGTCCTGTGAGGAAGACCCCTCCCTATCTCCAGAACAGGGCCATAGCTAGAGGGAACAGGGAGGGGTTGAGCCCCCCCCCAAAAGCAATCAGCTGGATTTTGACCTAATCATCCCTTCCTTTTTCACACTTTGAGCACAATCCTAATCATGTCTACTCAAAAGTAAGTTCCATTGTGTTCTGTGGGTCTTTCTCCCAGGAAAGTGTCTTTAGACCATTTCATCAGCAAATGGCATAGCTCTTAAACCATTTTAAAATAACTATTTGCAAACAGTCCTGGCCAGATGGCCTTACACTCAAAAGCAGTTAGGCCAGCTAGAAGCCTCCTTGCCCTGCAGATTTGACCTAACTGTCATCTCAGGATATATAGACTACTTAGGCCAATTTAGCTGGACCATTTTTTCACTTAAAGTTAGGATTGCACCCATGGTCATCCTGCACATAGGGGACCACATAAGATCATCTGGGGCCTTTCTTGGCCTTTAGAGTTTATTGAATGCAGGACTTCTATGCTTTGTGGAGGTGGCAGGGGAACACATAGGGATAGAGGACTAACATAAGAAGAGCTTCTGCTGGATCATGCCAAAAGCCCATCTAGTTCACCTTCTTTCACTGGCCCACCATATGCCTCAGGGAGCACATAAGACATATATCCAGGGGCCCTCCCCTGCATATGGCATTTTGAGGTTGCCTTCATCTATATCCATCTACTTGCACGAACACACACCCCTCATAGCTTATAACCTGTGATGGTCCTTTCCTCTAGGAATTTTTCTAATCCTTTCTAAAAGTCATAGAGGCTAGATGCCATCACCAGATCCTGTGGCAGGGAGTTCCATAGACTAACTACTGAGCACCAAGCACGATTCCATAGTCTTTCAGGACTGACAGAGGCCCGCTTTTAAATCGTCATTAATCATAAATAACTACCCAAAAATATTTATCTTCATGAAACTGGGTTTTATTACAGGTCTTCGATTCCTACCAATGCCTAACCCTTTCATTTTGTATGCCAGTATAGTTGGCATAATTGCCTACCCCCCCCCCTCCCAAATTTTTTTTTGCCCTCTACTTCTACAATCCTGGCTTAGGCCCTGCTCCAGAATAGCAAAAGAATCCAAAAAAAATTGCAAGTGGTTATCATTTTGCTTTCTTTATCAGTTCGTTTGCTAAACTGCTTTAAAGGGCTGTCTAATCTTTTAATTGCTTTTGTTTAATAAAAATAGCTTCCATAGAACTTCCTGGGATGGAACGAACCTTCATGGATTCTGAGACTCAACATGTATTACCATATTTACTCGAATCTAACGTGCACCCTATACTTACAATCAAAATACCACATTTGCTCAAATCTAATTAACTATCAAATCTAATGTGCACCCTGATTTTGCAGACTTATGGCACAATCCAGAGTAACTACGGGGAGTCCTTGCTCTGGTGTAAGACACTTTACTCTGGATTCCAGTATGAATTTCCCATAGGTTTTCACTAGGTGGTGCAGTAACTAACGGGTGCATGTAAAGTCTCTTACATGTTCCTGTAGTTACGCTGGATTGTAGGGTTAATTTGGCTGGAAAATGTGAGCAACATTTGAATAATTTGAGTAAATACAGTATATTGTTAAAGGCTATAGAAGGCAAAAGGGCATGGTTCAAGTTTGGGTGTTATGAATTACCAATTATACTAACAACTTACTATACGCTCCTCTTTTATTTTCAGGTGGTGTTGGCATTACATGTTGGCTGGTAGTTTGCAACAAAGTTGTGGCAATCATGCTTCATCCTTTCAGTTGAGATGAATCTCTCTTTATCATGTGTTACCACAGTTTATAAAGTTATCTCTTTATGAAAGACAAGATAACCTTGTACAACTGGACTTTGTATGATATCTTATTTAAGAGGGCTGAGGTTTACATAAAATAATAAAAGTTATTCTTTTTGTTACATTCCAATATTTATGTAATGTATTGTGTTCAGTCTAAGTGTAACTCTCAAGCTTGGCAGTTGTAGACTGCAATATTGGATCTATTTAAATTTGCTATTAACTATTGTACATAGTGGTGCTGACTTTGGTTTTTAAAATATCTTTTGTTTGCTGGTTTTTGTATATGTTATTAAATATGATACTTTGTGCCTGCTTGGATATATTAAATACTAAAAAAATGGATTACAGCAAGGAAGAAGAAATAATTTTGGCTTGTATCCTAACTGTTGACCAGGCAATTATCTCCACAGCCCCCTCTTCCAATTCCTCCCACCTCCTTTGCCCAAAATATTGTTCTGGCGCCTCAGGAGCTAATTTTTATGGATCTTGGCGTTTCCATAGAGGTGGTGGTGGCAACCATAGTTACATGAATACTTTTGTGTGAGTGCTAGCTGTGGCACAACCTTTAATTATTATTGTTTGTTTGTTTTGTAAGAAGGTCCTGTTATAATGCGATTAATCTTATCAATGTGAATTCTTAGTTTTACTTGGTACTCGTGTATTTTCTCAGTGTATATGTCAGCATTGCTCTTCTTGTAACCTCTACATATGCAATGGTTATTTGTTGTTCTTCACTCACAAAATAAAAATACAATCTCTGTTCTGGACCTCCTTTATCAGTTGTGTTCCTTTATCCTGATTCTTTATTTTGGAAGATATTTGTTTATGGAAAATATTTTCCTTTTTTTCTCAACCATTTGTCTGTGTAAAAGAACAGGTATGAAAACACATCTCCAACAAGATTGGTGTATTGAAGATTGGGTGGCCTGTTTTTATTGGTTCACATTGATCTGGCAATGCAAAATTGTTGATGTACTTCTGTAGTAACAGGTTTATGGTAGGCGGGGTACAGTATAGCTACCTGATCAAGAAAAAAATTTCCAAGCAGCCTATGGCTGCAATCCTAAAGACACTTTCCTAGGAGTAAGACCCATTGAGCACAATGGGGCTTACCTCTGAGTAGACATAGTTAGGATTGCAGCCTATATCACAAGTCAGTTTTGCTTTGAAGCTTAAAGTAACTACCCTGTATTTGTTACTTGACCCATAGAAATGTTGATGGCCTAATCAGCACTGTTGCTTATTGGTAGAGCAAGGAACAATGGAAGCAGACACTTGGGCTCAGAAAAGAGCAAAAGGGCCATGAAGATACAAAAGGTTTCTTGCTGATTTCACCCCACAAAAGATCACATATGTTTCTATTGAGATTTAAAGTATGAGTCACAGTTAACTCCTGCCTTCTTCATTCCTCGTTTGCTCTACCTACTTGTTGGTGTTATCCATGGACCTCACTGGTGCTGTTTTCAGTACTCCATCCTCTGCTATGGGAACTACTGTGCCATGCCAACACCCAGGATTAGTAACTGACTTTGCTCCCTTCTAGCCTTTCTTTTTGCTGAAAAACCTCTGCCCCAACATCCACTGAACAGGCATCCTTGAGCTCAAAGATGCTACACCAGTAGCTGTTGGGCAGCAATAGTTTTGTGAGCTGCCTCCTTCCCCTGGAAAAAGCAACCTTGGCTCTTTTGCCATGCTTCCTTCATTGTGACCCTCTCCAATTTCTGGGTTTTCTTCTAAGCCCATTCTACCTTTACAGCCCACTTTTGTAAAAAGGAGAATGTTTAATGGCAACATACCCCCAAATCCAGAGTAACTATGTAAGACTTTATTGCAATCCAGAGTAAGTTCTTACACCGGAGCAAGGACTCCCCATAGTTACTCTGGATTTTGCCCATAATCTCATAATTCCTGCAGTGCTTCAAATTCAAATCAGATAGATAATATGACTGTGTTCCTCCTTAATCATCAATGTACAAAACCCCTTCCCCATCTTGGCTGCAATCAAATTTACAGCACACTTGGTGCATCTATTGCTTTGAGTGGTGTGTGGGTCCAGTTAGTCCTTAACAAAATATCACAAGCTGTGCTGTGACAAAGCTGGCCTGATCCTAATATACGAGACATAGAATGGCAATAGGATAAGACCCTTATTTGTTACGGGACAGAAGTTGATCAAAGTTGCACTTCTTACAAATCCAACACATACCTTTTTAGTGGTAATTTTACAGATTTCTGAAGTGGAAAATACTAGTAACTGTGGGTGGCACAATATTTAAAAACACAGAATAAATGGTTGAGGATTAGAAGTGCTTTATTGTACTGAATAGAGTTAATTGTATCTACGGTATTTAGGATTTAATAACAACAGTAGAAAACAATGTGCGTAGTCCCTGTTTTGACCACAGAAATTAATACAACAAACATCTCTGCCAATACTGGAAAAATTTGAACAAGGCACATGAAGCTGCCAATGCTGCCATATTTGAGGATTAACAAGAGAGATGGATAACAGTGCTTCCTTTTTGGTTCTATGCTTGTTAATTGCATCCAGAATTTTAGATGCAAGCAGTGGCTGCTTTACTACTGTGGCTTCAACACTGATATTTCAGAAATGTTTTTTGGTCTTTAACTATGTCAATATGGAATTGCAGAAATCCAGTGCAGAATACTTTTATAATTCAGAGCCCTATTCCTCCAACCATTATAAAACACATTGATAGCTATAAGGATGTAAATACTTTTAATAGTTTTATTCATTTAAGGAGCCTCATTGGCTTAAGTAAAAAAAAACTTACCGTATGTAGAGTCTACCATTGCAAAAAATGAATTTACTGATACTTTTGCAATAATCATCAAAGATACCACTCAATATAATGCTTTTAAGTGCATTTCTCATATACTTTAGTAGTTTTTTTGCAAATAAAACTCATTCGTAAATACTTAAGAATGCAGTCCAATATGCTGAAGTGTATTTCAGACATAGGTATAAACTGATCCAGTTTATACTTGGATATATGTTTTATTGCAACGGAGTATCAACAATTCTGTATCATATCTTTTAGATTAATGTACATGGCTTAGGACATTAAATTTAAGGAAAAAAATAATCTTAATACATTGTAGTTCATACAGTTCTTAATATATTGCTTGTCTATAAAAATATACTCAATAAAAATATACTGAATAATGTATTATAAGGCAAAAATCTTACAAAAGTCACTAGAAATATGAATTACTTAAGATTTTCTAAGGAGGCAATTGTATGGAAAACCTGTATTTGTGTTTGTTTAGAATTGCCATACTGCAAACTGTCATTGATGTATGAAATCCTTTTACTCAGTAGAGGTTTTTTTTCTGTAACCACTTCTTTCAAGTCTGGACTTGAACGATTGTCCCTTATAATGCAGTTTGAGCCAAAGAGTTCTTCCATAAGTGTGTTTTTTCTCTCTGCCGATATAGATACATGATCTTTATCATGTGCTGGAGAAGGGCCTTTTTGCCTTGTTTTGGTAGCCTTGCCAAATGATGGTTCATAAGCACTGATTGAATTTCCTGAATTAAACTCTGCTATTTCATTCTGGTGTCTAGTTACCTGTCTACTATTGCACACAGTGTTGGATGGACCTGATGTAGGGACTCCCTGATGCAAATTTTCAATGACTTCTGAAAATACATACTGTTTCTTCAGTTTTGATGGTGTTTTGCGTCTTTGTGTTAGTACAGATAATTTCCCAGCAGCAGCTTCTTTTGGCTGAACCCTTCTTTTGCATTCTTCATTTTCTTGCTTTTTTGTTGCAGTTTCTTCAATATTAATCTCTTTTTGCAGTATATCATTTATAGGAGGAAATGACTTTGTCTGTAATTTCTCAAGCTCATCTTTCAACAAATTTATCCCTTCCCCATCTCTCCTTTTCTTCTGTCTTCCTAGGTTTTCAAATGTGAAATGTTTTTCTTCACTCAGACATATTTCCTCCCTTAATAACTCTATAAAGAAATATTAATTTCATCAGTAAAAATCCTTTAGAAATTCAGAAACCTAGCAATAAAGTTTAGATAATGTAGTCTTCAGATACGGCAAGAAAGTGTAGCTATTACTTACCAGTATATGGGAGTGCTCTAAGTTCTTTTACAGCAAAATCCTATGCAGTTACTCAAAAATAAGCCAAGCTGATTTCAGCCTAATCCTAATCCCCACATGGCAATGCAGTGGCACCCACTTTATTGCATGAGGGTGTTTTGACCTTCAGAGGCTTCATTGGGGCAAGAGAACATTATCCTGTGAAAAGCCCCTGCTGACCTGGGGAATCATGTTGCTCCTAGACCAGCTATATTGCTGGTACATGGCTTGCATGGATATGTGAATGTGGATCAAGATCAGCAAAGAGGCTTGGACTTAGTGGAGAGTACTGCCACTGAACCTGGCCTCTTCCCAGTACTAATTTACCCTCTTCCTTTACCATGTTATCACCAAGCTCTGCTCACATCCTGCTCCATTTTGCCCATCCTCCAGCCCCCACCCATATGTGTACTTTCTAGGGCTGGTGGATGCCCACAGTATGCTGGTATGTGGAGCTGGGTGTTCACTAGTGGTGGTGTCTTTTGAAACAGCTAGAAAATGCCATATGCATCTGGAAAGTGTCACTTGTTCCAGCATCACATTGCACCAATTATTATCTTCTATATATATAAAAGAGAAAAGTCACTGATTGACTGACTCACTCACTCATCAACGCCCTGCCAAAACCGCTAGGCCTATAAGCATGAAATTTGGGGTGGGTGTTCCTTCCAATACTGAGAGGTGCACTAAGAACCGGTTTTCGGAAATTCCAACCAGAAGGGGGTGAAATGGGGCACAACGCGTTTTCCTCCCTATACTTTGCATTGAAGAATTGATGACTCATCAACATTCCACCCCAGCCCCTGGAACTAGAAGCGTGAAATTTGGGGAGGGAGTTCCTTCTGTCATATGAACACCCACCAAGAACCGATGTGGAGAAATTTAACCCTTTAAGGGCTGAAAAGGGGGTGCAAAGTGTTTTTGTCCTATACTTAACATGGAAGACTGACCAACATCCAGCCAATTCAGTGCTCGGTGCCGGGTGCACCGGAGGGATGTTGTTCGGAGGGACGGGATGCACTGAGGAGGATGCTGTGCATAGGGGTGCTACGAATGGGGAGATGATGCGCATGGGGGACTTATGTGCATGGGTGGATGTAGTGTATGGGGAGATGATGTGTATAAGGGACTTATGCACATGGGGGATGATGCATATAGGGGACTTATGCGAATAGAGGACTTATTCGTATGAGGGGATGTTGCACATGGTGTGTTGTTGCGCATGGGAAGATGATGCGCATAGGGGACTTATGCGCATGGGGGGACTTATGCGCATGGGGAATGTTGCACATGGGGAATGTTGCGCATGGGGAGATGATGCTCAAAGGGGACTTATGCGCATGGGGGACTTATGCGCATAGAGGGATGTTGTGCATGGGGGGACGTATGCACCGTGGGGTGCTGATGCGCCATGGGGGTATGGCATACGGGGGAATTTTACTCCCGCAATGCAGGTAGGCTTTTCGCTAGTCTATATATATAAAAGAGAAAAGTCACTGACTCACTCACTGACTGACTCATCAACACTCTGCCAAAACCATTGGGCCTACAAGCGTGAAATTTGGGGTGGGTGTTCCTTCCATGACGGAGGGAGTCACTAAGAACCAGTTTTCAGAAATTCCAACCAAAAGGGGGTGAAATGGGGCACAACACGTTTTCCTCCCTATACTTTGCATTGAAGGATCGGTGAGGGATGCTCTGCCCCAATCCCCAGACCAAGAAGTGTGAAATTTGGGGAGGGTGTTCCTTCTGTCACATGAACACCCACCTAGAACTGATGTTGAGAAATTTAACCCTTAAGGGACTTAAAAGGGTGCAACCTCTTTTTGCCCTATACTTAACATGGAAGACTGACCAACATCCAGCCAATTTGGTTATCGGTTCCTGGTGCACTGGGGTAGGGAAGTTGTTCAGATGGAGGGGTTGCACTGGGGAGGTTGCTCTGCATGGGGAAGTGTTGCACATGGGGGTGATGCACATTGGGAGGTTGATGCTCATGGGGAGATGATGCGCATGGGGGGTTGGTGTGCAATGGGTGGGTGGATGGCGTATGGGGGAATTTTACTCCCATAATGCGGGTATGCTTTTCACTAGTTTGCTATTATTCTCTTCCACAAAACTGAGAGGATGACAGAAAAATGGCAGGAGAGAGTCATTCTGGAGTGGGGGCCATTCCTGGAAGTGGGGAGCCAGAGGCGGGGCTGGAAACTGGCAGATATACAGGGTGATTCAAAATGAATGGGACAAAAAGGAAAACAACCTTTTCTTTTTGTCTCATTCATTTTGAATCACACTTTAGATGCCCCTGCAGATATAGGTGCCCCTGCAGATTGCCCTGCTAGCCATACTGTTTGTAGTGTATGGTGCTGCTTATCCCCAATACAAGGCTGAAGAGCCAGCAATGTCCAAAGATGCTTCCATGGTCATGTGGTCAGCATGAGTAAATGCCTAAGCATACAGAACGCTGTTACCTTCCCACCAAGTGGTATGATATGCTGGATCCCTACCTGGGAAATGAGAAGCAGCCTCTGGCTGCTTTCATCTGCTTGCTTCTGCACCACCTCCAAAGGTGTTGTAGATCCATTTGGGCTGCTGCTGTTACATTACCAGGAGTAAGGGAAAAATGTAACCCTTGCACGCCAGCAACTTGGCAGTAGTGGTCTGCCTATTCCAGTACTTGTTATGATTACCCTGTTAAGTTGTTATGATATCAGACTTCATATAATAGACCAGAATGGCTCAGTGTTCAACAAACATGTACAAAAGTCACATCCTGCTTAAAATATTCTAAAAATACCTGTGCATGTTCTATTTGAAAATTGTTGCGCTGATAATTTTTCAGTTTGAACTTCTGCCTTTGGTTCCACCACATCATTTGCATCACACAGTTTGTTTCTTAAATTTGTATCTTTGCTTGTCATCTCCTGAAAAACCATAGAAAGGAAAAGAGAGACCTATATATACAAATTTGTGCCATTTAGCTTTATACATATACACTCACAGAAGGGAAGGAGGAAATAGTTTCAGCATGATCTTCTAGAGCCAGATGCCAGTCACTCTAGTGAGATCTAGCAAGATCTAGAAGATCTAAGAACCAGTTATGATAACATTGCGGTGTCTAGACTAAATGCAGCGGTATAGTGATATGTTGATGTCACATGTTTTGTTTTGATTTTGCTGTAGTGTATTGTAGTGTTGTTTTTATCATTACAAAAGCACCTAATTTCATTGTGCATGTGTACAATGACAATAAAATTTCTATTCTATTGGCACCTCACTAGGTTTCCCCAGGACCTGTCTATTGAGCAAGTCTGTCCAGCTGACCAAGGATTAGGCAAGGCTGGTCCTAGATCTCCAAGGTGATGATGTATTGTGTCCCCCACCTTACATGGTGATGCATGAGCTTTCTGCTCCTTAGACAGAGCATCACTGACACCTCTGATACCTTGCTGGAAAGTGATCATATATTCACAATGAGTAAAGTTACATTTCATGTCTAACTGTACAAATCCATATCGTGTTAAAGAACAAACTGGTTCTTGAGATATTTATGACTATTTTTGTTCCAGTCTTTTTATTCGGTTTCCAGGTTTTTACCACTCTCCCTATGAAAGACAAATAGCAGTAAGAAACTGGAAGTCATTTTTCTTAAAGTTAATTGAAAAATTGATTGGTGGTTGTGGGATCTTACCTTAAGGCATATGAAGGCTGGTCTATTGTTGCACTAGGGTTTCTAAGTTTTATTGCTAGAATTAAGACTGATTCTCACTGGCTGAAATCTCGAATCCATGGAACTTTCTTTTTTGCCAAAATCACTATTGGAAAAGGCCTACTTTAGGAACTGGTATCATGAAACAGTTCCTACTGGCTTGAATTGAAAGTGGGCAGGCCATACCTATCTGCTATTATTAAGAATACTGTACCTGAACATTAAGAATACTAGAACATGCTGCTACCACCTACTGGACTTCTCTTATATTGCAACTCCCTCTGGTGTGGATGAGCATAGCAATGCTGACCAACAGACTGAACCTGTGGATTATCTATAACAGTAAGCAAAATAACACAAACTTGGCTTGGTCACTTGGTGCAATGAAAAACTGGGAGGGACAGGAGTCCATATTAATGAATATCTTTGAGGCTTTGCTTATGCCACTGTTTTGTTTATTCAATTTAAATACTGTTTCACCTGATTTAAGGGGAGAGGAGAGACTTTACCTAAATATTCAGTCTGCACCACCATTGAATCTAATACACAACCCAATTTTAAAAGACTTAAGATTTTTTTAAAAAAAGTCTACTGGCGATTGTAATGTGCAGCTGCAAAGCAGAAACAAAATTTATTGTTCTGTAAAAAGTTTTACATACAAGTTATATGCATAAAATAAGTTATATGACAATGGGCTTATGTAATGATTTTTACCTAATTGCATTATTTTATACAAAAATTGATTTATATTACATTTTTAATGACAATATAGTGAACTGTTAAACTAAATATTGACCTATACTTATAACCAAAATACAGAACCACATCTACTTGAACCTAATGCAACTTAGGGTGCAGTCCTGAGTAACTATGGGGAGTCCTTGCTCTGGTGTAAGAACAATTTGCTCTGGATTGCAATATGAATTTCCCATAGGTTTTCACTAGGTGGTGAAGTAACTACTGGTGCACGTAATGTCTCTAATGTGTAGGGATAGAATCTAGTGCACAACACAATTTTGGAGACTGGGGATGCAATTCTAAAGTCAATTTCCTGGGAGTAGTAAGACCAGTGATGGGCTTCAAAGAAATTAAGAACCGGTTCTCTGTCCATCTGGCAGCCACTTTTAAATGGCTATTTTTAAACTTTATATGTACTATCTCTTGTTAAGAACCGGTTCTATAGAGTAGGTGCAAACCTGCTGGTGCCCACCACTGAGTAAGACCCATTGAACACAATGGGGCTTACTTTTGAGTAGACATGGTTAGGATTGTCCTCTACATTAGGTTGAAAAATTGCACATTAGATTTAAGTAAATATGGTATATGTGATTCATAGAAAAAAACACAGTAGTGATAATTTCAAATAACTTCGTTTTGTACTTTTGGTCACAATCCTAACCAAGTTTTCAGCACTGGTATAACTATGCCAGTGGGGCATTTTTGGGGGGACAGTTACAGAGGCTGTCTTCAAGGGCTGTAGGTGGCGCAAGCGGTTAAGTTGCTGTGTCTGTTAACCAGCAGGCCAGGGCTCGAGAACTGGGTCGGCCCCACAAGACAGGGTGAGCTCCTGTCCTTAGCCCAGCTCTGCGACGCCAGCTGGATCCAATTGTATCGGCTCTGCCTTTCCATTGGACTAATTCAGTGGCATGGAGAGGAGGGATTTGCTGCTTGGGTAACAGCCTATCCTCCATAACAATCCAACCCAGGCTTTCGTGCTTTGCATGCAGCGTATGCAGCGCCGAGCACGATACCATAGTCTTCCAAGACTGACGGAGGCCTGCTTCAAGGTAAGGCAATCTTTGTTTCAGGCACGGGTGCACCAGACTCCAGGAAGCAGACATCAGGCATTGGGCACTGGGCTGCAGGCTCTGGGCAACATGCGCTGGCCATCAGGCACCAGGCATGGGCATTAGGCACTTGATGCTGGGCTCCAGGTGCTGGGCCCCGCCTCCTACTGCAGCTTGTCACATTGCATTGAGTGGGTCCATCACCAACTGGACAACCAGTTAGACAAAGAGAGGTTAGAGGAGTGGTGTGCAGTAAAATTATCCCAGATCTCTCCCATCCTTTCTCTCTCTTAACTTGGGCCATCCATCTACCACCACTTCTTCCTGCTTGCTCTCTGTCCAGAATGTGCAAATAAATGCTCTGGCTAGGCTGGGTAGAGTGCAAGTGGGTTGAGGCAGCCTCCAGAAGACGGCTCACTCACACAGTCAGAGGGAAGTGGGAAGGGCTGTTAAAAGTACAGATCTGTAACATTTACCCAAATGCAGTCATACATCATGGTACCATCCAGTCTAATAATTTAAAAAAATATTAAAATAAATGGGGACCCACCTGAAATTGGCTCATGACACACACTTTGAGAAACACTGATCTACAGTATATGTTCCCACCATGGAAAAAGCAACTTCTTCAGCATTTGTCTCTTGTGTGATGGAGTCTACTATTTTGAATTTGAGTCATCCAATACATGCTTGATGCAAGGTTGTGGTGACATTACAGTAATGCCTGCTTGCTTTTGCATGCTTTTTAATTACTAGGTTGTCAGGAGCTGGTGTTAGTAATGGTACAACTCATTCCATACTGTAATATTCAGGTCTCATAGTATCAACCTACTGACCTTCAGGTTGACAAGTGCAATGTCTTTAATCATTGACTAAAGATTAGTCAATCTAATTGATTCATCTTCCCTACAGCCTCCTCCCTACAATGACCCAGCCTCCTCCCTACAATGATGAGATTCATCATTTAAACTAAAATCACTCAATTACGAAACCAATTTCATTTTGCTATTTAGCTATAATGGAGGGAAAAATAAGTTCTTATAAAAATATAGTTATAAAATGACATGGAAAACTAGAAAACTGTTAGAAGGATTTGCAGGCTACAGGAAGAATTAAAAGCAAATAGAAAGTTATGAACAAACTCTGAGTTTTGAAGACAGAGTTGCTGTACCTTCTTTAAAACAACTGCACTCTTTTCCGGCTCTTCTTTTTGCACTGGCGTTATTTCTTCTTGTTTTTGAACTGGATCAATTGTGTCTATATCAACTTGTACTGACCTTGTCACATTAACATCTGGGAAAAGACAAAGAAAAAGTACAAAGGCTTGTAAGCAAGGAGGGGGCTTTTTGGAGGAGGGGGAACCACATGAAATGAACCTGCTATAAAACCCAATATATGATTGATATGCAGAAGTACTACACTAATTTTGATCAAGCCCAGGGTTCATTGATTAACAAGCATACCTGAGATGTGATTGCCCCCCTTTCCAAAAGGGGGCAGAGGTTCTGGGAGAGCTACAAGACCTATGCAGCCGTCTGCATCGCTCATAATATCCAAACTAGATTGTTGATTATAGCACTGTGTAACCCATGCATTTAATGGTGATCCACAATAACTAGTTTGTAATTAAAAAATAATTCAACCTGTGTTACTTTTACATATTAGACCTACAAAAATTATGTGATTCTATTAAATAATTATGAGTGAGTCCATATAAAAATTGATTTTGTGAATAGGCTATTAATATCTACAGTGGGAATGGTCTGATGCCGTATTTTTGGCTTCCTAATTTGTTGCTGTTGGATCAAGGCAAGCTTGCCTAAAGAACACAATAATGAAAAATATAGTAACTTTGCTCAGACTGAGGACTAGGGGGAGCCATGCAACTGGATGTGTATTATATGGCATAGGACCATATCATACAACAATATAACAGCACCCATCAGTTCTAGTACTGTTCACGTTTCACACAGAAATCTAACCAATGTAAACCTATGCGACCTATGTAAACCTATGCGACCCACACCCCAACAAAATAAAAGCTAAAAACACTCATATATTGCTTTCATGTGCTTGATTTAAACACTTTGGCTGCAGTCCTAAACACAATGGGGCTTACTTTTGAGTAGACATGGTTAGGATTGTGCTCTATATAACTTATTATACCTTTAAATTTAAAACTATTACATAAAATTTATTACATAATTACAACAATTACAATTACATGCTGTCCATTACAAGGAAAAGGAAAACACTGAAGTTTTTTCCAGTGCACAAGGCTAAAAACCAGGACATGCCCTGAATAAAACGGACACCCTGTGCATTCCCTAGATCTGTGACAGACTCAGGGGGTGTGCAAACCTTATGGCAGGAGGGCCACAATACGTCTCTGACACAGTGTTGGGGGCCAGAAAAATGATTTACATTTCAAATTTGAATAAATTTACATAAATTTAAGAGTTTATTAGAAACATTACAAAGTTTTTCTATGGGCCAGATGGAGCGGTCTTGCCGGAGGCCACCTTGAGGCTTCCTGCAGGCCACATCTGGCCCCCAGACCAGGATTTGGAAACCCCTGGACTATGTGATGGCACTAAATTTAATCCTACCAGTCATCTATTAAGCCAGGTTGGACACTGGGCATTTTGAGATTAAGCTGTACATCCTTGGCAATAATCTCCATTTTTTGGAGCAAACATGCACAGGACTGGCCTGGACATCCTACATTCCTTCCTGCCCCGCCCCCCCCCGACCCCTGGCAACAAATATGGTAAAAGAAAAGGCTGTCTTGTTCTAGTTCTCATGATCCATAAGGAAGTGAGCCCTCCACCAGCCACAAAAATCATGAAAAGAAAAATCAGTACAGAACAGTACAATACTGTTCCAGAACCTCCCATGGATTAAAAAAATCTGTGCATTAACAAAACAATGGAAAAATATATTTAAAGACCCACTTCCAGGTTTCTTGCTCCTACACTGCATTACTAATGGAATAAGGTAGTGTCTTAATATCTGCAAGGCTTTGATTCTGAGACTAAAGAATGAAATGATTGCTTGTAGGACTACCTCTTTACAACAGTAGAAAAGCAGTTTTTTAAACTGTGTTTTGCAGTTACCATTGGTATTAAGTCAATTTTGTGTATACCAAAAAATCTGTGAATAACAAGGTTAAACCTGTACTACAAAATGTCCTAATAAAGCTTCTGCATAGGAACATTTTTAAGCATTGACAATCATAATGAAAATGACTCTTCATCATTGAGTTAAGCTACCTTTCGGGGGAGACTTTTGTTCTGCATCGCCTCTGTCCTGCGGGCCTTTAGGCATCCGATTTGCATAAATGTTTCTTACACCAAGTTCTCGTTCTTTTTCCTATAGAAACATAGTAGCAAAAATTTTAAAAATTCCTGTCAAATATATCTTCTAATAAAATCTGAAATATCTATGTATCTTGATTAGCTGAGCTCACTTTCATCCTCTACCTACAGCTGTATCACTGCATTTCATTCCTATGAATTTCCTATGCAAATTCATCAAAGGATGGCAGGTATACATGGATATGTTACAGGAACAGTCAACTACATTATCTGCTTAAAATTTTAATAATACTTCATGGCATTATAAGTTATATTATTAAGCCTTAAATACCTTGATTTTTTGGTTAAGTGACTTGATTTCCGTTTGCAAATTTGTGGTGATTGTCCAGGCTTCAAGAGTCTTTTTCTTCTCCACTGCTAACTGATGACTAAAGGAGGTATTACTCAATTGCAACTGCTTTTCTAGAGCCTAAAGATATTACAAGTATGAACATTTACTTATACCTTGGCCAGTGATAATTTACAATTGTACAGTAGCATTTTAAAAATAAATCTGAATTACCACAATAGATATAGTACTGGAAACTTTAATATGCTCTTTTAGGAATATTAACAGTCCCATTCTCAAACAAAATAATACCTTTTTATACCACCCTGTGAACGAGAACTCAATTTTTAGGACAGGATTTTTTAGGATAGCAAGTACTCTTGTAAAAAAAAGCCCCAGACATAAAAAGTGTGTTCAAATTTCAGCTCTACTTTTGTTTACCAAGTGAGAATTTCATGGTTATTTTTTAAAAATGCAATCAGGAAGGATAATCAGATCAGGACCACACAGTGGGAAGGAGGATGCAGTCCTTTTCCTCTGCATGGTGCTCCTAATTCCCTTTCACTCACCCCAACTATGTTGTTATATGCATAACTTTCCCCTCAGTTATGTTGGGTTGCTGTCCCATAGCTCAGCCCAATCTAAATTAATCCACACAGTTTTTAGTTTGCCCTAATAGGTTTAGGGAAATCAGTCTTTCTATTTTCTCATCAGTATGGTTCTCATCAGTATGGTTCTCTTTGCTTGAAAACTATATAAGCTATGCAATTTGTACTCCAGCTAAAGACCATTCCATTGGACTCTCTTTACATGCCAAAAAGTAAGAATCAAAAAATTAAAACTGTATTCCTTGTTAGCTTAGAACATGTGAAGAGCTTTTTCTTTGAAAGTGTACATGATAGTGAAGTGTGCATCTCCATCCCTAAAGTGAACAGGAGCACTCTCACACATCCAAGCAACAGTAGAGTTGGAGCAAATACGTAAAAATCCACCAGCATCTTACTATACTGTAAACAATACTACTTGCTGTCATCCTAAAAACGTATTGGCGTGCTGCATACAACCTGAATTTTTTTATCACTGGACTCCATCCTTTCTGAGAGGATAGTTAACTTGCGCTTAAGTTCTCCTCTCTCTGCAAGATTCTTGTCTTCAGAAAGTTTCTGCAATGCCTGCAAGGTGTCTTTCGTCTTTAGCAGTTGTGTCTCTACTTCTCGAAGCTTCCTGGAGGCAGAGCGCTCCTGTTCCTGGGATTTTCTAAGAAGTGCCCTGAGAGTCCTTACTTCACCACAATGTTTTGCCATCAGATCAGGCAGGTTTGTCTCAGCATTTTCATATTTACCAATTGCTTTCAAATGTCGATGCTGAAGCCGTTTCAGGAGCTGATTTTCCATATTTGATGCTTCCAGTTTGTTCTGCAGGACAGTTACTTCATTTTTCAGCTCTTTAATCTTGTGGAGTCTGGCTGACAATACGCGGCGAGTCATGTTATTACTCTTCTGAGAATTTGTAATACCACCAGTACCAAGAGGGGTTTTTGGCAGTTGTTTCTTTTTGGGCAAAGTCTTACTCCCTGCATTCAGATCAAAACAAAACAAGATGGCATAAGAAAAATCTGCACACCTAAATCTGTTCCAGTTATTGAAAATTAAACACAGTCTCAAAAAGTGACAGACGAGCAAATAACCCAGTTGTTCAAATATTCCAGGTTTACCTATCCACTGCATCAATATTTTCACTGGTGTATTTTACATAGTCCATCACTGATGCAATTGCTTTATTTGTTCCTCTGTTCTGGTGATCTCCTCTGTGCTGTGTTTAAACAGCTAAAGCATAAGAGATCTGAGGAGTGTCAGTGCTTCTAATTGTTACTGGAACAGGCATGATCAGACTTAAAGATCCTCAAAAAAGGTTTTCTTAACTCATGGTCATTGTGATTACAATGGGACAGAAGATGTGTGAGCTACAAGGAATACATTAAAGTATAGATTCCTATAGAGAAGGGATCTCCAAACCCCAGCTGAGGGTGACAGATGACCCACGGGCAAACCTTTCTATTCCATGGCCAGCCTCTGGTCCACTGAGAGCTTCTGGTCCACTTGATTAAACACCACATCCAGAGGACCAGGGAGGCTGCATTCAGGCTCACCAGCCCTCCCTTTCCCTTCTAAGACTGCAATCCCAAAGACACTCTTCTGGGAGTAAGACCCATTGAACACAATGGGGCTTACTTTTGAGTAGACATGGTTAGGATTGTGCTCTAAAGGTCTAAAAATATCTCCTCCAGGTTTTCAAAACAACAAAAAAATAACTTCTGAAGGCCTTAGCTTTCTGAGGGCCAGGGAGACCTCATCTCTCTCTCTCTCTCTCTCTCTCTCTCTCTCTCTCTCTGGGACAGTGCTTATGAACTGATTTGAAGAACATCCTTTCTCATTGTGTGTTAGAAAGTGTTTATGAACTGATTTGAATTCATTCATACCTCAAGTTCTGTCACAAATATGTAAATTTATTCAAATTTGAAATGTAAATTAATTCTTTTATCTGGCCCCACAGTGTCAGAGATATGCAGCCCAATCCTAACCATGTCTACTCAAAAGTAAGCTCCATCGTGTTCAATGGGTCTTATTCCCAGGAAAGCATCTTAAGAATTACAACCATGATATGGACCTCCTGCCAAAAAGTTTGCACACCTCTGGCTAACTGATGGAAATCATTCTGTATTAATGCTATTAGCTCATTAATTCTTATTCTGTACCTGTGTTTCATAACTGCCTCTTCTGAGGACACGAGGACTATAAAGCTTATAGGTCAACCTTTGTGCTGCACTAAGGCAGAATGTAGCACACCCAAATCGCAGTCAGATATTTGCCCAGTGATGGAGACAGATATTAAAACATGACATAAAAATGGGTTATAGCTAAGTAAGGGCCAGTGACAATATCCTCTTTTTAGTTGACTCTTCCCCCCACCTGCCACCTTTGTTTCCTTTAGCTTCTCCTTCCTAAATCTTAAAGACACTTTCCTGGGAGTAAGACCCATTGAACACAATGGGACGTCCTTTGAGACATGGTTAGGACTGTGCTCTTAGCCTCTTTATTATAATACATGGAAATGGGAGCTGACTCATATTGACACCTTATTAGTTCCATGTTGAATCATAATTACATCTCATTAACTCTCAGAGCAATTAGCCTCTTGAGGTCAGTTTTGAGTTAAGAAAATCCACTTTTCATTCCATCGGCAGTTGGCATTTTCATTTTCTGGTTAATTGGCCAAATTTGGCCAATTAAATACAGATATTCCAATGCAGTTTGATTGCATTCTGCTTTAAATAAAATGATATATACCTTTCCAATGATATTTAACCTGATGGTATTATTATTCATACACACCTCGTTTTTTGCAATTTTGACCACTAGTGTCATGCTCAACTTGTTTTCCTCCAAAGCTTGTTGCCTGGTGCAACTGCTACCCACTGCACCCCCCTAGCTATGTCACTGCATGGACACTTCAGCAATAAAAATGAAGTACCACAGCAGCTAGAATTGTGGTCTTCATGCACTACTCCAGAATTTACCACCAACAAACTTCATCCATAGTGATCAGTGTGGTCGAGTATAATCTTACCTTTGGCTTGTCGATCATTTTCCTCCTTCTTTGGCAATTCCTCCTCTCGGCTTTCTGGTTGTTCTACTTGACTAGGGCAGCTGCAGCTGCTGCTGTTGCCACTAGAAGTTTCTGTGTGAAAATCTTCATAATAGTAATTCTGAGAACTTCCACAGTTGTTCTGTTCTGAACAACTACTGCTGCTGCTTTCATCTTTTCTTGAAGCATTAGCATGAAAGTCATTGGAATAATCCAGCTGAAAACTTTCACAGTGAGTGGTACATTCACAACAGTTATTAATTTCATTTCGACTATTGCCTTGAGTGCCTCTGTAGATCCTACTAGGAGAATCACCTGGGCTTCCACTGTTTGTACAACCATCATCTTTCTTATCCTCTTGGACCATAAAATGGAGGAAAGAGCCCTCTGAAGTCTTCCCTCTGTTTTTAGAGTACATGATGGCCAAGATCCATGTCCTATTTGAAATCAGAAGGATTTTCAATTAAAATCTCAAAATGAATACTGTACAAAGAACAAGAATCCATGCTACACCTATGCACACACACACTTTTTAGAGTTACCTTTTTATTGATTTTTATAGAATTACTTTGCAAGCAAAAAACATTTTCTACAAGAAATGTATCAAACTGGTCAGTGCCTGACTTTGACTAAACCAGTTCAAAAAGTTAGGCTACAATCCTACACATACTTACTTGGCAGTAAATTCTGTTGAATTCAGTGGGGATGGGGCTTATTTCTGAGTAGACAAGGTGAGGACTGTGCTGTTTATCAGTGAATTGAACCAGACCAGGAGAGGTTTAAAATAATGGTGAATCAGGTCCAAAACAGAAGCCAAAATGTTCAATGGCTGGCCTCCCTAATTTAAACTTCCATAGAGAATTTATCCATAGGGAATTTATCAGTTCATGTGCCTCCAGGAAAAATTTTTTATAGACAGGAAATCTTGGGTGAAGAAAAAGAGAAGTGGCAAATTCTTTATAGCAAAGAATACCATACTTCTACTGTACCAGAAGCCCAACAAGAATAAGAAAACTTTAAGGTGATACTGTACACAAGTTTTGTTTTGCAAATGTTAAAATGTGCTCATATTTTTTTTAAATGTCTTGCAGTTGCATCCCAAAATTTGGTTATCAACCATGACACTTTTTTGTGAAGGATAATCAGATCCTTCAGAGAACATCCAAGAGAAAGAACATCCAGTGTAGGATGTCCAAGAAAAACTGGTTGATTGCCATGACAAAATAAACACTAAAAACATTTGTACTGATTTTATGTGGTTAAACTAACACTATATTACTCATTATCAAATTTAAAAATTATATTACAGATAATGACATATAACTTAATACAAGAATGCTCTGCCTTGCCCGCATTATGCAGATACCCACTCATAGCAAAAAGGACATTAAGTTCTCTTCCAAGACAGTAGAGGACATGCCCCGAAGAAGAGGGCTTCTGGTGATCAAACATGGGGGGGGGGGAGAAGAGGAGGAAAATATTTTTTTTTAAAAGAGGAAAAAAATTTTTGGGATAAGAGTAACACATGATAATAGCAGGAATCATTGAAAAAAGAATCAAGTGCATTTAAGGATTAGGATCAGAAATACCCACAAATGAAATGGAAAAGTTGGACATGGTACATTTGGAGGAAAACAGAGTGACCAGATAACACTGCAAAACAGGATGACCCCCTCCCCCAAATGTAGAACAGCCATGAAAATTTAGGATTAATTAGAACAGCCATGAAAATTTAGGACAAATAAAAGCCTAAAACACTCCTATATCCTGGTTTCATGTACTTAGTTTAAACACTTTATTACTTATTATTAAATTAAAAACGATTAAATATAATTTATTCCACACAGTTTATTAATTCTACTAAGTTACATGCTGCCTCATCACAAGGGAAAGGAGGACAATGAAGAATTTTTCCAGGACACAAGGATCAAAAAGGTGGCCCCAAAAATGTCCCAGGGAAAGGAGGATAAATGCTCACATGGAAGATCGAGGTTCAAATCCCCACTTAAAATTGAAGCTTCTAGGATGATCCTGGGCCAGCCTTCTCAGCCTCACCTACCTCACAGAGTTGTTGTGGGGAAAAAAGGAGGGGAGGAACGATGCACAACTAACTCCTTGGAGGAAGACTGGTGTAAAATGTGTCAGTAAATACAGTAAATAGAACATAAATCTATGTTAGTAAAACATACTTCTGAGTAGTTAGGGTTCAATCCTAACCTAGGCTGGCACAACTCATCAGTCTTCCCATTCCCATGGTGTGGTACTAGGGAGGCAAGTACACCCCACGTCAGCACAGGACTTACGCCAGGGCTTAGGGCAGTCAAGTTTAGGATTGCGGCCTAAGGCTACAATCCAAACTACGGGACATTTTACACCGATGTAGTTACGTGCCACCTATGGGAAATGCATAGAGCAATCCAGAGTAAGTGCCTCTTACATCTTTCCGTAGTTACTCTTGATTGTAGGGTTAGTTACCCAAAGGTTGATAATCTTATTTCAGAGAGCCATGAAGAACCCCATGAAGAGCCCTGTACCTCATGAGCTCACTGTGACACTGGGTACTGGGTGATCAGAGGTCATAACTGCAAAAGGAGGACAAAATGTAGGACACACCAAAATGTAGGACATGACAAAATAAAAGCTCAAAAACATATGCATTCTCCTCTCATGGGGTTAATTTAAACACCATAGTACTTATTTGTTACATTTTAAACTATTACATGTAACTTATTCAAGCTGTGTGCTGCCTGTTCACTTGAAAAAGGAGGATGCTGAAATTATTTTTCCAGGACACAAAGCTTAAAAAGAGGACCTGTCCTGGGAAAAGGGACATCTAGTCACCCTGCACTGGTACCCACCTCCTGGTTGGGAGTCAGTGGAAGGGATGCAGGATGCAGAGGCAGGCAGGAGGAGCCCTTCTTGGCCCCCCACCTCTTGCCAGGCCTGCCTGAGCCTCTCCTCCCCTCATGAGGCAGGCTGGCTGGCACCAGGGCTGCTCTGCTGGGGGGTCCAGCCCAGGCCCCCCTCCTTCCCTTCCCTTCCCTCCCTTCCCCTCCACCAGGTGCCTGCACTGCTCCTGCCTCCTTGGACTGCACAGGTGGGAGGCTGTTTTCAGATGCTTGTTGCCATAGGGACTGGAAGAACTCCTTCGCTAAGCATCATGGGACTTGTAGGACAATAAACAGAACCCCATGGAAAGGATGCTGAGGTGGAAGAACCTCTCTCTCTTGTGCTTTCAGCTTCTGCCACTCCCTGCAGGGGGACCAGGACATGGCCTCTTTTTTCAGCCTCAGGTCCTGGGAAAGAACTTCAGTGTCTTCCTATGAGTGGCCCCTGCAGGCAGCACAGTTGCAATCAATCAATCAAATGTCATATACAGCACAAGCCTAACCATGTCTACTCAAAAGTAAGCCCTATTGTATTCAATGGGTCTTACTCCCAGGAAAGTGTCTTTAGGATTGCAACCATAGTTTTTTAAAAAAAAAATAAGGAATATAGTGTTTAAATTAACCACATGAAATCAATGGGTGTGTATTTTTAGCATTTACTGGATTTTGTCATGCCCTACACATTTTTCTTGGGTGTCCTACATTTTGGGATGCACTGTCCTCGTTCGTTCATTCGTTCATTTGTTCATTCATTCGTTCGTTCATCAAAGACACAATCCTAACCAACATAGGCCAGCCTAACTCACCCGGCATATCTTTTCATGGTGCTTTTGGGGAGGTCTGTGTACACTGGCCTAACCCAGGGTGACCATATAGAGTGCCTCTGCCTTTAAGCATTGTATAGAAGAAGGAATTTAGGCAGGAGCTTCTTTTTAAACCCTTCTGTGTTGTGTTAACCTGCCTAAATTCTCTCTTCTATGCAGTGGTGGGCTCCAGCAGGTTTGCACCTATTCTATATTAACCGGTATATTCTATTCTATAGAACCGGTTGTTAACAGAGATAGGACATATAAAGTTTAAAAATAGCCATTTAAAAGTGGCTGCCAGATGGGCAGAGAACCGGTTGTTAATTTTTTTGAATCCCATCACTGCTTCTATGCAATAGTTAAAGGTAGAGGTGGTGGCACTAGGGTGGTGCAGAGGTTGCAGTCTGTACCGGGTGACATGCCGGGGGGTGATGCGCAGTGGGGGGCTATGGCACCCCAAAAAAGCAACTTCTCAATGGTGCACACTACCCCATCGTGCATCTTGGAGATCGATCTTGGAGAGCAGAATGCAACACAACAATCCATTTTGAGATAGCACCTTAGCCAAAGTTACAGCCAAAAAAGTAAAACAGCCCCCAAATTTGCAAGAACAAGTATAAGAACAATTTGCTCTGGATTGCAATATGAATTTCCCATAGGTTTTCACTAGGTGGTGCAGTAACTACAGGTACACGTAATGTCTCTTACGTGCTCCCATAGTTACTCTGGATTGTAGGGAATGTCTGCAGGAAAGGGCAGGCTGAGAGGAAGCCAAGGATACCAGTAGGGTCCTGATCCAAGGAAAAGAGCCCCCAAAATCACCCCAGGAGGAAGTTCCTTCCTAAAAAGCTCCCCTTTGCATTGTTTACACACAAGTAACCAGACATGCTTTGGCTGGTGTGGAAGGTACAAGGCTTCCAGAATGGTCCTGATCCCTTGAAAGTGAGCCAGAAGGCAGACTCCCCCCTCAACACTGAAACTGGCTCAGCAGGTAAAGGGAATAAAAAAAAATTATTTGTAAAGCCTTTGTGAAGTCTAAATCTCTTCTCACTCTACATAAGCCTCATCTGGATCTCCAGTCCTCTTCTCTTTGGACTTTAATGCCTTTGGGGGGGGAGGGTTAAGTCAGTTTTGACTTTTTAAAATATTTTTTACCAGATGTCCTCTTTTTCCAAATGTCTATTAAGCCATCACCACCTCAAAATTTACTTTCTCTGCCCTCCCCCCCCAAATAAAAATCTTCCTCCCTACCATTTCATACAGGCTGAGAAAGCGAAAAAGGACATTCTCAGTTTTTTCTCTTTGACATAAAGAATGCCTTACATTTTGAATCTGATCTACAACGACAAGCTGCTTTGAATCCAAGAAGTTTGTTTTCATGATCTCTCTCTCTCTCTCTCTCTCTCTCTCTCTCTCTCTCATGTGTGTCCATCGGTTGGTATCCAATTTTCTTTCAGCCTGAAGGGCTTTATTTTGACAAGAGGCTACCCAGTTCCTTGAATAAAAAGCTGATTAAGGGTGCAATCCTAACCATGTCTAATCAAAGGTAAGCCCCATTGTGTTCAGTGGGTCTTACTCCCAGGAGAGTATCTTTAGGATTTCAGCCTAAGAAAAATAGCTCTGTATTGTGTACCCCCTCTTTTCTCCTCTCCCTGTGGCCCCCTCGCCACCATCCTTCTCCTCTTTCCTGCCTGATTGGTGTACTGCTGTCCCTTGCCTTTTAAGGGCTGTCACCCGGTCAATCTAAAGTGATGAGCTTGGGAGGCAGGTGTAAGTCCCTCTGCAGTGGATACTCTTACAGGCCAATCGTCTCTGGGTCTGTCTGTTCCCAAAATACCCAAGAGCCAATGAACCAGGCAGTAGAGAAGGACAGCAAACCAGCTGAACTGATGTGAAGTGGATATTCAGTTGGGACTCTCTCTGCTCAGGAGCTGCTGCATGTCCAGGTCATTCTTACAGTTCTCGTGAGTGGGTTGACACAACAGGCGTGCTCTATCTGCTTGATCCTTTTGCTGGTCATCAAAATGGTGATCAAAGTGTTTGTAGCAACATCCTCAGGGTCGACAGCGGTAGGTATTTTCATGTGGTTTATGTTTTCATGTGTATCAGTTTGCAGAATCTTTGGGAAGTACGGTACTTGCTGACTGAGAAAGGGGTGTGTTACAATGACTTACTATGATTCTAAAGTGTGTTGAACCAATGTCACTTTCTCAAGATCCTAAGTTTTACAAATTCCAGAAAGGAAGCCATATTTATCCAAGCAACTGAGGATATTAATGCATTTGATGAAGTGGACTCCAGTCCCCAAAAGCTGATTCCATAACAGCTTTTTGTTCCTTGATTTTTACTTTTTATGGTGCCAAAGGACACTTTGTAATATGGTTGATTCAGTCTACAGATACAGTCACTGCCAGCAGTGTAATTTATATGGGTGCATATGTAAATAAAAATGCACATTTTTTATTTGAAATCCTTATTTTGATAAGTTTTGCAAACTTTCCAGTATTTTAAGCCATGCAACTATTGTTGCAGAAATAAAAAATTTGAGTGCAATAGAAAAAAACTGCCCTAATTTTTTTTCTTTTATGAAAGAAACAAAACACCCACAAAAGAAACAAGAAAGGAAACACCCACAAAAATTGAGCATGTTTTACCTAGGTTATTTTTTTAATCTTTCTGATTTTAATATTGCACCTTTTCTAGTGAATTTTGTATGTATCTGCTGTGAGTGACCAAAACCGTTATGTGGACTGAAGGGAGCAAAGGGCATGTAAAGAGAAGATTGGAACTGGGAAAGAACTGTTTCCTTTTATATCCAGTTCCCACATGAGCTCAAATTTCTGGACTGCCTCAGCTATCAGTCACAGTGACACTTCTAAACAAACTGGCTGCTGCTTGCACATAACTGTGGGCCTGCATCATTAACTGGCTGACGCTAACACAACCACAAGAAGCTTCCAGAGCAGAAGCATTGAAAAGGGCTAGAAGGAAACGCTTGGCAGGTCACTGTCATTGGCACCTGTGCAATGAAGCACCTGCTTGGCTCCATGTATATATTAAAAGGTGATGTAGGGGATCAGCATTTCTGTTTGCACATTGTGGATGATGCAACTTCCTCATCAGCAGTGGTACAACATGCTCCATGTTAATTGTAATAAGCACTGCATATAAGGCCATGTGCGCAGACACTCAGCAGCTGGGAATACCACTGGTGGTAAATAATTAGTGTTACGACTGTTCCAGAAAAAGACATGGCTGAGGCCAAAGAAACTTGCTTGTTTAGCATAATATCCTACTGTGAGTTGGAGTGGAATAAGATTTGAGACTGGTATGTTTCTCTGTTTATTATTCACTGTTATGTCTATGATTGCAGTGCAACATAAAAGTATGCATACATGCATGCACATACTGACAAACAATACACAAAAGTATGCATGCATGCCTACACATAGTGACTAACAATGATAATCATAACACTGAAAACTATCCAGAATGTAAAACATTTTACATAAATAAATGTTGATGTTACCTTGGTATGTGACTGCATTTTAGAAAATGTTACAGATGTGTACTTTTCATAGGCTATTATGTATGTACATATTTTTAACAATGAAAGTCCATGTGTATGTGTGGGTAAAAATTCCTGCTTGATGATGTCACTTCCAATAATGACATCAGTTCTGGTGGGTCCTCCTGACAGATTATCATTCTAAAAGTGGGCCCCAGGGTTCAAAGTTTGAGAACCACTGCTAACGATGGGCTTGATTGTGAACATGGGCTGAATTGTAGTCTGGGGCATTAATTTCAGTGTTTGATTGATGTTTAAATAAGCCTTAACCGCATTAACTGAAGGACTAGTGGCTTACATAGCTGTTATGAATAACGTCTTAAAAGAAATCTATAACTATGCTGAACATTAGAGCTGCAATATACGGTACATTGTAAACCTTAGCAAACAAGACACTAGGAGCCCAATCCTATTTTCCTACCACTGCTCTTGCAATTGTCTCCAAAACAGGTTGTATTCAGCAGGGGTGTGGTGGACTGGGAGGCTTAAGAGACAAATAAGAATTTAAATCCCTTTACACCTCTGTAAGCCTCCTGATACATCTCTGTGAATCAGAGGAGAGAAAGAGGGGAATTTGCAGGAATGGAGGATAAGATAGGTAGTTACCACTTGCCATAAGATTGTGATCCTATTTACACTTACCTAGGAGTAAGCTCCATTGATAAAAGTGGGACTTACTTCTGAGTAAACACATTGGTCTGCGTTATTAAATGCATTGCAAAATCACAACCATAAACCATAACCTGGCAGCTTGCAATTTCAGTAGTGGTCTCTGCTATTGAAAACTTACAATAAATGTTATATATATACCAATTAGTGTCGCTACTTGTGTTCAGTATGCAAGTGTTTTAGATCTGCATAACTGAAACATTTCTTCTCACACTCAGGCTACAATCCTAACAACACTTACTGTAGAGTAAGCCCTATTGACAACAAGGGGCCTTTCTTCTGAGTAGTCATGCATAGGATTGGGCTCCCAGACACAAAAGCCACAATCCTAAACAGTTTACTTAAAAGTTAGCCCTATTGTGTTTACTGGGTCTTACTCCCAGGAAAGTGTCTTTAGGATTTCAGTCTTACATTCTGAGTTGTCTTTCATTACGTTGGTGTCACCCAAATTCAGAAGCTTAAGAATTCAGAGATGTTGGAGAATAGAGACATTTGGTGAAATCATAGCAACTAGATGTGAGAGAGATATTGGACGCAATCCAGAGTAACTATGGGGAGTCCTTGCTCCGGTGTAAGAACAATTTGCTCTGGATTGCAATATGAATTTCCCATAGGTTTTCACTAGGAGATGCAGTAACTATGGGTACACACAATGTCTCTTACGTGCTCCCGTAGTTACTCTGGATTGTAATTATCATGGATCTGTCATTTGATCCAAAGAGACAAATAAGATGGCAAAAAACATTTTCTGGGAACAGTTTACTCAAGGTTGCTCATCTGTGAAGGTTCCCAATTATTCTTTGTTGTTGTCCATCTTCACAGAGCCAGGTCTTAACGGACGCTATTTTTTTACCCCACTAATTGAAAACTTCACTGTACTCTGCAATCTAGGCAAGATCTAACGAGAGTGGAGCAAACAAAATGGTAAGCAAAAAGAATAGCATTCATGCTAAAATGTTAGTGTTTTGGCTTGACAGCAGATTCTCATGCACAACAGGATACACAATACTCCACATGCAAATGTAAATAGATCTGTCAAAAAGATGGTTGGCAAAGAGGCAGTAACATACATTTAGAAAGGGGTGAAAACATGTGGAAGACATTTTAGAAATATTGATTTAAAGTGTAGCAATGTTTCTACATGAATCTGTTGGGGAAATCAGTTTCTCTGTAGAAAGCCAGACAGCAGAGTTTGTTGTGTGTTGGATTGTTTTTGCTGATAGATTTTTTACAAGTAGCACTACAATCTTGCAGAAGATACATTTTCTGCACCAAAGATGAGGCAAACATTATATGTTCTCAATGATGTTTAATAATAAATAGAAGGTATACAAGCAACATGGCAACTGAGAAATTATCCATCCTGTTATTTGTTCCAAGTTTCTGTTGCAGAGGTTAGGAACAGTTCTAATTTGAGTTTCCCAGCTGCCTTGGATTTTCTTTTTCAAGGAAGAAAGACATATATTTATATATAAATAAATAGGCAGGCTGAGTTCTGCCCTATATCCAGCATAAAATAGGTGCAAACTGGATGTTCAACAAGCACCTGTCGGAGATGCTATAATTTAGGAGATTTTCTGCAACAGGCAGAGGGTTGATCTAGATGTCCTTTCAATGCTATGATTCTATGAATGCAATTTAGAGCAAGGAGAGTTTGGTCTTCTTACCCTGTGTCATGCATCAGCCACTCCTATGGGGCTACTCAGATTTCTCACCATAATTTTTTGGGTGCAAATTCTAGTCAGTGATGGGCCCAGCCTGGCCCAACAACTGGCTCATTGGAAGTGGGCGGGCCAGGCTGGGGTCAGGGGGAGGGGCTGGGGTCAGGGGCGGGGAGCGGAGGCGCTGCGGGTGGGCGGGGCAAGGGACGGGCCCCAACCCTTGTGCCCTGCGCTAAGCTTAGCGCAGGCGCAGTGGATCCTGAACCTTCATAGGCTGAGGGCACAGTCCTAACCAATTTAGGCCAGCACAACACATCTGTCTCCCTGCTCCCGTGGTGTAGGGAAGGCCAGTACATGTCTGTGCTCTGGCCTAACCCCATCCCCCCAGGAGTGTGGGACATGTGCCGGGACTTATGTCTGCCTAATCAGGGTTGGGATTGCAGTCTCAATGTGTGATCCTTCTACAAATATTTCCAGTATTATTTATGGATGTTAGTGCAGTTGTAGTAATGTTAGTACCAGTAGTTCCATAAATCATTGCAGTTCTGCAGTCACTGCATTTCAACAAAACCCTGACTGACTCCAGATTTATGTTTAAAGCACTTTTTACCTGTTTTCTTGTAGATGCTTTGTTTAAAAAACTTTGTGGAGGGTCTGCTCACAACTTTCCAATTCATACTTGAAAACATTGAGGAAAGGTTGGAGGAAGGAAGGGAAAATAGTGTTCTTAATTTTCATTTGTGGCCTGCTGGACTCCACTAAAGATTATTTGCAGCACAGTATGGTTCTGTGATGCATAGTCATTTATTTGCGTCCCATCTTTATGCCAATATTTTAGCAGGAATTTCCAAACAGAAAAGCACATAAATTTATTTACATTGAGCATTGGGTGGTTTGTTCAAGGTCACTCAGGGGTTAATGAGCAGAATGTCACCATTAATTCAAAGTATGCTCTGCATCTTCTGTATTCTTTTCTCTTTTCTTTAGCAGGGGCAGAGTAACTGGCCCTCCACATCACAGCAATGTCTGTTCTAGTGGCTTCTGCTGGTGTTCTTTTTGCACTTTAGATTGTGAGCCCTTTTGGGACAGGGACCCATTAGCTATTAATTAGCTATTAATTTTTTCATTTTCTTGTAAACCGCTTTGTGAACTTTTCAGTTGAAAAGCGGTATATAAATACTGTAGATGTAGATATATTCAGTAGCATAGCTGTGGGGAGGTCAAAATGGTAAGTACTGGAACAGCCACAATGCACTGTTTAAGTGCCTCCCATTTGCTGATGGAACAATTCTGGGCAGTGATGACAAGATGCAGCCACTTCCCCAATTAAACAGCATCTCCTATGCCAGTGGTCTTCGGCCATTTCAGCCCGGGACCCCCTTTCAATCTTTGGAATCTGCCCAAGTCCCCCCCCCCCATCAAACTTGCTACCTCCAATCCAGGACACACGGCTATAAAAGAGGACCTGTCCTGGAAAAGGGGGACATTGGTCACTCTGCCCCAAGTCCCCATGCTCTCTCCCACCCCACCTTCCCCACCCCATAGGTCCTCCCTTATCCCCAACTTCCCTCAAGCCCCCAGACTCTCTCTCATCCCACTGCCCCAAACCTCCCCACATGTGCTCTCAAACACACACAATCACACACACACCTTTCATTCCATTCACTCATTCACACACCCACAACACACATAAATGCATACCCACCCCATGCACTCACACACAACCCATGCACTCACACACACATACACCCCATGTTCCTGGGAGAAGGCAGACTTAGGGTGCAATCCAGAGTAACTATGTGGAGTCCTTGCTCCGGAGTAAGAACAAGTTACTCTGGATTGCAATATGAATTTCCCATAGGTTTTCACTAGGTGGTGCAGTAACTACGGGTGCACGTAATGTCTATTATGTGCTCCCGTAGTTACTCTGGATTGTAGGCTTAGAAGGCTCCTGTCAGGGCTCAGGCAGTGCCTGCAGCAACATGCCCTTGTGGAGCAACGGGGAGGGAGGTCGGCTGCACTCCCTCCCCTTCCCAAGCCTGGCTGTCCCTTCTTTCTGAGAGCTACCCTCAAAATGTAGGCAACCCAAGAAACTCGGGTTTCTTATGTTATGTAGAACATAACAAAATAAAAGCTCAAAACTCTTGTGTATATTGCTTTCATGTACTTAATTTAAACACCATATTACTGAACCTTACATTTAAAATTATTACATATACAATTTATTACAAATAATTTATTAATTCCAAGCAGGCTATAGGCTACCTGCTGACAAAGAAAAGAAGGACAATGAATTTTATTTTTCCGGGATACATGGATAAAAAGAGGTTGTGTCCTGGAGAAAGAGGACATCTGATCAAAAAATAAATAAATAAAGCCTTAAACACCCCCCACCCAAAAGCATTAAATCCCCAGAGGGATAAGGACAGAAAATTAGGCTTAGAGAGAGGGAGAAAGAAGAGTTTAGACTATTTTTACAAATAAGATTTTTTAAAAAAAATAATAATTTCACATTACCTGTAGAGATAGTTTCTATCATTTTCTGTGTTGGGAGGCTGCCTTGATAGGTTTTCATAGCTTCCATGGACTTTATATTCTGATTTGACATCCTTTTTATCTGTACAGTGTGTTTGAATAATACTAATTTTTTTGATAGAAAACATTTTGCAGTGCACCTATTCTGCTTAAAAATGTAAAGGTGATTCCTGCAGGTTGCTCTGCTAGTTGTGACCGACTCTAGGGTACTGTGCTCATCCTGTTTCTAGAGCCATAGAGCCATTGTTGTTCCATGGACATGTGGCCTGAATGCACAAGGACCGCTGTTACCTTCCCCCCGAAGTGGTAGCTATTTATCTACTTGCATGTGCATTCTTTTTAACTGCTAGGTCAGCAGGAGCTGGGCTAAGGATGGGAGCTCATCCCATGTTGCAGTACTTGAGTCTCGAACTGCTGACCTGCCGATCTTCAGGTTGACGGGCACAGCGCCTTTAACCACTAAACCAATGGCAGCCCATTCTGCTTATAGCTCCCTATAATCAGAGTCTGCAAAGGTTCTGATTACACTGCCCAACAGTGGTTTTGTATCCGAGTTTTTGTGAGCTGATTCTACGTATATATTTAGTGTGCTGATTTCAAATATAACAGTAATTTTTGCCTATTAGCTCTCGTTTTTGAGATATAAACTTCATGGCACCCTGTGGCAAATTAGACTTGATTGACAGATGCATAAAGTCTCATTAGTGCTGTATCTCAAAAAGTATAGCTAATAGAGAAAAACTGTTTACATATTCGGAATCAGCACGGCCAATGTACCCAAAATCACTTCTAACATTCCAGGAAACAAACAAACAAAATTTCTTGTTGCACAATGTTATCAGTTATTATTTCATTGCTGGTGGCTGATGTCATTGGAGTCTTTCCAGATCTGAAATTATATCTCAGGCTTGGTCTATGAAAGCAGTGGACTGTTTTCAGAGAATGTTCTGAAGCTAAGAAGGTTTCAGTATCTGGTTTGTGTCTGGATGAGAGACCACCCAAGAATCCCATATATGCACTTGTGAGTTACCGGTGCATGATGGAGAAAGAATATAAACAGAACCAATATAGAACAAATGAATGAGGTGGTTTAATGAATGGCATCACTTTAGATGGAAATAATATTTCTGAATGTTCCCCCCCACATAAATATATCAAGCATAGCACAACTGCCACCTCTCCAACCCCCACCCAAAACACCTGCCTCCTGCCCCCCAATCCTATTACTGACCAAGATGTACCCCAGTGGAATGTGCCCATGGTGGCAGGATGTGTTTGTCACACCTCTGTGTGCTGGCTGATCTCCTCCTATGAGTGGCATAGGAGTGCTTTGCAGCACTTTTGCAACACTTATGGGCCTCCATCACAAGAGACTTACAGTACATGGGGGGGGGGGAGGATTCTGCTGTAAGTGTTTGTGCATATCAGTAAGAATTCAGTCATAGAATCTCCACCCGCACCCAAAATGATACTCTAGTATCAGTATATCAAAGTGATGCACAAAGTGATACACGCCTTGTTTACTGCCAAATTTGCACAATAATACCTAGATCCATTCCGCTAAATGTTACTGCAAGCAGAGAATAACCTAAGACCTATTCTATTTTTTTATAGCCCAGTCTACAATAGATTTAAACTGCTGGGATTTCAGCCAATTTATTTCCACTTGTGCCCAGAGGGTAAAGTGGCATAAATCCAAATCTTTCTGCTCGAATGGCTGGCAAATTGTGGTGCGTAGAATGTTGACTATTATGCAGTCCTGTTTGAAAAAGGAGTGTTTTCTTCTTTCTTTTTTAATGGGCAGAGGATTGCATTTCAGTTTAATGCTCCTTCTGATACAAAGCCATTTTGTTACCTTTCTTACCTCACTTTATAATCTCTTGTTAAATTTGATCTTCAAAGTGGCCTTTATATGCTTGTCAGCCTTCTAAGAATATTTTTCTAATGATAAACAAACATGAATTAAAACACCTAGAAACCGTGTTGGTGGAACCTCTCCCCCCATTTTACAGAGCATATACCATAACATAAAATATAAATTGTGAAAATTTTGAGAAATTACCCAGAAAAGGGTAGAATCAGAGTTAAATGATAAATTTGGATAAACTGGCGGAATTAACATGTCATTGTGAGAATAAAATTTCAAGAATATTTGTGGGCCTGTGGGATGGCTGAGCACTGGTAGGCACCTCTGGGCACTGCTGAGCACCAGGGACTGGCACTGGGCACCACTTGCAATGACAGGCACCAGAGGGTACCAAGGACAGTGGCAGGCAGCACCAGGCACTGGTGGGCATCCCTACTGTGCATTAGGCACCACAAGCAGTGGGTACCACCAGGTAGCATGTGCCAGAGGGCACCAGAGGGAACCAGTTGGCAGTGGGCATCACCAGGTACTGGGCATACCTACCAGGCACCACTGGGCACCATCCAGCACAGAGAGAATATGCTCCCAAAATTAGCAACACCTGCAGTCACCAGTGGGCACCACAGGGCACCACCAGGCACACCTACTGAGCACCAGGCAACAAGCACCAACGGGCAGCTGGCACCAGTGGGCAAAACCAGGAACTAAATCATTTCATGGAGTCTTACATCACAGGAGGAATATGCTCCCCAAATTTCATGATTCTAGGTCCAAGGGTTGGTGCTGGGTGTTGATTAGTCAGTTTTCAATGTTAAGTAGAGGTCAAAAACACATTGTACCCCTTTTCACCCTCTTAGAGCGAAATTTTGGCAGGAGTAGTTATGAAGTAGTTAGTCAATATCAATGGTTCCCAGCATTTGGGAGCCCATGGACCACTGAGTCAAACATTGGAATTGTCATACCCTACAATCCAGAGAAACAAAGGGAGCACGTAAGAGACATTATGTGTACCCGTAGTTACTGCATCACCTAGTGAAAACTTATGGGAATTTCATATTGCAATCCAGAGCAAATTGTTCTTACACCAGAGCAAGGACTCCCCGTAGTTACTCTGGATTGTGCCCATAGACTAATTAGACCCCCCCCCATCCCCATCACACAAAAAATACAATACAATTTGGTAGTCCATGAAGGTGCACTCAGCAAGATACTTGAAATGCCAGCTGTAAGAGGTCCATTCTCCATCATCTCTGGTGGTCCATCGGGAACCATCTCACCAAGCAAGCACTCCCCCACGGACGACTATGGACCACTAGAGAGAGCAGAGAATGGACTACTCACAGCCACAATTGACACTTTGGTGGTCCATGGTGGTGCACTCTGTGAGACCCTGAAAGTTATCAAAAGTGATAATCCCTTTTTTTTTGAGACCTCACAGACCACTTCTCAGGGTAGCACAAACCACCTATAGACCAGGGACCACAAATTGGGAACCATTGGTCACAATAAACCTTACAGAGAAAAAAATGTAAATATAACAACTCTTTCTAAAAGCACCAGAAACAGAATGGTGTGGTCCATTTTTTTAAGCAAAAAAAAAAAAAAAAACCTGTGAAAATGTGATAAAGGGCAAAATCTATAAATATAAATCTAAAATAAAATAAATAAATCTAGAGTAACTATGGAGAGCCCTTGCTCCAGTGTAAGAACAATTTGCTCTAGACTGCAATATGAATTTCCCATAGGTTTTCACTAGGTGGTGCAGTAAGTACCGGTACACATAATGTCTCTTACGTGCTCCCATAGTTACTCTGGATTGTAGGGTAAATGTGATTTATCAAAGTACTTATGTGTTAGATTTCTGAACCTAACTATTGGTTCTAAGTGGGTTGTGGGCTAATTAGAACTTTCAAAATTTAAACTGACAGTTGAGTTGGGTCAGTTGGAACTGTCGGTTGGAGGTGCCAGTTGGAGCTCAGATGTCAGTCAGAGCAAGGGTGAGCTGTGAAGCTCTGCAATACTGATAAACTATGAAATGTTTTAGACTGAAGGACTTGAATTTATGTGTATGACCTAGATGCTCTTGAACTACTCTGAATTGTAAATACAGTTAATATAAAACTACTCTGCTGTGTATGTCTTCACTCTTGTGGCCCATAAACAGTCACATGACATCAATTGGTTAACATCCTGACAGTATGGATAATGAGTACGTGCGTGTAAACAGCTTTTAAAAAACCATTATATTTCAGTTAAAACAGGTAAAACACACTTGTCCTAGTTTTATTTGCAACTGAAACGTTGCATCTGATTTTCAAGGGTCAATTTAAAGAGATTGGAGGGGGGAAAAAACCTTTCATGGTACAAAATTCAGTTTGCCTCATTTAATTTGTATACGCCATGAACCTTGACATTTCTGTTGTGCAAATACACAGTACATAATGAATGAAACACTTTACAATGGCAGACGTGAAGGACACATTCTTAGAAAATCTCGCTTCTACTTCAACCTGTGGCTAAATTGGGCTAAGTTGGGGAGGAAATGAATGTTTGTTAGATGACGGAAAAATCAAGTATTATAGGAGAATTTCAGTGGTGAAAACACATTAAGAGAAGCAGTTTAAATCTGCTAAGTTCGACTTTAAAGAAGAGAGGGAAGCATTATTCAGAGAGATTTATATCAATTCCTCTGTCATTTCTTTATCCTTTTAGTGGATGCTATAGAACAGTGGCTCTCAATCTTTTAGCACCAGTACCCACTTTTAGAATGAAAATCTATCAGGACCCACCAGAAGTGATTACATGATTGGAAGTGACATAATTAAGTAGGAAAATTTTCAACAATCCAGGGCTGCAATCCTGCCCACACTTACCCAAGAATAAGGCTGCAATCCTAAACACACTTTCCTGGGAGTAAAACTCATTGAGCACAGTTGGGCTTAATTCTGAGTAGACATGGTTAGGATTGTGCTCTTGCCCTACAGTCCAGAGTAACTACGGGAGCACGTAAGAGACATTACGTGCACCCGTAGTTACTGCACCTCCTAGTGAAAAGCTATGGGAAATTCATATTGCAATCCAGAGCAAATTGTTCTTACACCGGAGCAAGGATTCCCCATAGTTACTCTGGATTGTGCCCTTACTCTGGAATCCAATATGAATTTCCCATAGGTTTTCACTAAGTGGTGCAGTAACTAGGGGGGCACATAAAGTCTCTTACGGGCTCCTGTAGTCACTCTGGATTTGGGGGTAAAACACTAAAATATTTTACTTTCTTTTTATATTACTATTTATACACTATGGCTGAAATCCTAACCTGCTGTTAGGCCAGCCTAAGCTTTGCCATAAGTCCTGTGCTGACCTGGGAGTGTCACAAAAGTGTCGTAGGACAGTTCTGTGCCACTCCTGTGGCAGGGTTAGGCCCGTGCAAAGACATGTGCTTCCTTCCCTACCTCACCATGGGAAGAAATTTCTTAGGATTGTGCCCTAAATTGCTTATTATTAAATGTAAAACTATTACTTATAATTTATTTTATATTATTTATAAATTATAAAAAGGATCCTTGCTGTCTGTGCAAAAGGAAAAGGAGGAGAGTGGAGATTTTTTCCAGGATACAATGCCAAAAAAAGAGGACAAATCCTGGAAAATCGGAACATTTGGTCACACTGGTCTCCCTCCAATTTAGGGTCCTTCTCTGTGACATCCTTAGTTTATGGTATCCATAATTTTCAACAATGTTTGTCCATGGGTATGTGTCAAAAATTGGTCTGGGCTCAGGGCCCAGTTCCATCCTATTTTCCTGTATAATGTGCAGCCAAACAAAAATGGCATGTATTACCTCCTGAGGTGGGGGGATATACATGGAGGCTGTCTCAAGATAAAGGAATATTTGTTCCCCAATGTCTGGGCTGCAGTGGGGCTGCATTGGGGTTGAAATGTTGAACAGGACTGGACCCTCAGTTTAGTTCTGTGTTTGGTTTCAGTGCAAGATAGTGCAAAATGACTATGCACATGAAATGAATTTACACATGACTGAAAATTGGTACAGGCTGACTGGAAACTGAAGCTGCCTGAGGAAAATGTGAAAATTCACTTTCTGTTTTTGCTATCTCCAAATATGGCTTTCTTGACTAACTCTTCCTTAGTGCAAGATATGCCTATTTTCTCTGTTTTGCAATTATAATTTCAGTTTTAAATTGTAAATATGGCCTAATTCACCTCACCTATCTTTCTGTGATAGTGTGGGGAGGTTGGCATATGCCTTTGCAGTGGCCTAACCCCCCACCCCACCCAAGAGTGGGGCAGAAGTGTCTTAGGATGCAATCCAGAGTAACTGCCGGGAGTCCTTGCTCCGACATAAGAACAATTTACTCTGGGTTGCAATATGAATTTCCCATAGGTTTTCACTAGGTGGTGCCATAACTAGGTCGACATAAATGTTTCTTATGTGCTCCAGTAGTTACTCCGGATTGTAGGGATAATGCACTTTTGTGACACCCTCAGGTCAGCACAGGACTTATGCTAGGGCTTAGGCTGACCTAAGGGAAGGTTAGGATTGCAGCCTAAATTTTGAAAAAACAGATAAATCTGAAAACGTGAAGTGACATGGCCTGCGCTTTCCTCCCCCCACCCAAATTTTCAAACTAGATTAAGAAGAAACAACAAGAAGTAGTGGGCTTTTTAGAAGCCAACAAGATTGACTTCAAAGAAATGGACATAGCCTGTGATGAAGATAACCGGAAATGGATGAGAGAGAATGTTCCGGGTGAAAAGAAGCCACAGAATGGAATCCCTCTT
This sequence comes from Cryptoblepharus egeriae, assembly GCA_030015325.1. Lineage (NCBI taxonomy): Eukaryota > Metazoa > Chordata > Lepidosauria > Squamata > Scincidae > Cryptoblepharus > Cryptoblepharus egeriae. The sequence goes on along the minus strand of JAREYC010000005.1, from coordinate 48,688,822 downwards.
CCTCCACAAATATTCAATGAGGAACAGTATTGTGGGGTAAGAATCTGACATTTCTAAGATACATGTTTACCATTTTTAGAAAATACGTATGTACATGTATGTTGTGAAAATTTTGTAAAATGGGTTCTTGGAGCAACATTGTTCATATTAATTTTAAGTCCCTGGCCTAACCTAATTTACAAAATGTTTCTAAAGAAGTGAAAGGAAAATACAGAATGAGGATGTGTTACTGCAACTGTGTCATAACTTAGTTGTTTGGGCCATCTGGAGTTGTTTGCAGGCAATTTTGCATTATATACCCCTTGTCCACATATGCTTTTTGACTGTGAATGGCTGTGACCTAGATTTTGTGAGTAAAATTCATCTAAAACACCCTCTTGGCATAGAGTTTAACTGGATACTGCCATTTTAAAATCTCTTCCGGTTTCACATTTTTGTGGTTTGTAAAGGATGGTGGAGACATGGTCATGGATGTCAGCATCAGCATGGGTGTCCAGGCCCTGGGGCTGGTGCCCACCATATGTAGCTCTGGGTGTGTGATTGGAGAGCTAGTTGACCTGTTACTTTCTTGTCCTTCTCCCTCTTTATACCCAGAAATCTCATGTGCAGCTTCATTGTGGCATTGGAGTAGAAATGCTTGCAGATGGTTTGGTTGTGTCCTGGCATATGTTGGGGCATGTGTGGACAAATACTGATGGCATGTGTGCCCCCATCTGGGGGAATCAGCAATTTGACCTGCAGCATGAGGGTGATGCACAGGGGTTCTGGTGGTTGATGGCATATGTGGTTGCCCACCTGTTATCATAGTGACCATTGTCTGAGGCAATATGCCTTTCCTGGTCCCTCTGGTCATATATTCTGCTGTTGGCTTGGTCCTCTGCAGGTCACCTCAGGTATAGTTTATGGTGCTTCCTGGGGTCTTGCTCCTAGGAAGATGTGTTTGGGATTGTTGTTCATTATGAATTCTCAGAATGGCCTTCTCAAGCTTCCCTGACAAAGCTTGAATGGCTGTCAGGCTTCCAGCAGGGGATGGGAGAGCCAATGAGTTATGTGGGAAGGCTCCAGTCTTCCCATCAGCGTCCCTGGCAAGGTGCTATGAGAGTGTCTTTTATTATTGGTGCTGACGTCTTTACAGCCTCAGTGCCTGTAGAAGAGGTGGTCTAATTATGGCCAGCTCAGATGGGACTGAGCTGTATGGGACAATTATTCACCATCCAGCAATGTGTGTGCTAGAATGGTAGATTTCACTCAGCTCTTCAGTTGCTTCCTTTAGCTGTCTAAGTACTTCAGATTTTCTGTGGTGGGTATCAGAGCTTGTTAAAGTGTGTACATTTTTTGAAACACACTCTCTCTCCCTTCCCTCTCCCCCCCCCACTGTTCCTGTTGTTTTGTTGCACTGACAGCTGTATTACATGGCATACATGGGGGAGGGGAGAAATCTACAATCATCCCCTTTGAAATCTGACTTTTGTACATTCTTAAGGCCAGTAATATAATGATACATTACAGTTTTAAAATGTTCTAGAATAGAGTTATGAAAAGAAATCCCCCAGTGGGTATACATGAGATGCCTTTACCCCTTCAAAGACATTGCTGCAGTTTTATAATCTCTTTGTTCTGTGCTTACCTTTCCATCAAAAGCTCTACAGTTAACATAAATGCAGGTGTTCCCCGTGTCTATTCTGAATCCTCTTCCAAATATATTTGTAATTTACTCTTTCATTAAGCTCTTTCTCTTACTAACTTAAACATCTGTGTTTATTTGAACATGTAACTACTGTACCTATATTTCTGATAAAAAAGAACAGTATGTGCTTACCAACTCTACCTATTGAATAAATGCAGTTCTTATTTTATCACCAGGGTACCATTTGTTAGTGTGTATCTAATGGCAACTAATCGTTTAGCATATCCTACAAATGTATTTGGAATGCCACATTTTGTAACTGTGATAGAAATCATGTTTTTTCATATACCGCTAATTTTTGAAATTCTGAACATTACAATCTTTGGGACCTAAATTTGTGCAAAGTGTGAAAACACTTAGGGCATCACCAGTCCCGTTCAGGTACTTTTAATTCCTACAGATTTGAGTTGGAAAGATTTAGGATCCAATCAGGGTGACCAGATGTCATAACTGCAATAAGATAAGACACCTCAAAAGGCAGGACATTCTCCCCTCCAAAAAGTAGGGTATGACAAGATGGGTGAAATCCAGAGTAACTATGGGGAGTCCACGCTCTGGTGTAAGAACAATTTACTCTGGATTGCAATATGAATTTCCCATGGGTTTTCACTAGGGGGAGCAGTAACTACGGGTGCACGTAATGTCTCTTACATGCTCCCATAGTTACTCTGGATTGTAGCCAGTGTCTCTTACGTGCTCATGTAGTTACTCTGGGTTTAGCTGGATAAAAGCTAGTAGAAACACTGATGTATTGTTTCATGTGGGTTGTTTTAGTACTGTTACCTATTGTTAAATTTATAATTATAGTACTTATAGGGTGCTATGGCAGGAAGAGTTTCATGGGGCTAGACTCAGAAATAATCCCACTGCAGGGATCTCTCTGTGTGTGTATGTGTACCTGTGTGTGTGTGTGTTTGTGTGCCTGTGTGTGTGTGTGTGTGTGTGAGAGAGACAGAGAGAGAGACAGAGAGAGAGAGAGAGAGAGAGAGAGAGAGCACTTAAACACTCTCCATAGGCAGGGTGACCACATGACCAGAAATTTCTAGATTTGTCCTCTTTTTTAGTTTCTTGTCTGGTGTCCTCCAAAAGGGCTTCATTTTGGCTTCATTTTGGAACTTTGCAATGGTAGGCGGTATTAATCATGTCATATCTCAGTGCGTTCGTATTAAAGAGCAAAATCCAATGCAAAAATTGGTTTTGAAATATCTCATTGCTATCAAATGTTATTGCAAAAAACCTAAAAAATGCATTGAGCTCTATGGGAAAGTGAAAGTGCACTTTCATGGCTTTACTCATGAGTAGGAAAATGTGCCATTGTCCACTGGAAAGGCCAGGCTGAGAGGAATCTTAGATGTCCTCCTTTTGAGGTTTGGGCATCTGGTCACCTTGCTATAGGGCAAGGGGGGGGGGAGAATAGTAGGGAAATTAGGGTGACAGAATGGGGAAGGAAGAGGGAACAGGAGGGTCAAAAGCAGCAGGTGTCAGGCTTTGCAGGATGACCCCTTCCTAGGGAGAAACTATTAACGAGATTGTAGCCTAATACTATGCAGGATTACATGATTACATACATTTACATGGCAGTAGGGCTGCCAAGTATTGGATCACCCTGGAAAGTCTCGAAGCTGCTGCCTGTGACTCTCCTGCTCTCTCCTGACCCTTCCTCAGCCCCTTTGCTAACTGGGCACAAGGCACTTTTTCACTCTTTTATTTAGCAGGGGAAGAGTAACTGGCACTCCTCACCCTAGTAATGTCTGTTATAGTGGCTTCTGCTGGTGTCCTTTTTGCCCTCTTCCAGCTCTTCAAAGTTATACACCTCAGGAGCAGGAATAAATCTGAGTAGACCTATAGGGGTCCATGATAAGGCAGAGTAAAAATGGAAGTGTTGGCAAAAATTTTGAGTCCTTGGCCAGCCCAACTGCAACCCCTGCCTCTCAACTTCAGAATATGGTACAGCAGCCCACAACCTCTGGATACAGCCAGCTACTCCAACCAATTCCTCTTATCCACCGTCCACTACAGGTACTGCTGTATTGCATTACAGGTACATGCTGTATCTCATGCTGCAGCTGTTACTGGTTGTCAGGGTCTCCTGTGCTTCCTTATAAGGCAGTGACCAAAGCTGTTCCTTGTTCAGTGGGATCTGAGGTAGGTCTCCTTGGGAGCAAACCCTCCCCAGGTGCCATTTACTTGGTGTTCAGCAGCCTGTGGATTTGGCACAACTTTCTGCTCTGGATACAGCCTACTTGGAGCAGCCCACTTGGGCCATTCTCACTGCCCTAACTCTGGATTGCACCCTTATTTTATTTTCTCTGTAAACTGCTTTGTGAACTTTTTGCTGAAAAGCTGTGTATAAATTGATTAATTGATAATATATATTAATTGTACTTCCCATTTTCAGTGTGTGGAGAGAGGCTGTGGAGTCTAGTGCTTTCAGCACATGCTTCCTATGAACATCTTGTTTATAGCTGAATATTTTTATTCCCTCTCTAGGATTTTGAGTCCTTTTTCTGTGCAAAAGAAGAAAATATTATTTATACATTCCTTGGCCTTGCTCCTCCACCAGGCTCAAAGGTATGATTTTATGTTCCATGTTGGGATGTATTAATCTTGATTTTGTAATAGATAATATATGATTCAGCATGTCACAAAATGAAAATTGCAATCCAGGCACCCCTCCCCCCCAAAAAGAAAGAAAAGGCGTAGGCATTGCAGGCATAGACAACATCTCAAGGATATAATTTTCAGCTTATGTGGGGAAGAACAAGTCTCCCCTTGCAATATATCCTGATCCTAACCACAGTTGCCCTGCCTGCCTGCTTCTAGTGAAATGGTTTGCAGCACACATTTGGGTGCATATGAGTTTCTAGTATCTAGTTTGACCGTAAGAAAACAAAAACTCTTATAGAGTCCATGGTATATGGGAAATTTAGAAAAAGGACATCTCATCTGGGTGTGCACTGCAGTGCCTCTTGGCCATTGCCTGAGAAGCAATCTGTCATGTTGCCAAGTTGGTATGCCAAGTTAGAAGGAGATTCCCCCTCCTTTTGATACAAATATGTAATTTGAAACAGTGGGTATGAAGGACAGCTGGTGTGCTGAAAGGATAGTGTGATATCTCTGTTGTCAAGATTCCTTGTTATGGCCAAAGCAATTCTGAAGTTCTTCTATGTCATAATAAGCAATGAGATGAATCTATGAAAAGAAAAAAAATCAGGAAGTGTATAGAGTGCAGTCCTAAACAATTCAGCTGGCACAGCTCACCCATATGATGTCTATGCACTGGTCTAATCCTTTCAGAAATGGTGCAGAAATACACTTTTACAACACTCCCAGGCCAGCATAGGACCTGGATTTATGCCAGCCTAATTGGGGGTTAGGATTGCAACCTATGAGAACAAGGTAAAATCACTGGCTTAAATTTTACTCCATCTTGTAGGTCGTAGCTATTTTGCAGCAACTATGGGAATGGAACTAAGGGTACAATCCTAATCTAGGCTGGCACAACTCATCGGTTCCTGTGGTGATTTAGGGAGGCAAGCAGAACTCTCCCAAGAGTGGCACAGAAGTGTCTTATGACACTTTTGGGCGACATGAGGACAGGAGGCTAAAAAAGAGGACAAATTCAGAAATTTACCATCATATGGGAACCAATGCAGGGTGACCCTACCAGGCCCAATGGTGCCTTGGTAGGGATGCCCAGTAGAGATGGTCAGTTTCAGTGGTGCCTGCTGTTTGATGGAGATTATGCTAGTGATGCCACTGCTTTTAGGCTCTGTGTATGATGTTTAAATTTATCCTATATGGGAGGAGGTCCATCATGGGGTGACATAATGAGCTTTTACATTTGGTGACATAAACCCTAGTAATGCATCTGCCCATGGAAATGCATCTTTTCCCATGCAGAAGTTCAAGATGAAGCTTGAACTTCTCTCACCTGCTCCCTTCCATACCTAGCATCCCTTCTTCTCCCTTGCATGCTATGGCAAACAAGACTCCAGGTGGCTGAGGAAGCATAGGAAAAGAAAGGTCTCCTCCTGCATCAAGGGATTTAAAGGTACAGTATATGAATGTTCTCCAGGATGCAGTTTGGCAGTTGTGCAAGTTGAGCTCATCATTGCAGCATTTTGTGCTTGTTTGAAAATCTCTGCATATCCTAGCTCCATCTGTTCAGTATCTGCAAATCTGAAATGTTGTTTGCATTCCTTCTCGCAGGAAGGGTGGATTACGGAGGAGGCAGAGAGTGTGCCGAATGGAGAAGTTGAAGGAGAAGAGCACAGTGCTGCAGAAGTAAAACAATGCTTTATACTCTTTCATATAACAACAGACACTTTAGTGTTTTCTGGAATATCATGCAATTTTCTTTATTTGCTTTGCCTTATCTTTTGTGTGTGTGTGTGTGTGTGTGTGTGTGTGTGTGTGTGTGTGTGAGAGAGAGAGAGAGAGAGAGAGAGAGAGAGAGTAGCATTAAAGGCAATTTTTAAGTAAAGGCTTACTGTTATGCATCAAAGAAAAGACACACCATTCAGCCAATAATGAACCATGCTGAACACTGGACAATAGTTTATTTCCTAATGCTATATTCAATGCCTGGTTGCATCCGGTTTTGGTAGCATGTCAGCCAGTGTGGATGAACCCCTGAACAGACTGTAAACTCATCAGCCAGGGACTGTGGTTGAAAAACCATGCTTTCGTTCTACAGAAACTCTGTGTAAACAGCTTCCCAGTATGATTCAGATTGCTCCAGCGTGTCAATCCTGCAGAAAAAAGAGCATGACCTTGCAGAGGTAATGCAGCAAAGTGTATGCTGAAGAAATGGCACCAACTTATTGTTTTAATGGAATAGTTAATCAACAGATGTACTCAGTTTCACCAGATTTGCTCAATGCCTTTAAGAAGTGAAGGTTGACTATAAATCATTTTAATGTACTGACTGTTTTTTCACTTTCTCTCTATGGCCTTCTGATGTTACTCATGCTGTTTTTTCCTTTGTTGTCAGGAGACTGAAAAGACTGAAGGTGCTGAAGAGAATGAGGCTCACACAGAAGACATTGCTGATGCTGAAGAGGATGCTGCTGAAGCCCCAACAGAACAAGTACTATTCCTCTTTCCATTCTTGTTCAAAAGCTTTCTAAGACCTGCACAATTATTGAAGTCACACCTCAGAAAACGACATGTTTAGGAGTGGACATGCAGTCACAACATCCATTGGAGGGGAAGTGCAATCTGGTGACCTGGAAGAAGGAACCCAGTTGGCCCAATCCATCCAAGATCAACAAACAATTTTCAAAGGAAAATGGTTTTATTGTCCACCAGCTTGTTTAACCCTGCAGATTTAAATTTCACAATTGTTGTGGATTGAAATCCAGACTTGAGCTGAAGGTGTTGACAAGACTTATAATACATGACTGATAGGGAAGGATTGAAGAGATATAATCAGGATGGTGTTTCCTTTGTATGAAATGGAAGTTCCCCTGCTATTCCCCATTCTGGGTATCAGAATCCATGCTCCTCTTTTACAAGTGGGAAATAATGAAATACTATCACATGGGTTTAAACATTTTCATTAAGCTGATAGGCCTCAAGCACTAATTCATTGTAGATTTCCACACTGATTTCCAGCACCAAAAGAGATTGAGTAAAGCAGGAGTGATTGGGACAGACAATGTGAGGCAACAGGAGCGGCAAAAAATTATGATAGATTAGATTAGGTTTATTGGCCAGGTATGAATGGCGAGGTATGAATACCTGGAATTTGACTTCGGCCAATGGCTCCAGTACATACCAGAACCAACTCACAAACAACAAACAATGAATACAGAAGAACATATAAAAATTCAAATCAAATTAGAATACTGCCTTGATTTTTCCAATGGTCACCTCAGCATAATTATGAGTTCAGCAACTTACAGGCACAAGGAAAAACATAATTATGAGTTCAGCAACTTATAGGCACAAGGAAAAACATCCTTGTGCCTAGATGTTTTCATATACAGAGTCCTATATTGGCGTCCAGAAGGAAGATCAAACAAGTTGTATCCAGGGTGCAAAGGGTCTGCATTACTCACTGCTCTCTTCTTGACCCAAGCAGTATATTTATCCTCCATAGAGGGCAGGCTGACTCCAATTATTCTCTCTGCTGTTCTTACTGTCCTTTGGAGCCTTTCCTTATCCAGTTTGGTTGCTGTGGCAAACCAGACAGTGATGGAGTTGCAGGGAACAGATTTAATAATACTGTACCTCTATAAAATGGTATCAGCGGCTCTTGAGGCAGATTAAATTTTCTGAGTTGGCCCAGGAAGTACATCCTCTGATGAGCCTTTTTAATGATGCTGCTGATGTTAGCTGACCATTTCATGGTTCATGTTGATTTATAGAGAGATTAGTAACCAGGCCATCTGACTGTGCTCACCCTTAATATTAATATTATTAATATTTTGCAGTGTGCAAAATTAAATCTTACTCCCTCCTTATTCTTCCAGGGATATATGTTTATCAGGTGTCCTTTGTTTCAGTAATTGTTTCTTTCAGTTCCAATATTTGAATGTTATTTTGTTCTTTTTTGTAAATAAGGAAGCAGCACAGGAAGAAGAAGAAGTAGAAGGTGAAGAAGAAGAGGAGGGTGAAGCGGAGGAGGGAGAAGAAGAGGGAGAAGAGGAGGGAGAAGAGGAGGAAGAAGAAGAATCTTAGTACATTTGAGGACTTCCCTCAAATACTTGTTCAGGTAATTAGGTGCTCTGGTTTCAGCCTCCATCTGAAAAGCCCACATTTAAGAAGGGTGACTATTCAACTTTCCAGTACCGATGCAGCTGTAATGCAGCCCCCAGGTAAAGGAACAAACATTCTCTTATCTTGATGAGATGGTCCTCTATGATGGTCCCTTAACCACAAGATGCAGTGCACAGTTCATACGGCTGCATCAGTCCTTGAAATTAGGGTTAGGCTTTAAATTTTACTGACCTTTGGCTAGAGTCTCTTACGAATCCTATTGGCTTTCTTTCTGATTCTAGACCAGGAGTCTCCAGACCCTGGCCCGGAGGCCAGATCCAGCCCTTGGCGAGTCTCAATGTGGCCCCTGGAAAGCCCCCTTTGTCCGGCCATTGGGCAAGCCTTGTAATCCACTCCAATACATTCTTATATGTATATTTATGTAAATGTATTCAAATTTGAAATTTAAATTAGTTTTCTGTCCCTATGACGCAGGATCAGAGAGATGATGTGGCCCTCCTGCCAAAAAATTTGGAGGCCTCTGTACTAGACAAACTAGTCACTCCAATAAAGGCTCTATACAAGTCAGCTCTCAGTATTCACTGTGGTTCCAATTCCAGAACCCCTGAAGATGCCAAAATCGATGTTGAAATCCAAAGATTTTGGCTAATAAACCTTTCAAATGTGACTGGAGTTGCTCTCCCAAGAAAGATATACATGTCTGACGGCAACCTCTGCAGGCCACAGTATGCCCGTTTTAGGTCAAACAACATGACTTCTGATTTCTCAGGAAATGGAAAAAAATTTTTTTTATGTCTTAAAAAGACATTTTTTTAAAGGCATTAAAAGCCACTGTGGACTTGGATCTCTGTGTGTGTGGGGATGAGAACTGGGTGGTAGGAGGGCATGCCGGAGAAAGGATCGGCCTGCGAGAGTCTGCCACTGAATCCAATACCCACTTCCAAGCTGTTCTGCCAAAAATGGGCCTCTTCAGTTCTGCACCCACTAAATAGTGGATGCAGATTTGATGAGATTGTAGCCTCCAGGAGAGCTTGATACGGGTTAAGGGAATATTTGATTCCTTATCCTAAGGAGATTTCAGCAGCTAGTCCAGCTCCCATGAAACAGTGGCAGCTATTTTGTTGCTGCTTTTTCTCATAGCACTACAAAATTGGGCAATCTGTCTGCTCATCTTCATCATTCTAACAGTTTTTGATATATATACGGTGTGTGTGTGTATATGTATATGAATATGTATATATATGTGTGTGTGTATATGTATGTGTGTGTGTATACACGCACACGCACACACACACACACACACACACACACACACACACACACACACACACACACACATACACAGTGGTGCCTCACATAAAGAGCTTAATTCATTCCGGAGGCATGCTCTTTAAGTGAAATGCTCTTTAAGTCAGCATTTCTCAAAGTGGGGGTCGGGACCTTTTTGGGGGTCGCCTAGAGCTTTCCTGGAGGTCGCCTAAAGACCCTTGGTGCAGGGGGCCAGATCAGGCTTGCCAGACCTCCAGCTGTAGCTGCATGCACACTGGGGCTGACTGAAAGCCTCAGGGCCCAATCCTATGCATGCCTATTCTGAAATAAATCCTATTGTGTTCAGTGTGTGCATAGAACACACATTTCATTTATAAAAATGAAAATACATCCTGCATATCGGATATTTACATTACGATTCATAACAGTAGCAAAATTACAGTTATAAAGTAGCAATAAAGTAGCAAGGAAAATAATTTTATGGTGGGGGGTCCCTACAACATGAGGAACTTATAAAGGGGTCACGGCGTTAGTAAGATTGAGAACCACTGCTTTACGTGAAGCAGATTTTTCCATAGGAAATAATGGAAACTTAGATGATTGGTTCCACAACCCCAACATTCATATAAAAATATTAACTGGATGTAAAAATGATGACAAAACACTGTAATTGAATTCAAAACATGCATTCAGTGTTCATGATCCTATGAAGTCTACTTAGGCTGCAATCCTAAAGACACTTTCCTGGGAGTAAGCCCCATTTAACACAATGGGGCTTACTTTTGAGTAGGCATAGTTAGGAGACTGCAATCAAAGACACTTTCCTGGGAGGCTTACCTGGGCTGTTCTGGAGGTTCAAGGTGGCCGGTGGGGGTACTTGGGGGCAGTTAGGGGCAGTTGCATCTGGCACCTCCAGGCAACTGCCCCCAATTTGGGGGTAGTTAGAGGCAGCAGCGCTGGCCGGCAGCCCTTTTAAAGAGCCTCCATGCGGAGCGTCAGGGCTGCATAGCATGCATGCCCATAGCACACCTGCTTGTTAAGTGAAGCGGAACTTATTATGCGAAGCAAGATTTCTTGGAAATTTTTGCTTGTTATGTGAAACGATTGTTAAGCGAGGTACCACTGTATATGGTGTGTGTATAATACACATCATGGCAGGGTGTAAAATGCAGGCAGGAACAGCATATATTGAACTGTACAACAAAGTAGCCAGCATTGTGTACAGAAATATCAGCCTATGGATTAACCCCTCCCAAGACCAGATGGGAGACTCCTCAGAAGGTTGTGGAGAACAACAGGGCTAACGTCTTGTGGGACTTCCATATTCAGACAGATAAGAAGGTACTGGCTAACCAACCAGACACAGTGGTGGTAGATAAGGCCCAGAAGACAGCCCTGGTGATAGAAATAGCAATACCGAATGACAGCAACATCAGGAAAAAAGAGCATGAAAAGATGGAAAAGTATCAGGGTTTGAAGGAGGAATTAGAAAGGATGTGGAAAGTGAATGTGATCCCAATAGTGATTGGAGCACTATTTTATTCACATTCTAAATCTTTTCTCCTTTAGGAAGCAGAAGCCAATGGTGCCATCACAGTGTGAAGATAAAACAATCACTTTTCCTCATGAAATCATCATTGTCTTTTTTCTCCAGACCGGGACATAGATGCATCCTGAAACAACAAGCAGCCCCATATGCAGTTTCTATGTATTGGTATTCTGGCTTTGTGTAAAGTGGGTCATGAGATCTTCTGGACTTGATGACCAACAAACACTGTGGGTCTGATTTTGGAATGTGGGTTCCAATGGGCAGGGATTGTTTCAGTCTCTGTTTTTGTGCTCCATCCAGTATATACTTGCAACATCCAAGAGTGAAAGGAAGATAGTTCAGAACTGGAAACTTAAATGTTGCTTATGTATGCGCCATACACAACTTTAAACTAGCCTTTGTTATTTTTAACATACAGCAGTTGAAATAAATACACTTCATGCTAACTTCATGTTCCCTACAGGCATTAATTTACTGTACTAAAAGCTAAAATAAGAATGGTTTAAATACATCCTGCACAGTGACTTTGTACAAGTTACCTCTAGAAGATTTCTTCTTTTGTATTTTTGTGCCTGCCTTGTGCAGTATTGGATTGTCTTGTCATGACTTCAATGTTCATGAAAATGAAGATTTTCAAAAGGAACCACTGCCTGTGAACTGTTTGCTTACTAAACGTCAGGATATCAGTTTCCTACTTATTTTACAGTCAAGTTCTTTTCAGCAATATTCCATGCCTTAAAATAGATGGATCTGTCCCAAGTATGGTTTGTCCCATAGGGCAAAATATGTCGTCCCATTCTCTTGCAGAGCTTGTGGATTTTGGGAGACTGCAAGCCACTGTGTTTTTCTCCTCCAGAAACCCTAATGCAATTAATAGAAGTAAAGTTGTGCCCAGAACAGCCCAATTCACTGGTTTTGAAGTGTGATGGTTTCAACAGCAGCAAGTAGAACAGTGATTGTACCCTTTGCTTGTGAATCGCCAGATATAACTGGACACTGTATTGACAGTTGTTTCCAGCCCTTTAATGAGCAAGCTCCACAAATTGCTCCAACTGGAAAGTCAAGGTCAGAACCTATCAACCATCCAGTGAGGCAGCTTCTATGAAATGTTATAACTGTGTTATGATGGAAAAGCAAACAAACTTTGGATTTTAATAAAGTGCTTGAGCAAACGACCTTTGGGTTATAATAAAATAAAACAGGTCACAATATAGGCCCACACATCACAGTGTTAATCTGACTCATATTTTGATAGCCCCAACTTCATTATAGAATAGTTAAATGAGGGAATTTCCTAGAATAAGGCTGCAATCCAAATCTCCAGTTAGGCCAACCTATGCCCCAGCATAAATCCTGTGCTGACTTGGGGATGTCACAAAAGTGCTGCAAGGCAATTCTATGCCACTCCTGGGGGAGGCTTAGGCCAATGCACAGACATATGCTTGCCTCCCTACATCAACATGGGAATGGGAAGACAGATGAGTTGTGCTGGCCAAGGTTAGGATTGGAACCTATTTGATTGTGGCCAAAGGAAATTTTTTTCCTCCCTTCACCAACTGTGAAGCACGTAAGCACTTTCATTGATCAACCTAATGGACAGGATTATGTCCTAAAGATGTTAGGACGGATTTGTCTGATCCCATTACCATCCATTTTACATTTGTGGCTCAGTGATTTATTCTTAGTTTTCATCACTGAATGAGGTTCCACACTTTTTTCTCCATCAGAGAGTTCTCCTTCTCGCTTCTAGCCCTTGGGAGCCATTGTAGATTTCGATGCCAACTTTATAAATAACTTTATCAGTGCAACTTTATCAATGGAAGTGAACCTTGTTTTGATGTTAAGTTTCATAATTGTTGCTTCCAGAATAAGTCTACTGAGTGTATAGAGTCCAGACTCTAGATACTATATATAACCAGCACAAATAAGACCTGAATTGGAGGTAACCATATGGAGCAGCATTGACCTTACTGAATATCTTATGCAATAGACTTTCAGAGGTGAATAGAAGTTAACCTACTGATTAAATAGCTCAAGTGCAAAAGTTTTTAGGCTTTCCCTCCCTTTTTGTTATGTGCAATAGCCTTCTTTTGAGTTGTTGTTAGCTGCATATCACAGTGAATGAGGCACCTCTAATACCTTGTGATGAATGCAGTGTATTATGTGTTTATATCTCCTAGTGTTTTTGTATGGTGTAAGGAGCTGCTGGTGACCTCAGTGTACTTAAAGCAACATTTTTTTAACCATCTGTCTGTGTTTCCATTTATTTTCATACAACAAGGAAAAAATATTAAGGAATGTAAATTGCTGTGGAAAAAAAACGTGGTTCCCCTAAAGAAGTAAACTGCATCATGTTTGTCTTTTGAGGATATAAGGTTTGACCTCAATCCTTTATGCAGCAGTTTTAAATCACTGTACCATGGCACATTGATGTGCTGCAAGTGGTCCACAGGTATACCTCTGGGGCTTAGGAAGGGAAATTTATTAGTAAAGCCATTGGGGATTTAACCCCCCCCCCCACAGGCAGTGCTTGTCATTTGTTGATGGAGTCATCAACCAGCATTATTTGTGGGGTGTGTGTGTCATTTGTTAGCAAGGCCTTTTGGCAATCAATACTTATGCCACTAGGACAACTATGCCAGTGCTGGAAAGTTGGTTAGGATTGTACCCAAAATCTTATTACACACAGAATTCACAACAATACTACCCAGAGAAAAATTTGATATATTCTGCTACAAAATATTGAAGCACTGGAAAAATTCTGTGCCATGGCACATTGAATTGTGGCAGTATACAAATTTTACACTGTATACATACCAGTATATACATATAGCAGTATACATATATCAGTGATGTGTAATGTTGGGGCAGTAGATGAGACAGCAACGCCCTGCCAGGGTTCTTTGAAAAGTGCTGCCACCACTGCAACCCACTGTATATGTCCAAGAGCTCACAACTGACACGCTTTGAATGGCTGGATCATGTTGGTTGTAAATATTTGTGTGATCACAGCACTGGTGGCACTTTTAAAAAAACTCAGGTGGGGTGGTTCTGCCTCACCTTCCACACATCACTGGCATATGTGTAGGAGATAAACTGATTGATATCTATAAACAACATGAGGCCATCTTCCCAACCAGCACAATTATTATTTCATTCCCCATTATTATTTCACTTGACTATGTTTCTGCACACTGACTCTGTTTTATATGTCTGCACAACTTACGGTCATGATGATTTTGAATTTCAAACTGAGATTTCCCATGGGGATGACAGAAGTGTTCACTTCAGACAGCAAGATGGGAGAGGTGGAAAGCTGGCAGAGTGCCTTGTTGTTGCTGTTGCTGTTTAATTATTATCAAATGGGAGACTTAAACTCAGGAGTCTACAATAACATTTGGCACACTTTACTATGCTACTGATCCAGTGATGGGCTTCAAAGAAATTAAGAACCGGTTCTCTGTCCATCTGGCAGCCACTTTTAAATGGCTATTTTTAAACTTTATATGTACTATCTCTTGTTAAGAACCAGTTCTATAGAGTAGGTGCGAACCTGCTGGTGCCCACCACTGTACTGATCCATCCAGATGTATCGCCCAGCCATTGCCCTGTCACCCTTTCAGTCCCACTCCTGGGAAAGTGAGCAAGATGGTGGGAGTTGTTGGCTTACTTCCTTCACTGATACTACTGATGACTATTGTGGCCATGTAGGTACAGGAGTAGGTAGCAGCCTGGAAGTATTGCTATTAGATCTAATAGCTATTAGTATAGACACTCTAGTAACCTCTAGGGTTTGCAGTATTTTTAAATCAGTGCCAGCATATCCAGCAGATCCCTGGAAAAATGAAATCATAGTAACAGAGTGCCTGATAAGCTCTTAGCTTCATTTACTGCAGTGCATTGTATATTGAGCTGCTTCTAGATATTGCTTGAGAACTACAGTTGGTGCAAAACAACAGCATTTAAGGCTGCTCCTGATACAAATCTAATCTAATCTACCCAGGCCTTCTTGCTTCGCATGCAGCATCGAGCATGATACCATAGTCTTTCAAGACTGATGGGTGCCAAGTAGTGATACAAATAACAGGAAACATATCTTTACCACTACTCATTTTCACTGGTGTTTTTCCTTTTGGAAATGAAGACAAAATTTAAAAATGTTCATTTTAACCACTGAAACCCTGAAACACTTGGAATCAGTGTACCATAAAGACCATCTTTCTTGCACTGAGCTGACATAGCAAGAAGAAACAGTGTCTATGTCATCATGGCCCCTTCATCTGAAATAGGGGTCTCCAAGCATTTTGGCCAAAGGGCCACATCAAATATCTGGCACATTGTTGAGGGCCAAAAAAATTAAATATAAAATTTAAATAAATGCATTAGTGATGGAGCTCTAATTCTGAGGCAGCACCATCAGTAGATGGGCACCACAATTTGTGCTGGAACAGGCAATGGTGACATACCTGCACTGTATTCAGTTCAAGCACTGGGGCTGTTGCTGTGCTAATGTGGGGAAAAGGCAGGGTGACCATATGACTGGAAATTTCTGGATTTTCCCCTCTTTATTAGTCTCCTGTGTGTGTGAGTCCTCCAAAAAGGCTTCATTGTCCTCCATTTTGGCTTCATTTTGGAATTTTGCAATGGTGTGCAGTACCTCATCATGTCATATGTCAGTGCATTCATATTGAAGAGCAGAATCCAATGCAAAAATCAGTTTTGAAATACCTCATTCCTATCAAATGTTATGGCCAATAAACTAAAAATAAAAATATACATTGAGCTCTGTGGAAAAGTGAAAGTGCCCAATAGTGTGACATTACTCTTGAATAGGCAAACGTGCCATTATCTGCTGGAAAGGCCAGGCTGAGCGGAATCCAAGAAAATACAGTTACCATTAAACATTTACGGTTACCAGTTAGCATGAAAATAAAGTTACCATTATTAAAACCACCTAACACTTAAAAAAGACAATACATTTGACGTTTGGGCATCTGGTCACCCTGGGAAGGGGAAGCTCATTCCCTTCCCTGCGGTAGAGCTACAGCAGTCCTAGTAGGTCTATTCAGACTTAGGGCACAATCCAGAATAACTATGAGGAGTCCTTGCTCCGATGTAAGAACAATTTACTCTGGATTACAATATGAATTTCCCATAGGTTTTCACCAGCTGGTGCCATAACTACGTCAACATATATGTCTCTTACATGCTCCCATAGTTACTCTGGATTGTAGGGTTAGGCCACCTCTACTCATTCACCTTATCATTCTAATTCACCTTAATTCTAATTCACTTTAAAATCATACATTTAACATTAGAAAGAAGACAGTTTTGCTTCAAACTCTTTTTTTTGTATTCCCACAATTCCTGGCTACGCTTTTATATTAAGCAGGCTTGCTTCATTAGCTCTGTTGCCATAGATATGTCGACATTGTCACAAATGAAGTTGTTTTCACAATTCAGAGTCCAGTCCTGGGAGTTTTAATCTATGCAACAAAGGCTTTTCTGTACTAAATGGGCACAGAAAAGAGGTTGATTGTAACATTAGCGCTGGTACATCTTGAACTTGAGGACTAGAGGATATTGTGAGCTGTGGCAGTCTTAATTCCTCTCTCAGTAAGAAAAAACTCATCCAACTAAGAATTATTTCAAAAAACAAAGCTAACTATTGACACCCGTGAATCTCTACATATCACTCTGCCCCCCAAATATTTAGGGCTGCATTGATGGTTTACCTCTGTTGCCTCTACTGCTCCCTCCCACAACTACTCATGGTGTTCGAGTGGACTTCAGTATTAGTAATAACAAACATTGATATTTGAAGATGCTTACCATCTTTTGAATTCGCTCCCATGAAATAAATAGATATCTTCAGGACACTGGAATGGACTTTTTGCGCCCTTACTGTAGCCAAAAGATTTATATTGAAGCATTGGAAAGAAAAGGTCTCTCCTGCTACTCTTGGACCAGTCTCATCACCAGAGGACCTGGAACCAAGGGTGATGATGTCATGATCTCATGCAACATTGTGATGTCAGGATTGGGTTCTTCCAGAGGTGGTGGTCTTTTCTTCATGTTCCCATAACAGAGAAGCCCATCAAAGATTGTGCCAGCCTGTAACTAACCTCCACAAATGTGCCTTATGGCATGTTTGAGACTGTGTGTGGTGGCAGGGAGCCTGCACACACTGTTTATGATTGGGCTCTTAGTGGAACCTGCTCTGGAAAATTTCAGAAGTGTATTTAGGTTACCTTTTACTCAGACTGCAAAATGGGTACAAGAATCTTTTTATTGTGGAACAAGTTAACTCTGTGGTTTCATTCTCATAACATTTGTACTTGTTAATGAGTGGCTCTTTTCATTAAAGTCCTTTGAAGTTCCAAAATCTTAAGTAGACACAAAGAAAGAAGAAAATGTGTTCCTTTGTTCTAAATTCTATGGTCCTTCTGGCATAATCTTAATTGATGATACACTGTAAAATGTGCAAACCTTATTCAATTACTCCTGGAAACTTTAACGGTTAGTGGGATTAGCAGCAAACCAGTTTTAACCAATTAGTAACTATTTTTCCACCACCTTTTTGTGAATGTTCCACCTGTTCATCATGTGTAGTAGTTCTGTACAGTAGTTCTGTACAGTTCTTGGCAGACTTCTTTCATTCAAGTGACAGAAATCTATAATTATTTAGTAAAGGACTGAGGCAGTATCAAACATAATCCATTTTTTAAAATGTTATTAATACAGCCTTTGTTATAACAGATTACAATCTAATTCCAAATCATTTCAAAAGATTGCTATTCCACTTTTCGATGTAATACACTCAAAATGGCTAATAACCACTTTTAGTGACAAATCCTATCCAGTTGGAATGCTAGGGCCAAATTACAGCACTGATACTGCCATACCACCAGGCCACAGTTAAGGGGGGGGGGGGGGTCGCATCAAGGTAAGGGAATGTAAGGCCCAGTGGTGTACCTAGGTCATTTGTCATTTGCATACAAATTTTTTTGTCACCCCATATGTCAAAATTATTCAATTAATTATTATCAATATATTATCAAAATTATTATATTATCAATATATTAATTATTTCATATTTAAGTCACCTTACCATAAGTCTCACTTAATTTTTTTGGAGGGAGGTGAGGAGCACTTGTTGAACTCCACTTTCAGCAGATTGGAACCATTCTGGTGGCCTTACCTTCCTCTGTGCCTGACCTGATCACAAGCTAAGGCAACTATCAAGCAGAGGCTCGACAAGCACCTGTCAGGGATACTCTAACGGGATTTCCTGCTGCAGGCAGGGGGTTGGACTAGATGACCTACTAGGTACCTTCCAACTCTATGATTCTATGATTCTATGATTCTAACTTTGCTTACTCACAAGTAAACATGGCTCTGTGGAACATGTTTACTTAGTCCACTTTCAATAGGGCTCAATGCAATTATCAAGGACTTCCTTCTGGGTTGATTTCTTGGGGCTCTGTTAATTGGATCAGGACCATTCTGGGGTCCTGTTGAATTCCTCTCAGTCTGCCCTTTCCAATGGACTAAGGCATTTCCTAGTTGTGAATAAGGGCATGATCCAGGGTGACCAGATCCAAAACTTAGAATTCCTAACCTGGTCACTTTAAAGTCTGGATTTTCATGTGAAAATCCGGACTTAAAAAAACCCAATGTAGGACATAATGCAGGATGTCCTACATTTTATCCTATATTTAAAAATAATTAGGGAGGTGTTGTAGTGGGGTGGGGGTGATTGGGAGCACTGGGGGACAGTGGGGCCTCTTTAGAGCCAGTTCTGGGGGGTGGGAGGGTGATTGGGGGCACTGGGGGCTCGTTCGCATCAGTAGCGGTTAGCCGTGGCTAACTGCTACTGAAATATTCCAAAAAAATAACTGCGCATGCGTGCGCAGCTAGTCAGTGGCTGGGAGAGCTCCTAGAGAGTTTCTGCGTAGGCAGAGACTTGAACTTTCACTTGGCACGTGCCGGAAGAGTTCAATTGAGGTCTCTGCCTACGCGGAGACTCTCTAGGAGCTCTCCTGGCTCACTGATTGGCTGCGAGCGCATGCACACTCATTTTTAAAATATTATAGTAGCGGCTAGCCGTGGCTAACCGCTACTGATGCGAACAAGCCCCCAGTACCCCCAATCACCCTCCCACCCCCCAGAATGCAGGACAGGGGTCCATTTGGACTGGACAGTCCGGTCCAACGCCCCATTTCTGGACCTGTCCGGGGGTTTCCGGGCATCTGGACACCCTATATGGATCAGTTTCACTTTCCATAGGGCTCCATGCAGTGGTGGAATTCAAATAAATTAACAACAGGTTCTATGCCCTAATCACCTAAATTAATAACAGGTTCTATGTCCCGTTAGTAACCGGTTCTCAAAACCAGGCGCTCATTAGCAAAGGGTTCTATAGAACCTGTGAGAACCCCCTGAAGCCCATCACTGGCTCCATGCATTTATTAAAAATGTTTTTGGGCCATAACCTTTGATAGGAAGAAGATATTTCAAAGCTTTTTTGCATTGGATTCATCTGCAAAATATGCATCCAATGGTATATGACATGATGGGGTTATTGCAAAGTAGTCTAGCAATTTTAGCGATTTTTGTAACTTTGGTCACTCTCAGTGTGTCACCCCCTGGGGGTGGTACCTGGGGCTCAGGGCCCCCTACTCCTCCCTGGGAATGCCACTAGTAAGGCTCTTTGTCACTCAGGGCAGAGGCTTTAGTTGCAGGTGACACACTGGCTTCCCACACCAGGTGACATGGACTCTGGTGGCACCCCTGTAGCAGGTATATCCAGCTGTTATCTCCTATCCTTAGAATATCTAAGAAGTTGCTGAACTACAATAGTTTGGTGTAGTGATAGTTCTAAAATTTGCTTTATAAACAGGGTGACCATATGGTCAACCTCAAAATGTAGGACAAGGGTCCCAAAAACTCTGGATTTTCAGTTGAAAATCCAGACTTTTGGAGACCTTGTCCTACAGTTTTTAAAATGTAGGACAAAATGTAGGATGTCCTACATTTTGCCCTACATTTGGCCAAACCACTCCCCAGGGGGTCTTACCTTTGAGTCTTGTCCGGGCTTCAGGGAGGGGGGTTGTGTAGTGCTTTGTGGCACTTTAAATTGATCTTGGAGCGGCTCGCAACCAGTGTGGCCATCTGAGCAGCCATTGTGTAATTTAGAGGCTGTGCACATGCGCACAGCCTCTCTTGCCCTGTCAATTTTTTTTAAAAAAAAACCTGTATAGTTTACTATCAGACCGGCCAGTCTGATTAAACAGAGCGCTCTGCGAGGTCCTGGCAGAGCGCTTGCCTTCCGGCTGTCTCCGCAGCTGCCTCTGCTGTTGCTGGAGACCACCAGGGACCAGCGGAGATCAGGTCAGGTCACCACTCCAAGAGGGAAGGTCCCTGCTGGTCTCCGGCAAAAAAACAACAACAAAAAAACAACCCCTGACAGGGCTAGAGAGGCTTTGTGCATGCGCACAGCCTCTAAATTACACAATGGCTTCTCAGACGGCCGCACTGGTTGCGAGCCACTCCGAGCTCAATTTAAAGTGCCATAAAGCATTACACAACCCCCCCGAAGTCCGGACAAGCCCCTCCCATGTCCGGACAGGCCAGACAGGAAGTCCAATTCCGGACCTGTCCAGGGGTTTCTGGGCGTCTGGATGCCCTGCTTTATAAAGGATATTGCTAATCTTTTTTTTCCTTTTTAAACATTGTGAGCCCTTTTGGGACAGGGAGCCATCAGTTATTTGATTCTTTCTGTAAACTGCTTTACCATCGAAAAATGGTAACAATAATAATAAGTAATCTTGTCTGTTGTGCCTTTAATAACATTGCCTTTATACTTAGGTGGCAGTATTCTATGTCACCTGAATTCCCTCATAGCATGGTTATAATCATATCTGGTATGCTCATGAAGTTGCGGAACTTGTTGGACATGTAATGCTTTCATGAGATATCATGGGTCAGTTTTTGATGGCTTAACATCGGACTCCTTTCACATCCGAAGTGGAGTGAAGCAGGGCTGCGTCCTCGCAGCCTCCCAAACTTTATTTGGGATCTTTTTTGCAGTCATGCTGAAGCATGCTTTTGGAAACACAACAGAGGGAATCTATCTCTGGACCAGATCAGATGGAAAACTACAATCCTTCCAGACTAAGAGCAAAGTCCACGGTCCAGCTGAAATGCTTGCGGGAGTTCCTCTTCGCCGATGACGCTGCTGTTACTGCTCACTCTGCCGAAGACCTTCAATGACTTATGGACCATTTTAGCAAAGCCTGCCAAGACTTTGGACTAACAATCAGCTTGAAGAAAACACAAGTCATGGGTCAGGGTGTGGATCCACCTCCCTGTATCACAATCTCTGAACATGAACTGGAGGTTGTCCATGACTTTGTGTACCTTGGCTCAACTATCTCTGACACTCTCTCCTTAGACTCTGAGCTGAATAAACGCATTGGTAAAGCGGCTACTACATTCTCCAGGCTTACAAAGAGAGTATGGCTTAATAAGAAGCTGACGGAACATACAAAGATCCAGGTCTATAGAGCTTGCATCCTGAGCACACTCTTGTACTGCAGCGAGTCTTGGACCCTTTATGCATGGCAGGAGAGGAAGCTGAACACCTTCCATATGCACTGTCTCCGATGTATTCTTGGCATCACCTGGCATGACAAAGTCTCAAATGACACAGTCTTGGAACGTGCTGGAATCTCTAGCATGTTCACACTTCTGAAACAGTGGCGTCTATGCTGGCTTGGGCATGTCGTGAAAGATCTTGGGCATTCCAAAAGATCTCTTATATGGAGAATTAGTGCAGGGAAAGCGCCCAAAAAGGAGACCACAGCTGCGATACAAGGACATCTGCAAGAGGGATCTAAAGGCCTTGGGAATGGACATCAACAGCTGGGAAACCTTGACCTCCAATCGTTCAGCGTGGAGGCAAAAGACCCAGCATGGCCTTCTCCAACTGGAAGAGACACTTGTTCGGCAGGCTGAAGCAAAGAGACAGACCTGAAAGCAGCGAAACCTGGGGCCTGGGCAGGGGATGGAATTTATTTGTCCTCAGTGTGGAAGGGATTGCCACTCTCACATTGGCCTCTTTAGTCACACTAGATGTTGTTTCAGGACCTCCAGTCAGAGCACGATACCATAGTCTTTCGAGACTGAAGGATGCCAATACAAAGTTTAATTCAGTTCTATTTACCAAAGGGCTCATAAACTCTCATTTTTACCAAGGGTGTTGGTTGGAACTACTGTGTAAATAATGATCTATATGGCTGGATTTCTTTCTAGCAAAGAGACAAGCATGGACCTTTTTCTGACAAAGTTCTGAAAAATTACAAAATGAAACATTGGACTTTTTTAACAGCATGGATTTTATACTATCAAAGTTTTAACACACGGATATGTTAAATTGTTGGATTATTGCTAGCCATGAAAATCCAGATGGAGGATAGTTGTGGTATCCTGTTCATAGGACACTAATAGACCTATGTCCCTGTCACGGGTTCTCTTACCATGCCCGCCAGCTCCCTTCTCTATAGGGGTCTGGTCGTCTCGGATGACTGATATCTGAGTTTCGTCCTCCTCGTCCTCTCTCCCCCGAGAATACATGATCACAGACATGCAGCAGGTAAGTATCAAACAAGTTTACTCAATTCACTTTCTTAGCTTCAGCATATGTTAACTTTGTCTTTCTCTTACAGGTACAATAGGTCTACCAGGTTCAACAGGTTCAACTGGTTCAACAGACTCAACAGGATCAACAGGTCCTTGCTCAATACACAGAACCCCACCAACAACATCAGGTGAACGTCTCTCTTTTCCTCTTTCCTCTTAACAACATCCCGTCCTTTAACTCTTTACTCTTTGTTCTTTCCGCAGGTTTGGCGTCTTTCTTTGTTATCTCTGGCTATCAACGGCGTGACAGTTCTCTCTTCCTCAGTGTAGGGAGGGGATACTGGGCTTTCCTTTTCCCCGTTCGGCCGCTTCGCTTCCTCTTTCAGGGAAAGGGGTTCTACAGACAAGTCCTCTTCCTTAACCCTCCAGGCCTTATATCTGCTTGGTTCTCTCCAAGGCACCTCTTCCCGCCACAAGACCCCCCTCCGGTTCCCCCTCCCATTCCCTTATATCCTCGACTCCCCCTCCCATCTCTTCCCACCATATCCCGACCAATGAGGGGACGCCTCTTTGGGCATACCACCGGGTTGACGGTCCAACCGTAATCCCCCTCCTTCTCGGTCCACCTCTCCCCCCCGGTTTTCCACATGTCCACCATGTCTTGCATGGTCCACACCTCAACAGAGTCCGGGAAGTCCTTTATGTCCGGGGTGGGGGGGTTCTCAGGTCTTCTCCATACCCGGAGACTCTCACCCATATATATCCCCATGGGCTCCATATTAAACTTTTTGTAGGTGTCCCAATCCACAGTCCCATTGACTACACAGGAGAATATAGCACCACTGAAGCACTGTGCACTGAATGATATAAGCTCTTAGACAGCCCAGGAATAGTAAGTAAATAAAATAACATTTTTTACTTTCCTCCCTTCAGGTTGTCCAGTGTCCAGTGTGTCTCCCCAGACCTACATCAACTTTTTAGCTGGAATGAGAAGACTCAGGGTGCAGATACCAGTCAGGAAGGAGAGCATAAGATCTGGTGTGCCACTGAGACTGGTTGAGTTTCCTTGCCCATCCAGATAGGGTT
Organism: Cryptoblepharus egeriae; assembly: GCA_030015325.1. Taxonomy (NCBI): domain Eukaryota; kingdom Metazoa; phylum Chordata; class Lepidosauria; order Squamata; family Scincidae; genus Cryptoblepharus; species Cryptoblepharus egeriae. The sequence continues at coordinate 48,664,862 of JAREYC010000005.1, read as the reverse complement.
GCCATATGTCCTGAAAAACAGGGACAATCCTAGATTTTGGGGACGGTGCCCACATACAGGGAAATGGGACAGAGGGTCATGTCCCAATTTTGTGGAAGAGAATTATGGCAACCCTACATCTAGATGGCCCATCATGTGAACTCAACTTTTAGAATTAGTGGCAGCAGTAAAACAATATGCCATCAAGAACCAGTGAAAGGGCAGTGCCATCCATGTAGAAAAGTAAAATATTACACTTGGGGACAACAGTGATGTGAGGGCAACTGATAATATACTGCCCATTTCTTGCTAACAGAGCAGAATGTAGCCAACTCAGGCAGGGGTCTGGACTATTTACAGACCTTACTATTTACAAGATCTTTTGTCACATTAACATGACCCATTGTTAAGGACAGGTATATTCTCAAAAATATATTTAAAATCTGAGGCTGCAGTCCTAATCAGACTTTCCTCAGAGTAAGTACTATTGAACATAATGGGACTTTCTTCTGAGTAGACATGTTTTATGTTCAGTTCATTCATACAGTTGATTTCAACTGGACTTAATCCTAGCTCAGTGCATATAGGATTGCAGCCCTCATCAAAATATCTTTACTATGTCAATTTTTCAAACAAGGTAAAAGGGTAGTTCAGAAAAAATATGTATTTTGAGGCTGAGTTTTTGTCCTCCAGTGAAAATGAGGTTCCACACTTCTGAAATTAATGATGTGCTTTCACAATGGATGCACATCATTGCCTAATTTCTTGGCCAGTGCTGCTCTCCCCCATTCTCTTCTCCTATTAGCTCTCATTAGCGTACAAGAACTTGAAATGAAATTTATTTCCTAGGTTGCACTTTTATTTCACTGCTTAGCTTTCCTTATCCAGATCTGGTTAGTATACAACACTTGGATGTCCAAGACACCACATTTTATGTGATGTTGGCGCCTAAAACAATGCTGAAGTTGATGCTCTTGTCTTAAAGGAAAGGCTTGTTAAATGTCATAGTTCATTTCTCTCATACTCATGTGGGCCAGAACAGTCAAAGTAAGGCAGACATTCTTGATGCTTTGATATGCCTGTCAGTGGCATATCTAGGTCATTTGGCACCCAATCAGTGGGATTCAAATAAATTAACAACAGGTTCTATGTCCTAATAACCTAAATTAACAACAGGTTCTCTGTCCCATTAGTAACTGGTTTTCAGAACCAGGCACTCATTAGCAAAGGGTTCTATAGAATCTGTGAGAACACCCTGAAGCCCACCACTGCACCTAAGCTTACAGATTTTTTCACACCCCCATATGTCAAATAATATAATTAATTAGATATGAAATAATATTGTCATATTTTAAAAATCACTTTACCAATTAGGCCTTTTGTTGCCGGGATGGGGACAGGCTGCCTTCTGGAGCACTTGTTGAGTTCTACTTTCACTGGATTGTGACCATTCTGGTGGCCTTGCATTCCTCTATGCCTGACCTAAACATGAGCCAAGCCACGTTTTCTTACTCATGAATAAACACGGCTGTATAGCTCACTTCTGCTTTCCTTAGGAATTCAAAGCAATTATCAGGGACTTTCTTCTGGGTTTATTTGTGGGAGCTGCATTCATTGGATCAGGACCATTCTAGGGGTGTTGGATTCTTCTCAGTCTATCCTTTACAACTGACTAAGGGCACAGTCCAAAGTAACTATGGGGAGTCCTTGCTCCGGTGTAAGAACAATTTACTCTGGATTGCAATATGAATTTCCCATAGGTTTCCACAAGATGTTGCTGTAACTATGGGTGCATGTAATGTCTCTTACGTGCTCCTGTAGTTACTCTGGATTGTAGGGTAAGGCATGTTTTCCTACTCATGGGTAGAGGTGTGATACAGCCCACTTTCACTTTCCATAAGGCTTCATAAATTTTTTTTAGGATTTTGGCCATTACCTTTGATAGGAGTGAGATATTTCAAAGATGTTTTTTGGACTGGATTTTACAATGGATTCTGCTGGAAAATACGCATTCAATGGTATATGACTTAAGTTAATGAAAAGAGTTTTAGCAGTTTTGTTATTTTGGTAACCCCCAAGTTGTCATCCACCTGAGGGTGGTATCTGGGGCCCAGGCCCCTCAGTCACTCTTTAAATAATTTTTTAAAGAAATTTTTTTTAATTAAATTTTTTTTAAAGATAAGAGGTAAGAAAAAACTTACCTCTTCCTCCTCAGCAGTTCACCACCGATTTGTTCTGCTAATGACACCTATTAATAGCTAAAGCACCTATTTGCTTTCTCGAGACAAAGAAGGTTTTGTTGCCCTCCCCCCAACAACAAAATCAAATTTAATTAGGTAAAATAATGAAAATTATGTCCCTTATTATTGGTTAGGGAAATTTGCCTTGGCAAAGATGACTGGTTCTTCTTTCCCTGCTAGATAGAAGCACCTCTTAGAAGTGCTTGTATACCCAATTAGAATGGGTAATTGTTTTATGATATAAGCACTCATCATATAAGATATATGATGAGTGTTGATTCTTATTAACACCTTATTCTATAAAGTATCAGAATTAAATCTCATTGGCTCTCAAAGAAATCAGTATCATAGAAAATTTGAGATAAGTAAATCTGCTTTTTGTCCCAAAGGCTTTTGTGTTTTCATTTTTTACTTAATTAGCCATAACATTTGATAGAATATAGATGCTTCAACACAGTTTGTTTCATTGCAGTCTGCATAAAATTACCTTTCCAACGATATATAACATGATGGTATATTATCATTCATACATACCGGTACCCCGTTTTTCACAATTTTAACCACTAGTGTGAAGCTCAGCTTTAGTCCAGTGCAAATGCACTCCTGTAACTACGCCACTGAATGGGAGTGATATAAGGGGAGGGTACTGACATTCACCCCCTGCTTGTGAGGAATTATTAACTGCATATATTTTCTGGCCATTATTATTGTTATTAATTTCATGTCTATCATTACTATCTCTCAGCCTCACTTACCTCACAGAGTTGTAAAAAAGGAGGGAAACTACGTGCCCCACTCTGAGTGGTGGTATAAAAAGGTGGTATAAAAATATTAATATTTTATTATCTAATTTATATTGATCATAAGTAATTAAATAATTTTGTTGTATGGGGGTGTAAAAACATTTTTGGGCCCCAAATGTCAGATGACCTTGCTACATCACTGCCCAAGTAAGTGAGATTAGGATGGCAGTCCTAGTGCCTTAGGCATTCACTGCCTTGGTTACCAAGGCAGAATGCAGGCCACTGGTGCTGAACCAGTTTAGGACTGGGCAATAAATCCAAAACTTTGTTGTGTTAATGGGCAATGTGCAATGTGGGGTAGCAAGTTATTCAACTTCAAGGTACACAAAAGAGTATACAACAGGCAAAGGTCTGGTTTAAAATATAATTGGGCAGAGCTTGTAGCAAATTATGAAACATCAAAAGACTTCTGAAGTACAACAATATTCATGTTTGTCACAAAGGCATTATGATGAAAAATATGGGCTTCAAGAGAGAAAGGCAGGATAGAAATACCATGAATAAATATTTTAAGTGGAACTGTCCCAAACTATCCCAAACTGAAAGAAAGAAAGAAAGAAAGAAAGAAAGAAAGAAAGAAAGAAAGAAAGAAAGAAAGAAAGAAAGAAAGACTGCTTGTTTGGCGTACAGGAACTCTGGAAGAATTTTAACTGTGATGGGAACGCACGTCCTAACCAGGGCACAATCTTTTACCAAGTTAGGCCAACTCAACTTACCTATTTCTCTGTTCCTGTGGTGACATGGTAAGCCTGGTGCATTTCTGTGCACTCGCCAAACCCGCCCTGTAGAAGTGCCTTAAGGCACTTATGCAACACTCCCAGCCCAGGAAGGGACTTGTGCCGGCCTAACCGGCTAGGATTGTGCTGTGATATTATTAATACCAAAAATGCCTTTCAGCACGTCACACAGTATTTGTGCCTGTGCATTAGTGCCGAATATGATGTGGAAGAAAATCACTTTAACACTTATGTATGCTGGTAGGTGTAGGTTCAAAGTACTGATCAGGTTGGGGGGGAGGTGAAGCACAACACCTGTTTTTGAGTCGTGTGTGAATGCTCCAAGCGTGGAAAATTCTCATAATCCAGAGAATGTTGTTATGCCACATTTTACTCTGATAATTGATGATTTTCCTGTAAAAAAATGAATACTTATTTAGTTTATTTTTTTCAGTTCCACCGAACAATTCATGTTTATATGTTACAGAGTCACAGCCTATACCTGATGGTGTACAGAATTGGTCTTTCTTCCTCTTCTCTTTTCTTTGAGTGTCAAGTGTGAGCATTTGCAGATAGTTCCTAACTTGCTTCTTGCTGCCGATCACACTGCAGTGGTAATATCTGGTACCTGATGGACAAAAAGAGAGCTTGAGGGATCAGATTTCCTTTATTGCACAGATGTTACTTACTCCTCCCATGTGGAGGCTGTACTGATCACATAGCTCCCTTTGATAGGTCAGGGAGCACCTAGAAATGAAGAAGGCAAGGAACCCCCATCATTTTTCTTGACAGAAAGATCTGAAACAACTCACTGAAGCTTTTATGCAGCATGGCTAGAAAAGCAGAGAGGTGCATTGCAGAAGACAAAGGTAAGAGAATGATCTTTTTTATTTAAAACTAAGCAGTTCACTCATATAAGTTCATCAATAGATTAGGCACAAGGACTTGTGCTATCATACAGCCTTCTTTTGGTTATCTAGATAGGGAACAGAAAGAAACAATTCAACTTTTTCAAAAAAAATTAGAAACATTTTCTCTCCGGCACTAGGACTAAGCAGAGACATAGTGTGCAATCCTATTGATATCTACTCAAAAGTAAGCCCCACTGTGTTCAGTTGATCTTGGATCCAGGAAAGTGTGTTTAGGATTGCAGCCATAAGAGAATAAGGGATTCTGTGTCATGAATATGACTAGGTGCTGCTTTTGATACAGTATTGCAAGAAAAGAAAAGCTGTATCATTCAACATTCCCAATTCTGGAAGGGGGTCTTAACAGAACCCCAATTCTGAGTACCCTAATAAAGACCTCTGTCTGCATATCAGTGTTCATACAACTCTTCACTTAAATTAGCATGCAGTTTAATTCTATGCATGTTTACTCAGAAGTATCACTGAGATCAACTGAGTTTCTTTCCAGCAAGGCAAACTAGATGTGAAGTGGGAGATGCATGGATAGTCTCACTTGTAATTTTCTATAAGGAGCTATTCAGACAGGATGACAGCACTGAGGATAATTTCTCCCACACACATTTTTTTCTCAGTTTAAAAAACTACTTCATCGAAGCTGAAATTTGCACTGCAGGAGAGAACAGAATCACAGCATTAGGACCCAATCCTATACAACTTTCCAGTGCAATGTAGCTGCAATGCAGTTCTAAGGAAAGAGCACAAATGTTTTCTTCCTTTATCATGAGGAGGCCTCCGTGACTGCCCACAACACTATAGGATGTTGCATGAGCCCCAGTGGCATGGCTGCACCACCACTGGAAATCTGCATAAGATTGGGTCCTCAGTTGTACAGGATGCATGGCCAACCAGAAACATATTGATAGCTGTTAAAAATACATTTTATTTTCCCTTAGTAGTATCTGCAACATCAGTCTTTAAAACGGATCTGGAAAATATACCAAGCACCTGATAAGCTGTTTAATGTGTGTGTGTGAGGGTTTGCATGCTTCTAGTGGACATTAGGCCCTTGAAATAATACTGTCATTGTTAGAGAACCGGCACAGAATGAGACTTGTTCAGACATTGCATGTATACTCCATACAAAGCAGATTTCCTTCATGAGAGTACGTTTACTATCTGTCCCCACCCAGCTATATAGAGATGTGAAACTTGGGGCGTAATCCAGAGTAACAATGGCTGCAATCCTAAAGACACTTTCCTGGGAGTAAGACCCATTGAACACAATGGAGCTTACTTTTGAGTAGACATGGTTAGGATTGTGCTCTATGGGGAGTCCTTGCTCCAGTGTAAGAACAATTTGCTCTGGATTGCAATATGAATTTCCCATAGGTTTTCATTAGGTGATGCAGTAACTATGGGTACACGTAATATCTCTTATGTGCTCCCGTAGTTACTCTGGATTGTAAGGTTAGTTCTACAAGTATGCATGGACTGAAAATTAAGCTGAAATTCAGAATGGTGTCCATTCATTTGCTGAAGGATGGAAAACTGAAATGAACTGCAGTTCATTCAGCCCAATTCTCATTCATTGTGAAACGAAAGCTGAATGAATGAGCATAATGCCATATGGCCCATTCAAGATCCCCCGCAACACAGCTGCCAGAATGAACTCTTCTATTCCTCTTACACTTGAAAAAAGTTTCTTAAAAAGAGAAAGCACATTGCTCTGCACTGGTACGAACAACACTGCTTGACTACAAAAACAGGTGGTGGAATGAAATTGGGGAAGGGAATCCATGGTGAAATGAATGAGAATTTGATTCATGAAAATGTGAATGAGGAGCTTAAATACCAAAAATGAATGGCATATAGATTGTAAAAAATTCTTGGTTCCTTAAAATCAACACAGTTGTCTTAAATAGTGAGGGTGCAAGCCTACCCAATTTAGGCCAGCACAACTACCCATCTACTATTCCCACAGTGGTGTGGGGAGGCTGGCACATGTCTGCAGTGGCCTAACCCCTCCCCATGTGTTGTGGTGTGATGTGGTTTTGCAACATCCCCAAAAATGAATTTATGTACCGCATTTATATCCTATTTTTTCATCAAGGAGCTCAAACATGTTCCTTTGCCCAGCATGTTTTCCCAACGTTGGCAATGTACCAGCTGTGTTCTATCTTGAAAAAGTCCAAACAATGTTCTAATTACATTGTGATTGGACTATGGCAATGTACTCTACTTGGGGGTTGCCCCTGAAGACTGTTCAAAAGCTTCAGCTGTATGAGGATGTGATGGTGGGATTCATGCTCTAACCCAGTGATTTTCAACCAGAGTGTCATGGCACACTGGTGTAGTGCAGATAGTCTTCAGGTGTGCCATGGGAATTTGGAGACTGACATTCATTAATAGGAAAATTGGGGGATTTGAACAGCTGGTGTGCCTTGTCAATGGTAAAAACAACTGATGGTGTGCCTTGACAATTTCAGTGCCTTGTTTAAGTGTGCCGTGAGATGGAAAAGGTTGAAAATCACTGCTTCAAGCACTATGCTTACTGGCTCTTGAAAGTTACACCCAACATACCCATACAATACTGTATCTCTTTTATTGGATACTTTTCTCTGCTCAACATCCAGAGTCATGCTGTAACGTTAGTGTAGTGTAGCCTATAACAGCAAAGACTTGTTGGCACCATCAAATCAAATGCAGCCCATCAACCTTGATGACAAAAGACGGACTTGATTCATCCCTTATTTTTTCTGCTAGGACTGTCAAAACAAGGTGTTGCCAAATACCTGATAGTCACAATGCATCTCAGTAGTTCTGCAGGACAGGTTAAGCAAAATTGTGTTATGAAGCTGGGAAGACACAGCTAGTTTCACATTGCCTCAGTCTGCAGATTTATAATGCAGCTTAATCCCCTAAAGAACATTGACCTTGGAATATATAATGAGCCTTGAATTAGGTTCATTCAAGGAAAAGGAGAAGTCATTGGACCTAAAAATTAAAAAAAATATATAGAAAAGAAGTTGAACAATTTCATTTTCTGACAAAGAACATCATTTCCACAGTGTTTCTACCCTGTTGGGAGTATATTGATATAAATATATATGCTTTAATTTTCAGTGCAATCCTAGGCACACCTACTCAGAAACAAGCTCCACTCAGTTTAATGGACATTATGACCAGGTAAGCATGTATAGGATTACAAATTTTGTTTATGTATAGCAGAATTTTATTTGGAGTTCACTAAAATAGTTCACTTGACCCCTGCTAACTGGGTAAGAGGCACTCTTTCAAGTGGGTGTTCCACCTATATTTAGCAGGGGGAGAGTAACTAGCCCTACACACCCCAGCAATGTCTGTTCTAGTGGCTTCTGCTGGTGTTCTTTTGCATTTTAGATTGTGAGCCCTTTGGGGACAGGGACGCATTAGCTATTAATTAGCTATTAATTTTTTTCATTTTCTTGTAAACTGCTTTGTGAACTTTTCAGTTGAAAAGCGGTATATAAATACTGTAGATAGATAGGTAGATAAAATAATTTCTTGCCCTGGATTTCTATAAGATGCTAGACTGGAACCGCCCAAGAAGTTTTTTTTCCTCAGTCTAAAATGTAACCATCTGTTCAAGGTATGAGGAGTTTTTAGAGGAATGTGGCAAAATTGTTCAGTTTTAGTAGTGTTTAATTGTAAGAATGTAGTGGTGTAGGTAGAGGGGGTGCAATGCACTGTTTTTTAGGGAGCATCACTGTGGCACTTCCTTCTCCTATTCAGAGCCATTGAATATACTTTAGAGGATATTTATCCACTTTGCTCCCCCACCAAGAATTGCTCCAAAGGGCAGAGGCCACTTGCATGCCATGGTACATGCTGCCTGCTCACAAGGAAAAGGAAAATAATGATGTTTTTTCCTGGACACAAGGCTTAAATAGAGGATATGTCCTGGAAAAAGAGGACATATGGTCACCCTGGGTTCCCTGCAAAACTTAGGCTTCAATCCTAACTTCCACTTAGGCCAACATAAGCCCCAGTATACGTTCTGTGCTGACCTGCCCCACTACTGGAGTGGGGGTTTGGCCAGTACACAGGCATACACCAACCTCTCCATACCACCATAGGTAGATTTGCCAGATGAGTTAGGCAAACCTAAATTGGTTAAGATAGCGTCCTTAGTGATTTGCACCCCTTCTATCTACATCTACATCACTGTAAGAATTTATATCTTTTCCTTCATAAATTCCATAAACTATTTTTGCAAAAATTTGAGATTTATACATATATTTCCATAATATTGATTTTTCTTATTTATTTGGTGAACAGAGTAATCATAAGAACAGAATAAGGAGAAAATAGGTCAAGCAGTGTGATTATGTTTAGTCAATGTATAGGTTGCAGCCCTCTGAACATTTAGCTAAAAGGAAACCTCATTTTATGTATGAGTGCAGTCCTAATCTAGGCCAGCCCACTCATCAGTTTTTATGTTCCTGTGGTGATGTAGGAAAGCAAGTGCATGTCTGTGGTCTGGCCTAACCCTCCCCCAGGAGTGCTACACAAGTCTCTTATGACACACTTTTGTGACACTCCCAGATTAGAGCAGGATTTATGCTGGGGCTTAAGCCAGCCTAAATTTAGTTTAGGATTGCAGCCTATGTTGTGGGATTTACAACAGAATTTACATATACACAGGATTGAATATTTAGGCTGAAATCCTAACCTTCACTTAGGCCAGCCTAAGCCCAAGTATGACACCGATGCTGTCCTTGAGGTGTCACAAAAATGCAGTAAGACACTTCAGTTCCACTATGGGGGGGTTGAGATCAATGCACAGACATTCACTGACCCCCCCCCCACAGATTATCACAGAAAGATAGGCAAGGTGAGTTAGGCCAGCCTAAATGTCTTAGAATTGCGCCCATATTCTCTATTAACAAGTGCTAGAAAACACACCTTTTTTCTCTTCTCCTTTTCATTGCTGTGGTTGTGGCTTCAGACAGGTAGTTGAAGAGAGGTATCAGGTTGAAGACAGAACCACAAATGCAATCCCTATGTCAAACTTATAATTATAACTGTTGTCTTGGATAATGACTTCTGTCCAAAAGATTATTTATTTCTTTTATTTGTATTATTTTGTCTTTGAACCATTTTGGTTGGTTTCAATGTCTATCCACATACAATATTTACCTTTCTAACCAGCAAACTGCACATCTGCCAGTGCTTCAGCTTTTGCATGGGGTCTATTCCCTGTTGTTCTCCAAACTGTTGCTCCTTTTGAAAAATTCATTGTGAGAAGTGTTCATTTAGGATTTGCTCTCCTTTCTTTCAGATGGCTTTCAAGAATTTAAGAAAGGCCTTTGTTTTCACCGCTGCGTTTATCTTCTCTATTTTATGTTTATTCATCAAGCTGAATCCTACTGGAAGTTGCATATTCTGTCAAATCGAGGCCAGACCTATCAAGAGATTTGAGGGGGAATTTCTGCACCGACCAGATATAGACTGCAGTAGAGACGCCCCATTCCTAGTGATCCTTGTAACGTCAGCTCATGGTCACCCGAAGGCTCGAATGGCAATCCGTGAGACATGGGGCAAAGAAAGATTGATTGCCAAGAAACGTGTAGTGGCCTTTTTTCTCATGGGAACAACTCTGAATCATTATGACCAGACTGTAGTGACTAATGAGCACCTGAAATATGGAGACATCATCCAAAAGGATTTTATAGATACCTATTACAATTTAACAATAAAGACCATAATGGGCATCGAATGGATCAGCAAATTCTGCCCACAGTCAACCTTTGTGATGAAAGCTGATTCAGATATGTTTGTAAATACTTTCTATCTGACTGAGCTTCTTATAAAGAAAAATAGGACGACCAGGTTCTTCACAGGTTTTCTAAAACAGAACGAGAGTCCAGTACGGGCAAAATTGAGTAAGTGGTATGTGAGTAAATATGAATACCCAGGAAGTAAGTACCCACCTTTTTGTTCAGGGACTGGTTATGTGTTTTCCACAGATGTTGCCAGTCTGGTGTATCATATTTCTGAAAAGGTCCCCTTCATCAAGCTGGAGGATGTTTTCCTAGGTCTGTGTCTTGCAGAGCTCAATATTAACTTGGAAGAACTTCATTCGCAACAAACGTTCTTTCCAGAAAGACTTCCTTTTTCCACTTGCCACTTTAAAAAAATTGTGACATGTCATAAAGTCAAGGCAAATGAACTGCGGACCTTTTGGAATGCACTAGAAAGGTCCAAGGATGAAGAATGTCTAGGAGACCAATAAATTTCAGCTCTCAAAGAAGATCTAAAAATAGTGCTCAAGACCCAGATAGCAAAATTGTAAGGTTTTCATTCTATAATCTGCACTTAGGTATTAATATTACAGTACATATAGTTCAAAGGATGCTGACTTTGTGCCCTTTGCTAGGCCCTTCAAATGCCTATTGTGAGTTGAAAAACTGAAAATGTAATTCGCTTCCTCCAGTATTGTGGCTGCTTTTCCTGTGCCAACGTTTTGCTTTCTTACAGAATATGAAGCAAGAAGTCTGCTTTTCCTTTACCCAAATCAAAGCTGGTCCATCCATAAGGCTAACTGGTGTATAGCACAATCCTCTGCATGTCTAGAAGTAAACACCATTGAGTTATGTGTGATTTGCTCCCAAGAAAGCATGCATAGGATTGCTGCCTTTGGCAGTGGATTAGAAAAAGCACTGCAGTCAATCTGGCAAATCAGTCCTATCCTCTCCTAGCCAGCATGCAGTCCTATGCAGACATGCTGAAATGGCTTGAGCTACTCCTTGAAAAAGGGGGCAGGTGTAGAGTCTTGTCTGTGTACGGGAAGGAAACTTTTTTCCTTACCTGGGATACGGGTCAATGGCACAGAGGGGCCTACTTGGACAGGCACTCGCGGTGGGTCACACTGATATTAATGGAACAGCCTTAAATAAATCCTTAACAGTTCTATTGAAAAAAAGATATCTTAGAATTGTTGTTTAATGGCCAGCAGCAGATAGCAATGAAAGTCCTGACAGTATTGTCGGAATCAGTGAGACATACAGTGCAATCCTAAACATGTCAAAAGTAAATCCCATTTTGTTCAATAGTACTTACTCCCAGGAAAGTGTGGTTAGTATTGTAGCCATATTATGTCATGACTTGCTATTTTCAGTGGGACTTAAGTTGCAAACCTGATCACACTTGCTAGAGAGTAAATCCCTCTTAACAGTGTGGCTTCCTTTGGGTAACATGCATAGGGTTTTTCTGACAAGACTCTTGTTTTGGTTTTGGATTGACTCTTTTGTGAACATTTGATTCACAAATGTTACATGGAAAAGTACATTAAATTTTTTTAATTAAGCATTGGCAAGGAATCAAAACAACTGTATAAACCTGCTCGAACCATAACTATCAGGACATTTTTAAAGAAATCCATTGATTCTTCTTAAAATAATACATTTAAAAGGAGAACATTCTTCAAACTTTCCCACTGTTCCTGAATATTATCTTTCAGGGTGAAAAGCCTCTTATGTGCCTGAGCTTTGTGAGATTAGCAGCTAAGGTAATGCTACTAATCCAAAGTTCCTGCACACACAGCCGTTCATGTTCACTTTTCAAGGAGAGAAAAACAATTTCCAAGCAAGAGAATGTATTATCATCATATTCTTGGGCATGTAAAGATGGGAAATGGAGAAAAACTTAGTACAGATTTTTAATAGTCTCTTGGGACTACAAAGGTACATATAAAATGGCTGCAATTTATGAGCTATCATGTTTTGTGTTGGAGGAAGTTAATAGTTCTCCAAACAAAGAACTGTTTTGAGTTTTCAGCATTTATATTTATTCTGTCTGAAATGGGGACAGTGCATAGTGCAATAGATTTCTCTTTCTTGTGCTGCACTATTTTGCTCATATAAGGGAGAAATTTCTCTTTGTTTTGCACTAAGCATTGTAATGTCTCAGGTGTGCTTAAAGTGACACACGGAAAAAGTGGGATAAAAGTATGGAGATTCTACTGTGCCAAATTATCCAAGTGTTTTAAAGCATCAAAAACCTGTTTTCTTAAAATGTGCTATTCTCTTCTCAAGGAGCTATGGCAGTAAACAGTGCAACAGTGTGACATTATTTCAGACCTGCTGAAATAATACAGATTGGAGGTTTTGGTGGGTTATGAGCATTTTCAAATGGAATGTGGAAAACAAGCTTCACCAAAAATTTGGATTAGCTTGTGTAGCTACATTCTTAGAAAACAAATCTGGCCACTTGGGAGCTCAAAACATGATTGAGTTTTTCAAATTTCTTTTTGGGATCTGATGAAAATCACTGGCTCTGAGCATCAATTTATGCACTTTCTGATGGTCCAACGGCAGTAACATTTCTACCTCACAGGAATGTTGTGAGGGTTTATGAAAGCAGTTTTCAATCAGTGTGCACATCAGTGTACCATTAATGGTTTGCAGGTGTGACACTGGAGTTTGGGGAGAGCCATTTCTAAGCTGGACCATTGGGAGATGTGAATCCCCTAACAGCAGCATGGTGTGCCTTGTCAATTATCAGAAAACTGATGTTGTGCCTTGATATTTTTAGCACCTTCTCAGTGTGCCATGGGATGAAAAAGGTTAAAAATGTTGGTTTTTATGAGATCATAATACTGTAGTCAAGTGTATTATCTATAAATAGCAAAAGTGCTAAGAAAATTGTCTGTATGAGGTTGATTATTATACTAAGCTAAGCAAGCCTACATCGTGTCTTAAAAGGCAGATTAGCCCCTCAAAATCAGCCACACTAATGAAGTGCACATTGTATCCTGTCAGAGGGGACAGCCTTGGGACCTCAAGATAAGGAAAGTTTTGTTCTTTTAGATCCGTGCCACCTGTTCTGCTGGCAAATTAAGGCTGAGGGAAGGAACAAGAAATAGGGCAAGGATCTTGTGCACACATGTGCTACTGAGGTGTACCACTCCTTCCTCATGCCTTCCTGTCCTGTTCTGCTCAGTCCTCATATCTCACAGTAATCTAACTTTTCAGTTCATTCTAGATCTGAAAAACTTATAACAATCAAAAAGTAACTGTAACGAATGTAAGATTTCACCTAATCTTGAAATTTGTTATTTATGTACAAATAAACTTCTTTGTAAGATAAATTATCCTCTGGCTGTCTTTGTTCCACAATTCTGCCCAGATTGGCAAACTTTGCAAAACATACCTTATTTAATAATAATAATTTATTGTCATTGTATGGACATACAACAAAATTCATAAGACATCCAGAGACCAGCCCCAAGAACCCCCCCCCCAACAACACCCCCCACCCAGACCCTCTTTAAACACACAACAACTGCACAGCACACCAAGTAATAGCATTCAACTGTTCACTCATGATAGTCCTTAAAATTGCTATTGAGTGCAGATATGGCTTTAGGGTAAAAGCTATTCATAAAGCGTGTAGTCCAAGATTTAAATGTTCTATATCTTCTCCCAGAAGGCAACAGTTCAAAAAAATTGTGAGCAGGATGGGAAGAGTTGTGGAGAATATTTTGTAGCTTCTTCAAACAACGGGATTCAAAAATCTCATCCAGGGTTGGTGGCTGGAGCCCAATAATGTTCTGTGCGGTTTTGATGACCCTCTGTAGAGTTTTTTTGTCAGCAACAGAGCTGCTCCTATACCATACCAAAATCCCATATGTAAGGACACTCTCAATGGTGCTGCAGTAATAAGACAGAAGTAGACGCTGAGAGAAGTTCATCTTCCTAAGCATCCTCAGGAAGAACAGCCTCTTTTATGCCTTCTTTACCAGCATGTTCGTATTTATATTCCATGTGAGGTCCGCTGAAATGTAGGTGCCCAAAAATTTGAAACTACCTATCCTCTCCACCTCCTCGCCATTTATGTGCAATGGTAGGTGTTCTCTTTTCCTCCTAAAGTCAATGATAAGTTCTTTAGTTTTTTTATCATTGAGCATAAGATTGTTATCTTTACACCACAATGTCAGCCTTTGTACCTCACTCCTGTATCCAGACTCATCGTTCTTATTGATGAGCCCCACCACTGTCGTATCATCTGCAAATTTGACAATTGCATTGTTGTTATACAGTGGGGTGCAGTCATGTGTATACAAAGAATAAAGGAAAGGGCTTAGCACACATCCTTGAGGAGCTCCTGTGCTTAATGTCAAGGTAGAAGAGTAGTGAGATCCCATCCTCACTGACTGTGGCCTACCTGTCAGAAAATCTTTTACCCACAGACAGATCTTCTGGTCAATACCCAAATTGCACATTTTAGAAAACAACCTGCTGGGTAAAATGGTGTTAAAAGCAGAGCTGTAGTCCACAAACAACAGCCTTACATATGTTCCCTGCTGTTCCAAATGACTCAGTACCATATGGATAACGACAGCCACAGCATCATCAGTCGATCTATTATTTCTGTAAGCAAATTGATAGGGGTCCAAAGTAGTTGGAAGACCAGCCCTAATATAATTCAGCACCAATCTCTCAAAACATTTCATGACAACAGATGTTAAGGCCACAGGTCTATAATCATTGAGAGATACCACTGCAGGCTGCTTAGGGACTGGCACAATAATAGATGTCTTGAGGCATGTGGGGACAGAGCGCTGCTGCAAGGATAGATTGAAAATATCCATGAAAATGCCAGCTAACTCTGCAGCGCAGTCCCTTATAACACGCCCTGAAATGCCATCCGGTCCAGCTGCTTTACAGATATTAACAGCCTGGAAAGCATGTCTCACATCAGAAGTCTGCAGTAGAAGTGGTTGGCTATTGGTACTATCTGTTAAAGCACTGTCAGTAGTAGGTGCTGGAATGATGTTTGTACCTGTTCCCACCTCAAAACGACTGAAGAATTGATTTAACTGCTCGACCAAAGTATCACTACTGCTCAATGGACTATTCTTGCTGCTCTGCCCCGTAATTTGCCG
Organism: Cryptoblepharus egeriae; assembly: GCA_030015325.1. Classification (NCBI taxonomy): domain Eukaryota; kingdom Metazoa; phylum Chordata; class Lepidosauria; order Squamata; family Scincidae; genus Cryptoblepharus; species Cryptoblepharus egeriae. The sequence continues at coordinate 48,649,289 of JAREYC010000005.1, read as the reverse complement.
CAAACCTTGCCATACTTGATGAGAGTCCAAGCTCTCAAGGTGTTGTTCAATCCTCCGTTTGTATACAGCTTTAGCGTCTCTGATGCCTCTTTTCAATCTAGCTCTAGCCTCCGCGTACTGTAGTACGTCACTAATAATTTAAGGAGAGAGGTGGAATTATATTATCCAATCAATGGCTAATTCCCAAAGTATGCAGTGCTTAAAAAGAGGCTGGTATGGCAGTGACTTGACCCTGCACTTGACGGATTATAGTTCCACAAACTGACAACAAAGCAAGGTAATAGGATGATTAAGGGAACAAATAATAGATGTTGGAACAAACACAGGATTTTGGAGCACATTTTTTTTTATACTTTTGCTCCTTTACTAATTGTAGAATGAGTCAGGTAATGGCTACAATCCAGAGTAGCTACTGCAGTCCTTGCGTCGATGCAACAGGCATTTATGTCGATGCAGTTACAGTGCCACCCAGTGGAAACCTGTGGGAAATTCATATTGCAATCCAGACTAAATTTTACGTGCGTCAATGCAAGGACTGTCGTAGCTATTCTAGATTGAGGGATAAGAAATCTGTAGTAGACTGTATGGGAAAAATGGCATTCATGTCCAAGTTAATGTGCTGGTTGTTGTGCCTCGAGTCCCTCTGTCCTGACACTTCCTGAATGGATACTGGGGAATTTTCACTTGTGGACATGTTAATGAAAGATGGAAAACAATAATGGAAATGAGTTTAACTGAGAAGGATCTAAAACAAGAGATAGAAAAGGGATCAATGCAAAACAACTTTCCATAAATCAGATGCTGCCTGACAAGGAGGTTATCTAGATACTTTAGACCCGACTACAGTGATTCAGTACCAGACTGGGATATGGTCACAGGCCTCTTTCCTGCTACTCCTTGTTGGATCACTGATTCTTTCAAGGTGATGCTTCCCTTGCAGCTGGAAAATTGGTGTTCTCAGACACAAAGCATAACCTTGAGTTGCCAGACCAATCTGACATTCCCTTCCCCAAAACAAGCACAGCCAGTGCTTGTATTATGACAGAAAGAGCTATGAGGATGGTGATTTGTGTCAGATCTTAATATCAGTCAGCCCAAAGATAAAAGTTCCACAGGAAAGTGTGATGACAAACATGTGCAGAGTTGTTTCCGTTGGAAACTGTGAATGGTATCCCTTCCCATAAAACCACCTAATAACAGAAATTGACACAGCTTGTTAAATATAGCTTATATATAGCACTGGACTGGTGTAGCTTGGTGCCACTGGTATATTTTCCAAGAATGAATATTTACCCCCCATGGTGAGAATAAAGAGCCGGAGATAGATGCTGGATTTAAGGGCCACTTTATTAACTACAAACATATTTAACCCAACAAGGGACTGCTAACAAGTCGTGCTGGCAGCTAAAAAAGAAGGGATGGCGAAAGCCTGGCTCCGGTTTCACACCTCGCACTGAGGGTACCCATCATTACCAACACGAAGGTCGAGACAGCTGGGCGCTCGGTCAACCAGTTGCCCAGTTGACATTGCCTAAATCCTAGGTGCAGGAGTAGCCACCCCAGCCTACGTCCGGTCTGTTATCAATAGGCCTGGGATGCGTAGCACTGACCCTTGCTGCCTCAGGCAGTCACCGAAGGCCTATCCTGCCTACTCCAGCACGACACCTGCCACACGGGGAACCTGGCTAGAACATGATTCCACCGCCCCATTACAGACAGGAAAGCAGTCTCTTGACTAAGTTCCAAATGAATTCATCTAGGGCCAGATCTGTGAGATGAACCCCATCAGCCCTAAAAACATGGGGCAGCTGCCACGTAACGTGACGGTGAAAAATCACCAACCCACCCCAACCTTCAACAAAATTCGCCACGTAGGCGTTGACCCGCTTATGGGCCAAATCCACTTTCTGGATGTCCTTAGCCCCTCTCCAAACCCTCTTGGGCAGGAAAGAAGACCAGACAAACCGGACAGCCGGGCACCACCACTTCATTAGGGAGAGATCCTGTCTAATCTGCACCCTGAGGTCCACCGTCCTCGTCCGGGTCAGATCATTCTCACCCAGGTGCACCAGCAAAATATCAGGGGGTGGGTTATCACGTAAAAAATTCACTAACTATGGGAAGCAGCTGTCCCCACCCCATGCCCCTCTGGACAGCCCAGGTAATACACACGTCAGGGCTGAGGCCGAGACAGGAGCCGGCGCCGGTGCGTTCGGCCCTCTTCCGGGCCCAGAAGAGGATGGAGTGGCCAATCACCAGAACTTGCAGAGGTCTTGATGAAGGAGTATCTACAATGTAAACAAAGACAAATTCACTACATAACTGTAGCTAATAACCATAACCACATCACTGAACTGGTTAACAAATAAAGCAAATGAGCTCCCTTGAGCCTCTTTTGTGAACATAGTACCTGAAGGCACCCGAGTGCCATTGCCCAATGAGCCTCTTCAGGAAGCTCTACACTAGAGGCCAAAGTGGCAGCGCCAATCCGAAGGGAGTGGATGCTATAAAATTGAGGGGAAAGACCAAGAGTGGTCACCGCCCAAGCAAAAACAGCCCTAAACTGGAAAAAGGGAAGTGGTGCCCCATCTGCATGCTGGAATAAAGGGCCCACAAATTAACCACCCTGTCTCTATACCAAGTAAGAGCCCGCACTGGGCACAGGGCATGACCGGGAATAGCTTGCAACTTGATCACCACTCCTCGAGCCCTTTGGTCAATCTTGGACCTGCGTAACCGCAAGATACAGACCGAGCTTTCGAGGGTCAAGTCTGACCACCACTACACCCAGGAAGGGTCAGCCGAACGAGACCTCACCAAAACCTCGCTGATCCTAAAGGCCCCAAAGAACATGACCAGAGCCACTGCCCGAAAGAGGTCCCTTTCAAAGTCAGAACTACAGCACTGGCCAAAGGCCTCCACCAGGCAACCCAAAATCCTCACCGTCACTGGTTTCCACTGATCCGGGACCGAAGGTCTGTCACGACGCATGCCCTCCAGCATGTGCCAGACTTTAAAGTCTTGAGTAGTGTCCACTACACCTTTCAGACCGGCCACAAAGGCTAGAGCTGAAAGATACACTGAAATAGATCTAGGGTGAAGGCCAGATTCAAAAAGGAAAAGCAGAAACCTGAGCAAAGAATCCACAGGTAGAGGCCATTCCACAGGCACACCTTTAGCCTGACAGAAGGCCTCAAACTCTCCCACCTTTCTCTCATAGCTGGACCTAGTGGAAAGAGCCAGCGACCCCAGAATCAACCTTTGAGCCCTCACGGTCCAAGGCTCCACAGCCACTCAGGCAGCCGGGGCGAGTTGCCGGAAGCGCTCCTCCTGAAAACGAGACAGAGCATCGGCAACCCCATTTTCAAGCCCCGGGACATGACTAATCGAAACAACCAAGTTAATGCGCAAGCACTACAAAACAAAAGCACGTACCAAGCGCATCACCCTTGGAGAACGAGAAGTCTGTTTTCGAATGACACGAACCACAGCCTGGTTATCACACCAAAATCAGACAGTAGAGTTCCGAAATTGGTCTGCCCAGATGTGCAAAGCAACAACCACTGGAAACAGCTCCAGAAAGGTAAGCTCATGCACAACATCACAGGCCGTCCATGGAGGAGGCCAGGGATGAGCGCACCATCTCCCTCTAAAATATACCCCAAAACCATGGCCACCTGCAGCATCCGAATGGACCTGCAGGTCAGCCCTGAGGATTTGAACCTCTCTCCAAAAAGAAGTGCCGTTGAAGTCAGACAAGAAGGTCAACCAAACCTTCATGTCTTCCCTCATGGCAACCGAGACCCTAACCCTGTGGTAAGGGGTACTCAAGCCGACCATGGCATCACAGAGACGCCTAAGGAAGGCCCGATCAGGGGCCACTACCCGACAAGCGAAATTCAGATGACCCACCAGAACTTGCAGCTCCCTAAGCGACAGCTTCTTCGCTTGCAAGGACTGCACCAAAAGGTTGTGTAAGGTAACTAATTTGTCCTCAGGCAACCTGGAACACTGTGCTATAGTATCTAATTCTATACCCAAAAAGGTCAAGGAAGTGGCTGGCCCCTCAGTCTTTTCCCCAGCCAAAGGAACACCCAACTCCAAACAAAGGCTCTGAAAAGAGGCAAGCAGCCCAGCACAGTGATCAGTGCCCGCCGCCCCCATAAAGAGAAAGTCATCCAAATAGTGGCAACCCTCCCAAAAGGGGACCTAGAACGCAGAGCCCACTCTAAGAATGTGCTAAAAGCCTCAAAGGTTGAACAAGAAACAGAACAACCTATGGGAAGAGCTCAGTCAACATAATACCTGCCCTCAAACCACATACCCAGCAGGCAAAAATCACTCGGATGAATAGGGAGCAGCCGAAAGGCCGACTCCACATCAGTCTTGGCCATGAAGGCCCCAGACCCACAGGTTCGTAAGAGACGAACCGCTTCATCCAAGGAAGTATACCTGACCAAGCACAGGTGAGGGGATACCATCATTAACAGAATCCCCCTGGGAAAAGATAAGTGATGAATTAACCTAAACTGGCCAGGGGCCTTTTTGGGGACAACGCCCAAAGGTGAAACTCTCAAATTTGGGAAGGGAGGGGACGCAAAAGGACCAAGTACTCTGCCTGCGGCGACCTCCTTGGCCAACCTTTTACACACAACAGCCTCCATACCCTTCACCGACTTCAGGTTTGCAGTCCAAAAGGCACAATCCGGGTGAGGGGCAGGAACCCTGAAACCCTCCGAAAAACCATTTAACAAAAACGCGGCAGCTGCCTTGTCTGGATAAGCCCCAAGCAAAGCCCCAAGCAAAGCAAGCAAAACGGGCAGCTTAATTGGGGTTGGCCCCCTTTCCTGGAGCTGGTGGTGGCTGGGGGGATTGACCTCCACCCCCTTTTTGCCACCTCTGGCCCCAGCTCCCTTGTATCCTTTCCCCCTGGGGCAAGCGCTGGCGGGGTGTTTCCCGCCACACACTGCACATTGGTGGCTGAAGGGGCAATTCCCCCTAGTGCAGGCTCCAGTGGAACTAAATTCGAAGCACACCTCTGTCCTTGAACCCCCAAGGCGCCCGAAGACGCCTTGGGTACTGATATGGAGTTGCTTGCAATAAGGTGACCGCTGTCAGAACGGTCACCCTGGATGGGTTTGGCAGTAGCCACAATTCAAGTTTAGGTACCAACCAGTCCAGAGAAGGGTCATTGGCCGCCCTCAATCTGAAATTCTGGTCGTACTGCAACCAAGCCATACCACCAAAGTCACAAAGAGTCCTGTGGACAATGTCCAAGTACTTAATGAGAGCTGGAGCCCGTTTGGGTCTAAGCTGGACCACCACAGCCATATAGATACAGTATCCATATAGCCAGTTGGTCCAGTTGTGATCGATCTTGCGACGCTTGGTCGTCTCCTGATCACATTCTGGCTCCCCTACTTTCGGAACCTTCTCCAGCTCCACATGGAGAAGGCTAAAGAGGTCAACATAGTCACCTCTCCAGATCTTCTCTTTCATGGACATGGCCAAGTGTCTGCCCAGCGGCAGGTCAATGCTGCCATAAGGATGATCCTCGGGACCATCCTCATAATCAGCATGCCTTGCAAGCCGGTACATCTCCTCCCACGTGGGCCCTGCAGGTAACATACCATGCCATCTATCACCTTCCATGGACTTCATACGGGAAGGTCGGGGCAAGCCCATCTAAGTGTTGTCAAATGCACCCATGCCCATAGGAGGCCAAGAAAAATAGGGACCCCCCCAGCCTGGAACCCACCAAGGCATCATGGGAGCAGCCTGCTTGGGAGGAGGAGGCGTAAAAACCGGGGACTCCTCCCAGCAACCAACCACCTCAGGCTCGTCCATATCCTCCTTGTCCTCACCTGCGGCAGCACCGCTCAATGAGGAGGCATGGACCCCGAAAACACCTGACGTGCATGGTACCTGGTCAGACTGAGGAGCCTGGGGCCTCCGGCTGCCAGACCTGGAAGGGCGAGCCAAAAACATTAAAGCCCCCCAACCCTTCCTGGTGAAGGTACGGGTGGGGGCACCCCTGAAGAACTAGAGGGCCCAGCTTCCCTGTTAGCCGCCCGCTCCATCACCTCCCTCTCCAGCACCTTACAGCGCTCCACAAGGGCCCGATGATCCAGGGCCTCCAACTTCTCATCAGAGGAAGTTGGCTCAGGAGGGGGAGGAGGAGACGGGGTGGGGGGGGGCGAGGGGCCCTGCCGCCCCGCTTCTGTACCCTCTTGCCCATGTCAGCCACCCAAGGGCGAACCAACCATCACCCTGTAAGTGTATTAGTTTAACAACAAAGGATATCAACTGCCAACTGCAGTACAATTAGCAGAGTTGCAGCAAGCTGGTGTGGTCCCCTGGAGCAGCAGGAAGCAGCAAGCAAGCACAGGAAGCAGCCCAAGCAAGCCCCATAGAAAGAAGCCAAGGCCTAAAGGCCAAGACAAAATGGCCGCCACCACAAAATGGCGGCCGCGCCACGAGGCACCCCCAAAATGGCGCCTTAAAATGGCGGCCGCGTCGCAAAGGAGGGCCCAAGAACTGTGGCCGCGAGTCCTCCGCGCCGCCCCGCACCACGAGGTGCCGAGGGGGGAGCCCGCGGACTCCCAGCAGGTGGCCACGGCCACGCAACAGGAAGCGGGGGCGTCCTAAGACGAGCCCTCCCCGCCAACCGCCAGCATCTCGGGCTGAAGGCCCAGGGAGAGAGTTGTCAGAGAGAGTCGAAGAGGCTCCTTCTCGGACGACTCTCCGACGCTGACTGAAAGATAAGTGGGCAGCATGCCCGCTGCGTCCCTCAGTTGCCGCCCCCAAACCCATGGCAGCCAATAGGCTGCAAGCATCTCCCCCGGCCATGCCATTCCGCCAGGGGGAGGCAAAAGAGCCAGCCCGTTATGTGGCTAGCCCCATTATCTTCCTCTTTCCAGAGAAGAAACAATCTGTATGTCATTGGCCATAACTTGTGTTTTAGATGATTCAATCTGTCCAGCTCTGCTGCAATCTGCCTATTTGGTCAAAAGGACATGTCTGTTTCAATGGAAAACTTCTGAACCTGCCTGTTAGTGACTGATGTAGGAATCCACCATTCCTGCTAATACTTGTACTGTATCATGTTAGTTTTGTCAGACAAAATCTGTGGTATATGGTGCAAAGACAGAGCAATGACAGCATTGTGAACCACTTTCTCCTGACACATACTTTGCAATTCTATGGCCAGTGCCTCTTTATAATTACTTTGCAATTATTACCAGTGCCTCCAGGTGGAACAAGTTGCGACATCAGCTGTCCCACAGTGGTTGCAAATGATGCACACACTGCTCCACCAGTGGTCATTATGCATGCACACTGCTGCAGGAGGCAGCAGCTCTGCAGTTCCGCCACTGGACCTTGCTGTACTCCAAGTCTGCAATGGCAGCAGAGGGTGGGAAGGAAGGAGAAGGACTGAGAGCATTATTGGGTGAATATGGCAAAGAACAGGTAGCAGGGAGGCAGTGAGAAAGGTGGATCTGACGGTAATGTATTCAATCTTATCCTTCTGTAGTGAAGCTCTTCACCCCTTTTTCTCCTTAGACAAACATCACCAGAAGTGAAGTCTGAGGAGACCTGTTGGCAGACTCAGCGCTCACAAGGATGTAATTATACCTATTTTTATTTACTTCTCATTTGTCCGTGGCCAGTTCTTCACCACTGGTGCTGCTGTATCAGCTGGGATGCATGTGTGAAGAGGATAAGACTGGGCTGTGAGAATATTAAGACTAAGCATTAAATCCTTCCAAAATCCCTTTGTGACAATGCAGCACCACCAGCGAGTCTCCCATTGTATCCTGCAGGGGATTTTCAGCTGCTAGAGATCTCAGGATAAGGACAAAATCCATAGCAGTTACGGGTCACCCTCTAGTGTTATCTTATGGAAAGTCATCTTAACTGCTCTGGAGCAAGGGGCTTAGTTTCACTTTAGGATAGAGGCCTAAGTGGCCTTTGTCTCATGGCCCTGATTTAAGTTTCAGCTCCATTCAGAAATGCACCCCTGCTCCAATGCTTTCCTCACTATATCCCTTCTCCCCAATGGAGAAGGATGGCAAAAATGGGAAGACAGAAAGCATTCTGTGTTTCAATTATTTCCTGAGCTTCTCAGGATATTTAGCCAAGGTTAGTTTTATATCTGCCTGCAAAGCTTTACTTCAGGCTTCACCAGCACTTGTTAATGATTAAAAACAAGAATGGAGGCATTGGTTGAAGAGACCAGGCTTATCTCATTATTAGATAAAATGTTAACTGCAAACAGAGTCACGGGGAGCACAGAAACCCACAGAAGGTCTGAAATGTTTTCTTTAGGGCCGTCCCACGGAATCGTAAAGAGAAATCAAACTGATCACGAGTATGTGGTTGTGCTTTCTGAAAGACTAGTGGTTTGTTTGGAAGAACTACCAAATTGATTCTCTTTCCTGTCAGAAACGTTGCATGATTTATCAGCTTAAAAGGTAAGAGACTTCTCAGACCACATGAGTCAATGTTCACATGCACTGCTTGGTTGGGGAGCATGGTGGGAGGGGGGATGAGACTCGTATACTGTATGCCTGCTATTTACATGAGCATGCTGACAGGATGTGGGAAGGTAGAACTTGGTGTGTGGAGTGGCACATCATTTGCAATTTCAAGTGGCAAATGAGTTTGGACTGCCCTATTCTGTGGGCTTCAGTCATATGGATATTCTTTTCTTTCAGATTCAAAGAAAGATGTCAAACAGATCAAAGGAATGGATTTGGGTGATTTGGAGTCTCTTGGGTTTTTTCACAGGTATGGCACTTTTCTGATTGGCCAACCCAATTATGTTCAATGTCATGTTCAAGCAAAGAACAGGTAGCAGGGAGGCAGTGAGAAAGACATCAAAATATATTTGCAGAGGTCTGTAGCTTTAATGTCACATGAATTACATATAGGGCACAATTCTAAGAAATTTAGGCCAGCCTAATTCACCTGGCGTATCTTTCTTTGATGCTGTGGGGAGGTTGGCATATGTTGGTGCATTGGCCTAACCCTCCAGGAGTTGGGCAGAAGTGTCTTATGGCAAAATCCAGTGTAACTAGGGGGAGTCCTTGCTCTGGTGTAAGAACAACTTACTCTGGATTCCAATATGAATTTCTCATAGGTTTTCACTAGGTGGTGCAGTTACTATGGGTGCATGTGAAGTCTCTTACGTGCTCCTGTAGTTACTCTGGATTTGGGGGATACTGGACATAAGTCCAGCACAGGACTTATGTCAGGGCTTAGGCCAGCCTAAATGGAGGTTAGAAATGCAGCCATACCCCATAATCCAGAGTAACTACAGAAAGATGTAGGAGGCACTTACTCTGGATTGCTCTATGCATTTCCCATAGTTTTCCCATAGGTGGCACCCAGTGATGGGCATCAAAGAAATTAAGAACCGGTTCTCTGTCCATCTGGCAGCCACTTTTAAATGGCTTTTTAAAAACTTTATATGTACTATCTCTTGTTAACAACCGGTTCTATAGAGTAGGTGCGAACCTGCTGGAGCCCACCACTGGTGGCACCATAACTACATCGATGTAAAAGGTCCTGTTGTTACTCTGGATTTTAGTCATAGTCTTTCAGGTGGTCCCTGGAAAAGGCAATGAGCTAGACATTATGTCTAGTAGGCTATGTGGGCTAGTGTTCCTTTTATGCAGTGGGCAGTTTAATTTTTTAAAATTTTAGGTTGTAAATTTGGAATTTTAATGAGACCTCTAGCACCCAAATACTTCCCCACAGAACACAGTGGAGACCACAGCAGTGCTACTGCATTATTGTATTGGGTTTAAGTGGGATTGAGTTGCCCTCTTGAGTTCTAATGACTATCATATCCACTAATAAAACCCACTAATGATCAGTGGGTTTTACTGCAGAGATACAAACCATAATGCAGCAATACAAATTGTTATCTAAAATTTCCTACTTCATGATTTCTATACAGTTATAAGAAGTTGCTTATAAATGGCACAATAAATTCAAACATTTCCCTTATTTTCAGTTCCTAGAAAAAAATTCTTCAAGCGTTTTACTTGAGTGGCAATGATGATTTCCTGGTAATTCCTAGTACTCACTGATCTTATTTTTGTATCTTTACTAGCCCAAGTATGAGTCACAGGTCTATAGGTACCTGATCCAGCCAGCTGGCTTAAGTTAGGTAGGTCTTGCTTTAAACCAGTGGTTTTTAACCAGTGTGCCATGAGTGTATTGGGGATGGTCCTCGGGTATGCTAAGGGATTTTGAGGAATGTCATTTATCATAACTGGTTGTTATTAGGAGATGTGAGCCTTCTATGAGTAGCATGGTGTGCATCATAAATGATTAAAAAATGATTATGATTCATTTCATCATAAATGAAAAAAAATTGTCAATTTTAGTTTGTTGTCAGTGTGCACAAGGTGAAAAAAGTTGAAAATCACTGGTTTAGACATTACCTAGGTTTGTCATGACTTCAGAAATGCCACCTTGAATTTGGTAGAAAGGAAGACTATAGACTGGCCCTACAATCCAGTGTAACTACGGGAGCACGTAAGAGACATTATGTGTATCCGTAGTTACTGCACCATCTAATGAAAACCTATGAGAAATTCATACTGCAATCCACAGCAAATTGTTCTTACACCGGAGCAAGGATTCCCCGTAGTTACTCTGGATTGTGCCCATAATAACAAATGGTTCTGACACATGGCTTTGTTCAGCTGAAGTCTCCTACAGCATCACACTTTGACTTCTTCAAGTTTTTTTCTTAAATTGTTTTTGTTTTTAATATTATATGGATTGTATTTTTTTAGTGCAACTTGGCTTTCAAAATTCTTCAGTGAAGTGTAGCAACCCTCCTAACACCAGGAAACAGATGGCATATTTATTGTCTGTTCCAGTGTGAGAATACTATTTTATGTGTCTGTGTGTATTTCTGATAACATGCACAGAAAATTAATTTTTAATTATTTCCAGTGAGCATTAAATGCAATTTAACTGCATAAAGCTTAATATAAGTAAAGCAAATTGTTTATTCCTTGGGCAGCCAATCCTCAGCTAGGGTAATTTTTACAATAAAATGGATAGAATCTAGTGATCTTGATTTATAATATTGTCATACCTCAGGAACAGTCAACTGCAACTTTGAAGTACGGACAAGCAGCATTCATTTTTCCGTGAGAATTGTAATACCAACTTGTAGAAGTTATTAAAATGAATCAACACAGTATTTATACTGTTACGCAATCTTTTGCTGTGGAGAACTCTCATGCATTTTTGGTAATCACTTATTAAGCCCACTTCCAATCAATTAAATTTAAATTAATTTAAACTAATTAAATTTAACTTTAATTTACCAATAAAAAACTAACTTTAATATAAGCGAATTAAATTAAAATTAAAATTTAGATTTAAATTTAGTTTAAATTAAAGTCACTTCCGATCAATCAGCCGCATTAAGCACAAAGCTTTGAAAACTTAACTCTTGCAGAATAGTATGTTCAAGTCTTGTAGGGCAAACTGCTGGCCTACTTCCTTATCACTGCTTACCACTTACTACCAGCATGCACTTTCATAAAGCAAACGTGCCATGAAGCACATTTACAAGGATTAGCGCCAAGCTTCAGTGCTGGAGCTAGCCCAGTGCGAGCTTGAGCTGGGCTAGCACCAGTGGGAAGCAGCGGTCCACCACTCGGTGGTCACCCAGGCCATCAGACACCAGGGTGGTAAGAACATAAGAACTCCATTAGAGCCTCCACTAAATCAGGCCAAGGGCACATCTAATCCATCTTCCTGTATCACACAGTGGTCCACCAGATCCCTAAGGGAGCACACATGACACCAGCATCCAGGTGCTCTTCCCTGCATTGGAATATTGAGGTTACCACATCTACATCTAAGTGGTAAGAGAGAGGAGGCATGCTGAGCGAGGAACTAAGAAGAGAGAGGGTGGGAGCAACAGAGCTCAGCTTCACCGGATCCTGAATCTTATTGTCCAGTATGGGACACCTCAATTCTGTGCCTGATTAAATAGCCAATGCAGAGTGAAGTAGGTGCTATGTTCTTTATGTGAGGAAAGTAGATGAAAGTCCCCTTCTCTTGAGGAGGAGGCAGTAGCTACCTGGGAAGCATTTGATAGCTGTAATTTTGGTACTATGGCAATCCTGAGCTCCAGGCAGCTCAGGATCAAGCTGCCCATGTAAAGGATCAACCCATGTAAATGTGGATAAGATTGCAGCCTCAGGGCCCAATCCTATGCATGCCTATTCTGAAATAAATCTCATTACAGTCAGGGGGCCTTTACTCCCATGTAAATGTGGATAGGATATCAGGGCCAATCCTATGCATGCCTACTCTGAAATAAATCCCCTTGCAATCCTATCACCACATGGGTAGGAATAAGCTCCATTGACTATAATGTGACTTACTTCTGAAGAGGCAAGTCTAGGATCGGGCTCTTAAAGTATTCAGATCGGTCAAAGGCAGACCTTCCTAATGTCCTACAACAGTTCATAAAGTTTTAATTCTTGTTTACAGCTGTTTCTGTGGTTCTTTAAAAGCTAAGTGGGCCAGTAATTGAAAAGACCTTGAACTGGAACTACAAGGTCCATAAGGCAATGCTGTGAAATTAAACAATTATTATTTATACACCAAGAAGAATTTCTTCATTTCCTGCTTTTGTGAAATATGTTCAGAGGAGTTCAATAAAAACAATTCACAAAGTGCAACAGAAGGATGAGAAATTCTGTTTATAGAGATGAAAACGTTTTTACTCAACAACTATTTTTTATCATCTACTCTTTCGTATTTCAAAACTTACCGTAACGAGTATCATTTTCCTATTACATTATCATTAGTGCTATTTCTGCATTTTCTTCATTGAGTTTTCTTGCTATAATTATAGGAAAATATCACTTTTTAGTTTTTACAATAACACTTTTTAGTTTTATGAAAAGGGAGAGGAGTGACATAGCCTGTCTGGGTTCCTGGCTGTCCAGAATGCCATGATCACTGTGGTGCCATTAGGTGTCACACCACCTGCTCCTACTATACCTCTGCCAATACTTATAGGGTTCCCTACTCCCTCAGATATGGTTACCATAATTCTCAGATATGTTTCCCACAAAACCTGGGTATGACCCCGTCAAATTTTCCAGTATGTGAATGCAATCCCCCAAAACTGGAACAATCCTGGTTTTTCAGGGACATATGAAAGCCCTGCCCTCAATTTGGGAACCTTTAGTTTTGGGTTGTAGGGCAACTCCTTTGCATAAGCAGGACAGCTGCCCAGATTGGCATCTCCAACACATTTCAGTTTAATACAGTATGTTTCAATGAGTGGAAGCATTTGTTAGAGATCACTGTAGAGCCGCAGTTTTATTGAGCTTCTTCATGAAGAAATATTCATTCCCTTAGCAAAGAATTATTTTGAAATGCCCTATCCCAGTAGCCATCCTGTTTATGCATTGCTTAAATTAACATGTGTTTGAGATCTTTTCAGTCTGTCTCGCATACAGCCCTTTCCCTTTCTGCTGTTTTCATGCCATTTCAAAGCCCAGGTGCCATTTTCTAGAAATACACCAGGGCACTGTGATACATGAAAATGTGGTGTGTTGCTTGCTTGAGTGGTCTGTGACTCCTTTTTGTTTAGACCCCTTTTTGTTTTCAAGTGCAGTGTACCTGTACAGTACAAAATGATTCCTTACTTTTCTTCGTGATATTGACAGGGACACTTATTCTTCACTTGCGATACCTGGCATTGACGTGTGTTGCCAAGTGTACCCATCAAGTTAATGAATACACTTTGTTTCCATGGGTATTTTAATGTTCCATCAGCCACTGTATTCTTCTGGAATGACTTGCTGGAATAGGACTTTATAGCTGGTTCTGCACCATTTTTGCAGCATATATTTCAGACAGGAGCTGGGGAATTCCTGGGTCTTTGGCCTGTGGAATTTCTTAGGGTTCAATTTATCTGCCATGCTTTTTAGCATGTACATGAAACTGCTATGAGAGGTCATCTAAGGCTTTGGATCTGGCTATTGGCAATATGCAGATGTATGGTACCTTTCTACATAAAAGGCTTAACCTGTGTGTTGGGGTGTCTGCATCTTCTAGCCAGCATTCTGTGACAATAAAGCAGGCTGAGGAGAGGGAACTGTCAACATTCTAACTACCACTGGAAATATGAGGTGAGATGCAGAGGAAGATGATTTTTTACTGATGAATGTTGTTATATTATACCTACACCACTGGCAGTTGCAGGGTGTTACTTGTGCGTTTATAAAAAATTTAATTGCAACTTTTCTTTCATTGGACAACCCAAGGCAGCTAACAAAATAGAATAAACAATAAAATTAAGCAAAAAACAAAAATCTAAATTGAAGAACATTCAACAACCCAACACGACCACAATCCTCATCTACCAAAAGCTGAATATAATGGCCAGGTTTTAAGGAAGTGCAAGGTAGAAGCTAAATGAATTTCAGTAGGGAGGGCATTCCACAGGATCAGTCCAACCACCAGAAAGGTCCAACTCTTACTTAAAGGATGCCTGTCATTCTTCTGAGGACAAGGACGTTAGGTCTAAATTGATCATTAAAGAGTATAGGGAGGCACAAAAGAGGTGAGGCAATTCTTAAGGTAAAGTTTCATTTGTGAGTGTGGAGACACAGCTGCCAATAATGTATGGGAGGACCTTCTCTCTTGTGACATCCATCATAAACCCAGAAAACATCTGTATGACTCTCACACTGCTTGTACTGGGCAGGTATGCAAAAGCATTTCTGTTCTACAAGGCATCTGCTTTAAGTTGAGCTCCTGTCTATTGCTTTTGATATGGTTATGTTTTTGATTTTCATGCTTTTTTATTTTATTCTTTGGATTTTATGAGGTACATGGAGTCTATCTGATTGGAGAGAAGCTGCATAAAAATTATTTTAATATACTTTATAACTAATGGCCCAGTCTTATGGGTGGGATATGCTGTTAAATCTTATGATCTGCCATTGTAGCCCATGGGTTACTGGCACAGTAGCAGCTTCCCAGAGCTGCCCCAGTGAAAAGTCTAGGAGACCAACAGGCTGCAGAACCTCTACTGCACCAGGTAAGTTGGTGCAAGGAGTGGATCAGGACAGAGTGTGGGGCAGGGTGGTTGAGAGAAGATATCAACAGCAACAATGTCCACAAGATTAAAAGCTCCCAGCGCAGGCTCAATACACCCCTTGCATTACCCAGTTTAAACCAGCAAAAGAGCTTTTGGCCCATTGGAGACCAGAGGATGGCAAAGGAGGTAAGTAAAACCTTACTTACATTGCAGTCCTAACCATGTCTACTCAAAAGTAAGCCCCATGTGTTCAGTGGGTCTTACTCCCAGGAAAGTGTCTTTAGGATTACAGCATTAATCTTTCTGCCGTTGCCTGTGCCCAGCCAGCCTGTGGATCAGTGGTTCTCAATCTTCCTAACACCGTGACCCCTTTATAAGTTCCTCATGTTGTGGGGACCCCCCAACCATAAAATTATTTTCGTTGCTACTTTATAACTGAAATTTTACTACTGTTATGAATCGTAATGTAAATATCCGATCTGCAGGATGTATTTTCATTATTACAAATGAAATGTGTGTTCTCTGCACATATTGAACACAATGGATTTATTTCAGAGTAGGCATGCATAGGATTGGGCCCTGAGGCTGCAATCCTATCTACATTTACATGGAAGTAAAGGCCTCCCTGACTATAATGGGATTTATTTCAGAGTAGGCATGCATAGGATTGGGCCCTGAGGCTGTCAGTCAGTCCCAGTGTGCGCGCAGCTACAGCCGGAGGTCTGGCAAGCCTGACCTGGCCCCCTGCACCAGGGATCTTTAGGCGACCCCAGGAAAGCTCTAGGCAACCCCCAAAGGGGTCCCGACCCCCACTTTGAGAAACGCTGCTATGGATGCAACAAAGGCTGCATCAGCACTCTGTAGGCTGGCTAATATAGGATTGGGCTGTGAGTAAATAATGATTCCTCATGATGTGATATTGCACTTATGCTAAAGGATGATTTCCGGCCTAAACACATTTATTTTAAAAATGTTATCATGTTTAAAAATTTAAAAATGTTATCATGAAGATTGTGCAAGATTAGCTGAAAACAGCTTTGTTTGTATATGTGTTGGTTGTGTTTTAATTCCTGATTTTGTTTTGTTTTTTACGTTTCAGGTCCTGGGCATGGCTATTCTATCATGGAAGGTCCCAGAAACGTAACAGTGCTAGTTGGTTCAGTGGCTCAATTCAGCTGCACAGTATCTGATGGATGGGAAATTTTAATATGGCTTTTCAATGGACATCCAAAGCTGTCTGTCCTGAGATCTGGAAAACCAATTCAAACATATCACAGATACTCTCAGAGTGGTCACTTTTCTGGCAGTGAGTTTACCTCAGAACTAATGATCAGTGATGTCCAGCTGAACGATTCTGGACGAATAACATGCAGCCTTCAGCATGATGCAAGTGAATCTGCCTTTCTTTCTGTTCAAGGTGTGTATACCTTCCCATCTTTATTTATTTACTTAAATATTAGGCTCATTGGAAGAATAATCGGTGTCCATTGTATTTATGCCACAGGTTCTTTTTCAGAACTTTAAACGTAAGATAAGATCAGTGACCTGTTCACAGGAGTGGTAATTAGCTATCCTCAATTAACATATTAGGAGCCTAAGGCTACAATCCAGAATAACTACGGGATCTTTTACACCGACATAGTTACGGTGCCACCTATGGGAAACCTATGGGAAATGCATAGACCAATCCAGAGTAAGTGCTTCGTATGTCTTCCCATAGTTACTCTGGATTGTAGGGCTACAAGTGTGTAGTTAGAAATGAGTCCTATGACAGTCAATGGAACATACGCACAGGTAAGTGAGAACAGGATTACAGCCTAACTGCATAGTCCTATATCTCATGTAGACTGTTGCTTGCCATCATAGTTTCATGCTTGCCGTAACAATTGATAAGATTTGGCCACAACTTGACACTATTACCAATAACTACTATATGAATAAAGGTAATGGTGAAGGTGTTCCCTGCAAGTTGCCCTGCTAGTAGTGACCAACTCTGGTGAGTAGTGCTCATCCCTGTTAATAAGCCAAAGAGCCACTGTTGTCCAATGATTTCTACCTGGTCATGTGGCCAGCATAACTAAATGCCAAAAGTGCATGGATTGCTGTTACCTTCCCATGAAGGTGACACCTCTTTACCTACTTGCATTTACATGCTTTCAAACTGCTAGGTTGACAGGAGTTGGGCAAAAGACAGGCGCTCACTCTGTCTTGCAGTACTCAGGTCTCAAACTGCTGCCTTGCTACCTTTCAGACTTACAGTGTCACTGCACCCCATGATATAAGTCACTATTTTTACCTTGAATGTATTTTGTCTCTTACATTTCATAGTGTCTTGGCCTCACTGCATATAATATTTTCCCCTCTCTTTCCTTGTGTTCTCTCCCCTGCCTCCATGATACCACATTCATATGTATGAATGTAAACCAAATTTCAGAAGTAAACCAAATTGATTTCATTGGCACATAAGTGTGTCTTGGGACACAATCCTAACCATGTCTACTTAAAAGTAAGCCCCATTGTGTTTAATGGGTCTTACTTCCAGGAAAGTGTCTTTAGGATTGTAGCCTCTGATTACAACCTGAGTGAAAAAAAGCCAATTGAGGAATACATTATGCATTTGATGAAGTGGGAGTGCAATCCAGAGCACTCCATGAGCACCCGCAAGTCCTTTGTGCCAGACTTGGGATGTTGCAGAAGTGCAGTCAGGCACTTTTGTGCTGCCTCCAACATAGTTAAAATTCCCTTAGAGAACCAATGGTTTAGAGAATACATTCAGAAATATATAATGTTTCTTCTATCTTGTACATTTGCTCCAATGAAGCAACAAAATGCAGTTATTCTTCTAAAATTCTTAATAAGTCTATCCAAATGGTTCTACTTAACACTGTTCATGAAACCTTTATAGTTACATGGCTGGGAAAAGAAACATGTTAGCAAGGCTACACTGTGGTTATCCTATAAAGAAGAATCTGGAAAACTGTTCCTGTTCCTGGTGTCATAAATGGGTGATAGGGATGCTTCACAAGTTAGTTTTTCAACATAGAAATTCATCTCCATTTTAAAAAGAAATAAGTATGTAATTTTTTGGGGGGGATTAATGTATCTTCAAATAAAAGCAAAATAATCAACTAAAACTGATCATATATAATTGTTAATTCTGAAGGAAGGAAATCAATCTTTTTTCAAACAGTTAATGGATCTTTGAATATCAGAGATAGCAACTTGGCAGTAAGAAAGAACAAAACAATTGAAATAGTTTGTGAAGCATTTGGCTGGGTTCCTGCTCCACATATGACCTGGATGGTGAATAATATTTCAGTAGCTAATTCAGAATATGTTACTGGCCAGAGTCAAGGATCCAATGGCTTGTACAATGAAGAAAGCATCTTAACCCTGACTCCAATGACCAATGACACTGTGACTTGCTTAGCTACCATAGACGCCCTTTCCAAACCCCAATATTCAACTGTGACTTTCTTTGTATATGATGAACCTCCTCAAAGTAAGTGAATATTCTTATCTGTGCACTTCTTGTTTTATGTTCAGATTGTGACTGTATTTCTGTGTATATTATCTGATATGAACAACTGCAGGGAAGAGAACCTGGCCTCAGAGCACATTCAAAAAATATGCAAAACCCAATGAGTCCTATCAGGTTTCTTTTGGAGCTGATTCTGGAATGGCCCAAATGCTTCCATGGCAAATTTACTGAAATACAAGAAAAATGGTTATGAGCTGAGAATGCCAATAAAGCGTCACAATACTATCCATAGCCTTTCACCTAGACATTACAATGTCTCATCCTTCTAGAAAGTGGATGGTTGTTGGTTGAAAACTTATTTCACTATGGAAATAAAAGATATTTTTATACTGCTGTGCATTA
This sequence comes from Cryptoblepharus egeriae, assembly GCA_030015325.1. Lineage (NCBI taxonomy): Eukaryota > Metazoa > Chordata > Lepidosauria > Squamata > Scincidae > Cryptoblepharus > Cryptoblepharus egeriae. The sequence goes on along the minus strand of JAREYC010000005.1, from coordinate 48,630,303 downwards.
GTTCTTGGGTTTTCTGGCCATTTGTAGAGTTATAATTGGAGGCCTAATGTTTTGCCATAAATAGTTGATGGCATTCTCAGAGGCAAAAAGGCAGAAGGACTAACAACAGCCGAACAGGAACTTGTAGAGAGGTACAGGGCAGACATAGGGCACAATCCAGAGCAAGTTCAGCCTGCTCTGCCCTAACTGCTCTCTCCTAACTATTCTGTATCCAGAGCAGAACGTTATGCTGCATCCAGAGAGTCAGGAAGCCTGGGCTGCCCTAACTGCTCCATAGCATGCTAAGTAATTGACACATGGGGAGGACTTGCTCCTGAGGAGACACCCCTCAGATCACACTGAACAAGGAACAAGGAACAAGCTGTGGTGCCTACAGTTGTGACACGACTCTGCGCATCACCTGGTGCAGAAGTCTGTGCGTCACCCCTGGGATGCGCGCACCCCCCCACCTGGACTGCGCAGTTGCTAAAGTTGGCGCCTGTGCAGTTGTTTCTGAAGCTAACTGGCTTCAGAAAAAGTACTGCACAGGCACCATCTCTGATGCCTGTATGGTACTTTTCTGAAGTCTTTCGGCTTCAGAGGAGACTGTGCAGGCGTCAGAGTTAGTTCCTGTGCAGTACTCTTTCTGAAGCCATTCGGCTGCCATGCCACCTCCTGAGTGAGGGCGAATGGCCGTGCAGAGGCGCGAACTTCTTCTGCTCTAAGGAAGTCTCCTCTGAAGCTGTTTGGCATGCTCAGTGTGTCTCTGTGCAATGCACCTCAGATGGCCATTCGGGCCAGCTCTGAGGACAAGTGGCAGCTTCTGGCTGCTGCTCCACCTTGGAGCAGGCCTGAATGGGCGTGCTGATGCCTGGGGCCTGCCAAAGGACAGTCAAACTCCTCTGGTGCATCACCCCATACAGAGCGCATCACCCAATGCAGCCCACACCAGCCGCACCAGTCTGGTGACGCCACTGGGTCCCTGCCTTATAAGGAATCCCTGATGAGATGCCAGTACAGTCTACAGTGAATACAAGGAGTTTCTTGGAGTGGCCTGCTGTATCCTGAGGTTTGTGGGCAGCCGTAGTTTGTTCCATATCCTGAGGTTGAGAGGCAGGGGTTGCAGCTAGACTGGCCCAGAACTCAGATTTTTGGTCAACACTGCCATTCTTACTCTGGCCTTATCATGGACACCTATGGGTCTACTCATTACTATACCTGCTCCTGAGGTGGTATATCTCTGAGGAACTGGAAGAGGGCATTTCTGCCTTGGAAACAGGCTTTGGATACAGAGTAACTGCTCTGCCCTAGGCAATGCTAAACATGCCCTCAACCTGCCTCTCCTGAGCTGCTTAGGCTGCCCCAGTTAGGACAGAGCAGGTCCACCTCTCTTAGGGCACCCTATCTTGCCTTGCTCTGCCCTAAGCCTTTTCCAGAGTAACTGGGTTGGAGCATCTTGCAGTTGCTCCACCCTAGTGATAGATAGGGCAACCCAAGGGCTCTTAGGTGGACAGATTAGATGCTCTGGATTGTGGGCATAATCTTAAATAATCCCAGCTGCTTGTGGAGCTAATGAGCCTGCTGGGTTCATATAGATACCCTAAAGGTAGGGTATCTATATAGAAGCCAGAAAACCCAAGAAGTAATACACAGCAATGGATTATAGTGGGTCAGAAAAATCCCAGATCCTACATATTATTTTTACAACTTAAAACAACTCAATAACGAGTCACAATGTTTTCTGTAAATGATTTTCAGAGCAAACATTCCATGCTGAACTTTTGACTGAATATAGTAGTAATAAAAACCATTTGCTGTAAACATCAGAATTAACTTTCATAACTAGTCCCACCATCAGCACAGCTTTCCCAGTTTAGCTTATTTTGAACTTCAGTTTTTCACAAAACCATGATAGATTCAAACTAGACATTTTGCCTAGTTTCTTTTCTTTCTCTTTTCTTTTTATTCGTTTCTTTTGTTTTTAAGCAGATAGAACAGGAAAGTGAGTGTTGAAATGGCCCAAAACATGGTGAAGGATCGGGGTTCACACTAGGCCATCATCATAATTCCTTGCCTAATTGTGCACCTCTGGATGCTACTTTTAACACAAAAAAAATATTTTGTGTTAGACAACACTTAACACTAACACTAAAATTTTAAGAAAAATCTTTTTAAAAACTATAAGTAGCAAATTTGGTTTGTTACATAAGGTTAATACCTACCCTTGCCTCTGATTTCACTGCTGCGTATTACTTCTTGGGCTTTCTGGCCATTTGCCTAAAGACACTTTCCTGAAAGTAGGACCCATTGAACACAATGGGGCTTACTTTTGAGTAGACAGTGCTCAGTATTGCATACCTCGCCCTATGTTATTTGGATTAACACATTCCTGAATGAAAGCGCCTATTTATTTTTCAGTCTAATTTGATTAATATGATAACTGTATCTGGGCCTCACCTACAGTGGTGTAATCTAAGAAGGTGTGTTGATATTTTATAAGGAAGGGTGTAGCACCCCAACTTGATACAGGTAAATAGATAATGTAATTTACATTTCATCTTTTAGTCATAAGGTGAGATATCTGTTACCACATTCCTGGTGTCAGTAATATTGTACTGCATTTGGGAGAAAAGGCCACTTTCTTGATTTCTAATAGGAAATTGTTGAAGCAGAATGCTTGAAAACTAATTGAGAGAGATCTATCAGGAAAATTTGGAGGGGTCATTCAACCCCCATAAACTTTGTTCAAATAAACTTCCCTGTCAATTTAGGGCACAATCCAGAGTAACTACGGGGAGTCCTTGCTCCTGTGTAAGAACAATTTGCTCTGGATTGCAATATGAATTTCCCATAGGTTTTCACTAGGTGGTGCAGTAACTATGGGTGCATGTAATGTCTCTTATGTGCTCCCATAGTTACTCTGGATTGAAGGGTTAATCAGCTTACATTACCATAAGCTGGTGTAATCTGGAATAGAAGAAAAGCAGAATTCTTGCTTGCTTGTTGCCAAGATCTGTGGTTAACAATCTTCATGTCATTGTTTTTTCAGATCATGTACTTTTCGCTGATCGAACTGCATGTTTATACTTTTTATTAATTAATGTACCTTATTTTATTTTATTTTTTAAAACACATCACTAATTCTCTCCGGAACTTCTGGACTTAACTCCCTTAACTTGAGCTTACAGGGCATCCTTTGCCTATGCTGTGTGTCATCCTTTCTTCACTAACTTTACAATTTTCTCAGCCACTGCACTACTGTGTGAAGTCTTTGACAAGAGTTTCATCCAACAAAGCCCTGTTTCTGAATTTGCAGCCACTTTTCTCAATCAACAGGCTTTTGCTAGACTGAAAACACCCATTCTGTGAACGTCAGAGGTGGGCTGCTACCAGTTCGGGCCAGATCGCCCGAACTGGATGTTGTTATTTCTCCACCGCTCCTGATCCGGTAGTGGGGAGGGGGGGCGATAACTGGGCGGACTGGTTTGGCGGCCGTTTTAAAAAAAATTTCAGCCGCCGTGGCCGCTATTTTTACTTATGCGCATACTGCGCAAGCACCAACATTGGCGCTTGCGCAGTGCCTGCCCTGAAGCTGGCCGGCCAGCTTCAGGGCAGGCACCGCGCAAGCGCCAACGTTGACGCACCAACCTTGGCCCACCCCTCGCCCTGCCCATCTGCACCCACAGCTCCTCCCCTGACCCTCCCTGGCCCCGCCCCTGAGCCTCCCTGACCCCAGCCCCTGACCCAGCCTGGCCCCGCCCAGTTCCAGGGAACTGGTTGTTGGGCCAGGCCGGGCCCACCACTGATGAGTGTTTAAGCCTTTCTGCCATGGGAGAGTCTGGAATACTTCAAGTTATTTCCTTTATCACATAAAAATAAATATGTGCAAAGAAATATGCATAAAAGTTCAATCATGCACAAAATACTCCTCGGCACAACACTGCTCTTTTGCACAACAACGCTTTTGCCTATGTAACATCCCACTTAAATGAGAATTATAGCTCAGGAAGTAGATTGTCTAAAGGAGTATTTTTAAGAATCTGGTTATGATCCAAAAGGCTGTATGCAAAGTTTCCTTCCTTTGATGAAAAAATGAAATGTTCAAAGTTACGATGTAGTGAAAATCAAACTTAATGCAACCTGCCTCATATTAACTCATACCTTACAAAACTGACTTGTAAAGAATCTATCTATCTATCTATCTATCTATCTATCTATCTATCTATCTATCTATCTATCTATCTATCTATCTGGGCAAAATCCGGAGTAACTACGGGGAGTCCTTGCTGTGGTGTAAGAACAACTTATTCTGGATTCCAATATGAATTTCCCATAGGTTTACACTAGTTGGTGCAGTCTCTTACATGCTCCCATAGTTACTCTGGATTTGGGGGAGACTTCCGTCTGTCTTTCATATTTATTATGTACAGTACTTTTCCCAGTAGAGAATGTATGATACTGAAGGTTATATCTCCCCTAGTTTGCAACAGTCAAATACCTTTAAAATATGTAAATAAATAAAAAAATAAACACACACAATTAGTTTTATCATACTTAAGGTGCAATCCTATGCCCATTTACTCAGAAGTAACTTATGTCCCATTATATTCCAAGGGGCTTACTCCCAGGAAAGTGTGTTTAGGATTGCAGTTATAATAATAAAATATTTGTTGCAGTATTATAGATTGGATACGACTTGAGAGACTATAATTGTAATACAATTACAACTGTAATTGTAACAATAAACTTTGCACTTTGATTTTCAGGGAAGATATTTCTGATTGAAAATTTAGTCTGTCATTTTTATTTGTAAATCACACAGGACAATTTGAAATTATGTATTCCAACAACATTTTCCACATATATAGAGTGGGCCAAAAGTAGGCTTACACTTTGTAGGTAGGCACTTTACATTTTTTAAAAAACATTTTTTTACATTTATATGTATTTGTTACAATCATATTTGTTCAATACTGTTTATGTACATTTCCAAAACATAGATAAGGGATCTATAATACTGGTTAGGAATTATTGTTTGGAAAAATTAGATCTAAAACATGAAACCAATAATGAAACAACTGTAAGCCTACTTTTGGCCCACTCTGTAGAACGATCACAACTATTGGCAAAGGCAATAATAAATCCTTTTTGATTCACAGTGATGTTGGATGTTTTTCTGAAAACACAATCCTATGCACAATCCTATGCTCAGAAAAAAGCATCATTGTTTTCATTGGGGCTTACTCCCCAAAAACGGTAAATAGGATTGTATAGGAGCACATCTGCTATTTTTGCCTTCCATTCTTCCACCTTAGAGAGATTTTTCTGCATTGGGTTTCTTCACATTCCATTATAGACTTCACTACTAGCAGCACAATCCAGAGCAACTAATCTGTCCACATAAGAGCCCTTGGGTTGCCCTATCTATCACTAGGGTGGAGCAACTGCAAGATGCTCCAGCCCAGTTACTCTGGAAGAGGCTTAGGGCAGAGCAAGGCAATATAGGGTGCCCTAAGAGAGGTGGACCTGCTCTGCCCTAACTGGGGCAGCCTAAGCAGCTCAGGAGAGGCACATTGAGGGCATGTTTAGCATTGCCTAGGGCAGAGCGGTTACTCTGTATCCAAAGCCTGTTTCAAGGCAGAAATGCCCTCTTCCAGTTCCCCAGAGATATATCACCTCAGGAGCAGGTATAGTAATGAGTAGACCAGTGATGGGCTTCAAAGAAATTAAGAACCGGTTCTCTGTCCATCTGGCAGCCACTTTTAAATGGCTATTTTTAAACTTTATATGTACTATCTCTTGTTAAGAACCGGTTCTATAGAGTAGGTGCGAACCTGCTGGTGCCCACCACTGGAGTAGACCCATAGGGGTCCATGATAAGGCCTGAGTAAGAATGGCAGTGTTGACCAAAAATCTGAGTTCTTGGCCAGCCTAGCTGCAACCCCTGCCTCTCAACCTCAGGATATGGAACAAACTATGGCTGCCCACAAACCTCAGGATACAGCAGGCCACTCCAAGAAGCCCCTTGTATTCACTGTTGAAGGTACTGGAATCTCATCAGGGACTCCTTATAAGGCAGGCACCCAGTGGCATCACCAGAATGGTGCGGCTGGTGTGGGCTGCATTGGGTGAGGCGCTCCGTATGGGGTGATGTGCCGGAGGAGTTTGACTGTCCTTTGGCAGGCCCCGGGCGTCAGCGCGCCCATTCAGGCCTGCTCCAAGGCGGAGCAGCAGCCAGAAGCTGCCACTTGTCCTCAGAGCTGGCCCAAATGGCCAGCTGAGGTGCACTGCGCAGAAACACACTGAGCATGCCGAACAGCTTCAGAGGAGACTTCCTTAGAGCGGAGGAAGTCGGCGGCTCTGCACAGCCATTCGGCCTCATTCAGGAGGCAGAGCAGCAGCCGAATGGCTTCAGAAAGAGTACTGCACAGGCACCAACTCTGATGCCTGCACAGTCTCCTCTGAAGCCAAAAGACTTCAGAAAGTACTGCACAGGTGTCAGAGATGGTGCCTGTGCAGTACTCTTTCTGAAGCCTTCAGAAACAACAACAAAGGCTTCAGAAACAACTGCGCAGGTGCCAACTTTGGCGACTGCACAGTCCAGGTGGGGGGTGCGCGCATCCCAGGGGTGACGCACAGACTTCCGCACTGGGTGATACGCAGTCGTGTCACCACTGTAGGCACCACAGCTGTTCCTTGTTCAGAGCAATCTGAGGGATGTCTCCTCAGGAGCAAGTCCTCCCCATGAGTCCCCATGTGTCTTCAGGAGCAAGTCCTTCCCATTACTTAGCATGCTCTGGAGCATTTAAGGCAGCCCAGGCTTCCTGACTCTCTGGATGCAGCATAACGTTCTGCTCTGGATACAGAATAGTTAGGAGAGAGCAGTTAGGGCAGAGCAGGCTGAACTTGCTCTGGATTGTACCCTTAGAGTCCTAATGCCAGTTTTCTCATAATATTGTTGATTTTCTCATGATGCTTTGTTAGGTATCATGTAAAAACACCTTCTGAAACTCCAGATATCATCCATCACTGGAATTGCACAGATTTGCATGCCTGTCGACCTTTACAAATAAACTCTAAAAAATTTGTGAGGCAAAACTCTTGCCGCAGTTTGTTTTCCTTTATATTCTCCTTATTAGGGGAAAATTTCTATTTACAGAAGGAAATTTCCTTGCCCTCAATAATCTCTTTGACTCTGCTTGATAGCCATACTGACACTATCCTGGACTTAGGGCTCTTTCTCCTTTGTGGTATTCCTGGCAATAAGGACTCTGTTGTTGTTGGTTTAAACAGGTTGCATGTACTTGGGAGAGATCTTTCCCTTTCAACTTTCTTATGACTACAGGTCCAACCTTGTTCTATACTGCTTTTTTATACATGGATTTGACTCAACACAAATGGCCAGTGCAAATCGCAATTTAAAAACTGCTTTTCGACTGTTGTAGAGAGGTAGTCATGTAAGCAACCATTCCATTTTTTAGTACCAGAATCAAACCCCTGCAGATATTGAGGCACTACCTAATTCCATTAGACTCAACAGAGGAGCAAGAAATGTGAAAGCAGATCTTTAAACCTATTTTTTCCAGTATTTTCTTTATAAACTGATTTTTTAAATCCATGTGAGGTTCTGGAACGTAATCTAGTGGATAACAAGGGACATCTGTATCTCCTCATTTGTGAGAAGCCCATTCTTTGGAAATCAAGGGTTATTTTGTTAGGGAAAATAGTAAAAAGAGTAGGAAGAATAAAAAATAAAAAATAAATTACTGGTAATCTGGAAAGTTAATCTTTCAGATTTCTCCACTGGGAAACATTACCTGTCATTGTTGCTATTGGTATTTTTTTTAAGGGCAGCAGTTGATAAGTAACTCCTTAAAAATTAATGGGAAATAATGTCTATTATTCACAAAATGTTAATTTACTGCAGCACTTAACATTTTTCAATTTTTATCTAGTGGAATCTGGTAAAAATGAAGATGACTGGAGAACCCGAACTATAATATTAGCAGTTGTGTTGTCAGTTGTTGGTTTACTCCTTCTGATCCTTATAATTCTGCTTATTATTTGCTGCTGCAAAAGAAGGGAAGGTATGTGGGCTCTATTAGAACTAGTTACTAATATTAAATCTTAATATTGTATATTTAAATATTAGATGACACCCAATAAATTGCCTTTGTGCCAGTAGCAAATTCCCACGTCTTACTGAAAAAATAGCAAGTCATGGCTATTGATTAATTTATTAATTAATATTCAATAAATATCAATAACTTAATTATAATAATTTATTAATAAACAAAAAATTCACAAGGTGGTTTACATAGCAAAACAAATCAATAAATGGCTCCCTGTCTCCAAAGGGCTCAAAGTCTACAAATTGATCTGGATAATTTCTAGCTATATCAAAAACTTTTAAAGAGATATAATTGCTTTCAGTTGTTTAAATTCACTGTAACTGCACACACATACAACCCTCAATTGTTTAGCATAAGTTTTCATAATCTGTTGTATTGGGCATGCTGCAACTTAGCTGGACTATTACTCCACTTCAAGCAAACATCCACCACACCTTACAACTTCCAGGCCACTCTTTCAAGCTGAAACCACTGAAAGAGGACAGGACTTCCCAAAATATAGAACACTCAAGAAAAATGTAGGACTTAACAAAATAAAAGTTAAAAAAACACTAATATACCGTATATTGCTTTCATGCGCTTATTGTAATTGAAACACTATTTATTTATTACTAGCGAAAGGTGTACCTGCGTTGCGGGAGTAAAATTCCCCCGTGTGCCATCCCCCCATATGTATCAACACCCCATGGATAACTTTCCCCCCAGGCGTAACAACCCCCCATGCGCAACTTCTCCCATACACATCAACCCCCCATGCGCAACTTCCCCCATGCGCAACTTCCCCCATGCACATCAACCCCCCTTGCACAACTTCCCCCATATGCATCAAACCCCATGCACAACTTCCTCCCATGTGCAACTTCCTCCCTTGTGCAACTTCTTCCCATGCGCAATTTTCCCCATGCGCAATTTTCCCCATGCGCAACTTTCCCCATGCGCAACTTTCCCCCGTGCGCAACTTTCCCCCGTGCGCAACTTCCCCCCATGCGCAGCTTCCCCATGTGAAACTTTCCCCCATGCGCAACTTTCCCCCATGTGCAACTTTCTCCCATGCGCAATTTTCCTCCCATGTGCAATTTTCCTCTCTTATGCAACTTTCCTACATGCGCAACTTTCCTACATGCGCAACTTCCCCTCATGCACAATTTCCCCTCATGCGCAGCATCCTTGCCAGCGCAACCTCTTCCTCCGAACACCATCCCCCAGCGCACCAAGGTCTGACACCAAATTGGCTGGATGTTGTTCAGTTTCCCATGTTAAGTATAGGACAGAAACACGTTGCCCCCTTTTCGGCCCCTGAAGGGTTAAATTTCTCCAGATGGTTCTTGGTGGGTGTTCAGGTGACAGAAGAAACTCCCAGAATTCCATGCTTCAGGCCCAGCAGTTGGGGAGGAATGTTGCTGAGTCAGCAATTCTCAATGCAAAGTATAGGGAGGAAAACGCGTTGCGCCCCTTTTCACCCCCTTCCCGTTGGAATTTCCGAAAACCGGTTCTTAGTGCACCCCTCCGTCACTGAAGGAACACCCACCCCAAATTTCACGCTTCTAGGCCCACCGGTTTTGGCAGGACGGTGATGAGTGAGTGAGTGAGTGAGTCAGTCAGTCAGTCAGTGAGTGAGTGACTTTTCTCTTTTATATATATAGATTAAATTTAAAACTTTTACATATAATTTATTACATGCAATTTATTAAATTACAAGAAGGCTGCATGCTACCCACTTACATAGAAGATTTTTCCTAGGAAAGAAGGCTAAAATTCAGGACATGTCCTGGTAAAAGAGAACATAAGATCTCACTGTGCTAAGAGCACCTGCATGATAGCCTGAAGGAAGATCTGACTGCTAGATTTCCTACTGCTATCAGCACCCTGGACCCATTTCCATGGTCCACCTATTTCAAGTATCACCAGAAGGGACTGGTGATGACATCATTGCCAGTTCTGGATTGGGAGCCCAAATGCAGCATGATGAACACCAGTAAGAGGCTCAAGGTGAAGGGAAGGCCTTTTCAAGCATGGAAAAGCATGTTTTAAGTTGCTTCGTGTTTCTGATCTCTGCCTGGCAGGTGTCCAGGGGTTCTGTGAGATACCACCTAAAGTACCACTGGTGGCACCTGTATCACTCATTGAGAAACATGGGTTTGGCCCAACCCAATATCAACACCAGTGTGTGTGTGTGTGTGAGTGAGTGAGTGAATATCAACAGCATAGCGTGTTGGCATGTGTGAGTGGGAGAGAATAAAAGTAGTAGTATGCTGATTTTCTGTTGATCCCCTTTACATCTTCCTCTTTGTGTACAAAGGGAGGTAAAAAGCAGCTCAAGTGGAGAGTAAACACACTTTTCAGAGTAAATAGTGCAATGCTTATAAAGGGCATGAGTTAAAAAATATGCTCCTATGAGGTTTGGTTTTGGCCAGATTTCCAATTGTGAAAGTTAAAGATTGACCAAAGTAAAACAAAAGGAATATATCAACAAAGGCAGCAATCTTATACGTACACATTTTCCTATGAGTAGCAAGTGGCTAAGACACTGTGCTTCTAAACCAGCAGGCCAGGGTTCGAGACCCGGGTAGGCCCCACAAGACAGGGTGAGCTCCTGTCCTTAGCCCAGCTCTGCGACGCCAGCTGGATCCAATTGTGTTGGCTCTGCCTTTCCATTGGACTAATTCAGTGGCGTGGAGAGGGGGGATTTGCTGCTTGGGTAACAGCATATCCTTCATAACAATCCAACTCAGGCTTTCGTGCTTTGCATGCAGCGTATGCAGCGCCGAGCACGGTACCATAGTCTTCCAAGACTGACAGAGGCCTGCTTTTTTTTTTTTAGGCCCTCTTGAACATAATGGAACACTTCTGAGTAGACATGAATAGGATTGGGCTGAAAAGGAAGAAAAGATGTTTCTTTACCTGATGAATAACTAATCCACAGAACTCCTTGCCACAGGGTCTTATGATGGCATCTGGCCTAGACTGGATGCATTTAAAAGGGGATTGGATGATTTATGGTGGAGAGGTAGCCTATGTCAGATGCAAATCAGTGGCGAAAAGATATGGTATCTTGTTGTCTTGTGAGCTCCTTGAGGCATCTGATGGGTCACCTTCTGAAATGCAGGAAGCTGGGCCTTTGCGTGATCCAACAAGGCTCTTCTTATGTTTTTTCGAGGAGTAATACATACTAGTTCCTGTCCAGAAAACCCCTCCCTGCTCTCCACTTGACTAATTTACTTGGCCAGTGGCTGAATGAGAGGGAAACCGAGAGGTATCTGCTATCTCTTTCTCAAACTAGGTAATCAAAGGAGTCTGCAAAATACTTCCCCTTCTAGGAGACTGTAGAAACTAGTAGCTCTCATTAAAACTAAATCATAGTAGTGCCTTTGAGCAATACGTTGCAACCCACTGAATCATCAGTGAACAGTGAACTTTGCAAGCAATTGATAGAAATGCTCAGAAAGTACCTTTGTGGTTGGCCATGTCTGGACCATAGCAGATAATATTGTCAGCCCAGCATCAAGTGTGCCAGCAAGGAGTAAGATTGGGTTACATTGATCTCTAGGTGATGATCTCATATGGTAATCCAATGGGATGAGGGAAAACCACTTGACTGCTTCATTCACCCTGAGGTTGCCCTCTTAGTAGGCACATGCATATGTCAGCAGGAGGTTTGGCTAGGAGTGATTAGTCTCAGGCATAAGACTAAATCCGCATCCTACATATTTGGATTGGGAATGGCATTTCAAACCAAGAACCTCAAAAGGGCATCCTAGGGTAATAGCTCTTTCCTCTAGGATGCTAGGCAGCCGCTTCAGGAGTCTAAGGCTTGCCATAGTCCACATGGGGAAGGGGCAAGGCTGGAGATGACCAAAAAATAAGCAAAAAAGGGCATTCATCACACCCATACAAAAACATCTTCTACTGGAAGGTTTGAGGATGCACCTATACACAGGAGCTTAATGCATTGGAACAACATTCCATTAAAGCAAGCTGAGCTTTTTCAAAAATTAGAATGTATTCATGTTTTCCTGTTTTTTCCAGAGTCCAACTATCAAAAGGAGCTGAGGTAAGCTTATGATCACTTTTCACTTATTTGCCACATTTCATGTACAGCAGTGATTTTCAACCACTCTTCCATGATACACTGGTGTGTCCAATATGGTCTGTAGGTGTGCCATGAGGAGTAATTGGGGGATTTGAGCCCCCTACCAGTAGCAGGGTATCTTGTCAATGGTAAAAAAACTGATGATGTGCTTTGACAAATTTTAGGGTGTTGTCAGTGTGTGCTGGGAGATGAAAAAGACTGAGGGCGCAATCCAGAGTAACCACGGGGAGTCCTTGCTCCGATGTAAGAACAATTTACTCCGGATTGCAATATGAATTTCCCATAGGTTTTCATTAGGTGGTGCAGTAACTACGGGTACACGTAATATCTCTTATGTGCTCCCATAGTTACTCTGGATTGTAGGGTGATTATCACATATATTTCCTCTACAGTATATTCCCTCTAGAGTATAGAGGGAATTTATAGGCATTATTAAACAAGGCAGAGTCTTTTTTCCAGTATTAGAACAGGAACTTAGGCAAATCATTGGTTAACCAGACTCCACACTTGCAAGTAAACATCTTTTTATGCAAATTTAGGCTTGAAAGAGTGACACAAAGAAAACCTGTTTCATATAGAGAATTTGCATCATATACCACAGGAGGTCACTGTGCACCAGAATAGTTTTCTCCTTATAAAGATCAGACTACTGGTTCACAAGATCTTTGATGATAGAATTTCACTTGTACAGAAACAAAACTGAGACAGGTTGACAACGTTAATTGAAACTGACTGGCAAGCAAATTGGATGACATTATCTGCTTTTCTAAGAATCATTCGAAAGCAACCTTTCGAAGAACATACTTGGTAATGAACTGCTTCCAGCTTAGCACAATGAGTTTTTTTTAATGAATACACATGAATACACTGATGCCAGTTAATTATTTTTATGTCCAAATATATTCATCAATCATCAATATTTGTTGATGATTTCATCAGTATTAAAAACCTATAAATCACAATTTAATCACATAATCCCTTTGTGTATTTATTGAAGGCTTTGCCTTTATTTCAATGGTTTGAGCAACAGTTAACCAAAGAAGAAAACTATTGGCAGTAGTGGAAAAATGAAAACAGGCAGTCATACCTAGTGGGTTCAGTTGTTTATCCAACTAGATCCTATTTAGCTTCGACTCGGTTACATACTGATTTATTGATTCATAGCAAAAGTATCTGGCTTGGAGTCATGAGCCGTTTCATGCTGATAAATTTGAATTAGTTTTCAAATTGATTGTAGGAAATTCTTTGTCAATGAAATGTTTTAACTAGAATTCAATAGAATTATCAGAATTTACAAATAATGAGCAAGTATAGCCAAACTAATTTGATCGGGTTTATTTTGGTTAACCTCAGGCTTTACTTATTCAATTATTTCACACCATTTGTGTCCAAACCCTGTATTTTGAAATTGCACACAATATGTACTATGACTCAAAAAAAGTCCCCAAAGTGGCTTATAATTTTAAAAAAGTTAAAAACTAAAAATTACAATTCCTCAGATGTTGCATCTTTCTCAGGCACAAAAATGGTGACCTCTCTGGAATGTCCATATTTCCTAAAATGCCATGCAATGATAACAGCATCTGTAACATCTTGGGGGGAAATTTGACTGCCAGATTGTGTTGGTGGAGGTGAACTCTTCTGCTATCAATATAAAGCTATCTCTCCAAAGGATTTCTAATGAAACAAAATTTGATTCATTCAAAACTATTCAAGACTTTTGACATTGCTTTTGTACTTATAACAAATGAGCTCATTAGCTTCATTTATTTATGTTGAAATTGATGTTCATCCCTTGACACTGTACATCTCCCCTCCTAGAACAGATTGTTTGCCATACTATCACTCACAGCAAATAGACATCAACTTACAGAGGTCATGTAATGATGGCCAGTGGTGTTGGCCTACCATTTCTATGGCAGATAATCTGCTTTAAAATTGATAGGGGTCTAGAGAGTGTTCCTGGCTTGCATGGGTAGATCTCAGATAACATGGGTTTAAAACTAAGCAATTTTTATTTTATAGAAAAGTTTCTGAGAAGAAAACCACTGATAGAAATATGGAGACCATGAAGGGTGCTGGACATGAAAATTATGGCTACAGTCCAGATACATCAAGGCAGACCAACATAACGGCAGGTGAGTAAAATTTATCAGTGGGGAAAATATTAACTTGATTTTAGGGATGAGGTGTGATTTAGGTAATTCAAACTCAAATTGCAAAAACATATTTCATTCAAATTGCAAAAACAGATTCCATACAGACAGGAATCATGCATGTTAAAAACCTTAGTACTGACTTGGGTTTTATCCTAAAAATGAAAAAACTCAAATAGACTTGAGTCAAGGCTTGCTTTTGAGTAAGCTTGTTACTCTATTTTGTGTTCATGTGCTAGCTTTTTTTTGTTTGTTTTGCATCTTCCATAGCTTGACTTACTATTTAAATAGACTTGAGTCAGAATGACTCAAAAATTTCTCTTGTGGTTCCCAATTTGTGTATGTTTACAGGTGGGGAAAGCTAATTCAGTAATCCTGTAATGACCATATACCAGCTGTTAACCATGGAACGGAACACTTATGGGCAAGGATTTTAGGTTCATTGTAATATTTGTATGTATAACTTATGAGTTTTTTCCCATCAGAATCTGAGCAGAGTCTTACAAAGCATCACATAAACACAAACATGCAGATTATTCAATTAAGTGAACAGCTATCCATTGACTTTACACAGAAAAGGCTTTTGACAAGTCCTTCATTTTTCTTTTTTGTGGTCTGAAATCAGTGGTGAGAACAGGCCGGTTCAGACGGGTTCGCCTGAACCTGTTCTTATTTTTGGCCCGCCGCTAGAGATCCGGTCACTAGCGGCGGGCCAAAAACCCAGGTGGACCAGTTCGCCCGGGCGAGCCCACTACTGCGCCTGCGTCAGTCTTGACACAAGCGCAGTCGCGTCCTCTTCTGGATGCGACTGTGCCTGCGCCAACCTTGGCGTACGCCCCTCGCCCTGCCCTTCGCCCCGCCCACCCGCAGCCGGAGTGGAGTGCAGAGCAGCGCAGCCTCCCTGGCCCCGTCCGTGACCCTCCCTGGCCCAGCCCCTGACCCCGGCCCCTCCCCATGACCCCGGCCTGGCCTGCCCACTTCCAGGGAACCGGTTGTTGGGCCAGGCCGGGCCCACCTCTCTAAAATGCTTTATAGTTCTTTCCATTCAAAACTGTCAATTACAATTATTTTATGTATATTGTATTCTGTATTACAGGAGTTCCTGCTTCCGCCTCCATTAATCCTAGCTTCTATGGTCCTGAACAAGATTTAGAAGTGAATCCTGCATCAGAGGTAATTGGAACCGCTCATATTGAGATAGTGACACGTTTCAAAAACGTTTCAGTTTTTGACACGTTTCAGTCTTTCTGAAAAAGACTGAAATTGTAATCCAGATCACTTGTTGGGCCAGTGTAAGCCCCTTGTGCCAGCCTGAGGCTTTCACACTTTTGCGTCACCGATGGAAGTGTTAGGTTGGCACACAAAGGATGTGTTATTTCAAGATGTTTTGAATGTTCCTGCCAATATGGTGGATCTACCTTCAGGTGGCAAAGTAGAGTGGATGGGACTTGCTACAGCCTCCCTTCCCACCCCAGTGCTAAGTGGGGTGGGAAGGAATTAAAATGAATTTCATAAAAATGAATTTCAGCTAGGGTAATGGTTATTAAACATCTATGACATACTAGGGGGGAAGACCCTGGGAACACCAGACCCTGATAATGTGAACCCCATTTTTTTCCCCTCTCTTTAGGCTCTGAGCCAACCAAAATTAATCTTCCTCTCAGGGCAACAAAGAGCTAGTTTCCATTATCATGTTTGTTCTTAGAATGCATGTCTTTTTAGTCTGTTTGATTTAGAGCTAGGAACAATTTGTGCTGAAAGAACAGATCAAAGTCACCTTAACTGTGGGCTATTTCTTGATTGAGAGAGTCAGGCAATTGCAGGAACAATAAAGCAACATGATGAGTAAGGCAGATCAATTTCATAATGACCCAGTCAGTACGTTCAGGTGCTTTTTTAAACAGGAGAATGGTATAGGTTACCCAGAAGTGCTATATTGGCAGCGCTGTAGTTCATCAACAAGTAAAAAGAGCATTAAAAACTTAGCATTTCTGTGTAGGTGCTTTCATGACCTCAGATTTACCCTGGCTCAGTTTCTCAGCCAGTTTTTTAGCATGTATGGTTTGCCTAAGTTGAGAACTAGAATATTCAAAAGTATCCTGAGAATAGTTAGCTTAGCAACTATAATTTTATATTTTGTTTTCTCACCCTCCACGGATGGTGTATGTATGTATGTTATCCTCAATCTCGGGTCCTCTACCAGAGGCCTGGGAGTTTGAGGGTTCTGCGCAGTATCTTAGCTGTTCCTAGCAATGCGCTTTTCTGGATCGAGTGTTCTGCTGTCCCTCCTGGAATCTGTTGGGAGCCATTCGTCCAGCTTGGATGTCACAGTCCCTAGTACTCCATCACAGCCCCTAGTGCTCCATATATATATATATATATATATATATATATATTTATATATTTATATTTATATTTATATTTATATTTATATTTATATTTACTTCTAGAGAAATTTACCCATGTTGCGGGAATAAAATACCCACCTGGGCACCAGCCACCCCATGCACACAATTCTCCCCATGTGCATCATCCCCACATGTGCACCAGTCCCCCCATGCGCACAAATCCCCCCATGTGCACAAATCCCCCATGCACATCATACCAGCATGCACATCATACTAGCATGCGCATCAACTCTTCGTGCCCATCCACACCCCCATGCGCATCTCCCCCACATTCCAGATCTGTGGGATCCTCCAGAGGGTCTTCTAAGCCCCAGAGAAGCAGGGCACATTCATTACTGGCCTCTGTGGGCCACAGAATGGCTGTTTAGGCTGAAAACCTGTATGTATGTATGTATGTATGTATGTATGTATGTACGTACGTACGTACATATTTATTTATTTATTTATTTCCCAACTTTCAACCCAAAGGAACCCAGGATAGCTGAAAATCCATACCACTATGTCAGGCTAGCTGCCAACCTCCCAATGCTGCTTGTCTGACTGAGAAGCAATAGGGTGCCCAGATGCAACTGAGGAAAAGCTATAGCTCATGTCACAGATGTCTTGGCAATAAGGCCAAGGATCAGGCGAAAACAAGGTTGTAGGGAGGCAGGCTGTTGGGGCACAATTGGGGTTCTCCTGCATCTGGGGATAAATGAAACAGGATCTGTGGATATGCCTGCCATATTTTCAGAACAATAGAGCAGAACTAGAAGGCTAGTATCAATTTCAAGTAAAGTAGTAAAAATAAAGCCGTCTGCATCAGAGGAAATGAATTTGGAAGGGTAAAAGGGAAACACTGGTCATAGATGTAGGTACAAGGTCCTGAATCGCAGCAGGTGGTTGGAATAGTGTGACAAGTCAAGAATGACACATAAAGGCTGCCTGGTGATTTGGGACTGCTGCTTCTTCTCCAGTTACCTTGTGCCTCTCCTTTATGCCACATATAAAGGGAAGAGCTTCATCACACCATTGAAAGAATGAGCTCTTGATCTCTCAGTGCTCCCCGAAAGTTGTGGAGGAAGCCCTTCCTGAATGGCTTCTAATTGTTTATCCACCAGGTTCAAGGATATCTCCACCCTTCTCCTGGCTTTGGTGTGGTAGGGATATAATCCCCATTTCTGTGGTAAGGGGTATCAGTCTTGCTTTCGCCTGCCCTTGGCCTCATTGCCAAGACAACTGTGATATGAGCTGCGGCTTTTCCTCGGTGGCATCTGGGCACCCTATTGCTTCTCGGTCAGACAAACAGCATTGGGAGGTTGGCAGCTAGCCTGACACACTGGTACGGCTTTTATTTCATGCTCTTCACTGAATACTAAGGATTATATTACTATTAACTTTTTATATGCTATGTTATTTGGGAATGAATCCAAACCAAAACCACATTGTTAGGGATTGTAGGAAAGGGGGTTATAATATGTTTGATCTCAATGGTTTGTGAGCAAATATTACTGACTGCAGGGTCAGGTTAAGTTTAGGTTGTCTTTAAGGCAGTGATCTTCAAACTGGGGGTCAGGACCCCCTTGGGGAGCTGTGACCTCCTTCCAGAGTGGTTGCGAATGGTGATGGAATCGTCATCTTGGTCCCCCCCATGACCAAAGTGATCCCCCAAGTTTGCCTCCCCACGCAGGAAGACCTCAAGGAGAAAGGGAGTATGGGAGAAGGAGCCCCATTCTGTTTATTTTGTATGTGTCTGTGTGTAAGTGAGAGTGCATGTGGGTGCTGAGGGAGAGTGTTGGTTGCTTGGGACAATGTGGGGGAGTAAGAGAGAGCCTGGGGGTTAGGACAGTGGCATGGGAGAGAGCCTGGGAGGTTACGCAGATAGGTTTTCCAGGACATGTCCTCTTTTTTAGCATTGTGTCCTGGATCAGGGGTAGCAAGTTTGATATGGAGTCCCAAACAAGTTCCAAATATCAAAAGAGGGGGGTGTCTCAGGCAAAAATGGCCGAAGGCTTCAAGGCTTCAAGGCTTAGGTGCTTTTCTGTAAAGTTCCCTTCCAAAAAGCCAGGATTTTCCGAAAAGCCAAAGCTTTGACTTAATTTAAAATCTGAACTGGATGCTTTTATTCTCTTTCTTGCTTCTGACCTAAACAGAGTACCTTTTCAAACATACCTGATCTTCAGCCTAGGTCAGATTGTTCTGGGTTGCATTTTTCTTAAGTACTAGGGAACAAAAGGAGAGCATTCCCAGGCCTCCCCTCCAGTGTTTCTGCAGCAGTGCAATCAATCTTGGATAACCCAAGTCCATTCTGGGTCAGACAAGAGGAAGAGGATGAGAAAAACATGTTTTCCATTAGAATGCAGACAAAGCTCATGAAACTATCCTCTGATTTTCTTCTTCTTTTATAATGTATACTTTGACAGTGGTATATATCTGAGTTGAAATATGTGAGACTCCTTCCAGTATTTTCATCTTTCATTATTTAAAATAAGATTATTTTCCCAAAGCAACCATTCTTTGAGTTTCTTCTCTCTTTGACAGAAATTATTATTTGAACCAGAAATGTGAAAATACACAAATAAGAAAGACATAACAATTTCTATGGGCATTTATAATGATTAACACTTTTTAAAAGAAGTTTCCTCATCTGTTTTCACCAACAAATTACTAAAAAACCAATCTCTGAGGGTGCAATCCGATCCACATAAGTCTAAGGGCAAAATCCAGAATAACTTTGGGGAGTCCTTGCTCTGGAGTAAGAACAAGTTACTCTGGATTCCAATATGAATTTCCCATAAGTTTTCACTAGGTGGTGCAGTAACTATGGGCGCACATAAAGTCTCTTATGTGCTCCCATAGTTACTCTGGATTTGGGGGTTAGTCTTAGTGAACATAATGGGACTTCCTTCTGTATAGACTTGAACAGGAATGGGCTCCATCTATCCACTATCCACAGAGATAAATAGGTTTAATAACTGTCATGAATAACCAAGGATATCCAGAAGGCACCCATCTCAGTAGTGGGCATCCTTTGGTACCACTCCAAGAACAAGTTTACATCAATTAGAAGAATCTTCATTTAGTTTGTGGACGGCCCACTTTATTCTGGCTTTTTGAGGTAGTTCCAGCTTCTGTTTAATCAAATCTGATTGCAGTTTTTGGATTTGCTTTTCTTGGAGTGTCCTAAACCATGAGAAAAACGCAGCAAATGAAGGCTATTTCTTTAATGGAAGCTTTGATTTGACCAGATTCATAGCAAATGTCAGATGGATGAAGCCTTTGAATGCTGGTCTTTTTGTAACAGTATTTGTCACTATCTGAAAATAATCCTGCAGATATATTACATATCCATCATATTGAAGATCTCACTGTTGGCAGAAGATGCAGATTGCCAAAATGCTTGCTTCTTTCAGCTATAAAATGCCAAATTGAAATATAATGCTATTGATTTCTGGAAATAGCTGGAATTGGGGGGCAGTTTTGCCCTTCTGTCTATGGTAGAACTATATCAAGTCAGAGTGGGCACCAACTAGAATCTGGAAGATTTTACTGTGAGAGCAGAACACTTCCTTGGGATTGTGCATACACAATTACCTTCTATAGAATATCTCGGCTCAGTGAAGATAACTCTAGAGGAGATTTCCATGCACGTGTGGGGTGGCCTACAAATTCAACAGGGAAGATTTATACTGGTGCAATTCATGTGAACCTGCTAGCTTTTAATACATTTTGGAATGGTACCCCCAGAATCTGGAATTGATACCTGGGCAAGAGACAGAAGCTTAGCAGACTTCAGACTACATCATAGGTTGCCAGATTTATTCTGGAGTAGAATTATGAGATTTCACTCATCAGTACTGAAAAGGGAAATGTAATGAAAGAACAGAATTTACAGAACAGTGTGTAATGTAGGCCTCAATCGGATCCACACTTAGGGCGCAATCCAGTGTTACTACGGGGAGTCCTTGCTCCAGTGTAAGAACAATTTACTCTGGGTTGCAATATGAATTTCCCATAGGTTTTCACTAGATGGTGCAGTAACTACGGGTGCCTCTTACGTGCTCCCATAGTTACTCTGGATTGTAGGGTATGGCAATATTTGTTCCCTTGCCTTGGAGTTGTGTTGCCCTTACCCTGGAGTTGGTAAATTGGTTAGGATTACATCCTTAGAAATAAAGAATTCTTCACTTCTTCCTATGCATTACTTTTCTGCTGATGTAATGGTATTTTGTCAGATTCTTCTGGATTTTAAAAAGTAGCATGAGATGTGAAAACAGTCTTAGAACTCCACAAATACAGTCAAGTGAAGACTCCAAAACACAGTTTCGTGTTCCTTAATTGCAAGATGGGAAACCTTAAAACTGGATTCTAGTCTGCCCTTCAAGATATAATGTAATTAAGGATTCATTCTTCTTCCACCTCAAAGCTTCTCCTCTCCAAATGAAAAAGAAGTGCTGAAGATGTTGTATCCTGTTTAAGGAAAAAAGCAAAACCTTCTCTACTAGGCTTTTTCTTTCCCAGAATAAGGAATATAGCTTTCTGGAAGCCTGAAGAAACCATGAAAAAGACACAGGAGATGTTGGTGAAACTATGAATACAGGAATTAACATCAACATTCTATTTAAAGGCAGGCTAGAATAGATGGAAATAATATCACCGAATGTGATTATCAAAAGAATGCAAATCCTAGCAACTTTCCCTTTGAAAAATGAATGTCTTTTTTTAGTACATTAAGTACCTACACACCACAAAAGAATTATATAAGTAACATAAAATCAGGAGATTCATATGCAAAAAGCATCACTATGTAGTATTTCATAGCGATAACCTAAAAAGATTCAGGGTTCCAAGGACATCCGATCATCTGTAAGTATATGTGGAATCAGTCTTTGATTTTTTCAAAAAAATAATAGGTCTCTACAGCTTCTACTGCAGCTTGCATACTGATCATGTTCTACCTCATTTTTTTGCGCAGATCTCATCACAGTTGTCTAGTCCAGCACAATCTTTTCAGCGTATGTCCCCTGTTCCATCCTTGTATTCAGAAAAATATGCCCAGGTACCCAATAGGAGACCTCAGGTGCAATTCAGGATTCCCTCTTCAGAGACTAAAAAATCCAGGGCTCATCAGCCAAACAATTGGAAACTTTACCCCCAAACTCAGCGACTTAAAGGTCAGCGTCTCAATGCCAGGAGTGTATACCCGCAAAAGCAGCAATCTAGCAGTAAGCATGCATACATCAGAAGACTAGCTCACCAAGATCCATACAAGAAGTCCAAGATCCAAGATCACAAATTACCCACTCAGCATTCGAGGAAACATCATACACATCATAGAGGTCAAGAAATGAAGAGGCAGATCCCCCAAGCTAGGGCTCCGCCACAACGCTATCAAACGCAAGCATCTTGGCAAAAGCAAATCTATCCCAGAAACAAGACAGACTCACTCAGAGTTCAGCCTTCAATATAAACCTGTTACTGACCCATGATTTAGTCACACTTGACTATGCAGTACTCTGTGTCGGAAAGTAATGGGGAAACATTTTTATTTTTTATTCCAATTGTAGGGTTGAACCCTTATAGAATTTATGATCTTTTTCTTGTCTGAGGGTTAAAGTAATAACATATTGGTAGCATTAGCCTTAATGAAATTCTCAGTGAACATTCTCTATAAGTAGAAATGTCATCTGACTGTATGATACTCATGACCAGTAATGTATGAAGAAGGAATTATGAGCCATGGCTACAATTACAGCAACAAATGGCCTTTGAAGAAGGAGAGCATTGAAAAGGGGAAAAATGAACTTAATGAAAAGGCTAATGAAAACAATTAACTTTAAAATAAGAGTGAATCAGAATAGCATATCGATTGATGAAAGCAAATAAACATTAACATTGGAAAAGACATTGAGAGGCCATAGTTCAACACAAACCATTGCAAGCTGAAGATGTTCTTTCATGTATTGTGTAAAGGACTTGTTCAGCTGGGGAATTAGGATGGTGGGATTTAAATGTTTGTATTAGCTGCAGGTATGAAGAAATGGTGATAAGTGGCAAACCAATGCTCCATACAATAGGGGTTCTGTGTTCAATGGTTGCCATTCTTCCTGCCATTCGTATAAATTTATGTGACACTCCTTGCCATATAACAGGTAGTCATGACCCACACTGAAGTAAGAATCTCAGTAGCTCAGAACTGCCCAGGTTTACTGGCAGTGGCTCTCTGGTGTACAACAGCCTTACTTGTAGATTACAAGGGTTCAACCTGGTTATTTATTACTGGTTGTCAGGGACTCATTACAATGCAGGCACCACAGCTGTTCCTTGTTCAGGGTGATCTGAGAGAGTCTCCTCAGGAGCAAGCCCTCCCCAGGGGGCTGCTTTAATTAAGTGAAAGGTAATATTTTCAGATATTACAATTTTATGGATTTTTTGAAATTCTAAAATTGAATTATTCTGATTTGCTTTAAGGGCCATTACTTTGAAAAACAGGATATAAAACTAATAAATAAATATAGATCTTAAGTGTGCTCAAACATTTGGATGAGTGTTGAGTATGGGATTAAATTTCAGATGAAACTTTATAATTTCAAATTTGATCTAAGTACTGTAAAACCTACAAAAGATACTACAACAAAGTCCAGTGTGAAAAACATGAGGAAACAAATGCAGTTAGAATCCAGGCATGCACCTGTAGTGACCACCATCCTCTAATGCAAGGGCGGCATGACAGTGTGCGTCACCTGGTGGAGGGGGAGCACGTCATCTCCGTGATGCATGCAATCCTCCTGTGACTGTGCCGGCACCAATGACTGGCTTCAGAAGAGTACTGTGCAGGCACCAACTCTGATGCTTGCGCCATCTCCTCTGAAGCCAACTGGCATCAGAGGAGACTTCCTCCACTTTAAGAAAGAGCAGCCTGCCCCTCCTTAGAGTGGAGGAATGGACTGCACATATCCAGAAGCCTGCACCTGTAGTGCATGCCTGGACATATGCAGCATGGACATGCACAGTCCACCCCTCTGGCCAGCCATCTGGGCTCGTTTTGGAGGCAGAGCTGCAGGCGACTGCTGCTCCGTCTCTGAAGCATGGCTGAATGGCTGGACAGAGGCACGGCCTGCACATGTCTGCCTCCCATTGTGCATGTCCAGAGGTCTGGACATGCACAGTGTGTCTCAGCCAGCCATTCGAACCTTCTGTGAGGCAGAGCAGCAGCTCCTGGACATTGCTCCATCTTGGAGCAGGCCTGAATTGGTGTGCTGAGGGGTGGAGGCGCTGGAGGAGTGTCAAACTCCTCCGGCGCATCAACTTGCAGTGGCACATCACCTGGTGCGGCCCACAACAGTTGCACCACCCTGGTGATGCCAGTGCTCTCATGTGACTTCCAAGATTTAGATCTAGAAGAAATGTGCAAAAATCCACAAGGAAAACATGAATGCCGCATGTTTGAATAAAAAACCCACATGGGTGGCCTTATCTGTGAGTTTTTCTCTGCAGAAAAAGCCAAGTACCCTTTTCGCTTCTTACTCTGGGAGTTTGGAATTGTCCATGTGGGTTTTGATAATTTAATTTGAAAACTCAGGTTTTGAGTCCTCAAAAGAGATGCTCTCCTAGACTGTCTTAGGGGAAGAGTTTGCAGAACCAGTCAATTTACTGCCTCAGAATGGCAAACCCTCTGGGGAGACAACCTGATTGTTGCATCCAAGCTTGCAGTCCACCCACCAGGCTCCAATTACTCTTTGGGTATCACTAAGCGCCATACAGAGAAACGTGATTCTTACTTGAGTCAAATTAAATATTTGGGGACGTGCAAATCTGTCACCAAGTTCAAGAAGTTCTGATCTTATGTCCTTTGATTCTGCCATTGTATTTCTGATCTATCACAGCTGTGAGTAAAGATAACCAATACCAAAAGCACACATACTGTTTTCCTGCTATTTTCCAGCTTGATTCTACAGCATATGAGATAACAATTGACAGTATCACTGCTTTGCTTCATTCTTCCAGAGTATGGGTGTCTGAGGGGCTGCCATCTGGCAAATTAAAAGTTCAGAAGTCTGTGCCTAATAACAGATGTGCACATATCATGCATCTCACTGATGTCATAACAGGAATTATGGGATATGTGCAGTAGCTGAAACCATGGTCAACATATCTGAGATGAGCTGCTGCCAAAACACCCAAGTTTCAGCCTCCACCTTCTCTACACCTTTCAACTTTCTCTTGTTATCCTAAAAATTCAACTTTGGGTATCCAGCTATCAGCCAACCCAGTAGTTCTTCCTTTTACTCTTGTCAACATTTTCTCATAAATTGTTTGTTCATTTGCCAATGAAGAGTTACTGATATTTATACATTCAGTAAGGTAAAAACGTTTATATGGTAAAAGTGTTTGGGGAGATGTTTTGAAGACTATGGCTTAGAACACTTTCCTGGGAGTAAGAATTCTGTTTTGCTTTTGTTAGTAAACTGGAAACCCTTAAATTCTTTTCTTCAACTAGCCGAACTTTTGAGGTCCTCCCTCTAAACATAAATATGAACAAGAGGATATGAATACAGTTATTTTGCATACTTCTTGCGCATCAGCGGTAGTGTCCTGAAAATACAGTAATGAATGTGGATGTCTCCCTTTTCAGAAAACCAGATTAAAGGGTAATTTTTAACCCTAACCCTCAGATGTCTCATAGTAAGGCTACAATCCTATACACACTTAACCTGAGAAAGGCTCCATTGAACACAGTAGCACTTGCTTCTGAGTAAACATGTACAGGATTGCACTGTAAGGGACCATTCCTATCCAACTTTCAAGCACTGATGTAGCCATGCCAATAGGGCATGTGGGGCGAGCAGTCACAGGGGTCATCTCAAGGCAAAGAAGATTTAGCCCTCCTAGCACAGACAGACCACTGTGATCTCAATCGCTTGACAGAATTTCCAAAGCACCAAGATGAAGTTTATTTCCCAAAATGTACTGTGATTTCATTTCTTGGTTCAGCTGTTGGAAACAGTTATACTTATTGTAAACAGTTAAACTCATAAATGTTCTGTGACCTGACCCCTAGAGACAACTAAGTAAGTTGTGCATTCCAGTACTGCAATATAGTTTAGCCACACTGTATAACAATGACTGGTGTCTGAAACCAAACCAATTGGTTCTCAGATGTTCTGACAGCATCCTGTGGCTTTTGTGAGGTCTTGGCAGCTGTATCCGACAGCAATATTGGACACATTTGTTATCTAACATCTCCCTTTATGGCACGCACACACACAGACACAGATACACACAGCCTCTGCAGGATTCAGAAAGCCATCTGGAGGCAAACCGAGCACTAATCTGATCTCCTTTGAAGGGTTTGGGTTGGGCCAAGTCTGGCTTAATGTGGGTGTAGGAAACTATGGTTGAGCCAGATCTGCAGAAAGGAAATCCATGGATAATGTGCCCCCACCTGTACTGATTTTTCATAACACTGAAATAAAACTGTGAAATTGAGTGTTATCTGTGTTATAAGTAGCAATACAATGAGAATCAGGCCATAGTGTATATCACATCTTGCTAGCAAGGGGCAGAACCAATGAAGTGTGGTTGTCCCAATAGGGTTGTGCAGTCAGTCACAAAATTTTTGTTTTATGGGCTCTAATGGGACTGAGTCATGGCTAACTTTAGTTACACACGTGTTGTTTGTACTGAAGCTGTTTGTGATAATTTTCTCTTTTTATAACCTTTGTTAAAGCATGTTATATGTATGATTTATAGGTTCCTTATAATGAACAATATGTTGAAGAACTTCCTTCAATCAATCCAAGAAATATCAGAAATGTGACAATTGTATAGAAAATCTTCATCCAGCGTTTTTGTCATTTGAGTACCACGTTGTTCAAAGCACAGTTTCTTGCCATTTTCCCTCTGGTTCATTTTATGTATTGACTTCTTCTTTAATCCTTAGCTGGATTTTGGGAAGGGGGTCATTCTTTCAACCAATATGCTGCTGGAGGTGCTGCTGGATTTTGTGCATCATTCAAAATGTACTTCCACTCTTGGCAATTGATGGTGATGTTTATAGCCTTCTAAGTGGTCAGTCGCTGGCTCTGTAAGTCTTGCTCAACCAATTTAAATCACCGCGTCTTTTTTGTGTGCTGCTCGTTGAACTCTCCAGTGTTTAGGTCACTCTCTCCAGAGTTGCTTATGTGGCAAGCGATTGGTGTTCATTCTCCAGATGTGCTGATGTATTCACTTAAAGGTTTGAAATCTTTGTGAGAGTTGCATTTTCCACTCTTTTACTTGCAAACAACCAGTAGGTCAGAATTCCTAAATCAAGAAGCAGACTGGACTCCTTCCTCTTTTAATGCTTTAATATTTTTCTTTCCTGATAAAGAATTCTAAGAAACATGAAAGCTTATAACATCATTAATTTTTTGTGATCATGCGTCCAAGAGTCAAATTGACATTTATTCACTCACTGAGGCATATGATGGCCATGCATATAAGGGGTTGAAAAAATTAATTAATTTACATTTCAAATTTGAATTTATTTACATAAGTGAATACATTAGAGATGGAGCTTATATGAATGAAAAAATTGTATTGAGCTTATTTATAATACACATGAGAACTATAATACAGGTATGTAGAACCATATGAGAATATGAACTGTTTTCCACATACCTCTCACACACTGAAAACATATAGACCAAACCAGAAACACATCTATATATATAAAAGAGAAAAGTCACTCATTGACTCACTCACTGACTCACTCAATCATCACCGCCCTGCCAAAACCACTGGGCCTAGAGGCGTGAAATTTGGGGTGGGTGTTCCTTCTATGACAGAGGGGTGCACTAAGAACCGGTTTTCAGAAATTCCAACTGGAAGGGAGTGAAAAGGGGCGCAACGCGTTTTCCTCCTTATACTTTGCATTGAGAATTGCTGACTCATCAACATTCTGCCCCAACTGCTGGGACTGAAGCATGGAATTCTGGGAGTTCCTTCTGTCACCTGAACACCCACCAAGAACCATCTGGAGAAATTAACCCTTCAGGGGCTGAAAAGGGGGCAACCTGTTTCTGTCCTATACTTAACATGGAAGACTGAATAACTGTTGTTATTAGAAATAGGTTGCACTGTGGAGGATGCTGTGCATGGGGGCTTGGTGCGCATAGGGGTTGGTGCGCATGGGGAAATTCTGCATGGGGGTTGATGCACAGGGGGAAGTTGTGCATGGGGGTTGATGCGCATGGGGGAAGTTGCGCATGCAGGAAGTTGTGCATGGGGGGTTGATGCGCATGGGGGGTTGATGCGCATGGGGGGAAGTTGCGCATGGGGGGTTGAAGCGCATGGGGGGTTGATGCACATGGGGGAAGTTGTGCATGGGGGTTGAGCATGGGGGGAAGTTGCACATGGGGTTGATGCGCATGGGGGAAGTTGTGCATGGGGGAAGTTGCACATGGGGGTTGATGCACATGGGGGGTTGATGCGCATGGGGGTTGATGTCCATGGGGTTAAGTTGCACATGTGGGGAAGTTGCGCATGTGGGGAAGTTGCGCATGAGGGATTGATGCATATGGGGGGATGGCATACAGGAGAATTTTACTCCCGCAATGCAGGTACGCTTTTTGCTAGTAGAGAAATAAATTGTTCAGAGGCAATTGGGGGGGGGGAGGGCTAAAATAATATCTACATGGCAGCATGACTCCAAAAGTCTCTGATGGGACAGAGGCTCATTGAAGGCTGGGGGCTTCCTGAAGGCTAAACTTGAGGTCCCTGAGGGCCATCAATGCCCCCTTGGCTGGGGTTTGCGCAATCCTGCTATATAGGACTGGGCTGTTGTGCAGCATAGAGCTCTGCTGTTGTAAAATGGCTGCCAACCGAGCACATAGTACTCCATCAGTGGCCATTTTGCAAGCACTGACACTAGGCCCCATCACACCCGTCAAACAAAGTAAGACAAATGATTTGCTTTGTTTTAAATT
Organism: Cryptoblepharus egeriae; assembly: GCA_030015325.1. Lineage (NCBI taxonomy): Eukaryota > Metazoa > Chordata > Lepidosauria > Squamata > Scincidae > Cryptoblepharus > Cryptoblepharus egeriae. Next base: position 48,601,590 of record JAREYC010000005.1, on the reverse strand, counting down.
TTTTGGGTTTCACGTTATAATTAATATTTTAATACTTTTGTTTTGAAGCTTTTCTTTAAAAAGGTATTGTGATACAGTGTGCATTTATTATGGAGCTTTGCAAGGCACATTGGGCATTTGCTTCAGCACGGACAAAGCGGGATATAAACTTTTAAGCAAACAAGCGAGCAAGCAAGCAAGCAAGCAAGCAAGCAAGCAAGAAAACAAATTAGATGGATAGGGAGATGGATAGGGGCAAAACTGAGTGGGGAGAGAGACGACTGGGGCAGGCCAGCTGCAGGAAGGACTGGTCCAGTGGTAGTGGCACATGCCAAATTCTATCCCCCTTTTCAAACCTCTTGCTCCTCAGTCTTGTTCCAATTAAAGAGCAGAGTGGAAAATAATTTCTCTTTCACCTCCAAAGCATCCTGATCTACTCCCCCCCACTCGATATACACACCTTTTTGGTCTAGATGTATTGGCTATAGTGGGGAGGGATAGGACTGGGCTCTAACAGTGAAATCCTAACTTTTGGTTAGGATGATGCAAGTCCTTTCTCTTGAGGATGTCGCAAAAGGTGTTGTAAGGCACTTCTGTGCCACTCTGGGGACGGGGATTAGACCAAAGCACATCCCACGCCACCACAAGAATGGAAAGATGGGTGAGTAGTGCTGGCCTAAATTGGTTAGGCGTATACCCTCAGTTACATGAATCCACTGAGTCATAGACATTTAAAAATAGCTATAGGAAAAGCATTTCTTGACAGCGGAGTGGGGAGGAAGTACATTTTTAATTTGAGTGAGCCACGGAAGTTAAGATAGACAATTTTTTAACACTGCTGGTGATTTTTAATCACAATATTGACAGCAAATATTTAATTGCTCGTCTTTCAGAAAAGAACCCGAAACTCATCTTCATTTCAAATGGTTATGAAGTGATTGTGCTGTGTTTGTCTTGCCAGTGATCAAGCATACATTTTAAGCAACATTCTAATAGGAAGTTTTGTAAAATACATTCAGCTGTTCTTTGCCTGAGTTGCATCTGATTTGCTATATGAAGCACTTCAAGATCTTGTGACTGCAGCTGAATTAATTTTGTGAAGTTAAAAGGTTAATCTCATTGCTTACTTTGGCTGCCAAGGCAGAAAATTCATAATGTTGGAGTGAAAGCCATAAGGGAAAATAATACAATAACATATATTGTATTGAGTACTTCAGCAATTTAAACACAACACTATGTTTATTGATTTTAGTTCTCCACAGGAGTTGAAGAAATTTACAGCTTTGTACTTTATATATATTTTTTACATATACTTTGTTTTAAGAACAATGTCTACCAGACTCAACACAGCCAAGAACGATGTGTTGCTGTGAGGAACTCTGTGCTACTCCTAGGGGGTTAGGCTAGTACAGAGACATGTGTTAGTCTTTCCACATTACCATGCGAATGGAGAGATGGATGGATTGTGCTGGCCTAAACTGGTTGGAATTTCACGGTGAATGTCTTTTAATTTCAGAAAAACTCATAAGGAAGTTCAGCCCATTTCAAGCTGTATTCTGTTCTCCAAACAAGTGTTTCTCAAAATGAGACCTCTCCATGGTTTCCACAAGCATGACACAAATGGTCACCATCTCCCCCATGGTATGTCATTCCACGCATGAAGTGGCACTACTGGGCTTAATGAGACTGTACACTTTGCACCACCTTGAGGGAAAGCCGTGCTGGTGCATGGAGGTGCACCAGTCCTCAAAGGCTGCAACCAGTCTCCATGGTGGCAAAGGGAAATATCTCCATGCTGGCCAAGTTCCAGAGCTTCTTAGGATTGCATTGCCCAAGTAAGCTGCGTCTGCAAAAGCCAGGGAACATAGGGACAAGAGAAATTTGGTTAACAATACAGTGCTGGAAATCTGACACTTTACATTACTGAGCAAATAAAACTATATTTCATTTCAGGTGCAGGTCCACAATGCCATTCCATGCATCATGCTGCTCATTCAGGATACTTATGTAGCTGCATTGAATCTTGTGCAGCCCTCAGGACTCTGAAAGTCTTCTGAGACTTCCAACACTTTTTGGTTTCCCAAAAGTACAGATTAGGATCATGTTGGAAGCCTCAGATTGCTTTCTGAGCAATTCCGAATGTCACACAGGGTTTTGTCAACTCCCAGAATGGCTCTGGAAGGCAGCCAGAAGTGGTGCAGCGGGTGGAGGTGGCAGTGGCAGCCGGTGTGGCAGTATTGTCCCCACAAGACCCATGGGTGAGGCATTTGGGGCTTTTGCAATTCCCTACCTTCCAACTCCCTACTGTTCTCTCCACTATCAATAAGGTGCAACTATAACATGGAGTGCTACATTTTGGGAGGACTACAAATTTGGGCACATGATCACATAAACCAAATATTTGAGAAAATGGGGAAAATGCAAATATTAAAAATAAAGCCTCAAAAATATAAATGAATGCATAAATACAAGTAATCTTGGCTCTGATCCATATAGTAACTGCAAAGTGCAACAAAATGTTCTGATGTTATGAAGAGCTTTGAAGGAAATGAACCAAAGCAAAACACTTGGCCTTCAAAGTCCTTTGAAATATCTGGAGTTCTTTCCATTTACTTTGGTGGGCTATAGGCCAAGGTCGTTATTAGCAATAAAAACAGTCTTCAGTCTACACAGCAGTTTGTGATGAATGGCCACCCGGACTCTTTGAGGCATGAGGAAATTAATTAAAAAAAGCTCTTCTAGGGACAGTTTCAACTATCAGACTCTCTGAATTTTCATAAAATTAATTATCCAGTTGCATCTCTCTTTGTTTTTCCCCTGAGTAATCATATTCCCAAGAATTTCTACAAACCCTAGAAATTTTTACATTACTTTGGGCTCCACAGATTAGCATGCAAGTGTGCTCTTCAAGGAAACATGTCCTTAAGATACCTTGACGTGATTCTCCAAGTATACACAGTTAACACACTGACAGCTTCAATAGCTTGCTTTTCTGCATGTTGCTTCTGATGTAGTAGGCCTACTCCATCCCTGACCCTATGGTCACATAGGTTTGATCACATAGCATCCACCACCTTTCAACTCAATAGAAGAAGAGGCCTGAATACTACAGATCACAGATGCTTCTGTTTAATGATACCTTGTAGATCAGTTTTTGGACATCTTTACACAGCAGTTTAATGCAATCCTACCCAGATTTTATGCATTGGACTTTGGCAAGTTCACCTATTCACATGTAAACACACAGTTTACTTGTCAGTTGCAGTTTCATGTCCCACCAACAATCAGGTCATGACCCACCAAGTATTTTAGACTCACTGTTTAAGAAATCCTGTTCTAGAGAGTTTTTGGAAATATTGGAAGTTTAATTTGTTCAAGGGGGTGCATAGAAGGACATGGCACACTTGTAGGAGAGACTTATTGTTTAAAACCATATTTCATCACAAAAAATAACACTGCAAAATTTTCAGTAACAACGCAAGTACAGGCATAGGTATGACTTATATTACTTAAGGTTTCCGATGTTTTAAATGAGTTTTGTTTACAACTATGGCAAACTGCTATTTGGTGAGTAATGAATATATCTGTCCCTATGAGCAGTAAACAGAGCTGAGCTAAAGGGGATCTATTGTGCAAAAGTCTAATACAAGCAAGGAATTGATTCCTAGGATGCTCAAGCAGGGTGTGTTACATCAATACATAATGAAAAATATTGTCAACGTCCCCTGTCCACATATACAGTTTCTTTGAGGAAGTGGGATCCTGGGGGTGCATAGGCTGAAAGGCTGCATAGCATCAACAGTGCCATATAGACCAGTCACTGATAAGTTTTTGAATGGAGTTGCCAAAAATGCACAAGGGTTGGAGCCAATCAGGGAAGGACAAGGTGGATTGCATTGAAATTGGTGTCCACCATATCCAAGCCCCCCCCCCATCCCAGCCCGAAAACACCCCAAGCAGTCTTCTTAAACCTATACCAACAAATATTTGTCATAGTTGTCATAGATCTTTAAGGTCTCATAGTTGCCCAGGCAGCAGCCAGGAGGGAAATAAGTGCTCACCTGGCCGCCCTGCATTGGCAGGTCTGCATTGGATAGGATTGGACAGCTCTGTAAGGACTGTTAGTTCAGCTTTGGATGTACAAGCAGGATCAGCTTAACAGATTAGTTGATGAAGGGTACAAAGAGTTGTGTTCCCTGAATTCAGTTTGTTTCTGTTGTCTTGCCTACTGCCTTGTAAATGCATTCTCAGCTATACAGTTGATAGAATTGGGTTTTTTTCTGTCTATTTTCCTGCCAAGGAACAAGTACATTTTATGCTGGTTCACAGATCCATCTGAAAGGTCAATTCAGCAATCATCAGCAATTTAGGTAATAAATTGGTTATTATTCTTTCAGTTCTATGACTTCAACTAGGGAGGTCCTCCCCCTGGGTTAGAATTGGCCTTTCCAGGCCAGTAGAACAGAGTTTTGCCAACTTAGAAAACCTCTTTTCAGTATTGTGCTTCGAACCATTATGGTAATGTTTAAAGCAAAATCACTGTAAGGCATTATTGCATACCTTATTCATAAGTCAGATGTTTCTAGAAACTGGAAGACATATATCATGTACCAGCAGGAATTTTTTTTATTTTTTGATTAATGCAGTACATTCCCTGGTAAAACTCAGCCAAACATTCTCTAGTGAATATTTTTGAAGCAAAAAAAGTGGGGAGGATTTCTTTCAACATGCCTTTTTACTGACATTTGCAGCCCTGATTTTAAAATCATCCTTCTTCATCCTCATAATTTAACTATATAGTCCATCAGATCTGACGACACTATACTGGTAAAATCCGATAAGAGGAGCATTACTAATTTAGAGTGAAGGCAATCCAGGTTCAGGAAGTGGTACTCTCATTCTCATTTGCCTCTTTTTGCCCAACTAATGTCACAATATATACTGTCATTATAATGTCACTAAAGATACAATAGGCTTTGTGATTACATTGCTGTCACTCAGATGAAGTAAAATAATAGAACTGCAGGTGATGGAACTACAAAGAAGCATAGGGCACAAACGATCCTAACTTTCCGGCGCTGGCATAGCTGTACCAATGGTGCATGTGCTGCATCCTACAGATGAGGGGGAAATCATGGAGGCATCCTCAAGATAAGGCAGTGTTTATTCCCTTGTCTCACAGTTGCACTTCTGATGTACCCAGATGCAACTTTAGTTTCAAGCTGCAGGATCCCTGGGGATCACTTACATCCCCAGACCCCAGCAGCACCTCCAGTAGATTTGGAATTAGCCCTTGTTTCCCCTGCAGGGGTGCTATCCTGGAGATCATGTCATTAACATAGCCCCTCCTCCATAACAACTTACCATATTTTGGGAGTAAAGCTCCCTTCAAATTTGAGAACAACTAATCTAAACAGCTTTCTCAAATCATCAGGTTTAAGCCACTCTCCTTCATTTTACTGCCAATCATTAAAATGTGGTCAGATGTGATGTAGTTCTAAATAATGTAGATGTACCAGCACATGGCCTGAGATGATCTCTTGTTGAGAGGAATGCACATCCTTCACTAGTCTAAGCTGCTGAATAAATTATTTCCTTCTTTCAATGCATACACCAGTTTTCATGTTTCTTTCTACATACTCGCCACCCTCACCCAGACTGCAGACCAGCTTCATCTTCTTCCAAAAACTAGCCCAACCATTGTGCCGGTGAAGAAGCAGAAAATTCCTTATCCCAAGGCAATTTTGGAGACAACAAAACTGGAGGCATATGAATTTCTGTTACTTACAGGGGGAAGCAGATTCACATGCACAAAGGGAATTGAATGCTTAACTGCTTCCTCTGCTGAAGCCAATGAAACAACCCAAATTAATCGGATTAATCTGCTGCCAAGAAGTGAATTTCTCATCACTTTGTGTACGATGATGCCCTCAGCGGTCATATTATTGAACATTGCCCAAGGCATGTTCCTCCTTGACAGTTTTTCTATGTGAAGGGGAAAAATATACTAAAAAAAAGAAAGTCATGCTCACATGTAGTTCTTATATTTTCACAGCAGTATATGCTGGGTTAGGAGTAAGCAAGCTTACTCTTCCATGAGTTAGTATATGTTACTCAACACTCCTCTTCAGTATCAGGTAATGTCATCTCTGCACAATTACATAACATCATGAAAGATTTAACTTTTGAAACTATAAATATAAAAAGAGACAGGAAAGTAAATACTTCAGAGAACCTGAAATTGAATTCCACTGACCTTTGGATGATTGGAAGGTATCTCCGCTGAAATAAACAAACGTGCACATAGAAATGAAAAATTGATGACACGTATTCAAAGACAGTGAAGAAAAGCAACACACTGTCCAAGTCAATGAATATGAGATGTGCGTTCTTGTTCACACCATTAGTGCACATTTTATCTATCTATCTATCTATCTATCTATCTATCTATCTATCTATCTATCTATCTATCTATCTATCTGTCTGTCTGTCTGTCTGTCTGTCTGTCTAATCAACTTTTATACTACCCTTCCTCCAAGAAGCTCTTTGTGGTATGGATACAAGAGAGAGAGAGAGAGAGAGAGAGAGAGAGAGAGAGAGAGAGAGACTGCCCCCAGGTCACCCTGGAAGCTTCATGGCTGAGTAAGGACTTGAACCTGGATTATCCAGGTGGCAAGGCAAGTGTGCACAGCAAAGTGTATCTAGATTCAGTCAGCGCACATGGGATTCTAGTATCTCTATGGCTGGATCATGGCAAGTTTAGTTTAAAGAAAATACACACACAAATACATGCCCAGTGCTACTGTTAACAGTGCCAAGTAGTTCATGTGCTTAATGTGGAGCAGTCGCAAGAGTTTTGTACTGTTCAGAATCTTATGCTTTTCCTAGTCTGAGACACTTTGATGCTGGCTATAGAAGATTCTGCCTTGAATACTCAGCTGAAGGAAATACCCAGAGACAAATGATGAATGAAAAAAATTCATTCTTGGCCTTGGCTTTTCTCAAAGTCAGTTGAGGAAAGTTAGAGGAAAGGTTGTACTTTGAGCTTCAGCCTTTCAAGAAATAATGGCTAAGGATCTTCTTGAACATGTTAATTCCCTTGTCGGCATGGAGATTGAAAATGGGTTAACTAATAATTAATATGTCTCATTACCTTTTAATTAAAAAGTTAACTGCCATGGGTAAATGCCATGCAATTGCTTTCTGACACCGAGTTTTCTGCAAGAAGCATTCTGTTGAATGCTGTGTGAAACACCCAAGACTGTAACCAGAATTCAAAGATCCAGGGAACTAGTGCCATGAGCCTGATCCCAAGCATTACCCAGAAGCAAATCCCATGTGGTTCGCTGCAATTACTACCATGTAAGTGTGCCCCAGATCACAGCAATGGATTCCAAACCCACCCCAGCAAACATCAATACCTCACTGAAACTCACTTCCAAAACAAAAAAAGTTGGGTAACATAGATTGAAGTTTGCTGTTCAGATAACAATGTTTAAAAAATTGACGAAAGGTTTTAGTATGTGACATCACTGGTCGCTTACTTCTGAGTAAACCTGGATTGGCTTGCATGCCTGTCCACATTTACTTGAGAGTAAGCTCTACTGATTCCAAAGAGCCTTCTTTCCAAGTGAAAGGCATAGAACCGAGCTGGAGTTTGTTTTTTTAAAGGCTTTTCTTTTCCTAGATTTTTATTTGCATATTATTCAAATTTTACTCAGGCAAATTACCAGATAAATGTGGCTGTCCAATTACTTACTATACAGTGTTTGCTAAATCTCTTACTATCAAGGAACAAATTAAAGCCTGTAATTACAAGATGCACAGAATAATTAAGGCTGGGGTTTATATTTCCATTCTAAGGCACCCCCAACCCCAATCTCCTTTTCTTGGAGATTTGATTTCCTCAAACAAAAAGCCTTCACTCATTCTCTAGTTTTCATTTCAGAATTATGTTTAAGAATAAAAAGGCTATGCTGGTCATCTCTAGGCAGGAAAACATAATGTCATAGACCGATGTAACAGACCGATTGCACGTGCACATCATAAACAGATCTCTACCTGCTTTCTATCAACTGCAAATGGCTAGGAACCAAACCAATTACTATTTGATTCAATTTTTCTACCTACAATATAAATCTGCTCCAGTTCCAATAACACATTAATTTACATTCTGTAGTCTTGCAGTTATATATGACGGGACTTGTGCACAATTTAATTGCCTTGACATTAACAGGAGAATAGGAATTTATAATTTAAATTACTATCTCATTTAACATTGTTACTCAAGAAAATAAATATGCCTCTAAATCATTTTAAAATTCCAGTATTTAGAAATTTACTTGTTGATTTATAACAGTGTTTTGTAACATTTTAATCTGGGCAATTTGTAGGCCACTAACTGTTTTATGCTCCTGGAATAAATATTGGTAGACAGGTAGACCTGCAAATAAGCAGAAGTGCCCTTGTTACCCTCCCTCCATTTGAATCCGTGGCACGCAGCCTCCATGCTCCATATCACTTCACTTTGAAATGATCAGGAGCAGAAAGCATTGCAAACAGAAGCAATGCAAAGAAGATTGGCTGTGCCATACTCATCATACCTGCTTCCAGAACGTATCTGCTTCAGAGCCATAATGGAGAAGATGGCAGGGAGGAGGACACACCTTCACGCCAACTGTAAAGAACCTAGGAAACTCCCAGAGCATTGCAGAGAGGTGTGTATTTATCACCTAGCTGTCCTCCTTGTGCCTCTGCCCCCTGGGAACATCCTGTGGCATACCACCCAAGGCCCACCATTCCATCCACCACTGGCCAGGGGTTTCTCTGTTCACTGTCCCTTCAAGGGTGCCACTCCATGTGACCATTTCAGCTCCTTTCATATGGCAGGCCCTGAATCTGGAAGGGAGAGCAAGAATACTTTTAGTGGATTCTGTTAAGGAGGCTGGAAGAATGAAAGTCATGAGTAGGATTGGAATATAAATTTGAAATATGAGAACAAAGAGATAAGTACAGAAGTTTAGCCAAGCACTATGTGTATCATGGTGCCAATGCTAACCTAACACGTTTTTGCATTTGTTTTTGCTTTTGTTTTTAATGTTACATATTTAATCCTAAATACATAACAAATGCTTTACTAAACTTGTCTATTGTGAACGGGGCAATGCAAGGGTGCACACCACCTGCTCAGGCTGCTCCTCTTTAATCTGAGTGCATTTCACCCAGCATAAATGCTTGGAAACTCTGGGCATGCACACTTGGAGTGGAGCACTCAGACTGCTCCACTCCGAGAAGATCCTCCTCCTTAGAGCTGAGGAATCTGAGCACTCTGATTGTGCATGGGCCCACCTTGGTGTATGCGCAGTCCCAGAGAGGTTATGCACATCCTGGGGGTGATGCACAATCCCAGGGGTGACATGCTCACCCTTGCACTGGGTGACACTCTGCTCTGAGAAGGGGCAGGCTGCTCCTCAGAGCGGAACAGTCTAACCCCAGGGTTGCTGGAGGAGTGTCAAACTTTTCCTGTGCGTCACCCCTCAGGGCATGTCACCCACTGGAGATCACACCAGCAGCACCACCCTGGTGATGCCCCTAATTGTGACTAAATAGTTACAAAATCACAATACTTCTTAGATTGGGTGATATGGGATCAACTTCTACAGGCAATGTTTACCCAGAACTTTTGAATAGCTCCCTTCACATACGCCAAAAATCAAAGCTTTATGAAGAATTCAAACTTATGCACATGTTGACCTAGATAAGAGTGAAATCCTAGGCATGTTATGCACTTGGGATTATGTCTCTTTGAACTCGGTGCTATTTATTTCAGTGCAACCATGGATATGTATAAGATGCCATGCAAAGAAGACGTAGAATCAGGCACACCGTGACCATATGTTATAACCAAAAAAGACAACAAGGCCCCCAAAGTGCAGGACAGCCAAGAAAAATGTAGGACATAACACAAAAAGCTAAAAACACTCATATAAATTGATCTCATTTGGTTAGTTTAAACACTATATTACTTTATAAATTTAAAACTATTTGGGACCAAGCTGATAGCACGTTGGCAGGGGCCTTATGTAGTAAAAAGAAGGGTGTCTGCGGTTGATTATGAGGTGAATACGCTAGGGAGAAGATTTGCCTCCAAGGTATACCATGTAAACCTTTTAAAGAGGTGGCAAAGACGAGAGGAAGAGGCATGTTGGGGAGAAGACTTGGGCCCCTCGGTGTCAGAAGTTAAGCAACCAGCAGGGGACGTTAAGAAAGGAGAGGGGTTATCAGAAAGACAGAGAAGGGAAGTAGAAAGACTGCAGGATAGATTCTCCCGGGTATTTTCCAAAGCACCAGGACTCACCAAAGAAGTACAACACAAAATTATAGTAAAAACAGACAAAGTAGTAAGGCAAGCCCCCAGGAAGTGGCCGAGACACTTAGAGAAGGCATTGATTGAAGAGGTTAGGAGCATGTTAGAACTGGGTGTTATAGAATCCTCCCTAAGCGAATGGCGCAGTCACCCTGTGATGGTGCCAAAACCTGACGGGACGGTGCGAACCTGCATAGATTTCAGACAAGTCAACGCCATCTCGCAGTTTGATGCATATCCAATGCCTCGAGTTCAGGCTCTTTTAGAACAGGTGGGACAAGCTAGATACTTGTCCACACTCGATATGACTAAAGGATACTGGCAGATACCTATGGCAGATGAGTCTAAACCATTTACAGCATTTGCAACTCCCATAGGGTTATTCCAATTCCGAAGAATGCCCTTTGATCTCCATGGGGCAGCCGCCACATTTCAAAGGCTAGTGGATAAGTTGTTAGCCAATCATGGAAAATATGCCGCTGCCTATATAGATGACGTGGTCATCTTTAGCGACTCTTGGGAAGAACATGTAGAACACTTACTTAAAGTAATAGAAGAGATAGGAAGGGCGGGTTTAACCATCAACCCAGAGAAATGTAAGATTGGGTTAACTAGTGTCCAGTTTTTGGGATTCATAGTTGGGAATGGAGAAGTCAGACCGGTTAGGTCTAAGGTGCGAGAAATCCAGCAAGTAGGGACACCTAGGTGCAAGAAGGAGGTTCAGCGTTTCCTGGGAATGGTGGGATATTATCGGACGTTTATACCCAACTATTCCGAGATTGCGGCCCCCCTGACGGGTTGTACCAGAAAAGGGAAAACCAGAGCATGGGCCTGGAACGAGCAGTGTCAAAGAGCCTTTGATAGATTAAAGGAGATGTTGTGTAAAGCCCCGGTGTTAAGAGCTCCAGACTTTACCAAGCCGTTTAAAGTGCTAACTGATGCTTCGGCCAGAGGGGTAGGCGCAGTACTGGCGCAGGATACCCAGGAAGGCGAACATACCATCATGTATCTCAGCCGTAAGCTCAGTCCAGCTGAAACTCGTTATTCAACGATTGAAAGAGAAGCACTCGCTGTCAAATGGGCCTTGGAGACTCTTAAGTATTACTTGCTGGGGGCCCCCTTTGAGCTGGTAACTGACCATGCCCCACTGACATGGTTAGCAAGAATGAAAGACACCAATGCCAGGCTGACCCGGTGGTATCTCAGTCTGCAACCTTACAAGTTCTCCATCTCTTACAGAAAAGGTGTAAAACATTCAAATGCTGATTTTCTTTCACGACAGGACCATCCGGGTGCAGAAGACGCCGAAGACGCCCCTGCACCAGTCTTACCGGGAGGGGGGCATGTGGTGGAGCCGAAGGAGGAGGAGACAGCATGTGGGCCCAGGAAGTGAGGCCTAGGATCGTGGGATCCCTGGGATCGTGTGCTGGAATCAACCAAAGATGAGCGGGTTTATTGGTCTGACTCATACTGGGACTTGTTGAGGTTATACTGTGCCGGGCGGACTGGAGTTTACCCCGGACGCCCTATTACTGATTGGCCCAATCCAGGGACTTCCCGCTCACTGGGTGCCCTGAGATGGGTCAGTAGAGCCCCCCGGGGGCGGGGAGGTGGAAGGTGTGTATAAAGATAGGCGGGAAGGGGGGAGGCGACAGTAGCTGGCTGGAGAGGAGTAGAAATTGTAGGATGATCCGGCACTGGTCGCTGTCCAGCCAAAGGAGAGGAGGTCGCCCTCCAACCTGCGGAGAGAAACAGAGACATTAGTTATGTGATTGGCTGTTGGATGTTTGGACTTACCTGTTCCAGTTTGGGTTGTATGAGTTGCAACTTACCGGAAGGATCCGATTGGCTGGAGAGATACCTGTGGGAAGAGAAAGCAGACTGTGGAAAGAGTGAAGAGACTTGATCCCAGGCAAAGGGGGGTGAGGTAACCCACCAGTGGACTTGGGTGAGAGCTAACTCTGTCTGTTACCTGATAAAGGCCTAGTCTTTCTTCTCCCCCTCCTTGTAACCAAGCCCACTCTTCCTGTATACCTTGTTGGAAAGATTACCATTTCTACCTAAACCTATAAATATAAAGAACTTTGTAGTACTCACTTGTCTCGGCTCATCCTTTGGAACCAGGGTGGAACGGCTCAGGATGGCGGATGACAGGGTTAGCGAATCTGAAATAGAGGTATCCTTTGCAGGAGAGAGTGAGGGGCAGGACACTATTACATATAATTTATTGCATAAAATTTATTAATTACAAGACATCTACGTGCTGCCTGCTCACAAGGAACAGGAGGACAAGATTTTCCCCAGGATACAAGGGATTATGTTGGTTCAAAAGAGGACATGGATCAAAAGAGGACATGTCATGGAAAAACAGGACATGTGGTCACCCTGTGCAGCAGAATGGGGAAAGCACCATCAGTTATCTTTCTGCCTATCATCAAATGCTCTGTTAGAAAACGGCAGCAATCGTAAGTTGGTTTTACACTCTGAAACACATTACTTGTAAAATAATTGGTGAGTGTTTTCTGAAGATTGAAAGTATTACTGCTCAAAAGCTTCATCTTTTGAGGCTTTGAGAAGGCAGTCAGGCGGATGGAATGTAGGTCCGCAAATCCTCATGATCTATTTTTTTTCCTGTATGGAAATTAGGGACCTGACTGACCTTTGCAAATCTTCCCAATATACTGTTGAAAACAGGAAAGCTGACAGAACCGAGCACTCGCTTCAAGCCCTGGCAGGCCCCGAGACATTATCCTTCTAATCAGTAGCAGGCTAATGCCCTGCAAAGCTATTTTGGGTTCCTTTCAGAAGTTTCCTTCAGTCCCGCTCAGGCCAGTTCACGTCTGAACCATGGTAACTGCAGCAACCAGCTCTACAGGTAGAAGCACACAAAACATAATCCCTGAATTTTGCTTAACCTTTAGAATTCCTGGAAAACTTTATCCTCTGCAAATGACGAGTTAAAGGGGAAGATTTGAGGTATGCACTGAAAAATGTTTTGTTTCCGGTCTTTACTCATTCTGCTGTGCAACAATCTTGTTCATATCTATGTGCAGAATTGTGCTTGTGACGCATGATGCCCATTCCCTGGGCAAGGCTGAGGAGTTGACCTATTACCTGGACTTTACAAATGGTTTGGGACTGGTTCCTAAGAGGAAGGATGTGGAAAGCTGCATAGAGTGATTTCCAAGTGTGATTTAGTGCGCAATCCAGAGTAACTATGGGGAGTCCTTGCTCCGGTGTAAGAACAATTTGCTCTGGATTGCAATATGAATTTCCCATAGTTTTTCACTAGGAGGTGCAGTAACTACGGGTGCACGTAATGTCTCTTACGTGCTCCTGTAGTTACTCTGGATTGTAGGGTTAGTGTGCAATCCTAACCTAGGATGCAGTAGCAGCTGTTGCTGCTGATGCTGCTTGGCCCTGGGGGTTGCATGCTCCATCCAAAGGTGATGCTGTCTATATTCTCCTCTAGTGCCCCTCCAAGATATATAAGATTTGGGGCACAAGTTCCAAATAAGAAGCTCCAAAGCAATTGATACACTTTGCAAACTTCAAATATTTTGGAAACAAAGGAAAACTTGGGCTGGCTGGTTGCTGGATTAATTGAAAGCAGGTTAATGAGCTGTGTCAAATAAAGCGAAGCTGCAACCTCCTATTTTTTCAGATCATTCCCCTCCAAATGTGCTGGGAGCAAATATAGCTGTGGAAAAGCAAAGATGGGGCCACTTGAAACACCAAGAGAAAAGCAATGACGGATGAGAAAGGTATTATTTTGCCCAGCCAAATCCTATGTATTATTTTGCCCAGCCAAATGCTGTGCACGACTGGGCTGCCAGACACAGTGCTTTGTGATAGTGGAATGGCGTCCCACTATCATAAAATGTTGCTGCCAACAGCAGGGTATTGCTGGACCCTGCAACCAGCAAGAGGACTTAAATACCAATATGGATTGCTGCTCCCCTGCGTCTGATTTATGGCTAATTTGCACAGATTGGGTGACTGCGGAACAAAACAAATGGGTCTTACTCATTATAGTTCACTGGTCCCCCTAAATAAATGCACACCTCTTTAGAAGCCTTTCCTTATCGAGGCTGACAGAAATATCGCTTTCTCAAACACACGCACCCAAGCCTTAGCTGCTGAGCTCTGATTTCAAAGCACAAACTTTGCATTGGAGAATTGTTGACTCCTCAACAAGTTGCGCATGGGGGCAAGTTACGCATGGGGTATGATGCGCATGGGGGATGATGCACATGGGGGATGATGCGCATGGGGAAAGTTGCGCATGGGGGCAAGTTGCACATGGGGGATGATGCGCATGGGGAAGTTCTGCATGGGGGACTGATGCGCGTGGGGGGAAGTTGCGCGTGGGGGAAGTTGCGCATGGGGCAAGTTGCGCATGGGGGGAAGTTGCACATGGGGGATGATGCACGTGGGGGATGATGCGCATGGGGGATGTTTTGCATGGGGGAAGTTGCACACGGGGGGATGATGCGCATGGGGGGATGATGCACGTGGGGGGATGATGCGCGTGGGGAAAATTCGGACAAATTGCGCATGGGGGATGTTTTGCACGGGGGAAAGTTGCGCACGGGGGAAGTTGCACATGGGGGATGATGCGCATGGGGGATGATGCGCATGGGGGAAGTTGTGCATGGGGAAGTTGTGCATGGGTGTTGATGCACATGCGGTATTGATGCGCATGGGGTGTTGATGCACTGTGGGGGGATTGCGTATGGGGAAATGTTACTCCTGCAATGCGGGTATGCTTTTTGCTAGTCCCTTTATAATTGATTGAGTGGGCATCAGGGAACTGGTTTCTTTCTACTCACCAGTGGCGTACCAACTGTAGGTCATTTGGCACCTGGGGCCCAAAAATAGTTTGACACCCCATAATTATTTAATTAATTATTTAATTATTATCAGTATTAATACAGTTAATTAGATATTACTATTCATATTATAAAAAGCACCCTACTAATAGGCAGCATAATCCTAACCATTCTATTCAATGGACTTGCTCCTAGGAAAGTGTGTTTAGGGTTGGGGGTAAGCCTCTCTTATTCTTTTTTGGAAGGGTTGCCTCCTATAGCACTTATTAAGCACTAGTTAAGGGATTTATACCCTGCCTTTTCCATGCCAAAGCAAATATTCAAGGTGGCATACAAAGCATTAGTTTCTTCCTTCCTGCTGTCCCAACAACAACCCCTGAGAATGAGTGACTGAGTTTTTTTCCTCCCACAGAATAAGGCAAGTATTTTTACACTTCTCACTCTAAAGTTTTGGGATATTTCCTGCAGGTTTTGAGCATCTGGTTGCAAAACTCATATGGTTGTCTTATACCCATAGGTTTTGAGTCCTCACCAGTGATGGGATTCAAATAAATTAATAACAGGTTCTATGTCCTATAGACATAGGTCCTATAGCAACATATGTCCTATATGTCTTATAACAACAGGTTCTATAGAGTAAGTGAGAACCTGCTGAAGCCCACGTCTGGACTCCTCACCCAAAACTCACCCAGGAGGTGAGCAGCATCCTAGACTGCAGGACAAGAAAGTTCACTGCCTCCAAATAAAGAAAAAACTATCAGATTGAACATTCCCCCCCTTCAGTAAGCAAGTGCTGCTGGGAGTCATCCAAACATGCCAAGGTAGCCAAACCATGATTGACAGCTGGAGTTTCACTCTGATGAAGAAACTACCAGGGCTTTTTCTGCAGATTTAACTCCCTAGCCCTGAACGAAATGTATTTGTGGTTGCAAAATCCACATAGATTGATTCTCATAGATGTGGCTCATGGATGCAATTTCCTATGAGTTGTCTGTACCACATTTTGTTTTAAGACATCAAAGTAGAATCAGATGTTACTTTGGTTGTGGTTCAAAGACAGATACTCTGGCACTCTGAATTATGGACAGCCGACTTATGGATGTCAGAATTATGGATGGAGCTTTTACATACAGCACAATCCTAACCTTGTCTACTCAGAAGTAAGCCCCATTGTGTTCAGGAGTGTGTTTAGGATTGCTGTGTGAAGCCAGTATGTCTGTTGTGAACTTTCTGAGCAGATGTGATAGCCCAAGGTAGGAAAGAGCTGGCGTTTTGAGACCTGTACAGAACAATTTCTGGACAGATCTCAGAATAGAATCAGTACATATGCTGGTGACTGAGTGTAGAAACAGAACAATTGCTGCTCAGTGTAGGCAGCTTCTTGTAATTATACTTGGTTGGTCTTATGAGCTGGGGATAGCAGATTGACGCATCACCTCACTTTCAGGGTAGTTCCACACATTATGCAGTAATGAACATGGATTTGCCAGTAAATCTACATTAGGAATTCATCCAGCCTTCTTCCCAGGGCTTCCTCTTTGACAGAGATCTGAATGATGCTTGTCCCATAGCACAATAATAAAAAAACACATCCACAAGAAATGCTGAAAAATCTTCAGGAAAAAGGGGTATGTTTTGGCACAGCAGAAAATATTCCCAAAAAGCAGTAGTTTTGTCTGAGCCCTGCTGACAAAACCTTTTTAGCCCTGCTTAAAAAATAACTCCAGAAGAATAACTCCAGAAAGGCATAAATCAGAATGGGGAAAATAAACACATGTATGTGGGGCAGGGCACAGATGCTATTGTGCACTTATGTTTCTCAATCTGCACAGTAGCTAAACCTTTCTTCATGACCATGCTTCCGTTTCATGGGTACTGGGTCTTTCCTGCACACATGCCTTAGGGCACAATCCAGAGCAAGTACAGCCTGCTCTGCCCTAACTGCTTTCTCCTAACTATTCTGTATCCAGAGCAGAGAGTTATGCTGCATCCAGAGAGTCAGGAAGCCCTAAGTGCTCCATAGCATGCTATGTAATTGATACATGGGGAGGACTTGCTCCTGAGGAGACACCCCTCAGATCACACTGAACAAGGAACAGCTGTGGTGCCTACAATGGTGACATGACTCTGCGTATCACCTGGTGCAGAAGTCTGTGTGTCACCCCTGGGATGCGTGCACCCCCCTACCTGGACTGCGCAGTCACCAAAGTTGGTGCTTGCGCAGTTGTTTCTGAAGCCAACTGGCTTCAGGAAGTGTACTATGCAGGCACCATCCCTGACACCTGCGCAGTACTTTTCTGAAGACTTTTGGCTTCAGAGGAGACTGTGCAGGCGTCAGAGTTGGTGCCTGTGCAGTACTCTTCCTGAAGCAATTCGGCTGCTGCTCCGCCTCCTGAGCGAGGCCGAATGGCCGTGCAGAGGGGCGAACTTCCTCCACTCTAAGGAATTCTCCTCTGAAGCTGTTCAGCATGCTCAGTGTGTTTCTGCTCAGTGCACCTCAACTGGCCATTCAGGCCAGCTCTGAGGACGAGTGGCAGCTTCTGGCTGCTGCTCCGCCTTGGACAAGGCCTGAATGGGGGTGCTGACGCCCGGGGCCTGCCAAAGGACAGTCAAACTCCTCCGGCACATCACCCCATACGGAGCGCATCACCCAATACAGCCCGCACCAGCTGTACCAGTCTGGTGACGCCACTGGGTGCCTGCCTTATAAGGAGTCCCTGATGAGATGCCAGTACATTCTACAGTGAATACAAGGGGCTTCCTGGAGTGGCCTGCTGTATCCTGAGGTTTATGGGCAGCCGTAGTTGTTTCATATCCTAAGGTTGAGAGGCAGGGGTTGCAGCTAGGATGGCCAAGAACTCAGATTTTTGGTCAACACTGTCATTCTTACTCAGGCCTTATCATGGACCCCTATGGTCTACTCATTACTATACCTGCTCCTGAGGTGGTATATCTCTGAGGAACTGGAAGAGGCATTTCTGCCTTGGAAACAGGCTCTCGATACAGAGTAACTGCTCTGCCCTAGGCAATGCTAAACATGCCCTCAGCTTGCCTCTCCTGAGCTGCTTAGGCTGCCCCAGTTAGGGCAGAGCAGGTCCACCTCTCTTAGGGCACCCTATCTTGCCTTGCTCTGCCCTAAGCCTTTTCCAGAGTAACTGGGGTGGAGCATCTTGCAGTTGCTCCAACCTAGTGATAGATAGGGCAACCCAAGGGCTCTTATGTGGACAGATTAGTTCCTCTGGATTGTGCTGCCACACTCAGGTTTGGGTGCAACCCTAACCAATTTATGCCAGTGCAACTGACCTGTATCCTCGTTCCTGTGGTGGTGTGGGGAGGCTGGTGCATACAGTATCTGTGCACTGGCCTAACCCTGACACTTTTACGGCACTCACAGGACTTGTGCCAGCCTAAGGTTCGCATTGCACTTTCAGCCTCCAGCATGCTCTCCTGAAAGCCCTCAAGAGTCCAGACAATACCCTACCAGACAATATTGAGCTGGATCAACTAAAGGTTTTATTCAGAACGAGCCAATTTCTTATGTTGAAGTCAATTTCAATTTCAGAACAAACCAATTTCATTTTATTTGATGTTTTTGCTTTGAAAGTCCCTGACCCTGTTTGCCTGCTCTGGAAATAGCCATAATTATTTTTTAAAATGTTATGGGGCTTTTTTTAATCCAAGAGGGCACTGATGGTGGCTCACAACAAAGGAAAAACAATTAATAACAATAATAACATAAAAATAAAGATGAAAGAAAATTCCGTATCTTCTCCAGCATAGAAAGATTGTCTTCCCTGTAGCTTAGCCGCCACTTCATTTTTCCCCTGACAGGTAGAAATTCATGAACCAAAGACTTAGGCTGCAATCCTAATCACACTTTCCTGGGAGTAGGCCCCATTGAATACAGTATGACTTACTTTTGAATAGACATGCTGGATGAAGTGTAGTGATGCAGAAAACGTCACCCATTGAATATTACAGGTACCACAGGTAGAGATGGTACTATATATTACACTTCCAGGTACAAGTGCGAAGAGAAAGGTGAATGAGAACTTTGCTTTGACTACAATCCTAAAGACACTTTTCTGGGAGTAAGATCCATTAAACACAATGGGGCTTACTTTTGAGTAGGCATGGTTAGGATTTTTGTTACATAAAATTCAATTTACTTTCCTGATCCCTGCGCTTGATATTTGACAGTAACAAGAGAGAAAGGTTTTACTCTTACAATGAAGTCCTCACAATCCACCCAACCATCACACTTTGCGTTGCTTGTATTGCCGTTTTTGCATTGCCTTTTTTTCTTTTTTTGCCTTAATATCACAAACCGCCTTAGAACTAACCTGCCTCTATAAGACACCATTTCCAACTGAAACCACTAGGTGGCCCTTTGTGCTCTCAGATCCAGGCTGAGGGGTTCAGCAGGTGAATGCTTCTTATTGGTTTACTGCAGGCGTGATGCCACTGGGCAGCCCTTTTTAAGAGAAAAGCTAGAAACTGTGCAAACAGCCTGGTCCAGTAGCCCTGATCAGAGAGAAGTGGGAATCTGTGAACTGTCATTGCAAAACAAACATGAGTGAGGTGAGTGGAAAAATGCTTTTTTCTGGAGAGAGAACATAGCAGCAGAAAGAGACGCATGCATCAGATGCAGATCCTTTGGGAATCAGGCATGGAGAAAAGACGGAGAAACTGTGGAATGGTTTACGTTTTAAAAAAATGCAGGCATCTATAAGACAGTGGGTTAGTTTAAAAGACAGTCAGATAAAGGTTTACTGGGAAGATGTATAGCATGCTATGCAAATCACTTCATTCACCATGTTTCAAAGTGAGCAGGTAATCCTCATGGCGAGACTTAATTAAAATGAAAACGAGAGCCTCTTCTTTCTATCAAAAGAGTTTTTAGGCATTTAAAGCATCTGCTTTGTGGTCTGCAAAAATCCACTATAAAATAACAACACAGTTTCCAATAATCGTTAGGTAGAAATGCTATTAAGCTGGGATCTGTTCATATGCATGGTATAAAGAGGGTATTAAGAGACCAATTTCAGTGTCTGTTTTGTATGCTTAAAATTCAGCAAGCTTAGGGGCAGGTTATTCCAAAGTTTGACATCAAAGTGTAAAGCTGACTTTAAAGATCATGTTTCTTTGTCACATATTCACAGAGTAGTTGCCATTGCTGAAAATATGACATCTACTTTTGTACACCCAAAGAAGTACATTGGTAGCAGAGAATATAAAAAGACTTTTGTGCATTTACCCAAATGTATGAAAATTAAATGTCTCTATTGTCTCTATTTTAGTGTAATGGTTTCTAGTCACAAACCAGTGGTGAGCACCTCTCTCGGTAAATTGCCTCTCTCAGTCAAGTCATACCAGCTCCTTGAACAGAGATCCATGTTTTTCATATCTTATTTTTGGATGTTATTTCCATTATAAAGGAAAGGCTCTGTTTCGGGCAGAAGAGTGTCCTTTTCCTACCAAGCAAAACAAGAATGACACGTTTATAAGATTCTTTCGAAAGCCATTGTGTGAGATTCCATGTTATATTTTACAAATGATAACAATTACATCAGTAGAATAAGGATAAATAAAACCCCGAATATTATTTCAGTGCAGGTTTATCCATTCGAAGTGGTGTGTTTCAGAGAACTTTGCAAAGGATACATAGCAGCAGGTCTTATATTTCAGGAAATGGCACTATCATAAAACCAAGGAGTTTCTGCGTAATGTGTGTTTCCCATGTTCATTAAATAAAACAGTCCTGAGCAAATTCACTTTCCAACTTGATATACACAGCTGTGTAAATAAGCTGGAAAAGGTCACCATTTTAGCAGGCAAATTATATTTAACTTCCCTTTTATCCGCACAAAAAATGAACTGGCTTCTCTGATGGGGTTCCCATTCTTCCTCTTTGGAAATGGTGAGCTTTTCATCATTCTCCTGATTTATTTTTCTTTAATGATGGAAGTTCATTTGCCGTTATGCATCTGTTTATCCTGCCAGGTCAGATTCCCATCCTACTCCCTTGTCACTAGTTGTTCGTGCAATCATCATTCACTCTGCAGCAGTTTACATTTGGTTACTCTCAGAGGAAATCTTCCTCGTGTTGCGTTCAGGAAACAAAAACTTTCCATAAAACAAAAGTAGGGATAAATTTGTACCAAAATTAAGAAGCCTGTGTTACTGATGTTACACTTCAGTGGACTATTTGGAGCACTGTTCCAAAACCTGTAGATGCAGAAAAGTAATTGCTTCCTTCAAGCTCTAGCAGTACTTGGCTTTAACAAAGTAAACCCCCTTCGCACCCACATTAAAAGAATTAATATTTAAATTCAATTGGACAGCCTGAAAAATCTGGTGGACTTGGACTCAGATGCTGAGATGGCTCTCTTTGGGACTATAACTGACAAGAAGAGCTTTTTGGAACAGAAGTGTAACATCAGTAATAAGAACTTCTTATTTATATTTTTACAGTATTTAATAACAATCATTATTTATTAATGATCTGCTTATTCTAACATTTCTTTCCCATATCCAGATGAAAACTGACATAGTGTAATGGAAAAGAGAGGCTTATATATGGCTATGAAAACATTATCCCAAAATAAACTTGGGTATGCAACTAGGAGCGGATGGCCCAGCAGTCAGTGATTGTCTTTTTTCTAGGAATGATTTGATTCCCTACTAAGTTAAACAGTTGGAAAGAGGTTTGGAAAACCCTTAGACCATTCACAATTGCTGATCTTCAAACTCCAATTTACTCTGCCGCATTTGATTATTTTCTCATTTTCCAACGGTAAGATAGGAATCAACTGTGTTTTCTTAGTATGGCTCTGAAAAAACAAACAATATATTATGTTCATTAGTTTGATCTTGTGGTTGCTTTTTTGTCCTTGGAAGTTAATTTGTGGGGCTCTCTTTTCATTTGAAGTTTGTTTAGAAGCTTTATTTATTTACACTGATCATCATGCGCCTGGAAAAAGCATGATGGACCATATATCAACACAAGACTATGTCCGGATTCAATCATTCTGACCACCTCAAGCATGCTTAACTTGGTGTCAGGCTGAGTAAATGCCTAAATAGTCACAGGATTCTCTTCCCTTCATGCACTTTGTCCAACTATGCTGAAGCTACTGGGAATTTGAATTCACTTTTATTTGCAAGACACACTGTACAATACTTTGTGCTGCTTTTCAGAAGTAAGCCATACTGTGTTCAATAGTGCTTCCTTCCAAGAAAATGTATATAGAATTGCAGCCATCGTGAACTGAAATACTGAACTTTGGTCTCTTGGACCTTTAATAACTGTGTTGCATAAGGTGATGTAGATATTAAGTCACAGTATAGTAGAATGGCTGCCAAAAGTCCCCCCCGAAAAGCTTTGTCTTCAAGATAGTTAAAGCTACGATAAGGAACCTGCCACCTAGTAATATAGCACCTCCATGCTATATATAAGGCAATCTAATTGTTCTCACCCTTCCATAGGAATCGTAATTTTCTAAGATGGTACTAGAATGCCAATCCTATTGGTCCCTGCACTGCTGGAACCTCTAGTGCAATGTCCTTTACAGTGGTCAAGGTCTAGACCACTATTGTGCACAACTGAGCCAGTAAGGCTCTGGGGTAGGTTGGCAGCAGGGGTGGGCCATGGCCATAGGTATTTGGAGGTAGGAATGGGGGCATATCAGGGGCAGAAACTATGGATTCTGTGGACATCATGAATGCTAGAATATATCTCCAGATCCTGTGGACGTCATGAATGCTAGTATATCTCTATTTTTCTATCCTAGCGACTTGAACCAACTATAGGTGTCCTTCGTTATCTACTAGGGTTCTGTTCCAGCAAGTCTTGTGAATATAAAAAAATCCATGTATAAAAAAAAGTAGAAAAATAGATTTAAAGACCCACTTCCAGGTTTCTTGCTCCTCTATTGAACTTAATTAAATAAGGAAGGTTTGATTCTGCAAGGTTTGATTATGGGACTGATTATCAAATAATAATAGAAAGAGAATAATTGCTTGCATGAATGCCTCTTTACAACAGTTGGAAAGCAGTTTTTAAAACTGTGATTTGCAGTGGCCATTTATGTGAAGATTAATCCATTTATAAAAGGTTGGACCTGTGTATGGTTGCATCATGCATGCTATGATATGGTTGGGCAGTAGGACTCTTAGGGAACAATCCAGAGTAACTACGGGGAGTCCTTGCTCCAGTGTAAGAACAGTTTACTCTGGATTGCAATATGAATTTCCCATAGGTTTTCACTAGGTGGTGCAGTAACTGAGTGCACGTAAAGTCTCTTACATGCTCCCATAGTTACTCTGGATTGTAGAGTAAGGCACGGTGGCTGGCACTTCTAAATGGTACACCCATTAAGCCACTTCCTTTCCACCTTCCCTTGGATTCACCTGTCTGATAGCTCCAGATATGCACGTGGAAACCCTTCCTATCTGCCGTTATAGCAAAGCCGTACTTTCTTTTTCAGAGTACTTTCTTTCCAGCTACCTGACTTAGGGAAGATACTGAGGTTTGTAAAAAATATACCCAAACTATGAGCTTCCACCTGCTTGCAGATATTTGAGTTATCATAAGCCAAGCAACACCATCTATAAGAACTGGGAAACAACTTGTAATTTTGAAGGCATTTTGAAGGCACCACATTTACTTGAATCTAATGCACCATCAAATCTAATATTCACCCTTTTTTAAAAGGCTTGTACTTAAATGTTTACTAGTGATTGTAATGCATAGCTGCAAAGCAGGTGAAAATGTACTTTTATTGCATATGAATTTTATGATGATGATAATAATAAGGCAGTGCATTTATGTTATCATTTTTTACCTAATTGCACTACTTTACACAACAAAGAGTTTGTTACATTTTAATTACCATACAGGAAACTGTTAAATGAAATACTGACGTTAACTTATAATCAAATACCCATATTTACTCAAAACTAATGCACCATCAAATCTAAAGCACACCCTGATTTTGGAGACTTACAGCACAATCCAGAGTAACCGCGGGAGCTCTTACTGGGTCAACATAAGAAAAATTTACTCTGGATTGCTCTATGAATTTCCCATAGGTGGTGCTGTAAGTATGTTTATGTAAATGTCTCTTACATCGAAGTATGAGCTCCCATAGTTACTCTGGATTATGCTGTAAGGCTGCAATCCTGAATACACTTTCCTGGGAGTAAGACCCATTGAACACAATGGGTCTTACTTCTGGGTAGACATGGTTAGGATTGTGCCCTAAATTCAGCTGTAAAAGATTTGAATAAATATGGGGTTTTTTGCCTATATATGGCCAGCAGTCATGTATGACAAGTTGGCTGTCGTTATTGGCACACATAGGCCATTGATTCTGATCTCAAAGGACTGTCATCTCTTATCATTGTTTGCAATCAGAACAAACTAGCCCCCATAGCAGATATGAATTTACACTATGTTCAAATATAGTCCCTTTGGAAGCTCCCTGTTTGTAAGCTTCCAAAGGCATCTGGCTGCTGTAACTGAAAACCTTCTCCCTCCAAATTCACTTACCTTTTGCATCCCCTAAAGCAATTCCTCTTCTGTCAATTTATTTCCCATCAGATTCATCCTACCTCTTCCAATAAATTCATTTTCCTCACATTCCCTCAATGAATTCCTTGCCACAGGATGTGGTGACAGCATCTAGCCTAGATGCCTTTATAGGGGATTGGGCAAAATTCTGGAGGAAAAGTCCATCATGGGTTACAAGTCATGATGGGTATGCAAGGCTGAATATAACTACAAAGCATATTTGTGATGTGTCTATGGAAAAACAGAAGGAAAACTGAGGTGTGAGGAAGAGTTGCTCACAGAAATAAGGTAAATTGGGACATTTAGAAATAAGGTAATCTAGTATTGGACATTTACAAAAATTGATTGCTTCTTTTTCTGCTGACATTGCCTCCAAACCACAGTTGCCACAATTGCTTATGAACAACTACTAGTGCATAAGAAGTATTTTACTTTTTAATGAAGAATTTAGCTATGTCATAATCCTGATGCAGTAAAGTCCGTAGGAGCTGTGACTGCAAGCCTATGCTTGTCTACTCAGAAGTAAATCTCATTGTTTTCAATGGGCTTACTCTTAGGAAACTGTGCAACCTCAGACATAGATTTCAATGGGAGCACAACATCTTCCACTATGGTCAGAGTCTAGCAACCAGAGCAAATTGTTTAAAGTGAACCAGGGATATTATTTCTGTATATCTCATGCTGATTATATATTTAGTTGAAGAATTAGTAAAACAATAGGGCCTGAGTAGATTTTGTGCTAATATGTTGAAAGTCACAATCCTAACCAATTTAGGCTGGCCTAACTCACCTGGCATGTCTTTCCATGATAGTGTGGCTAGGTAAGCGTAGGACTGTGCACTGGGCTAACCTCCCAGGAGTGGAGAAGAAATTCCATGACACTTTTGTGATACCCCCAGGTCACTTTTCACTTTGCCCTTTGCAAGATCCTCACATGCGTGTTATTATAATTGGAAGAAAAATTCCCACTGATCTTTCCCCCATTTTCCCTTTACCAAAATTGAAGACAGTGTGGGCAAGATTGACACTATGGTAGGGATAGAGAGTTCAAGTCCCCAACTTCTGCCATGTTTTCACCCAGTTTCATCACTCTGGAATGATATTTAAAAACAACAGCAAACAGAAAACCACAGGACTACATTACACTTTCTGGGTATCATTTAGTTTGGTCCTTGGCAAAGCGCCTAGAGAGTGATCTTGTGCCCGGTTGTTCACTCCTCCTTAGCATATGTCACTAAGATACCTTGTGTAAGGATTAATATGGGGTGCTATTCTACACCAACTAGAACTTCTCTTACAAGAAGAATGGGTGAAATATTTACTATAAAATAAATGAATTATAGACTCATTATAGCCCTGGCATGAGCAGTGCAATCAATAGATTTTTGCTATAATATAGTTAAAAGACTAGTTGCAATCCTAAAGACACTTTCCTGGGAGTAAGACCCATTGAACACAATGGGGCTTATTTTTGAGTAGACATGGTTAGGAATGTGCTCTAGGTGTATTATCTATAGCATCTATATATCTAAACATGTCTTCTCTGTGGATCGTGTTTTGTCCAGAAAAGCAAATAATTAACAAAACGATCTAATTTGTTATGCCAAAATAGCCATGATTTATGTTGCAGCTCTTGCCAAGTTGTGTGAACATTGCCAGCGGTGTGGTAGAAAAACTAGATTCAAACTGAAAGAGAATCCCTTCAAAAGCATTGTGTCTGAGCTATTAAGGTTGCAATCCTAAAGACACTTTCCTGGGAGTAAGACCCATTGAACACAATGAGGCTTACTTTTCCCATGGTTAGGATTGTGCTCTTAGGTGTTTGCAGAATTATGAAAATATTATTTTATTTGGTTGCCTGAAAAGACCAGGAGACAAATAAAAAGGGTCTTCCTGTGAAGGAGCCATTTAAGTTTCTAACTTTAAAAGCCTACTGATTTTTCTGTCCTCGCAATTTTCTTCATCGCCAATTTTTTTCCACGAAGTTACCAAAACTACTTTATATCTTCTCATTAAGCAAAGTGAGGGCAAAACTGGCTGGATGTCCAGAAGAAATCTGAAAAGAGGAACTCTGCTGACTAAACAGAATTCAGTCCCAAGGAAAGGTTGCACATGGTTTTCATGTGCTGTCTGTTGCTCACATCTCAGAAGTGGTTGTGACTGAGCAGGCTAAGGAAGTCACCCCGGGAGCCGATTTCCCTTGTGTACAACCACTGTCCAGCTCTACACAGCAAGGGATCTATATCTATAATTAGGACAAACAAGATATTTATGCCCCTTGATGAGGAAAGAAATCCTCTGCTGGCATAAGGTGGGTGTGGGGGAAAGGCAAGCAAAGAAAGATCCCTTGATAATTTGAACTGACAGCCTTGTATTAGATGGGTGGTGACCTGTCACTTGAAAGAGGAGGGCAAAGGATGTCTTAAACTTGTCACTTTGCCCACGCTCCCTCTTTGGGACAGGGTAAAGTTTCATTACCCTTCAATGCTAGGCTGAGTAAGACTGATTTTAAAAGTAACTGCACCCTGTTCCCCACCTGGATGACCCAATACAGTAAATTGCAATTTGTTCTGTTTTCTTTACATATGATTTTTTACCGGTAAAGCACTCCATTTAAAAGTTCACATAATGTATCACATAACAATTTTGCATTTTCCCACTGACCTTAAAAGTGGAGAGGTCAGCTTATTATTTGAGCTTGAATGGGGAATGTTATAAACATACATATCCAGCTTTCCTTCGGATATCCTATTGTTCAAGGGAGAGATTGTCTTACAGTATGTTTTTGCCTCTTTCTAACTCGGCCCGTTTGACTCCCAGTTTCCAATCCTTCCTTTTAGAAACATGTCAAGTTGTGAGAAGGAAGGAGAGAAAACACTGGTCAGGAAGGGGGGCTTGTAAAAACCTATGGCCAAGTCGCTTTCTAACTCCCTGCAACAAAGGCTACACTGCTAATGCAAAGTGCTGAGATTATTTCTCCTGGTTAATTATTTGGGATGAATAATGGGAAAAATCCATTATTGGGGGTCAGCAAAACACATCTTTGAACACTCCTTTATCCACTTGTTTTCCATCTTCCTTGTCACATGGTATACTCTTGGCACAAATTGAACTCAGGAAGGATTAGGGAACCTGGTAGGTGAGAAGGCTACTGCAGAACCTTTACAAAGTTCCTTTGTGGAGTGATCCAAAGTGAAGGTGGGTGGATTGAGCTCAATTTATAATAGCTCAGAGATGTTCATGCTGAAATGATCTTCCAAACACCCTCCCTCCTGTCTAAATGGTTTTCTCCCCTCTTATCATTATTTTCTAATCACATGCCAAAAGCATGGTGCAAGAGTCTTCTGTCCATGACCCCATCGCTATGGCCAGCTTTAGGTGTTTTGTGGACAAATGGTATTGAGAAAGTACATATTCATAGGCAATGTCTTAATTTGCAGTCCCTGCCAATCCAAGGCAAATGAAATAGGGAGTTCTAGCCATGATTTTTGCAGATGATAATAATAAATGTGCAAGAATAGACAAAATGCTAATTTTCAGTGGACCAACTTTGCTGTGATATTACATAAGCAAAGAAATTATCCTGAGCTTCTTAAGATGGACTGCTTTGGTTGACTCAGTTTTTCAGACTCAAAACATTCCATACATGAAATTTTCTGCCTTTGATGAAGAAAGCTTGGTGTCCTGAAATACACATAATTTATTTTAAAATATTTATATCTCTTTCTCCAGAATTTAAAGGGAACTTAACGCCCCAGATTAAAATACAATAAAGCTTATAAGAACAAACCAGCAGAGCATATCTTATAAATGCCAACTACATTTAAAAAAAAGAAATAAGAAGGAAAAAATAAAAAGATGTTCAAAAGCAATATAAAGGATTGCAGATAAAAATATGCCTACAATCTTAAAAAAAATTTAAGGAGAGAGGAATTCAAACTTCCAATGGAAAGACAAGTTTAAAATTGCTTTCATCCATTGCTGCCTTTGCCTCCTCCTTGGCTTGGAAAACCGATGGGCCACATAACTCAACAATTAGGAAAAGGGTGGTGAAATTAGGAAGAGAGTTATCATGAAAACCAATGGTACCAAACACAGCCCCCAATCTATAACGCTATAACCTTTAACTATATTTTTCAGTGTCCAAAAATGCATTAGTGCACAGAGATGCATTTATGTGCAGGATTATTTTAGACATTGAAATAAGTGTAGCCTACTGCTGTGATGCCACTGTTGCCACACATCTCCCACGTATCATTTCTGTGTGGTATAATGTGAATAAAGGACTGCTGTGACTTGCCAAGCAGGGCTGTAGATCTATATAGCAGACCAAGTGCTTTGAATGCAGAAGATCCCAGGTTCAGTGAAGATTTCCACAATGATGGCTGGGAAAGATCTCATCCTTAGATTCTGAACTTTCTGGTAGTGAGAGCAAACAGAACTGGTCTAGAAGCATCAGTGATGTGACTCCACATTAAACTTAATGAATGAATCAAGAATGGCCATAACTTTGAGATTCATAGGTTTTGGAAATTGCTGAAAAATCCCTAATCAAGGTAGCCATAACCTGAAATTCACTGAGTAGCCCCAACATTGAGGATGTACAAGTATTGATGTAAAAAGGGGATGTGGATGAGGAGCAATTGCCTGATGGAGTAGCTCCAGGACTTTTAGTAGAAGCTATAATTTTTTTCTTTTATCAGCAATTTCAGAGCACAAGTGGTACATGACAGTTTGATCAGTTGACTTCATTTTCCTCTTCCCACCTCCTTGCTTTGATGCACAATCTTTTTTGGTTTTGTTCATTGTTCATATGATGGTTGGTTGACATTTTGCTAATTTGATGCTGTTAAAAAAGACCCAGTCCAAACAGGATGTAAATAGAATCAGGTAAAAAACAAAACAGGAGGGGAGAAATAGAACCAGAAAGAGCATCATTTCAGCTCTTGGCGGGGTGTTCATCACAAGATTTAAAAAAAAATGCTGTTCTTGCAACTAAAATTACAAATAAAAAAAAGCCAAAACAGCACATTTTAAAGAACATTTGTTTATACTGTGTTATGACATCCATGGATATGATGCACCTGAGATATAATCACATTGTCGACTGTGCCTCTGCCTCCCCTAAATAAGGTGCTTGCAAAGAATATGGTACTTCTGGGGCTCCTTCGTGAAAGTAGGCCATATACCAAGGCAAGTGTCTATCCCAATTTGACTTGCATTAAGGAAGTCTTATTTGCATCTCAGCTACTAAAGCTGTTCTGGAGATCAGGACACATGAAGCTAATGTGTACTGAGTCTATTACTCAGACTAGATTTGTATTATCTGTGCCAGTATCCCACTTCACATGGTTCCAACATTGGGCTGGAGAGGATGCACTTTCCATGTAGTCCATGACAACCTCTAAGAACTCGTACCCATATCTGGTTGTCAGTGCTCGATATCCATCAAGAGGACATGAGTTTTTGGACATGAATTCAAAATTCCAAGCCAGAGAGCTGCCCCTTTAAGATATTTCTCTAAAAACAGTCGGGGCAAAACACTGGAAAGAGTCAAAGGGCACAATCCAGAGTAACTACGGGAGCACATAAGAGACATTACGTGCACCCGTAGTTACTGCAGCACCTTGTGAAAACCTATGGGAAATTCATATTGCAATCCAGAGTAACTTGTTCTTACTCCGGAGCAAGGACTCCCCATAGTTACTCTGGATTTCACCCTTAGGCTGCAATCCTATACACAGTTTCCTGAGAGTAAGTCCCATAGAACAGTATGAGACTTTCTTCTGAGTAGATATGCTTAGGATTGCACCCTTAATCTCAGGATTTTTAAGGCCTCAGTTGAGTTCTAGATTGCTAGAGGAAAGAGGCTGTTGATTCTCCTGTGCCAACATTCTGGCAAAAAGCAACATCCTTTGTGCCAAGATGTTAAGAACACTGATGTGGAAGAGGACGGTAAATTGGATCAGTTGCCATGATAGATATAACTTAGGTCCCATTGAACAAATGACTTTTTTGTGACTTGGAAGCTAAAGCCGAACCCAAGGTGTCCTTCCATAAAATATGCAAGTCATTCATGAATGAAATAAAACCAATTGTGTAATCAATTTGTGTACATTTATTTAGGGTGACAAAAGATCAGGCTAGCTATTTTGGTCGCAGTACACTGCCAATCAGAATCCATACTCTTTGTACTTGATTACCATCCTTGAACAATTTGGCTCCTGTGTGTGCTTTTCCTGCCATTGTTTTTGGACTTTATTGGCCACCAAGTCTTCTTTTAACTTGGTTAGGAATTGTTTTTTCCTTTGAGTTGCCAAGGAGGTGGTCTCATTTCTGGACCAGAGGGGTGGGCTCTTTCCACAAGCACTCCATTGTAATTAAACCCATACTCAGCCTTCCACTGAAATTCAATTTGTTATAATTTTCCTTCAGTTGGTCTTGACTGAAACAATTACAGTATTTATTCAGATAATCAAATCTGAATGGTTACATAACCGGGTGGCCAAACCTGCTTAATGTTGGAGCGGCAGGGCAGAATCTGATTTTGACATGGATACATAACGGGGGAGGCCCACTTGATTTATGTTAGAGCCACATATGATCAACTTCAGATATTCATAAATATTCATTAAATACATTTACTCACCATGAGCATTAATTCAGACTGCAAATCTAAAGACATTTTCCTGATTGTAAGACCCATTGAACACAATGGGGCTTACTTTTGGATAAACATGGTTAGGATTGTACACTTAGTGGATTCTCAATTTATTCCCAATAAATAATTTTAAAGCTTAACAATAAAGCTTTATATTGTGAGCTCAGCCATATATTGCAATATATATATTGCAATATAAAGCTTTTATTGTAAGCTCAGCCAACATATTTCTGAGAGCTCCACATTATATGCCAAAGAGCTGCATGTGGCTCTTTGTTCAGAAATATGTGCTTGTCCAAGATCCATTTCAATGGGTTGTAAAAAACTATGGGTCCAATTCCCAATGCAGTTGTGATGTTTTATATATTTTCAGTTGCCAATTGAAGTCCTCAACTTAAGGTTTTCTTTTCATACGGATTTTCTTCAGGTGTTGTAAGGTCTGTGCTGCCTGCTACAGGCCATCTCCTTTATTAGCAGCAGCCTTTGGCATATGAAGCATGCACATGTTTTACTGAAATACCTGCTGGATGGCAATGATCCATCTGAGCTCTGTGAAGTCCCCAGGCAAGTAAGATGCTTCTTGAGCTGCATTGGCAGTCAAGCAGTCAGAAATGTAGCATGTGGTCAATGCTTCAGCCTCCCGTTAGAGCTTCAGTGAGTCCTGAATGGCAGATCCTGAGGGTTGGTGCTGAAGAGATAGTGTGCAATGTTCTGGACTTTTTTTTGCCCATTGATGTGGCTGGTGACTCTGAGAGAGAATCTTGAAAATTGCAAGGAACGCTGCACAAATGCAAAAGAAAAGGGGGAGTAAAGGATATTCCTCATAGAAGGAGTTATGTAAGGTAATCACCCTTCAGTCTTGGGAGCAGATGAGTCCATTTTAATAACTGTGGGATCAATATGTTCAACAATGAGGCAATTGGACGCGGTCAGCTTTCTGCCATTAATAATCATGCTGTCCCTTGAAGGCACCCTTTAACGCAATTACAGCTGGATGTGCTTCCTATAAATTTAATCTTGCTTAATCTCTCTCTTTCCTCTCTGTTTTCAAGCAAAGTTCAAACAAACCAGATTTTTAAAGCAACTTTCCCTGGACTACACTGTGCCTCCTATATTCCACCCTCCTCCTTTCTCCCACCCTTGGGCAAGTAGTGATCAGCTTCTTGCATTGGACAATCTCTTCGAATGTGGCTTTCTTTCTCCCCAAAGCCATTCATCTTAAATGTCTACCAGACTCTGTTACATCACCTTCCAGACTAAATAGGCCTGCCTACCTTAGAGGATTATTACTGGAACCAACCCAGGCAGGTTTGGGTTTGTAAAGAATGTTGCCAGTTATAGACATTATATGAATGATATGAATTTACCTATTCATGGCTAAATAAAAGTATGCACTACCCCTCTCAGACCTATTATTCTTATTGATGCATGTGGTAGCATTCAACATTCTCAATCATCCAGTCATTGTTTATTCCCTTACGCTGCAATCCAATAACACTTTCCTGGGAATAAGTTTCATTTAATACAATGGGTCTTACTTCTGGGTATATATGCATAGGATGCATCATCAGACCCTTTCACACATTAAATAGATAGAAGGATGGAAATGAAACAGGAACTTTTTAACTGTTCCTGTTTTCAGACTCCAAAATTTCCCCTGAATGCCTGAAGAGGGTCTCTACACATACCAACCTGATATGCTTAGGCTCTGTACAGGAGACCAGGGATCCTCCTCTCTTTTGTAGTTTTTCAATCACACAATAGGACTATCTGTGTACAACTGGTATGTGCATAAGCATATTTGAGACTTTGGACAGCAAATACAACTTCTATTTCTTCTACAAATGTTAACTAAACCTGTGCATCAATCTTTACTTGGGCTTTTTTGAAAATGTTCTTTTTCATTTCTCATTCTCCTTGATCTTCTGACAGACAGACAGACAGACACACACACACACACACACACACCATCTTGCAGGTTTCTGTACTCAGCTCTCATTTTCTCAGTACACACTCTCTTTTGGGGTTGTTCCATGCTCTTTCCCCACTCCCCCACAAAAAAATTACAATCAGTGGATTATTTTCAGAATTAATTTCCCATACTTCATTAGTAAACCTTTCCATCATCCTGTTTTTCCATGAAGTATGTACTGCTATTCCTTCATTAGCATGTCATTCAGGAGTTCAAGACCCACGGGTCACATGAAGCAGTGAGCTCCTATCACTGATCTTAGCTCCTGCCAGCCTAGCAGGTCAAAAGCATGTAAATGCAAACAGATAAATAAGTACTGTGCTTAAAACATGCAGGAAAGGTAACAGTGGTCTGTGATTGTTAAGGGAAAGTTATGCTGGCCACATGACCATGGAAGCTTCAACAGACAACACTGGCTGTTCAACATTAGAGAGATAAGGATTGCTTCCTGGTTGTTAGTAGTTGTTTCCAACATGTAGCTGGAACTGTTGGTACTGTTGGAACTTCCAACTGTTGGTAGTTGTTTCCAACTAAAAGGTTTCCCATGGGACATATTTACGCTATACATTTTATGCCCACTATGTTGAAGCAGGTTCATTGTTGATATACAAATCTGCTCTTGGTCTACTTGTATCCAAACACTAAAGAGTGCACGCTGGCGGGAGGTAGAACCCTGATCCTACTGCTCCCCCTTTCCCCTCATCTGTCCGATGCAAAGACAAAATCAGTATACTTTTTTGCTGTCACCATGAAGACAAAGTCAGGCAGAGAGAGAGACCATTCTCAAAATCCTCCCCTCCCCTTACATGGAGAGTTCCTTCCAGGAAATTACCCAGCAACATGCTTTCAAGGCCTGAGGAAGAGTCTGACCAAGTTCTAGAGTGCAGGCAGTTAGAGTTAAAACAGTCCAAGAGTTTATTAGAAACTAGCAAAAAGTGCACCCGCGTTGCGGGAGTAACATTTTCCCATACGACGTCCCCCCACGGTGCATCAACACCCCATGCGCAACTTTCCCCCATGCACAACTTCCCCCCATGCGCAACTTCCCCCATGCGCAACTTTTCCCATGCTTATCATCCACCCATGCGCATCATCGCCATGTGCAACTTTTCCCATGCGCATCATCCCCCCAGGCGCAACTTCCCCCATGCGCAACTTCCCCATGTGCAACTTTCCCCCATGCGCAACTTTTCCCATGCTTATCATCCACCCATGCTTATCATCCCCCATGCGCAACTTTTCCCATGC
Organism: Cryptoblepharus egeriae; assembly: GCA_030015325.1. Classification (NCBI taxonomy): domain Eukaryota; kingdom Metazoa; phylum Chordata; class Lepidosauria; order Squamata; family Scincidae; genus Cryptoblepharus; species Cryptoblepharus egeriae. The sequence goes on along the minus strand of JAREYC010000005.1, from coordinate 48,566,958 downwards.
GTATCATCCCCCCATGCGCAACTTCCCCATGCGCAACTTCCCCATGTGCATTATCCCCCCATGTGCAAATTCCCTCATGCGCATCATCCCCCATGCACAACTTTTCCCATGCGCACGATCCCCAATGCGCAACTTCCCCCATGTGCAACTTCCCCATGCGCAACTTCCCCCATGTGCAACTTCTCCCCATGCGCATGATCCCCAATGCGCAACTTCTCCCCATGCGCAACTTCCCCCATGCGCAACTTCTCCCATGTGCATCATCCCCATGCGCAACTTCTCCCATGCGCAACTTTTCCCACGCGCAGCTTCCCCCCATGCACAACTTCCCCCATGCGCATCATCCCCATGCGCAACTTCCCCCATGCGCAACTTTATCCCATGCGCATTATCCCCCATGCGCATCATCCCCCCATGCGCAAGTTCCCCCCGTGCGCAACTTTCCCCGTGCGCAACTTTCCCCGCGTGCATCTTTTTCCATGCGCAACTTCCTCCCATGTGCAACTTCCCCCCATGCGCATCAGTGCCCCATACACAACTTCCCCCCATGCGCACCATCCTCGCCAGTGCAACCTCTTCCTCCGCACAACATTCCCACTGCACCAGGCAGAGAGCACCAAATTGGCTGGATGTTGGTCAGTCTCCCGTGTTAAGTATAGGACAAAAACATGTTGCCCCCTTTTCACCCCCTTCCGGTTGGAATTTCTGAAAACCGGTTCTTAGTGCACCCCTCCGTCACGGAAGGAACACCCACCCCAAATTTCACGCTTCTAGGCCCAGCGGTTTTGGCAGGGCGGTGATGAGTCAGTCCGTCAGTCAGTGAGTCAGTGAGTCAGTGAGTCAGTCAGTGAGTCAGTCAGTGACTTTTCTCTTTTATATATATAGATAAAACATGGAAGGAGCTGTGATAATACAAAGCATAAATAATAGTTGGCATAGATCAGACCCATTGGTGTTCTGACAGCCCATATGGAGATAAGTAAAATTGAAGAAGTTTACATACCTCTCCTGGACGTCTGGTTGTCTTCACACCAAAGGTTGCAGCACATGCTCAGTTGGCACAGAAGCATCATATAAATGGGGGCAGATAGGATTGGGGACAAAGAGAGGGAATACAGAAGGGGGTACATATCTGCTTGGCCAAGCCATTTTATAGCAATGGTCCTGGTTTCAAAAGACCAGTAAGTATCTCACAAAAGCCTCTTTCCCACTGAATCTTATGCCGAGGCTTGTCTTTAAGAACAAGGGGAAACAAGAACTTGCTCATCATACAGTACAGTATTTGAATACAAGAGATCAAATTAGGTTAAAGCATTGAATGACAATTGGTGAGACTCAGATTCAGATCACCTGTTCCGGGAGATCTTGGGCCAGTCACTTACCCTCAACCCAACAGAGTTATTGTGTGGTAGGGTTGCCATAATTCTCTTCCACAAAACCAGGACAAGACCCCCTTGTCAAACTTGCCAGTAAGTGAATACTATCCCTGAAAACTGGGACAGTCCAGTTTACTGGGACATATGGCAACCCTATTGCAAAATGCAAGGAAGGGAAAGACTTCATACTTTGTATGCTGCCCTGAGCACTTTCCTGCTTAAAGATGTCACTTCCATTTTTGCTAACTCCAGCCATCTGTATGGACTTTGACACCCAGGGCTAGTGAAAACTAGGATCTAAATACTGATAGCTGGTCACATTCCTTCAGTCACCATCTAAGAGCTCCATTCACATCTGTCAACTCACTGATCATCTCTTTGTTCATTTGAGATTTAAAGCGATTTGATCATCCTTGTTAAAATCTTACCTTCATGAGATCTTACCTTCATGAGAGAAGGGAGTAGATACTCAAGGTCTCTTCTGTTCATATTGTACTTGTGGATTTCAACTGCCTCCTTATATAACTGGGTGTGAAAGGAAATACTTAGGTGGTGATTGAAGGCATGTAACCAGCAATCACTTCACTGCTGGCATTTATAGCCTGGTTTTGATAGTTTTGAGTGTGTTGTTGTGCTTACAAACTTTTGATAATGTCCACTAAAGATATGGATGAAATGTTTGGTGTAAAACATTTTTACTAAACTATGGACTTTAATCCTGGACAATTTTAACTGCAACTTTAACTGTGCCCATATGTGCATCATAGGGCACACTAGATCAGCCCTAGACTAGAAGGTCTCAGGGACATGCTATAAATAAATGCTACATGGGAATGGCCTTGAGTGTATATAGGAAGATCTTTGTGAGACATTCATGTTTGAGCAGGATTCAAGGAAGATTTGGACAGATTGGACAATGGCCAATGGCCACCTGCTGGGGCAACACTAGAATCCTATTTGTTACAGCGGTAGTGCCCAGTGCACCATTAGAGGGTGGACAAGGGTGCTATGGAGGACTGACTCAGTACAGGGAGTGGCCTCAGGGCTCCCCAGCAAACCAATGCCATATTGATTCAGGTTCTGTACTTTTAACTTTTGCTAACAGGATAAAACAGGATAAAGCACTGGCATTAACAAGCAACCAAGTTACTGGAAATTTAGTAATGTGCGCATGTATGCATGAGCGCAGTCAACAGGATGAGGACTGGGAATACTGTAGTCTTAAAAGCCTGGTCATTCTGTATTTACATCAAACACGGTTTCAAGTTATATCCAGGTTTCTCTTTTCCACTTCAATTAAGATACATCCTCTCTTTAGAAACATGGATAGACTTAATTGGCAATCAGTTCTGTGGAATGTATAAAGAAGAAACTAACCATATACGAGAACTATGTTCTTGCCTTTTGCAAAGGAAGCATGTGCTATTTACAGAAATGTACATAACATCCAAGACCCTGATCATGCAAGTGTTATTAATACAGTTATCCTATTGGAGTGCATGGAATTATTCATGTTAGGTAAAGGTTACCCAGGTACATAAATATTTAAAAATCAGAACCACAGCCCTTTACATAAAAATAATTGCTGTTTTAAGGACTTCACATTAACTGAATTTTATGTTATTTGATGGGCACAATCCAGAGTAACTATGGGGAGTCCTTGCTCCGGTGTAAGAACAATTTGCTCTGGATTGCAATATGAATTTCCCATAGGTTTTCACTAGGTGGTGCAGTAACTACAGGTACACGTAATGTCTCTTACGTGCTCCCATAGTTACTCTGGATTGAAGGGGATGTCAGTTTTGGAAAAAAATTCAGACATCCTGTTAATTTCCAAATGAGAATCTTCTGATTACAATATCCTTTGAAATAAGTTGAGTTCAAAATATGTGGATAAACAAAGATTTATGGGGCTACAATCTGTGCTTTTTATGTAACACATCTTTGATCTTGATGTAATAATCTATCTCTTGAAGTAAAAAGATTAGCTACAACTTGGTTGTTACAAAATCAAAATCCTTACCATGAAAAACCATGGAACATGCCTATTATATGGCTTTCCCTTGACTGTTTTAAAGGATACCATTTATGGAAATCATCCTCAAAGTCTTGCAAATGTAAATCATTTGTCCTAGTTATTAGAGTTTTCCAAAAATAGTTATTTCTAATTAAATCAATGTAAAAATAAAGGATGACTTACTTAGTTTTACCCAATATGACCCTGCAACCTAACTGAATAGTTTCAAGTTGAACCATCTGCAGTTTAAGAGAAATAGAGGATACTGATAATAGAGGAAGTTTTTCTTTTCTTAAATACTAATGTAAGAGTCAAAAGGAGGTATTTCTTCCCCATGGATGGTATGGGAGGATGGTGCACTTGCTGAAGGTTTATGCCCATTAGAACTTTGGCTAGGCAGCTACCGTATACCCTTGACCGAAGAATGGTACACTCCTTCTATCTGGGATGATCATCCTCTTCCACCGAGCGCACAGCTTTGGGAGGGATGCACATGGAATGGTGAGGGAGGAAGGGGATACCCGCTTAGCCAACCAGATCAGCCGAATCAACCCTGGCGATCAATGGGGTGACAGATGTCGCAGCCAGATCACCCTCACATCCAACTTTGGCTAGGCTAAGTGAACCCACAAAACGGCAGTGCTTTTGGGGATGGTTAGGAGATACCATTGGGGCAGGACCTGTAGGTCTCCATTAACTGTTATTTCCATAGCCAGAACCGTACTCTTAATCTACACACACTCCTCATGGCTTGTAACCTCTGATGGTCTTTCCTCTAGGAATTTGTCCCATCCCTTCTTAAAGGCAGTTAGGCTAGATGCCCTCACCACCTCCTGTGGCAGGGAGTTCCACAGACCAACTAGATGCTGGGTGAAAAATATTTTCTCTTGTCCATCTTAACCCTCCCAATGTTCAATTTTAGTGGATGTCCCCTCTTCTGGTGTTATGTGAAAGGAAAAAGAGCATCTCTCTACCCACTCTACCCATCCCTTGCATAATTTTGTATGTCTCAATCATATTCCCCTTCAAGCACCTCTTTTTATACTGAAGAACTCCAAACGCTGTAGCCTTTCCCCATACGGACGGTGTCCCAAACCATCAATCATTTTGGTCACTGAGTGCCCAAAAGGAAGCTGCTCAAGGTTGATGTTTTGATCATGCAGCTTAGAGGGAACACGTGTGCACTGCCTCCGTCACCACAGAGGAATTGTGTGTGCTCACCCCATAGGTGTTCAGGAGACATGCCGTTTCAGGCCTTATGTGAAGTTGAGCCAGACCAGATCTGGAATATGTGCAGGGTTTTCTTGTTTCAGGTATCCTCAAAATCTTTTTGTCCAGATGCAACAGAGCAGTAATTCTCAAAGTGGAGATCATGACTTCATTTCAGGGGTGTCACAAAAAGCTGGGCATTACCATCTTGAAATCTGGCACTGGATTGGTACGGGGACCACAAGCTGCTTTCCCAGGAGTAACTCTCATTGAGCACAATGGGACTTGTGTCATGGTGGAGCTCTGGCATCATAGAGTATGATGATTCCTGTATGATGTCACTTCCCACTCTCTCCAACGGCTGGGGCACCAACGGTCACCCAGGGTCGGTTAGGGCTGCCCTTTGGCACTCTCATTCCAGGCACAGGCAAGGTGGCTGCTTCTTCCATGGGATGGGGGAGGCAAAGGGCAAGAGCAACCCTGTGAAGCAGAGTGCGCAGCAGTCCCCTCGCAGTGGGGTCACATCCCCACAGGCTTCTACCGCACTTGGCACTGGCGGAGGGGGGAAGGCGACTGGAACAGACGGGAAGGCTGGAGAGGTAGGTCAGATGAGTCCTGACACTCAGTACAACCAAAGATGAGTCAATTCTCTTCACAAATGACAATAAATATAAGCATTTAGCAGAAGGTCCCCACAAAAGGTAGGATAACCTAGAAAAATGTAGGACATGACAATATAAAAGCTAAAAACACTCATATATATATTGCTTTCATTGTGTTAATTTAAACACTATTTTACTTGTTAAATTTAAAACTATTAATATACTGTATATAAAATTTATGAATTACAAGAAGGCTACATGCTACCTGCTTGCAAGGAAAAGGAGGACAATGAAGATTTTTTTTCCAGGACTCAGGGCTTAAATTGAGTACATATCCTCAAAAAGAGGACACCCTGAACATTAGGAGACCAATCCAATGCATGAGTAGTTAAAAGTGACTCTCATTACAGTCAAGGGAATTGACTCCCAGGTAAGGGTAGATAGGTACAGCCTAACTGCACAGTCCTATACAGTGTGCAGGCTGTTGCTTGCCATCATAATACAAGGCTAATACCTCAGGACACAAGGCTATAGACATATGATTACCCTGTCAAGAGGTCATCCTGATTGACTCACACTTTTGCTCATCTCCTTTTCCCCCATATCTTCATCTTAATGACAGCCTCCGTGTAAAATTCAGTGGGAAAGTCTTCTGTGGGATAGTTACTTCAGTGGGAAAGGCGCCTGAGGCAACAGCTTCAGTTGACCTCTCTGATAGACCAGCCCAGAGTTCAGTCACTTTCATCCCAATTCTGTCCATTTGCCCTCTCTTTCCTCAGTGGCCCAGCTTTGAGAGAGGAGTGTGTAGGTGGTCAGAAGAGAGGTAATCTTTGAGAACCACTGTGTTAAAACATGTAGGCAGTGGGAGCCTTTTGGAGCTGGTGAAATTGCAAATGACCCAGTTGGTCACCTATTCCAGTTCCCTCACAAATTACAAATAAATATTACAATTGAAAAGGATTCCTCAACAAATATCTCTCCACAGACGTCTTCAGCAGTTGATTTCATTCCTGAAATAGTCTTGCAGCTAAAATGTTTTCCCTACTAGTACCGAACCTAAATTCACTTTCCAGTACTTTAAACAACTTGCTTCATGTTGTATCTTCAGTAGATAATGATAAATTTATTCCCATCTTTCTGGCATCCTTCAAAATACTTGACACCTGCCAATATATTCTGACCACACCACCTTCTCCCTTTATATTATACCAGATGTTCCCAAGGAACCTAGAAAGTGTTTGTGGGGAACAGGGGGCAGCAACATCAACATGATCTACATGGCAGACAGGAAAGGGTTTAAATCTTATTGTGGGGGATCTCTATAATTTTCCAAAGGGTTTAGGTAGCCTGTGACCCCCTCTGCAAGCCTAATAGCATCACTACACTGGAGTAAAAAAAAAGCAATTTCTAGTTTCATGATGAAAACCAGAAGTGGCTTTTAAATTCTTTGTATTATTTTTGTCCTTGGTGATGATGCAATCATGATGTTGCTGTCACCTAAAGTTTCCTCGACTAGGGCATCACACATCCTGGTTGGAAACCTCTGGGCTACACAAGTTTTTCACCCTTTCTTCCTATGCTTTGGATTATGATTAATCCAAAGATTATGATTAATCCATTCAGTCTAAAATTAAAAATAGTAGCCAGACTGGCATCCCCTGCAGATCTAACCATAGTGAAAGTAGGTAGGCAGGTGTGGTGCTAAGACTCTGATTTGTATTAAGCCCCCTGGAGTTGCTGTTTGCCAAGAGAAAAAAGACTGGCATGATGAGAGCTTTCTCCTTCCCTCTCTACAAATCGAGGGAGGTTAAAGAAATGCAAGTTATAAGCAAAATTTTCTTTAAAAATTAACAATAGCAAGATGAAGGGAAGCAGGGAAATATGTGGATATTTAAACTGCAATCCTAAGCACACATTCAAGGAAGTAGATTTTACTGAATATAATCTAAAACGTACTTCAGAGTAAACATGCATAGGATTACACTGTTAGCGAGTATTTTCAAGTGTGTGATTTTTAAAAACAGCCTACAGCTCCCTTATACTTCTGACTGCAAGACTACAGTTTTATGTGGTTCTTCTAATGGTATACATTGCCTTAACAGTGCTGCAGAAAAGTATGCCAGCCACCAGCGGGAACTCATCTCTGCCAGTCCATTCCTTGCCCTCTTTTATAGCTTCCACTCTCCCTCCTCTCATAAAGAGAAATTCAATGTGATTTTGGTTTTCCCATCCACTTTTAATGATGTGCCTTTGATGTTCCGCAAAACCACTGACTTAAAAATTTATACAGCCCCAAGCAGTCATAAACGCTGTTTCCTCCCACGCTCCACAGTGACAAAATTGTTTATCCTGTTTAATGTATAATCATTATGTTTTTGCTCTCATGTTCATTTCAGCTGTGATATCTGCTCTGCTAGAGGTAGTGGAACAATTATGCGTCAGTTCTCTGATGACGACTGGTGTTTCCGGAGAAAATGCTAGGGGAATATTGGATGATGGTACACTTAGGATTTGACAGCCAACCTATGGGATAAGAATGCCACCAGTCAAATGCTAAATATGAGAAGGAAGTGTCACCCTAGTGTATACCACAATACTTCTTTTTCTGTATTTATTATTCTTTGATTTTCCATAAAATCTCTGTACAGAGCTTGGAGATGCAGATTCATCCTTAACTTTACCTTTTAAGGGCGCAGTCCTAGCCAATTTTCTACCATAGGCATAGCTGTGCCAGTGCGGCGCATGCTACATCCTGCAGTTGGGGGCAGTTAAGGTAAGACCATTTTTATTCCCTTACATCAGAGTTGCATTGTCCTATCTCTGGAGCTGGAAAATTGGTTAGGACTACGCCCTAATATGACAAGGTACAAAGGGGAATGGAAAGCAGTGGAGGGAACAAAGATAGGAAGGAGATCAAATGGAGATTTGTAGAACTAAGTAACAAAACACAGTGATAGTGATAAAATTATAGAAGAAAGTGCAGAGGTTTTGTTTGCCGAGTGACAAAGTGAAAGGAGTGCAGCAGGATCAGGCCCCCTGAGCCTGCCCCAAATTCTGACCATGCACAGTGGCTATTCCCACTACCTACACTCCACATGTTCAGTATGTGCAGAGCAAGCTGGCTGGCTAATGAACTGACGAGTGGGGATAAGTGGTGCATGGCACACCCCAGCCATTTCCATCAGTCTGCTGCCTAAGGCAGTTGCATCACCACATCCTGTTAGCAATCAGATGTCCCACTTTAAGCCTTTAAAGTGAGCCTTGCTTCAGATCAGCGTTTTTCAAAGTGGGGGTCGGGACCCCTTTGGGGGTTGCCTAGAGCTTTCCTGGGGTCGCCTAAAGACCCCTGGTGTAGGGGGCCAGGACAGGCTTGCCAGACCTCCGGCTGTAGCTGCGCGCACACTGGGGCTGACTGACAGCCTCAGGGCCCAATCCTATGCATGCCTACTCTGAAGTAAATCCCATTATAGTCAGGGGGGCCTTTACTCCCATGTAAATGTGGATAGGATTGCAGCCTCAAGGCCCAATCCTATGCATGCCTACTCTGAAATAAATCCCATTGTGTTCAATGTGTGCATAGAACACACATTTAATTTGTAACAATGAAAATACATCCTGCGTATCGGATATTTACATTATGATTCATAACAGTAGCAAAATTACAGTTATAAAGTAGCAACGAAAATAATTTTATGGTTGGGGGTCCCCACAATATCAGGAACAATATCAATATTATAAAGGGGTCACGGCGGTAGGAAGACTGAGAACCACTGCTTCATATGGTTCCTGTTAAGAAATATATGTGGTCAAATGAACCCCATTCACTTTACAAATCCCCAACCGCTACATTATAATTTGTTCTCTTACCTTGGAATATCTTACTCATTCATCCATTGAGAGATTCAAAGATGATGTAAGATGCATTATAACAGGCCTTATATATACAACTACTTAAATGAAATTAAATAATCCCTGAACTGGAAACTTGCCAAAGACAAGAAAGAGGGAAACCTTTTATAGAACGCATGTAGTATCAATGCTATTAATTGCATTTTCTCCTACCCTACCGCCAGAGAGCTCAGGGCACCAGGCATGGTTCTTTGCTCCCCACCTATTTGCTTGTTACAGCTGCTCTGTGAGGTAATCTAGACTAACGGCCAATTCTATTTGAATGCTGCATTGATGGTGTACAGATGCTGGTGTCATCTGTCATATCCTGAGTTTTTGCTGAGTTCAATGGCTGGCACAACAAAAGCCAAATGCCAAGCCTGGTGTGGCAAAGCAATTACCAGTACATCTCTATCCATTTATTTTTTTTTTGTATATTAATGCATTTGTATCCCACTCTTGGGGTACAGGACTCCCAGAGAGGCTTACATAAAATCAATCTGTGGGGAAATACTAGTGACAACAGAAAAGATGTGAAGGGTTTCTGCCTCGTTGGCTTTTCATCCTCATAGAATTGGTAGTGTTTCTATTGCTGCTTTGGGGAAGGGAACTTCTATGCAGCTTGGAAAATACCTGAAGATGGAGGTAATGATGGTGGCTCTTCGCCGGCCTGGTTTTTTCCCCTTCCTCCTCCAAGACAGTATTGTAGGATGATCTGGTTCAGTAGCAGCTTGACAGATTTAGCAACTTGTATGTAAAGCAATGCTATCAGAGTTCTTCATGCACAGACTATCTAGACCCTCTCCTTCAATCCAGCATTGTGTGGCCTCCAAAATTTTGCTCTTGTTCACTCTCCAGAACAGTGTGGGATGGAATTATGGAGGAATGCGGCAAAAGGGGGAGATGGGCAGAAATGGGGAAGAAGGACACACTGCATTAATGCTTTTGCCACTCATGCAAAGTATGTTTCTGTACAATCTCATCTCTGTACAATACAATATGGTGTCAAGTCAACTAATTGACTAAGGGCACAATCCAGAGTAACTACGGGAGCACATAAGAGACATTATGTGCACCCGTAGTTACTGCACCACCTAGTGAAAACCTATGGGAAATTCATTTTGCAATCCAAAGTAACTTGTTCTTACTCCGGAGCAAGGACTCCCTGTAGTTACTCTGGATTTCACCCTAATTGACTGTCCAGTTGACACTGGAGGAACATGGCAAATTGACTTCATTGCTTTCAGGTAACCTTACACAGGACTCACTTAGAATTTGGAAAGGCATCAGAGTCAAAATGGTTTATTGTAAAGCAGGAAAAAACACAAGGTATACCAAATATGTAACCCTCTCCTTATTCTTCTCACTCTCACAGAGACAAGGCGCTGGTGCAGCAAATGGAAAAGCCAAGGCAGCTGGTGAAAATGGTAAGATCTTGCTGGGTCCTATTTGGTGATGGAAACTTCTGCAGCACAATTCTGTGCATACTTACTTGGAAGCAGTTTCAATTGAAATCTTCTTTCACTTAATCCCTACAAGGGGTATTTAGGATTACAGGTTGAATCCGACTTTTTGTCCAAAAAAATCAATGATTCTAGGTTTACTTTGTCTTTGAGAAGTCCCCTAAGACAGACTTTTAAATGGATTGATTTTTTAAAAAACAATAGACAAAAAAATATAAAGCCCTTTTCTGCCAGCATATAAACTGGTGCAAATAACAGGCCAGAAAGTGTCTTCAGCCACTGAATACTTTGCATGGAGTCTGCTACACTGCAAAAGAGCTATACCAAATTCTGAGCACTTAAAAAAACTAGACGTTCTACATTTTGAGATTGACTCATTAGGTGATGCAAGGAGTAATCTTTTGCTTTTACTTGCCTAATAAGGCTAGATAGGTTCTCCTTGATAGTGCATATATAACACCATAACGAAATATGATGTTCCTCATAAAATTAACCCAAACAAAAGGAAACATGCATGTTTTGGGAAAACCCCTTTTCTTTAACAGCTGATTTTACAACACACTTTTGCTAAGCTATTTCAATCTTTACTGCCTTTGATAAGATTGGTGAGACATGTTTTCCCTTCTGTCATGGAAAATAACAACACTAACCAAAGAAGTTGTTGTACCCCCTTCTGCATGGTCCTCATGCATACCCTCTTCTCACTCCCACAATGATGTCACCAACATTACATTTTTCCATAGCTCAGCACTTGCTGCCACTCACCTCCCTTCACACCATTCACAACACTTGCATAATTTACAAGCTGCAGCCATGCAAACAGTCTAACATATTTTGCAAGTGTAAAACTGTATCTGTGCCAAAAGAAAATTGGCTTTCAAATTCATTATTTCTTTTGCTTCCCTCTCCAAAAGTTACAGTTGTGCCTGGTTTGTTTTTTCTAAACAAGCAGTGTGTTCTTATTTTGTGCTTGGAGTCTCCTTTTAGATAACCATGCCTGTGATCAAATGATAATAAAAGAATAGGCCATAATTTCCATAGCATTACAGGGACTAATCTAAGAAGAAAGAACAATAGAGTTGCATCAATTTCCCTGGGAAAAAAACAATTTTTTTGCTATGGTGATTATGGAAGTCTGTGAAAGAAACTCTTCCCTTAAACCCCCATCTTCGGTTATCTCAACACAAATTCTTCTTCAAAGGCAAGCTGCACTGCAAAGACATGGAAAGTGATCAGTCACATTCTATGGATGCAGTCCAGAGTAACTACGGTACGCGGAGTCCTTGCTCTGATGTAAGAAAAATTTACTCTGGATTGCAATATGAATTTCCCATAGGTTTTCACTAGGTTGTGCCGTAACTACGTCGACGTAAATTCTCTTACATCTCTTACAGGAGCATCTCTTATATGCTCCTATAGTTACTCTGGATTGTAGGGTATGTATTTTCATCAGCACTGCAGGGCTCACTGGTTACAAGAGAAGTGGCCCTCAGTTCCACAAAACTAATCCCAAGACACATGCCAAATAAGCTGGTCATGCACATTACATGGTTTATGACTGCAGGGAAAGGTCCCCACCAGCTCTGTGGATGCATGGGAAATCAGAAGATGCATTTCTCTGTAAACCTGCACTAGAAAGATCAACAGATGCACCACAAGGATCACCTGATGCAAGAAGGATCAGCTTGCATGTGATGCAAGAAGCAGCTTGCTTCTGTGAGAAGAGCAGAAGTAGACTTCTTGGTCTTGCAACGTAATCTGAACCGTTTGGACTCTGATGGGACATAAATTATGGGGTGGGGGAGTAGGGATGCTTACAACTCCAATGCTCTGTCAACTGACTGCACCATAATTTTAAGCAAGTCATGCTCCATCAGAAACCTGCTCAGAGTGATCACTAAGTGGATCCTTGAGCAGTAGACCCAAGCCCCCTGATCTTCCTTTTCTCTTATGGTAGGGGTGTCAAACATAAAGTCCGCATGCTGCATGCAAAATGATTGGGTATCAAATTCCAAAAGAGAAGGAAATTGCACTTGTTTGAAACAGTTATATGAAATTCTGTCCTGTGTATGAAATTGTTTTCTTGGCATATTTTGGTCTCTATTTCCTGGGACTTTCAGTTATTTGGAAACAAGAGTCAGGATTGCCTTGTGTATGTGATTTATAGTACTTGTGATGAATGCACTCTGCAGAATTGGCTGTATATCGATAGAGTATAAAATATTCATCACAGTTCTTCATCTGGCAGCGACTAGAGATGGGGTCTTTTCCCCTGCAGTCAACTTTCCATTCCAAAATAGATTGGTCTACCTTGTGCAGTGCAGCTGTGCTAATAAGATGGCATGCAAACTGAAGTTGGTGACAGTTATCAGTTGGGTATATACTCCTCAAGTATAATTCCACTGTTATGGTAGCAAACTACACACGCTTATCTGGGAGTTAGCCCCACTGAACCCAATTGGACTTATTTCTGAACAGACATGCATAGGATTTCATTGTAAAGAAGTCAGAAAAGAACATACACAGTCATCTGCATACCCAATTGCTAGACAAAGTGGGGCAATGTAATTAAGCAGATTGAGTCTGAGGTCCCTCCTTTCTCCTGATCAGCAATGATCAGTTCTGAAAATGATAACTTGGCATTGTAACTTTCAGAGACTGTGCATGAAACCAACTAAATAATCTCTTACCAAAAAAGGAAAACATCCGTAATAGCACTTACATGTATTTCAAATCCAAGTCTTTCTAACATACAGTACGGCACTGAACAAGTCATATTGTTGTCAACTAATAGACACATAGATACAGTGGCATCTCTAGGGTTTACGTCACCCAGTGCCAGTGTTTCACCCCATGGACCTCCTCCCATGCAGTGGGCAGTCAGTGCCTCAGGCAATGGACGAGGTGACATACCATCTTCCTGCTCTTGCTGATTTTTTTGTTATAACCTTTGATAGAATAGAGATATTACACACAAACCACAATCCTAACCATTGTGTTCAATGCGTATTACTCCCAGGAAAGTGTCTAGGATTGCAGTCATACTCTGTTTCTTTGTATTCTGATGTTAATTTCAAATCAAATGATGTTTGAAAATAGCATAATTTTGAAAATTTCAACCAGAGGTAGTATCACCTCCCAAATGCTCGTACACCCACAGCAACTCTACTGAAATGATATAGCAAATGTTTTAAGTTTCTGTATGACATTTTTTATGAAGGCACAGATGGAGCCTAATGGTACAATGTTGTATCACTGATACCAACATATCATAAATTGATACCAGTATATCAATATCCTTGCAGTCTTAATCATATTTGAAAGAAAATATCAAATATTTTAGCATAATGGAAAAGCCCTGGCAGATAATCAAAGGGGCAACGTGCAGAAAAGGAACAGGCTTTTAGGCATTGTTTGTCTTTCTAGATTTGTACCTTTTGCAGAAATTGGATGCTGCATCCCAGAAAAGACACTTCCAACACTGGTGTCAGGGAGTGTCACTCACCACTTAAGAGTTTTTGCATATTAATATTGACTCAACACATATAATTGTATGCAAAAATCCTGTCCACCCTTTCTCCCTTTCCTCCATAGGATCAGTGCTGTTCTCTTAAATGGCATTGATTCCCTGTTTGGAGAAGATATTGAATGCATACACACTTGTCCTCTCTCCACAATTAATCAGTCCTCTCAGAAAGGTCAGAGTCAATCATATGTTCATGCGGAAAGAGAGGGAAGATCAATGCACAGACATCTCGTGCTCATGAGGGCTTCTGGACGGGGGTCACGTGTACCTCAGCTGCATGCAGTGAAATGTGCATGCTGTTCTCTGTTGGTCTATTATTAGAAATATTAATATACCACTGCTTAAAATAAAAAGTTCACAATGCAGTTTATATTGCAAAATAAATTGTAATACATTTCCCTGCTCTAGAAGTCTTGCAACTTTGTCTTGCAGCACCAAGGTCACAGGAAGCAATGGGTAGGAACAGTTAACTACAATCCAGAGTAACTTAATTAAGAGGCACTTAATCTGGATTGCTCTATACATTTTCCATAGGTGGCACCGTAACTACGTCGGTGTAAAAGATCCTGTAGTTGCTCTGCATTGTAGCCTCACTCTCCCCAGATGTGTTCCAAAAGTGTGGATGTGAAAATTCTGAAAAGAATCAGTCCGGCCAAAAGATTTCAAAATAGATATAAATTTATATAGGGGTGGAAATAGAATAAGGTTGAGCTGTGTTTTTATAGTATAAGTTTGAGTGATCTGTTCCCCTGCAGACAACTACCTGAATTTTTCATCAAATGACTGTATAACTTCCAAATCCCAGGGGTTTCCATTCCTTCCCAGAGATCAGTACCTCATTAAAAATAGTTTCTGTTAAGGCAGCATCATGGCAATGGTTGCCATATTCTCTCTGTAAACTTCACAGGAAGTTTTTGTTTCATGTATCATTTACGATGTTCTACATTGATTCCACCAAGGCATATTCCCTATCCAAGCTACATAATATGAGAGCACCTATATTCAGCTTACCATCTTATACTGATGGTATACTGATATCCAGTATTGACTTTTTCCAATGTGAACTGCTCTTAATATGGGAATCTTCTATATAAAATTTGATTAATTGTGAAGACATGTGCATAGAAAACCAAATCCATAGCTTGGACTTACAGCTTTGATTTACAGCTTGGCTAATCTTAACTCCTGCTGGAAGCTTTAAAGGCTTTCTCTGATATCTCTGTCCAGAATGGCTCTGACAGCAACAGCTTACATGACTCATTGAGGCACCTGCAAAACTTAGTTCAGTGCTCCGCTCTGGGAACACTACTGACCACAGGCACAGGTACTCAGCTCAGAATTATTCTGAAGTTTAAGAGAAGGCAGGCCATTGGTTTTACATGTTGACTTTATGTTCTTAGCATGTACCACCAGGCTAGTCAGCCCATAATGCAACATTAACATCATATCCAAAAGGTAGCTTATAATGATGGTGAAAAGTAGGAGAAAAGAAAGATACTTGTCTCATCCTCATCATTTTAAAAATAGCAACACCATTTTTTTGTTATAACTACATAACCTATTTCCTTTTATTTCCAGTATGTTTTTTCTTTCCTAGGACAATTTGGTTGAGCAATGCTAAAAGCCTTTGAAACTGATGTCATTTTACCTGCTGATAATATGATGTTAATCATCATCATCATAATCTTTGGAAGCCTTTTTTATGTTTCTAATGTGTGCAGCTAGCACAATACATTTAGTTTGATGCTCCAAAATTGCCATGTAATTTGGCATAATTGGAAGACACTGTCTTCCAAGTGACAGGATTTAGAATAGCAAGAAAGTCATAAATTAGGAGTAAAGATGTGTGTCTTGTTACTTTCATTGTCTGGAAGAGAACCACAAAAGGCTCTACTGGAACAATCCACATTGATGTCAATAGGGAGAAATCATTTTCATCTGACTACCTATGGCGTTCACTCTCCTCTATTGTCCTTGATACAAATAACAAGGCAGCATTTGGAATGTAGTATCTTTCAGTGTGGATGGTTTATTTATTTGCCACATTTCTATCCCATTCTTGCTGCAAGGAACTCATCCTTGCATCCACAGCATAACTGCCAGCCCACCCAGGAGGTGAGCAAAGCAGATTTCATCAGTGACAAGCCAGAAGGTTAGCATGTTTGGGGAGCACTTCACCCCTTGTCTGCTGCCCCCTGCCTCCAGCACACGGCTGATGCAAGCCTCTATGCAAAGATGTACCATATATGTGGTATGAGGTGTCTCATGCCATGGGCACATATGCACTTCTCCCACCCCAGCGCCCTTCTATGCCAGCCGGAGAACACTTCCCAGCTGGCTCAGAATGGCAAGAGCACGGTTCCAACTGAGCTGCGCATGTGCCCTTCTGAGCCAAATAGAGAATGCTACCTAGACGGCTCACGCACAGAAGGGCATGTGCGTGATGTGTGACTCAGCTGCTGAGCCGCACATGTGCTCTTTGCAGCCTGCTGGAGAAAAACCCTGAGGCTGGCTGTGAAGGTCACGTATGCAGGTGCAGGTGAACTATGCATGCACTCTTCGCAGCCAGCCGCAGGGTTCTTCTAGCCTGCTGTGAAGAGCCTATGTGCATGATGACATCATGACACTATATGGCATCATGATGTCATGTGTGCCAGGGGTGTGTGGTGGCGTTGGTATGCCCCTGCCTCTGTGACTGCAACTTCAAGGTTTCCTAAGTGACAAGCGGATAATCCACCTCCTTACCTGATTCCTATGTATATCCTAATAGCCAGAAGTGCAAAACTTTCAGCTTTATTTACAGGGACAGTGTTTGACATCCCCAGCACTCCTGTCCTGCTCTATATTATTTGCACGCACACATGCACACAAACCCCCAAATGAAGTCACAACCCCTTCTTTAAAGACCACTGTTCTACAGAACAGACTTCTCAGCCTTTGTGTTCCAGTGCAATTATGTTGGATTATGTTGCCCACAGGATTATGTTGCCCACAGTAAAAAATATTGACTCGTCTTTAGTATCTGTTCTTAGTTGCCTTACAAATAACAACTCTTGAGCAAAGCTTTCATCTTTTCTGAAGAGCACATAAGACGGAAGCAGAGATTCACTATCTGGCAAAATTGTCTTATCCAACAGTAATGCGCAGTCTGTTGCCCTTAGTACGCTGCACAATGTACCTTCCACATTTACCTTCCATACACTTTTTAGCATCTTTGCACTGAATTCCCTCATTAGAAAAAACTTTTTTACATAATTAGGCACATTGGCAACAGCTTTGATGTTGATGATATACCATATTTATCTGAATCTAACATGCACATTTTCCAGCCAAATTTAGGGCACAATCCAGACGTGCACTTGGGTTACCCTATATATCACTGGGCTGGCCCAATTGCAAGATGGGCCATCCTAGTTATTCTGGAAAAGGCTTGAGGCAGCCTAATGCAATATGGGCTACCCCAAGACAGGTGGACTCCTCAGGAGCAAGCCCTTCCCAGGCATCACTGACTAGGTGCCAAATGAGCATGCTCTGGAGCAGCTAGGGCAGCCCAGGCTTCCTGACTCTCTGGATGCAGCATAACCTTCTGCTCTGGATTCAGAAAAGTTGGGGCAGCCCAGCTAGGGCACTCCTCACTGCGCTAACTCTGGATTGTACCCTTAGTCTCCAAAATTGGGGTGCTCATTTGATTCAGTGGTCAGTATTCAGTTTAACTGTTTACTATATTGTAATGAAAAATGTAACATAGGCTGCAATCCTAAACCCACTTTCCTGGGAGTAAGACCCATTGAACACAATGGGGCTTACTTCTGAGTAGACATGGTTAGGATAGTGCCCAAAAACTCATTGCTGTATAAAGTAGTGCAATTAAGTAAAAATAATAACATAAATCCATTGTGATATTATCATACAACTTGTTGTATGCAGTAAAATTAAATTTTGTAATGCAGCTCTGCATTACAATTGCCAGTAAACTTTTAAAAAAAATCTCAAGCCTTTTAAAATGGGGGTGCACATTAGATTTGATAGAGTAGTACATTCAAGTAATATGGTAAATTCATATTTAATACAGCATATTCCAAACAATATTGACCACATTTCTTCTTTAATTTTTTGTTTCTGCCATTTCTTTTCAGTGTCAGAGAGACAAAAACACACATGGTGGTGATAAGTTCTGAAAATTCAGTATCCTGGTCTTATTAGAGTTCTGATATCCAAACAGTTCCAACAGTTTGCAGCAGATTTTATCACAACACAGAGGCAGAAATTTGTAATGCACAGATCCCGAGTCATGAGTTGAGTCCAAGGTCATGACCTCACAACTCAACTCAACTCATGAGTCTTACAACATGGATGTTATGACTCAACCCTCAAGAAATACAGAGTTCTTTTGAGTCACGAGTTATTTTGAGAAATGCCTTTACAATCCTAACCATGTCTACTCAGAAGTAAGCCCCATTGTGTTCAACGGGTCTTACCCTCAGGAAAGTGTCTTTAGGATTGCAGCAAAAAAAAAAAAAAGAAAAGAAAGAAAACTGTAAGAGAATATATACACAAAATAGAATTGGCACTCCAGTTGTTTTGAGTCCTGACTCTTTTTAGCATCACTGGCCCCAAGTTGATTCAGGATCTGTGGTGTCTATGACTCAACTTGAGTCATCAAAAATAGCATTTGTGCACAGTTCAGTCAAGATATCTCAAGTTGAATGCCCATTCCTAGAAACTTGGATTGGCATTTTCTAACATGGTGCCAAAATTCCACCACCTCCAGGGCTTCCCTGTTGCCCCCTTGCCTCTAAGTACCCACTATGTAATGTCACTGCCCCCCAAAGGGGCAGTTCTGCTTTTGGATCATAAACTAACCTAAACATAAACCCTATTTTGTGATTATTATTTTTGGTTCTGAGTAAGTGGATAAAAATTCTCCCCTACTGGATTAAATTTTACTGCAAGAGGATAATGATAAAGAGAGTTCAGTGCTGCCAAAGTCCTTTGCCAGTGTTTTCGTTATCCTAAGCAATCCTGTCTAGCCACGGGGAGAAGATTTACAGTTGACCAAGTCTGCCAAAAGTACAACTTCAAATTGATCCAGTTATGCAACAGGATCAATTAACCTTTTTAGTCTTTTATGATATATGGATTTGGGAGCAGAGGTTGTGTAAGAAAATATATTGTAGTGGACTTGGAATTCAAAAAAAATTATTTATGTTACATTTAGCTATTTACCAAGCAAAGAAAACAGTGGGACTGAAATTCAAAAGCTCTTTTTTCCTTAAGATGACATACTTGGTTAATTTGGAGGATGAATTAACACACATTAAATATTTATAGGTGTACACTTAAGTACAAAACCAAGATTAACTGGGACATATCATAGACTCAATAATGCACAGACTATATAGGTGATATTTGTCTTCTGTGGGAAACATCATTGGCATGATTAGCAGTTTTTCTCTTCAGTCTTTGCCTGAGGAACCATAGGTGTGGGGTTTTTTGATCTGATCGGGAAAGTGGCACAGGAAGGGTTAAAACTCCTCACTGTGATCTTCATCCAAATCAGGCACTCACATGTAATCATTAGGAAACAAAAAAGCATAAAGGTCAGTAATGCACAAACATAAAATGTAGTTTCAACCTATGATATTTTCAGAGTATTCCTAAAAATATAATGTGGAAATGTGACAGGCATATGTTTGCACTCATATGTCATACAGTTAAACTTGACAGAGAACATTTGATTGGCTATCAGCCCAATCCAGAGCAACTAATCTGTCCACATAAGAGCCCTTAGGTTGCCCTATCTAACACTAGGTTGGAGCAACTGCAAGATGCTCCAGCCCAGTTACTCTGAAGGAGGCGTAGGGCAGAGCAAGGCAAGATAGGGTGCCCTAAGAGACTGGGGCAGCCTAAGCAGCTCAGCAGAGGCAAATTGAGGGCATGTTGAGCATTGCCTAGGGCAGAGCAGTTACTCTGAATCCAGAGCCTGTTTCCAAGGCAGAAATGCCCTCTTCCAGCCCTCAGAGTTATACCACCTCAGGAGCAGGTATAGCAATGAGAAGACCCATAGGGGTCCATGATAAGGCCCGAGTAAGAATGGCAGTGTTGACCAAAAATCTGAGTTCTTGACCAGCCTAGCTGCAACCCCTGCCTCTCAACCTCAGGATATGGAACAAACTACGGCTGCCCACAAACCTCAGGATACAGCAGGCCACTCCAAGAAGCCCCTTGTATTCACTGTAGAATGTACTGGCATCTCATCAGGGACTCCTTATAAGGCAGGCACCCAGTGGCGTCACCAGACTGGTGCGGCTGGTGTGGGCTGCATTGGGGATGCACTCCGTATGGGGTGATGTGCCGGAGGAGTTTGACTGTCCTTTGGCAGGCCCCAAGCGTCAGCACCCCCATTCAGGCCTGCTCCAAGGCGGAGAATCAGCCAGAAGCTGACACTTGTCTGAGGAGCTGGCCTGAACGGCCATCTGAGATGCACTGCGCAGAAACACACTGAGCATGCCAAACAGCTTCAGAGGAGACTTCCTTAGAGCAGAGAAAGTCCGCGCCTCTGCACAGCCATTCGGCCTCACTCAGGAGGCGGAGCGGCAGCTGAATGGCTTCAGAAAGAGTACTGCACAGGCACCAACTCTGACGCCTGCACAGTTTCCCCCGAAGCCAAAAGGCTTCAGAAAAGTACTGCGCAGGTGTCAGAGATGGTGCCTGCGCAGTACTCTTTCTGAAGCCAGTTGGCTTCAGAAACAACTGCGCAGGCGCCAACTTTGGTGACTGTGCAGTCCAGGTGGGGGGGGGGCGCATCCCAGGGATGACGCACAGACTTCCGCACCAGGTGATGTGCAGAGTCATGTCACCACTGTAGGCACCACAGCTGTTCCTTGTTCAGTGTGATCTGAGGGGTGTCTCCTCAGGAGCAAGTCTTCCCCTTGTGTCAATTACTTAGCATGCTCTGGAGCAGTTAGGGCAGCCCAGGCTTCCTGACTCTCTGGATTCAGCATAACTTTCTGCTCTGGATACAGAATAGTTAGGAGAGTGCAGTTAGGTCAGAGCAGGCTGAATTTGCTCTGGATTGCAGCCTATAACTCCCTGTAGAGTGTACAGTCAGTGGCACACTTATTTGTCTTTCCATAATGCATGGAAAAACGCTTAAGAGTTTGTAATATTTTGCTGTCCTTAGAACACTCTATGGAGTGTGGGGAGGCAACTGTCAACATTCCATTTCCGTTTCAACTATCATTATCAACTGCCTCTTGGACAGAGAAGAAACCAGGCTGTGAAGAGGCGGTTGAGAAGAACCATTGAGCAGAGGGCTATTGAGGGGGGCTGTTGAAGAGAGCAAAAGGGCAGTTGAGGAGAGCCATTGAGGTAGGAACCATTGAGGTGGCAAAAGAACAACTGAGGAGAGCAGCTACCACTGAAAATACGGGAAGATGAAATCCTGGGAAGGGGTTGGTTTTTTTTACTGTTGTATAATGTTGTTATAAATTGTATACTGTTGTACAATGTATTTATATTGTACCTGCATAAGCAACAGCTGCAGGCTTTTACTAGACACATATATTCAATAACTAGCGAAAAATGTACCTGCATTGTGGGAGTAACATTTCCCCATATGCCAACCCCCCACGGCACATCAACACCCCATGCACAACTTCCCCCCATGCGCAACTTCCCCATGCGCAACTTCCTCATGCGCAACTTTTCCCCATGCGCAACATTTTCCCATGCGCAACTTCCCCCATGCACATTCAGTCCCCCATGCGCAACTTCCCACATGCGCATCAACCCCCATGCGCATCATCCCCCGTACACAACTTCCCCCGTGCGCATCAACCACACATGCGCAACTTCCCGTGCACAATTTCCACCATGCGCATCATCCCCTCTTGCACATCATCCTCTCATGTGCAACTTCCCCATGTTCAACTTCCCCCATGTGCAACTTTCCCCATGCGCAATTTCCCTATACGCATCATCCCCATGCGCATCATCCCCCATGCGCAACTTCCCCCATGCGCATCATTCCCCATGCGCAACTTCCCCATGCGCAACTTCCCCCCATGCGCAACATTTCCCCATGCGCAACATTTCCCCATGCGCAAATCCCCGAAGTGCAAATTCCTCCATGTGCATCAACCCCATGCGCATCAACCCCACATGCGCAACTTCCCCCGTGCGCAATTTCAGGTGACAGAAGGAACTCCCTCCCAGAATTCCATGCTTCAGGCCCAGCAGTTAGGGCGGAATGTTGAAGAGTCATCAATTCTCCAATGCAAAGTATAGGGAGGAAAACGCGTTGCGCCCCTTTTCACCACCCTCCGGTTGGAATTTCCGAAAACCGGTTCTTAGCGCACTCCTCGGTCACGGAAGGAACACCCACCCCAAATTTCACGCTTCTAGGCCCAGTGGTTTTGGCAGGGCAGTGATGAGTCAGTGAGTCAGTCAGTGAGTCAGTCAGTGATTTTTCTCTTTTATATATAGAGAAGATGTTTAGTGCATACATGCACAAGAAGTTGCAAATGGAAATTAGTTGTACCTCTAATGTGCAGAGATGTCAAGGGGTTGCCTGCACTGAAAATGGGTTTGGACTAGCTTACCTCCGATAGCCTTTCCAATATTATATGATTCTGTAGTTTTCCTGTTTAGTAGTTGGTTTTGCTTCTATTTCACTTCTCAATACCACATTTTTTTCACATTTTCCTTTTCAAATGCATATCTCCTCAGCCTCTCAAAGACTTTATCAACCCATCCACATTTTCTCACAAATCTGTATTTTATTTGCAGTGGATGAAGTTTCCATCTTTCTTTGTCCCCTCAAACCCACATTTCTTGACTGCTCTCTGTGAAGGAATTCAGAATCACTGGAGGCTAACTCAGTCTGATAAAGGGATTCTCAAAAGCACTAATGGCACTTTGATACACAAGGGCGTTTCTACATGGGAAAGCAAATCACATCATCTAGATCCAAGAGTTTAGTATAGAGTGATGAATGCAAATGAT
Organism: Cryptoblepharus egeriae; assembly: GCA_030015325.1. Classification (NCBI taxonomy): domain Eukaryota; kingdom Metazoa; phylum Chordata; class Lepidosauria; order Squamata; family Scincidae; genus Cryptoblepharus; species Cryptoblepharus egeriae. The sequence continues at coordinate 48,543,871 of JAREYC010000005.1, read as the reverse complement.
TGCGAATGTTTTCTTTAGCATGTATTAGAGAGATTTTCAGAGTAAAGCCACTTTACTGCTTTAATACATTTAAATTCTACTCAACAAACTCTTGTGGGGAGTGGAAAAGGGGTGATGGACTGAACCCAAATCAAATTCACACAAGCAGGCCTCCATCAGTCTCGAAAGACTATGGTATTGTGCTTGGCGCTGCATACGCTGCTTGCGAAGCACAAAAGCCTGAGTTGGATTGTTATGGAGGATAGGCTGTTACCCAAGCAGCAAATCCCCCCTCTCCACGCCACTGAATTAGTCCAATGGAAAGGCAGAGCCAATACAATTGGATCCAGCTGGCGTCGCAGAGCTGGGCTAAGGACAGGAGCTCACCCTGTCTTGTGGGGCCAACCTGGGTCTCAAACCCTGGCCTGCTGGTTAACAGGCACAGCATCTTAACTGCTTGCGCCACCCACAGCCCACAAATTCACACAAATTATTACATCTAATGCCATGAATCTAAAATGGCGATATATAGGTGCACTAGTATGGGTGTACTATACCTGTGTGGGGCTGAAGCATGCTGTGAAAATGTGGCATGGGACCTTCTTATTCCAGGGACATCTTTGCGCAACAATAAGAATTTGGAAGATAGGAGGCATTTGCAATTTGCTGGCCTTAATGTTTATAGGATTGCTAGAGAACGAATTCCCATGCAACATTGCTCCTCACCTCTTTGCACATATCTGGGCATATTCAAAGGAGTAAATTCCAGATCATTTTGTCCTCTTTGAAAAACTCCTATTCTGATTTTCACTTTCATTCATAGAGGAGTACTTTTTCCACTTTGGAAAGGAGAACAGTAAAATTATTTAGGATGTCTTTATGTGATTTCCCTGAACGTGGTCATTCATGTGTGGAAAAAGTGACAAATATACACCCATGCACAAAGTTTTCATAAGCAGTATAGAAGCACGCCACTGGCCTGAAAAAGATTTAGTATATTATCAGTCCAGTCCTATCCCACCTCCCCTTCGCAGGAACCAGGTTGCATGGCACACTTTATGACCATCATAACTGGCCTGCCGGCAACACACAAAACTACACACTACCATTGGCATCCAATGCAAGCAACTTGTGCTGATAGGACACGGCATGCCTCCTTTATAACTTCAGACTTGCCATCCTATTGCCAAAGTCACCCAAATGCCACCCTGCCTAAAAAAAGAACACTTTAAAATATGACAGAGAAATGAAGCAACAGAGATTTCTGTTCTGAAGACTGTTCAAACATTCATTGAGCTGGAGCCTTCTTCTGAGGATGGGAATATGCACATCCCTCCTCTCTACTTATATATGTAATGCATATTTTAGGGAGTGTGCCTGGAGGCCCGTAATTAATGAGGTATGTGTGCCTGGAGGCCTGTATGCATATAATGCTTCTTTTTCCCCAAGAAGGGAAAAGAAATACAGTGGGGCCTCACATAACAAGCACCTCACATAAAGTATGTTCCACATAACAAGTCTAATTTTCCAAGGAATCCTGCTTCACATAACAAGCAAACCCCTCTGGCGCCTAATGGGCACATTTGCTATGTAGCTCCATGTGGAGGCTGTTTAAAAGGGCTGCTGGCCAGCGCTGCTACCTCTTGGGGGCAGTTGCCGGGGGGGGCGCTAGAGGCAGCTGCCCCTAACGGCCCCCAAGTGCCCCCAACAGCCACCTTGAACCTCCAGCAGCAGCCCAGGTAAGCCTCCCAGGAAAGTGTCTTTGATTGCAGACTCCTGACCTTTACAATCCTAACCACGTCTACCCAGAAATAAGCCCCATTGTGCTAAATGGGTCTTATTCCCAGGAAAGTGTCTTTAGGATTGCAGCCTAAGTAGACTTCAATTACAGTGTTTTGTCATCATTTTTACATACAGTTAATATTTTTATATGAATATTTTTTGGGTTGTGGAACCAATTGTCTGAGTTTCCATTATTTTCTATGGGAAAATCAACTTCACGTAAAGAATGTTTCATATAACAACCATGCCTCCGGAACAAATTAAAATTGTTAAGTGAGGTACCACTGTATCACACAATTTGAAATTACACACAAATAGGCTTCCATAAACACTTACATACGCACTTCAGCATACAATGAAGCACCCTGACTTGGTATCAGGTATCCCTTGGTTTCTGTCGGTTTGTTTTCTGACAATCTGCTCTTTCAACATCTTTCAATTATACCCAGAAATCATTCATTCAGCACATGCTTCATTCTTTCAACCTCTCTCTGCTGTTCTGAAGGCTAAAATTGCCTTCCCGCATGTTGATTTGCTGATGACATGGTGATTCAGTCTGTTTTAGCGTGTGTTTGTGTGTGTGAGAGAGCATACATGGGACACTTTAGCTCCTGGTCTATTCCCATTCCTGAAGGTATTAATAAGAGTCAGTTTGCAGAAATCTTTGGGTGACAATAGGAATTTTCAAGACAAAAAGCATTTGCAATTTCCTAGCTAAAAAAGCATCAAAACAACATTTGTAAACTAAAAAAACTTCCACTTTTTAACCATTTCCAGTTTTTACCACAGCTCTGGTCCCTAAACTGTCAGATAAGTGGGGACCTATATCAGTCGGACTTATAGTCTGTAGAATCCCAGAGTTCTTTGGCAGCAAAGATGCCTCCATAAGAAGGCTACGTATGGAGGTTGATTGGACTAAAAGACAGATTTCCCACAATGACTGAAATTATAAACCCAAGGAAAGGACTTTGGGGCAGGTTCTCTGACATGCTGTAGTACCCTGAATTGAGAATATAGTCTAGAACATGCCTCAGAATAGTCCACCACACACTGGGATTCTGCACAGACTCAGAGATTCCTTAGAGGATAAATTATGCGGCAAAGAGTTCCCTGAGGGTAGGAAACCTGAATTCCACTGAATTAGGGAAGCACAGTGTGCTGCAAGGAATAGTCTTAAAATAAACTGTCAGTAGAGACTGCCCAGATGATCAGTTTTAGAGACAAATTTGGCATGCTCATAAATCCCGTTCAGAAAAATATCTTTCTTCCTCGTTAGTTGAAACTTTGACAGACATTTTGTTTTCAGTGTATGTCAGAGTTTCAACTAGCAGGGAAGAAACATTTCAGAAATAGGGTTTTCAGGAGCCAAGTCTAAGAAACACAAATTCTGTTTATAAGCGGCCTCCAATTACTAGCAAAATGTCTGTTTTGTATGCTGTTGTCATGCATATATAGTGCCTGGACTCATGAAGCTGCAGTGCTTCTCTCACATCTCTCTGATGTGCAAAAACAAGCATTGCTCCATTTGTGGGGTTTCCACATCAGGACACTACAGACTAGACAGCCAACTTCTCCTTTGTGATATATTGGAAGCACAATCCTAACCACTTTAGGCCAGCACAACTTACACCTGCATGTTCCCCCAGTGTTGTGTAGAGGCCGGCGCATGTCTGTGCACTTGGTTAACCGCCTCCCTCCAGGAGTGGAGTGGAACAGGGAGATGAGTGATTGATGCTGATTAGGATTGCGCCCTCAGTGTACACTCTTCAGGGAACTCTGGCTAAACTTAATATCTGGTGATGGTATCTGGATAATATTTATACTGAATGTCAGATTCCATATTCTATTTTACCATCCACATGCAAAATACCTTACAAAATGTACCACTTAATGGGGCTCCTTAATATTTAACAATTAAAGCTTTGCTTTCATCCCCATTTCATTTGTGCAATTTCATTTGCTGGGGATTCTCATCATTAAAAAAAACTGGGATATTAATTTGTTGGGTAAGTACTGTTCAACCAAAGGGAAATCCTTACTACCTCAAACCAATTATATTTTTGTATCAAGCTGACATTGGTTTAATGCATTGTAATAGAACTGGCAAATCTTTCATAAAATCTTACTTTCTCATTTTTATAGCCTTTAAAAATGAGCTTTAAATTTAAATCAGTTAAAATTTGCAGAAGGCACTATAGCTGAATTCAAGAGAGACAATGTTTTTAGCATTTTGAGCTTTTTTCAGGGGGCAGTACTGCTTTTTCCGTTCCAGTTCTGCTTTTTCAGATTTTTGGTTGACATTAGAACAAGATCATTTTGTTCCCCCGCCCAAATTTCAAAGTAGAACGTATTCTTTGATTAGGTTTTATTAGGTTATGATTGCTTCTGGTTGTTCTTTTTAAAAATTGTATTATATATATATTACATTTTATGTTACATTTTTAATTATGGATGACTTTTTATAAAAACTTGTATGCCTTTTGGGGTGTTCACTTGGGGAAAAAAAGTGGGATGAGAATTCAGTCACTCAGCCAGTCATGTACTAGAACGGCTTCCACAATTTGTTCTTGGCACTGAAGATCTTTGAAGAAGTAAAACATTGGTCATTTGCTGCATCAGGATGCAAGAGGGTATAGCAGCGCTTGTTGAGTTAGTGGCACTAGCCCCACTAGTGGTCCTTTACATGTAATAGATGCCACTTGATGATGTTGAATTGCCCCACCTGGCCTGACCATGATGGCAGTGAAGGCAGCTGGGGCAGTGGTGCCTCACTAAGTACGACATGGTTGTACAGCTATCTGACTATTCAGAAGATACATTTTGGAGGAAGACAGCTCCAGAGCAGAGCTGTGGAGGAGCAAACCTCCCACACTGATCCCACATTGACCACTAGCAGTAGTGGTAGTTCTGGCCAAAAATGGTACCTACAAAAATAATACCTCAGGGAGAGAGATAGGCTCTTGAAATGCTCTAGGGTATAACACAGGCTTGAAGCAAAGAGGTTATAAAATTATACCTTCTATGTCCCAATGCCTCTGTTGCAGCAAGAGAAGTATAAAAAACAACTTGCACTTCTTGCATCAAAGGACCCATTTTTGCAGAACAAATATGGACCGTGCCAAAAAATAAATCATATTGATTCACAAATGCTTTTTTCCTCAGTGGCAGCCATAGTTCTACTCTGGATTCTGTTGGTTGTGCAACTTTGTCCTAACCCTGACTCATACGACTAGGGTTGCCCTAATTCTCTTCCACAAAACCAGGACAGGACCCTCTGTCAAGCCTGCCAGTATGTGAACACAATCCCCCAAAATCTGGATTGTTCCAGTTTTCCTGGACTTATGGCAATCCTACATACTACATCTCACTCAGTGAAATTGATTTGGAAATCTACTGCACCAAGTTATGATATGCTTAGCCATTGAGGTCGACGTAGCAATGCATATCATGCACTGAAAGGGTCCATGGCATGGTGGTCTAGGAGATTAGAAGGAATGAACAGTTCCTATGCATTTCAACCTGCTGTCCACCTTTCTGGACACAACAGCTAAATAGTGTCAGATCAAGCACTGTGTTGCATTGAAAAATCAGTCCCAACAATTTATCCAGCTGATATTCAGCAGGATAAAAATGCATGCCAGGAAACAGATTTTTATCTTTACTTTTATATATTTTAGGGCTTAATAAAAAAGAGCTGATCTGTTTTTGAATCAAAAGGTCCCTCTATTTGGGGGGAAGCAGGAGAAAAACAGCATAAACCAAATCTGATTGACTAGGATCACCCATTTAATCACACCTGCCTTCACTAAGGGCTCAATCCTGTCCAACTTTGTAGCACCAGTGCAGCTGTGCTAATGGGACATGCACTGTGTTCTGCAGCGGGGAGGGCACTGAGGTTTCCTCAACAAAGACTGCAATCCTAAAGCCCCTTTCCTGGGAGTAAGACCCATTCAGCAAAATGGGGCTTGCTTTTGAGTAGACATGGTTAGGATTGTGCTGAAAGTAAATTAATGTTTGTTCTCTTTCTCCAAAGATGGATTGCGGCTGCATTAGGCACAGCAAAGGCTGCAATCCTAAAGACACTTCCTGGGAGTAAGATCCATTTAACACAATGGGGCTAACTTTTGAATAGACATGTTTAGGATTGTGCTCAAAGTTGGATAGGATTAGGCCCTTGTCTTTGCCCATAGGGGCTTAATTTGCCTTTTCCACCTGGACATTTGCTTTTTGTGATATCATTTTGCTAATTGACTCAATAACATTACTAAATCATCATGTCCATCTTGTGATTCTTGATTGACTAGAATCACTTGAGGATTGAAACAGAAAGAAATAGCCACTGACATACAGCAACTCTGCCTGGAAACAGTAGCAAACAATGATGGGGGAAAAACCCTTAAGGTAGGCTTTGCAGAAGAAAGGTTGCTGCTAAGCTCACAATTGTTGAACCAAGAAGGAAACCTGGAGAACATTTAGCCTAATATATATTTATATGTCTGTTGAAGAAAATGCTGTGTGGTAGCTTTGGTATAGAGCCCGACCTTGGTCATGAATCTCAGCTACTTAAAAAGGTATGGAAAATTACATTATCCTATACCATCGACACTCAATAAATACAGATAAAGAAGGCAGGCAAGAGAAATCCCACAGAGCTCTCTTATTGACTTCTAGGCTTTGGCCCAGCAGTGTAACAATTCTCCGAAAGTAATGAGCAAGCAGCTGAAAGGACACTGTGCCCTTTTGATTCACGTGCCAGTTTTTCAGTGAACCTATTAATTGTTATTGTTTCCCCCTCTGTGTTTCACAAGAAATGCTTCTTTTGTGCGCAGCTGTGTGAGGCTGCCACTTTGGAGAAAGTAAATTTACTTTAGGGGGCAATCCTAACCAATTTAGGCCAGACTAACTCACCCGGTATATTTTCCGATGGTGCTGTGAAGAGGTCAGCATGTGGGTGTGCACTGGCCTGCACTGGAGTGGAGCAGAAGTCCCTTGTGTGTCCCTTTTGTGGCACACCCACATCAGAACATCAGCCCTGGATTTGTGCCAGGGCTTATGCCAGGCTAACTGGAGGTTAGGATTGCACCTGATTTTGTTTATTGTGGAAATCCCTGATGGAAATGTGAGATACATGATACAGTGAAAAAATCATATCTTTGTATAATCAATCTGCTTATGTATTTTAGTGCGCTCTATCCTCTATTCTATATGGTCACCTTTTCTGGAGGCACCTCTTTCCAGGGGTTTGGGTTCATTGCAGGTATCTGTGGTTTCAGGTATCCATAGGGGTTCCAAAACAGATAAGGGGGTACTCCTGTATTTAGTTTATTGGGGGATTACCTTCCAATTATTTGACAGCCTTCTGCATTAGCTGTGTGGCTGCCAAAATGTTAAGAGGATCACTCTAAACCAGTCCCAAGATTTCTCAGTTTACTTGTGCTAGTAAGGAGATGGGAGCATAAAGATATAATAGGAAACAGGAAGCAGGTGGCAAACTGATGGAATAACTTCACCTAAAGTAACTAAGCAAGCAGCTTTCCTTGCTTGTCCCAAGGTGGCAAAATACGATGGTTCTAACCATCTTTTAAAAAAAACCTAGACAACATTTGCTTTTCGGGGGTGAGTCAATAACTTGAATCCTCCACCTGAAATTTTTTAAATAGATCAAAACATAGGGCTGTGGGTGGCGCAAGTGGCTAAGACGCTGTGTTTGTTAACCAGCAGGCCAGGGTTCGAGACTCGGGACGGCCCCACAAGACAGGGAGCTCCTGTCCTTAGCCCAGCTCTGCGACTCCAGCTGGATCCAATCGTATTGGCTCTGCCTTTCCATTGGACTAATTCAGTGGCGTGGAGAGGGGGGATTTGCTGCTTGGGTAACAGCCTGTCCTCCATAACAGTCCAACCCAGGCTTTCGTGCTTCGCATGCAGCGTATGCAGCACCGAGCACGATACCATAGTCTTTCAAGACTGACGGAGGCCTGCTTTTTAGATCAAAACAAGCACAGCAATTCATCTGCTATTAATTGCAGCTGAATTGTAGGTGTTATATTGGGTAACTTTTGGCCCAAAGGCCAGCATGTGAAAAGAACTCCAAAAATTTCTAGTTGGTCACAACTCAGCTAATCCTATCCTGCATATGGAGTGGGTTGATGGGCTGCCATTTCTCTTTGAAGAATGATGGAGAGAAGGCACGAGGGCTTTAAATTCATGCTTCCTAAAGGCCCCCTCCTGGCTAGCCTGAGACCACCCTGTTGCTTCATGCTCCAAATCAGCAAAGGCAGTTGCTCCTATATGCATGCAGCAGACAGACAGTGCTCAAGGTATCACATTAAGTCTGTTCCCATCCCTTCCACATAATTGTTGCAAGCACATGCTCCAATTTTCAGTATTGCTCCTGAAATAGAATAGTTTATAGAGGGGAGATGTTTCCTTTAATGGGCTTTGGATTCCATCCATAGTAAGAAGCGCCTTTTAAAATGCAAGCCAGTGTTGAGTTATGGTCAACTAAAAGGTTCGTAGAAGAAATGAAACATTTCCTCCTCCTCCTCCTCACACACACACACACAGTTTTATGTACATTAATCCCTGTAGAATTCATTTAAAGTACAATCCAATTTAAAACTTTCTCCCCTTTTTCCAGATATGAGAAGAGTGCAGGACCTTATTTCTACTGCACTTTGTAAATTTCATACCAGTATAATTTTCTCTTTGGCATCTCAAGATAGTTGAGAGTGAGATGAAAGCAATGTTTGACATAGGCTTGACTATTAAAAACAGGGATGACCAAAATAGGTCAAGGAAAGTTTTAAGGAGCTACTAAGGTGATGAGCGACACAACAAGTTGGCAGCTATCCAGGAGAGCCTCTCTCACAGTGGAATCGTAATGTAGACAATTTTGCAAGTATCTCTAAATGGTCTTGGATGACAGCTTTCCACGAAGACTGCAAATGACTCCAAAAAGAATTCCCCAAGCATGAGGCATAGGAAACAAAATTGCAAATCAGGTTCATTATCAGTATGTTGTTGGCAATGTTGGCAAAACCAACCAAATACAGGGCCCAATCCTGTTTGACTTTCCCAGCATTGAAGCAAATATGCCAAATGGATGTGGATATCTTGCAGTGGAGGATGGACATTATGGAGGCTTCCTCAAGTTAGAGCACAATCCTAACCATGTCTTCTCAGAAGTAAGCCCCATTGTGTTCAATTGGTCTTACTCCCAGGAAAGTGTCTTTAGGAATGTCAAAAAAACTGTGCACTCCTGGGGGAGGGCTAAGCCAATGCACAGATATGCATTTGCCTCTCTACATCACTACAGAAATGGGATGACCGATGTGCTGGCATAGGTTAGGATTACACAATTAGAATCAGGTTTTAGGATCATGGTGTATAGTACAATGAAATACACCCAATGCTTTTTTCTGAGGTCATCCCCATATGACTAATTATTAATTAGCTACTGGGGGGTGGGGAGATGGATAAAGGTGAGTACTCCCAGAAAAAAAGTCCTGAACATACCTATATATCCTAAGCATGGGTATCAAAAGTAAATTTCATGCTAAGGATTATTAGAATAGGGTTAGCATGTGAATGACAGGCACTTCAGAATGCCATTTGGTTTGAGTACTTAATTTGATTTTCTCTCTCTCTCATCTTATCTATGGGCAAAATCCAGAGTAATTACGGGGAGTCCTTGCTCTGGTATAAGAACAATTTACTCTGGATTCCAATATGAATTTCCCATAGGTTTTCACTAGGAGGTGCAGTAACTACAGGTGCACATAATGTCTCTTATGTGCTCCTGTAGTTACTCTGGATTTGGGAGTATGATGCTTAAGGAAGCTTACAACAGGTTTTGGAACCCTGTCAAAAGGCCTTGATTAATTTCACAGCCCCCATTTTTAAGGGTACTAAATGGTAGTAAATTTTAACATATCTTTTTTTGTAACCAATACCTAAATAAGTAGTAGCAATGAATGCAATATGCACCTGCAGCCTGGTAAATGCCATCTTGAACACCATCCAGGGCATTTTTTTATAAACCACTTTGCAAAATACTTTCTTGTAATAATAATTATTTTTAGTTGTATACTGCTTTTCCAGTACAGTGGTACCTCTCATAACAAGCGCCTCACATTACAAGCGTTTCACATAACAAGTATAAATTTCCAAGAATTCTTGCTTCACATAACAAGTTCCGCTTCACTTAACAAGCAAGTGCGCTATGGGCACGTGTGCTATGCAGCCCTGACACTCCGCATGGAAGCTCTTTAAAAGAGCTGCCGCCCAGTGCTGCTGCCCCTGACTGACCCCAGGTGCCCCCACCGATAACCTTGAACCTCCAGCAGCAGCCCAGGTAAGCCTCCCAGGAAAGTGTCTTTAATTGCAGTTTCCTAACTATGTGTACTCAGAAGTAAGCCCCATTGTGTTAAATGGGGCTTACTCCCAGGAAAGTGTCTTTGGTTGCAGCCTCCTAACCATGTCTACTCAGAAGTAAGCCCCGTTGTGTTAAATGGGGTTTACTCTCAGGAAAGTGTATTTAGGATTGCAGCCTATGTTGACTTCATGGGATCATGCTCATTGAATACATGTTTTGAATTCAATTCCACTGTTTTGTCTTCATTTTTACATTTTTATATGAATTTTTTGTATGTTCTGGAACCAATTATCTGATTGAAACCAATCATTTCCATTATTTCCTATGGGAAAATCCACTTCACTTAAAGAGCGTTTCACTTAAACAGCATGTCTCTGGAAAGAATTAAGCTCTTTATGTGAGGCACCACAGTATATAGTTAATATTAATAGCAATAGCACAGTAATGTAAGAATGTATATTTCTGGCTGAACATCTAAAAAACGATATGGTTGAACTGAAAAGGGAACAAAAGAGAGAAACCAAAATTATCAAGGAGTCTGGAGTACTTTTCTTATAAGGAAATGCTATCATTGTGGGAACTTTTCAGTTTAGAAAAGATGGCTTTAAAGGGCTATAGTAAAAGATTTTAAAATTATTCATTGAAAAAGAAAGTAAATAATGGAAAACTGCAGCTTAAGGACAAAGTTAAGTACATCTTCACATTGTGCACAATAGATATTGGAATATCTTGCCTCAAAGTGTGATAGCCACTGTTTTAGATGGCTTTAAAAGGGATTGGGCAAATTCATGGAAAACAGGCCTAATAATGGCTAATATCTTTCTGATTCAGAGACAGTGTTGAAAAAAAATTGCTGGGCAATGAGGTGCAGGTGCCTGAAGGCAATTATTGTTTTCATAAATATATTCTTCTTAAATGCAAAAGAATCCATAGAATAGCAATTCCTGAAAGAATTATGGAAATCGTTGACTAGCATGCATAATCTACTAAGAGCACAATCTTAACCATGTCTACTCAAATGTAAGCTCCATTGTGTTCAATGAGTCTTACTCCCAGGAAAGTGTCTTTAGGATTGCAGCCTAAGTGTCTTTCATTCTCCGTAGGAATTAAATTAACTTTATTAAAGAACTGATATTTATAGACTCACAAAGGAGCACATAATTTTGAGTTACGTTCAGCAGAAGCAATTGGCATTCTTCACCATTCTGGGTGAAGAATGTCAATTGCTTCTGCTGAACGTACATGTTCTAACATGTATTCACACTGAACATGTTCTACTGAGCTCTGGTACCTAAATACTGAAGGCACGCCAATGCATCCCTGTGTAACACGGGTTTTCTGAATTTTCACCAACAAATAATTCCTGGTGAAAGAGAATCTTGGGGGGACAGAAACACATTTGCCCACTGATTTTTTAAAATGAATTGTTTGCTGCTTGTTCACAATCTTTATACAGTTTTGACACAATCATTATACAGACATTTTTTCGACCATCATAGTAAGTAATGAAAATTATTTCTGTGTATTGGGTTCCTTGACAATATCCTGCAGACAAATTAGAATAAGGACAAAAAAGTGCACCAGACTTTGCCTACTTGCCTGGGAGTTAGGCTGCAAACCTAATCTCCAGTTTGGCTGGAATAAGCTCCAGTATAAATCCTGCACTGATCTGGGGGTGTCACAAGTGCATCTTCTGCCCCACTCCTAGGGGGAATTAGGCCAGTGCACAGGCACACACTAACATCCACACACCATCATAGGAAGAAATGCCAGCCAAGTTATGCTGGTCTAAACTGGTTAGGATTGCACCCTTAGCCTCAGCATAATGAACTTACTCATGAGTTAACATTCATAGGATTGAGCTGTAGACAAGGGTCTTGATACCACTCAGATTTGCCATTTTTGTACTGATTAACAGCTGTAATTCTACTATAACATCATCATTCTCTGGTGCAGTTTCCTAGGAATACTCTACAGTAGGTCAGTTCAGCTGGCAAGACTCTTCTTTGCATTTTCTGTGCTGTACTTTTGATGCTTGTCTTGTTCAGGGGTGTCCAAACTTTCAAATTCATGCCTCCTGGACCTTTGACAATTCTCTAGAGAAGGGAATTTCAGCAGGTGCAACTTTTCATCTCACAGATCACAAGCTACACGCTGAAATTTTCACTTCTACACAATTGTTAAAGGTTCAGGAGCCCTGAAGTTGAAAGTTTGGACACACCTCAGCGAGTAAATAGCTAATTACCCATAATTACCCCGATTTCAAAGAGCTTATAGAGAGCAACATTGTATAATTGTAGCTGCTGATGTCTTTTAGGGAAATCAAATAAGATACAGTCAAATAAGATACAAAGATAACTGTCAGCCAACTGCACTATTTTGGCATAGTGGTCCTCTAAAATTGCCATTGTCATGGTCTTGCTGAAATGGAGGCAGATATCATTAAACTCCCCTTTCCTGTAGACTGTGTGCAAAATATGCTTTCTGAATAAGCTCCCCTGTAAGTGACAACTACAATACAGTCTCTTTTTTGTATCCCTCAGTTTCCCAATTGATGTGCTTTTGATTCCCTTTGATGTAAGAGAAAAGTGTATTGAAACACCAGCTAATGTTGCTTTGCTATATCATGTATCACCAACTTGATAGTGGATTCCAGTGCACATGCTTTTTATTTTAATGGTGAGATACTGGAGTGAGTCATATGAGGTGTGACAATAAAGAAACGAGACTTTTCTCAAAATAGTTTTATTGCAAAATCTACAGAGAAATTACGCATTGTCCCCTTCAAAGTAACCCCCCTCATAGTTAATGCATATCTTCATTCGCTTCTGCCACCCATGGAAGCGCTCAGCAAAGTCCTCCTCCTTGAGGCCCCTTAGCTCCCTCGTCACGGTGGCCTTGATCTCTTCTACTGAGGTGAAATGGGTTCCTTTGAGCACAGTCTGCAGCCTGGAGAAGAGCCAGAAGTTGCACGGTGCAAGATCTGGGGAATAAGGAGGGTGGTTGAGAACTACGATCTGTTGGCTAAGAAGTGTCTCACAATGAACACAGTGTATGCTGGCACGTTGTTGTGGTGAAGCAGCCACAAATTGTCTCTCCACAGAGCCCGCCTGCTGTGCCGCACCCATCATGGAGGCGATTGAGGCCCTGCTGGAACAAGTGCTTGTTGACTGTCCAACCCTGAGGTACGAACTTATGATGGATCACTCCCTTCTGTTTGAAGAATGCAATCAGCATGACCTTGATCTTTGATTTGGACATGTGAGCATTCTTTGGTCTGAGTGAAGTTGGGGTCTTCCACTGCAGGCTCTGTCTCTTGGTTTCTGGGTCATACTGGAAGACCCAGATCCCAAGACCCAGCCAAGGAACTCCAAATCATCCCCAATCTTCTCCAGCAAGTCTCAACAAACATTGACCCGGTGCTCCTTCTGGTTGTCCGACAAAAGCTTGGGTACAATCTTGACACACACCTTCTGCATTCCCAGCTCTTGTACCAAGATGGTCCTCACTGACTACCTGTTCAGGCTGAGCTCCTCTGCTATCATCTGCACCGTCGATCTGCGACCACTCCGCACCAGTTGTTTCACTTTGTCAATGTTCTCAGCTGTCTTCGTTGAGGAAGGCCGTCCTGACTTGGGGTCATCCTCCACCTCCTTGCGGCCACTCTTGAAGCATTTGTTCCCCTCAATAACTCACCACGACATTGCATCTTCTCCATAAGCCTCTTGGAGATGTTTGAGACACTCTGTTGGGCCCTTCCCCAACTTAACTAGGAATTTCAAATTGATTCCCTGCTCCATGTTTGTGCCACCTCCAGTTGCATGACATGGCGTAATAGCAGTGTGATACACAACAGCCTGAAACAAGCACAGAGTGAGCGAAGTAAACAATATTATAGCAGAATAGTGGTGACAAATTGCACAACACAGTGACATAAGCAGTTAGCCAATTTGCATTGAGACATGAATATGGGTGGCAACCACAGTCTCGTTTCTTTGTCACACCTTTTTTATTGTCACACCTCTTTATTGTTATACCTCTTTATTGTCACACCTTTATTTTATTGTCACACCTCTTTATTGTCACACTTTTTTCTTTCCAGTTCTTAGTCCAAGTGATCTGCAGCACTAGTAAGACTGAAGCCTGTAGTTTTGTTTTAAAATTTCTGAAGTCCTTACTAAGAGTAGCAATAAATTGCTGGCTAAACAGCTCTGCATTAGCATTTAAAAAGCTAAGGATTTGTCACCATATCAGGAAAAAAAATCAATATGTCTCTAGTGGGTTGGATACTGCTTTAAAATATAATATTATACATTGATTTTATGACTGTTTCTTTCTCATATTTATGCTGATGTATTACACTTCTCGGCTTTAAAAAAGAATATTTCTGTGCCTTCTCATTATTACAACTGGGAAGAAAAGATTATTCAGACACTTCAAAGGCTTGAACTGAAATAACATTTTAAATCCCATAACACAGCAACCATCTTTCTGTACATCAAAACTTCGTTCTGTACACTGAGATAAGAATACTGCACTGCCAAAGTAAAGGTCAGGCACAAGGGAATCTGGATGGACTAACATCACTGGGCATCTCTTTCTGATCAAAGGATAACTTTCAGCTTAAGTGGAAGAGGTTAATTCTCTCTCTTTTTTGGATCTCTATCAAATATTTCAACTTACCACAGATGGGAATAGCTATGCATTTATTCTGACAGTGTTATATTCAGACATGCTGAATTAACTGCACAATCTCCTTAAAGGTAGTTCAGCATCCTTCTCAGAGCAGGGGAAAATTCTGGGTAGGCTTGTATGTATAGTATGATCCTTGCCAGGTCACCCTATATAACCTCCATCAACACAAGTGTGGATCCTGATAGTCACCCCAGGGAAACTGCTCAGTCTCAATTGTGATTAGCATTATTTGTAGTATGTAGCAAATTATTTGAGTATTCATACATGAGTTATGCTCAAAAAGCCATATTTTTGAATGTAGTGTCAGTAAAATCTCAACCAGGGGTGTCCAGATGTTTTGGCAGGAGGGCCACGTCATCTCTCTGTGTGCAGAAAAATGATTTACATTTCAAATTTGAATAAATTTACATATATAGATTGTATTAGAGACATTACAACGCTTGCCCACGGCCTAATAGAGGAGTCTTGCCAAGGGCCACATTGATGCTTGGCAAGGGCCACATTTGGCCCCAGGGCCAGGATTTGGACACCCCTGCTGTAGACTGCTGGACTGGATATTACACATACTTAGGGTTCTCCTTTTGGAACCATAAATGAATGCCAATCTTACAGGATTGATTGGAACCATTTCCTTGGAGATGTTCAAGTGGTGCCTAGATGTCTCAGTTATTAATATAATGACAGAATACAGTAAAGCCATTAATTTCAGCTGTGTTGCAAGAGGGTAAGCACAAGATTACAAAGAAACAAAGCACACATCGTTGTGAAGCACATCACTGACATGCTTCTTTTTCAATTACACAGCAGCTGGAGTGGGCTTTCTACAGTCTGGGACCCTGCCTTAGGGAGAGGAACCTTCTCTAATCATGAACATTATGGGATGTAACATCTGCGTAGAAAGGCATAGCATAAAGCTTCTAGATTGCTTGCCCAAAGAACTCTCTCTGCACATTCTTCTCTCTTCGCCCATATGCGCACATGCTCCTTGCCAGCTGCCTGGGTGGGAGGGTTAGGGGCCAATCATCTCTCTTTCATTCTCCGTTGTATCACTCATGTCCCAGGACTATTATAGACAGGTTAATTTCATCCTTCAGTTATTGTAAGAATGAAGAATGAGTTCAGAGCAGGATTTCATCCCTCCCATTTTTGCTATGGACTCTTCTTTTTTCTTCTTCAGGAGCAGCGCCTTTGAAAAACTTGGCTGCACACTCACACAAGCAAAGGATTATTTGATATTCATGACTCCAGAGGAATGGCGTATACTTTTCATTTACAGGCATCACCATCATTTATTTTAGCTCCAACCTGAAAAGTAAATCAAGAAATTAGCTGAAGGCTTGGTCCTGAGTAATTACACTTGGACTGCATATCTCAGGAGCTTGCTCACCATCCATCCAGCCCTTTTTATTGATTGTGCTGTAAAGAACACACTATAAAGCTAATATATTTGTTCTGCAATTGGACTGAATATCCTGTTTACTTCTACAGCTAGCAAAGAAAGAGAAACCTAATCAGGGTGGTTAATTTAGAAATTGTTTATACTTTGGTGCGCTTTAGCACCTTAAAATAGGTTGTGATTATTGCATGAATAAATAGTAGATTTACAAGGCAATACAACTGTATCAGTACTGAGTTCAATAGTGGGCATTCTCCCAGGAAAGTGTGTATCAGATTGCAGCTTTGTTTCCAAATTTACACTGATTTTCAAACTTTTTATCACGGGAACCCACTTTTAGGGTTTACAAGCATGTAAAACTATTCATTACCAAGGGCATTGACTCCTGCACAAAGCCTTTATTTTGATGAACCTCTGTACAGTCATAAATTTTGTAGCAGGGAATCCTTTTTAGGTATCAGATTTCTTCTCATCTTTAGCAAATAATTTTTTTTCCCACCATAGAATGAAATATTTGGACAGCTCTTATACTGGGAGGGCAGACTGACTACTTTTTTGATTACAGCACACACTTAAAGTTCAATATCCTGCAAAATCTATATGTGTGGAACAAAAAAAAGGAACATTCTACAGCAGGCTTTTGTCAAATGATGGAAAAGGAGAGGCCGCATTTAAGAACAAAATGAAGACCTTCTTACACTAGAATGATATTGAGCTAAGCAGTCAATAGGCAGTAAGAAGACAGATTACAATTGTGAGACAAAGGGGACGCCTGGTAGCTCTTATAAACTGCCTTATGGCATTAATGATAGGATGTTTATAGATTTTATAGAGCAAAGGGAATGATGTTCTGATTGCATCTATTTAGCTTTTATCCACATAAACATCTTAACCTGAGTCCTCTTCAGTCATTCCGATGAATGTGTGAATAGGGAGAGCTGGGCATGCGCCATTTAGCTATGTCTCAGCCACCAGTACACTACATGTTCATACCCCGCTCCCACTATTTCTGCATCCTAGAACTCCATGCCCACCTTTTCACATCCCTCCTCCAGTTAGTCTGTTCCAAAAAGTTACTCATCGTTTCCTCCCACTATTTCTGTGTGCAACAATTATTGGCAATTATTGGCAATTAAGGAAAGAAATTAATGGTGGCTCTATACTTGGAAAGAACATTCCTCATGATTTTAATTCACATGAGATGCCAAACACAATTTGGCATTTTTGTTAGATTTCAATATTGGCAGAGGCTTGAAATGGTCACATCATTAGACACCTTACAAGAAAGCTGATGTTTTGTTGTTGTTCATCTGAGCATGTTGCATGTACAATGTGCGTGTTGTGTGTAGCCTGTGTTTGGGATTATATATAGTATATGCAACCCTTGTGGTTGTATCTGTGGGAGTTTGACTGCACCGTTTGCAGGATGCTCAGTGACTATCTTGAAGCCAGTTCTGGTTTGTGCAAACGCATCTCTGGCTTGCCACAGTGTGACTAAGAAGTAGCTTCCAGAGTGTCCTTCAGTTCTGCAATGCTATGAGAGGAAAGGCTATTTTCTGACTTATTTTGACTTTTTAAAAACAATTTAAAAGCAGATCCCAGCAACCATGGCATCCACGGATAGTGAAATCCACAGATGCTGGATTTGCAGGTATACAACTATAGCAAACTGTATAAAAATATCTGCTGTATACAAACACACACAAAATAAGCCTTCTGGTCTGAATAAGTTCTGGAACTTTCCCCGTACTATGGCACTGATGGCCAATGTATACAAATAATGGAAATGCTAGATGATGTGGACTTTGATCTGATCACACAGGGCAATGGTCGTGTGAAGATGTGGTAAAAACAACTGTAATTTGTAATGGAGTTCCATGGCCAGTGATAGAGTTCCATGCAGCGGTAGCGCTGCATAGTGTATGTATGCATTGAGGCCAAGCAGCAACAGGGTAGGAGGCTGAATCACGTGCTAGGTTCAATACTTCATTCTGTGTTTTGATACTTTTCTGAAAGTTGTCACTGCAGGGGTGGGAAGCAGATGCAGGGCTATTTACGGACCCTTCCAACCTGTATGATGGTTCCAAGGACAATTGTCCTCCTTTCCCTGTGGTTTCTATTTGTTGATGTTGCTATATATATAATAAATCCACTATGAAAGTGAGGATTGGGAAAGAAAGCAGACAATAAAGCACAGTGCCAGATGTCGGTTCTGGCTGTTGCACGAAAGAATCCCATTTTGCTGCTATGTAGATCCACCAGTAGAACTGCAAAGCTTCTTTGCTCTTTTCAGCTCTCACCTTTACAGCTGAGAAACAGCAAATAAGCATAGCCTCTGTCCGTGGTTTAACTAAAATACCTGACGCTGCTTGGTCACTTGGGAAGAGAAGACTGTTCAGCAAGTTGCCAAAGATTGTCTCGTCTGGCTCAGAGTTGATTGAATGTGTCTCCTTGAAATGTCTACTCTGGACAGGTTGGGAAACAAATGAGCCTGACTGCTGGGTAGATGCTGGTCAGTGGCATTTTTCAAAACAGCAGAAGGCATACATTAGGCTCGACCTACAACCTTGGTTGTAGGACACACATCTTGCTTGACCACCATTTTCGTGGACTATCTTTAGAAGTGGGATTGCCAACACTAATTAAAGTGATTCCTGGAGATTTACATTTTTATTTATTTGATTGATCATTTGCCAGGCAAAACTCTGTTAAGTCTCCAGGATTGTTTTCATTAGTCTCCTACACAGACTGATTCAGATTCCAGGTTTTTCAGGCCAATTCCAAAGGACTGATAATTATACCAGGGAATATGTGGGGTAATTTCTGAATCATGTCATTCATATACCCAATCTGCAGATACTTGTAGCACTTTCAGAATTAGCATTCGATAGATAGATAAACAAATAACAAATAAACAAATAAGGAGAAGCCAGCCCTGTTCTGACAAGTGAATTTTCTCTGTAGTGTGCCTGAAATCAGTAGCATGGCTTATGATCATGTAGCCCAGTGCAAAGCTCAAAATGTTGCCCAGAAGTGATTTTACAACCAGAAGTGATGTCATCCCTGGGTATTTAAAAAAAAATTTTTTAAAATAAAAAGAATTTTTAAGAGAATTTTTAAAATTAAAATATAAAAAGATTTTTAAAATTTTAAAAAATAAAAAGAATTTTAAAGAGAATTTTTAAAATTAAAATATAAAAAGATTTTTAAAAAAGAGGAAAGGAAAACTGAAGTTTTTCTCCTCAGCAGTTCACCACCCATTTGTTCTGCTAGTGGTACAGCTAACGCACCTATTTGCTTTCTGGAGTCAAGGAAGATTTTGTTTCTCTCCACCCAACAACAAAATCAAATTTAATTAAGTAAAATAATGAAAATTGTGTCCCTTATTATTGGTTAGGGAAACTTGCCTGGGCAAAGAGGAATAGTTATTCTTTCCCTGCTAAATATAAGAGGAGCACCACTTAGTAGTGCTTGTATACTCAGTTAGCATGGGTCACTGTTTCACGGCATGATATATGTATTGTATTTTATATATGTACTGAATCTTATTAACACCTTATTAGTTCCATACAGTATCAGAATTAGATCTCATTGGCTCACAAAGCAATCGGTATCATGGGAAAGTTGAGTTAAGTAAATCCACATTTTGTTCCATAGGCTTTTGTGTTTTTATTTTTTCGTTAATTAGCTATACCTTTTGATAAGATATAGATATTTCAGTGCAGTTTTTTATTGAATTCTGCATTAAATTATCTTCCCAATGGTAGGATGGTATTATCATTCATACATACCCTGTTTTTCACAATTTTAACCACTAGGTTCAAGCTCAGCTTGTAACCCCACCTAAAGCTTGTCACCTGGTGCAACTGCACCCCCTAACTATGCCACTGCCGGCAATAACACCCCCACCACCAAATCTGTGAGATTTTCAGCACTACTCAGTGCCCAGTTCAATATAAGTTCCTATATTTAAACCATATCATTATCGGGGCCCACCAGTTCAATCCTTTTTTATTCTTCTAATGGGGCAGGGAAGAGGCTGCCTTCTGGAGCATTTGTTGAGCTCCATTTTCATCAGTTCAGGACCCACTGAATTCCTCTGCCAGACCTTTTTCTCCAAGTAGACTTCCAGCTTGCTTGAATCCATCACAATATAGCAGTGAGCATTTAGCTTTACTGCTCTTGTGGTGGATTGGGGACCCCAAACTTTTCTTCAAAATATCTCAGAACACAAAATATATTCCAGTACATTTGGCCAAATAAAAGTACATCAGTTTACTTTTTCTTACGCAGAGCTGGTGAATTTGATCTCAACTGTGGACTAATTTTTGTGGGTTTTTTTTTTGTCTTTTTGAACAGATGGACAAAAGAAAGTTCAAGAGGAATTTGATATAGACATGGATGCGCCAGAAACGGAAAAAGCCGCAGTGGCGATACAGTCTCAATTCAGAAAATTCCAGAAGAAGAAGTCTGGATCCCAATCCTAGTAGCTACCTCAGATTTTCCACCATCACTACTTCCTGGTCTGTCAGGAAATGAGGAAAAAAATTCTAGATGCATGTACAGAAAATACTACTATTTAAAAACTCCATTGGCCGTTATTAAAATAATGAAGCTTGTTGTGTGGCTTAATCTGTGTTTATCTGCAGTCACATTCTTCTGTTACTCACTGTTGTACCTGATGTTAAAATAAAACGTTAGGATGAAGTTACTTCAGCTGTCAGCCTTGATCTGTCTTGGTATATTAATCTAGCAAGCCCAATGCTACAAATGAAAAGAGCCCAGATGCTGGTTTTCCTCTTCACTTAAGGCTTGGAGACAAACATGGCACCTTATGTTACCAACTTTTCTTTTTTTGCTGAGAAATTAGAGCACAAACTCTCAGCTCAGCTTACCTCATTTGTTGAATCCAGATGTCAACCATATGTGACAGATTGACAATCACTCCCCTCCTCCTTGAGGTGAATGGGAAGAATACTATAGACAGCTAACAGACCTAAGAGGGGGAATGTATGTACACTTTTCACATATAATATGGTTTCACTCCAACTGTAAACGCTTTGTTCTCAGAGAAAACAAATCCTATACTTAAGAAACCCATGAAGCAGATGGTCAGTTTGGAAATATTTGAAACCACCCATTTTAATTACTTGGGGGGGAAACAAGGGTAAGCGCATCTTCCCATGGAATGCTGTCCTTTGGGACACAATCACCCTCACACAGTAGTTGGCAAGAGACATGTGCCTGCATTCCCCCATCCTGTGATTGAGAGGAACATTTGAAGAATGATCTATTTGGTGAGCAAATCAAAGATGTGCGGTGCAGGGATGGCAGGTGAGACAGAACTACCCTGTAAAAGTACTGCACGTGCCCTGCCTACTTACTCCTGAGGAGGCTCTCCTTACATCTACTTTCTCAGGTATAAGAAGTGCCTCCATAGATGTCAGGGTGGCTTTTCCACAGGCTACAGTATGGCAATTCTGACTCATCTGCCTCCTCTGCAATGCACATCCCTGGTGCAAATCAATCAATCAATTCTTGTAGTTTTATGGATTGGGGTGGTGGCCCCAAACCAGTGATTTTTCAGCTAATGACAGGCTACACCATTGGTGCCTTTGTACTTAAAAAGAATTTGTTAGAATACAAATTCCACATTGGATTCACTCTCCAAGAACAATGATGTGTATCTCAATGAGACTGATGTACTAAATTATTTCAGCATTACAAAGGCGTACAAGAAATTATATACCATATATTATGGCACAAGTGGCTAAGACATTGTGCCTGTTAACCAGCAGGCCAGGGTTCGAGACCCGGGTTGGCCCCTCAAGACAGGGTGAGCTCCTATCCTTAGCCCAGCTCTGCGACACCAGCTGGATCCAATCATATTGGCTCTGCCTTTCCATTGGACTAATTCAGTGGCGTGGAGAGGGGGATTTGCTGCTTGGGTAGCAGCCTATCCTCCATAACAATCAATCAATCAATCAATCAATCAATCAATCAATCAATCAATCTATCTATCTATCTATCTATCTATCTATCTATCTATCTATCTATCTATCTATCTATCTATCTACCGCTTTTCAACAAAGAAGCTCACAAAGCGGTTTACAAAGAAAATGGAAAAATAATAATAGCTAATTAAAAGCTAATGGGTCCCTGTCCCAAAAGGGCTCACAATCTGAAATGCAAAAAACAACACCAGCAGAAGCCACTAGAGCAGACATTGCTGGGGGTGTGTAGGGCCAGTTACTCTCCCCCTGCTAAATAAAAGAGGAACACCCACTTGAAAGAGTGCCTCTTGTCCAGTTAGCAGGGGCTTTCGTGCTTTGCATGCAGCGTATGCAGCACCAAGCATGATACCATAGTCTTCCAAGACTGACGGAGGCCTGCAGAGATATGAAATATATTGCCATAGATAAGCATATTGGTCTTTTTATTTAAAATATTATCAATAGTGACAGTTTTATTCCCAGAACAGCAGTTAAAAGAGGGCCACATAAAATTAATAAGGAGCTATTGTATTACAGTTGGCATGGGCTAAATTTTTCTGCTACTTTTAAATGCAGACTCACAAATTGGCAGAAATTAAAGATAAGCTCCCTGTATTAGCACAACACTGATTTTTTGCAACAAGTATCAAATTAGGTACTAAAATTCAAAAATAACACAATAAATTGGAAACCTTATAAATAATTTCTCTTAGGCTGCAACCCTAATCACACTTTCCTCAAAGTACTATTGAAAAAAAAATGCTTAGGATTGCACAGTTAGTGTTTTAGAAAGAACTGTTGTGTCTTAATGTCTATGGTCAATGAAAAATTGTGTTTCCTAACATTTTGTTCACAACTCTGGTGATTACTTTCAAAGGACTAGAGGTGAGACCAACAGACTGTTCATCTCTTTCCAGACAAACTGATACTTGTGCACTAGTTCACTATGTGTTCACTATTCGCTTTCCTTCCACAGACCAGTTTTTTTTCTATTCCAAGCTCTGGATCCTAACATTTTAAAGGGCTAGTAACTAAGCATTGCTAATGCTCAGACCCTACAATCCAAACTACAGGAGCACATAAGAGACATTACATGTACCCGTAGTTACTGCACCACCTAGTGAAAACCTATGGGAAATTCATATTGCAATCCAGAGCAAATTGTTGTTACACCGGAGCAAGGACTCCCCGTAGTTACTCTGGATTGTGCCCAGAGTCTCCCTCTTGTTGTTCATATTGTTACAGTGTATTTGTATCTCTGTCGCTTCCTTGTGAACTTGAGCTTGGTATTGGGTACTCATCTTCTTTCATGTTTCTAAAATGTATGCTACAGACCTTTAAAAATCTGAGCTTGTGTTCAACCCTTCTGGCAGCTGCACCTCCCAGATGCCTTGTTTATTTAGTCAATTCCTCTACAAAATAAAACGTCAATACATATTGGCAACTATACCTCAGTTCCCTACAGAAGCAGATGTGCTCCATGTCTCAGCGTTGAGGCCAGGGAGATCTGTAAATAATGTTTGACTGCTTCATTTCCTCACACACGCAAATACAGTGCCTCATTTGTATGCAGAATTATTCAGCAAAGTGTGGGTGTATCCCCAAAACGCTGACTGGGTAATTGTCCCCGTATCTTCTGGCAATCCTAGACAGCAGGCAGACAGTATGCAGCTGACTACGGCGGACTCTGGTTTTCACAGATTTACAAAACAGTTATGTAAAACTTACCTTTGCATCTTACACTGATTAGTGATAGGGAGGGACCTGCACAAAGTGACCATAGGACCAGAAATGTCCGGATTTGGCCTCTTTTTTATCCTCCTGTCCGGATGGCCTCCAAAAGGGCTTCATTGTCCTCCATTTTGGCTTCATTTTGGAACTTTGTAAGGATGTGCAGTACCCCATCATGTCTTAGGTTGTTGGAGTCATATGGAAGAGCAGAATCCAATGCAAAAATCGGTTTTGAACTATCTCGTTCCTATCAAAGCTTATGGCCAAAAACCTAAAAAGTAAAAAGATATGCATTGAGGTATATGGAAAAGTGAAAGTGCCCAATATTGTGGCTTTATTCATCAGTAGGCAAATGTGCCATTGTCTGCCGGAAAGGCCAGGCTGAGAGGAATCCAAGATCTTGTCCTCCTTTTGAGATTTGGGCATCTGGTCATCCTGGATCTGCAAAAGGAAAAATTATTTTTCCTGACAAACGAGTGTTATCCCTTTGTCAGCAAAAATAACTTCACCTTTTGCAGGACCCTAATGGTAGGATTTGAGGAGGATGCAAACTACATGAGGAAAGTGGTTTGCATTTCTTCGTAAAGCCTTTCCCCCCATGCAGAGTTCCATGTGTGCTCCCATCCCAGAGTGACCATATGTCAAAAGATGAGTTCAAAATGTCAGACACCAAAGGAAAATGTAGGACATGACAATATGAAAGTGAAAAAGTCATATATTGTTTTCATGAGGTTAATTTAAACTCTGTATTCCTTATCAAGTTTATTTTTAAATTTAAAAATAAATTTAAAACTAGTACATGTAATTTATTACATATCATTTATGAATAATAAAAAGGCTATGTGTTGCCTGCTTACAAGGAAAAGGACAATGAATATTTTTTTTCCAGAACACAAGGTTATAATAGAGGACGAGGCCTGGAAAAAGAGGGCAAATGGTCAACCTGTCCCACATACAGAGTATCTGCATCAGGCTGCAATCCTAACCACATTTCCTGGGAGTAAATACTATTGAACACAATGGGTCCTACTTCTGAGTAGACATGCTTAGCTTGCACTACAAATTGGATTGCTCTTTCTAGCAGGAGAGGGGGCTACATATCAGCAGTGGCTTAGCTAAGGAGATTGCCCTAGGTACGATGCCCTGAGGGGATGCCCCAAACAGCAGGGGTAGGAGCTGGTCTGAAACCTTGAAGTACTGGACCAGTACATGCATTCCTGGACCAGGTGGGCCACTGGTCTGAATCAGCATCAAAACCAGCCTTACTGAAGTGAATGTGAAAGCATTTGAGAATCCAGTTCTGTACGCAGAAGGGAATTCTTGACAGAACCTCTGGGTTGAATTCATTGGCAATGTTAATGAAATATCTCTACTTCTAGCCCCTTTCAGACCACCCACAATAAATATGGAGGTTTTTGCAAATTCACTACACTCAATGGAGCTTTGAAGAGGTATGAAACATTTTTTAAAAAAAATACAATCAATTTGCGGTTAACTGTTAGCTAATTATAACACACACCCAGCTAATTATAACACACACTAATAGCTAAGATATAATAGCTAATATATAGCTAATTATAACACACACCCAGGCCTAGCTACTTAGTAACCCTGTCAATTTGCCAGTAGCCATTTTGTCATGGCGGCCTCCATACTTTTCTGGGTCCTCAAAAACATTCACTTAGAAATAAGTGGGAGTTACTCTTCATTATTACATCTTCTGAGGACTGCAGTTTTAGCCCTACTGAAATCTATGACATTTAACTTTAAATAAATCACATTTAAGATGCAAGTTTAGAATTGCAACCCAGGTACAGGTACAGATACAGACCCAGGTACAGAATAATTTGGAATTAAAACTGCAGTAGGTTGCAGAGTCCTGAACTGGGACATAAAGTTCTTTTAAACTTGTTAAATGTTACAATAGGTCTTATTTTGTTAGATACCATTTAATATACTGAATAACTGGCACACAATCAGCCTCCCACTGAAGCCAACTGCAAAATAAGCATTGGAGTTGGACTTCACCCTTAGCTCTCAGACACCCCAACAGCCAGTGATTTTGCTACACCATTTGGCTCTATAATCACATGGGGTTTTTAACGTGTTTGAACCATTAACTTTGTTATTAACTACTAAAAGTATAGCAAGAGAACACTGTGGGCAATGAAAGCCGCCCCCCCCCCCCAACATGGGCTCTCCAGAGATTATGGTGATTATCTCTACCTCCAATGTAATGGGTGAACAAGTACTAAATCTATTTTATTTTCACTCAAAGTATTCCATCTTCATCCTCTCCCCAATTCATAACTCCTGTTAATATCTTCACTGACATATTTACACGGCTACATTCAGGCAGCCAAGATATTTTGGAACAAGTTCAAAGCAGTCGGCAAACTGATGTATTGCCTCCTGAAGTAGATTATACAGTAGCTGCTTGGAAATCCATTTCAGTAAACAGACCTGATGAAAAGCCTGCTGTGCAAGCAACCTATATATTCAGTATATTTCCAATCCATCCAATTACTCATTTGTGTAACAGCGCCCCAATACATACGCACTGGTCTTGACTCCAGCTGGGTCATGAGATTCTCATGAATGTAAAAATGGGGATACTGCAGTTGCCAAGGTGCAATCTGTACACACAATATTGCCAGATGCATCCTAGATTCAGACAACTGAAATAGAAGCAATCACAAGCCCAGAGAGAGAGAGAGAGAGAGAGAGAGAGAGAGAGAGAGAGAGATGGTTTGTATGCTTCAAGGATTTTGTAGGTGATGTGGGTTGCAAGTTGCCTTTATGCAACATTCCTCAGAGATACAGTGCCACCATAGGATCCCTGGTCTATAAAGAGAACGGGGTCCCTCACTGGCAGAATGCAAGCACATTTTGTCACCACTGCATTTGTGAGAGGCACCATTTGCCATCACCTCTTTTGGATCAAGAATTTGGGGCTACGGACATCAGTTTGGAAGGGCTTGGGGGGCAGACCCCGGAGTACCACTCTCAAGGAGGGGAGTGACACACTGAGGGTGATCAAAATCACTAAAATAGCTTTCAGAACATCATGTCATACACCACTGTACGTGTATTTTCCAGCAAAATCAATTGCAGAAAAACAGCTTTGGAATTTCTCCATCCTATCAAAAATTATGGCCAAAAAACTAAACAAAAATGCACGGAGCCCTATGGAAAGGGAAACTGAGCCATATTGTGCTTTTACTCACTAGTTGGCAAGTGTGACTTAGGGTGCAATTGAAACTTAGGCCAGCACAATTCATCATCTTTTCATTCCCTTGGTGATGCAAGGAGGCAAGTGAACTGTCTGTGCTCTGGGCTAACTCCCCCAGGAGTGTTGCAGTCTAATGGCATTTTGTGACACTTT
Source organism: Cryptoblepharus egeriae (assembly GCA_030015325.1). Lineage (NCBI taxonomy): Eukaryota > Metazoa > Chordata > Lepidosauria > Squamata > Scincidae > Cryptoblepharus > Cryptoblepharus egeriae. Next base: position 48,516,536 of record JAREYC010000005.1, on the reverse strand, counting down.
TCTAGGGTTGTCCCTCATCATCATGCCCCAACTGTGACCTTCCCAAAAATATCGGGCAGACTACATATGGATAGTGGATGCTGGTTTATTGGACCTTGGTCTATTTCAGGAAGGCATTTCTTAAGCTATTAAAATAATCTTTACCGCCTTGACTCTCTGCCTTGAGAGAATACATTGAATATTATCCATAGAAAATGAGCAATGATTCAGCCAAACTGAAATTACAATGGGGCTTAAGTTTACTTATAATTTATTTATTTCACTGTATATGTGGCTTAATTAAAATCACATTTCTCTGAATAAGGCTCAATCCTGAAGACACTTTCCTGGAAGTAAAACCCATTGAACACAATGAGTAGACATGGCGGGGATTGTGCTCTTAGAGTCTTTGTGTTACTTGAAATGATTCTTATTGTTTTCCGAAGCTTTCCCTTCTTCCAACTTCTCAGGGACTTTGCATAGTTATTTACAGTATTTATCCCACAATATTATCTTTCTATCTGTTTCATCTTGTCATTCAACGTGGCATCCATGAGGTTTCCCAGTATGCTCACTAATCCAGGTACTGCCTACTCAGCTCAACAGCTCCCATAAAACAGCTGCATCATGTACTCTCAGACCATGTCCTGGGCCATGGAAAGGCTTCAACAGTATAAATACTGAAATCATTCTATCCCAATAGCTCAGTCCTAAGGGCCAATTCCACCACTGGATCTAGTGATGTTTTCTCCCACAGCTGTTGTTGATATTAAGGCTTATACTTAATATTAAGTTAATATTAAGGCCTATACTTCTTAGGAAATGGTAGGAGAATTTGATCAAGATTTTCTCTCCTCCCAGCTCTCTGTGATGCCCAGCACATTGCAATGGCTGAAGTCTGGAATACTGGAGTACTGGAAATTGTACTGGAATTGTACTGTACTGTTCAAGGAGTATTGGAAATTGTAGTTTATACAGCCCTACTGATGTGTTTAATAGGGTTTATGTTCCTCCATGCTGAAGACCAACGATCAGATCGTATTGCCGCACTGGAACTGAAGATGAATATTACAGACTTCCCAGACAAGACTTTCAAGCTGTGTTTGGCACAGCAGCCTCATTATTTATAATACAAAACAACTTAGTAATTGTACTAGCTGAGCTTGAGAGTCAAGTTTTCAGAATTGTTCTTATTTTCTGAACTGTGCCCAACAAATGTAAGAGAACTACAACGTGCACACAGACCTGCTGAGCTGCAAGAGCTTCTCCATATATTTCAAATCAATGAGTATTTAAAGGAAAGGGCATGTGAACTGGATCTTTCCATTGATATGGAGCTGCCAGTTGCAGAAGATTTAAGTTCATATCTGAAGGCGCATGCAACTCTTGGACAGAACAAAATCATTTTTGCTATTATGTGTACGAAGCAAAGAGCCACGACTATCTTGACATCCTGCAGGCACAATCCTAACCAATTTAGGCTGGCACAACTCAACTGCTCCCCATAACTGTGGTGTGGGTTGGCCTGCAGATGTCTATGCACTGACCTTAACTTCCTAGGAGTGACGCAGAAGTGCCATTCAGCACTGATGCCATACCCCCATGCCAGCATGGGCCTTGTGCCAGGATTTACACTGGCCTAATTTGGGATTAGGATTGCAGCCTGACTGAATAAATGTGCATGAAAGATAGATTTGTTATATGTCCAAGTGACTGTTTCATGAGTCCATGAAAAAGTCATGAGTGTGATCAGTGGTTACAGCTCAATCCAGTTTAAACCTTATGCTGACGGAACTTGCATTCTGTCAGCACAAGGAAATTTTTTTCCTTACCTTTCTGTTGCTACCTTGTTCCCTACTAGTCCATAGCATGCAGTGGAGAAGCTATGCAAACACTAACGCACGCTTCTGGCCAGCACAGGATAGGATTGGACAATTAACTATTAGATTGTGGCAAAAGATTGTTTAATTGCATTCTACTGCAAATTACACATCACACAGTATATAACGTGACGGTATTATTCCTACAAACCACAATTTTATTGATTTTGGTCACTAGTGGTGTCACATACACACCATACATATCACACAACACATATCATGTGTTACCCACTGTGGTCCTCTCTCCCTAGCAACGCCACTGATCAAAAGCCTATTAAAATCAATAGCAAAACTCTCATTGATTATATTAGCTCTGAATTACCAGTCCAAAAAATTACTATGTGGATGGAAGTTGAGTCAATAAGATCTTGCTAAGTGATTTGGTGAGGAGTGTCCCTTTTTAAAAGAAGTTTTTGCATATTTTAACTTCAACATAATTAATAACTTTACCAGGGTTTTGCATAATCCTTAGGGGCCAGACAGCCATAATTCTGCTAAATTGGTTCATGAGCTACTTTCACTGTTCTAAAAGAAACCTTTTGAAATAAAAAATGAAAATCATTAGTAAAGTGATTGCCTTGTTTGAAAGACCTGTTCTCAAATCACATTGAAAGCAATCAAAATGCACCTTTAGCACATTCAAAATGCCAGAGATTTTCTACAGTTAAGTCATTAAACAGTTGTACTAAATATATACCCACTAGTTATATAAGAAGAGACAGCACTATAATCACATAGTTGAGGGGGATGAAGAAATTCAAATCAGATACGCCTCCAGCCCCAAAGTTTTTTTTTTAATAAAGAGGAAATGGAGGTTCCAGCTGTGGTTCCTAGCAGATTTGCTTGGTGGTAAATTCCATGGAAATCAATGGATGTCAGATATCAATGGAATTCCAAGCCCCAATTTAAATTCTGTGTTGTTTGAAAAACAGATTAAGTATAACTTTCCGCTGACCTGCCATATCCTATTGAGAGTAGCAAGCAATAGAGTAGGGAAACTCTATTCCAGAAGTTAAGGAAGTTATAGCACAGTTCTACATGGACATTCAGCAGACTGTGCCATTTGTGTATTAAAAGGACTAAGAAAGTGATGGGATTAATCTAGGATCCATGCTGTGTCTGAATGAGTCACAAAGATGGTTGGCCATATCTGGTGGAGAGGATGAGAAGAGCAAGCATAATATGATGGGATACCACAACAGGAGTAACATTAAACACAACATACTACTGTGTTGTTTTTAGTTCAAATTAGCTTCTGGAATGGGCGGACATAGATGGATTTCTTTTTTTAAACAAGCTTTGTTTACCCTTTTCTAAAGAAGTCTCTAACAGTTAGGGTTAGGGCTTCAGATAACAGCTCACCCATCCCTGTTGTCCTCTAAGATGCAGCCTCAACGGGTTTAAGTTCTATTATAGTCTACCACTAGAGGCTGTGAGATGCTCTGAGATGCTGTAGAGCTGACTTAATGTCAGAGACTTTGCATTTGTCTTTCCCCTTATCAACTGCATTAATAATTATGTGCACTGGGCTAGTACTCTTTGCTCCTCATGCAGACTGCAGTGGCATATTCATGAGCACTGACATTGTGCCATGACCAGGGAATGTCTGTATATATGGAATGGACTGAAACTGAGCTGCTCCACCTCACAGCATTTTACAACCTTGACCAATTAATTGTGCAGTGTAAGCTCACATAATGTTGGATAATAACTACATGTACACATATGCCACAGTATTTGAAGGGGTTCTGTTCAAGATCCCCCATGAATACCTGAATGCACTGTTACTGGAGATGCCCCCCCACTCTATTGATTCCAAGAAAATAGGAAAATCAAAAACAAAAAACACTGTTATAAGACTTTAGCCTTTGCAACACAAAGAGATAGTTCCTCACGCACTACAGAGTTTCCCAAACTGAGATGTGACACCCCAGCCAGAAAAGTACTGTTTCTGCTCCCTTAAGTGGTGGTACAATGGTAAAGACAGTAATATATTCACCACTATCATACCTCTGCCAGGTACAAATGTGTTTTTCATATACCTTTTTCATATATGGCAGCACTAACTCTCCAGAGTGTCTGGAGGGCCAGCGGATCCCTCTGCAGGGCTCCTTGCACCTCCAAACTGCTGTAAATATTTTTTAAAAGGTCACATTTGGGTTCTGGTGTGAAACCAGAAGTAGCCTTTTCACTATTTGGAGACACATAGGGGTTCATAGGTTCCATAGACCCTTTAGCAGGCTGGTGTTGCCACAGATAAGTTTAAAAAAATTGTCTCCAGGAGGGATGCAATTGTGGCAATCACATTGCTGTAAATGCATTGCGTCCTCCGTAAGTATTCACAGCAGTTCCTAAACTCTCAGAGAGTTTGGGGAAATAATGGCATACTGCATGATTATTATGTGGAATATGTTGCCACAAGACGCGGCAGTGATGCCTGCTATTAGCCTGGATGACTTTTAACGGATATACCCCCAAATCCAGAGTAACTACGGGTGCACGTAAGAGACTTTACGTGTACCCGTAGTTACTTCACCACCTAGTGAAAACCTATGGGAAATTCATATTGGAATCCAGAGTAAGTTGTCCTTACACCTGAGCAAGGACTCCCCATAGTTATTCTGGATTTTGCCCATATTCATGGAAGGCAGGACCACCACTGGGAATTGCACTTGATGGGTTTGAATTACTTCCATGGTCAGCAGTAGTTTGCCTCTGAAGCCTGGCTGTGGGAGAATAATGGCAGAAGTATGTCTGACTGCTTGTTGGCTTCCCAAAGGCAGCTGGTGGGAAACAGGATGGTAGCCTAGATGGCCCTTTGGCCTTCTCCATCAAGGCCTTTCTTATGTTCCCAGTGTGTAGCCAGATTCTTCTCCAAACACACAGAACTAACCGTCCCTACTCCCCACTCCCAGAGAGTCAATTGCATGTTGAACAAAACATGGTAAATGCCCTTTTACCGCAGCACCACCATTCAAAATATTGGACACAGCCTCAGACATCTGGTGTATTGTAAAGGACCTCAGGTGTGCTGTCTAGCTTGGCATTGCTTAAAAAGACACATCTCAACAGTTGGCACTCGGTCTACTCATTGCCTCTCCAGACCTTTCTTTGACATATGGAATATTTCAAACTCTGGTGAACTTTAATACATCTAATATCAAAGCTAATAGTGGATTTGGAGGTATCTGTATGAAATGGACAGTGGTATTCACAGGGTAACCATTATTCGACTAGATTTTTTAAAACCCCATTTTTTACAGGAACCCTGTTACCATCGGGATTTTTCCCCCTCTGTGTGTGCATGGATGTGTACATGGTACATAAAATAATTCACTCAAGATCAGAAATCATTCTCTATAGCAGATGCTTTGGTTACACTAAAATACTCCCTCAGCGCCACTCCATCTCTCCCTGGGTGGCTTGTGGAGAAATAAAAGGAGATGTTGCCCAGTACATTAGAAGCCTAATAGAATGGAAAACTGCTAGTTAGGGCTTTTCATAGCGTTGCAAAAGATTGATGCTCTGTCTGGTTGTATCTGCTCGTTTCCAGTACGTCTCTGCTGATGAGCGTACAACACAGGCATACATTATGCATTCCCATTCCTTGCCCTCCCTTGACAGAGATGAGGTAAGTGGACTTCTCAGTACTCAAGGAAAAGCAATTCTTCATTACTGTACATTTTTCTTTGCGTTAGCAATGTATATAAAAGTGTTCCATTCATACATATATAGATGAGGCAGGCCCCCCAATCTGAATTAAAAGCCAATGTCCCTGCTTCTGTACAGCGCAGTGAGGCTATAATTCGTAGTAAATAAAGATGATTTAAAGAAGTGAAATAAAAAGTGCTTGACTGTTTACTCTGCCAGCAGGGATGGGGTTGAGTGAGGAGGGAGGGAGAAGGAAAGATTTGGGAAATTATCCAGTTACTGGGCAACAAGGAAGTTCTCCTGGGGACATTTCATTACCAAGACAGACAGTTGGAACATTTCTGTGATGAAACAAGCAATAAATGTCAAGAAATCCCCATTTTTCACTGACACTCTGTTCCCATAATGTCAATATACCATCAGGGGAGATTCCTCCTCGAATTGTGGATGCTGAGCTGGGGCACATGGAGAGTGGGTACAATGCCGCAGTGTGAGTTTTGCGTTTCCGCATCTCAGCAGTCATCAGTCCTTCTTCAGGCAGTTTTTAGGTAGACCCCTAAGTTATAAGAAAGAAAAAACTGGAAAACGATGGTAAAACATTTCAGAAGCTGGGTGGAATTTAAATGATGCCTCTTTAAAATGAAAAATTAGAGAATTATTTGTTGAGATTTGGTACTCAGATTAAATGGTTCTAGTTAATTGGCCATAGGTTTTGGCAGAGTAGAGGTATTCCAATGCAGTTTGTTTCACTTCATTCTCCATTATATTTCCTTTCTAATATTAAATGAGGGTATTTTTTTCATACATACCTCATTTCTCACAATTTTAGCCACTGGTGTCAAGCTTAGTTTGTTGCTTCCCCTGAAGCTTGCTAACCGGTGCAAATGCAGCCTCCTGCACCCCCTTATCTACACCACAGTATTCACATATTCAACTATGAGCATCAAGTGAGTTACATGTATGAGTCTTAGGCTGCAATCCAGAGCAAATTCAGCCTGCTCTGACCTAACTGCACTCTCCTAACTATTCTGTATCCAGAGCAGAAAGTTATGCTGAATCCAGAGAGTCAGGAAGCCTGGGCTGCCCTAACTGCTCCAGAGCATGCTAAGTAATTGACACAAGACTTGCTCCTGAGGAGACACCCCTCAGATCACACTGAACAAGGAACAGCTGTGGTGCCTACAGTCGTGACATGACTCTGCACATCACCTGGTGCGGAGGTCTGTGCGTCATCCCTGGGATGCGCGCCCCCCCTACCTGGACTGCGCAGTCACCAAAGTTGGCGCCTGCGCAGTTGTTTCTGAAGCCAACTGGCTTCAGAAAGAGTACTGCGCAGGCACCATCTCTGACACCTGCGCAGTACTTTTCTGAAGCCTTTTGGCTTCGGGGGAGACTGTGCAGGCGTCAGAGTTGGTGCCTGTGCAGTACTCTTTCTGAAGCCATTCGGCTGCTGCTCCGCCTCCTGAGTGAGGCCGAATGGCTGTGCAGAGGCGCGGACTTTCTCTGCTCTAAGGAAGTCTCCTCTGAAGCTGTTCGGCATGCTCAGGGTGTTTCTGTGCAGTGCACCTCAGATGGCCGTTCAGGCCAGCTCCTCAGACAAGTGGCAGCTTCTGGCTGCTGCTCCGCCTTGGAGCAGGCCTGAATGGGGGTGCTGACGCCCGGGGCCTGCCAAAGGACAGTCAAACCCCTCCGGCACATCACCCCATATGGAGCACATCCCCAATGCAGCCCACACCAGCCACACCAGTCTGGTGACACCACTGGGTGCCTGCCTTATAAGGAGTCCCTGATGAGATGCCAGTACATTCTACAGTGAGTACAAGGGGCTTCTTGGAGTGGCCTGCTGTATCCTGAGGTTGAGAGGCAGGGGTTGCAGCTAGGCTGGCCAAGAACTCAGATTTTTGGTCAGCACTGCCATTCTTACTCGGACCTTATCATGGACCCCTATGGGTCTACTCATTACTATACCTGCTCCTGAGGTGGTATAACTCTGAGGGCTGGAAGAGGGCATTTCTGCCTTGGAAACAGGCTCTGGATTCAGAGTAACTGCTCTGCCCTAGGCAATGCTAAACATGCCCTCAACTTGCCTCTCCTGAGCTGCTTAGGCTGCCCCAGCTAGGACAGAGCAGGTCCACCTCTCTTAGGGCACCCTATCTTGCCTTGCTCTGGCCTAAGCCTCCTTCAGAGTAACTGGGCTGGAGCATCTTGCAGTTGCTCCAACCTAGTGTTAGATAGGGCAACCTAAGGGCTCTTATGTGGACAGATTAGTTGCTCTGGATTGGGCTGTTAGTAAAGTGGTACGTATAGTACTTATAGTCAATGGAGCTTACTCCCAGGAAAGTGAGAATAAGGTTGCAGCCCATGTCATTCAAGAGAAAACTTCACTTAAAAATTTATGACTTGCAAATCATCATTTCAAAAAGTTAGTGCTTGCAGACTGGAAAATAAACTTGTAGGAATGCCAGGGGACGTCACTTAATAGCCAAGTTATCATCCCCTGGAAATATTTCCAGGAAGTCCCTCAGCTGCTGTGGCGCCAATGACTGTGTGCTCACTAATTTGGCCTTGCACTCTTTTTCCTAACAACTAACCTCATCTCCTCTCATTCTCTTTCAGTGTTTTCCCCCCTGACTTTTCTGACCAACACATCATCAAACTAACGGTCCCGTAGATCCTCCTAGGTGTAATTAAAGTCTGATCTTCAGTGTGTTTATTTTTAACGCAGAATATCAGCTATAAACTTTTTTTAAATTACACTTCATCTTGTCCCTGGGAATCATACACAGTCTGATCTTGGCATGAAACATGGGTGGTTCAATTTCCAAAACCCCCATAGATAAAGAAAACCATAGATAATGAAATTCAAGGTGGGGGCCGGCATCACACCCAGGAGGTGGCATAAGAGTCCTGGAAAGTTTCTTTAAAAATAATTGGAATGGTGTTTCTAAGGCTGTCTGTGGCCCTCAGATCACCTCATTAGTAAGACACTTGAGAGGTTCAAGTCAGCCTCCTGGTCAAGACTCACAGTGGTCAAATCTGCAAATCCCAAACTGATTTATAAGGAGACATGACATGTACTTCTGTTTATGGCAGATATCTCTTTTTTGGAGGATATGAGTATATGAAGTCAAAAGTAACCAGTTCCTATTATTTGTCCATCTCTTACCTCTGTTCAGTAAACATCAACTCCTGCAGTCTTATATGCATATACCTGTCTGTAGAGAATGTTGCCTTATTGAAAGAGCACATTTATTATAAGAAAAAGCATCCATTCCTAATATTATAGTCACTAGAAGAATGGCTTGACCTTCCCACATTTGTGTGGAAGGTGAGGATAACTTCAAACCATTGCCTGTACTCTTAGGAAGCAGAAAGAGATCATTTGTGGATGCTTGCATTGCTTTAATGGTGTGCAAGGATAAGGCTTGAGTTATCCAAGGTGGTTTAATTAGAGATGAAAATAATCTGACGGTCCAGCTGGGGCAGCTGCAGCTGTCAAGATGATTGCGCAGGTATTACCACAAACGCACAATTCTTAAAGCTTTAGGAAGAAAAGACTGAATATAAAAAATCGTTTCTTTAGCACCCACAACATTTGTGACATTTAAATTGAAATAAGTTCTTCGCTGTGCACACGGTAATGTTAGTTGTTGCACCACAACCAAGAACAAAAGCTCAGGACAAGATTGGGGTTGACCTTGGGTTGCACAGCAGAGATGCAGGTTCCTGTTCCTAAGGCTATGGAACTATATTATTTCATTTTGTGTGATGGTGCAATACAAAAGGCTATTAGATTTGTCAGGAAAGTTATGGACAGTTGCCAGAAGCAACATATGTCAGCAGAGATTCCTTGTTAGTGGTGCTTGAACTCTTCTTGCCTCCATTTGGAATTGACTTGGTATTTATGAGCTTTGTTGGTAAGTATTTAGGGAGAAGCTCATTATTTCTCAGCACCCTCTCCCAGCTAGTAATGTTGTTACATTCTTGCTTATGATGCCTTATCATATTGTTCCTCCTGGGTATGGTCGTTCCCAGCCATGGCTGAGAATTGTTTGGAAATTCAACAACTCTACCAAAATACTGCACACCTTAGGGCAAATAAAGGTTTGAAAACTGGAAGAGCAGCCACATTAAATGTTTCCAAGAGAATACCAAGAAAATGGACCCACAGAGAGAAAAATGGTTTCTTGCTTGCTTAGGTGTCTGTTCACAGAGGTCATCACCACAATCAACAAGAGTTTCACTGAGTGTCTATACCAAACCACTTTAATGCATGCAAATCTGCTGACAACATATATGCAGGATCTTGTTTTACATTCCAAACAAGATGGAGAAGAAATGTAGGAGCAGTTTGATTATAAGAATTATTATAAGAGCCCTATCCAAAGGCTCATCTAGTCCAATTTCCCGTATTTCACAGGGGCCCTCCAAATTCTCCAGGGGCAAGGAGACCTGCAGTCTGAGATAGTCAACATCTAAAATATAGAGGTTGCACAGAGATTGCAACCCATGAGGGGCTTTTCCATCATGAAAAATACAGGTGATTTTATAACACAACATACATTTTATATATATATATATATATATATATATATATATATATATATATATATATATATATATATATATATATAAACATACATTCGCAACTGGAGAAAATTAAATTCATATTCTGATGAAGGAAATAATGAATTTTCAAGACTAGATAATACATAAAAGATCACAGATATAAAGTGTTTTCTTTATCTCTCATCTTTCACAACAACATCATAGAACCACCAATTGGTTCATTGATCTTCCTCATCTATCAAAAGGCTGGCTTAAATCCAGCAAGCCCTCTCTGGCACTTGCACAACAGCTGTCTAACAACTTTAACATCAACATGCAATGGAAAGTTAAATGGGCTGCCAGATACAGGCAGCTACATAGATGGCCCTATACTAAAGGTGTCAGGTTTTGACCTACCATGCTGGCATTAGTCAACTCTGAACAGGATCTGTACCTAATATGGTGTCTGCCAAGACTCATTGCTTAACAAGGTGTTGTATGTGGTGCTCCTCAACAAAATATTTATCACATTGTGCTTGAGTGTCCATCAAGAGCTTATATTGGCCCAATGTCTGACTTTTTCAATATCGACCACTCTGTCCTTGAATGGCGGGTGGAGGGGACAGGACTGGACATTAACATCTGATTTACCATACGTCCATGTATTTGCCATACACTAAATAAATGGTTCATTCTATTGAATCAGTCTCATCACACACATGATCAATATTACTGAACAGTATCCTAGTTCAGTGGATGGTTCCAGGAAGCATATGTGCTGGGTATGAAAGCCATCTTGGTACTTAATAAGCTACTATTGGAGGAGGGGCAGCTTTGGGTCAGCTCCAAGAGCAAAAATTCCAGCTATTTGTTTCTAGACTTGGATCAGCTTTCTGTGAGAAAATGTGCAACCCCAGTTCTCAAGGTCATTGATCCATCCTTACCTCCATGGCTATGCATTATCTGGCTATGCATTATCAATAGAGCTCTTTATGAAAACAACTGCATTTCATTTTATCCGCACACCGCTCCTTTGTGAATTCAGCTAAAGTCTTGGCACTGATTCACGTGGGTCACGGAATAAGCAGCAGGTGGAAATTCATAGACACCACCCAACTGGTTCTGCAAACCCAACTGGATAATTCAAGCCTATCTAGTCTCCGTTTAATAGAGTTCAGTTTAAGGAAGGGAAAGTGGGGCAATGCCAGCACGGGCCCCTTGGTTTGTTGGATGCTCTCAAATACTGATAGATCAGCAATTCACCTGTCCTCACAGGACCCCCCTAGGCGGTCTCAGTCAATGCCCTGCCTGGTTGATCCTTGGCCTCTACCTCTGTGTTGAAAACATCAACATTTTAAAAATGTAGGCCTAAGCAATGATATCCAAAGGGTGATGCAACCCCAAACACCACTTGGTGCTGCCCTGGGGTACACTGTGCAAAAACAAACCGAAAACTTACTCTGCTCCTTGTGCACCGCAATTAAACCCAGAAATGTACAATTTTCTGGCGATTGATGGAGACTTTCACATTGTGCCTCTAAATGAAAATGGAAGTCCCACACTTCTGAGCTTTACTTCAGTAAGCAAGGAACATTACTTATACCAGTGATTTTCAATCAGTGTGCCGTGCACACTGGTGTGCCATGGAAAGTCTTCAGTTATGCTGCGGAAATTTGGGGAGGAGCATTAATTAATGGGAATATTGGGGGATTTGAACACCATGATGTGCCTTGTCAATGGTAAAAACAACAAATGATGTGTATTGACAATTTCAGTGCTTTGTTAGTGTGCCATGAGATGAAAAAGGTTGAAAATCACTGACCTATACCACTGAACTATACCACTGACCTAATAGCATGTACTGGTATATGGAAAGCGCTCTCTCCTCTGTGGTGCCCATCCCTGAATAACTCACAGCCTAATCTTCTCCCCTGCCATACATAGGAATACAGTTGCGCCACTAAGGCTGCACTGCACATTAGGAAGGGGTGACTAGAAAGCAAACAAGAGGTAAGTAAAAATTCTTCACTCCGTGTAAGCCATAGAGCTAGTGTAAGTCCAAGGGGACCCAGAGAGTAGGACCGTGGGGATAGGATCTCGCTTGCACTGCTTGATCCACCTGCATTTCCCCTAACACATCCCTTGGCTCCTCTCCCAGTACTTTCCTCTTCGCCACCAAACTGTTGGAGTGTTCAGCTGATTCTAGTACACATGTGGACCTACAGGCGATTTCTACCAGCAGGTCTGGCATGCATTATGGTGGCACAACATTTCTGTCACCACTGGGCCTTTTGCAACTGCAGATTGCTAGATCCTTCAAGGCACTCCAGGTAGATCAACTAATACAGAAGGCTTTTAGGATTGGACTGTTAAACTAAAAGCAGTTTAAAACCAACTGCTTGTCTAGTATCTTCGTTTTCTCGAGTACAGAGGAGAACTTTGTGCACAGTGCTCAAGTTTACCCCCTTTAGAGATCATGAGACCTGCCCCTGCCCCCAGTAATCTGCCACTGGGTTGGCTGCACAGCTGGTAAGCATTTTTCTGAGCTGATTTGCTCTTCAGCTTAGAAACAAGGATGAGCTTAGCACCGTACAGTTGGTCATGACTAACAGTACAACCTGCAGGAGACACCTTTACCTTTATTAGGCTACAGTCCAGAGTAACTATGGGACCTTTCACACCAACATAGTTACGGTACCACCTATGGAAAACCTATGGGAAATGCACAAAGCAATCCAAAGTGCCTCTTATGTCTTCCCATAGTTACTCTGGATTGCAGGGTTAGTATTATAAGTAGCATAGTTAGAGAGTGAGTCCTGGAGGGAGACCGGAGTCTTGGAGGGAGATTAACAGCAGTGTGCAAGGGGCCCCTTTCCTTGGGAGCCATTCCAGGCAGGAAAGCAAAACAGAACCATACATTTCCATTTTCCTACCCCCCACCCGCCTGGAAAGGCTCCAGCGGGGCCCCTTGCACAATTTGGTGAGGCTCCCTCCAAGACTGACTGCTCCACCCCCTCTAGCTAAGCTACTATTAGTATTTTTTTTTTAAAATTGATCTCACTAAATTGGCAGGTTAGGAAATGCTAATGCCACTACCTCTTTAAATTATTTCTGTTACCTTTCTGCTGTCAGCATTTGGTAACCTAAAGTGCCAGACAAACTGAAATGTCGTCTGTTGTTTGCTATAAAAAAGCATGCTGGAAGTAGAAAGCTCTTTATTCTGAAGCATCTAATTAGGAGAATGTAACAGTCAATGCAAATGTGTCCCATGGAGAGGCATCTGTGCACCATACATCAATTGTGTACAGAGAGTATGATATCTGTTTTCCAAGACATTAAAGCTTTAGAGCAGAATGGGATTTTTTAAAAAAGTGTGCTTAAAGATAGCCCTTTTATATGAGTAGAGCTAATAGCACAATTCTCAAATCCTCTGTGCATTGACTGTTTTTCTGGAGGAAATTAGCTGAAGAGCTTGAATCCCAGACATGCTACGTCATAGGAATCTGCAAGACAACTTTTTGGCTTTATCATGTTTCTGTTTCACGTACATGTACTAACATTTATTATGTTGCCAAACAGATTCAGGGCACTCGGTAATGTGAAGTACCATTTCCTTTCTATCAAGGTTAACATGTCATCCTTGTTTCCCCAAATATCCTGACACAAAACCGCCCGACATATTTCTAGGTAATCCTCTAGTCTGAGGGGTTTCCTTTTACAAAATAGCTCTCAGCACTTATCTGTCTGACAATTATGTTGACTGTGTGAGCTGACGCAGCAACAGATGTCCAACTTTGCAGGTAGTTGTGAGAAGAGAGGCACAGTATATGAAATAGGATATCACCAGCGTTCCCTTGCATGATTATTTTGTACTCACATTTGAAACACCCTGTTTCATTGTGCATTTATTCAGATCAATGTGTCCATTGCTCTTCAGATGTTTATTTTGTATTAATTAATTTTAACACTCTTCATCATGGGAAGTCACACTGCAAGTCACCTCATTGCTGTCAATTTCCCATTATCATCATCATTAATGTTTATGTATATTCACAGAACAAAAACATCAATTTTGTGTGTTATTAGCTAAACCCCAATTACCCTTTATATTCCCCTTAATTAACAGTACAGTGTATACTTTTCCTCGTTTCTGCACACTGATGAGTGCTGTCTTTGTTGTACTACCCAGAGACTGGAAAATGCTGTAAAAAGTTACATCAACAAATTACTTTCTAGCAGTAAGAAAAGAGTGAGCTGAGAAAGGAAAATAATTGTCTCAATATACAGAGTGCCTGTTAGATTTTGCCAAGTGTTTATTTTTTCACATCTTTCTATCACCATTCTTTATTGTTCTCCCCTTTATTGTTCCTCTCCTTTATTGTCCTCACAACAACCCTGTGAGGTAGGTGAAGCTGAGAGGTGGTGATTGGCACAAGGTCACCCAAGAAGGAAGCTTCAAGACAAAGCAGGGATCTTCCAGGTCTGAGTCCAGCTCCAGAACCACTACACGTTCCTTGCTTTCAGAGTCCAGCTTCTTATCCAGAATTACCTGAACCCAAGAAAGAACTTCTCCATCATCCAACCAAGGTTTGAACTGCACATGTGAGGAAGGAGGTTTTCCACATCAGCATCATAAACAAGATGGGGAACCATGCAACCTACATGCAGTTCCCCAGACTGATCCAGTAATCAAAGTAGCCTATGTATTGCTGTCTTTAAAAAGCCTACTTGGGAAGGGTGATTGATGAAGACTTGAAGAGATGACCCAGTTAAGAGGCCTGGCCTTGTGAGGGCTTCTGCTAGCTGAACCATGAAAGGAGGTGGTTATGGAGAAGAAATTAATTTCAGGATGCCATCAATCCTGCATGAGCTTTCATAGTAACATATGACGCCCAATACTTGCCTTAGAAGCTTAAGAACAAAGTGATATACCCAGTTTCAGAAAAGATGCACAGATAAGAAACAAAGCACACAAAACCATCCCACATTATTTGAAGCAAATCAATTTGCAATTATTAGATTAATTAAAAAAGGCTCAGTCAAACATTGTGTAATTAAAGGAAACAATTAGCCTCTTGCCTGATTAAAGTTAAATTAATAGAAGCAATCCAATTTACTTGTATTTGCCTTTCTTTCAAAAAAGAAAATGTCATATAAGCAGATTTCCTCTTGGTCCCCAGTGAGTGTCAGTTGTTAGGCTGTGATAGAAGGGCCAGAAGTTTCCAAAAGTGTACATCTCTAGCCAGGTCTGTGGCAGGCAGAAACAACAAATATCCAAATTGCACTGAATTAAGCAAAAGAACTGCAGTTCAGGTAGAAGAACATGCTTTGTAAGCAGAAGGTCCCGGAGTCAGTTCTTGGCATCTACATTTGAAAGCATCTCAGGTAGCAGCGCTGGAAAGAAAATTCAGCCAACTACAGGACTCCCCTACCTAGGCTAGATGGACCAATAGTCTTGCTATCAACACTTAAGTTGGTATTGAGATGGGGCTATAATTTCCATAGACCCATGGATACTGTGTAGCCAGTTGATACAATAATGTGATATAATAATGGACCAGAATTCTGATCAACATTCCAAATTGTTTCTGTCATCTGAGGAGGCTTTCCTTCAAGTGCTGCCTGGAGAGAGATGGTGGCACAGGGGCAAGCCTTCTCTGCAGTGGCTGCAATCCTAAAGACACTTTCCTGGGAGGTAAAATATATTATTTCCTCACTGACTGCCTATGAAAAATATGGGTTCCCATCCTAATCAACTTTAGTTACTTAAGATCCACTGAAAGGAATGCAATAATTATTACAATGAACCTATTCCACTCGTTTTCATGGAAAACAGGTTTAATTGTATCATGTTTTAATGACTAGAACTCAAAAAGTTATCAACACTACTAAATATAAAATTTTTGCATCTAAAAGGCCTCAAGGACATACACAATATATTAAAAACCAGATGTTTGGATAATGTAAATTACTCTGTTGATTTAGAAATAGATCCTTGAATTAGTGCTTACTCTCAGATATGTTTTTCAAAGAAAACCTCCTCTAAACATCTTGGAATAATTGTCCAATAAAGGAATTTAAATTACTATATTTACTTGAATCTAACACTCACCTTTTTCAACCGAATATAGTCTCCAAAATCAGTGTGCGCATTACGTTTGTTGGTTAATTAGTTTTGAGTAAATGTGGTATTTTGATTACAAATATAGGGTGTGCATTAGATGGATGGCCTGGATGGCATATTGGACTGCATATTAGATTCAAGTAAATATGGCATTTCTTGCCCACTTTCCTGGTCTACCTTGTGATAAAATCAAGCAGTATGCAAACTAAAGTTGTGTTCTCTCCTCCCCATCTCACGGTGGATGGTGGTTATATTTCTCAAGCAGGAAGACAGGTGGAGTGCATTGGCCACAAGACAGGTGGAGTGCATTGGCCACAAGACAGAGGCAGCGTAGGTTGATTGGGGTCAAATGCAGTTTTCTGCTACACTTTTGAACAGACATACAAATCACAAAAAGGTCTCAGAGATACCAAAGGAAAGGTGAAGCGAGGAAGAGTGAAGTCACTAGGTAATTGGATTATGCATTGCCTCTGATTATTAGGTGTTGATCACAAGCCCTAAGCCTAAACATTTCTACTCAAAGGTAAGCCCCATTGTACTCAATGGGTTTTACTCCCAGTAAAGTTTCTTTAGGATTGTGACCTTAATCCAACAAAACCATTAATGTAAATTCCCGGGAGGTATTTGTATAAACTTTAAATGTTATTTAAAGCAAAAAACCATAAACAAAAACAAAAAACAAACACAACGACGAACAAACCCCAAAACATTCCTCTTAGCCCTAATGCAGCAGTTCTCAAACTGTGAGTCAGGGATCTGAAGAGTAAATTGTGATTTTGAGGCTAAAAAATAACAGTGCAAATTAAGGTATGTGAATCAGGGTTAAAACAAGGCACAGGGCATGAAGGCTCTGCTGCCCGAACACTATTATAATCACATCCCGTGGGATTTATAATTTAGGCAGCAGCCTCAAGGACCTGTATAAATGGGAGCCACTGCCAATGTGGGAAATCACTGTATATTTTAGATATTTCCTTAACAGTGAATATGTCCCCGAATATGAATTCTTACCTGTCTTTGGGTGCAATCCAGAGTAACTATGTGGAGTCTTTGCTCTGGTGTAAGAACAATTTGCTCTGGATTGCATTATGAATTTCCCATAGGTTTTCACTAGGTAGTGCAGTAACTACGGGTACACCTAATGTCTCTTACATGCTCCCGTAGTTACTCTGGATTGTAGGGTATGACAGACTAAACTGAAAATACAAGACTGTGTGCTTCAGAAAAGCCTCCCAAAGTCTTGGAAGCCACTGGGGATGACTGGAATTCTGCTGCAGTTGCTTCTGGATGTTGTTCTGAGGTCCCTGGAGGCTGAGCATAGCTTCCACAGGCCATAGAAAGATCTCCAGAGGTAAGGCACTGAAAGCTGAACACAATTCCAGTCACCCCAGAGGCTTCAAGTTCAGCCAAATCTAGCTCAGTGGGTATCTGGAAGACTGCACTGCCTTGAGCCAAATCCATGGATGCAAAAATGAATGAATGAATTGCTGGATGACAGGCGGATGAAATAGATGAATGATACAGACAGACAAGATAGATAGACAGACAAGATAGATAGATAGACAGATCAGAAAGAAAGAAAGAAAGAAAGAAAGAAAGAAAGAAAGAAAGAAAGAAAGAAAGAAAGAAAGAAAGAAAGAGTCCTGTAGGTGTTCTGACTGCAGAAATGGCCCTAGGTAAGAAATGGCTCTGATGCTGGACAAATACATATTACTTGCTTAGTATAGTTCCACTGAACTCAACATTACCTTAGCTGTAGTTGACTTCGGGGTCCCAGATGACCATCCTCCAGTGACTCAACTGATGGCACTAAATGGAACTGAGAGGAAATGTGCAAAACTCCAATATTCCCTCACTTTTCAAATGCTGAAATCTAATCTCAGCTGCCATATGCCATCCTGTGCTGAAATACTGTTAAGTATTGACTGAAATACAACTGAAATACCAGCTGACTGCCAAATTTGACAAACAGGCAGGTTCTTTAAATGCTTCATTTCTGATTAGCTCTGAAGAAATGCAAAATAAAATAAAAATATTAAATGCAGCCTTTTAAATATGCTTCACATCTTTTGCTCGGCATAAATCCTAAATGCATTTGTCGAGAGATTCTGAGAAACAAAAAAGGTCCTCTGCTACTTCAAAAGCTTCATTAGCATTGTTCTGCGGGCTCTTCCAAAAAGGGAGAACTTTCCAGAATGATATTCAGTGTCTCTTAGTGGCAAGAATCCTAGCACAGTCCACGGGAGAAAATCAGCTTCACAAGTGACAGCCTTGATTTTCCGCCCCTTTGTGTTATTCTGCCGATCAAACAATTACAAAGATTTTGCCTTCAAGCATGATTTATTTGAGTTGTTTACCAGCAAATGAAAGTTTAATGAATACGCCATTCAAACAGGCCATAAAAATACCATTTTTTGTTCTTCAAACTGAGAATGAAAATGCAGATGTAGGCTATAACTAAATATTTTACATATGTAGAAATACATATGCAGTTATTTTGGAAGACAACACAGGAAAATTCCCTGTTATTAAAACACAATCATTTCCTGGGTACAAGACTGCAAGGGAACATCTTGTGGAAACTGAGAAGCAGACATTTGTGGTGCCTGAAGTTCGAGACCCAGGTCAGCCCCACAAGACAGGGTGAGCTCCTGTCCTTAGCCCAGCTCTGTAACACAGCTGGATCCAATCGTATTGGCTCTGCCTTTCCATTGGACTAATTCAGTGGCATGGAGAGGGGGGATTTGCTGCTTGGGTAACAGCCTAATAATAACAATAACAATCTAACCCAGGCTTTCATGCTTTGCATGCAGCATATGCAGCACAGAGCATGATACCGCAGTCTCTCAAGACTGACGGAGGCCTGCAAACATGTTTGGAAAGAGCACAGAGTAGTGCCACCTCAGATACTGAGTATAGGTGGCCTGTGTGGCAACTTGACCTTATACAGGAGAAAGTAGTAGGAGCACAAACATAGCAAGGGACGGCTGATTAGAATCCTTTTTGAGGAGAACCAATGAAAATCAAATTATCCTAATTTATCCAAGAAGAAAGCCCAGTTAAACAGTATTAATGGATAAGCAAAGGTCAATCAAAATAGTTTAGCTTCAGAGTAGATTCCCTTAATAGCTAAAGACAGCAAAATCAAAATGTGCTTATAGTTTTGCTATTTAAAAGAAATCCCAAACAAAAATCAATGGAAAGGAGACTTGTTTAAACAAACAAAAATCAAGATCAATCCAATTATGCTTGTTTTGGCAGACATTGTGCAGCACTAACGTTGAATATCTGGAGTTGAGATTTTTTTGCTATGATCCAAAAACACATCCACTCAGTACATTGCTTTTACCCTTATATAACTGCCCCACAAACAAATCAATTTGGAATCAGGGCCTTTGTTTACCTACTCATAAAGTTCAGTACATTTAGAATACAAAATTAATAATATCCAACGATGTTGTCACAGTTGCATTAACAAATCCAGATACTTCTCTCAAGCAAATACAGGTTGAACCTCACCGTCTGCAACATTTGGTTCCAGGAACCTTTGTGGTCACTCATTTTCATGTTATACAAAGCCAATTGTTTGCCATGAACAAACAAGAACAAACATAGACAAAGAATCAGTATGAATCAATTTCCCTTCCCACAGGCTTAAAATACCTTGATTTCAGTTCAGAGGCAGAAGCTTTCCCTTACAAAGCAATTCAGAAGTGATTATCTCTTTATATTTACGTGCTTATTATATGGGGGAAGATCCAGGTCTCCCAGCTGAATCAGAAACTCAACTTAACCCTTTATGAACTCTTGAAAAGACAAGTGTAATCGCTTGCCGTGTTGTCATGGTAAGCAGGCTGCTTTTAAGCCATTAACTACAACTTAAGAGATGTTTATCTTTTAAAGAGCCAACCTTATATTTACAAATAAATTGGGGTGTATTAGTTCAATCATTTCAAGGATTTACATAGATAGCACAAAGCTATAAATATTTCCTCACTGGAAATAGATTATTTTGGCTATGATGTTTTGGAAAAAGTGTAAAAGTAATAAAGACATTCCTGCTTAGGCATTTTGTTCATTCTGTTTGGCTCTGTTACTCATTGGTATCAAGCAAGCTTCAAAACAACTGATCTGTTACTATCAACCTGAAGTTAGTTTTTGCACAGAAGTGACTTGAGTTAAGAGAATACTGAATACACTGTTAATAAAATTGATTACATATTTAGTTACAGATACACTGTTAATAAAATTGATTACATATTTAGTTACAGATAAGAGAAATTTAGTTATAGGTAAGAGAAATTAAAACTGTTTTCAAGAGAAATTTATTTTGTTTTGGAATTTTTGGAATATAAGATATGGCCAGAATGTAACTGGAATTATTGCTTTTTAAAAAATTTGAAAGGGTCTTAATCACAGCATCATTTGTTAAGTTTCTATACGTCTCTTTAATCTCTTTAATTTTCAAGAAATTGTTAAGAAAAAATATACTGTAAATAAAAAGGGAATCATAATTTAGTAACTGTTCAACATCCTTACAAAATGCAGTATATGAAAAAAGATAATAGCATCATGTATCAAAAATGCCCTTTTGTGTTCCATGATCAAAGGATTTTCTATTACTTAATTCTTTTTATTCCACTTTACTTGGACTGGTTTTCCCTGTAATTTAATATGCAAGAGGGCTAAACTCCACATTACTAATTCAGTGGTGTTTGTGCTTTAAGTTAAATAGTCGTTGCAGAAAAGCTGGATCAAACTGGTGGTACTCTTGTGCACAAGAATATACAGTATTTAACATGTTTAGGGATGTCATTTGTCTTGATGAAAATCACACCTCAAAAGCTACTTTTACATAACCCATAAACTGTATGGGCAAGGAGTAGTGCCCAATTTGCCATCAAAGTCAGGGTACCATGGGCATTACAGGGCAGTGCCTGGGACAAACCTTACAGTGGTCATGGACCCATCCCCAATCTTGATCTCCCCAACCCTTCAATAGCAGTTTAATAACTTCAAACACACACTAGGACACACTATACATTTAAAGTAAAATGTAGTTTGTCCCACAGAGTTCCTTAAATAGGCATGTTGGCAATAATATGGATACATTACTCATAATTCAGTACATATTTTAGGTTTTAAACCAAGTATTAGTTTTAAAGTTTTAAACAAAGTTTTAAACAAAGTGTTCTTCCTATAGAAAGGAATCAGATCAATGTTCTTCCTGTAGAAAAAGAAAAGCTTACATAATTACATTGAGTAAACAGGAATTAATGTCAAATATTGTGAAGAGAAGTATTAGTGTGATATCATCTGGTAACTGTTGGAACCAATGTGTTAAGGGGGGGAACACTGGCCTGAAAAAATAAAATCATCAAAAGGGTAGAATCCACCTATGAAAGGATTATTTTAAAGAACTAGGTCTTTTCCTGTGAATCCCATGAGTCAGGACTCACCGCAGATCACAAATGCAAGAGAAAATCTATGGGTATGGGTGGTGGTACCAATGTGTATGGAACAGACAATAATGGAAACAAAATACCATAATTACTCAAATCTAATATGCCATCGAATCTAATGGTCACCCTGATTAAAAAAAATGTTTTCTGGCAATTGTAACGCTTAGCAACAAAGTAGGTGCAAAATTTAATTTCACTGCATACAGCAATGAGTTGTATGACAATAATCTAACAATGGGTTTATGTAATAAATGCACTACTGTATACAACAATAGACTTAAAAAAGCAGGCCTCCGTCAGTCTTGAAAGACTATGGTATCGTGCATGGCGCTGCATATGCTGCATGCGAAGCATGAAAGCCTGGGATGGATTGTTATGGAGGATAGGCTGTTACCCAAGCAGCAAACCCCCCTCTCCACGCCACTGAATTAGTCCAATGGAAAGGCAGAGCCAATACAATTGGATCCAGCTGGCGTCGCAGAGCTGGGCTAAGGACAGGAGCTCACCCTGTCTTGTGGGGCCAACCTGGGTCTTGAGCCCTGGCCTGCTGGTTAACAGGCACAGTGCCTTAACTGCTTGCGCCACCCACAGCGCAATAGACTTATGTTTAATTTAGCAGTTTATTGTAATAAAAATGTAATATTACTGACCTGTGCTTATAATCAAAATACTGTATTTACTCAAATCTGATGCACCATCAAATCTAATGGGCACCCCAATTTTGGAGACTAATAGCACAATCCAGAGCAACTTCGGGACCTCTTAATGTCAACCTAAGAGACATTTACATCAATGTAGTTATGGCGCCACTTATGGGAAACCTATGGGAAATGCATAGAGCAATCCAGTGTAAATTCTTCTTACGTTGACGTGAGAGGTCCCATAGTTACTCTGGAGTGTGCTGTAAATTTGGCTTTAAAAGGTGAACATTTTGAGTACATATGGTAACAGTAAGGCAGAAATCAAATGAAACCACAGGTTGGCCTGGAGCTTAGTGCAAGGCCCTCTGCAGTGAAGAATCTCACAGTTGCAGTAAGTGGATTTGTGAGTTTTTGGAATAGGCAGGCTTTGCCATACCTGCTGTATGGATTATAGAATGGCAGTTGCCTGAAGGCTGCCAGACATTTCTGATACCTTTTAAAAATACGATTTTAGCCCAAAAGCTCATAGATACCCATAGCTTATTAATCATCCTTTGTCACTTACTCTCATGTAAACATGCACAGGATTGCAGCTTCCAATACACAACAAATGGTGAACACAGGATTCTTTCTTTGTCCCAGCTGATTAAGTCTTAGTATACCCATACACTTTTTGGCAAAGTCCTAGTAGTGGGGGGTAAGTATTCTAAAGCTTGGATAGGCAACCTGCCCCAATGGATCAGCTTTAGCTATAGCATTGTGAGGTCTGCATTCTTAAATTAAGAAACTTGTTAATTAAGCAAATAAAATAAATGTATAGCAAACAAATCCATGTATATTGCCATTTCAGACACTGGTAGACAAAAACAAAACTGATTTTTCCTTAGTCTCCAGTTATTCTAACTGGGGTGAATGCTAGGAATGACTCTAGGAAGATTGTAATCCATCGGATTCTGAATGAGAAAGCCAAAAATACCAGACTACAACACTGCATAGCACATCAGTGCCAGTTACCTAGATTTGTGCCCATCATGGACAAGGAAAGTCCAAAGTCTCAAGAAGAAAACGCTGACATCAGAAGCATCAATTTCAAAATCATTATACCATGAAATATTCATTCTTCCATGATTGTTATCCTTTATAATTTGAATTTAAACAGTTTCCTTCCCCCACTTAAAGTCCCTGAAAGACCTTTCTTTTTTAAAACGAAAGCTTCTTCTAAGTCAAGTCAGTGGCTATTACAAGACGACAAAATCTAAACCAGCAATTTTCAGCCACTGTGCTGGAGCACCTTGTTGTGCTCCAAATGGACGGCAGGTGTGGCCTTTAAAGAGGGTTTTTAAAAATGGAAGTTTGGGGGATGTGAGCGCTCAAGTGGTAGACGGTGTGCCTTGTCATCAAAAAATGGATGGTTTTTGTCATTTTTAATGACTTGGATATTTTAGCATCTTCTCAGTGTGATGAGAAATAAAAAAGGTTGAAAATTGCTGGTCTAAACAATTAGTGCTGGATAAATATAGCAGAAGTAAAAAGGCAAAGTGATGCAGACACACAGATAAAGGCAGAAGACCCTTTTATTTCGCATAGACAAAATGCAAAGAGTGTCTCGTTAAAATAATATAAAAAAGAAAATGCCAAAATGAAATTGATTACCCCCTTCCCCACGTCACCGACAGCACTCATCCTAATTAACAATGAAAGGAAAAAATAATTGATCAAGGACCCATTTTCTAGTTTTAAAAAAAGTGTGCAAAACATGACAAAAGGCTTTTGGCCTCCTGAAATAAATATCTCTGTTAAATTCACAGAGGGTGATTTCATTTTTATTATTATTACTGTTTTCCTTCTTAGTTTTGTGTGATGTAATTCCCAGTTTAAAATATTTTATTTAGTCCCCATGCACTTTGTAGAAAATCAGTAAAAACACAAAATCTTGTGAATATCAGAAAAACTGGACTTCTTTTTCTCAAAAAATTCAGAGGTCCAGTCAGATGAAGTTCACACTCAGACAGAAAAAAGCAGGAGAGTCTTTGCACTGTCTGTAAGTTGCATTGTTGTCCCAAATATTTTGGCAATCTTCTTCTTTCATTATAAATATTGGAATTCAATAAAAAAGGTAGCTTTGATTGGAATTTGTTTTTATAACTGTTAAATATTTACAGCCACTGTCCAGCCATGCTGTCTTTGTTATACCAAGGTGTACGATTTTGCGTAAGGATTGTTTCCTTTCAAATGGCCCCGGGAGTCCAGCAAGGATTCTTGGGAGCTGCTCATTTTAGCTGCCTGTGCCAGCTCAGTTCCTTCTCGCTGAGGTAATGTTGCTGCTACGGCACCAGGTTGCCATGACTGTCCTTCTCTACTTGTGGATGGAGTCTCCATAGGAATTGGCTCCAAGACTGTGGGACGCTTCAAGGTTCGGCTTTTCTGAGGTTCCAGGCAGGTTTGTCCTAAACTCAGGTCTCTGCTAGTGCCTGGAACTCCTCGATTTAACAAAAAGTCCATTCTAAGATACGGCGGCAAATGTATGAGGTCACCTGTAAAGGGAAAATGTAAAAAATATATATAAGTATATTTATTACACACACCATCATGAAAGGACCAACAGTATAAAACAAAGAAATGTCTAAACACACTTAATGTGTGCCGCAGAACACATTACAATTTAATTCGGATAAATAAGGATTCTGAATCTCATGCATAGGGTTCTGAAGGCTCAATCCATAGTAACTGTGGCACTTCTTGCTCTCACATAAGGTCAATTTGTGTCGGCGCAGCTACGGCGCCATCTAGTGGAAACCTATGGAAAATTCATATTGCAATCCACAGTAAATCTTGCGTCCGTCAGAGCAAGAAGTTCCGCTGTTACTATGGACTTAGCGCTGAGTCTCAATGTTTGGCATGAGATGCTGTTCCCACCCAACTATGAACTACACTGAAGCAACCACTGCCTTGTTTTCCAACATTAATCTAAAAAAAATATCTGAAGGCACCTGAAATTTATTTTGCTGAAGAGTTTACATGCACTGGCTGGAAATAAAATAATGGTTATAAAAGAATGCTTTTTAATGAGAGAGAAGTCCAGGATGATCTCTCCACACATTGAGGTGCTTTGCTTGCAGAAAGACACTGAACTGCAAACTCAACTGCATTTGGTAATAATACACTTGCTTGTGGATGCAAAAGTTGGACAACCAAGAAGCAGGACAAAAGACAAATGGATGCATTCAAAATGTGGATATGGCGAAGAATATTATCAATACTAGGGACAGCCAAAAGGATGAACAAATCCATTTTGAGACATGTCACTTGAATTGAGAATCACCAGGCAACGACTTGCCTAATTCTGACACATCTGAGGGGAAAAAAAACATTAGTGAAGGACATCACTAGTAGAATAGAAGGAATGAGACGAATAGGAAGACCAGCAACCCAATGGCTCAACACAATTACAATAATAATGAATAGGACTCTAGCAGACATCTCCAGACTTGCTCATGATCGATCTGCCTGCACATTGTCTATCCATCAAGTTGCCATGGCTCGGGATTGTACTGAAGGCCTCTAGCAGAAGCAGTACACTTGTTCACTTTACTTCTAAACAAATTCATTTAGGTTTGGGGTTTTAAATTGAAAAAAATGCACGGGGTTTTATCCAGTGCTTGGCAGGTTCTGACTTGGTAATATGTGACTGACAAGACTAGTTTGTTTTAGCAAGTCATAATCACTGCTGTTCTGATCGAAGAATAGGGGACTTGGGTAGTTTCCTATATTTCCAGATAGGAAAATAGCTCTTATTGAAAGCAAATGAATTACTCCCTGGAATTCATTCATTAATGTTGTAAACTTTGTGAATATGCTTCTTTCCCTTGGGGGGAGGTTTGGCCATATGTCCTGAAAAACAGTGACAGTCCTGATTTTGGGGGATTGTGTTCACATACTGGCAAATGGGACAGAGGGTCCTGACCTGATTTTGGCAAAGATAATTATGGCAACCCTACCCTTGAGTATTAGCTGTCAAAAGTGCAGACATGTAAAATGCCAAAAGTTTAAAGCACAAGTTTTCCTAATAATAGTACAGTGGTGCCTCATGTAACAAACACCTCACATAAAGTATGCTTCACGTAACAAACAAAAATTTCTGTAGGATTCTGCTTCATGTAACAAACTGTGCTTCATGTAACAAACACACTCGTTGGCAGTTGGGGGAGACATGTTGGCTGGCAGCCCTTTTAAAAAGCATCAGGGCTGCCTAGTGCGCCTGCCCTTAGCGAAAGCAACACTTCCGCGCTGTTCCTCCTGTGGCTGGGTGTCTGCTGGGCAGTGAGAGAGAACAGAAGTGGAGAAGAGGGAAGCAGCTCAGGGCTAGCCAGAAGGGAGCAAGGGAGAGAGAGGCTCAGGATGAAGAGAAGGAGAAAGTGGGGAGACACTTTGAAGGTGTCTTGGACTGCAGAAGAATGTGTCTTGGATTGCAGCCTTCTAACCATGTCTAACCAGAAGTAAGCACCATTGTGATAAAAGGGGCTTATTCCCAGGAAAGTGTCATTAGGACTGCAGCCTAAGTAGACTTCATAGGATCATGCACACTGAATGTATGTTTTGAATTCAATTCCAGTGTTTTGTCATCATTTTTACATCCAGTTAATATTTTTATATGAATATTTTGTGGGTTGTGGAACCAATCGTCTGAGTTTCCATTATTTCCTATGGGAAAATCCGCTTCACGTAAAGAACATTTCAAGTAACAAACATGCCTCCGGAACGAATTAAATTTGTTATGTGAGGCGCCACTTTACAATTCTATAAGCTCTTTGAAAAAGAGGGACATGCGCTTGCCTGTGCCACAGAGTTTTGAAACATTGTGTTGAACGAAACATTCCAACATTTTCCCCCTTCTAAGATAACAAAACAGAAAGTTGCTCAGTATTTTAAAATAAAGCAGATTCCTTAGCTAGCTATACAAACAACAGCCATACAAGCACTCTTGTTGTTAAAAAGATAAACCATTTCTATTCTTAATTTAACATCATAGACAGAGAAAATTACTCAGAGGGTTGGACAGAATCTGTGTTTATTCCTGCAGGCTTTGTTTGGCACCATATGCTTTATTGTAGCTAAGTTTCCAACACAGATGTATGTGGCACTATTTTTAGCATAGCGTGTGATTCCCATCTTGGGAATAGACTCACATTCTGTAGCATTTACATAAGGGTACCAATTGAAAACAGAATGGTAAGTGCCTGAGGTGTTTACAATCACAAATTTATATTCTTCCAATTCTTTTCACCTTAACACATAATGGATGCAGAAATGTTACTTTACTAAAACAGAAATACAGGCACTACTGGATGATCACGTGGGCCAGAGGGGAGATCAGTGTTGTCAGCGTAGGGAAGTAATTACAGGGAGTATGGAAACCCCATAAGGCTCCCCCCTCTCTCATTTAAAGGAGACAGGAAAGAGCAACATGAGGACATGTCTACATCACATGCTTATACTGAATGTGGAAACTGCAGCCCCATGATTTTAACACCTGCAAATTCCAACATTTGTTGCCATACGTAGGGGTAAGCCTTCATTAGC
The DNA here is from genome assembly GCA_030015325.1 of Cryptoblepharus egeriae. Taxonomy (NCBI): domain Eukaryota; kingdom Metazoa; phylum Chordata; class Lepidosauria; order Squamata; family Scincidae; genus Cryptoblepharus; species Cryptoblepharus egeriae. The sequence goes on along the minus strand of JAREYC010000005.1, from coordinate 48,488,671 downwards.
CCTATGGATCACCTCAAATCTGTGCCAGCTATTTTTCTGGCAGAGCTGAGAAAGGGAGAGCAAAACGGGAAAAACATGACTAGGATATTGTTAGAGGTGCTGCCTTGTTCTGCCATTCAGCCTCATTCTCTTCCCTTTGCACATTCCCCTCTTCCTCACTCCCCACCCATTCTGTTCACTCCCCCTTGCTTTCCAGCTCTGCTAGCGGGCTCTGGCAGTGCACACCATCAGCAGCCATTTTACAACACTCTTGTAAAACTCTCTACAGAATGGCCCAGTCTTGAGACTTTGCTTTCAGGCTACCTGGAAAAATTATTTTATCACTACAAAGATAAACTTTTCAACAAGAATTAACTGTATCTTTGTTACAGCCACTGGATGATACAAGTGGGACCTCACTATCTATGGGCATCTGGGGGGACCCTCTGGATACTGAAAACTGCAGATAAGCAAATCTGCTTTTTAAAATTTAAAATATTTAAAGCCTCCAAAGGCAGACTGGCTACCCCAAAGACCACTCTGATTGTCTCGGGAGATGGGGCTGTCCAAAGCCTGCATATGATATTCACATCTGCTCATAAGTGATGTTTTATGCCTCTTAAAAGGCTACCCCAGCCCATCCACTTTTATTCAAAAATGTTACCTTGTTCACTTTTTGCCTATATAAGGAATTCTGAAGCCCACAGAGGCTGCACATAGATGATCATGGCCTCTGCCAGCTTCAGAAAGCAATGGCAACTGAAGAAGAGTTCTGGTTCCCTTTAGAGGGTTCCCGCTGAGCCAGATCCATGGATAGGAAAATCACAGGCTCAATCTGTACTGCACGTTGTATTCCCTATATAATATGAATATGAGATTTATTTTCAAGTGAATTAATCATATTTGTTTGGAACTGTTTATAAGCCATACAGTCTTTCCTTAAAAATTTATGAATAATTCAATTATATGGACGGCTTTGACAACATACAAATCTGTGCTGACAGAGGCACAGCATCCTTTCTGTGTAATGCAGATGAGCCAAGAGCCTCCTATCAAATTGCCCCTTAGTTGTAATCTGTCCCTAAGAAGTTCATGCTATGGTCCAAATATTTTGAGTTATACCTGTCTTGTTGCTGAAATGCCTTTTAGATTGTGCTTAGATTAACTATCCACATTTCACATCTACCATGCTACCTCCCTATTCCAGTGGGTGACATACAAAAAAAATATGTAGCTGGCTGCATCAGCCAAGCTGTACTGTATCAGGTCAGTTTACAAGCCTGACAATACAGAACAACTTCTAATCATATGCTAGCATAGCACTTATTTTATCCTTATTCATGGTGATAACAGATGAACTAACATTTCAAAAGATTATGGGTGGGGGAACTACACATCTTAAACAGCCTACTGAAAAGGACACATTTCACAAATCTTTCTTCTTTCCTTCTGTCAGGGTTAGTCATACAGGGGAATGCAGATAAATCTTTGATTTAATGGCACTAAGGAGGCTTCCAAGTAAAAAAACAATTAGAGTTCCATCTGACATTTCAAATCAAGCAGGGTCTTTTATAGAGCTATCCATAGGACACCCCCTTTTCAGGCAGAAACATGCTAGGACTTCAGTTCTTATAATTGAAAAGTTACCCATTTCTCAATATTGAAGATTTACCAGAGCTTGCTAAAGGACAATACAGTCAAACGATAATGTTTCTAGGCAAAGCCTTAAGTAATAAGACGCTCCACTGCCTTTGATGCTCTAATTACCTCTTTTCAGTGGTGTGTGGGCTTTATTAGTAATGAAAGCAAACCTTTCAACTCAAGAGCACTGAAAATAAGTGCACTTAATAATTCATGAACTGAGGTTTAATTACTACAAAAGCTATTCAGAAATGATGCTTTTCTAATACAACAGAATAGTAGCACTATCCATTTGGACTTTTTTTAAAAAACAACCTGAAATCTGCAGCAATAATACTCTGTTCAATGATACATTTTGTAGATATCAGCGCACCTTCGCATTACCAATGGCTTTCGTTAGACTTTAGCCAATGAGCAATAGTGAATGAACCCCATCTCTTACACGCCAAATATTAATCTGCTGAGCAAATTTTTATGCTCCATAAAAATTGGGGAAGTTTTATTAAACAAGAAATGAATCCATAATTCTTCTGCATACTTATTGATTAAGGAGCATATATTTGCAATCATTTTTTTGATTGCACTCATATCATTTGCTACCTAGTCCAAGTGCTGGGGCTCCACATGCACCACCTGCTTTGAAAATGTGTTAGAGCAAACAATTGGCTGTTTGAGAGATAACAGTTGGTAAGCAAAATATTTGATCACCATGCAACCTTGCCTGCTGGATGCATGTGTAATGAATGTGAATATACATGTTACTTGAATATACACATAGCATATACATGTCACGAAGTATTATAATTCTTGAAATGTAATGAACAATATGTATGTACAAATAAATCAGTTCCTACAACAGTTTACATGGGATAAGTCTTAAAAGTTGAAATCTATCTGACAGCCTTGCTCCCCTCTCTGCACCAAGGTGGCCAAGAGGCCTGTCCCTCCTAGTACCTTCCTATCTCTAGGCACTGTTCGAAACCCACCAGTCAGTTTTCCTCCTGCCTGCGTGGTGTGCAGTACCCTCAGTTTCGCCTGAACTCGACACTCCATAGGTGGCCACAGGTGATCTCTCAGATCAGTTTCAACTGACTGCGTCTGACAAATTTCAGTATTTTTTGTTTTACTTGTTTAAGAATAATAAATGGGGTTTTTTTGAATCAGATTTCAAATATTCTCTTTGTACATCCTGATGAAGGTCACTGATCACTTAGAAGAGCATTAGAATTGAGTTCATTAGGTGCTAATGAGAACTTTCTAACAGGTATCTGTTAGACACAAATTGACTGAACAGGGAGAATCTCGATTTTGGCTGATGGAGGGTTAAATGTGCCTACCTTCAGAACAGAACATTTATTTCACAGAAGTGAAACATATTACTGTGAAAAATGCATGTTCCTTGTTAACATTTTTACCATGTTAATTGTTTATATCACAAGAGTCTTTGTAGAAGATTATCAATGATAAGCATGGTGTGCTTAGCATGGTGTGCTTAACATGGGGGCATGCGCCTCATGGGACAGATTGGAAACACTATTTTATAAATCTGACAGTGCAATCCTAACCCTTGGGTAGGCTGGCACAACTCTGGTGCTGGCGTGGTGGTTCAGAAATGCTGTAAGGCACTTCTGTGACACTCCTGGGGGTTTTACCAGTGAATAGGCATGCACCAGCCTGCCCATGCCACCGTGGAAACAAGATGATTTCAGAAGGATGTTGTGCTGGCCTAATTTGGTTAGGATTGTGCCCCAAGAGTCCACTTCTAGGCAGTGTCTTCTGTGCTGGATCTGTCTACCTTATAGCTGTGAGTATCAATCTCAAAGCCTGTCCAAAAGCACACAACTTGGTATACTGCCACCAGTGTCAGTGGTAAGGCTTTTCTGCCTGCTCCAACTTCTCCTGCAGGCCAATGGAGCAGGTAAGTCAGCCAGAGGTGGGAAAGGAAAGGGTGGGAAGGGAGGAGAATGGAGTGGGGAGAGCAGGAATGGGCATATGGTTATAGATGGCAATGACATACAAGTATATTTTTGAGTATTTGGAAGTCTTCTTTGGAGATTTATAAATGGATTGCCTAATATTCTTATAGATGGCAGATTAATATGATTTCTAATCTTTATATAAGTGAATTATGTTATGCATTTTCCCTTTGTATTCTTTATCTTTATTTGTTTTATTTTATTTTATTTCACTATGGCTGCAATCCTAAAGACACTTTCCTGGGAGTAGGACCCACTGAACACAACAGGACTTACTTTTGAGTAAACATGGTTAGGATTGTGCTGTAATACAAGTGAAGGGGACAAAATGAATTGTCGGTGGGAATTCAGTTGCATCAGTTCCAATCTTGCTACAGATTAGTTGTCTGTTCCAATCTTGCTTTCAGTAGTTCAATATTAATGCAGACACAAAGTTGCAGAAACTTGTGAAAAAGAACCTTGCTGTGTAAAATCAATATGAACTTCAGAATTGAATCTTGGAAAAATTCTGAATAAATCATGAAAGAATTATAGAAGAGGCACAGTATACCACAAGCTCTGATCCCATTCTTGGCTCGTCATGGAAGCTGGTTCATATATTTTTAAGAGGACATGCTGAAACCGATCTTCCAGTCACTTGATAAAGAGAAAACATATTAAAATTATCACTCATGTACCCTATTTTTACTAGCTGGCTGATGACTGCCTACACTGAATGGAAATTCTTTAATAATGCAAAATGTCACAGGACGCTCATTTACCACTAGAGTTAATTTGAGAACGGAAGAAGCCCTGTAGTGTATTCCAAGAATAAGCATGGGTTAAAAATTCAGTACAGAAATATACTAGCCTACCGCTTTGTATGTTCTGCACTTGAACTCACCCCAACCCACCAGTCACTACAAGATAATACTTGATGTTCTTGCCACCCATATTTTAGTGACCAAAGGGCAGAAATGCTACACTAGTAGGCAGGGCAGAATCCCTTATAAACACAAGCAAAATTTTATGTGTCTTTCTCATGCATTGCCACAAAGATTGGCAGGACACCTAAAACATCTTGTCAATTTCTAGACTAGGATGTTATTAATATGAAAACCAGACAACTCTGCATACAGCCAGCAGCCATTTCTGTGACACCGACAGCATTTATTCTAGTTACAATCATTGCAGTCTGTTGTACTCATGTCTGCTCACTGTTCACACAGGTGCAGTTAAAAAAAGTTTTACTCCTTCCAAGTATGTACATATATTTTATCCCTAACACCTGACTAAACATTATGCATGATGAAATAATTGATGCAACCACCTAGGCAAAAAATCTAGATCAGCGCTCTCCAAACTCGAGACTGCTGCACAAAGAAAACTCCTTCTCTGTCCTGAGCATCACTTACTATTCTCTTATCACTAACATTTATCACCTGATCTTGGACTAGAGATTTTCTGGGCAGTTGTGTCTATGGTACAGACTTCTCAGAGCAAAGCCTTCTGAGATATTGGGCCAGAGAATGTCCCTATGCCCTGACTGGTTGATGAACAAGCAGCAGAGCAGCAGAATGGTAAGTGCTACTCACAGAGAGGAAAGATTTTGGCAAATGCTAGATCTAGCTAATTGGCCAGGGTTTGGTGATTTTTTTCATTGAGATCAGGGCTGTCCAACCTTTCAACTTGAGGGCTCCAGGACCTTTAGCAATTGTATAGAGGAGGGAATTTCAGCAGATGAAGCTTCTCATCTCACAGATCACAAGCTACACCTGCAGAAATTTCCTCTTCTACAGAATTTTTAAAGGTCCAGGAGCCCTCAAGCTGAAAGGTTGGACAACCCTGATCCAGGCACTATTTCTTGCTATATGCAAGCACCTATGTTCATCCAGGTCCTAAATAAACTCTGTAATTTTTAGAATGGTATGAACTGTTACTAGCAACTGTTCAGAATCTAATCTAACATTCTTGGGGAAACTCTTCCAATAAAGTGTGTTGATAAAGAAGTTATCACAACTGTATCTCCTTAAATGCAGCAGTGAACAGATATGAGGGGTACTGACAATGTGTTATACGTTAGTTTTGCTTATTAATCCATTAGGGTGAGGTGTTCAGATTCTCTTATTCAGAGATTTTCAAGTAGGGTGACATGGCTGGTGTGCCACTGGTGGTTTCCTCAGATGTGCTATGGGAATTTGGGGATTGACATTAATTAATAAGAAAATCAGGATTTGAACAGCCTGGTGTGCCTTGTCAATGGTAAAAACAATTGATGGTGTGCCTTGTCAATTTCAGTGCCTTGGTAGTGTGCTGTCAAATGAAAAAGCTTGAATATAACTGCTCTTATTGAAGCTTAGAACACTCTACCTGTAGCAACCATGGGCTCAAAAGTAAGGGAAAACATACAAGGAGGCTAATTAGGGCTTGGTCCAGGGCTTTCTGCTTCCTGAGCAGCCTCTTGGTTCTGTGCCTCTCTCACACTTCATCATCAGCCTGATCTCACTTTTACCTCCAACCTCACCTTGCCTGGATCCTGATAAATGCTTGTATTCATTTCTCAATCCAATCTTAAAACAATATTAGCTTCTGAGGAAAGGAGAAATTAAACACCACATGGTTCCTGAGCAAAAATGGTTATTAAAAGATGGTGAGAAAACCCATCAATTGACTTTTTGGCTCTCTCTTTAATATGTACTGCCTGGCGTGCAGGATTAACTCAGAGGAAATATTTTTGTAGGGATTCATGCTTGCTAGTTTGCACTCTATTATCCAGGGCCATAACCTCACTAGCCTTGCACTTTTTTCAAAAGTTGGTGTCCAGGATGTCAGTCCTTTCAGCATTAAGCCATTTGCCAAAGTATTTATTCTGATGTGTATTTTGAAGGTCTGTTCTCCAATTCTGACCCCCCAATTCTGGTTGCACTTTCTTCCTTGCTGAAAGCCTCCACATTTTCCACTTTGAAACAGTATCCTGTGCTCAGGAAATCCTATGCTGCATCTTCTTGTTTTGGTAGCTTCTCTCACCCTCATAGGAGCTACCATCCTGGATCAAGAAGCACCTTTTTTACTGTGTTTTTCTTTTCTGCGTCATAGAATTGTGCAGGCCTGCCCCGGTTGCCTAGGCAGACATTGTACATAAAACCTGATAGAGGATTTGAATGGTAGAGGATTCAAATGGCACTCTCTTTTCCCCTTCTTACATCCTTAAAAGTTCTATGAGCATGGGTTCTGAACCTGTGATGGAGGGCCAGACCTAAGCTCCTGTAGGTGACCAGAGAACTTCTCTGGTCATGTTTGGGAGCTGTTCTGAGGCCTCTGAAAGTGTATTAAAGTCACTTCCATTTTTTTAAAATAAAAAGTCCCCTTTAAACACCTAGAGGCATATCTGAGGCTGTGTATAACCTCTGTGAGAATGGCTCAAAACATGACCAGAAACAGGTTATGATCATGTCCTGAGGCTCTATTGGAACACAACCCCTGGGTTTAATCTGAGAGCTTCGATACTCACTGGGAATGTATCCCTAGCAGATCAGTATTATCCAAGTGAATTCTTTATTACACTTTTGAAAATCTTAATCTTGTGGTTACTGGTAGCTTAATTCTGAGACAGTTTAAGATTGTTTGCCCCATTCACCCACAGCAACAATCCCAAAGTTATTAGACATAACTAAATTTGATTTCTTGCTAAAGAATTTGCTAACTCCCCCCAATTTGGTTCAGTTTGAGTGGATTCGTGTGTGTGCATGACATGTGTAAGAAGACACATAAATGTGTGAATGAGCTGTATTGGAAACACTAACTAGTTGTTAGTTAACTTCCTATTATTATAAACTTCCTGTTATTATAAGCAGTATTTTTATAATGCTGCTAGGCAGTTTTAGGTTGTTCTCAACTTAAACTTCTAACATAGGCCAATAGCATAATGAAAAGAAAGTCACTGGGGGTACAAGACTAATTATAGCAGCCATAGCTAAAGACCTATGAACTGGGTACCTTAGAGCACAATCCTAACCATGTCTACTCAAAAGTAAGCTCCCTTGTGTTCAATGTGTCTTACTCCCAGGAAAGTGTCTTTAGGATTGCAGCCTTAGTTACCGTTTCAATGGAAATAATTGTTGCTACATATATACCTTGTGACAGGTTTCTTACCACTCATGTATTATCAAAGCAAGATCAATCACATTACTTGCTCCAACAGATTAACAGGAGTATTTTTCAGGTTAGTTCAAGAACCAAATTCTCGCTCCTTCAAAAGTTCAAAGAAAATGGTATACCTGAAATCTATTCAGATTTTCATTTCAATTGAAATTAATTTTGATGGTCAAAGTACTTCTTTTATCTCCTGTACCAATTGTTGGTTTACCTTGTAATCCTGTGGCTAAGCCCCAATCCTTGTTGCTGTGTTAGCAGAACATGTGATCCAGGGATGCAGAAAGCTTCAGAACATGATGTGTCACAGAATGCAGTCTGATGACTGCATAATGGTAACTGGGCAATAGCAGGAGTTGGGCAGGTAGCTTTCACCAGTGGGCACCACCATGCAGCAGGCACCACCAGGCACCAGAGGACAGTGGGCAACAGGCCATACCGTGGAGTGGGCAACGGGCACCACTGGACAGTAATGGGCACCCCTACCAGCCACCAGCCGGCACCCCAGTGGGCACCACCATGCATTGGGCACCACCCGGCACCAGTGGGCAGTGGGCATCAGTGGGCACCAGGCCCCACTGTGGAATGGGCAGCGGGCACCACTGCACAGCACCGGGCACCAGCAGGCAATGGGCCCCATCAGGCACTGGGAACTACCAGGAACCAGTGATAGCGGGCATCCTTGGGCAGTGGTCACCCCAAGGTACTTCTGGGAAGTGGCCTCCCCCAGGCACTAGACACCTCCTGGCACCACCAGGCAATGGGCAATAGGATCCCTACTGGGCATCATCACCAGCCAGGGCAGCAGGCACCATTGGGCACTTACATGATGGAAAGAATATGCTCATCAAACTTCATTCTTCTAGATCCAGAGGTTGGGACTGAGTGTTGATCAGTCTTCAATGTTAAGTACAGGGATGAAAACACACTGCACCCCTTTATTTTTTTATTTATTAAATTTATACCCGTCCTTTCCAATGCTAATGCTAATGTGCAAGGCAGCCTATAAAGCTTTTATCCTTTCTCCTCACAGCAACCTTTCAAGGTAGGTGAGACTGAGAGCAACAGTCTGGCCCAAGGTTACCTCAGAAGCTTCATGGCTGAGGAAGGATTTGAATCCTGTTTTTCCAGATTCCAGTTCATATTCCTAACCACTACACTGGTGATTTTCAACCTTTTTCATCTCACGGCACACTCACAAGGCACTGAAATTGTCAAGGCACACCATCAGTTGTTTTTTCCATTGATAAGGCACACCAGGCTGTTCAAATCTCCCAATTTTCCTGTTAATGACTCTCCCCAAATTCCCATGGCACACCTGAGGACTATCTGTTGCACACCAGTGTGCCATGGTACACTGAAAATCACTGCACTACACCATTCTTACTATTACACCATGCTCTCTTTTATCTCATAGGGGTGAAATTTCTAAAAACTGGTTCTTAGTGGGTGCTCACATCATAGAAGGAATATGCTCCCCAAATTTCATGCTTCCAGGTTTGGCGGTTTGGGTTGGGCATTGATGAGTCAGTGATTCTTCAATATAGGGATGAAAACATGTTGCATCTCCTTTTCACTTCCTTCTGGTTTGAATTTCTAAAAATTGTACCTTGGTGGGTGCCTACATCAAAGAAGGAATACCCTCCTCAAATTTCACACTTCTAGGTCTTGGTAGTTTTGGTTGGGTGTTGATGGATCAGTGAGTCAGTCAGTGAGGCTGCAATCCTAACCTCCAGTTAGGTTGGCATAATCCCTGGCATAAGTCCTGTGCTGATTTGGGTGAGTCAAAAAAGTGCTGTAAGGCACTTCTTTCTCCTTGAGGTTTAGGCCAATGGACAGACATATACTGATCTTCCCACTCCACCATGTGATGTGCCAAGTGAATTATGCTGACTTAAATTGGTTAAGATTGCACCCTCAGTCACTCAGTGACTCTGATTATATATATAGTGGTACCTTGGTTTATCAGCATAAACCATTCTGGAAACATGCCTGGAATCCAAAATGCTCAGACAGCAAAGCGAATATTCCCATAAGAAATAATGGAAACTCAGATGATTCGCCCATGCTGAAGGTTTGAAAAACAAATAGTCTGATGCAGGGGTGCTGGTCTGCATCAGTGCCCAGGGCAGGGGGTGCCCAGACCTGAGGGTGCAGATCTGCATCCTTGGGCTGGGAGTGCAGAACTGCATCAGACCTGCACACTTGATGTATTGCTTTATGTCCAAGCAAGATATCACTTGCAAACATCGCTTGATGTCAAGCAAGACATCACTCGCAAACCAAGGAAAGATTTCATAGAAATCTTAGCTAGTCTCGTGAAATACTCGCAATCAAAGGTATTCACAAACTGAGTTATCACTGTATATAGATTTTTAAATCAGTTCCATTATTTTACTGTTTGATAAGTTTTATTGTTATTTCTAGTTTTGTATATTATTTGGAATACTTCTCTGAGAGTTTTAGCTAAAGAACTGCTAATTAATATTAGTACTAAATTAAATTATCACTGGGGGCTCCAGTTTTTCTGGGTTTTTATAGTACAAAGTACTTAATAAATTCAATCTTGACTGAGAAAGTAAACATGAACCCATACTCTTACAAAGCAGCCCTGGCAAACAGTGCAACTTTATATCTCTGTTATGTCCCAGGTTACTAGTAATGTACTTTGCATGATAATACACTAAATAATAATTCAAGCATATTTTAAAAGCAGTTTTGAGGTAGAAAACACAGAAGAGTAATTATACTTATATAATTATAATTAAAAGTAATTATAATTATATAATTATAGGGGATATTTGTGAATGTTCTCCTGTGATGATGAGAACTAAAGGCACAATCTTATGCATGTCTACTCAGAAGACATATTATCTTCAATGAGGCACTCCTAGGAAAATATGGATAGGATAGTATTCTAAATGCCCTTAAGGACATAGACACTATAGCTATGCATACGCACACACACATGAGTGGTCGCTGATCTTTGGTAGTGCAACTCCTATCAGTTATTTAGGAAGAATAGTTTTTGTAAAAGGAACTCAGTAGCACACAAAGGCTCTTGGATGATCCTTCACTGCCACACAAAATGCACTGAAGTACTGATTCTATCAGTGATTCAAAGACTGCAAAAGCATCTGAGGTAATCACAAAACAGGGCTTACATTTAGTTGGGAAATGCTGGAGATGATATGTGAACTGCAACTGTGGTGAATATAACACAATTGTTCAGACAGCATATAGTAATATCTGACAGATGGTACTTAGGAAAACTAAAAAAGAATCAACATTTCCTTCACATTTACATTTTATCTCAGTCTAAACTTGCATCTTAGAGCTCTATCTCTTTCTTACAATGGAGTAATAATGTGAAAGAAAATGGAAAATTAGCTAGGTACCCATTTCTTATTTTAGAGTTGGTATAGTGTGATGGTGAGAATACAGCTTATATTAGAGAATATAGGATTAGAGCCTTGGAGATCTGGCCTGAAATTACCACTCACATTGACTGTAAAATAATTGTTTTCTCTTAGTCTAATTTACCGCACAGGTAGGGGATAAAACGGAGAACCCCTGTACACTTCCCTAAACTCCCTGAGCAAGGATAGGATTAAAACCATGCTATTAAAACAAATAAATTGAAAAGTCAGGGTGCAATCCTAACCAATTTCAGGTGGCACAACTCACCCATTCCCCAGGTAGTGTGGGGAGGCTGGCACATGTCTCTGCACTGGTTTAACCCCCCACCCTGGGTCAGAAGTGCCTTATGGTATTATTGTGACACCTCTAGGTCAGCACAAGACTTGTGCTGGGACATGCCAGCCTAACTGGAGATTAGGATTGCAGCCTCTGTGGTTCATTAGGACCAATGGCGTCTAAAATATTTGCAATTTTCTCAGTAACTTTTAACAGAACTGAAGGTAGGTGAAATGTTATATTAATGCTTGAACATCCTATAAGAGGGCAGTCTCTTTATAGCTACTATCAGCAGCAGGCATCCAACAACCTTGAAAGACGATGGTATCGTGCACGGTGATGCATACACTGCCTGCAAAGCATGAAGGCCTGGGTTGGCTGTTACACAAGCAGCAAATCCCACCTCTCCATGCCACTGAATTAGTCCAATGGAAAGGCAGAGCCAATACGATTGGATCCAGCTGGTGTCGCAGAGCTGGGCTAAGGACAGGAGCTCACCCTGTCTTGTGGGGCCGATCTGGGTCTCGAACCCTGGCCTGCTGGTTAACAGGCACAGTGTCTTAACCACTTGCACCACCCACAGCCCTTAGTGTGACAAAATAAAGCACTTGTCCTCCCTGCCCTCTACTACCAACTTCCATTTTGGGGCCAGATAATTCAAGTCTCCTTTATTGGCCTTTAAAATGCAATTACTACAGAAAAGTGTACATTTAAAATAAATACTGCTAAAGAAAGAAAAGGAAATGCAAGTTTTAAAACTGTTTAGAAAATGATGGCTCTATAGCCAAAAAACTTTAAAGTAAAGCTAGGATGCATTTCTGGCACTATTCACATGGATTCATGGCAATGCTACATGATGGCCTATGAAGTCCAAAACATACAGCCCAAAGTAGCCTAAGGGCGCAATCCAGAGTAACTACGGGGAATCCTTGCTCCGGTGTAAGAACAATTTGCTCTGGATTGCAATATGAATTTCCCATAGGTTTTCACTAGGTGGTGCACTAACTACAGGTGCACGTAATGTCTCTTACGTGCACTTGAAGTTACTCTGGATTGTAGGGTAAGTGACTCTCCAGAGACTTTAGGTAGGCAAATAAGAGACATAGATGTTGCTTTTAGCTATTATTCCTGTCAAGGCAAAGGAAGAGAAAGCAAGATCCTGGCAGCAAACACCATACAAAGATGGTGTTGCCAGTGGTTTCTTGAACCACCTCATTATAAAGCACTTCTTGAAGGGTTACACCACATAAGGACTAAGAGGAATGTGTTTGGCAAGAATCTTGCAACATAGATGTCTATATCCTAAAGTGAAATTAAGCCCCTTGCTCTGGGGCTAATTTGCATCTGGAAAGTTAAGATGACTTTCCATAAAATAACACTAGAGGGTGACGTAACTGCGTGGATCCATAACTGCTATGGATTTAGCCCAAAAGGACTTTAACTTGAATACAAATCCAACCTTGTTATATACTTTTTTATATGTGGATTTGACTCAACATGAATGGCCACTACAAATCACAGTTTTAAAAACTGCTTTTCTGTGGTTGTAGAGAGGCAGTCATGCAAGCAATCATTCCATTCTTCAGCTAAGCCAGGCAAAGTATACTTTGAATATACTTTGTATATATAAGTATATATAAGTATACTTTGAATATACTTTGAATGAAAAACTTTCATTTCTAATTGTTACTGCCTTTCAGTAAGAAAAGCTGTTTTTTTAAACCCCTTTTAAAGGGATTGACTTTATAATATTTTAAAACTGATTTTATTTAACACAGTTTTTTTGTATCAGCAGAGAGTCTCAGAATCAAAACCATACAGCTACTGAGGCACAACCTTATTCCATTAGCAGCAATGGAGGAATAAGAAACCTGGAAGTGAGTCTTTAAATCTAATTTCCTATTGGTTTTTTTTAATCCATGGGAGTTCTGGAATGGAATTCTAGATAAGAAGGAATATGTGTTCAGAGATTACAGGAGAAAGGAACACAGAACTAAATATAATATGAAGACAGACATGGGAGATAAGATGGCAAGAAAAAAGGGGGAAAAAAACAGATGTGAGGAGGGGGTTATCAGAAACCCCAAAGAAAATGCTCCAGGGAACCTCGGAGGAGATGATAACTGTGGTCTCTGATGTTTGTACACATACTTTACACCATGGCCCAGTGAGCTGCTACATGGATTCCATTCCAACAGTGGAAGTGACTTCTGCTGTTGTGAAATAGCTGACTAGAGCGTACCCAGTACTCCATCAATAGCCATTCAGCAAGTGTCACTACAGGAAGTAGAAGTGTTGAAGTCTTGGTACTGAATGACATAAGGCAGTGATGGGGCGGACTGAAGAATGAGACAGGGAGGCTGCAGGAGGGGGTAGTGGCCATGTCATTCACCAGATCTTTTTTGAAGCTACCCACCCCTTTCATCTCCTCAGACATAAACTAAAGCAAGGTGGTGTCATCTGAGGAGATCTTATCCTGGGAGCCTATCAGGAGATATGTTCAGCCAATTCTTATTCTATACTGGGGTGAAGTTCCTGGAAAACCCAAACAATACTGAATCAGCAGATGCAGAGTCATTGGCAGCTAACCTGCCAACAGCAATAACTTCAGGATAGACATCACAAAGGTCATTTTCTACTAATTTTACTTGTTTTTGGCAGGTAAAAGTAATTGTGGTTTTACCTTCAGAAATATACTTTAATTGCTTCATTTTTACAGTATTTCACTGCTACTTAAAAACACAAAATACTGATTTCATGGTTGCGCAGCTTCAATTTAACTAATTGTCTTGCATGCCCAAAATTAAACAGCCTAAATAGTGTGAAAGACAACCAATGCAGTGGAATCCTGACAAATTAGAAGCAATGTCTAAGAGCTCCCTGTCACAAAACATGCATATCAAAAAATGTGTAGCTGAAATGGAGGTGACCAAGAGAGAAGGTTATGCTTTCTTGATTGACCTTCAAAAAGAAAATATTTAAATGGATTGGATGACTTTGTACGTTTTATTACTAATTAGGCAATTACAATTGCATTTAAGAAGTGAAAACTGCAGGCTTCAGAGATACAGTGTTATAAATGCACATTTTAAATAACTCCCCATATTTCAAGACATTCAAATTTAATCAAGTGAGGAATGCTAACTAGGTGTGATTATGTTGCAGCCATGCATATTGTGAGTATCTGGGGGGGGGGGAGGGATGCACAGTTCAACAGCCTGTCTGATTCAGATGAATGAGACTCAGTTGTGAAATGGTGCTAGTAAATACTTACCAATCACTGTAACAAATTGGTGGTTAATACAAATTGGATAAATCATCAATTAAAAAAGATCTAAAAGTATGTTTTACTTCATCCTATGGATCTTTTAGATATTGATCTTTCTAAGGTTAGTACAAAGCTACCATGAAAATTACAAAGTTTCATACCTCAACTGCAAAAATGCAGGCCACTGTTCATCACATTTTGTGCCCATCCTTCCTAGAATGAGTTTACTGTAGGATATCCACTAAGAATACTCTACATTAAGGATACTTAAATAAGTATCCACTAAGGATACTCTACATTAAGGATACTTAAATAAGTATCCACTAAGGATACTCTACATTAAGGATACTTGAAAAACTTAGATTGGAAATATTTTGTCCCCCTGCCATGAGTTTCACTGACTTAGTATATAGCAAACATCCAAAATAAAACACTGGCAGCACAATCCAGAGCAACTAATTTGTCCACATAAGAGCCCTTGGGTTGCCCTATCTATCACTAGGGTGGAGCAACTGCAGATGCTCCACCCTAGTTACTCTGGAAGAGGCTTAGGGCAGAGCAAGGCAAGATAGGGTGCCCTAAGAGAGGTGGACCTGCTCTGCCCTAGCTGCTCTGCCCTAAGCAGTTCAGGAGAGGTATGTTGAGGGCATGTTTAGCATTGCCTAGGGCAGAGCAGTTACTCTGTATCCAAAGCCTGTTTCCAAGGCAGAAATGCCCTCTTCCAGCCCTCAGAGTTATACCACCTCAGGAGCAGGTATAGTAATGAGTAGACCCATAGGGGTCCATGATAAGGCCTGAGTAAGAATGGCAGTGTTGACCAAAAATCTGAGTTCTTGGCCATCCTAGCTGCAACCCCTGCCTCTCAACCTCAGGATATGGAACAACTACGGCAGCCCACTAACCTGGGAATACAGCAGGCCACTCCAAACATCCACCCTCCACTAGAGGAACTGCAGCTGTAATTGGTTGTCAGGAACTTCTGGGCTTTCTTATAAGACAGACACCACAGCTGTTCCTTGTTCAGTATGATCTGAGGGGGGGTCTCCTCAGGAGCAAGTCCTCCCCATGTGTCAATTACTTAGCATGCTCTGGAGCAGTTAGGGCAGCCCAGGCTTCCTGACTCTCTGGATGCAGCATAACTTTCTGCTCTGGATACAGAATAGTTAGGAGAGAGCAGTTAGGGCAGAGCAGGCTGAATTTGCTCTGGATTGTGCCCTATGTCTACATCTTAAAACCGCTCCACAACAATAGTGCGTAAGGCATTAGATGGGTGTAGCTTACAAACATTTCAATCAGTGACCAACCACTTGTATGACAGCAGTTGCCTTCCCTTCTCAACCCCACGATGTACCTTTCAAATTTCACGTGTAGTGGTTGCCATTTCCTCTTTGGAAGCTACAATGCAATCATTTGAGGATCTTGATCACTGAAGTGGAACTGCTGAACTCTTGCTGAACTTTCTGCTTACTTTCTGATTGTCCTGCTGAGTGTGATTCTTTGATCTCTGAGACCAGCAGAAGAGAGATATGTGCATAACAGCAGCAAGAGTACACACTGCTTCTGCAATCCTGGAGATCAAAAGATCATGCTCAGCATGAGATAAGCAGGTGTTCGGGTGTTGGACATTCAAAGGATCACACTACAGCTTTTGATGAGGAAAAGGCAAATTCTGCAGGGGACTTAAAAAAGAGCATAGGTTTCAAGAGGGGAAGGACTGTGCTGCTGTTCCCTTTGCTTAATGACAGATTCACTTAACAACGAGGAATACATCTGTCACATGTTGCATACTTGTTAAAATACACCATTTATCAATATCATCATCATCATAACCTTTATTGGCATTAGTAATAATAAGGATAAACAATAACAGACTATAAGGAAAGAACAAGAATTAACAAAATTTATGCCTAAGTAGGAGAAGGTTAGGAGTTACAACTGGCACGGGAGACTGCTAACAAAAAAACCGCCACAAGGTTTGTAATAGAGGAAGAGAAATTGCTCAGAAGAACTGGTAAGGGATCAAACAGAGAGGGAGGAAGGGATGAGAGAAAGGGGGCAAGAAGAGTGGATCTGAGAACAAGGTGGGAGGGACAGCGGAGTAAGATGTGGTCAATAGAGTCAGGTTCAATTGAGCAAAAGGAACAAAGTCTGTTCTGCCGTGGTGTATTAGTAAATATCCCTGAATGGTAGGCTGAAGGAAAAATATTTAGCCTAGCAAGTAGAAAAGCCCACCTTTTGTTGGAATCAGTCAAATGGAAGAGATAGCTTGCTGGATGGCCAAATAAGGGAAGTAAACCAAAAAAGGAGGGGGCATTTATCAATATATCTGTATGTTTGTACAGTTTGAATTTACTGTACTTATTCTAATTAACCTGATATGCAGATGTCCAACCTACAAACATCTGATTTATGAACTGCTTTTGAAGCAGGCATGGCTTTTAATATATCAGCTAAACAAAAAAATGGAAGCTGCCTGGCATACAATGCCCAGACACCTGATATCACATGACACTGTGTCAGATGACATCACTTCCAGGACATTTGCTGCTGCTGCTTTACACCCCCATGCCTTCTTCTGTGGAAGCTGTCTTTGAAGGAGAGCCACCACAAGAAAAGGAACTGGAGTGAAAACCACCAGTGCCTCTTTCTCCCCTAGAGAGAATCCAAAGCTATTGTCTTGTACTGCCTGGCAGTCACTTCCAGGTTCTCATCAAAGGTGGGATGTTCACTGAAGTGGCTTCACACTTCTTATTAATTTTGTGTGGAGATCACTCTTCAAAGGGCAGCCTACATCGGAGCAGGAACAACAATACAAAGCCACTAGTAACTAGGGTGGAGCCTGAGGGGCAGACAGGTGTCTCCCACTGGTGTAGCACCTAAACCAGGTGTCCCTCAGGGTCCTCTCTAGTTATGGCTTTTGTCATACAACTAAGCAAACTTAAGTGTGACAAACTGATATATGTGAAATTTACGGAAAAGTGTATGAAAATGTGCTTCAGGAGAAATCAGTTTGAGTACCTAAAAGAACTTCCTTTTCAGTGGAGAAAAAGATACAGCTATGCCAAGTGCTAAGGCAATGTCCATATATTCAGCTTATTGATGCCACTATGTTCTAATCTAGACATAAAGAGCGAGATCAGATGATAGTTTCCCCTTGATCTGGCACATTGCATGGAGAAAAGTATGCACATCTTATTCAGTAGGCTGTTCCTACTTGCATTAACTCCAGAAATTCCTGTGCAGCTGGTATGTCTGAATATAATCCAAGCAAGGAAAATTAAATATGCATGAGCCAAAATTATGAGAAAATGATTCAGGGTACAATCCTAACCAATTTAGGCCACCACAAGTCACCCATTTCTCTGTTCCCATTGTGGTGTTGGGAGGCTTGTGCAAGTCTATGCACAAGCCTCCCCAGACCCCAGGCCAGGTCTGTGCACCCCCAGGCCAGCATGGAATGTGCCAGCCTAACTGGAGATTAGGATTTCAGTCTCAGTCATATTATCATTGTGGCCCATCCCCAGCATGCAAAAATAGAATTTGTAATAAATAGCAATTTATTCTTAAGAGAAGATGTGTGGGTTGCTGCTTTTGTTGCCAGCTGCAGGCAGTCCTTTCTTCACCATGATTGGTGGTCTGTGACAAAAGTGAGAGATGGTCTTGCAAGTCAGAGGTCTCCTAAGTATTACCATATTGGGAGGATAACTGACTGCCCTTACTAAAGTGTCAACTGTAGCTGAGGTCTGTTCTCCACCTTCTCTGGTGATCCATGGGAGAGCACTCACTCAGCAGATGCTGGAAATGATTTAAAATCCTTTTCCTGAGACCACTTCACAGTTCATGTGAACCACCTTGTGGTTCATATATCACAGCTTGGGAATTCCCTGAAACCTGTTCCTTCAGTAGGGAACAGGGAATCTTTAGATCCCCATCTTTTCCCCTCCATTGTAATGAATTACAACATCATCAGATTGTGCACTTTTCAACCTTCTTTCCAATTCAAGCAACCCACTGTATTTGAAGTTATAGGGGAAAATAATTTCAAGGCACTAAATTCCCTTTTTGTAGGCCACCTCTTCCTATATTTTACATGTCATACTGAGTGTATCCAAAGAATTGACTACTGAAACTAGGCCTTACCTGAACAGTACTTCCTTTCACATGTTACTCAAAAGTAACAACAGCAGAAAGTAGCAGTAGCAATTTTACTCTAACAGGAATGGGGCTGAAATAAGCAGAAGAAATAGTCTAATTCTGTCATAAATGAATTACAACTTGGTTGAGGAATGATCATATGCTGATCATATGGTTGAGGAATGAGATTCATACGCTGTTTCTTTATACTGAACAGTACTCCCCCTGAAGGCATTCAGTTTTCTGGATTTCCGCATTTTCATTTTTCTGTACTTCAGATACCTATAATAGTTCTGTGATGATGGATACGAAAGAAAGAGAACAATAGTGACAGGAAAATGTATTGCATCTATTTGCAGACCGCATCAGTAAACTTTTCCAACATTCTCTTGAGGTCAGTGAAAGGGAACTACAATATAACTCTGTAGTGTATCTGTTTATGAGCAAGAGGGAAAAAAACATCATGCAGTAAGCACTAAGGATGTAATATGAGGATTACAGACAAAGAAGACACATTCCCCACTGGTAGGATGGATAAATGGAACTGTTTCTTTCTAAATAGGTTGCTTTTATAGCCTTGGTTTTATCCCTGGCACATAAAAATATTAAACTCTCCAGCTGGAAAACAAAATTTCTTAGTTTTGCCCTGCGAAATGAGGTTATAACTGGTAAGCCACTATTCCTATCCTGACTGTGGGATAGGAGAAATTCTCCCTTATTGCTCTGGGCTTTCTAAAAACCTAATTTCTAAAAAGCAACTCAGACTTTCTCAACCTAGTAGCTTGTAGCTATTAGTTTGAGGTTTTAAATAAAGGGTTAGAGCTGAAGTGAATAATCTACATAAGGGTGGTGGAGACCAGACTAGCAATTTCAGTGGCCTAGAATTCTTTTTAAATACAAAAATTGGATTGTGTATTCTATGCTCTGTCCCCACCCTTTGACCATATAGAATGTTATTGTTTGGTGTAGTTGGACTGAGATATGGAAGATCCAGTTCAAATCCATCCCTGGCCATGAAATTTCCTGGGTGTCCTTGGGTCAGTCACTCACTCACTCTCAGCCTCGCCTACCTCACATCCTCTTGTGAGGAAAACAGGACAGCTTTGTAAGCTGCTTTGGATGTTTGCTTTGGCATGGGAAAGGTGGGGTGCAAATCTCACCAAAGGTGGGGTGTCTAGATTAGAACATAGTGGCATCAATAATGTAACAATAATGTTACTATTCTTTCCCCTACTCCAAGATTATGCTTTTCAGTGACCTTTCAATCAAGAGCACATCGTACAATGTGATTCTTAATATAGGATTCCACTACATACTTTGTTATATTTGATTAAATAAACACATCAGTGAGGGCAATGTAATTAAGTATAACATCTCTATAGCATTGCTGAAAACAAATCACCAAAAAGGAAAATGCTTTGCCTTATGACACTTGAAATCAGCTGCAAAAACTGATAGATTTTAGCTCAAGTTTGTTTTAAAACAAGTCTGACTCAGATAGTTATAAAGTAAGAACCCAGTGGGATCATGCATGAAAATGGTGATCAGTGTTACTCTTATCAATACCTATCTACAAAGCCTTGACTTATGTGGATTTCTGCATGTTTCATTACAACCAAGAAGGCTGAGGGTTCTATTCTCTCTGGGGCAGAAAAGGCTGAGGAGAACTATCAACATTCAGTTCACATTTCAACTATCATTTCTGTCTCTGTGACAGATATTAGAACAGGCTTGGGGAGGGGGCAATTCTTCAGGGCAAGAGGGCAAGAGAAGAGGGAAAAGAGCAGTTGAAGAGGGCCAGTGAGGAGAGAGGAGGCAAAAGGGCAGATGAGGTGCTAGAAAGGGGGTAATTTTTTCTGATGAATATTATTATATTGTACCTCTGCAAGCAATAGCTGTGGGATGTTAGGCAGTCTCTTAGGCAGTGTTATAAATATGTATAAGTTCTTGAATGTACGTTTGCACAGTTATATACACGTTTATCCTGGACTGCAATAGCATGGCTTACTAAAACATCTTCCTGCTTAACAAAAATATTATGTGTTATTATTTCATCTACAAAACTATCAGAATATGGCATATTTGGGAAAAGGGGAGAAGTCAACAGGTGGAAAGCAAAGGAGAGCCAAGGCGCCTACCTGGCCGATGTGCCTTTGGAACTGCCATGTTTGTCACCCGTCCTCCATCCTGAGGTTTAGGAGGTGATGCAGTAAACCTGCAAATCCCCGATTCTGAAGGGGTGCTTGAGGTCAGGCTGTCTGTGTATTCATTAGTCCCTGCCGTAAGCTGCTCCGATGAGGTGTCTGATATGAAGCATTCTGTGATGGTAAATTTGGCGTGTCGCAACTGCTCTTCCATCTTGGCATGTTCGTATGCTCTTGCTAACTCTTCATACGTGGAGGAGGCACTTTCTGTGGACACCATGCTGCTTCGTGCTCGATCTAAACATCCAATGGGAAAGAGTAATTTCAATGGGGAACTCTATGCTGGCGTTTGAAGTAATGAACAGTATACACATTACAGGAATGAGTCTGTGTTTCAGCATTAGTATTTGTCTACTTTTCAGTTAGCACTTCATATCATTATACCAGGGTGATAATGGTGAAACTATGACATGTGCAAAAGATGACACATCACAACATTTTGGAAAAATTCCAGCATTCACCAATACTCAGCAACTATTCTCTCTGCTTTGAGTTGCCAAAGAAACTGAACGAACAAAAATACAAAAAAAGAAAAAGAAAAAAGAAGAGCCAGTGCACCCAAGGCCTGCTTTACCCTGATTTTGCCAACTGTACCAAATTGGGCCCTACCTCAAATAGGGCCCTACCTACCTACCCCAAGCTAAGTTAATGACACAAAATAATCAATGGGCCAGCGGTTAGCACTTCCAACACACTGCTTGCCTGCCCTGGAGTCTGCCTCAAAGACTATTAAAGTCCAGGGGGCATGTGTAAGGGTGTCCTTGGTTTCCCCCGTAACTGTCACAGTCATGTCCTCTTACCCTCACCTGTTCAATATGGTGAGGGTCAATATTGCAGATATGGCCAGCAAATGCCACTACTGCCAACCCACTGGATGTTTCCCACCTTTTACCCCATTCTTTCCCACTAAACTAAGAGAAGTAGTTGAAGAAGGAGGAGACAAACTGTTATATGACATCCAGTAAGTAAATGGAAATGGATGTGGTAAGTAAAGTACAGGGAAAACTCTGTTTCCCTTTCTCTGCCAAAGACTTAGGCACTCATAGCTAGGATGCCCACCTCCCTACCTATAGGAATTCTGTGCACAGGCTTTCTTCCTCAGGGCTTCTGTTTGAAGTGAACAGGAACAGTATGTGTTTCTCTGTTCCCTCTTTTCCTATTCATTTCAGAGAGAAGTGCATAAAGAATTGTTTCTCTTTTGTTAGTGTGTCTGTGTGTGTTTGTGTGCAGAGTTGCATTAGACATTTTCCAAATTTTTGACCCCTGAAAAGGGGCCATCACTGTACTATGGAATATCAAGAAGCCATGTGTTCCTGGATGCTTTTTTGATATGCATCAAACCAATCAGATTTTAGATGGAGATAAGAAAGAAGTTTTTCAGCAGTGGAACAGCTGCTAGCTCTCCCTCTCTTTTTAATAGAATATTGGTTTAATCATCTTCATAATCATCATGTGCATTTGTGATGTACATGAGCATAAGAGCAATAGTTATGGGCGTATGAAGAGAAACATTCTAAAACAGTTCAGCACCATGGTTATATTATTCCTGCTAAGGACCCATGCAGTATTTCCTTTTGCTACAAAGGAATATATATTTGCCCATGATATACAGGGTTTGTTGGACATTTCTTTTTTAAATACTGCAATCCTTTTTGAGTGACTTTCCTAGAGGAAAATTTTCTAGAAAAAACTGACACCTCAGACTTTAAACCATCCCATATCTGAAACAGTTTAATACTGCCACATCCTGGCCGATACAGTTTCTTGCAGCATATTCTCATACTTCAGATATCAGAAAAAAATATACAAGAAGAGGGAGCTGTCATTAAAAAAACATTTTCCCACTTCCTTAAATTCATTGCTCTCCTTGTCATAAATAGCTAGTGACTGCATAGCCCTATCTCAGATATAAAGTTCAGAACACACCTCTTAAGAGGCTAAAATTGAATTTACTAACTCATATGTACTATCTGTTTGGATTATAATGCTGTCTTTATTTTGAAGTTTAGAGAACAAGATTATACCTGTATCTTGTGATGGGCTGACACTGTAGCTGTCGCTTTCTTTATCTACAGACCCTGTAGCCCTGGGGGTGGGTAACCTCCAGTCTGTCGTTAAAGTGTGGGCTGATATTGTGGGATGGGGTCTGTTGAGAGTCCATTGACTAGCATATCTGTTGCGAGCTGTGGGCCCAGTTTTTGCATTCCTTCTTGTTGTAGGATCTGCAGTTAAAACATAGAGATCATTGATGGCACCATGTATTCAATAAGTCAGTGAAGAAATAAGGAGAGCCACTGAAAGAAGCTGAAAATATTGTGTATTTTAATGACTGAGCCTCAATATGAAAATGAAAACCAGTGTGGTTATTCAGTGTGGTTATTAGGTATTGTGGGGGTGTCTTCTTTTGATGTCCTTTTGTCATGGTAATAAGCACCTCAGGGTTAGGGTTAGGCCCTTTTTCATGGCCTCAGGATGCTTATCCCTTTCTCACGGCCTCAGGAGAGTACATCCAGTGACAGCCTGTGTCCTCCTTTTTCTTCTCACAGAGGTTTCAGAACCTAAATGGGAAGGGTGTTCTAGAAGCTCCCACTATCTCCTGCAGTGGGTTGCCTTGGATTAGTCAAGAACCCCTAAGTTCCCCTACTAACTGGGCAAGAGGAACTCTTTCAAGTGGGTATTCCTCTTTTATTTAGCAAGGGAAGAGGAACTAGCCCTCCCCACCCCAGCAATGTCTGTTACAGTGGCTCCGGCTGATGTTCTTTTGCATGTTAGATTGTGAGCTTTTTGGGGGACAGGGACCCATTAGCCACTAACTTTTTCATTTTCTTTGTAAACCACTTTGTGAACTTTTTAGTTGAAAAGAGGTATATAAGTGGTATGTAGTTAGCAGTATGTAGATAGATAGATAAGATAAAGAGATTAGATAGATAAGATAGATAAGAGATTAGACAAATAGATAGATAGATAGATAGATAGATAGATAGATAGATAGATAGATAGATAGATACTATAGTCTTTTACCCTTTTGTCAGGCCGTGCATGCTCATTGTTAGCCAGCATCAAGGCTTTTGAGCTCTGACACACCTTGCTCCTCTTCCGTCCCTCCTTTCCTCCTCCTGACACACTCAAGTGACTATGATACCAATCAAATGGTGTGATTGGTAGTGTGCAACTGTACACTTGCAACTGTAGTGCTGACAGTGTAGCCAGACCAATCATGCACTTCCTGGAGGAGATCTCAGACTGGATGGCTCCATCTCTAAAAATTACTGTGCTATACCGAGAGCTACAATATACAATTCTAAACTTTTTTTTTGCACATTTGTTGGTTCAGTTTGATTTGGTTATCTAGCTAACAACTATTTATGTTGTTGTAAGTAAAATACATCATGGGATTTTCTTATAAACAGAAACAATATAGAAATCAAGAGTTAACAAATTGTCAGTACAATACAATCTATGTCTGCTCAGAAGTTAGTTCAACTGAGTTCAGTGGTGCTTATTCCCAGGCAAGTGCTCTTAGGATTGCACTCTGTAAGCACAATCCTAACTATGTCTACTCAAAAGTAAACCTCACTGTGTTCAATAGGTCTTACTCCCAGGAAAGTATCTTTAGGATTGCAGCCTGTGTCTAATAACTTTCAATGCCCATAATCCTACATACTCTTAATTATCTGAAGAATGGGTTTATGTAGCTTTGTTAAAAATACAGTGGAACTTAAAAAGCACCAGGGAAATATTTTTCTTTTTTCTGAGAGAACTGTTAACAACAGGGAGCCACAATATTAAAAACATACATTCAAACACAAAAAGTTATTTGATTGGATTCTCTTTTATTAAAATAGCAAGCAAAGCTGTTCCTCTGTGTAACTTTGGAATAGGAAATTTAAAAAGAAGCAAGCTTATGATAAGGAGACATAGATATAAGGAGTTTTCCTTGGTTCATCCCTTCACGTTGACAGATTGACAACTTAAAAAAACTTACAAAGCCATTTAAAAATGCAAGCTGTCCTCACGCTGCTTGCTCTTTGAGACTTGGTAAAAACTAGCAGAAAAATAAAAGGACATTCAGCAATAAACATCATGTCCTGTCTTTTCTGTTGAGTGAAGACAATAGTCAGATGAGCAGCAGGCTGAAAAATGCAAAGCCTGCCCTTAATTTAACAGTATACTGCAGTTTTATGTATTGATTGTGCAATGTGTTTTGCAAAGCTCATATAATCAGTGCCAAAGTATTAGGAAATATGCCAAAAAATAGAAAACTGTACTGGATTTTTGTCACAACAAAAAAACCCACAATCTTGGAATGGTATATCTGCTTACTGTGTAAGTGCTTGTGCAATGAATTTTTAACTGTATATAATCAGAGGCAAAGTGTTTTAGAATATTTCGTAACATTAGGCAACAGTACTGAATTTTATCAAAATTCACAATTTTAGTATATTAAGGGCCCAATTCTACCCAACTTTCCAGTGCCACTGCAGCTGAAATGCACCCCATGGAAAGAGAACAAAAATTCCCTTACCTCAGTGATGCCTCCCCCCAATAGTATGAAGCACAATAGTATGTATTTTTTATAAACAGCTAATATTTTTAAATAAATTTTTTTGGCCAAATGATCTGAGTTTCAGTTATTTCCTATGGAAAAATCTGCTTTGGATTACAAGCGTTTTGGATTACAAGCATGCTTCTAGAATGAATTATGCACATAAACCACTGTACTCATTTTCATTTTAACTATACAAGAGTTGAAATGGTACTCTTACTTGTACCTACTACTCATTGGTACTTACTTGTACCTGGTCGGGCATCAGAAACATCCACTAGTGGTCCAGTGGCCTGTGATACAGATTGGTAATGAACTGTATGAGTGACAGTCAGAGATTTCTGTTTTGATGTCTCTCCAAAATCAGCATCAGTTAACAAGACTGTAGATCTATCATCTGCAGGAAAGAAAAGGATCAAGGAAAATATTATGATCGTGTTATGGTCATGTGACTGTTTCTAAGACTAATTAATACTGCTTGTATGTCCTTCAGTACTGTTTTAAATGATAGCATACAACTTCATTTCTTTAATAACTTTACAAATGAGTTTTGATTTTGCTTTTGTCTAAAGTCTGCTAATAAACGTGACTTTTATGTTCCTTACAACTACCTGTAGGAAAAGTCTCTTATTAAGTGAGAAAAATACCCCTCCTTCTTCAGCTTCACCTGAGCCAACCCAAATATTATGACTATTTATATAAAACTGAAAGATCACTAACTGACTAACCCACTCATCAAAGCACAAGGTGAATGGTGCACTGTGAGGTGGGAGGAATGGTACACCAGAGGGGATTGGTGAACTGGCAGGGGGAATAGTGCACCACTTTACTCTTGCAAGGGCTGGTAAATTTCTATCTATCTATCTACAGTATTTATATACCGCTTTTCAACTAACAAGTTCACAAAGCGGTTTACAAAGAAAATGGAAAAATAATAATAGCTAATTAATAGCTAATGGGTCCCTGTCCCAAAAGGGCTCACAATCTAAAATGCAAAAAAAGTATATAAAATGAGTATATAAAATGAGTATATAAAATGTAGTATATAAAATGTAGTATATTTCACTAGTATATAAAATGAAACTCAGTGACAAGTCTAATTGCACCAGTTCAAGTAACGATGTTCAGAACTAAATGTGGATAGGTTTACAACAATTATTCTTACTTCTGTTCCTCATGGATCTATTGTAAGACAGGTTTATTAAAAACTAGAAATGCATATGAAATTTTCCCCATGCAAATTTCTCTCTGGATTTTGCCATACCAAATTACTTGAACTTATCGGCACAGTGATTATTGTTTCCAATAGCTCCACATTTAACTTTTTTATTTCTAGATTATGCTTGGTCTGTTACACATGAACCATATTATGAACGAAACTGAAAACTAGCATTTTTTAAGGACCATTATGACCCACCCTCTTGATATGTAAACAGGAAACATGGAAACAGAGGGGATGCAGAGCAATCCTAAATGGCTCTGGAAACATTTCCTTCTTACTCAAGGGAACGCTGCAGCAGCCCAAATCTGACTTGATGGCACAGATCAGAGCAGAATGGGGAAGCCTGGAGCCACTCCATGCTGCCTGGTAATGGTGCTAAGATCCAGCATTACTGCTGGGTCCTGGCTTTGTCTCCCAATCTTCGTCCACTCACTCGTGTCAAAATACATAAAGCAGAACTCTGAAAATGTTAAACAATTAGGATGGGGCTTTTCTAGCCCAGAAGAAATTAATGATGAGCCATCCACTGATATGAAGCTTGTGCAAATAAGAAATGTCCATGCATAGTACAGTCTGGTTTTATAGATTTAATTTTCTCCCATGTTGCAGCAATCATTTCTGAATATTCCTAATAGTGATAAAACTACAGGGGATTCCTGCACAAATATACAGTTTTAAAATATATTTCCAGAAAGACTGCCAACACTGAGATAATCCAGGGCTTCTATTTTTTTTCTATCGAGGAGAACATTAATATGAACCACCCTGCATAACAGTGCCAGACATAATTTTGCCCAAAAAAGGCCTGAGTGAGATGAACAAAATGCTCTGACCCTGGCAAAAAGACATGCTGGGTAAAGAGCTATGTGGAAGTTTGCCAAAGGTCTGCCCAAGTGCTACAACTTGGACTTGACAGCCTGTTACAGGGCACTTCTCCCTTTGCAGCAGCTGAGGAGACAACAACATTTATACTACAAACTCCACTGCCCAGGGGTGATAATGCAATAGTAAAAAAATCTCCTCAGAGATCAAACTGGCAGAAGGGGAAGTGAATTTAGGAACATTAAGGAAAACACTAGGAACAAAATGCAAGTTTAGCCATATTTATGATGAGCCCATTTTGCATTCAGCGTTTTCTGTTCCTGCTGGATGTATTGACTCAACCTTTATGAAAATCTGGCTATATAAGGCTATATAAGCAAAATGATCAGGCTCTGGGTATCCTGAAATTCCCCCATACACTATCCCCCCATGGTGCATCAACCCCCCCATGCGCAACATCCCCCATGCGCATCAACCCCCATGCGCATCTATTCCCCATGTGCAACAACCCCCCATGTGCATCATTCCCTCCATGCGCAACAATCCGATGTGCATCATTCCCCCATGTGCATTATCCCCCCATGCACAGCATCCTCCCCAGTGCAACCCCTCCCTCCAAACAACATCCCCCATCCCCCCACACTGCACCAGGCACTGAGCCTCAAATTGACTGGAGGTTGGTCAGTCTTCCATGTTAGGTTTAGGACAAAAACACGTTGCACCTCTTTTCAGCCCCTTAAGGGTTAAATTTCTGCATATCGGTTCTTGGTGGGTGTTCATGTGACAGAAAGAACACCTTCCCCAAATTTCATGCTTCTAGGTCCGAGGGGTAGGGGCAGAGCTTCCCTCAGTCACCGATTCTTCAATGCAAAGTATAGGGAGGAAAACGCATTGGGCCCCTTTTCACCCCCTTCCAGATGGAATTTCCCAGAACTGGTTCTTACTGCACCCCTTGGTCACAGAAGGAACACCCAACCCAAATTTCAAGCCCAGCGGTTTTGGCAGGGCGTTGATGAGTCAGTGAGTGAATCAGTCAGTCAGTGACTTTTCTCTTTTACATATATAGCCCTTACGGGGCTGAAAAAGGGTGCAATGTGTTTTTGTCCTATACTTAACATGGAAGACTGACCAACCTCCAGCCAATTTGGTGCTCGGTGCCTGGTGCACTGGGGGGGGAATGTTCTGAGGAAGAGGTTGCACTGGAGAGGATGCTGCGCATGGGGGGGTCTTGTGCATGGGGAAACGTGCATGGGAAGATGCGCATGGGAGGATGATGCATATTTGGGGGTCATGCACATGGGGGTTGGTGTACATGGAGGGATGTTGCGCATGTGGGTTAGTGTGCATGGAGGATGTTGCGCATGGAGGGATGATGCGCCTGCGGTACTGATGTGCAAGGGGTACTGATGCACATGGGGGATGTTGAGCATGGGGGATGTTGAGCATGGGAGATTGATGCGCATCGGGTGGATGAAGATGGGGGAAGTTGCACATGGAGGTGGATGTACATAGGGTGTTCATGTGCGTGGGGGATTGATGCGCAGTGGGGGGATAGCATACGCAAAAAATTTTACTCCTGCAATGTGGGTATGCTTTTCGCTATTACTCGTGTGTGTGTGTGTGTGTGTGTGTGTGTGTGTGTGTGTGTGTGTGCGTGCATCATATATATATATAAATCATTGGCATCCTTCAGTCTCGAAAAACTATGGTATCGTGCTCTGATTGGAGGTCCTGAAACAGCATCTAGTGTGGCTAAAAAGGCCAAATCGAGAATGGCAATCCCTTCCACACTGAGGACAAATAAATTCCGTCCCCTGCCCAGGCCCCAGGTTTCACTGCTTTCAGGTCTGTCTCTTTGCTTTAGCCTGCCGAACAAGTGTCTCTTCCAGTTGGAGAAGGCCATGCTGGGTCTTTTTTGCCTCCACACTGAACGACCGGAGGTCAAGGTTTCCCAGCTGTTGATGTCCATTCCGAAGGCCTTTAGATCCCTCTTGCAGATGTCCTTGTATCGCAGATGTGGTCTCCCTCTAGGGCGCTTTCCCTGCACTAATTCTCCATATAAGAGATCTTTTGGAATCCGACCATCAGCCATTCTCACGACATGCCCAAGCCAGTGTAGACACCGCTGTTTCAGAAGTGTGAACATGCTAGAGATTCCAGCACGTTCCAAGACTGCATCATTTGAGACTTTGTCATGCCAGGAGATGTCAAGAATACATCGGAGACAGCACATATGGAAGGTGTTCAGCTTTCTCTCCTGCCATGCATAAAGGGTCCAAGACTCGCTGCAGTACAAGAGTGTGCTCAGGACGCAAGCTCTATAGACCTGGATCTTTGTATGTTCCGTCAGCTTCTTATTAAGCCATACTCTCCTTGTAAGCCTGGAGAAAGTGGTAGCTGCTTTACCAATACGTTTGTTCAGCTCAGAGTCTAAGGAGAGAGTGTCAGAGATAGTTGAGCCAAGGGACACAAAGTCATGGACAACCTCCAGTTCATGTTCAGAGACTGTGATACAGGGAGGTGGATCCACACCCTGACCCATGACTTGTGTTTTCTTCAAGCTGATTGTTAGTCCAAAGTCTTGGCAGGCTTTGCTAAAACGGTCCATAAGTTGTTGAAGGTCTTTGGCAGAGTGAGCAGTAACAGCAGCGTCATCGGCGAAGAGGAACTCCCGCAAGCATTTCAGCTGGACTGTGGACTTTGCTCTTAGTCTGGAAGGATTGTAGAGTTTCCCATCTGATCTGGTCCGGAGATAGACTCCCTCTGATGCATTTCCAAAGGCATGCTTCAGCATGACTGCAAAAAAGATCCCAAATAAAGTTGGTGCGAGGACGCAGCCCTGCTTCACTCCACTTCGGATGTCAAAGGAATCTGATGTTAAGCCATCAAAAACTACAGTGCTCTTCTTGTCATTGTGAAAGGACCTGATGATGCTGAGGAGCTTAGGTGGGCATCCAAACTTGGGGAGGATTTTAAAAAAGCCGTCCCTACTAACCAAATCAAAAGCCTTTGTAAGATCTATGAAGGCTACAAAGAGTGGCTGTCTTTGTTCCCTACATTTCTCTTGCAACTGTCGAAGGGAAAATACCATATCAGTGGTGGACCTGTTGGCTCAAAATCCACACTGTGATTCAGGATAGATTCTCTCTGCAAGCACCTGAAGCCTCTTCAGTATGACTCGGGCAAGCAGCTTCCCTACAACACTAAGAAGAGAGATGCCACGGTAGTTGTTGCAGTCACCCCTGTCACCCTTGTTCTTGTACGGTGTGACGATATTAGCGTCCTTCATGTCCTATGGTACTCCACCTTCCCTCCAACAAAGGCAGAATATCTTGTACAGTTCAGTGGAAATGGTCCCTCTACAGCACCTCAGAACTTCAGCAGGGATGTTATCTTTCCCGGGTGCCTTGCCAGAAGCAAGAGAATCCAGGGCTTCGTTTAGTTCTTCTAAAGTTGGTTCACTGTCGAGCTCCTCCAAGACAGGCAGGCACTCAATGTTGTTTAATGCTTCTTCAGTTACTGCATTTTCTCTGGAGTATAGCTCAGAGTAGTGCTGCACCCAGCGTGCCATCTGCTGTGCTCTGTCCTGGATGACCTCACCTGTAGCGGACTTAAGTGGGGCAGATTTCCTCAGGCCTAAGGCCTGGACCTAAGGCCTGCTTGATGCCATCGTACATCCCCTTGATGTTGCTTGTGTCAGCTGCTACCTGGATCTGAGAGCAAAGCTGCAGCCAATAATTGTTAGCATATCTCCTGGCAATCTGTTGGACTTTGCTACGGGTGGCTCGCAGGGCTTGAAGGTCCTGCGATATATATAAATATATATAAATTGTTTTCTCACCCTCCGTGGGTGGTGTATGTATATTATCCTCAATCTCGGGTCCTCTACCAGAGGCCTGGGAGTTTGAGGGTCCTGCGCAGTATCTTAGCTGTTCCTAGCAATGCACTTTTCTGGATCGAGTGTTCTGATGTACTTCCTGGAATCTGTTGGAGCCATTCTTCAAGCTTGGATGTCACAGCCCCTAGTGCTCCAATCACTATTGGGATCACATTCACCTTCACTTGCCACATGTTTTCTAATTCCTCCTTCAAACCCTGACACTTTCCCACCTTTTTATGCTCTTTTTCCCTGATGTTGCTGTTACTTGGTATCGCTACATCTATCATCAGGGCTGTCTTCTGGGCCTCATCTACCACCACAATGTCTGGCTGGTTAGCCAGTATCTTCTTGTCTGTCTGGATATGGAAGTCCCACAGGACCTTAGCCCTGTCATTCTATATATATATATATGCGAAGCATGAAAGCTTGGGTTGGATTGTTATGGAGGAAAGGCTGTTACCCAAACAGCAAATCCCCCTCTCCACGCCACTGAAATAGTCCAATGGAAAGGCAGAGCCAATACGATTGGATCCAGCTGGTGTTGCAGAGCTGGACTAATGACAGGAGCTCACCCTGTCTTGTGGGGCCAACCCGGGTCTCGAACCCTGGCCTGCTGGTTAACAGGCACAGCGTCTTAACCACTTGCGCCACCCACAGCCCATATATATATAAAGCTGAAAGTGTCATGAAAACGAAGAGAAAACAGAATTGCTTTTGATAGGTTTTTCTACTTCTGTGCTATAAAAAACAGAACAAAATGCCAAGATCCCCTTACATAAAACAACCTAAGCAGTGCATTGAAGGGCTTACCAATGGTCTCCATAGTGTCCCTCTCTTCAATCAAAAGTTGAGCTCTGGGAATATCTATGTGCATTCTCAAAGTCTGCTGCTGCTTGTTCAGTGTGTCTGATGTCCTTGTATTCTTGCTAGGAATTAGAAAAAAAACACAGCAAGGAACACAAAATCCATTAGAACAAACAACTAAATACAGAAATATCCTAAACATCATATAGAACAAAATAATTTAAGATTCCTTTAGGGCACAATCCAGAGCAACTGTAGTGAGGAGAGTCCTAGCTGGGCTGCCCCAACAATACTGTATCCAGACTAGAGAGTTATGCTGCATTCAGAGAAGCCTGGGCTGTCCTCGCTGCTCCAGAGCATGCTCAGTTGGCACCAATTATGTGACAGCTGGGGAGACCCCCACTCAGATCACACTGAACAAGGAACAGCTGTGGTGCCTGCCTTAGAAGGAAGCCCAGAAGTTCCTGACAACCAGTAACAGCTGCAGTATGAGACTCCAGTAAAGCAATACCTCTCCTGGAGGGGGGATGCTTGGAGTGGTCTGCTGTATCCTGAGTTGAGTGGGCTGCCATAGTTGTTCCATATCTTGAGGTTGAGAGGCAGGGGCTGTAGATAGGCTGGCCAAGAACTCAGATTTTTGGTCAACACTGCCTTATCATGGACCCCTATGGGTCTACTCATTACAATACCTGTTCCTGAGGTGGTATAACTCTTAAGGAGCTGGAAGAAGGCATTTCTGCCCTGGAAACAGGCTCTGGATACTGAGTTACTGCTTTGCCCTCAGCAATGCTAAAAATGCCCTCAACATGCCTCTCCTGAACTGCCTAGGCTGCCCCAGTTAGGGAATCCAGGTCCACCTGTCTTGGGGCAGCCTATGTTACCTTAGGCTGCCCCACACCTTTTCCAGAGTAACCAGTGTAAGCATCTTGCAACTGGGTCAGCCCAGTGCGAGATAGGGTAATAATGCAAGTGCACTTCTGGATTATGCCCTTAGCCTCCTACCTGTGCCACAAACTAATCTTGTTTTTGAGTTCTTTCAAGCACTAAAGGTGGGAGGACAGAATGTCAAAAAAAAAAAAATATGAGCACCATCACTGATTCCAAAGTCTTCTCTAAATTATTTGGGAAGAATGCAATTTTATGACAGCAGTTAATGAAACAGCTATTTTTTCACAGCCTTCATTTCTCAAAGACTGAACTAACAATACCCTCAAGTCATTCAGATGGAAGGCTGCTATATTTGCATTGTATTTCTCACTATACACAGGCATTGATTTAAATATTGATCAACACAGAAATGAGACATTTTAAAAGTGTTCCTTATTCAAGCTTCTGTATGGATTGTGATAATTGCATTAGGCTTGCTGTTCTCCAGTAACACACTTTGCTTTTTGTTCTGTTGACACTGCAGTATGTAAAAAAATTAGCAATCTAATCACAATTCCTGTGTTCACCCCTAGTGACTGATACACAGCATTTTGAAAGAGACATACAAAACAGTGTATTATTACTGAAGCCATTATTTTCTAAATTTTTAAAATTTGTCTCTAGGAACATTACCACTTGGAATGAGCTATCAACTAAGTGTAAAAATATATACAGGCAGTAAAAATGGTCGCTAGCCCGCAGCAGATATAGAATATGCAGCAAATACGGTATGAATAAAGATAAAATATTTGAGTACAGCTAGAGTCTTGGAATCTGCTGATTTGGTATCCACTGATTTGACTTGCCACAGATAACAACATCAGTGGGGCCTTTAAATGCCATGCATTTAAAGAAAAAAAGCATCATACTCCAATTTCCCTTCTTTATCCTATTAAATAATCACAATTTCATTCCATTGCATTATTTTCCCCATCTAGTGGCTTAATATGATATAGGGCACAATCCAGAGTAACTACGGGGAGTCCTTGCTCCGGTGTAAGAACAATTTGCTGTGGATTGTAGTATGAATTTCCCATAGGTTTTCATTAGATGGTGCAGTAGCTACGGGTACACGTAATGTCTCTTACGTGCTCCCGTAGTTACTCTGGATTGTAGGGATAGTGTCTATATCAATGCATTCTTGGGCAACAGTGGAAGACCAATTAACCTGGAAGTGAGTCTTTAAAGATATTTTTCCACTGACTGGTATCCACTGATTTTAGTTGTAGTTCCATTTCGTTGACTGCATTCTTAAAGCAAACTCAGCCTAGTCACTGTATTCAATCTCTGTTAGGAACATCTTCCTTGCAGAGATGGAAGCCAGGTATTGCCAATATGTAGGACCTCTTCTATTTTTTTTGTGTGTGTGTGTGTTTGTGGGGGGGCGAGTAATATTTCTTTTGCCTGTGACACAGCTGAGTTAGCTTTAAGAACGCAGTCAGCAAAACTGAACTACAACTACAAACTCCTGCTTGTACTACTGGGTACTGTTTCTTAACTCCTGTTTTTGGCTTTCTCTAGTAATGTGTCCTCTCTAGGCTTGTTTCCCTGATAAAGTATTGAAAAGGGTTAAATAACAAAACATATTTTTATATATTTTTATATATAACAACATGGACTTTTTATAACAACATGGATTTTAACCTTGATGCAATCATGGTCTTCCCATCCAGATATAATAAATGGATAATTGCTAGCCATAAAAACCTAAGCATCAAACTGTTCCTGGCATTCAGATATTATTATCTCTCTCTTGGTCTTTTCATAAGGCATTTTGGTGTAACATTTTAATCCTCATAATCAAGATGAGCAGTGTGAGTATATGCCTGATATACATGCCTATGTGCGCATTGCTCACAAATCACTGTGTACAAGTACAACCTAACATAATGTTCATAAGCCTCACTCTAATAAGACTTCAACACCATCAGAGGAGGGAGAAACTAGCTCAGGTGAGGGACATGGCAGAAGAGATTCAGGGCCAAATACTATCCAGTTTACCAACATTGGTGCAGCCATTCCAACATGGCATGTGCTGCATCCTGCAGTGGGGAGAGTGCAGACATGATGCCTCCCCAGGTAAAGTATGTTTGTTCCCTTTCCTTGTGACTGTACCACCAATGGAAAACTGGATAGGACTGATCCCTCAGGCTCCAATTCTGTGCACACTTACCTGGAAGTATGCCTCATTGAACATAATGGGACTTACTTCTGAGCAGAAACTCCAGGGATTGAGCAATCAGTGTATTAAATTTCTGTGGTTGCTCAAGATCAGTTCAGTCGCTAACAACAATGCAGCAATTGAAGCTAATAGAAAGCTTAAATCTGTCCTGCCCCATTTCTTTCCCCGTTTGTTACAATGTAGGAATAACTTTGTCAATCAAGGCACTCCAGGAGGAATATGAAGTGGCTTTGTGACTGGTCTTTAACCACAATAATTTATAGCACAAACTGATGCCTATATGTTTTGTGTCACATAATAGCTTTGGGGTGATCTGGATCAACTGTACATTGTATGGAACACAGAATAATCTGGAAACCATTTTTCTAATTATTGAAAAATTTTGCCCAATCTTGCTATCCATCAAGAGCGATCAGGCAAATTCTGCATGCTATACTTACCTCATAAGCATTTCAGCAAGACTTTTTGCATCTAGGAGAAAAAACCAACAGCAACAGGAAAAATATTAGTACTGGATAAAACCTAACTAGTATTTATTCACATGTATTATGATTTTTCTAACATTACTGTACATTCAAACAATTTTTTTTCCATTTTTCCCTGACAGATAAAATAATGGATTTATATTAATAATATTTTTGCTGAAAATACAGTCCATTTCTTTGAAATGAATGAAATTAGAATTGTACTCTTCTCTGAGGAGTTCACAGTCCACTACAGGAAAAACGGGATGACAACTATACAGCGCCTTTTAGCTATTGATCTATAACATAATGGAAATTTCCTATCACTTCAGCCATTTTTGAGTTTTGTTGTGAAGCTTTGATTCAGCTAAACTTAAAGAGTTGTGCTGTATCCAGGGGTTGAGAAGCAGGAATGGTGCTTAAGCCGGCCTAGGACTTAGAATGTTTTCTTTTGCTTCCATTTTTATTCTGGCTTATCCTGAGCCCCAATAGGTCTACTCAGATTTATGCCTGCTTCTGAGGTGGCCTAAGCCAGAGGGGTGGAAGGGGGCATGTCTGCCCTGGAAACAGGGTCTGGATACTTGCCTAACTGTACTGTTCCAGGCCATGCCAAACATGCCCGGCACATCCCTGCTGTTCTGCCTAGGCTAGCACTGCTTGGCCCGCGCAGGTCCATCCGTTTTGCCCTAGCCAAAGGTGTACTTATGCCACCCAGCTAGGCTGGCCTATCTGGCATTAGGTTGGTACAGTGCCACATAGGCTGGCCTAAGTGCACTTCAGGATTGTGTCCTTAATCAATTTTAGATATTTTCAATATTTTATACTATATTTCCTATAATATTATCCTGGAACAAATTTAGGGTAATCAGTACAAACTGTGTAAACTGAATCATGGGATTGCAATGTTAGTGCAGGTTAATTTGTTTTATTTTTATCTTTTGTATTTTCTTTAGTATTTTGTATTATATTACAATATTGTAATCATTTTATATGAATATGAACTTGTTTGAGTTTGCATTATTCTTATGGGAAAATTTGCTTTGATATACAAGTGTTTTGGATTACAAGCATGCTTCTGGAATGAATTATGCTCATAAACCAAGGCACCACTGTACTTCTTCCATTTTTCCCAGTAACAGAAGTTCAAAAGCGTAGTCCTTCTGAACTTAGAGAGATCAAGTAGCTACCATGATGCAGACATGATGTATTTATCTTCAATGAATTCTTCTAAACCTTTTTTTTCAAAGCCTCATCTGTATTGCCACCTGTGCAGTACATTCAAGGGAGGTCACATCTGTGAGCATCAACTGATAAGATTTGCAGCCATACGTTCAAACAAATCTTGTAGTTTATCTGTGGAAAAATGCCATTCTACCCTTTCCAATGTAACTGACAATCACCCTTTGGTTGTCCTTGTGTCCACATGTATCCCAGCAGCACTTGTCTGCAAAATGGGGCAGGAATTTCTCTCTAAGTCTTTGCCCTTCCTGCACCTCTGTGGCCCCCAATTATACCTGCTTATGATTACAAATAACATCTTTGTAATGAGTACCTCCACATTTATAGCATGTTTATAACAAGTGGTGAACATCCCCACTTTTATTTCTAGAAAAAAGAACTGCTAGTTCTTAATATCCTTCTTTTCTTTTTATTGCTCCCGGTTTGCGGGGGGGGGGGGAGTGTTGGAATGAGTGCAGATTGTCCCCCTTACTCTTAAAAACCTCCTAAGCTGGACCATCATCCCATTTTCTGGTTCCAGTCCACCATAACTAGATAATATGTGAAGAATGTTTGAGTCTACCCTTTTTTTGGACAACATTCTGAATATGAATGCACTGAAAAATCAGTAGACTAGTTAAATTTGGTTAAATAAGATAAACATATTAAACTCCAATAAAATGCATTCAAGACATTAACAGAATAGTTTAGGCTTGCTGAAATATTAGACTATAAACACCCAGTACAATATAAAACTTAACATTAATCCAGCAGAGAAGTATAAAATATACATCACAGCTGTTATCATCAATTTTGTTTGCTGGAATCTTCTCAGTTATAATTCTTAACCTTTTTAAACATTCTTTTGGGAAATCAAAAGAAGTCTGCAGCTTTTGGCTAGATGCTGCTATATTACAAAACATCATTTGGTTTGGAAATGGCTGCTACATTTAAAGTGAATAGAATCAAGGAGCAAAGAGAATACTGTTTCTGCACCAGTGGAAGCCTTGGCATCACACACACACACACACACACACACACACACACACACACACACACACACACACACTTTCCAACAAATTTTTAATGTGCTCCCTAAATAACCTCCATACACACAACTTTTTGCCTTGGCTTACACTACTGCAAAAAACAAAAATTCTAAAATTGTGTGGAAATGTATTGCTTTATGAACAGACAGGACATCCTTATTAAAAATATGCTTAAATGATATGATCAACTCTCACAACAAATGTCATGCAGAGTGTTCATGTTGTGAGGTTATGCTATAAAATGTTTCAGATTCATAAGGGATTGTGCCACTGTGATTCCAGAAAATTCTCCAATTGCATGTTTACCCATAAAACTATTTTTATTTATTATTCACAGTTTTATAACACTCTTCCTTTGAGGAGCTCAGGGAGCCATATATGGCTGCTTCCCTTTCCTTTGTCTCACTACCACAGGGTGACCAGATTATTCCTGAACCCCAGGGCCAAAATTCGTACCCACTTTAAAAAATTGCCAAAAAGTGTATTTTTTGTTTTTGTTTTTTTGTTTTTTGACCATAGCTTTTTATAGGAAGGAGATATCTCAAAACTGATTTTTGCATTGGTTTCTGCTCTTCAATACAAATCCAACAACATATGGCATGATGGAGTACTGTGCACTATCGCGAAGTTTCAAAATGTAGGACAATGAAGCCAAATGTAGGACACCCAATGTAGGACACCCAGACAGGAGGCTAAAAATCCAGACAAATCTGAGTTTTTCTGGTCATATGGTCACCCTGCACTATGACCTTGTGCAACAGGCTAGGGTAATAGACAGTGACTGGTCCAACATAACTCAACAACTTTCATGGCTGAGCAGGATTTGAGTCTATATTTTCCTCTGACCATGCTGTACAGAAACTGGATTCTCTTTCAGATTTGTAAGGTGCTGTGAAGGTTGATCTTATATTACTACATTAATTTAACTGGTTTATTTATCTATAAGGTCATACTTTTTCAGACCATACAGGAATGGTCTGCACAACATGGATCAATCTCATACCTTTCTAGTAGAACTAGGGATTTTACTTGGGAGAGGCTAGACAATGAGATTACTTCTCCAACCAACTGATCTAATGTTGTTATATGAAATAAACATGCAGTTAGACCTCTAGATATGATCTTGACTTTACAGTTCGAAAGGGCCCAATCCTATTCCTTCCCAGTGCCCAGCAGAAAAGCCGCAATGAAATGGCTGTATCCTGTGGGGACAGGGAAAGTTTTGAAGGTCTCTTTGGGATAAGGGATCATTGGTTCAGCAGGGCATGCATAATGGGTCTACTCAGATATTTGGCAGCCCTTGGCACAGAACCAAGGAGATCTGTATTGGGCAGCTTGGTTCTGGAGGGCCATCAATGCCACCATACCTGCCCCCTCCCAGGCCCAATCTTTCTGCCCTCCCTCCACCCAGTTTTGAATCCTCCTCACCTTTCTCCCACCAAAAAGCTTTCCTGGTCCTGGTCCAAAAATCTTCCATCATCCTGATCCTTCCAGTGCTAGCAAGTGCCTATTGGTTCAGGTTCTGTACTGGTACTGCCCTCTCCCTGTCTACAGCAAAGTGCCTTACAGGACATTTTGCAACAGCTGTTCCAGAGAAAGCATGCTATCCACTGGTGCAGTCCCAGCACAGAATTAGGCTATATGTTGTGATTGACTGGGGAGAAGCAGCTACACTGCTGATGCCAGCCTGTGTACAGCCCTCAAGTCACACATTGAAAAGACAACCAGAATACATACAAGCAAATATTTGGTGTCTGCCCTTACCTCTGAGTCGCTTCAGCCTCTGCTCCCTCCTCCTCCTCCTCACAACCAGCAGAAGCACAAAAAGCAGCAAGACCCCAATCAAGATACAGGAAATGGTCACCAGCATCTTTAGCCCTTCATTGGTTGCCAGACCTTCCTCACTTGGGACAACTGACTTAATGAGTGGAGGGATTGTACCTGGAAACAGTGTCATGACATTAGATGCCTATCAATGAAGAGAAAAGGTTGGTTTTTAAGTGACTACAGTTTAGAGGAGCTCACCTTTTTGATCCTAAGAGGTATGGTTAATTAAGAAAGCTTCATTACAGTGACTTCATCTGGGTAGTTCTGCCAACTCCTGATTGAGTGAAAAGGCAAACTAGGGCTGCAGTTCTGTGCACCTTTATGTGCGGCTAAACTCTACTGAACCCTGTTGGACTTGTCTCTTTGTAACCATGCATGTTACTGTAGGACATGTTACTGTAGTACATGCATATACTACTGTAGTTACTGTAGGATGTTAAAAGTTTTCTCCTCATGCAAGAACATTACTTTCTGTAAAACTGCAAATAAAAATAACTCCTAAATGAAAAATGTGTGTTCTTAAAACAAAGAAGAGGCTCAAATTAATGTTGTTATTCCCATTTCAAAATCTGTTTTTTTTTCAGTTTTGTCATTATTCTTACAAATTTCAACCTCATTTTTCAGAATAATGTTATTGGCAATTTAGGGATTGGTAAAAGAAACCTAACAGTCATTCTGAGCTTTTTGGGAAATGCTTGAGTGTCATATGACAATATGATGCTTTAGGGAATGTTATCTTTATAAATGCAAATACTGAAATATATATCCCAGTTTCCTTGGATTAATCAAATATCAGTGTATCAAGAATGGGAACAAAGTCAAGGAGAAGAGCCTATCAGTGGAATTCGATACTGAAGTACTCAGAACTAAGGCTGCAATCCTAAAGACACTTTCCTAGGAGTAAGACCCATAGAACAGAATGGAGCTTACTTTTGAGTAGACACGATTAGGATTGTGCACAATCCTAACCATGTCTACTCAAAGGTAAGCCCCATTGTGTTCAATGGATCTTACTCCCAGGAAAGTGTCTTTAGGATTGCAGCCTAAGTCTGCTTATGTTCAGTGAGACTTACAGTTAATAGGACTGTAAGTCCTATTAAGTTAATAGGACTGCAGTTAATAGGACTGCAGTATAAATTTCCCACTATAGAACTTCAAATGTTTCTTGCAGGTATTTGAATCTGACTCACAACACTCAAGCCATTTGTTCTTTTTGCATTCCCATTTATGTACAATTTCAGAATTCACAATTTGGGGAAAATGATCTCATGAATTATGAACTGCAGGCATCCCTCACTTACTGGACAGGTTAGAGACAGGAGCATCGTCCTATAGTGAAAACCACTGAAAAGTAGAAGCCAGTCTTTTTCAGCTTGCAAATTCAAAATGACTACCAAAAAGACATAAATATCACTTGCAAAAGCTTAAATAACACATATTTACTAACATATAGCCAAAAATATATAAAGAATTACAGTAAAATGAACAGTCATGTGTGGCCAATGAATATCTTATGTATTTGATTTATGGTTATTTACTGAAGAAAGTCATAAGGAAATGCAAAAAAAGTTTGATCACCATGTCACATGCAAATCAACACCAGGGAAGACAATTTTAGCCATTAGATAAGCAGAGAGAGGTGGAGCATGTGTTGAATGAATTAGTCCTGCGTATAACCAAAAGGAGTTGAAAAGATGGAACTGTCAGAAAATGGACTGTCAGAAAGTGGGGGATGCCTGTATTTTAGAAAATTTGTGCTTCCCAAGAACTCAGTGGCTAGCTAAGAAATTTCAACTATTTCACAAGAAAGTTTTTAAAGGTCACATTTGCATAAATTAATGCATAATGATATTTTTGCACTGGGTATATAAAATGTGTGGCTTTGCAGGCACTGTAAACCCCAAACAAAATTTAGAAAGTTTAGGTGCAGCATAGGCAATGCAATTTTAAAGGCCTGGTCACTCACATGGCCTTTAGAGTTCAAGAAATCTGTAATTTTCAAGTCAGTCCATGCTGAATTCTAGCCACACTGCATAGACCAAACTGGTGGACCAAGATGGACCACAAAATGATGAAATCAGCCTGGATTATTTCATGTGTGAATACAGGTTGTTTTATAATTAGGACCATAAGTGGCAAGTTTCTCTTTTATTATGCATACCGGATCTGTATTTTTAATAACAGCTACTGTATGCATATATACACTATGCATACTGCAACTAATGTAAGCACATACAAATGATGCAGTCATGCTGAAAACAATTTACTGGCTTCAGCTGCAGTGTTTAGAGATGACAGTCAGATCTGGCAGCTAACAAGACAGACTGCACAGAACTGCAGTTCTTAGTTTCCAATCTCTACCCATAGTTTTGCTAAATTTTAATTTTCCCGGTACTCTCAATCCTCTGTGCAGGAATATTTATGCTTGTGGAAGTGCTAAGGAGTCCTCAAATGAAACAATGTTGTTCTGGTATAGTGGAAGGTAGTAACTGAAGAGGATCAGGAATATCATCCTATTGTAGTAGCATCTTATTACACTAAACAGGGACATGAAGCATCATTACAGAGGATCAGTAATAAAAAATTCTGCCATAATTTTCTACAGCTTCCTCATGAAATTTTCCTTGTAACAGCCATATGGAATGTCAGCCTGTAAACATCTTTACTATTTTATCATCTAGTCACTATAGATGCCATATTATAGCACACAATAATAAATTGCACTTAAAAGTACACTACATTAAGTTAAATTATTCATTATCCTTCTTCATTAAACTGAAATGAAATGAATGCACTTACTCCCATCATAGTTTAGGGTTGCAAATTTGGCTTGCTTCTCTGCACAACCAGCACTGTTACAGACTCTCATCTGTAGCTCATACCAGGTTGCCTCCTGAAGATCATACACGATATATGATTTCGTCAGAGACGTTCGCTGAGCTGTTGTCCATGCTGTGGTACCATATGGCCTGTATTCTAGAGTAAAGGAGGTGATTGGACAGCCACCATCATTCCAGCCAATAAGGTTCAACCTTACTCGAGTGGTGTTAATACTGGCAAAGAGTTCTTGTTCTTTTGAAAACTGTGGTTCTACAAGAAAATATATATTTCATTTTAAGGAATTATAAATAAGCAGAGAGCATTATATATTGGTCTGCACATGTCTAATTCGGAAAACTCAACTTTATCTTGCAAGTGGAAATCAGGATATATTAAAACACTGCATGATATTGGTAAAATATAGGCTATGAGTACCTTTCCCAAGTGTTTTGGCCTCTATTATCTCACTGATGCGTCCTGGTCCCACTCCATTCTGAGCAGTCAATGTGAACTTGTACCAGGTGCCACACTTCAAAGTCTCCAAACGGTAAGAGCGTTCACTGGGACTAATGGGGAAACTGCCCCACTGTTCACTGTTATCCTCTGAATATTGCAGTATGTAACCTGATAAAGATGCAAAGACCAAGTTTTTCATCAGATATCAGGTAGTTTAAAATCCAGTATTACTATTATTCATAGCAAACATGTTGTGAAATATTTCTTTGTTCTCTAGCTTCCTTCTGCCCAGGAATTCTTAGATTTTCATTTTTATCTAATCATAATGTGTTGTTCTTCTGTATTGCTAAAGCAAAGTGTCACTATTTTGTCACTATTGAACTTTCTGGGTTGTCTCCAAATAGCTCTCCTCATTGTTTTGTTGGTGTCTTTACAAGTCCTGACCAACTTGGTTCATTTCAGGCATAAAAATGGCACCACAGTTTAATCAAGGCTGAGCATGCAGATTGTTATTCTCAAACTCATGCATTCCCATTGGTGCATGACGGGGTTTACACTTTCGGCTTATGTAATGTTTTAGAAGAGCCCACAATTTGCTGTAACACTAACCCCCAAATAAATAAAATAAAATAAAATTCTAGGTTGGTGCAGTTTCTAAAAAGACCAGGATATGAAACCAAGATTCCAAGCAACAGAACCCTTTCTTCCATCTTACATAATGGGAATAGCGCAGCACATATTCATTACTCCAAGTAAATAATTCACTATGATGTCATTTGATGTCTGAATTCAACCACACTCTGCACACTCTGTCACCGTGAAGCCCCAACCTGTGCCAAACCAGGTAAGTTGGTAGAAGAGGAATTGAGTGAAGAGAGAATGGTTAGGAGTGAGGAATAGCAGCATGGGTGTATATTGGAACTTATCCCAGATTTTCAAGCCTGCGCATCTAACAATAATGAGATGCACCAGATGAAATGTATCAGGTGTATGTTTTACTACAATAAGTAACAAGCACAAATTATCGTACTACAAAGCCCAAACCAAAGTTAACAAGACAAGTTTTGGACCTTAATATCATTTTGTATTAATATGAAATACCATAGCCTTCATTACTCACTTCCAAGCAAGCTGCCTAAAATAACCTTTCCTGTTCTTGCTTGTCTAAGGTTAAAATTGCTCATTATTACATTTCAGCCTGCAGTTTGTAAATGACTGTACTGCAATAAAATAATGGAGTTAAAGTCAACCTGAATGCTGTTACCTCGAATAGAGCTTCCACCATTATCTCCAGGTATCCAGGAAAGAGTGATTGAGGAAGATGTAGTTTTGGATACTGTAAGTCGAGGCTGATCTGGTGGAACTAGACAAAAAATAGTTAAAAAAACAGAAATGAGAGTCAAATGATTATGTATGACTGCAACCTGTTCCTAAAGACATTTATCAAAGAGTTGTTTTAGATTGGGGGAAAAAACCTGTCGAAGTGTCTGTTAATCTGACATCTTCACTGAGAAGACACATTTTCTTTTTCTAGGATATCAAATTCAATATAATTT
The DNA here is from genome assembly GCA_030015325.1 of Cryptoblepharus egeriae. Taxonomy (NCBI): domain Eukaryota; kingdom Metazoa; phylum Chordata; class Lepidosauria; order Squamata; family Scincidae; genus Cryptoblepharus; species Cryptoblepharus egeriae. The sequence goes on along the minus strand of JAREYC010000005.1, from coordinate 48,443,869 downwards.
TATCTGGCATTTCTGAAATTTAAATTTTGCCATCTCTTTAATTCAGATAAGATCAACTTCCATATAGCTGGAAAAAATATCTAATGGCTTAGATAATAAGTCACAAACAAATGATATGGTTCTGGCTACCCTAACATATTTCAGTTACAGAAAATGAGTATATAGGGTATAAGTATCAGTGTCCCCAAAGCTTTAAGTGGCCATCATGTTCTCATGAACATTTGAATCTCCCTTTGATGGTTTGAGGTCAGTGTTGTCTGTCTTAACAACAGTGACTCTTCCGGATTTTAAAATATCCCTAAATGGCTTTGCAAGGAATAATAGAGCCTTTATGCATGCAAACCATGTGCTCTACTACTGAGCTATAATCCTTCTCCAAACATCAGCAAAGCCCCTGAAAAGTTGATTGATCAGTTATATTCAGAAACAGCAGCCAACTTCATAACTGGTGTGTAGCTAGATTGAGATCACCAACTTGTACAAACATGAGGTTTTGGTTTCTGGAGTTCTCTCCCTCACACAAAGTATAACAGTGACCATGAAAGTGCATTAAGAGCACCATAACTCAACTCACAACAAGGTGAATGAAGGAATACTTCTCTTAGCTTACCTTGTACCTGCAAATTCAAAATAATCTCATCTGATCCCCAGTTGTTTGTGGCCACACAACTGTAATATCCCGAATCTTCAGCTTTCACAGTGCGGATGATGAAGCTGCCGTTGCTAAAGATGCTTCTTCGCCCATCAATCATCACTAGACTGGGTGTCCCGTTACTACCTCACAGGAAACAAAATTCATACATTAAAGGGGTTACAATCAACATTACTCAGGACTGGGGTTATTTTTTGAAAGGAAAATAAAACATGAAATCCGGCTAAGAACATCTAGTATGAACAGTTCTAGAAGAAACAATTCCTTGTAACAACACAATCTAAGCAAGGAGAAGCTATGATCAGAATAGAAAAAATTATCTGATTGAATATCTGCCAAATTTACTAGTCTTTCAGATTAAACTGTGTTCTTGATTGGAGAAAAAGCCCACAGTTTGTTTTGCATAAGAGCACGTGGAAAACTTTTCTAAATTACTCAAGAATTACATATTAAAACCACAACACATACTGCATTTATACAGCATTCTTTATATAGCACTGTATCAATTTAATCATAAAGATTTCTAAAGATGGGTGTTACTTATGTTCAACATCTTTTTGCTAACGTTCTGTTGTTCTGTTTCTCCTAATCCCAAGAACAAAAGCTGTTGTTAGATTTAAGATTCTTTGAAACTGTTTTATAGATCAGTGTTTTATAGATCAGTGGCAAATTTGGGTGCACCAGTTTGAAGAACTGAAAGCCTAGAAAGAATATTAAACTATGGTTCAAATTTCCCCACCCAAAAATTATCTTCAGGAACTTGAGAACTCACCTAAAAATGACTGGATGAGTTAAATCTCTAGGCATTTTTGCATTTACCAAAACATAATAATAATAATAATAATAATAATAATAATAATAATAATAATAATAATAATGAGACGGGTAGTGACCAAACTGAGGTAAATGCTTTAGAGTGCAGTCCTATTCATTTACTCAGAATTAATCTTCACAGAACATAATGGAACTTACTCTCAGCAAGTACAGATAGCAATCCTTGCCTCAGTGTACTTGTTGTGTTCTCTCAATCGTTTATAGTACAGGCACGCTATATTAATTGGAGCTTTGGCTTATAAATTTAAAACCTCCATATACAAGACCAATTACATTTTGAACATGCAATGAGCTTCACCCATGAATGGGAAGCCCATAAGGGGTAACTAAAAAAGTCAAAACAAGAATGATGGAACAAATCTAATCTGACAGTTACTGTTCTGTACCTATATAGCAGAAGTAAAATAACTCAGAGCACAGGCCTGACTTGTGCTAGAACAGGCAGGCAGGCTCAGAATGAGCTGTATCCAACTCAAAGATCAGGATTGTTGCTACACTACCACCAGGGAAAAAGAAAGCTTTTCTTCTTCCCCCAGGTAAGACAAGCAGGGATCTAGACTACGGGCACAATCCAGAGTAACTACAGGAAGTCCTTGCTCCGGTATAAGAACAATTTCCTCTGGATTGCAAAATGAATTTCCCATAGGTTTACATTAGGTGGTATAGTAACTACGGGTACACGTAATGTCTCTTATGTGCTCCCGTAGTTATTCTGGATTGTAGGGTACCTCTGGAAGTGGCCTGGATCCAAGGAGAAGGGAGCCAGAGGCTGCACCTGGCTGCCAGGGAATGGCAGCTTGGATCCAGCATAACGACACATTTGCCACACCCCCAGGCACCTTATGATACTTCTGTGACATCCCAAGGTCAGCACAAGGGACTTGTACCAGCTCAAAAGGGGGTGGGTGGGCTTATACGTCAGCTGCTGTATAGGGGCTGCTATCAGTTATGTTTTGAATTCTACATTATAATACCTGGCAAACCTGTACCAGGGATGCTTTGAGAGCGGGGGGGCTCATCAGGTGACATGCATAGGGGGTGAGGTAACATCACTACTCACCATAATTTTTAAAATAGTGGTATTTTCAAACAATACCATCATGTTATATATCAATTGGTGTGTAATGTCATGCAGAAGTCAGTGAAATAAGCCATGTTGAAATATCTCTGTTCTATCAAATGTTATAGCAAAAAAAAAAAATCCCAGCAGGGGCATGGCAATGGTACATCACTGTGCCCATTGCCTGAAAAGAGGTCCAAGCTATGTGCTTGCCTGCCATACTGGATGATGCAAACCCTAGTGCAGCCACTGCCCTGTTCTGTGTGTTCTGGATTGGTCTGGTAAGATAAGCCCATCCCTATTCAATATATACATATAGTTGCTGGTTACCTTTCCTTCATCCATTTGACTGTAGGTGCAGGATCCCCAACAGCCTTACAAGGAAGGATAATATCTTTCATCCATGGGGTTGTTACTGTACCACTGAATGTCAGAATCCTAGCTGGAGCTAAAGAATTAAACAGGAAACGGGTTAAAAATGGAGAATAGTATAGTACTACATTCCTTGGGAGAAGAGAGGAATTAAATATTTATTACAAAAGTTAAGGTGCTTCTGGCTATGTTTATACAAGCTTAATTAATTTCAATTCATAATATCAGGCTGTTTAATTGAACACAAATAATATAATTTAATATTTGCAGTAAAGTAGGCTGGGAAAAAGTGCCTTAAGGCAGCTGGAAATAAAACAAACAAACAGCTTTTAATCACTGCTCCCTCTCTATTGTATAGAAAGACATCTGTGAAAATGTTGTGTATATTGGCTATGCTAAATGGTCTTAAATTATGTTATAATTTAGCTTACACCAGAAGACAGCTACTAGCTGCCCAGACTGAATCACATTCCCCGCCAGCCAGCGTCACCTCTTCCTTTCACCATGTCTTCTCAAACAGCAGTACAGACAAAGAGATTGAAGTGCACCATGTATCCATCTCCCTTCCCATGTTCTTATACTTGAAACCATGTTTGGTTTTTTGTTAACTAAAAATATAACAATACTAGCTGAATTTACCTTTCATTGCAGGAGTAAAATTTAAAGAATGTATGTGGGCCCTGGTGGGTACCGGCTCCAGGTATTGGGTATTGGGCACTGGGAGCACCAGGTACTCGAGGCCACCAGTAGGCAGTGGGCACAAGCAGGCCACACTACTGGGCACTGAAAGGTAGTGGGAACCAGAAGAGAGAAGCATGCACCAGTGGACAGGCAGCCAGAGGGCAGCAAGCACCATCAGGCTCCATCAGGCAGTGGTCATCCTACAGGGCACCACCAGTCAGTGGGCATCAGACACTGCTGGGCACCACAGGAAGGGTGCCAACAATTGCATATCCTTTTCTTGCATAGTTTATTGCAATAGTCTTAAAATTATTACAATAATAGTTAAATTTACCTGCAGTTGCAGGAGTAGAATACCCCCATACTCCAACTCCCCTGTGCATCATCTCCCTGTGCAATATCCCCCTCAATGCAACATCCCCCTCTGCACCACGCTGACCTCTGTACACAACCCCCTCCGTGCAACATCCCCCCATGCACCATTCCCCTCCATGCAACATGCTCTCCATGCACCATTACTCCTGTGTACTACCAACCCCCTGTGCAACAACTCCGTACATGCACCATTCCTCCCCATGCATCATTCCCCCACAACTGTGGGCACCCCTACAAGGCAGGTGCAGAATTTGGGGCTGGGTGTTTGTCAGTCTTCAATGTTAGGCATAGGCTGAAAAATCGGTTCTTAGTGGGTGACTCCATCATGGAAGGAACTCCCTCCCCAAATATTATTCTTCTAGGTTCGGCAGTTTTGGCTGGGCGTTGATGAGTCAGTGAGTCAGTGACTTTTCAATTTGATAAATATAGTATACTGAAAAGTTACTGACTGACTCACTCACTCATTAACTCATCAATGCCCAGCCAAAATCACTGGACCTAGAATCATGACATTTAGAGAGGGTGCTCCTTTCATGATGGAAAGGAGTCAATCACTGCTTTGTTGGGTCTGATTTTAGGAGTTCCATGTAATGCATCTAATGCAGATGCAAGATGCATTTGACAAAAGAAAGCTTTCGGAAGGATACTTGGCACTTCCTAGTGCTTCAAGTCTCAATATGTCAGTTCGAGATAAAGTTAGATGTTTCCCACAGTTTGTACTGCCAGTTGTGACCTACTGTAGGGTGAAGTGATCATCCCAGTTTCTAAGCTGAAGAGCCAGCATTGTCCAAAGATGCTTCTGTAGTCATGTGGCTGGCATGACTATATGCCAAGGCACACAGAACACTGTTACCTTCCTAATAAGGTGATACCCATTTATCTACTAGGTTTCCATTCTTGGCAGGAGCTGGGCAAAAGACAGAAGCTCAATCAAATCTTGCAGACCCATGTCTTGAACCCTGGCCTATGGTAGATAGCCGTGGAATCATAACCACTGCACCAGTACAGTCCTTATGTCTGTTTTGCCTACTACCTTTTGCAAACTTTTGCCCTGATCTAATGACTCCTGAAATGTATATTAAAGTTACTAAATAATCTTGGTCATTCAAAGAAAGCCCAACAAAAAAAATGTTTATAAACTACAAATGGGTAGTTTATATGATGGAAATTTCAAGAATATGTTCATTACCAAGTGTCCAAGTGTCCATCAAGGGCTTATACCAACTGAGTGTTTGATTTTTTTTAAGATATAGACCACTCTGTCCTTGAATGGCTGGATGGACTTTCATTACCATAAGTCCATGTATTTGCCATACACTAAATATATACAAGAATAAAAGCTTCATATTTGTAGCAGCTTTTAAAAACATGTATAATTCAAAGCTGTCTAGTTTACTTCATAAGCAAGAATGTCAAAACAATTGCCAATTAACTTTAAGTCTATGTAGAGTCATATCCATAGTAGGGTTGCCATAATTCTCTTCCACAAAATCAGGACAGGAACCTCTGTCACACTTGCCAGTATGTGAACACAGTCCTCCCGAATCGGGACTGTCCCTGGTTATTGGAACATGTGGCAACCCTAATTCATGGGGATATCACAGAGAAGGCACATTGTGTCAGAGGTCTAGGGTTCATGATGGCCTGGTATGTGCCATATGCACCACTCCCAGAACACTTTAAATTTCAGTATCCCCTTTTCCCACACTGTGGGTGGTCTGGAACTATCTATCTGATACAAGAAAGTCCTCCATCTTCCTCCCTTGCCACAACCAAGCATTATGTCAATGTGCTGGATGAACTATAACATGTCCTATTATTACAAATAACTGGAGACCCATCATGATTTCATATATGTGGCAATGAAGCTGCAATCCTAAACCCCAGTTAGGCTGGCATAAGTCTCAGAACAAGATTGTGCTGGCCTGGGGGTGTAACAAAAGTGCCATAAGGCACTTCTGCACCACTCTGGGGTGGTGGTGGTTATGCCAGTGTACAGACAGATACATTTATTCTATTCAAATAATGTTTAAAAGGAAGTTATACAAAGCAGGCAGTGAAGAGCAAAGGAAAATTGCTTCACTAGGCTGCTGGAGAATTGCTGGGAATCATAAAAAGAAAATATGGACAATTATTTTATGTACTATACAAACTTCCTGAAATGATAGTCTCTTCAAGAGAGCAGAAGCCTCAGCTTCTCCAGAGAATTGTTCTAGTAAAACATTTAATTAAAGTCACACAAAAACATCAATTTTGTTGATCAAAAGAAGGAGAAATAAATGAAGCCTAGCTAATGAAATTCCATTATAATGCCAGCAGATACTAGAGAGGAATCAGAAGCACTAGAGTCATGATCGTTCTAAAGTGCCATCAAAAGAAACCTGCTTATTCTGTCTCAGGGGAAGGCTGCCTGTTCTACTTCACATCAGTCTGAATCAGGACGTCCTGCCAGCCTTTATTCAAACTTACTTATATAATACAAGCTTAAAAGCAGCACTCCGTGCGGCATGTTTAAGTCAGGTCCTGCGGAGGGCTTTGGTCCAAAACTAAAGGTACCTCTGGTCCAGCTTAGAAAACAGCAATTTTGAAGAAATAAATTTGAATTTCTCAATTTGGTCCATGGAACTTGAAAACCTCATTGTAGGTTTTGTCAGTTATTTTCAAATTTGAATTTTTAACTGCTTCCTCCTAATTGGGCCACAAATCCCAATACTGGATGTTATAATATGTCTATGTAGAGCAAGTGAGGATGGAGCTAGAGGATGTGTGTGGAGTTGTGTGGATGTGGAATGTGGGGTTGGGTTGTGGTGTTGTGTGCGTGCGTTAATCCCGGGATCATCCAGATTCCAAAAAGGTATAATGTGTCTATGTAGAGCAGGTGTGGGCGGACCTAGAGGGGTTTAGGTTGTGTGTAAAATTGTGGGTGTAGAGGTGTGGCGTTCGGTTGTGTGTGATCACCCTGGGATCCTGATCATCCTGGGATCACCAGGAAGTACAGATCACCCTGAGGTATAATATATCTATGTAGAGCATTCGTGGGCAGAGCTAGAGGGTTATCTGAAGGATGGGTGGACAGATGGACAGACAGAATTAGCCTTTTATTAGTATAAGAAGGATGCCTGGAAATGTACTTTTCCTTAAACCTAATGAATCTGGAATAATGCCCTAAATCCTGGGGGTCCTCTGCCATCTTCTATGCCAAATGTCAACTCAAATTTTCTTCTTTGTATTGACCTCCCAGCAGTGACCATTTGCCCTACACACCCCAGCAATGTCTGTTCTAGTGGCTTCTGCTGGTGTTCTTTTTGCATTTTAGATTGTGAGCCCTTTTGGGACAGGCACCCATTTGCTATTAATTAGCTATTAATTTTTTCATTTTCTTGTAAACCGCTTTGTGAACTTTTCAGTTAAAAAGCGGTATATAAATACTGTAGATAGCTAGATAGAATAATGTTCAGAGATGAAAAGGTTGCAAGAAGGCACTCAAAAAGATCAGAGGGCTGGGAGATTTTCTTTATGAGGTTAGGGTACAGTATTTGGGACTTTTCAGCTCGGAAAATGGAACAAAAAAACTTGGAATGAAAGTGGCTGAGGTACAAGATGCATCAGAAAAGAATGAGGCCAGGACATATCACCTTGCTTGTGAACTAGCAGAATGCTCCAGAAATAAGTATGGGAACGTACTGGTGGTAAAGAACAAGATAAACATTTAGCTGAATACTTCTGCAATATAATGAATCAATATGTGATATAATGAATCAACCTAACCCAACTGCACTATATGATTTTGCCAACATTGCACAGACTGAGGAACTTGAGGTCACAAAAAGTCAAGACACAACATGGTTAAAAAATGGCAAGCAGCTGGCCTAGATCAGATATCTGCAATTATATGGTCAGGTTATAGAATAACATCTCAAGGCATAAGTTGAACAAGCACTGTAGTAACTACCATCCAGGAAGGCGCTTGGTATTGATGGCCTACAACAGAACTGCTTAAGGCAGTACTGATATCTGTACTGACAAACTGATCAGAGAACCTGGGAAACTAAGCCATGGCAAAAGGATTGGAAACAATCAGTTTTTATACCAGTTCCCCCCAAAAGGCAATACACTCAAATTATTGCACAATTTCGTTGATGCTGCATGATAGAAAAGTCCTTCCAAAGATTATAAAACAACACGTGAATACCAGGATTGAACATGAAATACTGGATCTGCATGCCGAATTTTGCAAAGAGGCACCCGGGATTTAATTGTGACAATGGATCATGGAGAAATCACAAGAATACCAAATGGACATTTACCTTTGCTTCACTGATTACACCAAAGCATTTCATAGAGTTAGGCATGACACCCTTTGGTCTTGCCTATCAGAAATGGCCATACCAGCAAATTTCATCAAACTTATAAGATCACTCTATAACAACCAAGAAGCAACTGTCAGGACTGTCATATGGTAACAGGACACCATATGGAGACAGGGAATTGTTTGGTATTGGGAATTCACCGGCTCTGTTCAATATCTATACAGAATCTATCATGCACAGAGCAAATTTAGAAGAGTCCCTGATTGGTGTGAAGATTGGTGGACGAAACATTAACAACCTTAGATATGCTGAAGATACTACATTTCTTGCAGAAAATTTGATAGATCTGGAACAACTCATATTGAAATCAAAGAAGAAAGTAAAAAGGCTGGTCTGTTTCAAAGATAATGGCAAGGTCTAAAAACCAAGGTCTCTGATAAATGGTGAGGAAATTAATACAGTCTAAGATTTCATCTTCCTTGGCTCTAAGATGACCAATATGGTGGAGCAGGATCTGAAGTCAAAAGACGAAAAATGCTTGCTCACAGCACTATGATCAGTTTGATTAAAATCTGGAAAAGTAAAGACATCAGTCCCATGACACAGTGAAAGACAGTTAGGGTTGCCATAATTCTCTTCCACAAAATCAGGACAGGACCTTTTGTCACACTTGCCAGTATGTGAGCACATTCCCCAATAATCAGGACTGTCCCTGTTTCTGGGAACATGTGGTTACCCTGAGGATACTTAATACAATTGTTTTCCTAATAACAATGTGAAGCTGTGAAAGTTGGATATTGAAAAAAGGTAGATAGAAAGAAGATTGATGCCTTTGAGTTATTTTGCTGGCGGAGGATGCTACAAATTCCATAAGCTGCTAGAATTACCAACAAAGATGTATTAGATCATGTTAAACCAAAGACATCACTAGAAGCCAAAATTACAGAACAAAGACTATCATACTTTGGCCATATTATATGAACCAACTCACTGGAAATTCAACCATGCTCAGAGCAGTCAATGGAAAAAGAAGAAAGGGGCAACAAGGAACATGATGGCTAGAATAGTAAAGGCCAACACTGGGATGAAATTGATGGAATCAAAGGGAGTTGTGAAAGATCGCTATGCTTGGAGTGCGGCGATCCCTAAAGTGTTGGAGAGTCGGTTGTGACAGAATGGATAAGTCATCATCATCATCATCATCTTAGAATGAGTCCAACAATTTACCTTCTTGGGAAGTATATTTATTGATGGAGGGATAGACAAAGACAATAACCATCAAATTAGAATGACATCAGCTGTGACCCAATACAATGACTGCATTTTATCTGGTCCACAGCAGCTAAAAGCATGCTACAAAAATTAATCTCTTTAAGAGTAATGTCATACCGGTTCCCATACATGCCTGTGAAACATGGAGATGCACAACAAAATGATTAAATGGTTAAATGTTTTCTAACATTATTGCCTGAGAAAAATCCTCTGCATTTCATATTGTGATCATATCACTAATGAAGGGAAATTACGAAGATGAAACTCAGAATATTTGATGCATTTTGGTCACATCATGCAGACTACGATGGTCTATGATGGATACCTCCTGGAGGAGAGAAGAAATGAGGTCAACTTCAGAAAACATGGTATCTATTTTCTAATTGAAAAGTTGGACAGGACTGGGCTCTAAGACTCAAGCTTGTGATTTGCGGCTCAGTCTATTGGCCAGACTAGCGTTTTTGGTAATCCCATTAAGATGTAGACTGTAGACAGTAGATGGATAAAGCTCATTTTTGGATGTACAGACTCCTCACCTTTAGCCTCACCTTTAGCTAGAGGTTCCACGGTGATAATTTCACTGCTGTTGCCCCTTCCTGCTGCTGTCACAGCAACCACCCAGACACTGTATTGTCGATTCCGGCTCAGATTGGGGATTCTGTAGGAAAATGAGTCAGGAGAAGCTTCAAACTCGCTGATTACCTGTGACAGGAGAGATAAATATTTCCAGACTACAGTAAGCAATATACATGTGTTTATGGAGAAGGGGAATATTAAACAGTTCTTTACCCTCAACTACTTTCAGTGTGTGACATTATTCATTTCACACAGACTAGGGATGATAAAACAGAATTTGCAACTCCAGCAGGCATTTTCAAGATTTAGCTCTGACATGTGGTCACCTGTATGCAAATGTCTAAATACACATAGGGCACAATCCAGAGTAACTACAGGAGCACGTAAGAGACATTACGTGCACCCATAGTTACTGCACCACCTAGTGAAAACCTATGGGAAATTCATATTGCAATCCAGAGTAACTTGTTCTTACTCTGGAGCAAGGACTCCCCATAGTAACTCTAGATTTCACCCTTAGTCACAAATTAAGGAAAATGCCTAACTTGTTTACCATGATTGATAAATGCAATCTGTGATGGCTTTGATTAAGAAACTGCACCAGGAGATCGGGATACAATGGTGTATTTCTCTGAACTGATACGTCAAGTTTGCACCAAGAACAGCAACTACTCAATGAAAAGGAAAACACGATTGTGCTAATGATCTGTCTTGACTGGGGTTTGTAAGTTTGCTTGATGAAGCCCAAATATACTTGATAGTTGTAGATATGTGCTTTTAAAATTAAATTGGACATAAATACACAGAAAGTTATGACTTAATTCCTTGTAACTATTCCCAGACATTGCTTTTGTCTTCTTCTAGACGCTGACACTAGAAATTTCTAGCTAGGAATAAAAATCCAAGGTGTGGGGAGAGTGGAAGGGAGAGTGGAAGGGAGAGCTTCACTTGCTGTAATGTTAACTCCTTTTGATCCTCAGATTGGACCAGATATTACTGGAGCAGATATTTAGATCTGCTGCTGTGAAATTATGCTTAACTCTTGCTACCTTACAATTCCTGCACTGAACATCCATGTACCTTTCAGCACTTGTAAATCACTTGTACAAAAACAGTTTCATTCACATTAAATAGACTGGTTTATTTGCTATGCAAGCGGCTGGCTTTTGAGATGCCTCTGCCTATAAGAAAACCCACCTTATTGATAATACCTCTGCAACAGAACCTGGCACATAATTTCCAAGGTACTTATGATAAATTCATGATTTGAATTCTAACTAGTTAACAGATTTTTTTCCTCACCTAACTTTAATTTAATTCAAATACTTGGGGACATTGATGATGAAGAATTCATTTTACTTTTAATCCTTCTGACATTTCAGCTAGTCTAGTATAGCTGACATATTTATTACATGGAGGGAAAGGGGAATTTTGTTGGCACATAGAAGATGAAAGTTTTTTTAACCACTCAAGAAATACTTGAAGGAGTAGGTTTTGCATCTGCCAATACTGGTGAATAACATACTTTTGGTTCCCCCCCCCCCCCCCCGAAAACAGTGTCAGAACTGTAAATAGCTGACTCCCTAGGCTATTGTATATTGTCACCTGAGGTGGGTGTTTTACTATTTATGAAGAAGAGTATAGGGCAAAATCAAAGAAAAATAGAGCATGACATGAAATGGAAACGATGGCTTGTACTCTTATGCATCCCATCAACATGTTTACTATAACCAGATCCAAATATGTTAATGAGTTTTCAGATCCAACTATATTGGTGGGGCAAAACCATGTCACCTCAAGTCTGCTGATTATACACAATTAGAAAAAAGAAGAAAGCAACTGCTTTCTGTACTCTTCACATGGTTTCTTCAGTTGCAGAAATATTGACTACTCAGGGTGACCTGAGTGCTTTTTATAATCAGTGCTTTTTTCTAGTAAAAAAGCTGCCAGTACCCACCACAGGTCAACCCCATATGATTAATTAGCTGCTGGAGGATGGGAGCAGGTGGAAAAAGGTGCTTGTACTGAGTACCAGTGCCTACCTCCAGAAAAAAGCCCTAGTTATAATCCAAAAAAGAAGACAAGGCTCCCATGAAGACATGGGGCCCATGTTGTGCCTATCAAATTTATTTTGTCATGTCCTCCACTTTTCTTGGGTGTTCTATATTTTGGGGGGCCTTGTCCTCTTTCTGGGATAATGACATATGATCAGTCTGCATATTGGTGAAATGTGGGGATCAGGGTGACCATATGCCATAATAAAAACAAGTACAAGCCCCCCAAAATGTAAGACACTCAAGAAAAATGTAGGACGTGACAAAATTATATGTGTGTGTGTGTGTGTGTGTATATATATATATATATATATATATATATATATATCTTTCATGTGGTTAATTTAAACACTGCATTACTTATTATTACATTTAAAACCATTACGTATAATTTATGAATGCCAAGAAGGCTATATGCTGCCTGCTCCCAGGGAAAAAGAAGATATTAAAGTTTTCCCCAGGACACAAGGCTGAAATCCAGAACATGTCCTGGAAAAAAGGGACAGATGGTCACCCTGCTGGGGGTGGAAAAACTTGACTGAAACTAGTGCAGGATTCAAACTGGGGTGGGAGAAGAGACCACAAGCTATGCATGTCTACTCAGAAGGAATCCCCATTATAGTAAATGGGGGCTTCCTCCAAGGAAAATGTGAATAGGATTGCAGCCTCAGAGCCCAATCCTGTACTTTCCAAAAACAGCAGTAGCCCGTTGTAGTAAAAGGGGGCTTCCTCCAAGGAAAATGTGGATAGGAAGACAACCTCAGAGCCCAATCCTAGACATTTCTACTCAGAAGTAATGCCCATTCTAGTCAATGGGGCTTCTTTCCAGGAAAATGTGGAGAGGATTACAGTCCCAGCTCAGCAGCACTGGTGATTGCCCTTGCCCCTCCAAGGGTTGTATCTGTGCTGTGCCTGGGGAGACCTCAATCCCACGGGGGGGGGGGGCAGGGTGCCTGTCCTGTTGGTGTGTCTGTCTGTCTCCTCAGGGGTTGTCCCCATGGAGAATGCGGGAGAAGGGACTGGGGGCAGGCACTGACTGCTTCTCTTCAGTGCGCATGCTGCTGCCTCTCAACAGTGTCCAGACTCCTGCAGCACACCTGGTGTCCTTTGGTGACACACCAATGTGCTATGGTACACTGGTTGAAAATCCCTGCTCAGAAAAGTAAACAGCAAAATGGGCTTCTAAATACCCATACGACCCTATACTTAAATGGCGGGGGGTATTTTTTGACACTCTACAGCTTTCTGATGTAGAAAATGTGAAAACTAAGGTTAGCAGGAGGGAGCCTTCTATAAAAGAGCACTCTTCTGATTTTCATCCTTAATATATGCCTGTCTTTAATTCATTCCTATATTCAATTTAGACAAGAAAGAAGAAAATTTTTTCCTCCTGCTAATTTGAGAGGGGCATTGAAAATTTTGAGATTTTACTGTGCAATCTCCACATACAAACTGCAGAATAGTTTCAGCATTAACAGTAAAAGGAAGAGAAAAGAAGTCCAAACCTGTAGCACTCTTCTGCACTCACGAGAGGGTTCAGGTTGACCCACTTAAGAAAGTTATAAAGCAGGCCTCCGTCAGTCCTGAAAGACTATGGTATCGTGCTCTGAGCTGCATACGCTGCATGTGAAGCACAAAAGCCTGGGTTGGATTGTTATGGAGGATAGGCTGTAACCCAAGCAACAAATCCCCCCTCTCCACGCCACTGAATTAGTCCAATGGAAAGGCAGAGCCAATACGATTGGATCCAGCTGGCGTCGCAGAGCTGGACTAAGGACAGGAGCTCACCCTGTCTTGTGGGGCCGACCTAGGTCTCGAACCCTGGCCTGCTGGTTAACATCTTAAGGCACAGCATCTTAACCGCTTGCACCACCCACAGCCCTAAGAAGTTATAAAGAGTATCAGAAACAGAAGCTGATGCTGCTACAGGGAATTTGGCTCATCTCTGGGCTGTGCAGTTTAGTGTCACAGCAGTCTCTAGTGGCCTGCTGATAAAATTACACATCTCCGAACTCAAGTAATGACCCAAATGCTAACGTGAAAGATTACTGGCAGGCTTTGATTTTTCCAGACAAGGTGGCAGAAAATTTTACAGGAAGTAAGAACATTAGTGAGTGTCCCTTGAAATCATCTGAGCTGGGGTGCACAAACAAGGTGCAACCAGTGCTGGTAATTCCACTCCAGGGCGTAAAAGCTTTTGATCAAAATATGGTTGTCAGTTTCCACTATTGTGAAGATGATCAAAATCTGTCCACACTGAACTGCATATCTGGGGCCTAAAATATCAAGAGAAGCTACACAAAGCATAGACAATGCTAAAATGTGTAAGCTGTGGAAATCAACTTAGTGTCACAGACAAAAATGCAATGCAAATAATATGTTAGAAACAAATCCAGTTACTGGGTGTATGCTATGGTGGTTAATCTCCCTATGATATTAGCTTTGGTTGAAAAAAAACCCTAGATCAGAAAACATCGCTACTGTGAACCTGATAAAGGAAGAACTAGCAGTGCCCTCTGGTGGCTACTTTAGGGAAGCCTGAATGAAATGCTTTTCCAATATACAGTGGTGCCTTGCGGCTATGGGTGGTGCAAGCGGTTAAGACGCTGTGCCTGTTAACCAGCAGGCCAGGGTTCAAGACCTGGGTCGGCCCCACAAGACAGGATGAGCTCCTGTCCTTAGCACAGCCCAGCTCCTGTCCTTAGCCCAGCAATCGTATTGGCTCTGCCTTTCCATTGGACTAATTCAGTGGCGTGGAGTGGGGGGATTTGCTGCTCGGTTAACAGCCTATCCTCCATAACAATCTAACCCAGGCTTTTGTGCTTTGCATGCAGCATATGCAGCTCAGAGCACGATACCATAGTCTTTCAAGACTGACGGAGGCCTGCTGCTTGTAAGACAAACATAATTCATTCCGGAAGCATGTTTGTCTTACAAAGTGTTTTTTATACAAAGCAGATTTTCCAATAGGAAGTACACAACCCAAAAATATTCATATAAAAATATTAACTGTATGTAAAAAACACTGTAATCAAATTCCAAATGCTGTAATATAATACAGAACACAATTACTGTAATTTAATAAAAATCACTGTAATATACTGTATTACATAATACAAATCAGAAAAGAAAAACCTTTATGGCCAAGGATGACTAATTTTCACTGGTGTCTTTTTGAGCAACTTTAAAAGGAACCTCTCTAATGACATGTGCTTTTGTCTCCTTTTCAGGATTTCACGGAAATGTGACACTGCATTGTCATTTAACAGATTCATCGCTTGCACTGCTACAGCCTTATTTGGGTGGTGCTTTTCTACCAAATTTTGCAGAATATTTACAAAGGTCAATCTCATAGATATGAAGGATTCCTCCTCCTTCTTCTCCTCCTCCTCTGCAGATGAGATCTACATAACCTTTTGCTGTTGCTCACAATGCAGATCAATCTGTCTCTTACAATGAATTTTTGTTGTAAAACTGGCTTACAAGGCAGTTTGTTTTACAAGGCAGAATTCCTTAGAAATTTTAGTTTGTCTTACAAAGCATTCTTCTTAGAAGTTATTTGTCTTACAAGGTACCACAGGTACATGCAACAGTCTGCACACTGGTTCAATAAACTAATCTCATTGCTCATTGGACAATTATATCTGATAGTGGTCAATGTTATAAATTCAACAGACAGCTCAGTTTCATTTTAAAGCCAGTGAACCACCTGGTTTTGCCTGGCAAATGTTATTAAATTGATTTTATCAAATTAGTATAAGAATTGCTTCTTATTTGCACTCTGAGGTTCCCTAGCAATAAAACCAATTGCCAATAGGTTGAGTGTATGAAGTGAGGGAAAGAGCCAAATAACATTAAACCCCCACTCCCAAAGGCTGGCCAATGACTGAAAATGTGTTGAATGCATTTGACAAATTAATCTTCTGTGCTGAAATGTTGAAATGGTATCTTATCGCAGTTTTTCAAAATTACACATTGATATACGAGACAGTAAACTGCAATTATCAAATGCTATATTCCCAGCCAAGTAGTATATAGGAAACAATTGTGTCTATCCCTGAACCTATACATTGATTAATACCTGTAATCTAAGAATTCTATATATACCCCTACATAGGTCACCCAGCACATTTCCTTCATGTCTGCTTCTACCTCTGGTTTGCTAAGAGGCTGGCAATTGTGTAGCATACACTGACTATGAAGATTATTTTCTTTTTAAAATATTCATTTTTGACAAAAATACTGTTAAAAATACTTCACCTTAAAAAGTATAATATAAAATGCAAAATAGAGGATGCTTTATTTAGGAATGGAAGCATTACTCTGAATATACTAAAAAAATGTTAAATTTTCAAATAAATAGAATCAAATTTGAATTTGCTGAATTCAATTAAAATATGAAACAGAGTCAAGACACTTTCCAAGCATTTGTAATGCCAATTATTTCATATGCAGATATGGTAACTCTTACACTCAAACCAGTGTAATTACCTTCACCAGGTTCCCAAGAAACCATGTTTGGTAGCCCAAAAGGACTGCATTTAATGATAGAAGGGAAACATATATGTTAAGATTCCCTAGCTGGTTTTCAGGTGGTTTTCACTGTAGAGGACTTCATAAGACGTAGCAAAGGAATTTTCTGCCAGGGGATTATACTAACCTTCAGGCTTTTCCTTAGTCTTCAACAAAGCAAACTTTTTCCAGGACTGAGGAATAGAAATGCTGAAAACATAGGAAGTTGGGCAAATACATATTTTTCAGGTTTCTTAACAGAAAAAAAACTTACTGTGGGATATGGATGAGAGCAGAACACAGTGTACTTTCGGATAATACCATTCAGTTTTATGGGAGGTAGCCATGATACAAACACGGTGGAAGCAGAAGATGCAGCAGCTTTAACTCCAGCAGGAGGACCTGGAACTACAAGAATATCATGTTTAGTTATTAAAGCAGGCAAAAGCAAATAAAGCCTAGAGAAGTGTTTTCAATCATTGTGCCACAGCACACTGGTGTCCAGCAGATGGTCCACAGCTATGCTGTGGGAATTTAGGGTGATTACAAGTAGGGCAATTGGGGGATTTGAGCTCCTACCCTCTGCATTGTGTGCCTTGTCAATGGTGAAAAAACTGACGGTGTGCCTTGACAATTTTAGTACCTTGTCAGTGTGCAACGAGATGAAAAAGATTGAAAATGACTAGTCTAGAGTCATGACACTATCAAACCCAGAATTTTGGAGATGCAGCAAGCAATCCAATATTTGTCCTCAAGAACATCTTTCAATATCACAGAGGATGTTGAGATGTACCTCTGAATCTGCAGTGTGACCACTTTGGATTCATAAAATGTTCTGGACTCAAACCATAAGAGAATAGCACAGTACATATCAGGGATGGCCGAACTTGCTTAATGTAAGAGCTACATGTAATAAATTTCATGTGTGTGAGAGCTGCACAAGAGCAAGAAAATTTAAGAAGCATTTAAATTCTCAAATATATTTACTCATTAGAACATTAAACTTATATTGTCTTTCAGTTTATACCTAATAATGATGAAGCTTGAAAATTTCTTTTTACCTTTTTTACTCATATATAAATTGTGATGCAAAAAAGGAGAGCATAAATTTACAAGAAAAGCAGGCAGATTGTAGCTTATTCTTTTAAAGAACAGTCTCATCAAAAATGTATACTATGTCCCTGAGCTAACAAACTTTTGTTAACACAGTTTCACAAAGGTGCAGTCTATCCCTTGTGATGCATTTCTACAGGCATTAACAACGCTGGGCTGGCAAGAATCATCTATTTCAATTTCATACTTTCCAACTTCCAGACAGACTTCAGGAATATATGTAAGTTGAGGATGTAAGTATGTAAGTTGAGGACATACATTTATATATGTTGTAGTGTTATGTTCTCTTTCTGCATCAAAGGCTGACCCCTGCTTCTTTTAGGTAATGACTTGTCGCAGGGTAACAGCTTTGTTTGTGATCTGCATGGTTATGTTAAAAGTTACTGGAATTGGATGTGTGTGCTTTCAAAGCAACAGATTATTAAACTAAGGTTGGAAACACGTTCTGATAGATGTGGTTCAGGGACATCACCTTTTTGAATTAGTTCACAATTGATCTAGGGTTTTAAAATCAGGACAGGCACAAAGGAAAACACAATTTGCCAGCGGTCTTTGGATATCCTATAAAACTTAGCATGAAAACTTTACGGTGTAAATATTACAGTTATTCATCCTGAAATTTTTAATGTGGACTCAAACTTTCTCTATTCATAATATTTTGGAATTAGATTGATAGCAACCTGCTTTTCACAAATATGTTTCACATGTGGAAAGGGTATGGAAAGGAATAAGCTGGCATCAGCTTGCCCTTTTCTCATCAGCCTTCAAATACAAATATCAAAGACTTCAAATACAGAACATGAAAAAGATGGCCTGAAGGATCAATGTGAATAACGAAGGAAATATGGCACAATGAACTGGAATATAAGCACACTTGCATAGATAAATTTTAAAAGGGCAGGATTTAAATTAGGAAAATCCCAAAAAAGTAAGGTTCAGCTGTATTACTCATAATAAAATAAAGAGAGAAAGGTTCAAAGAGTTAATTTGGTCCATGCACCATTTGCATATTTGGAAGTTATTGTGTATATACACAGCAAGCCATGGCTTTTTTATCATCTCCTGGGCTGACATCAGCTCCAAACTTTATTTGCACCACATAGAGTTCACTGAAATAAACCAAAAGCAGGAGTTTTATGAACTGGAGGTTGGCGGTAGATGGAGGTGTCTGGTAGATGTGTAGAATTATAGTTCAACACAGAATACCCTAGACTCACAGGTGGGCAGAAGCCTACTTGCTCCGGTTCTGGGGGGAGGGGGGTTCTTGCAATCCCCCTGCAGTTGGCGAGCCGGCAGCAGCAGGAGGCTCCCAGAACAATGAGGACCGGTTTGGAGGCCACCACGCTCTCCCTGCCAGAGGGGGGGCTGAGGAGAAAGAGCTCAGCCCCAGCGCACTCTCCAAGCCTCTCCCGGCCAGTGGGGGGCTCTCACAGTGAGAGCCACCTCCTATGCAGGTCTACCCAGAAGTAAGTCCCAGTAAGTCAATGAGGCTTACTCCCAGGAAAGTGTAGAGAGGACTGCAGCCTCAGAGCCCCATCCTATGCAGATGTACTCAGAAGTAAGTCCCAGTATAGTCAATGGGACTTACTCCCAGGAAAGTGTGGAGAGGACTGCAGCCTCAGTGCACCATCCTATGCAGGTCTACTCAGAAGTAAGTCCCAGTATAGTCAATGCGGCTTACTCCCAGGAAAGTGTGGAGAGGACTGCAGCCTCAGAGCCCCATCCTATCCAGATCTACTCCGAAGTAAGTAATTTTATTTTTATTTATTTATTTTTTATTTTTTAATTAAAAACCTCCCGGCCCCACCCCCTGCCCCCGCCCACTTCCGGAGAACCGGTTCTTGGGCCAGGCTGGGCCCACCACTGCCTAGACTGGTGAACCACTTCAAGGAAGAAAGGCCTGAAGTGAGTTAATAAAATAGATTTCATCTAGTTGAAATTGGTGCCTTATTGGACGGTAGTATAATAGTTTGAACCAGCTATGGTTCTGGTTCATAACAGGGCTGTCTATTAGAGAGCACAGATTGATTGTTTTAATTAAGATTTTATAAAGCATCATTTCTAATGAATGTAATCATTCAACCCCCATGCCACCCAATACAACCTGTAAAAAAAGCAATTTAAGTCTAGAGAAAATGAGTGTGCCTATTAAAATTTTAATGATCAGCAAAATAAATTCTCAGGTGGAAAGACACTCAGTTATTCAGTAATTTCATTCACAGTTTAGAGGGAATTCCAAAGCAAAGGGAATAGATGGAACAAATTTCTGAAACAGCCAGAAAT
This sequence comes from Cryptoblepharus egeriae, assembly GCA_030015325.1. NCBI lineage: Eukaryota > Metazoa > Chordata > Lepidosauria > Squamata > Scincidae > Cryptoblepharus > Cryptoblepharus egeriae. The sequence continues at coordinate 48,423,775 of JAREYC010000005.1, read as the reverse complement.
TTCTGTGGTAGTTTTCATAGTGCCAGGAATATCTCAGACAGAAGCAACATATTTTTTCCTTGCAGGCTTCTCAAGAGAAAGAACTAAATAATGCAAACCTTAAAAGGAAGGCTGCTTTTACATTCACAGTCAGAACTGCTTCTTTTACATTAATGCAAGTGGAGCCATGCCTGACCTCTGGTGTCTAAAATCAAGCCCTGAGCATGACAAGAAATGCAAATGCAAACACATGCTGATTCTGGACTTTTTTTTGCTCACCTCTTGGTAGCACATCAACTATATAAAATTAGGGAAAATAGATTCTTGTCCCATTTTATGCCTTTTCTTTATGTGCCATATTTCCATATAAATATGTGCATGCTGAGACACTTGATGACAAGTGGCTCAATAGAAAAAGTGAGTTAAGTCACCTGAAGGGATATATTGTGCTGTTTATTTCTGAAGTAAAATATTCTACTGATGCCAAACATTAATAGTGAAATTAAGGCTGCAATCTTAAAGACACTTTCCTGGGAGTAAGTCCCATTGAACACAATGGGACTTACATTTGAGTAGACCTGGTTAGGATTGTCCTCTATGTAAAGCTGGAAATTCACAGACAACACACACAAGATGTGGGACCTAGAATATATCCAAGGCTCATCTAAGCAACACTTGTAACACCAAATCAAAATCTTCCACAAATTATCCCAAATCTTCTAGCTCAGAATGAGCCACCAGCAGAAAGTACAAATGAGCAGGCTGAAATATGCTGTTTCACTGAGCACTGTGCCATACGTACCTGTGGAGTAAAGACTGGATTTAATAAAATCAATCCAGGTGGGTCAAAGCAAGCTGTTTTTAAAAGTAAAATCCACAGCAGTTACAGGTCTACGCAGTTACGTCACCCTCTAGTGTTATTTTATGGAAAGTCATCTTAACTGCTCCTGAGCAAGGGGCTTAATTTCACTTTATGATATAGGCCAAAGTTTGCACCCTTAATCTTGAGTGTTGAATTACCCAGAAAAATTGATATTCAGAACATGTCAGGGTTAATCTAAATAAAAACAGTTAAATGATGCTGAAGCATTCTTCCCTGAGTCATGTCCTTAATAACACAAGTAGCTTTTCTGCCACTTGAAACGTGCACGTATGTAAAATGTAACTCCATCTCCTTCCTCAAATTTTGCCTCTTTTGCCACATTGATGTAAGACAATCTCTCTCTCACACACACACACGACTGACCTTAGGGAAATTTAACCAATTTGGTCAAATTGGACCTTGTGTTTGGAGAGTCCCCACAATGGGATGGTGAGTGAAGCAGTCATAGCACATACAGCATCTCACTGTGTAGCTGATACTCCAGCATGGAATCTTCCATGTTTATGTGTCATAATAAGAACACTGTAGGTGGAGTATTGGTGCTGGACTTCCTCTCCAGAACCTGTGGGTCTGATTAGCTTGAAACAGCCTCCCTCCTCCTTAGAAGCAGTTGGCAATGACGTAGCTCCTAGATGCTCACTACTGCCTCTCACTACTTCACTACTGGTGAAGAGGACAAAAAAATACAAAGAAATGTTTTGCATGGGGCCCCATAATTAATGGCCCCTGCTCAGAGGCCTGCAGGAATTAATGACAGTAGCTCAGCCAATATGAATCCTAAGCATGAGATGAATCAGATCAGAGGAGGCTGACTGACACAGAGGGACCTGAGATATACACCAAGTGGGATCAGTAGGTAAGGAGGTGGAGGCTGCTGATAGCTGGGCAAAAGAGACAGAACCAAGCCAAAGACAAAGGGCTTGGAAAGGGAGCCAAAGGGATACCTAAGGGACAGAACCAGGCCGAAGGAATAAAGAAAGAGGAAAGAGCTGCTGGGTGCCAGCAGCAGGTGATTCTTGATGAATCAGGAATAGGCAGAGTGACCATATATCATAACTGCAAGGCCCTCCCCAAATGAAGGACATCCCAGAAAAATGTAAAGGTAAAAGTGTCTCCCGCAGGTTATACTGCTAGTTGTGACCAACTGTAGGGTGTAGTGCTCATCACCATTTCTAGAGCCATAGAGCCAGCGTTGTCCGATATGGGGCTCAAATGTGCATGGAATACTGTTACTTGCATGCCTAGGAACTGAAGGCTAGCACTGGGCATCAGCAGGCACTAGGTACTGACGGACACTGGGCAGCAGAGGGTACCAGCAGCAGTGGGGGGCAGCAGCAGGAACCAGACATTCCTACTGGGCACCACTGGGTGGCACTGGATACCAGCCATTCCTATGGAGCACCAGGCATCCTTACTGGGCACCACCAGGTTTTCGGCACCACTGGGTACCACTGTGCAGTGGGCACCACCAGGCACCAGTGGCTAATGGGCACTGGGCATCTCTGCCAGGCACCAGGCACAGGGCACCAGATTCTGGGTGCCAAGTACTACCAAGCACTGTGCACTGGGCAGTCGGGCTTCTGAGTTAGCAACCTGGGTTTTCATTTGGCAGATGCTGGGTACAAGATATCTGACCAGTAGGCACTGAGTGGATAATGAAGCACATATGTGTAGATAACACATAAGCCTGATTATGATTACCTTATGGCCTTATTATGTTCAGTGATGGTAGATGGGATGGTTGGAGGGCAGTAGGGATAGTTGGGATATAAGCCAAATGAATGTACCGCTCTATGGTGGATAGGAAGAAGAGAGGTAGCTGGAAACTCTGTCGGTTGGGAAAGTGATTTGCTGCTGTGAACCAAACTGCTATATTGTGTATTGTCCTTGGACTGCTCTGTGACCTGATTGTGTGTGCTCCCTATATCCTCAAAATGTATGTATTCTGCTGCTTACCCGTGTGCTCCTGTATTGTCTTGGGGCTGGTACTGGTGGGCAGAGTTGGCCAGTTGCCACCACTTTCCTGTCACCGGGCACCAGTGGGTAGTAGGCAGTAGGAGGGCACAGAAGTAGGGAAAGGGTAGGGGACTTCGGTCGCTTCCCAACCCCTTTCCGTGGTAGTTTCAAGCCAGCTCCAAAAGTGGCCGAAATGTGAATAGACCCAATGAGGATGCTGCAGGGTAGGGGAGTAGCCTCCTTTCCCCAGGGTGGAGCAGCAGCACACTCTGAAATGTGCTCTGGATGCAGAGCAGGCACAATAGCCTGCTTGCTCCAGAACAAGTCAGGACTGCACTGTAAGTAACTTTGCCTGTATGAACTATGTAATGGAATGTAAAGGAATGATTCAATTCTTACCATCCTCTTTTGTGCGTGTGAAAATCTGCTCACTCCGTACCCCATCTCCAGCTCGTGTGAATGCCAACACTTGGATGCTGTAGTTGGTATACTTTTCCAGGCCATCAAGCTCTAACGAAGGTTGTGTAGTGGTCACATTTTTTATTTCCCCCAGCTCTAAGGAGAAGAAAATTAAACTGAGTTATTGTCATTCTTCCCCCACTGAGTGGTAATTATATTGCTGTGAGTATAAGCAAGAAATTATTGGATTAAAAATAATATCTAACTAGGGTAAGGATGAAGTTTATTATGATTATTAAATAAACATGTTGAATGCCCATACTGTGTTTTTATGATAAACACTACAATGTCTTAAAAATAAATATGGAAAATACTTTGAAATTATTACAGTGCTATTTTAGGCTTATTGTAATATTTTTACAGCTAAAAATAGGATGTGAAAAATCATTTGGATGAGAAAATATTATTAAACTACATTTTAGATCACTGATAAATTTTATTTCAGGAATAATAATTCAGGATGTTAACTAAATGAAACTCCATACATCATATATAAAAGTTTATAGAAAACTTTATTGGATGACTCAACTAGCCAAGTCTATTTCAGATTAATACTGCAATGCACAAATAAAAATGAGGGTGCTTTGCATAAGAATGCCCCACAACAGTTCTCTAGCATGCACTGACAACCTGTAACACCCTTTTAATACACTGCCATTTTACTATGTTTAATAAACTGTTTGATGCACTACCAAATGATTTCTTTGTTTTTTTGAGTCCCTTCCCACCATTTCCCACACACACATGGATAACACATAGCATAACTAGAATCTGAGGCAGTGCCGTATCGTATGGTGGGCTCGGGATGATGGCCCTGAGTGCCACATTCTGGGTGGTTGCTAAAATGTCTTCCTCACATGTGTCCCCCACATGATGCCACTGCAGCTGCAGGTGGGTGCCTACAGGAGAGCCCAGGCTGGCTACAGAAGGTAGCCTGGGTCCTCTTGTCCAGCCACCAATGCAGTCTCCATCACCCCTGCCCACTCTGTCTAGGAGAGAGTATTGGTGGCACCTGCTAGGGCCCGGAAGGGGGGGTGACTGAAGAAGAAGTCCCTTGCTCTCCTGATTGAACAGGCACCATGGAGGCTCCCTTGCTGCCTGTCCAGTTCCTGGATGGAGTGGGCAGGTAAGCTGGCAGAAGAGAGTTGTAGCTGCACTTAGTGCTCCACTTGAGAGTGGAGCCAGGTGGTCTTTGCTCTGGCTGTGTGGATGCCCTGAGTGTGTCTCCTCCTTCTTTCCAGGCGGGCGGGGGAAGAGGTGCTGAGGGGAATGTCCCCAGCACTTCTTTCTTCTGCCCACCTGGAAAGGGGTGGTGGTGAAAGAGGCACGCTCAGAGGACCCACACAGCCAGAGCACATGCTGCCCAGCTCCACTCTCAAGTGGAGCACTAAGTGTGACTTCAGAAAAGGACAACGGGGGGGGGGGGGGAGGAATTCATACAGCATACCTGCAGGGGGACAGTGCAGGGTGAGAAACTGGGGGTGGCTGGGGGGGCCTGAACTTGGGGGCAGTGGGGATTGTGGCCCTGTGTGCCAGATAGGCTGGTGACGCCACTGATTGATGAAATAATTTATGCAAGTCACATCCAAGTTGGTTTTTTCCTGTGTTATCAATACTGTGTTTTTTGTGTTTTTTTTTCCTGTGTTATCAAATACCAAGTTAGTTTTTTCCTGTATTATCAATACAGCCAAGGGCTGTGGGCGGCGCAAGTGGCTAAGACACTGTGCCTGTTAACCAGCAGGCCAGGGTACGAAACCTGGGTCGGCCCCACAAGACAGGGTGAGCTCCTGTCCTTAGCCCTGCTCTGCGACGCCAGCTGGATCCAATCGTATTGGCTCTGCCTTTCCATTGGACTAATTCAGTGGCGTGGAAAGGGGGGATTTGCTGCTTGGATAACAGCCTATTCTCCATAACAATCCAACCCGGGCTTTCGTGCTTTGCATGCAGCGTATGCAGCGCCGAGCACGATACCATAGTCTTCCAAGACTGACGGAGGCCTGCTTTATCAATACTGATGTCAACATAAAAAACTGGAATTGATAACAAAGTGCACATACACAAATTCTAAAATTAAACTAGAAATTCTACTAATCAAATCAAAAATCAGGATAAATAGAAAGCAGAGCAGAGTGAACCCTATGTGCTACAAATGTGGGAATGTGGAAAATCCATTCATCCCTTGAAATTATTATATGGCATAGGACATGTTTTTAGGATTAGGGAAATGTTCTAGGTTGGGGTGCAAAGTTATTTACCTCCATCCAAAAGATTAGCCCAGTATATGACCCTAAATCCCTGTAGAATTCCATTGAGGGCATCTTTGGCAAGCGTAGACCAGGTAATAGAGATGGTTTCAGGTGATGTGGCAACTGCTTGGACATTCTCTGGGGGTGAACTGGGAACTGAAATGAGATAGTTACCATTATTTTTTTCACAAATACCTATCCTGCCTTTACTGCTTTGTCTCAAGGCAGCTAAGAAAAGTAAAATGAATAATCACAATTCTCAATAAAAATTCAACAGTTGAATCATTACAAAATATAACAACAGCAGACACAGATGCAGCTTAGCTTCCTAACCTAAAAGCCTGATGGAACAAGTGTGTCGTGAAGGCTTTCTTTTTAAAAACCCTAACCCAGAGCTGCAATCCTAAATACAACTTCTTAGAAGTGAGGTCCACTCACTTGGGAATTCAATGGGACTTCTTAGTACAGTGGTTTTCAACCTATGTGCCGTGGCACATTGGTGTGCTGTGGATAGTCCTCAGGTGTGCTGTAGGAGTTTGGGAAGGGTTATTTATCAGCAAGGTAATTGGGGGTTTGAGCCCCCTACAAGAAGCATGGTGTACTTTGTCAATGGAAAAAAACTGATGGTGTGCCTTGACAATTTTAGCACCTTGTCAGTATGAAAAAGATTAAAATTGTCTTCAGCAAATATGCATGGGATTATACTATGAGGAAGTAAGTTATATATTCAAGAATACTATTATGGAGAAAGTAATGTCTGGAATGTCTGAAGAATTTCTATCAGTTCTTGACCAATGGTGTCATGCAGACGTTTCCCCAAATTAACTTGATGGATAAGTAGATTCTTATGGTAGATGGTCATTCTGTAATTCTAACAGTTGAACCCAACTAGCCTGTTATGATACATGTTGCATCCTGCAGGGTGGACAGTTGCAAACGCCTCCTCCATTTGATGATGTACGGTGGTGGTGTTCATAGTTATGTTATGGCCATTTGTTATGGCCATTTGACAGAGGAAACTGTTCCAATGTTGTGGCATTTAGATTTGGGCCAGACGTGATTAAAAAAAAAGACGAAGAACCTGCACACACAAAATATGTTATATTTCTTATGTATGTTCTTAAGCAAAGAGTCACTGGAAAGATCATTTCCTTTGTGTATTAGTACAGTGTAAGCAAGTTGGTAATCCTGTACATTATAGACCATTCCATAACTACACTAGAGTGCTAGCTAAGACATGTGCCATATGCTATGCTCAACCACTTTTGCATATGCATGATAATAGGCCATCAACATTACCTACTAAATGTGTTACTGTACAAAGACTGAATACTTCACTACGATCATAAAGCTATTTTATGTGATTTCTATCAATGCAAAACAGTGATGTCTTCATGTGTGACCAATCATGAACTTATCATTCCTGAACTGTTGCTGCCTTAACTAAAGTCAGCAAAGAAATATATAACAGAATTAGATTTTCAAGCTATATTAGTCCATGCGTATATTAGTCCATGAACCAGGGCCTCAAGGTTTGCCCAATGATACCATGTATACTATAGAAATAATAGGCTTTCTATATTTTGGTAACATTCTGGGCTCCTAGAGATGGAAGGTGCTTGCCTCGTCAGTTAGTGCATCCTTTCCCACACTTTTTGTAATATTGAATAATTCCCTTTTACCCACAAGAGGGCTCTCTATCACTGCTTTAGTACAGTTTTACTATGCCATAATCTCAGTCACTAGAAATACATCAATTTTGCTGTGCCATTTTTAGTTTGGTTTTGGTTTATTGTACACTAGCAAACTCAAGCTTTCGCTCAGACCTGAACTCCAATGAGATTCTGGGAGTTCTGGTGTTCTCCACACCATTGGAACAACCTTTACAATTCTAAGTTCTCCCTCACCCTATAATCTCAAGAGCAGCAGGAACAACTGGCCTTTGGCAGAGATCAAGAAAGCCAAGGTGACACTTTTTTTTAACCTCCTCAGGTCTTCCCTCCGTAAGCCCAAGTCTCACACACACACACACAGACACACACTTTTAAAACTCACTTAAAAGTGGTCAAAAAGAGAGCCTGACCTCTTGTCTCAGAAAGGCAATTGCACATCTGCAGCAACACATCAGCAAAGGTTGAACTGGAGTAAGTGGCACTGGAGTAAATAAGTCACCAGTTGAACTGGAGTAAGTGGCATGGCAGAGAATGGGACTGGAGATGTGGTTATTGCTTGAGTAGGTTCATATCTTCTTCACTTAGATACCACCAACACAGGTGTCCCAGGAGCTCACTGTCTTAACAACTGACAAGGGACAGGAGGAAACAATGGGGTTTCATCCAGCCTTATTAACCTTTCATATTCTGACTTTATCCTTCTGTCTAAGCAAAGTGCAGGTCAAAGTGCTACTGTACTGCTTGTTTCCCCTGCTCATGTGCTTGCTAATGCACGTTTCCCTGCCTTGCTGTGCCTTTTCTACCTGCCTTTTTTGTGATGACCAGCCTTCTATATGTGCAACTTGATAGGAGTTGGACAAGGTTGTGCCCTAAACCTGCTGAGAATAAAAATGTTGGACTTGGAATTGGTACCCCCTTAAGAACCTATTGAAAGAACCACTCACTGAAAGCATTGCCTGTGTATTTCAAAATACCTCTGCAACTGTGCTGGAAGCAAGAAAGCAGTTGCTGCCAGGATTGCTTTAAGAAAAAAACACAAAATAAAAAGATTTTCAGGAATGCACATTCTGTGCCAGATACTGGAGAGAATGTGGCACGTGCAGAATCACAAGATGAACACTTCTAAGGGAAATTAAAATATGAAAGTAAACAATTTTTTCATAAAGAAAATATGTTGCTTTCTATCAAGGTCACTGAAAATGAAAGACATTATCTAATTAGAATGAAAATATTTGTCAAAAAGACTCTGGGTGCAGCTAATCATTTCCCAGAAATCCTAGTTGCCTCAATATCAGTTAACTGCCAAGACACATATCCTGTTATTCAATGTACTGGTTTGCAATAGGTGTCATGTAATCCAAACAACACCCCAATCATTGGCAAGGCCCATTGCATGCAACTGCTAAAAAGCAAAAGAGACTGAAAAGCTGGCCCAGGATCTTTGCAAATTTGCTGCTCAAGTGCTATGTGGTGCTCTTCATGCTAAAAGCAGTGAATAAACGTGCTTTTTTCAGATCTAGCAAGACTTATGACTGAGACTGCAATCCTAAGCTCCAGTTAGGCTGGCGTGTAAGTCCTGTGCTGGCCTGAGGATGTCATAAGGTACTTCTGCACCACCTCTGGGGGTTAGGCCAATGCACAGATATGCACTGGCCTCCCCACGTCATTACGCAAATGGGCTGCAAGTAAGTTGTTTTGGCCTAAATTGGTTAGGATTGAACCCTGAGTAAATGTTGTCATTGTCCCCACCCCAGTTCCTCAGTTGGTACAAAGCACTCTGGGATGTACTAAAAGTTCAGAAACAATGTGAGGGTAACAGAGTCCTCTCCATATTTCAGAAGAATATTTGCTCTGGATTATAGCCAGTTAATAAACAGCACCATCATGTGTTTCTTATAACCTGATCTGTCACCATGAACAAATTGTCACCATGAACTTTCCAGAAACCTTCACACAATTGTTGCAGATTGTTGGACGCTTTCTTGAGATTTCAGGAGCTTGTCAAGCCGCAAGCAATGCAGAAAACCAGAGTCCTACTGGTTCTGCCATGGCAAGCAGTTAAAAGAAGGCAACTTCATCAGCAGTGAACACAAAGAACCATAATCTATGTTGAGTTAATCAAGAGAGAACACAAAAATTGATACTATATTGAGTAAAATTTTGAGTAAAATTAAAGGCTATATTATTGCTTTATAATTTGTTATGGAGCTAACAAACAGCCCATTGATTGAAATTCTGATGACAGCATCACATGAGAATAATTTGTGGGGAGATGGCAGTTGTGCCCTAGTAAAGGTGGGCAGATCTCTGGCTCTATTTCACATTTTCCAAGATGTATTATTTTTTTCTTTTGAGGATATGGTGTTTCTTAAAGACCTCAACCTCCAAAGTATCATAACATCCACATTTATTATACAGTTTTTCAGAAACTTGGGTAAAATCAGAACACACTATCATGAACTTAAAATATAAATACATAAGCAGGAAAAATAATTCACTATAAAAATAAGACCTTATAGAATTTTAACCTGATTAAATCATGCAATAGATTAATACTTACCATCCTCAAGGGTAGTGGTGATAATTTCCTGAGAAGATGGTCCTATTCCAGCTCGATTACATGCCTGCACTACCATACCATACTGTGTAAATTTTTTCAAATTATCTAAAGTGTAAACTTCACTGTCCCCAGTAGTATCAATACTGATGATATTGAACTGGAAATTGCCCCCTGCACTGTACTCCCGGTAACCAATCTGATATCCACGGATAATTCCATTTTGCAAATGTTTCTTTGGAGCCTAAAAAAAGATAGAAGAAAACACTTTGAACATGATCTAGGAACTTCATATTAAACTATCATTCAGGGTGATCTTGATCTTGCCCAAACTATCTAAACTCAAGGCTAGAGTGATTGTCAACTCTGGATATAAATGACGTTGATAAAAGAGTTTGAAGAGATACTATAGATATGGAATCTGAACAGGCTGTAATCGTAAAGACACTTTCCTGGGAGTAAGACCGATTAAACACAATGGGGCTTACTTTGGAGTAGACATGGTTAGGATTGTGCTCTTAGGCTGCAATCCTGAAAACTTTTCCTGGGAGTAAGATCCATTGAGCACAATGTGATTTACTTTTGAGTAAACCTGGTTAGGATTGTGCTTTAAATTTATTACTGTATATACTCGAGTATAAGCTGACCCGAGTATAAGCCGAAGCACCTAATTTTACCACAAAACTGGGAAAACGTATTGACTCGAGTATAAGCCTAGGGTGGGAAATGCAGCAGGTACTGGTACTGGTCCTTTTCCTTGTAGCTTTCTTGGAACTCATAGACTGCAATCCTAAGCACACTTTCCTGGGACTAAGCCTCCTTGAACTTAGTGGGGCTTACTTCAGAGTAGACATGCATAGGACAGGGTTACCAGATGCCAAACCCAAATTTCCTGAACCCCAAGGCCAAAGTTCCTACCTCCAGGTCAAAATTCCTACCCACTTAAAAAATTGCCAAAAATGTATTTTTTTTTATTTTTATAGTTTCTGTTTTTTAATTTTTTGGCCATAACTTTTGATAGGAGATATCTCAAAACTGATTTTTGCATTGGATTCTGCTTTTCAATACGAATCCAATGGTGTATGACATGATGGGGTGTGATCCTGCCACATTTCAGTTCACCCGTATAAACCATTTTTTGGGACCAAAAATTCGGCTTATACTCGAGTATATACAGTAACTAAATTTTGTTATTGTATGCACTTGGCATACAATAGTTGCACCAGGGGAGCATGTGCTACATCCTGGAATTGGGTAGCTGTTCATGAAGTCGGATACAGGTCAAGTGTATACTGTGGATGGGGTTGAGAAATCACAGTATCAGACTGCCATATTTCTGAACAATTCAGTACACAGTTACCCACAAGGAAAGAAGCTGACCTTGTTCTGGCAGTGACTGCATCATTCATTAATTTCCCTAAATTTTGTAATGATTCTATTCAGAATACAAATCAGCAGGCTAACTAAATAGGTCAGTATTATGGACCAGGCTTTCTCCTCTCCTGGAGCTTGAAAACTGCTGTATTCACAACATCACAGGTGCCAGGAATGCTTTAGCAGAATTTCAACCTACAAGCGAGGCAGAAAATGGGATAAAGACCTCCCTCTCTCTCCCTCCGTGCTGCTAGTGAGAGTGCTAGTGTGTATTGGCACACAGCATGCCAGCACATAGAACCATGTTGGCACACAGAATAACGTTCAGCATGACACCACTGAAAGGTTGCTGATCCCTGCCTAACCCTACAATCCAGAGTAACTATGGGAAAATGTAAGAGGCACTTACTCTGGATTGCTCTATGCATTTCCCATAGGTTTCCCATAGGTGTCACCATAACTACATCAGTGTAAAATGTCCTTCAGTTACTCTGGATTGTAGCCTTAGGGAGCAATCCAGAGTAACAACAGGGAGTCCTTGTTCTGGTATAAGAACAATTTGCTCTGGATTGCAATATGATTTTCCATAGGTTTTCACTAGGTGGTGCAGTAACTACAGGTGCACGTAATGTCTCTTACATGCTCCCGTAGTTACTCTGGATTAGTCTATCTTTTATATCTTTGATTCCCCTCCTAGTTGCTATATTCTTATCCCCAAAGTAAATGTTGTCTATTAACTTGGAACCTTTAACCTTGGGTCCTCCTTCATTTCATTACTCAATTCCACTGAGTAACTGCATTTGATCACTGAACATATAACAATTCCTCATGTGCAAATGTTCTATGAGTCGTACAGCTTTTCAATGAGTAACTACACTCGATCAATGAACATATAATAATTTCCCATGTGCACATGTTCTATGAGTTTTACAGCATGCCTAGTCACAATATTTCTTGAAACTTCGGCTGTATTTCCAGTAATAAGATGTTCAAAAGGGCACAACTGCAAGCACATATAATTGCATGCAAATTTGATTTAGCATACAATTACATTTAGTTGCAAAATAATATTTGAAAATTTAGCCACAAGCGTTGTGTATATAAATTCATCTAGCTCTGCATATCTCAGATGTGTAGCCTTGTGGCCAAATCAATAACAGTGAAATACATACCAACAAACGTTAAGAGACAGCTTTTTCCTCCTCTTCCTGTTTTATATTTTTATTTATTTAATTTATATCCCGCCTTTCCTCTCCTGCAAGAGGGAGCTCAAGGCGGCTAACATTAAGAATACAATAAAACACCATTAAAATAGATCATAAATACAGCTTAAAACACAATTAAAATGCAATTAAAATACATTTTATTATAATATATATTATATTATATATTATATTATATATTATAATATGTAATATATTATTTACCTTCCAGGTTACTCTGATGCTTTGTGAAGAAATGGGCTCAAGCTGAACATCCTGAGGGGGTCCATCAGGAGCTGGTGAGAAACAAGAAGATGAATTAGCTTGAATTATATTCAATAGTTTGTATTGAATTACAGAACCAAAATTTATTTGTAGGTTGTCACCGTGTGCTCAACATTTCAAAAGCAGACAAATTTTGGCTCTTGAACAATAGGGTTGTGCAGCTGAAAATTCAGACAAATCTGTAAGAGCTCACAGAATTTAAGCGGGCTAAAAAGGTGTCCAGATGAATGTCAGAAAGAGTATATGAGATTTGGATGCGAGGCAGTGGGATGTTTATTTTTTATATTTTTATTCTGCCCCTCCTCAGGGAGCTCAAAGTGATATATATGGTTCACCATGTGAACAGAGGGAAAACAGAAGAGAAACTAAAGTTACCACATGAAGACACATTCACACAAGAAGTAAACTAATTTCTGCCAGGCTCACAGATATACACGTTTGGTTCCTATTGTGTATATACAACACTGGACAAAAAAGGTTTGAAAGAGCCAAAATTCTCAGACCATGAAGTAGCATTCTTTGGAATGATTACAATTACAATTTCATGTGAAAAATTATTCATTTTCCATTCACCTGGTTTGTACATCCTGTGTCCAATTTAACCCAGTTTTATCTATTTTTTTTCAAACACTGAGGTTTTCATGGTTTGTTAATGAAGAACTGATGCTATGGATTACAGGGAAGGGAGGAAGACCTTACAAGAACTAAAAAAAGTCAGTAGCAAATTACTGGGAAAAGCAGCATCTATTCCTTGATATAGAGGAATAGATACAGAGGATTCTTTGCTACAGAAACTCACTTTTCGCTGTCTTTGAATAAAAGATGCTGGCAGCCTGAAGCCACAATAGCATCTGATATGCAATGCACACCTTTGCCAATGCAGTTTTCTGCCTCCACCTCTGTTTCATATTTAATGTTGTTGTTTTTCTAAGGCCTTCATTATGTTCTATGCCCTCGGGCTTCTTTCAGATGTTTGAGAATCTGTGCTCATTTAACATGCCTGAGGTAGAAGCAATGAAGTAAAATAAGCAATGACAAATGGTAGCACTTCCATCCATTTTGCATGTGTTCTCAGCAGACAGCAAGGCAAGGTAGCCACCACTGTGGCTCTGCTGAAGAGCTGGACGCCTTCTCTCCTCTAGTTTCACCCTGAATAAATCTGCAGCTTTTGATGACAGCTCCATATAATTGACCTTTCACTCTGAAAGGACAGCTTCATAATGAGAGGAACGAAAGGGTCAGTCATCTTGAAACTAGGTCAGGCAGCAAAGAATGTAACATGGACATTTGGTTGAACACTCTTAATAGAGAAACTAATCTTCAAATTAAGGTCAGCTTAATACCATACTGGTATGTTAATTTTTAGTTAAATGAGAGCCTGTCAATGATAAATATTATTGGTCAATTAAAAAATACATTGCAAATGTTCTGTATGCACATGAGTAATCTTGGGAGTCCATGAGCGGAAGGTGGGATTTTTGCAGAGAGAGGAAGAAGACTGCAGTAAAACACCACATTACAACAGACTGCCACACAAATCTGGAAAAGTAGGAGACTGGAGCCTTGTGGGGCCGTCTGTAGGACATAGTAAGTTGGATATAAAACATAAAGGATATGATTGCATTTACATATGCTTAAAGCTGTCACACAGTAAGCTTTTAAATAGCTGCTACTGTAAGGTTCCGTGTTGCTGCTCTCCACTCATATAATGCTTTCTCCTGGGTTCCAAAATTCTTTAATTTTCCTTTCTGTTTTAGACTAGATACAGCTCTCTATAGTCTATCAAGGTATAGGTAAGTCATTCTATATCAAGAGGTACAGAAATGTCAAACCATTATGTTTTAATCTTCTAACCAGATAAATCATCACACTTTTATTGGGATCCATCATTTCGAAAGACTATGGTATTGTGCTCAATACTGCATGCAAAGCACAAAGGCTTGGTTAGACTAATATGGAGGAAAGGCTGTTAACCAAGCAGCAAATCTCCCCTCTCCACGCCACTGAAATAGTCCAATGGAACAGCAGAGCCGATACGATTGGTTCCAGTTGCGTTGCAGAACTAGGCTAAGGGCAAGAGCTCACCCTGCCTTGGGGGGACGTGGGTCTCGAACCCTGGCCTTCTGGTTAACAGGCACAGTGTCTTAACCACTTGCGCCACCCACAGCCCAAGCAGAAATCATCACACAATTAAATGTATAAATTAGAAGCAAATGACTGCATACATCCCTCAGCATATAGGAAAGAACTGCAACATCAAGCCAAAAAATTGAAGTATTTGATTTAGGAGGGGAAAACAAGAATAAAAGAATGTGGGAAACAATGGTTTCAAAAGTTGCTAGTAAACATGGCAGTTATTTACATTGAACGAACAGGGACATACAACTAAAAACCTGTGAAGATTAAAAAATATGTGAAAAATATCATCTAATCTGGGTTCCTTCAGGTAAGAGACAACTGAGGACCTGGAATATTTTGTCATATTTGTTTGATTGATGAAGGAATTGATATTGATTGATATATCAGAGGAAGCAAAGAGCAAGGATGCATACAAAGTAGTAATTCTACTCCTCATGTTAACTTCCCAAAGAGAAGACGTTCAAATTTTCCTAATTCTCAACTCTCATTTGTTCAAGCTGCAAACCTGCTGTTTCTTCTAGGACACATTCCTAAATCAGCCCCCTCCTCTTAGGAAGGGATCACCTACAGTAGTGCTAATGGTTTTTTTTCTTCACAACACTTGAGATACCACAAACTATGATATCTCAAAAAAAATTGGTTCCTATCAGTCTGATCTGCCAGCAATTTGCCTGATGAATGAATGAAAGGATGGATGGATGGCCAGCAGCCTTAACTTTTAACCTTGTGTCTTAAGTGTGAATTTAATGATCCTTTAGTATTTCAATATTTCAAGTTTGAGATGGTAATAGCACATTGTCTCTACTTTCAAGTATTTTTAGCAGAAAAAAAAGCAGGCCTCCGTCAGTCTTGGAAGACTATGGTATCGTGCTCGGCGCTGCATACACTGCATGCAAAGCACGAAAGCCTGGGTTGGATTGTTATGGAGGATAGGCTGTTACCCAAGCAGCAAATCCCCCCTCTCCATGCCACTGAATTAGTCCAATGGAAAGGCAGAGCCAATACGATTGGATCCAGCTGCGTCACAGAGCTGGGCTAAGGACAGGAGCTCACCCTGTCATGTGGGGCCGACCCGGGTCTCGTACCCTGGCCTGCTGGTTAACAGGCACAGCGTCTTAACTGCTTGCGCCACCCACAGCTCACATTTTTAGCAGAGCTGTTTAAGAAAAGCACCAAATACTTTCTATGGTGATTTTTTTCCCCTTTGCACTCTTGTGACAATACTCCAATCTCATTTTTCCTCTTAATACTGTATTTTCAGTTATTTCCCTATGCAAGGATACTTCCCTTCTAGTATACCTTTCCAAAACACCTTACAGGATACACTCATATCCTCATCTCCTGATTCAACTTGGACAGGAAGCTGTCACATTCAGTATACATCTGAACAGACATCTCTCCTAACTACATTATTTTCCTCAACAATGATAGACTCCCAGCCCTTCCCACTCCAACCAGTAAAACAAAATAAACTGAAAAAGGAATAAAAGAAAAAAGTTAAAAAGTAGTTACAAACCCTTTCCAGAAGTAATAAAGAGAACAGATAAAATACCATCAGTAATATCAGAGTAAAAAAACGCTATCACACAGCAGTATTAAAAACCTGTTTGAACAGAAAGAGTTTCACCTGCTGACCAAATACTGCCAGAGAGGGAGTGATCCATGTCTCCCTTTGTAAGAAATTTAGTAACTTGGGCACAGTAACAGAAAATGCTCCTTCCTACTGCCCAGTCACGCATAAAGTGTTGATGGGGCTGGGAGGACATCTTTTCCAACAGATCATAACACTGAAACCCTCTCATAGAACATCAGCTAGTCCTGTAGGAATATTAATCACAAACAACTGAGGATTCTTGAAAGATCAAAACTAGCACTCTGAACTGTGCACAAGTCTGACATTTGTAGGGCTTCATTGTCATAATACCTGTTTGCTCATAATGCAAAAAAAAGCATGCATTCATCTGTGATTACAATTCAGGATTAGATGTATACAAGGTCAAACATACCTGCTTCATCTGTGGTAATAGTAAGCTCATTGCTAGCCTCACTCTTGCCAATGCGATTTTTTGCATACATGCGGATGTTGTAGGTGGAGGAAGCATGGAGATCAATGATAGTGGCCTGATTCAGCTGTGGGGAAACATCTTTGGTTCTTTGAACAGAATCCCAAGAGTCTGTTTTTAAAAAAAGTGTGGGAAAGATAATTACATTTCAGTATTTCCTTTGATTCTGTTTGTCTTGAACATTTAACTAAATTAGCAAAATAAAAAAAAATCATCACATGTTGAAAATCACAAGTGCATGGCAAAATGAACTGCATGACATTGGGAAATTACCTTCCCTTTTAGTCTTGCTGATTTACAATGCAGAGGACAGATTCGCACAGGAACCTGAGAATTATCATGCTTTGATAGCACTACCAAAGCATAGCATTTTGTGTCCTGCTGGGCAAGCAAGTGCCCAGCCAGATGCTTCCAGAAGGTTCACCTTGAGCTGTTCTTTGCTGCTAATCCTCCCTGCTAACTGGGCAGAGAGTTGTTTTTTTTAAGTGCAGTTTCCCTTATATTTTAGAACAGGGAGTTCTGAATGTCTCCAACACCCTTCCTCATTCCAGAACATTTTTCATTAACTGTTTGCTGGGGTCTACTGTAACTTTTTAAAGACTTTTTTAAAGGCCCTCTTTATATATTCAGCCTTGTAACCAACTTTGGGAACTTTCTGTTGAATAGTGTGTAAACATATTTCATAACCATAACCATCATCTTCCATACAGAAATGATGGTTCTAAAAACTGAAGTCTTTTTTGACTTCTCTTTGGAGTAACAAATGAGGAGCAAATGTGTATTTCAGCTTGCTGCTTTAAGAAGTGTGTGTTATAGTACCACAAAGTCCTGAACAGTTCTTTCTAGCTAAGAAAAAAGGGGGGGAGGACAAAAGATGGACATCTTTTTTCATCATGTGTAGCAAAATTTCTTTGACTGATGGGAGAAAGGAGGAGAAAGAGACTGCAGAAAGAGAGTGTGATGCAAGATCCCAGGAGACTGGCAAGATTGTGAGTGCTGCAGCTTTACATTGTGATCAGGGCACAACTGCTATGATAGAAGCTCCATGGGGTCCAATGGAGCTAACCGTACAGTTAAGGTTCCCCCCGCAGGTTAACTGCCAGTCATTTCCAACAGTCATTTCCAACTATAGAGTGTGGTGCTCATCCCTGTTTACAAGCCTTTAGAGCCAGCATTGTCCATAGACACTTCTGTGGTCATGGGGCCAGCATGACTATGCGCCAAGGTGCACTGATCACTGTTACTTTTCCCACCAAGGTGGTACCTATTTATCAACTTGTATTTACATGCTTTCAAACTGCTAGGTTGGCAGGAGCTGGGCTAAGGACAGGAGCTCACCCAATCTTGTGGGGACCCGGGTCTTGAACCCTGGCCTGCTGGTTAACAGGCACAGTGTCTTTACCACTTGTGCCACCGCAGTGATGTAAGACACCATCGTACAGTAAGACACGCAGAATCAGGAGGGGAGACTAGCACGGAGACAGGAAAGCCTCCTATCAAACCTCAGTGGCTTTTTACTTTGAAGTGGGAAGTATTTACTCTGAAATAAGCCCCACAGACATGAGTGGAACCTGTTCTAAGGAAGATGTGACCAAAGAACTGAGAAAATTGGGGAGATGGGAAAGGAATGGAAAGAAAAAATCTCCAGCAGCCAAATACTTTGAGCCAGGACATGTTTGCTTTGGAGCAACCCACATAGAGTCCAGTAAAATATATTATAAAGGAGATGTGTATTTTGAAAAATTTTGTTGTAGGCTCCTCTTGTAATATATCATCCTTCTAGCTGTACACAGTTTGGCCATAGAATACCTGTGGACCACGTCTTCTCATACAAGCCTGCCTACAGTGAAATCTTCAGCCAAGGCCTTGTGTTATATCCCACAGACCCTGAAATGCAATTGGTGGTGCCTATAACTATTTAATATTCTCTGTCTGAAGGATTCTGCTTCATCTGTCACTTGGGACAGGATGAGCAGATTTTTATCCTGCTCTATTTGTGTAATTTTTGTTTATAATGTTGTGCTTTGTTTTTTATCTTACTGTATTGTTGGCTTATTTGATTTTAAATTGGTACATTATTTTGAAATTTGTACACTGCTTTCTGGCACAAAGACTTAGGGTGCAATCCAGAGTAACTACGGGGAGTCCTTGCTCCGGTGTAAGAACAACTTACTCTGGATTCCAATATGAATTTCCCATAGGTTTTCACTAGGTGTTGCAGTAACTACGGGTGCACATAATGCTTCTTATGTGCTCCCGTAGTTACTCTGGATTGTAGGGATAGTAATATAAATGAATGCAAATAAATCTATAAAACTATGAAAAAGCATAAATAATGTGGCAATATCTGAAAGTGTGATAACAAGATAAAGCACAATCCTAACCATGTCTACTCAAAAGTAAGCCCCATTATATTCTCATAATCATGACATTATAAATAATGAAATTGGTAAAATTTATATAAAAGACTAACATGTGACATGTTTATTTGGCTAAATTTCTGTCTTCTGGGTGGGGAAGATCATTATACACTATCCAGCTGTATCAAAATATATTTCATTTATCTCTTTGCATGCTGTGCCATCTAGTGGAACAATTTGGAAAGTCATGTTTTAAAATGTATACTGTACATGATTTCTTTTTGATAGCAACAGTAATCTCAGTTTTAATAATAATTACAAATAATGTGCCTTCTCTCAATAATCTTTAAGTTCTGCATCTTTAAGTTTTACTGTAGGTGGGAGGCTGAGAGGAAGCTTGCCCAAGACCATGTTTTCTATCTCACCATTCATACCCTTAGACAAAACCCAATACCATCTCATAAAAGGAAAGCTGGGTCTAAAAGTCACATTTAGGTATACGAATAAGAGAAATTGACAGGTAGAAATAGGTAAAACCACAGACTATATGATGGTAATTCATGCTGCTATTTTCCCTCATTAGGAAGGAGGAGGTTTATGCTGGGGAGACTTCAAAATATAAAAGGGCAAATGCTCAGCATTCAGAAGCGGGCTCATGTGGGAGCTGAAAATAACTCGGTTCAAGGTAGTCTGCAAGCAGAGCAATGGAACTGGGTCACAACTGATGAGGGCATGAGTCAGGAATTTTATTAGTTGCCGTCAGCTATTTCACAGGCATTCTCCAGTAGGTGTTTGTTACTCAATTCACAGGCAACACAGTGTACAACCACCACTACAAACTGCAGTGGCTCTACTGGAAATGTAGGTTTCTGAAAAATTGAATCTCTGATAAAACAAAGACACTCTTTCCCCATATTTTGGGGGGTACGGGTGAGGGTGAGGTATGGAAAGCCACCTCAGGGGAAAAAGGTAGGTTAAAAGGTTACAAGAAAATAATTTTTAGAAAAACTGAGATGCCGGGGGCCTTCATTCACCACAGGAGTTTTGTTCCTCAAACCTCTGCAGACAACAAATTTCATAGGTGCTAGAGTGTAGCTTCCAATGCTCTTTAAAGACCTCAGGCTTTAGGAGGTAGACATGGCATCAATAGCATATCTATGAAAGCACAACCCTTACCAGACTTGTTCTTGCATTCTATGTCATAGCCTGTGATTGGACTATTTCCATCAAATCCCATTGTCCATCTGAGGGCTATACTGCGTGCTCTCACCTCTCGGATTTCTATTTCTGGAGGATCTGGGGGTTCTGCGCAAACAGATACAAATCACTTTAGTCAAGAAAAGAAAAGCACTTTGTGCAAACTACAGCAATGATCATGGTATGAAAAACTAACAGTAATATTGCTTGCCATTTCCTCTACTCACTGAGTTTTTTAAGCATTCAGGCACTTAATTCCCATAAGGAGCGAAAGCTAATATTTAATCAAAAAGGAAAAACTTGCTTGTCTCATTTTAGATTCCCAAGATACATATTATTAAGTACTCGTAGTATATATTACACAGAACATATTATTACTTTAAAAGAACATTTCTTTCTTTTTTTTGAGGGGAGGTTTTGATCGAGATACTCACATTACATTGGAATTTCTCTATCTTAAAAAGGAAATAAATCAAGGAGATAATACTACTGAACAGAAACTCCACATTTGTTTCTGACTGCCTGTGTGAGAGAATCTTAAGTTTGAACAAAATGTCTTAAAACCTCCATCTTATCTAGGAGATACATGTCAAACCTCATTATATATGGGAATTGATTCCAGAGATTGACACAGATTAAAAAAATGTGTTGTTCCAAAACGGAAATGTTTTCCAGGTGGTGACAGAAACTGGCATTTTAATGGTTTTTAACCAGGCAGAAGTGTGTGGGGCGGGGTGGTGGTGGAAGAGGAGCTTTTTTTATCCCCCGCCCTCCATGGCAGCTTGTCAGGGAATGAGTGAGCACAGAGGCTGTGCTTGTGAGGTGCCCTTCCATAATGGAGGGCGAGACTCAATGTGATCCCTGCAACAACACAGTCTGCCTGCCTGGTTGCCATGTGGGGGAAAGGAAGCTCTCTATCCCATACACACACTTCTGCCTGGCTACAATCAATTAAAGGACGTTAGGAGTGCAATCCTAACCATTTTAGGTCAGCCTAAATCACATGGCATATCTTTCCATGGTGATGTGGGGAGGTCAGCATATGCCTGTGCACTCTCATAACCTTTATGGCACTTTTGACACCCCTAGGGCTTACGCCAACCTAACTGGAGGTTAGGATTGCAGCCACAGCATCTTAGCCATTTGTGTTGACTCAGATCTATGGATACAAAAACACTGATAATGAGGTTCAACTTGTACTTAACAGATAATAACTAAGGTGATTAATGGGGGTGGAGGTACACATCCCCTCTTTGCACACATTCAAGTATATGTGAGATGAATATTCCAAACTGTATTGGACTGCCATCATCAACATTTATAATTATTCCACTTACTCAACTGGAATAATTGTTCTAATAATTGTGCACATGGACTAAGATGCCACAATGCTATTCAGGAGTGGGTTTGAGAGGTGGTCTGGTTGGACACTAGTCAAGCTTCTGCACCCATCAGAGGACCTGGGTCTACCTGAACAGCTTGATGGTGTCACAACACCAGTGACAGCTGCAATGTCCAATCTGACATTGGGGGTGGTAGGAAGAGTATGACTCAGAGGAATGGATGTGGCTAAGACATTTCTTTTCTCATTTTTGACATATTATTTATACACCTCCAATGTTACTGTAATCAAAAATTAGAACTCCACTTTATTGGCTTAGTGAGATAGTCTATAGACCAGTGGTAACTGAGGAAACCTGAAGCCAAAGAAAATTGGGGGCTGGGAAAAACAGTTGTTTGTGAGTCTTGAGTGGATCTGGCATCTTATGTGTAAGCTCCAAGGCATGCAAGCGTGGGAGCAAGTGTTGTATGCAAAGCAAGCAGAGCCCCAGTGGCTGATTTCTGCTTCAGCTCAGCATCTGACAGGGCATCACCTCAGACATTCCAGAACCTGCTGATCCCAGCCTGACTATACTTCCTCTCCTCACCAAGAAATATGGTTGGGGACAGGGGGAACCCAGCCGGAGGACACAGTGACTATTGCAGTTCAGAATGCAAAAATACACTGTCGCTGCCAGAAGCTTTGACTGACTGGAGTTGAAATATTTTATTTCTAAATATACAACAGGTTCACTGTTTCTTCAGAACAAAAAAAATCAAACTGCTTTTGCATTATTTTGCCCTATTTAGGCTACTGCAAGCCTAAAGCTACTGAGCTGAGATTAATGCTCACTGATGTCAACCATTTTTACTCATAAGTAAGTATAGATTGTAATCACATAAGAACTGATTTAAGCATGGAAATAGCCCTGCAGAAGCTGTCAGAAGGCACTTAATAATGTGGTTCTAAACAGATTTGTAAATATGTTTATGAAATGTTTAACTCATGTGCAAACCTGATGCACATGAATTCTGCATGTGCATGCCAGTGATGCACACATGGAATAGCTCCTGCATGGACATGCAAAGGCTGCATGTACAAGAGCTCAAAGAAGTGGTTCCCAAACTTAACAGGGTCATAGCGGCCACTTGTTCCCAGATCAACTGGGCACAGCCACCTTGGATTTCACAAAATCTTACAAATTCCAAGATGGCAACCCATATCTTGAGAGATCCAAGATGGTGGTGGGAGGGACATCTGGGGACATCCTATGGCACTACTACAGGCAATTTGGGAAACACTGGCTTAAAGGATTAAGAGTCCTTTAAATGTTTAAACCCTTAATTAAGAGGCAGGTGGTACCACAACACAAGCAAGTGCTTTTGTTAGTTTTCTATGTTGCCATCTCCAGGTTTCAGCTAGACCTGAGTTGTCTCATGTTATAGATATTAAATTGGTTTTAGTCAAATCAAATCAATACTCAAATCAAACTATATTGATGAAAGAACTATATTTTTCCACTGCAGTTGGGCAGTGGAACAGATTGCCAAGGGAGGCGGTGGACGCTCCCTCACTGGGGATCTTCAAGCAGAGGGTCGATGAGCACCTGTCGGAGATGCTCTAAGAGGATATTCTACTACAGGCAGGGGGTTGGACTAGATTACCTACTGGGTCCCTTCCAACTCTAGGATTCTATGATTCTAAGATAAATGTCAGTAAAGTTAAATTCTAAGGGCACCTTCCTAAGGAGAAATATCTGACAATTTCACTGGACAATGAAAAATGTTCCTCTGTAACTGAAATAGCTAATTTTTACTGTGATGTGTTCAACATGAAAATGACAATGAAATGTGTCTTCTGTTTCTGGTTTTGAAAATATACACTAATCTGCACACACCAGTAGTGAAAAAGGAGAAGACATCTATCAAAACACAACTATGTATTGAGGATATCTCACATACAATATGCATTTTGCACTTTCATTTTCATTTGTGTTTAGCACAAAATCTATAAGAAATTGCTAATTTCACTTTGGGGCATGACATTTGTAAAAATTTGTTTTTCAGTGTTTTCAGCAGAAGCTGCTGAGTATAAAAAAATGAAAATAAAATCTGGGAGTTTCTGAGCATCCCTAAATAAGGGATATATTCTACCCTCAAATAATTCAGTTTTTATAGCTTTTGTGGAAACTGGGCAGAAGGAGTTTGGAGTTCTTACACTACTTCCAATTTCTGACAGTTGAAACTATTTTAATCAGGGACTAGAACCCCCCACCCCCAACAGATTTCTGAGCATGGCATACACTTACTGTACTACAATAGATGTGATTTTTTCCTTATGTTGTCCTCTTCCTACCTTGCACAGTGAGCTGAATTATTCCACGGTCCTCTCCATATGAATTGATGGCGTGGCAGGAGAAGAAACCAGAGTCTTCTCGCACTGTTGGCAAAATCTAGATAGCAGATTGAAAAAAGTAAAGGTATTGAATAGGAGCATCTGAAAGCAAACCTTCAAAACCTTTTGAACACAATATGCAAATCCACACAGAGATTTGATATGTGCAACAAAATGTGCATGTAAAATACAAAATTTATAGTATATACAGTGTGTATGAAAAAATAGCTATGTGGACCCAAATCAAAATAGCTAAACTACAGCAGAACATTGCCACATGAAACACAAATTGATGCAGTTGTACAGGAATTCCTTTTTTTCTTTTTCTTTTTTATCCGCTGTTCTCTGGGCCAGGCACTACTGCCCAATTTTCAGTAGTACTAGAAGGACTGAGCGAGCAGTATGGGAGTCCTTGTAACACTTGTTCCAGCTTCTTTGTGGCATGTTAGCTTCTTGTCTTCCCTCCCCTTCACTCTCTGTGCTGGAGCACTCCATGGAGGCTTCCAGGCTGCCTGCCCAGGTCCTGGAACGAGCAGGGAGGGGGGCAGAAGCAGTGCAGGTGAGTCAGTACCACTGGTGCTTGGTGCCCACTGGTGGCTGTCAATGCCTGCTGGTGTCCAGTGCCAGTGTGCACAAGTGCCCTGCTGTATCCAATGTCTAAGTACATTCTTTACATTTTACTCCTCCAACAACAGGTCAGTTCAACTAGTGTGAATGTTATACGGTATATATAAATGTCGACACATGACATGTCATCATATAGAATCATATCGGCACACTGAATAACACTGAAACATAGGTTTGGCATAACACTGCTGAAAGGTTGCTGACCCCTGCTCTAAACCATAGAGTCTAACGCAGATATTTTCAATCATTTTCATCTCCTGGCACACTGACAAGGACTAAAATTATCCAGGCACACTATCAGTTTTTGACCATTGAGAAGGCACACCATTCTGTATGAAGAAGGTACAAATCTCCCAATTGATCCTCCCCCAAAATCTTGCAGTACACCTGAGGATCATCCATGGCACAACAGTGTGCCACAGCACATTGGCTGAAAATCACTGGTCTAAGGGTTTCAAAGTTATTGCCTAAAGTTCTTGGGCAACTTATACAAGCCAGGAGTCCTTAGCTATAGGAAGAGAACTACATCACATATTTTAAAACCAATCTCTGGTCTTAACATGCTGATACGTTTGTAAATATACCATATTTACTTGAATCTAATGCTCACCCTTTACAGCTGAATTTAGTCTCTAAAACCAGGATGCGCATTAGATTCGATTTGAGCAAATGCAGTATTTTGATTATAAGTATAGATAAGTGTTTACTATATTGTAATTATAAAATGTAAACCCATTGTTGTATAAAGTAGTACAATTAGGTAAATATCAAAACTGTCATATTATTATCAAATAATAATAATAAGCAGTAAATATGCAGTAAAGTAATATGCAGTATGCAGCTGCATGTTATATACACAATATGCAGTTGCACATTATAATCGCCAGTAAACATTTTTAAATCTTAAGATTGCTAAATTAGGAGTGCGCATTAGATTAGATCAATGGTGTAAATATGTAAAGATTCAAGTACATATGGTACCATCAAAGTTTCTGGCTTACTAGTTTTTAGATAGCTGTCATATTCTCATTAGGTTACATTCCAATATTTCTACAAACTAATTTTGAAAGCATGCTTCTCTTCTTCTTTCTAAATCTCACAGTGTGCATAATGTTTATTGGGAAAAGCCTTCTCCATACATATAGCTTCTTCTACATATTGGTGGTTATCATACAAAGTCATCCTTTATACAGTTTGAGGTAAACCTCCATGCAGAGGTCCACTTCGTTGGAGTAAGAAGGGTGGGCATTTACAGTTGCGGGTGTAAAAAAAATGACATTCACAACTCTCTTCCCTGTTACCTGAAGTGACGGTCCCCATAAGAAAGCACCAGCATTGGCCACAACATGCTAGACTGGACCATGTTTCCTGAAACTAGGACTTGCAATGCCCAGGGTGCCTCACTCCACATGAACCACCTTGCCCAAAGCCAAGGCATCTTGCTCAAAGCCAGGACTCATCAGGCACTGGAAATTGTAGCCCTGGTTTCAGGTGAATTGTCTGGTGCAGCACCATCATAGCCAATGCTGGTATACCCAGCAGATTGTAAGTGAGGAGAGGATGGTGCAGAAATGGTGTACCACAAGAGTCATACAACAAGGAGGGGTTTCACAACGACTATGTTGAATTGGTTTCCACACTTTCTAAAGCTGGCCCTGTCAGCATACATTGAAGGTGACCTTGCTCACCACATAAAGCAGGCCTCCGTCAGTCTTGAAAGACTATGGTATCGTGCTCGGCGCTGCATACGCTGCATGCGAAGCACGAAAGCCTAGGTTGGATTGTTAAGGAGGATAGGATGTTACCCAAGCAGCAAATCCCCCCACACCACTGAATTAGTCCAATGGAAAGGCAGAGCCAATACGATTGGATCCAGCTGTGTCGCAGAGCTGGGCTAAGGACAGGGACAGGAGCTCACCCTGTCTTGTGGGGCCGACCCGGGTCTCGAACCCTGGCCTGCTGGTTAACAGGCAAGCGTCTTAACCGCTTGCGACACCCACAGTCCTGCTCACCACATAGCAGATAAAATACTAACAGATTCAACTAGTCCTCATTTAAAGTGGGTGATAGGTTCTTGGAAACAACTTTAAGCAAAAAACTCTTATAAATAATTTTACCATGGGTAGGTAAAATTAATAACACTCTCTTAATCAATAACACTCTCTTAAGCCTTTGTTTTCACAAGACATTCTGGGATACAACAAGGTTAAGGAAGTAGATCATGGGCCTTGTGCAACCAAGACGCAACTTCAGGGCACAACCTCAGAGGAAAAAAGTTCCATTTTTGCAAGGACTCCTCTGTTATTTTCATACATACGCCCTGCAACACAACCATTTGTATGCATGGAAAGGTTGGGATGTACCCCTCTACAATTCTCACCCTTATATTTACAAAATTAAACCTGAGACATTTGCAAATAAACCTGAGACATTTGTTTTTGCGCATGAACCGCCACCCAAAATTCATAGGTAGATACCAAGCTGGACATATCACCTGGAGAGTAGAGATCACTTCATCACCCACTTCCTTGGTGGAAACAAGGTAACGGGACATTTCAGGATTAATTATTCTGTCTTCTTTCTCCCAGCGGACGATGATGGGCTTTTCCCCATGTGCTGTGCAACTCATTTCTTTCTTTTGACTCTGTGTTGCCAAAGTAGTGTTTGGATAGGAAGTTATCATCGCAGGAACTAAAATTAAAAACAACAAAAACTAATTAACAGTTTGATACAAATGTGAGAAACAATGTAACTCTGCTGTACAGATGGATCTGCTAGAAAATCTTATTCAGCATTTACCAATTTCCTATTGAATCTATTTCATGTTGCGTTTCTACAGGGTGATTAAAAAGTAACTCCCTATATTGTTTGAGTGCAAAGACGCACCATAAATTAGACCAGCCTAAAATGGTTATGATCGTGCTCATAGTGCTTAAATAACTTCATGAAAGCAATATTATTTTGCACTTGAACAACAGATTTCCAAACTTCATAACATGCCACTGGCTGGGCATGCTCCAGCAGGGGAAGACATTCAGCCATGTTTGTAGGACTTCCAAATTTCAAACAAAATAATCTGGAACACAGATACAAACAGATTAAATTTACAGATTACGTTCTCATACAATTAAGATCAAACACAAAAAATTGAGACAAAAATTACCATAAATAAATAATTTATAAGTATTTTTAAATAGGGAGTTACTTTTCAATCACCCTGTATGCATTTTGGATTAAAGACACTGTAACCAAATAGGATGCAGTAGAACACAGCCCTCATTTTCTCCTACAAAGAAATAGTGCATTTATGAGCGGTGAGGATAAGCTTCTTTTAAATGAATTATTTTAATTGCTGTTTTGAAATGCTAATACTTGGTGGCATGACCTTTTCACTTGTCAGAGCTATTGATGCCTGCATATGACTATATGTCAGAATGCAGTTCTTCCCAGTGGAAAGGTTTCTGAACCATAACAAACTGATTTTCTGGCTAGCAAGATTGTAAACTCTAGTTTATGATTTAAGAAGCAGCTTTCATGTGGATATCATTACTGAAATGTCTTGGAAAGGTTTTTGGTAAGAACTGATATGTTCATATCAGATTATTCAGAGCCATGTTAAATATCTACATTCCCCCAATACTGCCACTGCCTATGTAAAAAATAGCAGAGTTTCTCATTTAATATGTTCCATTAAATGTTGAAGTTAAACTAAAAATATGAAAACATCTCCACATACTGTATCTTTAAGACAGAAGAATTGTAAACCAGTGTTCCCCAAAATGTGGATTGTGACCTGATTATTGATAGGATGTGAAACTGACAAGTGTATAGTGGACTAGGAAAATGTATAGATACTGAAACTTAGCACATTTACCAGTACTTGTAAGTTGGTGAGTGTGGCTCAGCGCACTTTGAAAGGTAGACAAAGATAAGATAAATTTTGTGTGGGCAAGGCATGTGATTGGGAGGCAGCAAATTCACATGCCAAATCCCCATCCCCCATTTTTCAGACTACCCTACCCCTTTTATCTTCTTGGATTCACACCAGATGTGACTGGAGTGGGTGCAAGGAGACCCAAAGGCCATCAGAAAGCTTATGCAGAGCTCATGTAAAAATGTATTTACTTAACTTCGGCAGGCCCCCTGATTGCCTCCACCACCAAATTCAGTGCGCACTTCACCAACGTGGGTGCATCAATGCCAGTGGTGGGGAATAGGATAGCAGTTAGATCCAGAATTTATAGCCTGTAAATCATGCTGAAGGAAGTAGGGAAAGAAGCCTGGAAAAGTAAAATAATGCAGCTACACTAATAGCTATCCTGGTCTGTGTGATGCTTGGGGTCAGAATTCCACCCACCCATCAATGGAGTATGCCATGCCACCCCTCATGGGACCTTCAGAGGACCGTATGAGGCCTTGCAGGGCATCCCCAGCTCTCAAAACGCTTTTGAAAGCATCCAGGGTTTCTTTAAACCCCACCTCTGGTTTTATCCAAAAAACTGATGTGGTGTTTTAGACATTTAGAAGGCCTCCATATGGGGGCTCAGGAAGGTTGCAAGGACATTGTGGAAAGGAGATGAGCACTGATGGGCTACAGAGCTAAATGAAAGACACTTGCCAGATTCTAAACACCACTACTTCCACATAAGCCCAAGGTTACTCCAACAAGCAACAGTCTCTAACCTTGAAAAGCAAACTGTCATCAGTTTATGATATGGACAAAAGAACTGAAGTTCAGAGGGAAAAAACGAATTCTTTCCAAACTATATCATAGTTTTATCTATTGAAAATCACACTGAAGAGAATGGAAATTGAAGAGCAATTCCGTATTAGTTATACCTGCACCAGAACACCAGACCTAACTACCATCACAAATATTCCCCCCAAGGCTAGCTACAATATAGAAGCAGCAGTGCCAAACACATTTTAAAAAATTATTTGCCAATCATTCATGGTTACTTCGAAAAGCTAAAATTGTAATGAAGGCATGTCCTAAAAAGCTTCAAATAATAAGTTAAAAAATTTAAAAGAATGTGATTTTAAAAACATGAGTTTGCATATCTTTTTTGTTCTTTCTGGCAGTCTCAAAATCAAATTATCTTTTCTATATTTGCATGCAAAGTGACATAAGGCAAAATGCCAGACCCTGCTACTGTGTAAACATGGCTCTTATAAAGCTAGCTGGAATTAACAAGGATCCAGCATGTTCCATAATATAATTTCTGGAAGCTTCTTACAGTTATGTGATCAATTTGCTTTGATTGTAAGTATTATCCAAACATGTGCTTCTAAGTTGGAACTGGTCTTATGTGCTGCTAAGCTGTAATAGGAATGACAACGTCTCGAAGGGTTGGCAGCTCTGCTGGTGCCTTGTGATATGATTGAATAAGTCAGAGTAAAGACTGTGAACATTTAGAGTTCATATCTTATTCACTTAGAAGCAGTTTCAGGTCACATTATAGGAAAAGGAGGTGATTTATTTTATTTGACAACTATGAATTTTAATCAAAAGGCATATTCAAAGTAAAGTCTAAAAAAATTGCCTGAATTCACTATAGGCAAGTATTTTCTTTTTCCTCAGGTTTTTCACAAGAACCCTTTTCATGTTTGTACATTACAAGCTGCTCTCTACAACTAACACACCAGAGACCTACAGCTGCTTAGATTTCTCATTCTCTCTCTAGTCTTTGACAAGGCTGTGAAATAAATGTGACTTGATTCCGCACCGTCATGTGTGCACAATTTTCCTTTTTTGCCTAAGTGAGCTTCCTAATAATCAAGAGGAAAAAATGGGATGGGGGAGGCTGACAGCTCTGTTCCCTGCAGCGACTTTTGCTTGAGGAAATTCGTGAGGAATGGAGCTGCTATTGGAGAAAATTGCTCACCTAATGAGCTAGCTAAACTAATAGCCAATAAGGCTGCTATCTGTATGCGCTTACCTGAAAGTAAACCCAATTAAATGCAGTGGAATTTAATTCTGTGTAAACATGTATAGGGTTGTGCTGTAAGAATTGCTCACAGATAGATATTGTTTCTGGTGAGTAAAATAGGATTACAGCTAAACAGGCCAATCCTGAGCTGCTCAGTGTAAAGGTCTAACAGTCCTGGCACTATGGACATCTCTGGATTGGGCTGCCCAGCTACAATCCTAATCCACTCTTTCCTGGGAATAAGCTCCATTGACTATAATGGGTCTCACTACTGAGTAGATAATCATAGGCTTGGCTTACAAAGCAGTGTAAAGGTAAAGGTGTCCTCCACAGGTTGTCCTGCTAGTCGTGACTGATTCTAGGGCATGGTCCAGATTGGCAGGAGCTGGGCTAAGGATGGGAGCTCACCCTATCTTGCAGTACTTGGATCTCAAACTACTGTCCTGCCGATTTATAGATTGACACGTACAGGACCTTTAACCACTAAGCCAAATGCAGCCATTCATTAGTTCCACACACTAGAGTAACTGTATCAAATTATGTCATTTAAAAATGGACAACGAATTATGCACATTACAAAATGAAGACCTCATTGATCAGTACAGTTACTAAGACTGCAATCCTAACCTCATTAGGCTGGCATACGCCCCAGCATAAATCATGTGCTGGCATGGGGCAGTCATGAGTCCCACTCCTGGGAGAGTTAGTCCAGTGCACAGGCATCTCCATGGGAAAATAAGCCAGGTGACCTAAATTGGTTAGGATTGCGCCCTGAAAGACTAATCCTGATCAGCTATGTGTACTGTATATGACACAGAGATGGGATATATAAGTTCAGAGTTGAAAGGTCTTATAGATAATTGTCACCATGGATTATTGCTTGCTCCACATCAGACAAGAACAATCCACAACGCAAATCATGGCTGTCGCTTTCCATTTGCGAAGTGCTCCCATACTCTATCCACAGGAAAAAGTATCCCTTTGCACTGAGTAATGCATTCTCCTGGTCCTACTGCTCTATTGTCATGACATATTTCATCATTTCCCTTATAAATTACCGTACTGCTTTCCCATGTAGCACATGAAAAACCAAATTTTTCATATATATTCTCTTACATCTCTTGAGGGCTATTTAAATGTAAGCACAGTCTCTGCATTTCACCTATTCTATTTGTTTTTATTTGATGATGCATGGACCCAGAACCCAATAAGTTCAACATACTTACAAATGGCATATCGGCATACTCTCAACTACATGAGCAAACACAAAAATGTTCACATTCAAATGCTGTATTCCAATTGCTCACTGCAATCTTCATGTAGATTATTTAACCGTTATAATTACTTTAAAAAGGTTTAGTATCTTGGTCAATATTATCCTAGTATTGCAAATATAAAATATAGAGGGTGAAAATACAAGAGACCTGGAACTTATCACTTGCAATCCTAACCTAAGCCCTGGCAGAAGTCCTATGCTTACCTGGGGATGTTAAAAAATGCTGTAAGGTGCTTCTGCGCCACTCTTGGAGAAGTGTTAGGCCAGTGCATAGAAATGCTCAAAAGGATTATAATTGCAATTAAAATCTGGATTTATTATCTCTTCATTTTTAAAAAAATAAATCAGCAAAATAAAAATCTGAGTCTAGATCAAAAATTTGGGATTCATTTTTCAAAGTTCTCCTTAATGTTTTTACCCTCAAAAGTTTATGCTTTTTAACTGGGTGGCAGTGGGAGAAAAGAAATCCCCAAGAGGAAAACACTTCTTCAAAATTAGTGCAATTCGTTATTTCATTACCACAGGGCTGTCATGGGGTTTAGATTATGAAGATCTGTGACATAACATATATAAATATCCCTCTCAGGGGAGGAGAAGTTGATGCTAATTGAGTTATTGACAGGTTTAAATGAAGTGGAATACAGGAAGAAACTCCAGCTACAACCAGAATGAGTGTCGATGAACAATGCATGCTGGGACACTAATGGTTTTCATTCACTGTTCATTCATGCAAGTAAGTATACTTTTAAGCACAGTGACTCGTGGTCCATAGTAGCACAGTGCTGAACTAAAAACCATGAAATACGATCTGCTGGTGTATAAATAATAAGAGATCTCCTTGAATTAAGGGGCTCACTTGTTATGCTTTAGGGGACCTGTTGGATAAATAAGGTTAACAGATACTTCAGTAGTTATTAATTCCTGGTTGTTATGCTGACTCAACCATTGCTCTTTACATACATCATATATGTAACCTTGATATGGTGAAAATTCTGCATAAGGAAACCTGTTTTAGGTCAGCATCAGCTTTTGAACTTGGCTTTCACCCTGCTCAAAGAACATGAAGCACTCCTGATAAATAAATAAACAAACAAACGAAGGTAGGAAGGAAGAAGGAAGGAAGGTAGATTTGGGTTATACTTGTAAGCCTTCCAGCCTCTGATCCACTTACAAGTATGAGCACAATCCTAACCATGTCTACTCAAAAGCAAGCCCCATTGTGTTCAATGGGTCTTACTCCCAGAAAAGTGTCTTTAGGACTGCAGCCACAATCTTATTGAGTTTAATGGTCCCCGTGCCCCGGTTAGTGCAGAACTGCATCTTCAATTTTGTAAATGATTCTGAATGCCATTTTTAATAGTACCAGAAATTAACAAGATCTTTTGAATATTATTTCAGTTTTTTTCTGTTTTATTACATTCTTTGTTATTCTCTTTCCGTGTAACAGACAGGAGAAAACAGTACTTGATTACTGTTTGCTAATGATATTATCCTTTTGATGGTTTCATCGGGAGGTGGGGTAGGGAAAGAGGTTTCTAATTTTTCACCAAGAACAAATTGTTCAATTCACAGATGGGATGGAATGTCATCTTCCCACTCAACCCATATGTGGCAACAGCTTTTAAGTTGATAATTATGTTCTATAACATTGCAGATATGTCACCAGTTATGTGGAGGTAAATGTTTGTCCAAAGCAATCATTTTTGCAAAAAAATTAAAAGGCAACCTCATTTTTGTATGGCCACAAATCTCATCCCATGTGTCTGAAAAAACCCCTCAGCGCTACATCAAAGCAGTTCTAACTAAGCTGGCTTAGACGACAACTCACTGCGCTTCTGCTCCACAGACAGGGTGATTCATTCAGCTATTCCTCACCTAGTATGGGGGACCCAGACTGTTTCCATGTCAACCAGGAAATGTGCTGGAGACAGATCAGGTCAGATGCAGCTGGTGGGAAACAACAGAATGAAGTATAGGGAGGGCGTTCCTACGCTGGGCGCTGGTCTGTGGCTAGCCACAACACTAGGCAGAAACTCATTAAGCTTTACAGAAGCTGCCTTGGCAATATTTTATCTGGATGGTGAAATATACATTTTAAAAATTAAAATATAAAATAATACATCACTAAATGAACTCCT
Organism: Cryptoblepharus egeriae; assembly: GCA_030015325.1. Taxonomy (NCBI): domain Eukaryota; kingdom Metazoa; phylum Chordata; class Lepidosauria; order Squamata; family Scincidae; genus Cryptoblepharus; species Cryptoblepharus egeriae. Next base: position 48,389,716 of record JAREYC010000005.1, on the reverse strand, counting down.
ACAGTGCACACAATGTCAGGGAACACTGGGACATTTGGGAGAGGCCTGACACAATTTAGGAATACAGATCAGGATGCTCAGAAAGATGATTTCACAGTGTTTGTTTCTTGAATATAGTACGTGGTTCCATGTGGTCCACAGGAGTTCCGTTCCGGATTCCAAACTGGTGGATAATCAGATCTGTGGGTGTCAGCTCCTTTAACCTTTCAAACAGACCACTTCTCCTGTTGCCTCTGGAGGATCCATGTCATGCAAACCCATGGGTTTAACTTTGGGACCTGTGGACAGTCAACTTTGCTGGTCCTGAACCTGTGAATACAGAGGGCTGCCCTGTATAATTTTTTCTACTGCTGGTTAATTTTCTTGCTTATGGTTTTTTCTACGATAATTTCAGTGTTTTATTAAAAAAAACCATTGTATTTTTATACTGATTATACATTAGTTGCTTTTATCTGTTACCGAGGTTGTCAGCCATCCCTATTTCAGTAAGGAGAATGGTGGAATATAAATAAATTAAGTCTCTTGCAAAGATTATGGGGAAAATATTGACAAAAGTCTTTATCTCAGTCACTCTTATGCTTAAACCAGGGGTGTCCAAACCCCATCTCGGAGGCCAGATGTGGCCTGCAGTGAGCCTCAGTATGATCCACAGCTAGATTCCTCTTTCCAGCCCACAGGCAAGCCTTGTATTGTCTCTAACACATTATTATATGTAAATTTATTCAAATTTGAAATGTAAATCATTTTCAAGCCCCTGACAGTGTCAGAGAGATGGTGTGGCCCTTCTGCCAAGAAGTTAGGACACCCCTGGCTTAAACTGAAGAAATGAGTGGCTAAACCAGTGATTTTCAACCTTTTCCATCTCAAGGCACTGAAATTTTCATGGCACACCATCAATTGTTTTTACCATTGACAAGGCACACCAGACTGTTCAAATCCCCCAATTTTCCTATTAATGAATGTCAATCCCCAAATTCCCACAGCACACCTGAGGACTATCCACGGCAGACCAGTGTGCCACGGCACACTGGTTGAAAATCACTGGGCTAAACTATTGTCTGCAGCAAGCCCCCTCTATCCAGCTCTTGGGTAACCCCTGCAATCCTCTATAATTGAGGGAAGTTCTGTTTGAGTGCTGGGGAGGCTTCATATACCTCCTGTTTGCGTACAAAAGTGCTGATGAACTGATTTGATGATCACCCCCTCTCTCTACGTTGGAAACTGTGAACTGATTTGAATCCATTCATTCATCAGTTCTGTCTCTAAAATATTCATTTAAGTAAATATATGTAAATTTATTCAAAGTTAAAATGCAAATAAATTCTTTTTTCCCTTCCAGCCCCTAACACAGTGTCAGAGAAATGAGGTAGCCCTCCTGCCAAAAATGTTTGGATCAGCCCTCCTGATCTAGAATGAAACCAGGTGATATGTTACAGCAGTTGATATGAAAACAATATTTTATTTCCAAAACTGCAGCCATCTCCAGTGATACTAGGGGCAATGGGAATGTTAAAACTGCACTGATCTGTAGATCATAAAAAACCTATTGAGTATATTACTGTATTTTCTCTGTAAACATTTAGTTTACAAACCGCACAATCCTAACCATGTCTATTCAAAAGTAAACCCAATTGTGTTCAATGGGTCTTACTCCCTTGAAAGTTTCTTAAGTTCTGCTGCCAGAATTCTTTAAGTTCTTTAGTACAAGAGTGCAATCCTAATAATTTCTTTATTTTAAAAATTTATATCCCGCCTTTCTCAGGCCAATAGCCCGACTCAAGGCGGCTGAAATAAAACATAATTAAAAACATAAATAGAACAATTCAATAAAAACAATTAAACCATACCAGCTAAAAAACATATATACGTAGGGCCCCCTCAGATGACCTTAGGTGATGGGTTGGATTATACAGAAGAAGGCGGTCCCTCAAATACCCTGGACCTGAGCCACTTAGGGCTTTAAAGGTCAGGACCAGCACTTTGAATTCAGCCCAGAAACAAATGGGCAGCCAGCGTAGTCGCTGAAGCAGTGGCCCGACAGAGTCGAACCGACCAGCCCCAGCAACCACATGGGCCACCACATTCTGAACTAGTTGAAGCTTCCGGACCATCTTCAGAGGCATCCCACGTAGAGCGTGTTACAGTAATCCAGTCTCGATGTCACTAAGGCATGGGTCACCGTGGCTGGATCCGAGCAACTCAGGTATGGTTGCAGCTGGCGAATCAGTGGATGCTGAGCAAAGGCTCCCCTGGCCACAGCCGCCACCTGGGACTCCAGGAGCAGCTGCAAATCCAGGAGAACCGCCAAGCTGCGGACCTGCTCCTTCAGAGGGAGTGCAACCCCATCCAGAACAGGATGATATTCCAATACCCAAGTCAATGACTGCTGGACCAGGAGAACCTCTGTCGTATCAGGATTTAATCTCAGCTTGTTCACCCTCATCCAGTCCACCACTGCCTCCAGACAACGATTCAGGACTTCAACTGCCTCCTCGGATTCAGGAGGAAAGGAGAGATAGAGCTGGGTGTCATCAGCATACTGATGACACTTCACTCCAAACCTCCGGATGACCTAATAATGTCTACTCAGAAGTAAGTTTCATTTAATTCAATAGAACTTCCAAGGTAGTGTTTATAGGACTGCAGCCTAAGTTCTTTAGTACAATCTATGACAATGCAAATCACTGAACCACAATAAATTCTTGTTCAACCTCAGTGAATGTCTTAAAGATACGCGTGATTTCTTCTGACATTGTAAAACAAGCTGCTTTATCACACACAATTGTTTCCACAGGGAAAAAAACTTCAGCACATGACTCTTGGGAGATTGTTATCTCCTAGCAATGGCACTGTTAACATAAGTATCCTGTAATTAAGATGGCAAGAGCAAATCATCAGAATACTATGTATCAATTCCTTTTATCTTAAGAGGGCTGGGCTGCCTAATAAAAATACTCCCACATCCTAAGAGTTCTTTTAGAGTCTGTTTTTCGGATGCATCACCAACTGGATAAGATACTTTAACCAAGAAATGGTTTATTCTGCAAACCCCAGGTTAAATAAAGGATAGGTTAAATAAAGCAGAAAAAAAAACCAACTGCTTTGTCAACTTGCCTTTATCAACAGTGGGCACAGTAATCAACTTGTCCAGTCCTAACAAAATTCCCTGCCAATGCAGCTGCACCACTAGAGAATATGCAGCATCCTCAAGCTGCAGTTGCCCCGAAGGATCTAAACAGACCTGCACTAGGAATTTTATTGGTGCAAGTAAAAATGGACCCCAGAAGGTGGATTTAGCCTGGAATGGAATAGAATGGGTTCTGCTGTTGCAAATACCCCTGTTCCAGCCTTGATCTGCCCCTTCTCTGCCCCATACTGCCCACCCTCTACACAGACTGTTGGGTGTAGAACATTTCACTATGAAGCCATAAAGCATGTTGGAACATGAAATCTGCCAATGTAGCAGCCCACCAGGATTGGGCCCCAAGTTTAGCTAGTGCTTGACAAAGACGTCAGTGCTATGAATGTGGCATGAATGTAGTAGACAGGGGTACTATAAAAGTATTTGGGCATTCATATATACAACTGTGCGTAGAGAAATACTGATTTCACTTCCAGTGATACATAAGACTGATCATGATGTAAATGAAAATAACATCTTGATCGACATCACTGTCTTTATAAACTACATCTCACCCCACAAAAGATAACACCAAAAGTGGAATAAAACAATTTACCGTTATTGGGGCTCACAATTATCACTACGAGTGCATGGTTATTTCCTAAAATTTCAGCATAAAATCCAACCATCCTTCCTTCCAGGTGCCCAAGATAGGTAAGAAGAACATTAAAAGCAGCAGAAAAAATCACAGGAAGGGGGGATAAAATAATATTACGTGAAGTACAAAATGTTGAAACATAGGAATCCCATTAAATTGTCAATGCTAAGTCAGCAACATCCCAAGATCAGTCTCAATAAATAGCTGTAGATTTGTCCTCCCAAATCAGGTTGACTGGAACACTGACTAGCTTCCCTGTGGGGCAAATTCCTATAAGATCATGTCATTCAGAACATGCAATTCCTTTCCATGTTCCCAAGTTAAAAATTTGGTTTCATGGAGGCTGGCAGGGGTGGCAACAGAGGCTGCTTATATTTGCTATCCCCTTTCTGCACATGACAGTCCTAACAAAGCTTGACTAACTGATTCAGTTTTGAGTAGATCCATAATGGCTGCCAGAGCTCAAAACCTGTTCGCTTTCCTTGATCAGGTGTGTCCACAGCCCTGCAGGATACAGTAGCAGCCATTTCAGCAGATAGAATTGGACAGCTTCTTGCCACTTTCTGAGAGGGCTGAACCTCAATTCATTCATCTGCTTTCTCCATTCCCCTCCCCTTATGGACCCTATCTTTGGTTCTTGGGACTTCTGTCTGGTCAGTTGGTGCACCATACCACACAGCCCACCATACCAACCACCGGTCAGAGGTGATAAAGGTTTCCATTAGGTTTAGTATCCATCCCTTACCATTACAGAGGGCCATGGAAGCAAATTTTGGGGGAGAAAAAGTTCAGATAATCAAACTCTTGAGGATTCACACATATGAACAACTACATATTACTGCTGTATATCATAACCAATTACAGTTGTTTGATCCAGGTTGCAGTTTTAATCTATGCAAGATTTCTACAGAACTCTGCACATGTGGAAGTGCAAAAAGAGAAGAAGCAAGAAACACTCACACACATACCAGCTGAGACTTCTAGTAGCATCAAAATTACAGTTAAAAAATTACAGTATTTGGGAGAAACTAAAGCACATTTTTGGGCAAAAAGCAAACTGTTGGTTTTCAATCTGTTGTTTAGAAAACTGAGGATGAAGAGAAGGATTTGTGACTCATCAGTATTAACACATGGTAGCTTAAGAGTTGAGGTCATTCAAGTTTGAAGCTTAGCTGAGAAAAAGAAAAAATCAATAAAAAAGGTTTTATTAAAAAAGAAATGTGATGAAAGATGCAATAAAACCTTTTAAATATGCAAATGCTAAGTGAACATAGATTTAAGAGCGCAAAACGGTGCCATCCCAGTTTATCTTTAAAATTGCTTTATTTTTATTTGTGTGTTCTATTTTTTAATTCCTTCCAGTACAATGTTCTCTTTCCTTTTTCCACCCAGCTCCTTTCTTTCTGTTTCCAAGCATGAATTCAGTCTTAAAATCTCCTACCAACTGGGCATTAGAAACATTGTAAAGTTTTGGCACTTTTGAAAATCCTTCTTATTGATTGTTATTAGAATTACCCTTGAGGTTTTTTTTTAGATTGTGGGATACTTTGGAAGAGGAAATCCTCTTTTTTATATATGACTTTGTTGAAAAGTATAAGAATCCATCCTTCAACCATCCTACAACTCATCCTTCAGTCATCTCATTTCCCCAAGCAGAGTAAGTTATGTTTTAACCTCAGATTTATGCTTCTGAGCATCTTATGTATAGTACCCTTCTGAAGATCAATTTATGAGCATGAAAAACATGGACATGAAGGCCACATTCTCCATGAAATGTATAACTATTTACTTACCTTTTTCTTTCAGACCTACCATTTGGGTTTAGGTTCCTTCAGCTGCAATCTCATATAGACTTAGGGCACAATCCAGAGTTCGGGCAGTGAGGAGTGCCCTAGCTGGGCTGCCCCAACTATTCTGAATCCCAAGCAGAAAGTTATGTTGGATCCAGAGTCAGGAAGCCTGGGCTGCCCTAACTGCCCCAGAGCATGCTAAGTAAGTGACACTCGGGAGGGCTTGCTCTCAAGGATCATACTGCTCTCCCTCCGATCATACTGAACAAGGAACAGCTGTGGTTCCTGCCTTATAAGGAAGCCCAGAAGTTCCTGACAACCAGTAACGTGGAGTAACATCCTTGAGTGGAGGATGGATGCAAGGGGATTGCTTGGAGTGGCCTGCTCTGTCACCAGGTTAGTGGGCTGCCATAGTTGTGCCTGAAGTTGAAAGGCAGGGGTTGCAGCTAGGCTGGCCAAGAACTCAGATATTTTTTAACACTGTCATTCTTTCTTGGCCTTATCATGGACCTTTACAGGTTTACTCTCTACTATACCTGCTCCTGAGGTGGTATAACTCTGAGAAGCTGGAAGAGGGCATTTCTGCCCTGGAAACATGCTCTGGATACAGAGTAATTGCTCTGCCCTAGGCAATGCTAAACATGCCCTCAACATGCCTCTCCTGAACTGCCTAGACTGCCCGAGCTAGGGCAGTCCAAATCCATATGTCTTGGGGTGGCCTATGTTGCCTTAGACTGCCCCAAGCCTTTTCCAGAGTAACTAGGGTGGCCCATCTTGCAACTGGGGCAGCCCAGTGATAGATAGGGTAGCCCAAGCGCAGTTCTGGGTTGCGCCCTTAATGAATAATTAAATCTGCTTCAGACAGCTTTCTGCAGAGGTGAATACCTTGGAAAGTGGCAAGCTACTCAATTTCTTGGCAGAAGGCAGGCAGGAATGCTGCAATGGCTCTTCCTCCTTTTGCCACCACTGTGCTGCTCACCTCTTCTTCTCCTTCCATACCAATTGCAGGAAGAGGAGGAGAGCAGAATAGCACAAATGGTTTCCCAAGAAAAGGAAATGGAAGTATTGAAGGCAGATGCATCTGTGCACCACAGCGCAATATTGCTCAGGTACACACAAGGCAGCTGGATGGATGGATGGATGGGGGAATGTCTTCAATAGTGTTGATCAACATGGTTTTCCCACTGATCTGTACATAAAGTGACCAATTGGCTGGCCCTGTTTTCCCTTTTCAAAAGTGTGAATATTTTAGGTAGGTTTTGCAGCATCACTCTTGTTTGAGATGGGAGCTTTGGAGACTAATGCGATCTGTAATGACTTTTCATTATCTCTGCATAGTTGAAAAGATATTACTGGAAATAATAGTGTGCAGGCCCTATTTGTTTCAGAGCCTAACTGGTTCATGTCTTCACATTGAAACCTTTCGTCAGCCACCTACTCAATCAGAATCCACACTCATTTGCATCTGCAATTGTTATTATTTAATTGTTATGCCATGCCTTTTTGTAACCCCCCTGGAATGCAGCACGCCAGGCCACCCTATTCTCTACTAGCTTCGTAAGTCTGTCCAAATTCATGTTCATTGCCTTGATGACACTATCTAACCACCCTGTCCTTCATCCCCTTCTCCTTTTGCCTTCAGTTTTCCCCAGCACCGGGCTCTTTTCTAAGGAGTCCTCTCTTCTCATGATGTGGCCAAAATATTTGAGCTTCAGCTTCAGTATTTGTCCTTCCAGTGAACAGTCAGAGTTGATTTCCTAGAGGATGGACTTACTTGACCACCTTGCAGTTCAAGGGACTCTCAAGAGTCTTTCCCAAATATTATTGGAAAAGGCATATATTGGAGAAGGCATTTATAATTCAAGGCATATTAAAATAATTCAAAGGCATCTATTCTTCAACAGTCAGCCTTCTTTAGGGAACTACTTTGCACCCACACCCTTATAGGCAAATTTGGCTTCAAGGTACAGTCCAGACAAAGCATCCTGAGCAAAAACGCTTACCAGCACCGTGTTTAATACTGTCCGATTCTGAACTGATGCCACTCATTAACAGACAATACTATGACAGTGGATTATGGAAAACATCCCCAAAACTATGCCAATGACGATATCCTCATAATATTCAATGGGAAAGCAACTCCCAGAAACTAGCTTGTTTTAAGGATACAACCAAAACCGATTTATGATATTCAAATGTATTCCAGGCTGTCAAAAAGTACAGAAAATGAGATCTGGGTCATTAGAGGATCAAGAAAAACAAACTATAGAGCTCCTTTTGACTATCCATCCTGATAATTCTCTAAGCACGTAAAATAATCCTGGAGTGCTATCAAACTACTTGTCATGCACCTGAAAAGTTAAACATAATTATTCTAAAATCTGCAAACAACCATTGTAAAGTTCTACAATTTTAGGTTTATTTCTGCCACTTTTTTAAAAAAGGACAATTTCAACTACACTGCCTATAAATTAGAAGGTTTCCAAGATTTAAAGTTCACATCTTAACCTCCTTTAAGATTTGGTAAAAGAGGGAGCAAAAGCCCTATTCATCAAGCAGTAAAATCACCCATTTTGTACATTTTAAAAACTACAAGCACAATCCTCACCATCTCTACTCAAAAGTAAGCCCCATTGTGTTCAATGGGTCTTACTCCCAGGAAAGTGTCTTTAGGATTGCAGCCTACATCTCTGGTGATAAAAAATTGCATTGCTGCTCTACAGTAAACAAAATTTACTCTACAGCAAATCTGCCTCAGGAAACGAAGACTGAATTAAGATACAGGAAACAGTAGTTCAAAGTGGCAGAGAATTTAAAATTCAAATTTTTTAAAATTGTAAAATTAAAGACTTGAAGCTGCAAACCCACAACCCACTTACTACAATTACAGTGGTGTCTTGGTTTACAAGCATAATTTATTCCGGAAGCATGCTTGTAATCCAAAACACTTGTAACCCAAAGCTGATTTTCCTATAGGAAATAATGGAAACTCAGATGATTGGTTCCACAACCCAAAGATATATACAGTATATAAAAAAATATTTACTGTATATAAAAATGATTACAAAGCACTGTACTAAAGAAAATACTGCACAGTACTGAACTTTTCCTTTGAAAAACTTCATGGCTGGTATGAGGGAGACAAGAGAGAAGAGGGATTTCGTAGGATGACTTTCACTATCACTAACAGAGTCACTGCTATCCATTAGCTCAATGGAATCTTTGTCATTTTGTGCAACTTCCATGCCATGCTACTGATGGGGAGCAGAATTGGAACACTGATAAGGCACACCTTCCACAATGCCATACACAGATCCCACACATAAAAACTCAGACTGCTCCCCCCCCCCGAACCTCCCTGCGAGTTCCCTGACCATGGAAGTCTGTTCCAAACTTTGCCCAGGGCCCCACCCCAGCTCAAGCTACCCCCCCTCCTGCCTGTAAGTTCCCTAGCCAAGCCTGTTCCAAACTTCCTCAGAAGTGATCTTTTTCCAAAACAGTGGTCTTAAAGTAAGTCAAAGTTTCTGAGAAAATTTTGCTGTTAATCCAAGTCACTCTTAATCCAAGTCACTTGAAAACCAAGGTACCACTGCATTTTGGAATTGTGACTTCAATGGGGCTTCCTAATAGTGCTCTAATGGTCTGAAACAATTAATGGGTCATGACAAAGTTTATGGTAGGCATATAAGAGGCCCTAGATCTCTGTCCAGTACATTACAGGACATCTGTCAGTCAATAGTTTAGATTGCTGAGGTATACAGAGTCAGTTCTTAGCATCCACAAGCCTTAGGTTTGTACAAAATCCCACAGATACTAAAATTACAGGTAGTCTTAGATGGATAAGGGGCAGCTGGAGGGGCAGCAGAGACTGCTGCTCCAAATCCAGGAGAGAATTCTTATAGCAGCAGGAAGACAGCAGAGAGGGCAGCAAGGATATTTAAAACAGCACCTACACGTTTACGTGAGGAAAGATATAAAATGTGTGAATCCTACTCTTGAAAATGCCTTAGATCAATCCAGATTGAAGCATATATATTGACAAGTGGATCCTGCCATGGTTAAATTGGAATAACACTAAGAAGAAGCACACTTGTCCTAATATCCTGGTTCTTTAACATGATTTCAAAAAACCAGCACCATAATTTTGTGATACTGCTATCCTTTAAAAAGGAACCACAATTCTTCATTTTTAATCAGAATTTTTGTTTGTTTTATTTTTAAGCAATATCATTGCAAGACTATTCACATATTCAGGAATCTTCACTTTTTCAACATTTTTCTCCTTTTGTACATCTATTTTCCAATCTGAGAAATTTCCAACATTAATTTCCTAATTAATTAAATGATTAAAGGTTGCACAGATTGACCCTCTGTTTAACCGCTAAACAAAAAAGTAATTTTTTTTAAAGACACCTGCATGTACGTACTACCCACATGCCGTAAGTTGCACTTTGGTCTATCTGAATCTGTGCATTCTGGATTCCTGTGACAGGCATTTCTATTTTAGTTCTAAAATAGAACTAAACAAAAATGAAGGAAAAAAGATAGAGGGGTAAAACCATTTCCCTTTGTTCAAAAGTCCAATTATAAATATATTTTAAAGATATAAGCTGAGAAGCCAGTCTCTCCCTTTAAAAGAAATGGTAACATATAAATGAATGATAGCACTGAACTCGCTTGCACACAAAAGTACTTTTTCATATTTGCATGATGGCATATCAGGCAATTATATGAGAAAGATACAGCATTCATTTCAGCCAATTGCCATAGGCTTGGCATTACTAAAAGAAGTAAAAAAGCATTAGAATCAACAGAAAAAGGATATTCTGCTTTTTCTACCAGCTACCTTGAACATACTTCACGTTTAATTTCACCCTATTGCCACGGGCACTGTGTTGTTATGACAGCTGATCTGCCATTGAATAGCTGTAAAAGAAAATCAACAAAGGATCGCTTCAGTGACTTTCGATGCAATTTATTGGAGCTTGTATCTTGCGGCTGCTGCCGCCTGTCGGGGTAATGACACATGATGGGTGATTAAAGTGCAAGTCCTTAAATCAAAGCTCTGCTGATAGTCTGAAGAGGCAGCAAACAGCACTGTGAGCTTGTTCATCTCTCATGGTGGGAGGACCTCATTAGGACAAAAAAGAGCCTGTTATACTAACAAGAGCAAATGCTTGTGTCTAGGGAAACTTTTTTCATGTATTCAAGGTTTAGCATAAATTTTCCTGTAGCTTCTCTCAGACTGTGCTTTTTTATAAATACTTGCACACACACCTCTGATTTGTTATTCTCTGCCAGCATGCATTTGATGATTTCAATTGAGATTCCCAGCGATTTCCTTTTACCTTTATCAACTGCAGTGATCAGCTTTCATTGGACAGAAACCTGGCCTGTTTTGTGTTTCTAACAGCAAATATAATAAAACCTATAAAGCAGTGAACAATTAGATAATTTCCAGGCCAGTGTGGTGGCAATAAATAATGTGCTGAAAGGCTTGTATTGTAAGTCCTAATGGGAAGAGGGGGGAGACACAATGGGTACAATCCTATTTTCAATTAAACTCCCCCTCTTGTAGGGGAGGAAAGACGGGGTATAAATCAGGAAAATAAAATAAAAAATAAAATAAAAATTACACACAAAGGCAGAGGCTTGAAAAAAAAATCAAACAACATCAAACATATTACTTTCCTTCAGTGTAATAAACTATTTGCCTTAAAAGGAGCTGTGGAAAGCCAATTCTTTTAAGACTGCTGTTTACTGTAAAATAGCCATATTAAAACCATATTGTTATATATGTGTATTCTCCTAAATTATTTGGTGTTTTTCCAAACTCTAGCCTCAATCATAGATTCCACCCTCTGCAACTTCAGAAGTAAAGTGTGATTTGACAGATCCTATCATTTTGAACCTATACAGGATTTCCATTCTGAATTCTTTTTGAAAATGGAAATATATTTATTATATTTATTATATGATATTTATTTATTCTATTATAAATATATAAATAATAAAATAATAAATATGATAGAATAATAAAATATATTTATTATATTAAGTAAAGCTATTGTTAAAAGCAGAAAAACAAACCAAACATACCCAACATTCCTGCTTAAAATCATTGCAGGAATGGTATTTGGGAAGCTTACCTTGTGATGGATTATGACCATCTATATTCCTGGATTTACGGTACAAAATCTTAAATCATAACCTAGTTCCAACTCAATTGCTCTTTATGTTATTTCAGATACATATTTCTGGTATGCATCTATCTGGCATCAGGATCCCAAAACTACCAGCGCACAATCCTAACCAATTTAGGCCAGCCAAGAAGTGGTGCAGAAGTGCCGTGCAGCAGTTTTCCAACACCCCCAGGCCAGCACAGTTCTTGTGTGGTTCTTGTGCAGGGCTGACCACAGGTTAGGAATGCACTGTCAGATATTAACACTAATCACACATAATTGCACCAAGGAATTTTACATGTATATGTGAAAAGCTGATTTAGAATATACTGTAATGTATCAGGTGCTAAGAACAACATACAGTATGCTCTGGTATGCTATTTTAGATTTTACCAACCTGAAGATTCATTGTGGAACTGCTTAGGAACACTATCTCAGAGCAGTAGATATCACAAGGAATGGAGGGAAGGCAAGGATCAGTGATTATTGTAGCTTTCCATGTGGCTCTTCCTCTACACAAAAGTACACCTCTCCTAAATATGTATTTAAGCTCCAGTGTTGCACTCAAGGCAATAAAAAATGTAAGTGACACACAGTCGATCTACGGTATTTATATACCGCTTTTCAACTGAAAAGTTCACAAAGCGGTTTACAAGAAAATGAAAAAAATTAATAGCTAATTAATAGCTAATGGGTCCCTGTCCCAAAAGGGCTCACAGTCTAAAATGCAAAAAGAACACCAGCAGAAGCCACTAGAGCAGACATTGCTGGGGTGTGTAGGGCCCATTACTCTTCCCCTGCTAAATAAAAGAGGAACACCCACTTGAAAGAGTGTCTCTTGCCCATCCCTACCCATTGGGCTACACATTTATTCACAGTAATTATATTGTTGAAAGTTAGTACTAGTAGGTGCCTACAAAATTTAGGTTGAATATTCAACAACTTATGTTTGGCAGAAAACTCCATAAGAAATACCACCACTGGCTCACAGGTCTACAATATTACTGCTTAAGATCTCTTGTCTGTGATGCCTAGGTTTGCAGATATCTGAATGACGCGATCCATACTGCAATAGGTGATGATGCTCCTGGTGATGCTGGTAGGAGGCCTAAAAAGCAACTGGAGGGTCTCCTCACAATCACAATATGCTGCAGATCAGCCTTTGTGAGCCTCAAATGGCCCACTGGAGCATACTGAAGACAATTCCAGTTTTTGTAAGCAAACTAAAAATGGCTTTCCCAATGGACGTGGCTTCTGGTGTCTTCTGCAGTCCATTTTGAGGCCCACGGGTGTTAATACAGTGAGTTTACAGCTCAGTGTGACTACGAGGAACTCCCTGGAGATAGCTAGTAAGTTGTTCATTTTCCAGAATGGCTCCTATATGGAGCCATTCAGAGCAAGAGTGAGTGGCAGGGCTTACCCCCCCCCCCCAACTCACCTTGGCATGGGCTTGCAACCCACCAGCAGTTTGCGACCCATAGCTGGGAACTCCTGCTTTAAGGCATTTGTTGAAATAAATCAGTTAATGCTGAAAAGTCACTAGGGGTACTAACCAATTTAGGCCACCGAACTCCTCTGGCATATCTGCCCAAAGTGGTTTGGGGAGGTCGGCATATGCCTATGCAATGCCCACCACCAAGAGTGGGACAGAAGTACCTTGCAACACTTTAGTGACAACTCCAGATCACCACATGGTTTATACTGGGGTTTATGCCAGCCTAACTAGAGATTAGGATTGCAGCCTAATTCTCACTATTGTCAATGTGGCTAGAGACTTCTACTAAAATAACTCTCATGAAAAAACAAGGTGGAGGTGTCACTTCAATCAAATATGGGGATATATCTTGGGAATATGGCTTTTATGTCAACATATATTTTAAAAACACTATAGCAGCTAGTTGTACACATATATTACTGGTGTTCTGAGAGACACTGATCTTTGCATGTGGCTTTTTCAGAGTAATAAATTACTTTATGGACTCTCATGACCTAAATTATACTTTTTAAGCCACATAGTTTCTCAGTTGCTTTATCACATAATACACTTTGCCCTGAAAGACTTTAATTATTAAGGAATGCTGTGGGTGGGACAGACCTCTGAGTATGCAGGAAAATATCTGTCAGTCATATAGCATTTTTGAAAACTATATTTCTTCCTAACCTTGTCACCCAGAAAATGCTGCCAGTGGCACATTTCCTCCCTTGTCTCGTTCTGAGTATCAGGCGAGGCAGTTAGAGAGTGACCTTGCAGAGCCGGGCAAACACATTATGTGGGATCAATTAATGGCTAGTGGAGTGAGTCACTGTGAGAGAGCTTGAGGCTTCTATCTAGTAGCATGGATTTCCCTCAGGATGGGAGCAGAAATACCAATAGATAAGCCAGCAGGGAAAAATAAAAAGGAAGCTTGAAAAATGCTAAAATACTACAGGAAAAACCACAAAGCAATGAATGAAAAAATGAAAACATGAATGCACAGAAAACACTGCAAAGATGCAACTAAAATAAAACACCAACTGTACTGTTTAATGTTTCCTTACATATGTATTTAATACATATCTGGCTGTGGCCGCTCCCCCATACAAAGACAACATGCTATAATTGCTTTTCAAATGGAAAAACTAAAATTTTATTTGTGCAGATGGGAGGGTGAGTGTCTGCATGTATACGTTTGTTATCTCAGAGCCAGAGGAGCTTTCAACAGATTCATACTGACTCTCCAGAGAGGTCTCTGCTCTTATTTGATAAGGGATGCTCTTTTATCACACATGAAACTGCATGCCATGATCAGACAAAGACTGCAAATAGCAGCCAACTAAAAGGAGTTTGGGGGAAGGAGGTTTGCACTTAGTTACTGCATTGCTACTGGTCTAAACCCAACTGGTTATGGTTGCCTTGGAAAACTGACTTCAGCCTGATTTATGAGAGCAGTTCTTAATGTTCTGCATAATACTGGTCAGTTCAAGATTACTGAGGCCGAGACCACCTCTCATCATTGTAGTGAGTTGCAAATATTAGTTTTACCTATATTATTTTAAAAGGATTAGCATTTGGCATGAAAATGTCTGACCTGAAAGACATATATCAAAGGCTTCTGCTTTTATATTCAGCGGGACTTAGAATTCAAAAGCATAATAAGGTCTGGCAGAGTGGTGAACTCCTAGAAGTGAACAAACTGTCTCTCCTAGAGTAAAACTATGCATTGCAAACAATATATTCATTTCCCTTTTCCCTTTTAAAATTCACTATGTGTGTGCACACACATGTGTAAATAAAACTCTGTGAAATAATGGCAGCGAGGTGGCTTTAGCCACTCCACTGCAGTTTCACTCACAATCAGACCCCTTCCCCACTATTAAAGCTTCAATTGGCTTTTCCAGGAAGCTTTCCCCCCAGTTGTAAACAGGCCCACAACTGAGACAGAACCACTGTAGAGGTAAGTGCTAAGGTGCCAACTCCACTGCAAAGGGTTTTGTGTTCTATTAACAGTGTAAATTAAGTTATTATATTTATATCTCATTTTAAAAAAATATTGAGGGCTGCCTATATGGGGTTAACAGGTAATCTATCATTTAAGCACTGATAAAATCCAGATCTTCTTAGCTTCAGTGAGGTTGCTGCATCATGTGTAGATAATGGCCTGGTCAGGCTGTGTATTTAATCAAGGCTGACTCAACACCTCTTGGTTCCTGCGGCAGCATTCCAAATGCTGCTGCTGCCCTTATTCTTCAATGTGCCAGACTCTGCTCCTCCTACTCTCCAATGCTCTAGCTTAGCTCTCTTCCCCTCCACATGTCCTCTTCCTCTCTGTCCTCCTCTTTCTTTCTCAATCCAGAGAGAAAGAAGAAAAGGACTGGAAAGAGGTAGGCAAACACTGATGGGTGCTCCTTCCACCAGTCTGTGGAAGCTGCCCTCATGGATCAGCCAGACATACATTTAACGTATACAACCTTATTAAACAAATCTACAGGACTCTCATATGTGTTATTCAAAAAGGACTGTCTTTAGCAAATGATTCAGTTTGCAACCTTTGACAAATTAAATTAACAGTAGTTGTTGTTTTAATTTTCCATAAATAACATAAATTGACTGAAAGATAATCATTGATACATTGCTCCATATTTCATGACACCAAAAATCCTTTGGGGAAAAAAATGAGAGAAAACCCACAGAACCCACTACTGATCCATTAATCAAGAACTATAGAAATTTGTATTGTTGCTCCTAAGTGCAGTTTCCAATAGTGAATCCTGTTAGAAGCTCCTTCCAACTCCTAGGTGGAGTTTCCAGCAGTGAATCAGGAGAATATGGAAATTAGTTAACTACAAGTATTTGCTTTATTTTCTTTCTCCAAGGCAAGGAAACATCTTTTATATAACGTTTTGTAACCAATTATCATTTTACACTAAATTGGAGTGAAGAAATAAAAATATTCATAACCAGACCTTTGCTTTATAGCCAGCAACTCATTATTTATCAAAAGGGCTTAAATACATGAACATCCTTTAAAAAATTTGTTTTTTCCTGTTTCCTGAACAGATCAGGAAATTCAGAAAACTTGTTTCCTGAAATTCTCACTATGCCACCAATAGGGAGAAAATTATTCCTCTCTGCTCCAATCCAAAGTTCTGCATGACTATCAGGACAATCCAGAGCAACTAATCTGTCCACATAAGAGCCCTTATGTTGCCCTATCTAACACTAGGTTGGAGCAACTGCAAGATTACTCCAGCCCAGTTACTCTGGAAGAGGCTTAGGGCAGAGCAAGGCAAGACAGGGTGCCCTAAGAGAGGTGGACCTGCTCTGCCCTAGCTGGGGCAGCCTAAGCAGCTCAGGAGAGGCAAGTTGAGGGCATGTTTAGCATTGCCTAGGGCAGAGCAGTTACTCTGAATCCAGAGCCTGTTTCCAAGGCAGAAATGCCCTCTTCCAGCCCTCAGAGTTATACCACCTCAGGAGCAGGTATAGTAATGAGTAGACCCATAGGGGTCCATGATAAGGCCTGAGTAAGAATGACAGTGTTGACCAAAAATCTGAGTTCTTGGCCATCCGAGCTGCAACCCCTTCCTCTCAACCTCAGGATATGGAACAAACTACGACTGCCCACAAACCTCAGGATACAGCAGGCCACTCCAAGAAGCCCCTTGTATTCACTGTAGAATGTACTGGCATCTCATCAGGGACTCCTTATAAGGCAGGCACCCAGTGGCGTCGCCAGACTGGTGTGGCTGATGTGGGCTGCATTGGGTGATGCGCTCCGTATGGGGTGATGTGCCGGAGCAGTTTGACTGTCCTTTGGCAGGCCCCGGGCGTCAGCACCCCCATTCAGGTCTGCTCCAAGGCGGAGCAGCAGCCAGAAGCTGCCACTTGTCTGAGGAGCTGGCCTGAACGGCCATCTGAGGTGCACTGCGCAGAAACACACTGAGCATGCCGAACAGCTTCAGAGGAGACTTCCTTAGAGCAGAGAAAGTCCGCGCCTCTGCACAGCCATTCGGCCTCACTCAGGAGGTGGAGCGGCAGCTGAATGGCTTCAGAAAGACTATTGCACAGGCATCAACTCTGACGCCTGCACAGTCTCCCCCAAAGCCAAAAGGCTTCAGAAAGGTACTGCGCAGGTGTCAGAGATGGTGCCTGCGCAGTCCAGGTAGGGGGGTGCGCATCCCAGGGATGACACACAGACTTCCGCACCAGGTGATGTGCAGAGTTATGTCACCACTGTAGGCACCACAGCTGTTCCTTGTTCAGTGTGATCTGAGGGATGTCTCCTCAGGAGAAGTCTTCCCCTTGTGTCAATTACTTAGCATGCTCTGGAGCAGTTAGGGCAGCCCAGGCTTCCTGACTCTCTGGATTCAGCATAACTTTCTGCTCTAGATACAGAATAGTTAGGAGAGTGCAGTTAGGTCAGAGCAGGCTGAATTTGCTCTGGATTGTGTCCTATGTCTGGCATGCACAAATCAGGAACTTTTCATTAGTGATATTGTGTGTGTGTTTTTAATGGTGGATACATGTTTTTTGCTAACTCTGTATGTATAAATATGATAAAAAAGGAAAGATGTTTCCAAACTAGGCACCACAAAATATGTGTCTGAGGAGTGTCACACTGGCAAAGACAGTGTGAGATCAATACAGTCTGGTAGAGTACTTCATCAAGGCCTGGAACAGCATGCTGGGCTGCCTGCAGAGTCGTGAAAAGGTCCACCTGCTCCCCTAACCAATTTTACACAATATTTGAGCTATTTCTCAAGGTGCAAATCCAGAAGAGCTGATGACGTCAGCATGTTGCATGTCATTGGCACTTGCATCTGGGTCTAATGCTGTTGGGGAAGTCACATGCTGGGTAAGTTTAGGAAGTGCTGACTTTGGCTACAAATCCTATCTTACTAGAAACATATAACATCTTGGCTCTTCCCACCATCAGAAAGGATACCAACATTATGGAGACATGGGAAGCACATTTTAAAAATTGCATTTACACATCTTCTGCAAAAGCATCCTCAAATATAAAATGATTTGAATCTGGGTTCAGTCAGAATAGATTAACACAAAAGCCTCTCATCTTACTTCAAGGTGGCTCTCACTGTATCAACAGATTCAAGAAGCTCAGTGCTAATTCTTCATTTCTCCTGCCTACCTGACCTCTTCAAATAAACTGCACCCAGCTGACTGTGTTGGTAGAAGAGTGTGCAACTATGTCACTATGTGAAAGGAAAATATTTTAATACCAAAGGTGATAAGTATGGCTTCACAACTAATATTACAGTACTTACTATAGTAAGAAATTCTTACTTTTAACAGTGAGGTACATGGACTTGCTGACGTCAGCCCCCACATCATTGCTGACCTTGCAGAGGTAGTATCCACTATCTTCCTCCAGTACATGCTTGATCAACAAGGAGCCATTGGTAAGAAGCTGAATACGGCCATTCAAAGCGATTGGCTGGAACTGAGGGACTCCAGCACCTAGTGGGAGAATTAAAAATGGATCAGAAGATAGGAAAACTAATAAGAAGGCAGGATTCTGCTAAAGCTGAGAGAAAGCAGTGGTTACAAAATAAAAACCCAACAGTTTTCTGCACTTCCAATTTTTGTAAAAACACACAATAACTCCACGGCAAGTTCCTGGGCCTCAAAGCCCTACATATAACTACTTGATTCTCTGCCAGTGACTGATCTTTCCAGGCTTCCAGGGTACAACATGGAGTAAGGGAAACCATGTTTCATATCCCGAGGAAACCTCCAGATACCTCCCTGATCCAACAAAGTACAACAGCCTTTTCGCACTGCTGTACCAAAGAATGGGCTATAAGTGTTTAAAATACTTCTCATAATAAGACAAACAATTGATTCTCTATTCAAATTTGGGAATGAACAACAGCATGCAAAGATTCATGTACTGCAAAGCGTTCAAGGCAGTTTTAGCCTTTTTATTCTTTCAAACATGTCACATGGCAAATTTATCATAATGAAAATGCTTGCCAACTAAAGAGAAGCCTTAGAAAACTAACTTTATTCTGATTTATGAGAGCAATTCTCAATGTTCTTGCCTCCTGCATAACAAAAGTCTGCTTAAGAAACCAATGGTCCTGCTTACAAAACCGAGAATTGTTTGGGATATGCCCTGAGGGCCTGTCGTACAAAAAAAAAAAATGAAAAAAAATTCCATCAGAAAGCACAACACTCAAGCTGAATCACCTCTCTGGATCTTGACCATTACTTTCATTTGGAGGCTTGGAAAAAACATCAACACTGAAACTGATGACAAAATTTCACCTGACTTTGAAAGGAAATAGAATGACTGAAACTGGAGCATTAAATCCTCCTTAAAATTAACATCAGCGGGCAAAAATACCTTTTGAGTACTTCCAGACAATTGTTGGGACAGGATAGCCCTCTGCAGAACAATTGAGAATCACAGCTTTTCCATAAATCCCATCTTGATCACTTGGTTGAACTACAAACCTAGGGGGAACTGGAATGGAGGGGGGAAAAGAAAACAAAGTTTAAGGATAGTGACTGACAAAGACAAAAGGACAGGTATTGGAATTTTGTAAATTATTACAGAAAACAACTCTGAAAATCATTATACATAAATGGCTTGTTCTTAAGAATTGTTGTACCCAATGTCATGTATCAATCTTCCTATTAGTGGTATTGCCAGGGAGTGGGGGTGGCCCTCAGTGGATGATGTACCTGGGAGGGGTGTGCTGCACTAAAATCACAATGGTTAGGAATAACTCCATCATGCTATGTACTGCTGGATGCATATCTTACAGAGGAATGCAATGAAAAAAAATCTCCTTTCCATCTTTTGTATCAGCTGCTCTTCCCTGGTACAGTGGTAACTCACTTAGCGAGTGTCCCTAATAACGAGGGATTCACTTAGCGAGGTAAAATTTCCCTGAGAGTCTGCCTCGAGTAGCGAGCATTGACTCACTTAACGGGCCAGGCTCTCAGGGAAATTAATTTTTTTAAATTTTCCCCACTTACCCCCGCTGTGGCTGGAGGGGGCAGTTTGGGCAGGCTGGGATGCCCTGGCCCCCCTCGCGGCACGTCCACCGCCTCCGGAGGCTCCATTGCAGTCATTGAGGGCTTCCTGGCGAGTATGGGGCTTCCCTCCTGGCCCCGGTATCTTCAGAGCGGAAGCGCTCTAGCCAGGGGTTGCAGGAGGAAGGGAGGGAACTCAGCCTGCCTTTTGAATTCCCTGGGCAAGCTGGGTCCCGTTGGCCAATCAGACGCCAGAATAACCACTCTGCCTCTGATTGGATGGGAAGAACCTCCACTGAAAGCTACATCCACACTGGGACCTGTCCAGTTAAAGGGTGATGAAAGTCTAGTGCATTGTTTCCTGAATGGGGTAATTTTTTGGCTAATTGGGGGGAGTTTTCAGGAATCTCCTTGTAAATGATGTTTTAAAAATATCTCATGAGTAACTAAAAAATTGCTTCACCAGAAATAAAATTGCAAATTCAGATTTAAAAACATTCTCATGAGATTGTTAAAGATCAATATGATGACTAACTTCAGATTTTAACGATGATGTAAAGGTTAAGACAAATATGCACAATATTCCAAATAACGGCACCTATATTTGAAATGGAAAAGCAGAGTATATCACTACTCATTTGAAAAACGTCTGAACCTGCATTATGTTTAATCTAATATTACCCAAGAAAAACTCCTTTAAAAATTCAAGGTCTAATGTAACAAGTTTGCTATTTGCAAATTTGCTATAAATCTAAGAATTCAGTTTTCTGAAGAAGACCTTAAAGCATTCATTTTTATACACATTCAGCTTCTGTGCATGCAGGCTGCTTTGTTATTTCCAAAACAGACCATAAATCCACCACCTGAAACAGAACATGACTGCAAAGCTGATGCCTCTGTTGAAATTAATGGAGTGACTCCTAGGAAGGAGAATTCTGGGCACTGGGACTGCAGAAATCAATGAATCAAGTCTTGATTTAATCTTCTATATATATAAAAGAGAAAAGTCACTCACTGACTCACTCATTGACTCATCAACGCCCTGCCAAAACTGCTGGGCCTAGAAGCATGAAATTTGGGGTGGGTGTTCCTTCCGTGACTGAGGGGTGTACTAAGAACTGGTTTTCGGAAATTCCAGCTGGAAGGAGGTGAAATGGGGTGCAATGCGTTTTCATCCCTATACTTTGCATTAAAGAACAGGTGACTGAGGGATGCTCTGCCCCAATCCTCAGACCTAGAAGCATGAAATTCAGGGAGGGTGTTCCTTATGTCACATGAACACCCACCAAGAACGAATGTGCAGAAATTTAACCCTTAAGGGGCTGAAAAGGGGTGCAACATATTTTTGTCCTATACTTAACATAGAAGACTGACCAACATCCAGCCAATTTCATGCTCGGTACCCGGTGAAGTGAGGGGGATGTTGTTCGGAGGAAGAGGTTGCCCTGGGGAGAATAATGCGCATGGTGGGTGTTGTGCATGGGAAGATGATGCTCATGGGGGATGTTGCACATGGGGGGTTGATGCACATGCGGGGTTGATATGCATGGGGGGTTGACGCGCATGGGTGGATGTTGCGCATGGGGGGTTGATCCGTATAGGGGGTTGATGCGCATGGGGAGTTGGTGTGCTTGGGGAGATGATGCGCATAAGGGGATAATATCTATTCGGGATGTTGTGCATTTTGGATGTTGTGCATGGTGTGTTGATGCGCATGGGGGCTTGATGCACATGGGTATGTTGCGCATGGAGGGTTGAGGCGCATGGAGTGTTGATGGGCATTGGGGGATTGATGCACACTGGGGAGTCGATGCGCATTGGGAGGTTGATGCAAATGGGGGTATGTTGCACATGAGAGTATGCGCATGGGGGATGTTGTGCATGGGGGAGTTGATGCGCATGGGGGTTGATGTGCTTGGGGAGATGATGCACATAAGGGGATAATACGCATTCAGGACGTTGTGCATTTTGGATGTTGTGCATGGTGTGTTGATGTGCGTGGGGTGTTGATGTGCATGGGGGCTTGATGCACATGGGTATGTTGCACATGGAGGGTTGAGGTGCATAGAGTGTTGATGGACATTGGGGGATTGATGCACATTGGGCAGTTGATGCGCATTGGGAGGTTGATGCACATGGAGGTATGTTGCACATGGGGGGTATGCACATCGGGGATGTTGCACATGGGGGTTTGTTGTGCATGGGGGGGTTGATGAGCATATGGGGGATGATGCGCATGGGGTGGGTGGACATGGGGGATGTTTTTCATGGTGGTGGATGCACATGGGGGGTTGATGTGCGTGGGGGATTGATGCGCGGGGGGATGGCGTACATGGAAATTTTACTCCCGCAACCCGGGTACCCTTTTCGCTAGTCTATAATAAGGCACAGACCCAGTGCCCAAATAGGAAACCCCTAACTGCTTAATATGGAGCTGGCTTGTCTTAGGCCTGTGATGGTAAATATTTTAGGTTCTGCATACCAAAAGCTTGGAAAATGCTGAACTTGATTTTGCTGATGTCACATGTGCACACATTTCCAAACGAAAGAGAAACTATTCTTTACATTTATTCTCAGGTTGCACTGAGAAGCACATGCTGCTGCTTCTCAAACAGAGGCCCCAGGAAACAGGATGCACACCAATCTCATATAAGTAGGTAGATAGATGGGTATCTCTCCCCTCCCATGATTAAGGAGAGGCGAAAAGAGCCATCCCAATAACCCTTTCCATTTATACTGGAACATTGTGTACAGCTTGTCTCCTTCCTCCATGGAGGGGAGCAGAGAAAGTGGGAAGCCTCTTGCAGCTCAACAACAGTGACATTTCCTGGCTAGATCAGCATATATATGTGTGCACAAGAAAGGACAGGAGGATGTGATAGCAAAGGGAGGAAACAGAAGAGACCTTCACATGTGCAACCTGGATTTTAACAGTCTTTGGGGCAGGCAAATGACATGTTGGAAGTCCCACCCTGTGCATATTGATTTTCTCATGCCACAATCATAGGGTCCAAAGAGCATGCATAGGGTCGCAAAAGCAGGACCTGATGTGGTAATATCAGCAAAATAAAGCCAGCCTAGTAAAATATTCTTGTATTTTGTTCATTCAGTTTCTTTGGTAACTCAAGCAAGCAGAATAGTTTTTGTTGTGTCTTGGTGAATGCTGGTGTGTTATCCAAAATGTGATTGCAGTTTGGTGTCAGTGTGTTAAAGTAGTCAGCAGAGTTTGGAAAACATAACCGGCATATTCACAGAAAACGTGCTCTGGAATTTGGATAGACATCTCCCACTTGGCTGGCTTCTGGCACTGTTACCACAAAGAGCAAAGAGGAAGACATCAACACACCTGTACCAGGGGCAATATGCATCCACTGAATTGCAGCAGAAGGCAACATGCATACCCGTGGTTCTGTGTTTTAACTGTATTCTTCTCACAGAGGGCAGTAATTTTTAGTATTCTCATATTCATATTTCTGGCAGGCTACCTTATTAAAATGAATTTAAATGATTGGTCTGGACGAAAACATTTCCACCCTCTGCCCCCACCAATGGAATATGTGCTTAGGTCCCACCATTAAATCATGATAGAAAATTTAATCATCCAAAGGAACAGTTGATGTATTAATGAGTGAGAAATCAAGCCATGTACTTTAGCAGTTATTAAATCTGGTCATCACACCTATATGGTCAATTTAACTGGTTTAGTTAAAAACATTTGCCTCATTTGCTGTGAAGTTTTAGAAAAAAAATACAACCTTGTTTTAAGACTGTGTTTGGAGAACCAGGACAATTACACTGGGGTAATGACAACGTTGACATCATGTACATCTTTCAGAAACGTATGTTTGGTGTTGCCATAGAAATCACAAATGTAGTTACGCTAGGTGCTAACAGCACCAAGCTAATATGTTATATTTCTTTTTATTTTTCAGTTCCAAACTATGCTTTGTTTACCAATACCACTGAATTGTATACTCTCTATAACCCTATAATAAAGGTTTGGGGTGACCCTACATTTAGCTGCATCTCATCCAGCGAAAGTCTTTTCAATGAAATACTAGGGGTGTGTGTGTGGGTGGGTGGGCGGGTTGTGTAAGAAACTCCTGTAACATTTTGAGATCCCAGATATAAATAAATTAAAAATCATTAAATGAAAAGCCCAACATTTTCTAGAGAACAGACAGATGAATCTTTGTTTCACGAAACAGCAACAGGTCTGAGAGCTGCACTCCTTTACCGCTTCTGTCACAATAAACTTTTTCAGGATGCAGAGAAGACAACAGTTTTAGGTAAAATCTACTGCAATTGTAATTAATATTTGTAGAGTTTTCCAGCAGAGTTCGAAAGAGTTCCAACTCGAGTCTAGAGGCACTGGCCCCTGGCAACCCAACGAACCATAATGAAAGCACTTTATGAATCCTTGGGTCAGCCATTCATGACTCTGAAGTACTAGAGTTGGGTCCCCATCACAAAAACCGTGCTGCGGCTCTGCCACCCCCCCCCCCCAAAAAAGCTGCAGTCCAGCAGTGTACGTGTTTAGATGTTCCCTTTCAATTCTCCCCTATATCCCACTTCCATTACACCTGTCAGGCAGCAATGCAGAATATGCTGCTGACCTGAACTGTTTCCTTCCTACTCCCATGAAATCCCACCCCAGCAGTGATGAACACCCCCCCCCTTTTTTCCACAGGCACGGCAGGTCAACTGTGCTTCCCAGCTCAGCCAAGCAGGAGGGTGCAAAGCAGGGTCAGTGCAAGCTGAGCATGTGAGAAAAAGTCCACCATAGATCCATAGAAGGAAACCAACAAGGACACAGTGGGCTGAATACCTGCCTTGGTATTTTCCCACTTTTGCCACCTCCATTCCATCTGATGTATTGTTTGTGACCTTCCAGGCTGGCATAAGGGACTTACGCAGGCTCAGGGCACAGGCGGGATTGCACCATGATTTTGTTAGCACCCTTCATGTTTATTATTGACAAAGTAGGGATAAATTGTTTAAAAAATGAGTATGTAAGTAGGTACACATAGTACACATATTTAAGAGTATTTTTATCAAGTGACAGGCCACAAAGAATGAGAAACCAGGTCAGATTCTGAAGCTCAGGAAATGGGCAATCCTACTGGCATCCTCATGCCTCCTGGAATACTCGCAGCCTACTCTGAAGGGCTCTAGTCATGGAGAAAAAGAGTGGCCAATAGCTGTTTTATCATATCATTTAAGGAAAGATGGTAGAAACCAGAGTTCCACTTACCATGACACACCTGTTCTGGTCAGAGGAAGGAAGGATGCTCTAAAGTGTGGGTAGTGCCCTCCCCAGGAGGCGACAGGCTGGATCTAGGCCTGTCTAGGAACAAGGTATGGAGGACGGGGGAGCAGCAGTGGGGGGGGGGGAACCAGAGGCTCCAAGGAAAAGTTCACTTAAGAAAGGGCTCCTAAAACAAAGGAATGCTATTGTATCTTCCAGCAACCTCTCTGCCATGATCAGAGAGGTTGTAAAGGATGTATTCCAGGAGCAAATGAAAGGAATGTTGTCAGCTAAGCAACACGCTACTACATTTCAGGGGCTATGTAAAGCTAAAAGCAAGACTAATAGATGGGCCAGATCCCCATCTGATGAGAATTCTGAGTTTGATATGTTTCCTAGTAAGGCCAAAAAAGAAGGCCTCCTGGCTTTCTACCATGGGGGATGACTAGGGAATCTATAATATCTGAAGTCATTGTAACAGGGAAGTAGCAATTTAAAGTGCAATCCTAATCTCTGGTTAGAGGCACAAGTCTTGTCACATGTCCTATGCTGGCCTGGGGGCATCATAAGGCACTTCTGTGCCTCTCTTGGGTGGGTTAGGCTAGCGCACGGACATTCACCAGGCTCCCAAATGCCATGGGAATAGGCAGATGGTTTTGTTGTGATGACCTAAACTGGTTAGGATTGTATCTTCAATTGCAGTTCTCAGTGACCATTTGTGCTTGTTTTTATTTGTTTTTACATGGTGCATTTGAAATATAATAAGGCCAAGAGTGGTTCAGGGCTTTATAAGCAAATATGCAATAGACTCTTGGCAAACAATTAAAAGGGTTTAACAAACCTGATTAGACTCACGGGCTGCCTAATGAGCAATAGCTCCATATTACCATGTGATGTCATACTGCAATCAAGAGCAGACACAGCCTCAATATGTGAATGAATACAGTTTCTAATGTACAAATGCAAGACTGAAACATACCCCTATTAGCAAAGCTGCAAAGCTTGCTTGCAAATTAGCAAAACTTTGCCAGTCTTCTAAATTAAAAATTGACAGACTCTAGTCTAAAACACCATGGAAAATAATATAACAGCAGTTCAAATGCTTTGAACCCAACAAACGGCACTTCAAAATGTTTTCCATATATTAAATCCTGTGGCTTCCAGCTGTACACGAAAACATTTCTTGATTGTTGATTAGCTTCTCTCGCAAAACGTTCAAGCAGCCAACCTTGTGTTTTTATGCTACTGTGTGTGTGTTTTCTGACAATAACAGAAGGGTTATCATATATTCCAGTAGTTTGTATCTCCCATCAAACAGATGTCACTTGAAAATCTTGTTGAATTCTATCTGATTGTTGCCATTCAGACTAATTACACCTGCTTACCTCTCACAATTAATTGGCTTTGGTGCTCCACAGCTGCTGCATCATTTCGTGCTATACAGGTATAATTTCCATTGTGCATGAGAGAAAGATTAGAAATCCTTAAAGAGCTGGTGAAGTCAATATTGTCAATGGTTACCCCAAGACTGGCTGGAATTGGCCTGCCATCCTTCTGCCAGGTGATTGTGATTGGCAAATCCCCTGAGACCACAACACATGGAATGAAGACTCTCTGCCCAATGGAGAACCTTGGAAACTCAAAAGGCTGGATAAAAGGTGGCACTGAAACAAAGAAGGAAATGAAGGAAGAAAGAAAAGAGTCTTAGCTAAAGAGCTGCAACTTTGCTAGCTTTCTAGCGAGTTACTGGGTGGAGATATATCACTACCAATCAGGTGAGAAAGAATCACGTAGCTGTAGTACATTTTCCCAAACTGTTTTGATTGCCAGGTCTTTAATGTTAAAATCTCCCTACTTTTCCCCTTCAGTTCTTGGTCAATGAGAATTAAGGGCATCTAGGCTCAGTTATTCTTTTTCTTCAATGAAACTGAGGTCTTGGATTGATCAACATTTAGTGTTGGGAAGACTGGGAAGCTGGCAGCTCTACTTAGAAGTATTTCCACTTCAGATGACTATTCTATGAGAGTTCTCTCACCAGCCATGCAATGAAAAGCATGATAGCTATGAACTGCTTCTCCCCTGGGGTTGCTGCAGTCCTACAACTTGCACTGGATTCAGTGAAGGTAAGCCAGCCTGCTTGATCCAGAGCAATTTAGGATTATGCTGTGAGTGAGTTGGAATAAAGAAAGAACAATTTCAAGGTGGGCTTAGGCATCAGCAAGCCTTAAACTACAAGTGTATGAATTCAACAGTTATTCTCGACCTCCAGTCAAACTATGCACTCTGGCCTTATCATCAGTTATTTGCCCAATATAATACATAGCTATGTTGCTATTCCTGCTGCTATTCTTCAGCAATACTTCTGAAATTTTGAAAAAAAACTATTAGTGAAAATTATCACTGGGAATTTAAAAGGGAATATCAATTCACACATTATGTTTTTTCCACATGGGAAGACAAACTAAATAGCCAACCACATTTAGTCTATCATCTGTCAATAAAATCTGACAATAGCTCTTCCATTCCAGGTTCTGCAAATACCATTTCCATGTATGAATTACCTTTTACAGTCACGTGCACGCTCTGGCTAGTGGACAACTGGGGTTGGACAAGTACATTGCAGGTGTATTCACCCTCATCCACCTCCTTCTGCACATCAGAGAGCTTTAGAGTTCCGTTGTTTTCAAATGCCACTTGACGATGGTTAAATGGAAGCAGGTTGGAATTCTTATACCACTTAATGGAGTAATATGGATAGCCAATGACACGACAATGAATGAAGGTGTCCCGCCCTGCTATTGCTGTGATATTTTTCATTGGTCGAATGCTTGCTGGTCCTGTAAAGGTAAAAAAAACTCTTGAAAATAATTTAAGGGTATATTCCGTAGAGAAAATTTTCATTTCTTCTAAATATACAAAATCTTTTAGATATTGGAAATCATACTATGTGGAATTTTTTACTTTAAAGCGACACTTAAGAGGTTGTTAAGCACAACAGTATGTTGTGCTGTTTAGCTTTTCCAATCCTCCAGCAGGCACACTAATTAACTGGCCAGCTATGTGCTTGCATCATTGAAACAAGCATGTGATAAAAAAAATCTGTCCTAAATTACAAATTAACGGCTGGTGAAGATTTAATTAATGTATGCTATGAAAGAAAAAAAGAGAAAATCCTAGGTGAACCAGCATTCACCTACTCATGAGATCAATGAGAAGGCTTATTTTGATTTGTGTGTAAATTACAAGGATGGGTACTATGCCACCCAGACCTACCAATGAACTAAACTTGAGTATCTATAAGGAACACAGGATCTCCAAAAGAAGACAGCTACATGCAAGAAAAAACAATTCTACTATATATATTTACAATGAATTGGTTTAATTTAGGGAAAGACATAACATACTGCAGTTTCTATATGAGTTTACACAGCAAACAAAATGGAGACAGCATTTAAAAAGTCATTCTTTGCATTCCGTAGCAAAGCTCATAGCATGCAGCGATTTTCTTTACTACAATGAGGTTTTTTTAATTGTTTGTTTTTTGGAGGAGCTGATTTGACAAGCACCTCTTACGTTTATTCGAGCCTGGTACAGGACGACTCCAGCGGAATTGTTGGCAGTACAGCGATAGACTCCACCATCTCGGACCTGCGTGCTGGAGATATTCAGGTAGCTGACCACGTTCCCCTCAGAGGTGATGATCTGGCTGATACGGTGATTGCCATCTTTAATGACAGGATCTTCATCTAATGTCCATGTGATTGTTGGAAGTGGAGTCCCCTTTACATTACACATCAAAGAAACACCTTCTCCTGGACTTACCACCTTCTCACTGAAGGCAGAAATTATTTTGGGAGTTCCATCTGTAGAAGAAAAAAAAACCTCAATTTTAAAAAGTGTGTGTAAGGAAATGCATGGGGAATCCCTCGATTGTGCCTTCAGCCAAGAAGAAGTTATAGCCAAGAAAGAATAAGTTATAGATAAATCTATCACATTCTACTTTAAGGGCTTCGGTATACCCTTTTTTGAATGCTACTAAAAATTATCTATGTGCAGAGACTAAGACAGGACTAACTTCATGTTCCACTGCAACTATTGCCATAAGATAGCCAACTCTCCTTCCTTCATCATCACTGTCGTCTGGGGTACTTATGTATATGTTTGGAGTCAAGCTTTTTATAACTACAGATCAGGTGAGACAACGCAACCAAAGGGGGAGAAAGTATTGAGATATCAGGATGGAAAGTAGCATGTAAACTGTAATCCAGGGTACCAAAAAGGTTAGCTCTGGGGCCAACAGGTTACAAGAACAAACTGAATTTAACACAAGGGAACTCCTTTTCCCCAATACAGTAATCTGTTTTGGGAATAACACATTTAAATTCAACAGACAGTCTAATGCTGGAGGACAGCAGTGACATATCAAGACCTCACAGTGCTCTTTGAATACAAAAGCATGGATACTGTGACAGCATGCTGGACTTTGCACAGACACATAGGAGATTTTTGGAGTTTCTTAAGTGGTGGTTTCAAGAAGCTGTAGAAAATAAAGATCTTCCCCTGCTATGACATGCTCTGCTGATGTGACTTGCAAACTTCAAATTATAGTATTGGCTGCAGGGTGGGGGTGACAGTGAATGAGAAAAGTGGTGCTTCACTTCATCTGGCCAATCAACATGGGGGTTCCTTGCCACACTGCAACATGTCAGTATGCAACATCTAGCCATTCATTCTCCTTTACCCTAGATTTTGCTTTACTCTTATTATCCTACTGAATAATCAAGACAGTACACCAAATGGTGTTCTTGTTTCTCTTTCCAACACCTCCCACCCTTCTTCCCGTGTGTTAGGCACTGCCACCATTCAAAGGCCAAAAAGTTGCAGGCTTTTTATCCTGAATAGAAATTGACACACAACAAATAAATCGGGGAACTACTCAGTCTGCACCTTTGCCCTTTTTACAAAAAAAAATTGTGACAGCCTTTTTGGAGATGAAAGCAGACATTATTTTCCCAGTGAGACTTGTGTGTCTTTGAAATCTTTCCTGCTGTCGTTCTCAGATAACCTGCACTCTCTCGACATCATTATAGATGATCAATATGCTCTTTAGGTTTTCTCAGTCACAGGAGATGGTTGCCCAGGTAACTAGGTGCAGGAAGGTAATCTCTTTTTCTTTTTCTCCACCGATGACTCTAAAAATAGTGGTAATGCCATAACTACACTATTGTCTCATTAGCTGTAGACAAATTGATTGCTTTCCTCACTTGATAATTATGTGGAACACTGTGTCAGTTATTTGTTATGCGTGCCGTATTTTTGACAGACAGCCAATCTATCCAGAACAGCAGTACCTAGTATTAAATGTACACAACAAAACAAGGGAATGTCTCCCCCACCATAAGACACATTCGGTCAAATGATTTTTTTAATTAACAAATTCAAGATATATTTTGGTAGACCAATATTATTTAATACTTTGCAGTTGCAATTAGCTTATCAATCATTCAAGCGGGTCTTACTGTTAGCCAAACCCTAAAGAAAACTCTCGGAAAGAATCAAGATCTGCAGCAGCACTTCTGAGAAAGCTAATGAAAGCATTAATGTTGGCCTCTCAACCTGAGAAAGCTTCCTTATCAACACTGGAAACAGTGAGGCGACCAAGAAGGTAACCACATGATTCTGAGGCCTTTATTAGCCTTAATCAATCTTGTCCAGTTGGCCCTACTCCCTTGGCAGATCCTGACAAATCATCATTTGAGTGTATACTATCTGCCTGCATCAAAAGAAGAGCCCTAGAAGTGAATGCCCTCTTATTTTGACTATGCCACCAGAGAGATAAACATTTGTAGGGTATCTACCTTACATTCCCATGCCACTGACAATCATTTGTAAACCTGAACAGGCATGCATGCGTTCATCCACTGTATTGCCAAGTTATAACACTTGTTCCAATAAGACCACTGTATCTTTTGTGTAATTTGTTATATATCATAGGTAAAACACTAAAACATGCCAAGATTTATCTTGTGGAAATTGAGTGGAAAATCCAGGGCAAGTCCAGGGTTTACCTCAAAGAGCAACACTGCTAATTTCAGAAGTTACTGTTCTGAGATGCTGCACCTACTGCACTACAGTCGGTCAACTTTGAAAATATGATTGACCACCAGGAGAGAGGGCTGGCTCAGCTCTCTAATCAACTAACAGCTAGTCAAAGTCACATATTCCCTATTGTTTCATTTCCAACCTACATCTCCCAGCAATATTCAGTTGTGTTAGCTGCAGGCATAGAGCAACTGAGAAACTATGGCTGCAATCCAGAAGTGCACCTGGGCTGCCCTATCTATCACTGGGGTGGCCCAATTCGAAGGTGGGGCAGCCCAGTTATTCTGGAAAAGGCTTGGGGCAACCTAAGTTAACATAGGCTGCCCCAAGACAGATGGACCTGGGCTGCCCTAGCTGTGGCAGCCTATGCAATTCAGGAGAGGCATGTTGAGGGCATGTTTAGCATTGCCTAGAAAAGAGCAGTTATGCTATATCCAGAACTTGTTTCTTAGGCAGAAATTCCCTCTTCCAGCTCCTCAAGAGTTATACCACCTCAGGAGCAGGTATAAATCTGAGTAGACCTGTAGGGGTGCATGATAAGGCAGAGTAAGAATGGTAGTGATGCCAAAAAATCTGAGTTCTTGGCCAGCCTCTCTGCAACCCCTGCATCTCAACCTTAGGATATGGCACAACTACAGCAGCCCTAGGGATACAGAAGGCCACTCCAACAAGCCCCTTGCATCCTCTGTAAATTGCTGAAAATTGCAGAAAATGTCCTCATGTTGCAGCTGTTACTGATCTTCAGGGACTCCTTCTAAGGCAGGCACTGCAGCTGTTCCTTGTTCAGTGTGATCTGAGGGGAGTCTCCCCAGGTTGTTACTTGGTGCCTACTTAGCATGCTCTGGAGCTGTTAGGGCAGCCCAGGCTTCCTGACTCTCTGGATCCAGCACAACATTCTGTTGGAGATTCAGAATAGTTGAGGCAGCCCAGCTAGGGCATTCCTCTCTGCCCTAACTCTGAATTGCAGCCTATAAGGGCTACCCTGCTGCTTGCTCTGCATAAGTGCCTTCATCAATCCTCCTGAACTCAAAAATATCACATGGCAACTTAAAAATGAATTTAAGTGCACACCTCAGTGATTTAGGTCAGTACAACTCACCCGTTTCCCCATTCCCAAAGTGGCATACGTGACAGGTGCATGTCTGCGCAGTGGCCTTATGACCCCACCAAGAAGTGGCACAGAAATGCCTTATGGAACTTAGTGACATCCTCAGGCCAGCCTTATGGAACTTGTGCTGGCCTAACCAGGCTTGGAATTGCAATGTCAGTCTGCACCTCATCCCAGAAAATTATTATGAAGCTTTTAACCTACTACCTTCAAAATATGACCACTCAAAATGGAAAAGAAAATTACATTATGTAATCATTATTTTAATAATATAAATATAGCACTTGATTCTGGGGTCTACATCTTTGTCCTGGAGGTAGACACTTCTTTGAGTACTAACAAAGGGAAATTAAGCTACCATTTTCCTTCAAGTGTATGACTGTAATGTACATTTTTATACAGAATGCTTCAAAATACACAGCATACCTTAAAACAGGCAATGACTGACCTTCTAGCACCACCTGAACATAGTCTTGTGCGGACATCTTGTCCTTTCGTACAAAACACTGGTACGCCCCACCATCACTTTTGGCCATGCCGTCCATAATAAGGGTCTCATGATTGACCCCAATGATCCTCACATTGTTCCCAGGGTAGATGATTTCGCCGTTCCGGTACCAGAAGAGTTCATGGTCATCTGTTCCAGTCACACTGCATGACAAGGATACTTGACTACCGACGCTACTCTTAACTTTCCGTGGACTGATTGTGGCTTTCAGAGGCTCTATAGAAGCAAAAGAAAAGCAAACCAGGGAAAACAAGAAATAGCATTTTAGAATAAGAAATAGCACTGAAAAGTGTCAATAATTGGTAGATGATCCAACACACAAGTGACAATGCACCAGAGAACCACTGCCGATTGTGCTTACTCCAGAGAGAGCACCAGGTTTTTCAGATCCTTCTAAAAGAAGCTAAACGGTCTTTCTAATCCAATTTTGTCTCTAGAGATGATTTTTTAAAAACAATAAGCCCTTTTCCTTACCGCAGCCTGTTTTTGTGGGGGTGGGGTTTCTAGAACAAACAAAAAGTTACTCTCATTAACTTTTTTTTATTGAAACATGCCTGAAATTATACCAAGAATACTGATGCATATATGGATCACTAAAATATTAGTCCATAGATGCAGGCTGATGAATATAAAGTGACTAGAACTTCAGGTGTTCAGTGAGCTAATGCATGAAACAAAATGGTGTTGTGGATACCGGCAAGAAATGAAACACAGAGCAGAGGCCATTTTGAGATCAGTTGTTGCTCTAGTTGCGGTGACCTCAGCCAAAAATTTTTGTTCCACATTTATGCTTTCTGATGCATGTCCCCAGATGTTCATATGTTTCTCACTTTAGTGGCACCTTGGTCTACAAGCATTATTCGTTCCAGAAGCATGCTTGTAATACAAAATGCTTGTATATCAAAAGGAATTTTCCCCAAAAAAATAATGGAAACTCAGATGATTCATTCTAGAACTCAAAAATATTCATATAAAAATGATTGCAACACTGATATATAGTGCAAAATAATAAATAAAATACAAAATATAAAGAAAAATAAAACAAATTAAGCTGCACAGGCAGCACAATCCAGAGCAATTAAACTGTCCACATAAGAGCCCTTGGGTTGCCCTATCTATCACTAGGGTGGAGCAACTGCAAGATGCTCCAACCCAGTTACTCTGGAAGAGGCTTAGGGCAGAGCAAGGCAACATAGGGTGCCCTAAGTGGGGCAGCCTAAGCAGCTCAGGAGAGGCAAGTTGAGGGCATGTTTAGCATTGCCTAGGGCAGAGCAGTTACTCTGTATCCAAAGCCTGTTTCAAGGCAGAAATGCCCTCTTCCAGTTCCTCAGAGATATACCACCTCAGGAGCAGGTATAGTAATGAGTAGACCCATAGGGGTCCATGATAGGGCCAGAGTAAGAATGGCAATGTTGACCAAAAATCTGAGTTCTTGGCCATCCTAGCTGCAACCCCTTCCTCTCAACCTCAGGATATGGAACAACTACGGCTGCCCACAAACCTCAGGATACAGCAGGCCACTCCAAGAAGCCCCTTGTATTAACTGTAGAATGTACTGGCATCTCATCAGGGACTCCTTATAAGGCAGGCACCCAGTGGCGTCAACAGACTGGTGCGGCTGGTGTGGGCCGCATTCGGTGATGCGCTCCGTATGGGGTGATGTGCCAGAGGAGTTTGACTGTCATTTGGCAGGCCCCAGGCGTCAGCACACCCAAGGCAGAGCAGCAGCCAGAAGCTGCCACTTGTCCGCGGAGCTGGTCCGAACAGCCAGCTGAGGTGCACTGCGCAAAAGCACACTGTGCATGCCGAACAGCTTCAGAGGAGACTTCCTTAGAGCAGAGGAAGTCTGCGCCTCTGCACGGCCATTCGGCCTCACTCAGGAGGCGAAGCCTTAGCTGAATGGCTTCAGAAAGAGTACTGCACAGGCACCAACTTTGACACCTGCACAGTCTCCTCTGAAGCCAAAAGAGTTCAGAAAAGTACTGCGCAGGTGTCAGAGATGGTGCCTGCGCAGTCCAGGTGGGGGGATGCACGCATCCCAGGGGTGATGCATAGACTTCCGCACCAGGTGATGCGCAGAGTCGTGTCACCACTGTTGGCACCACAGCTGTTCCTTGTTCAGTGTGATCTGAGGAGTATCTCCTCAGGAGCAAGTCCTCCCCATGTGTCAATTACTTAGCATGCTATGGAGCAGTTAGGGCAGCCCAGTCTTCCTGATTCTCTGGATGCAGCATAACTTTTTGCTCTGGATACAGAATAGTTAGGAGAGAGCAGTTAGGGCAGAGCAGGCTGAACTTGCTCTGGATTGTGCCCTTAGTCTCTCAAATCTCTCAGGCTGCAATCTGTTTCTATTACACAGAAGTAAGCCCACTGATTATAATAATCTTTCTTTAGAGTAGACGTGCAAGGTCAGGTCTCTCAGGCACCTTTCCATTGCCCTCCTTACACAGGAGTGAGCCCCACTGATTATAATAGGGTTTACATTAGAGTTGAGATGCAAGACTAGGTCTCTCAGGCTCCTTTCCACTGCCCCCCTCACGCAAGAGTGAGCCCTATTGACTGTAATTGACTTCAAAGTAGATATGCATAGGCTGGTCTCTAGAGAGGCTGAGTGAATGCTGGCAAAGCACTGAAAGCAGCCTTATCCCAGCCAAGACTGGTTTTTTTATTGTTTTATAAGACATCACTTATATTGCAAGTCAAAATTTATTAGAAACTAGTGAAACGTGCTTGCGTTGCGGAGAAAAATACCCCCCATGGACCATCCCCTTGTGTCCCATCCCCTTCATTGTACAAAAACTCTCTTGCGCATCATCCCCATGCACATTATCTCCATGCGCATCAACCCCAAATGCACATCCCCCATGCACATCAACCCCAGCATGCGCATCAACCCCTTATGCGCATCATCCCCCCATGTGCAGCATCCCCCCATGTGCAGCATCCCCCCATGCACATCAACTCCTTGCACAACTTCACCCCATACACATCAACCCTGAATGCATAACATCTCCCTTGCACATCAACCCCAAAAGCACATCCCCCGTGTGCATCAACCCCCATGCGCAACATCCCCCAATGTATCAATTCCCCATGTGCATCATCCCCCACGCAACAACCCCCCATGCACAACTTCCCCATGTGCAATTTTCCTCATGTGCACTAACTTTCCCAATGTGCACCAACTTCCCCTGCGCATCAACCCCCTACCGTGCAATAAACCCCCTTCCTGCAAAAGATACTCCCATGTGCAACATCCCCTCACCCCTTGAACATCCCTCCACATGCCAAGCTGGTGCAGGATTTGGGGCTGGGTGTTGATCAGTAGCCCAAAAATGTGTTGCACCCTTTTTTCAGCCCCGTAAGGATTAAAGTTCTCAACATCAGTTCTTGGTGGGTGTTGATGTCACCGAAGCAACACCATCCTTGGATTTAATGCTTCTCGCTCTGGGGATTGGGGCAGAGTGTCCCTCAGACAGGGATTCTTCAATGGAAAGTAGAGGGAGGAAAACATGTTTCACCTCTTTTCACCCTCTTCTGGTTGGAATTTCTGAAAACTGGTTCTTAGAGGATCCCTCCATCATAGAAGGAACATCCTCCTCAAATTTCATGCTTCCAGGTCTGAGCACTACTGGCTGGGCGTTGATGAGTGTGTGAATGAACCTTTGGGTTCAGTATTTCACCCCTAGCAATAAACAATGGAAACCTTATTTCTTCCAGTATAGTATGAATTAATGCATTGCTGAAACTGAAGTACTGATACACCACCCATTTTAACAATATAAGCTTAACAGTATAAGCTAATTTAAACAATGATTAAAAGCCAACTTTACCTGACACTATATATATGCAATAGGAACCAAGTGTGTAACTGTGGACCAGCAGAAATTGGTTACTATGAAATATATATCTGGGCTTCAGTTTAGAAAAAACATAACTGAGTTTCAACAGATTCTTGTGTTTTGATTTATACTGGTGTGTTTTTTTAATTTATTCTGACAAACTATTTATGCAAAATCTGGGGGCTGGGCAGGGGACAGACTTTATCTGTCCTCAGTGTGGAAGGGATTGCCACTCTTGAATTGGCTTTCTTAGTCATGCTAGATGCTGTTTTAGGACCTCCATTCAGAGCATGATACCATAGTCTTTCGAGACTGAAGGATGCCAATGATGAACCAAACTTTTAGACTACAGAGTAGGGAAAAGTTAAACCCAAGAACAAAGTGGGTAATTCCCCCCAATGATCCCCCTATACTTAATATGTTCTCTAATTTTAGCCTTCACTTTTATTTACTTTATTTTCACCCTGAAGTTGAAATGTTATTTATACTAGAACTTACAGATTATGAAGCCTACACTATGAGACAAGGTATACCTTTTTCCTTCACTCTTTAAACCTTAACATTCTTCACTGTGCCCAACGTAAATCCATTCTTTATTTCTATGAAGTATGTTCATATATTTTACAATTCACTTACGTTTTACATGCAAGCGGCCTATCACTTCAGCTGTCCCATAATTGTTCCACACTTCACACACATAGCTGCCTGAGTCCAATGGTCGTAAGTTTTCAATCAGAAGGCCGGTGACTGTTTGCCGAAACCGGCTGTCTGGTTCCCAGGGAACATTATCCTTCAGCCAGCGATACTTTGGTGCTGGGTGTCCAGATGCTTTGCAAGGCAGCTCTACTCGCTGTCCTGCCATGGCTTTACGGTGTTCAAACCCATCCAGAATAGATGGAGCCGAGTTTGCTGGGTCTAGAAGAAATGCATATATACATACTGTATTAGGGCAATGACATTTACAGACCAATTTTCTCCCCTAGCAGCACCAACAGAGCTTGCACTGCATGGTGCTATTTGGGGGCAGAGGGAAGTGAAATCAGGCAATGAGAGGAAACTAAAAAATCCATGCACCTCCTCTGGTAGGCTATGTGACTACCTATGGGACTCTGTACCCATGCCATTTTGCTGGTGGAAGCCTGAGAGGAAGGGTTTGAAT
This sequence comes from Cryptoblepharus egeriae, assembly GCA_030015325.1. Lineage (NCBI taxonomy): Eukaryota > Metazoa > Chordata > Lepidosauria > Squamata > Scincidae > Cryptoblepharus > Cryptoblepharus egeriae. The sequence continues at coordinate 48,351,519 of JAREYC010000005.1, read as the reverse complement.
ATCAGGAGCTGGCAAGTGCTTCTGTCACCAAGATCCTCTCCCTCCAGTCCACTCCCTCCATATTTCTCCTCTACACAGTTCACACTGAGGGAACATAGTATTTATGATATATATAAATATATAAATGTTCAGTAAAACATTTATATATGGATCTTTATGTACTACAATTTGTAGACACACATCACAAATGAAACACCTTTGACTGCAATGGCTTCTGATTGTTACCAAACAATTCAGTTACCTCAGTGCAGCAGCAGACCATGAGTACAGTATAACACATTACCCCCCACGGCGAGAATGAAGAGCCAGAGACAGATGCTGGATTAAAGGGTCACTTTATTAACTAACAGTAGTTAAAAAAAACAGGGGACGCCTAACAAAGTCGTGCTGGTAGCTACAAAAATAGGGATGGGCGAAAGCCTGGCTCAGGTCACACCCCCGCACTGGGGGTGCCCATCAACACCAACCTGAACGTTGAGACAGCTGGGCGCTCGGTCAACCAGTTGCCCAGTTGACTTTGCCTAAATCCCAGGTCAGGGCTAGCCGCGAAAGTCTATGTCCACTCCGGTCTCAATAGACTCGCTATTGCATCACCCTGACCCTTGCTGTCTCAGGCAGTCACCAAGGGCCTATCCTGCCTACTCCAGCACGACACCTGCCATAAAGTGACCTATTTAAAACCCCCTCACCGCTAGTACAGTTTAGGGTAGGCGAAAAAGAGTCCTGGCCAGAGCCAATCAGCAGGGACCCTAAAAATTCCTACCTGGCCCTAAAGTGCGACCAGCTAAGCTTAAACTACACAAAGGGAGGGAGGGTGGGGATGACGCTCTAACACTGACCGAGAGGCCAGCAGGCAAGCACACCTGCTGCATCCCCAGTCGCTGCCCCCTGGCCCCAGGCAGCCAATCGGCTGCCAGCATCTTTCTCCGGCCGGACCATTCCACCGGGGGGGGGGGGGGAGGGGGCAAAGTGGGCCAGCCCATTATGGAGCTAGCTTCATTCTGCTTATCCTACTTTCCCTTCATCCTCCATTGCCACAATGTGCCTTGTAGCAAATGTTAAGCTGTTCTGGGTCTCCAATAATGTGGACAAACCATTTATAGGATGAATATATACACGACACTTTCCCCGATATGATAGTTCCTGCATTAGCCAATGGAAAATGAAGCACTCTGCAGGTGAAAATATAATTTCATACCAGATACAAAAAGTCTAGCACTGTTGCTCTGTCGTGTTTCTCCAGTGTATCTGTGCCGGGTGATACATCGGTAATTATACAATCCATCTTCATTCTGTACATCTATAATATACAAGGCTCCCGTGGATGTGATGAGAAATCTAGATCCTGAAAGACACAATAATACATTAGAGTTAAACAAACCTTTAAAGCTTTATAACTCTTCATTCTTCTGTTCAGCAGAATAGAAAGTGTCAGATTCCAACCACATACATTTGTTGCCAACTATTATAACTTTCTAAATGATTGGTGTAGCAATACCTATCTTTAAAGTCAAATGCACTTCCTGAAGAATTACAGTTTTAAGGAGGAAAAACCCTATATTGTGGAATTGCTCAAGAAAGATATAATTAATTCAGTATTCATCAATGCTGCAGCACAGAAAGAGCAAGATGTTTAAAATAACACCGAAGAGAGCTATGAAATTACTTATTAGATGTGAGTCAGCTAGTGCAAAATACAAAGGCATATTATTTTATTTTAGAAATGAATCTGAATATGAGACATATCATAATTACATGGGCTGATATATATAATTATATAAGATGATATGCATAATAAAACAGTATCGGGCCACATCAAATTCACTGTGCCAAAAGAGAAGAAAAAACCAAAATGAAAGTTTAAAATCAGAATGCGAAGGGGGAGGAGGATTAATGGTACTAAAAATAAACTTTTTAGTATCACTTTTATTTCCTGTTCTTCCTCCAAAGAGCTCAGATCATGGTAATTAGCTAAAGAATTCATACCCCAATTCTGATAGGGTCAGAGGCATGGCCAGTGCCCTAGGTCACCCAGGGCCCATAAATTTTTGGCACCCCATACATCAAAATTTAATTCATTATTATCAGTATTAATACAATTAATTAGATATTAATAAATATTTACATATTTAAAACATTACTTTACCAATTAAGCCTGTTTTATTCTTTGGGGGGGGGGGGGGCTGCAAGTCTGCCTTCTGGAGCACATGTCCACTATCACTGGATTGGGACCATTTGGGTGGCCATGTATTTCTCTATGCCTGACCTGAATGCAAGCCAAGGGATGTTTGTTTACTCCTGAGTAAACACAGCTGTGTAGCTCCATGGGGCTCACTGCAATAATCAGGGACTTCCTTCTGTGTTCATTGGATCAGGATCGCTCTAGAGCATCTGATTCTTCTGAGTCTGCCATTTCCAATGGACTAAGGCATGTTTGCCTACTCACGAGTAAAGGCACAATATGGGTCAGTTTCACTTTCATAGGGCTCTATGCATTTTTTTATTTTCTAGTTTTTTGGCCATAACATTTTATAGGAAGGAGATATTTTAAAGCCTTTTTCTTTTGTTTTTTGTTTCTTTCTTTCTGTGGATTCTGCTGAAAAATACACATCCAACAATATATGACTTGATGGGGTTAACCAAACCAGCCACACCAAAAACAGGCCCACTGTTTCCAGCAAGGGGAAAAGATTTGGAGGCCTCAGGAAAAGATGGGAATAATTTCACTGCTCCTTGAGCTTCCTGCACTGCAATTACTCTCCTTGAGTTCATGTCTGCTCTGTAGCTGGCACAAGTCCAAGGAGAGAAAGAGGGTGGGGAGGTGCTGTTTGGGGAGGGCTTGTAAAAGAGGTAATGGATTCCAGCACATGACCTCCCCATCCAGATTCACCTTCTCCTTCAGCACTTCTGCCTATTCCTCCACCATTCCCGTTATTGTTACCTGCTCCAACAGGTGTAGCGGGAGCCAACTGTAGAATTCCCCAAATGGCCACCAACAGCACACTACGGATGCTGTTGGTGACCATTTTGCACCAATGGACTTCTACTGTCATGCTGTACTCTGGCCAGCAGTCCAATCCTGAGTAGGACTGAACTGCCTAGATGATCCAGCAAGTTTCTGTGGAACTCAAATCTAGGTTTAACAGCCAAGTACAAGTAGCAAAGCAGCCATGTATAGGCACTTGTTGGAGTTTCCAAATCCACTAAATTAATTTATATAGGAGGGATAATTTATATACTAGCAGAGCTCAGCTTTGTCTATACATCAAGTGCCTCGTATTAGTCATCACAGCCTGACACTGAAGTTCTTGCTTCTGTGTTAGCACATGAACCACTACATAATCGAGTAGCCCACTGCAAGGCTAATAATTTCCTCACCTGGGGGACAAATGTCCCCTTCTCCCAAGGAGCCACCTGTGTCTACACTGGGAAGTGATGAACACAGCAGCAGCAGTTTTGGTGTCACAGAAGGCCTGGTGCTCTGAGCAGCTAGAATTGGGCAGCCAATTAGACATTTAATTAGATATTAAAAGAGGACTGAATAATAGAGGGATATAAATCAGTGTAATTTCTGATGAAGAGTATTTTCATTAAATACAACAGCTGGTCAAGTGTTACAAAACCCAAGTGTTGAATTTCTTGGTGCTGTATTTAAAAAAAAATGTGTTTAGAAAAGTCACATGGATGGAAGAGATATTTATTGTTGATATTGGGTAAAGTTTTAATCTAAGCACATTAAATCTATTCACTGTAGATTTGATAAAAAGAGCAATTTCTTAGCTTACCTACATTATAACTAATCAAGAACATTTTACAATCTAAACATTTTTACAGCTGGAGAAATTTAAGCCTGTTTGCCTCTTTGCTGTTTGTAAGAATTAAGAGAAAAATAACACAGTTATCCAACAATTGTCAAAAAATATATCCCAAATGTCTTTATCATATTTTTAAAAGCTTTTCTTAAGGCATTCCCAAATTTTGCTTGTAATTGCAGCTCCCTAACCAGACCTGGTAACACACATACTTGTATATCTCCAGCATTGGAGAGCATAGGATTGGGTCCAAACCATTATTACTGTAAAAAATTATTAACAGATGGCTATACCAAGTATAATGGAGTAAAGTATCTTGATGGACAAACTGTGGAATGAGCCGGATTACCCAAGAAAGCATGTATTGAATATCAGAAAAAATTCCTGATGGTGAGGGTAGTTCTGCAGTCAAATATATTGCCAAGGGTGGTGGCGGACTCTCCCTCACTGGGGATCTTCAAGCAGAGGCTTGACCAGCACCTGTCAGAGATGCTCTAGAAGGATTTCCTGCTGCAGGCAGGGGACTGGACTAGATGACCAATTAGGTCCATTCCATCTCTATGATTCCGTAAGTACATGAATTTGCTATCGAAAATTCAATATCTTACACTTAAAAACTCTCATTACAAGAATTAATGAATGCAACTATCTTAACATAGCTAGTTCTCATGACTGCACATAAGAATATAAGAAGAGATCCACTGGATCAGGCCAAACACCCATCTAGTACAGTTTCCTGTATGTCACAGTGGCCTACCAGATGTCATAAGGAGACCAAGACAAAAAGAGACCTTCATCCTGATGCACCTGATATTCTGAGGTTGATTCAAAAATCAGAAGTTGCAAATACCCCCAGAGACAGAAATATACAAGAAAATGTCAGCTATAATTATTGAGCTTTCAATTTTTATGCAATGGTACAGGGTGCTTCCATATGCTGCATAACCCACTGTCTTTTGCACGTGGCTAATGCTTCTTACTCATTGTTCACCTAGACATTCCCTCCCCTTCTCTCCCATATTTCTCATTCTGTGTCCACAGACTGCAACAGATCTGTGGAGATCTGCAACAGATCTGCAACAGATGACTCTTGAAAACAGAATTATAAAAGTAAAGGAGAAAGACATAATTAAAATTATTTGCAGCACAGGTTTTGATTTTTTCTAAAATTGTATGCAAATGCAAACATTTCATTGTCCATCTTTGGAGCTCAATACTGCATTTGGAACATTGATGAATATATATTAATATATAATAGAATATATTAAACATAAGCTGTGGGTGGCCAAGTGGCTAAGACGCTATGCCTGTTAACCAGTAGGCCAGGGTTCGAGACCCGGGTCGGCCCCACAAGACAGGGTGAGCTCCTGTCCTTAGCCCAGCTCTGCAACGCAGCTGGATCCAATCGTATTGGCTCTGCCTTTCCATTGGACTAATTCAGTGGCATGGAGAGGGAGGATTTGCTGCTTGGGTAACAGCCTATCCTCCATAACAATCCAACCCAGGCTTTTGTGCTTCACATGCAGCGTATGCAGTGCCGAGCACGATACCATAGTCTTCCAAGACTGATGGAGGCCTGCTTCATATTAAACATATGATTCTCTTCCGTAACAGAATGAGACTATGAGCACAATCCTAACCATGTCTACTCAAAAGTAAGCCCCAATTGTATTCAATGGATCTTACTCCCAGGAAAGTGTCTTTAGAATTGCAGCCTATGTTTGCTAAGTAATCACACAGCAAAAGAAGTATGTGGGACTCTACCCGCTGTTAACTACTGCTGTTGCTTCTCAGAATATTTATAGTCATGCCCCCTTGTCCACTGGAGTTTTGTTCCAGACTCCCATGTGGTAAAGTAAAACCATGGATTAGGGTAAAATTCTATGCTCCCATCTCTCCTCCCATCACTTTCAGGGGGTCCTGTGAGAGCAGTGGCTATGGATGTGTTTGTGGATTCTGCCAAGCTCAGACTGAACCTACCTGTGTAAGAAACATTACTTTCTACTTGTCTGTAAAGCCTCTGTGACATTTTTAATGCCTTATATAGGGAATTGAAATGCTTGGGGAATCTCTGGAGGCCTCCTTCCCAAGGTCTCCCAAAAATATCAATTCCACTTTCACAGAGAAACCGGAAGTAGCATTTTTTTTTTACACTTGTTGGGTGCAAGCTCCCTCTCTGCACCCCTCATTACCCGTCTCCTCAGGCAGAGATGAGGGGAAGCCCTGGAGAGGATCAGAGTTCCCAGACCTGCAGGGCAGGTGCCTGGGGAAGGTTCTACCCAAAGACATACAAACAGAGGAGGAATTGGGGGCAGCTGCATATCCCTTTTCAACATCCCTGGGGAAAGGGGGGGAGTAAATGTGGTGCCAGGAGCCTACACGACTGGACCAGGGATGAGCCAGGGCAGACTGATGGAGGGAGGCTGTGGGGTTAACAACTCTCCCTCAAGTGAAGAAACCAAGCTGCTATATTAAAGGAGAGGAACAGGGTGAGAAAATGCATCCTCTACAGGTGTTCTGAGGACCACTGGGCAGCAGAGTGCCTGACTCAATGTGCCAGCTGCCAGGTGAGGTGTGCCAGCTGCCAGGGTGTGCCGGCTGCCAGGTGAGAGGCCACTGACAACACTGTTGGACTACATCTGAGCCTGGCAAAGCCAGTGGACAGATATCCACAGTCTCTGCTGGACTCAGAGAACACACCAGAGGCAAGGGGAGAAGAGCTGACTGGATCCACAGATGTGGAAAGCCTCCTCATCACTTCTCAACAAAAATGTTCACAAAATAGTTCATACAGCGATAAATCTGTTCCTAGATTAGATTTGCCATCTTTCCCAGGCAAATGTTCCTGTGCCTTTTAATTGACACTGTTTAAATATACCCATAGCATTGGCAAGCATTGCTTTCATACAGCTACCTGGCAGCCAAAGAACTAAGTAATAATGAATGCAATCAAGTGCAAGATTTTTAATACTATCCATTAGGCTACATAATACAAAAGATTAAAATTAAATTTTACAGGTCTTAGTAATAAAGCTAGGAAAATTTTGGTCAGGTACCATTCCATCCAATTGTTCATCTGCATTTTTAACCTATCTACGCTACATATGAACATTTCCTAAAAAAAAAAGATTGAAAGCCACAAATATTTTTAGACAGTGCGCAACTTCCCTGAATGCACAGCATCCTCACCAGTGCAACCTCTTCCTCCAAACAATATCCCCCCCAGTGTACCAGGCACCGAGCACCGAATTGGCTGGACATTGGTCAGTCTCCCATGTTAAGGACAAAAACACATTGCCCCCTTTTCAGCCCCTGAAGGGTTAAATTAAGTCTTCTTTTATCAGTCTGCTTTTTTTTTGTTGGCCATCATGCCACTATTCCTTGGGTATGAATGAAGCTATGCTCCAAAAAAACCTGAAGGTATCATGTTTGATTTTTGCTTTGCAGGAAATACAAGCTGATATTTTCTGTCCTGGAATCTAAATTAGGTTGATAGAAATTTGAAGAAAAAATTATCCCCTTATTCTGATGCCAACTACTGTACTTTTAACACTTGTACAATCAAACTTTTGTCAGCTGCATCTGTCAGTTGTAGTTTTCTAGATGGTCTCTGAATGCCAGATTTGTACAGCTTTCTTTGCCAGACTGCACAATTTCAAATAGCCATGGCATAGACCTGTTGATAATAGAGATGGGAGAGAAGGCAGGATGCTAGAAGAAAAATAGCCCTAATATTGGCCTAAGTGAAATTTTACATACTGCATATATACATAAATAACTGTGCTACATGTTGGTTTATATCACAAATAAATCCCTCTAACTAAAATACCCCTGCTAACTGAGTAAGAGGCACTCTTTCAAGTGGGTGTTCCTCTTTTATTTAGCACGGGGAGAGAAACTGGCCCTACACACCCCAGCAATGTCTGTTCAAGTGGCTTCTGCTGGTGTTCTTTTTTGCATTTTAGATTGTGAGCCCTTTTGCAACAGGGACCCATTAGCTTTTAATTAGCTATATTTTTCCATTTTCTTGTAAACCGCTTTGTGAACTATTTAGTTGAAAAACGGTTTATAAATACTGTAGACTGTAGACTCTCCCCAGACTTAAATTAAAATATCTGAGTTTCAGATTATATAGAATGATTTTTTTAACCACTTCCACCCTGGCTCTGGTACCAGGAGCTGGTCATGTTCCTTTCTTCAGGATAGCAGCAACACTGGTGTTGCCATGTTGGAATCGGACTTTCTGGAAACTCAAATTAAAGAAGAATTCAGAGTAACTCTCAACTCCTAGTCTTGAAAGCAACCTCCTATGGTTGGCTGGCATAAGACTGCAAAAGACAGTGCAACCCTGGAAAGAGTGGTTGGCTCTGTTCGAGTCACCTAGAATATACCATACTCTGCCTGTTGTAATGCATATAGCTTTTGTATCATTGTGTGCAAGGTCAGCCTGATTAATCATAAAATACAAAGAAACAGAATGCTCATTTCCTTGTTGTTTCGTCATAAAGTAGTGTCCGACTCTTTGTGACCCCATGCAACACATCAGACCACGCTATCCTCCACTAGCTTCCAAAATTTATCCAAATTCATGTACTCCGTCATACTACCTAACCACCTAAAGATTCCTCCTTTGAAATGCAGCATCTTATTTTCAACTAGCGAAAAATGTACCCGCGTTGTGGGAGTAACATTTCCCCATATGCAATCCCCCAAGGCCCATCAACACCCCAAGCGCATCAACACGCCATGTGCAACTTTCCACCATGCACAACCTGCCCCCATGCGCAACTTTCCACCATGCGCATCATTCCCCCATGTGCAACTTCCCCCTATGCGCATCATCTCCCCATGAGCAACTTCCCCATAAGAAACATCCCCATGCGCATCATCCCCCTGCACAAATTTCCCCCCTGCGCATCATCCCCCCATGCGATCATCCCCCCCATGCGCAACTTTCCCCCATGCGCAACATCCACCCAAGGGCATCAGTTCCCCATGTGCATCATCCCCCCATGCGCAACTTCCCCATGCGCATCATCTCCGCATGCGCAACTTCCCCCGTGCGCAACTTCCCCCGTGCGCAACATCCCCCGTGCGCAACATCCCCCCGTGCGCAACATCCCCCCGTGCGCAACTTCCCTGAATGCACAGCATCCTCACCAGTGCAACCTCTTCCTCCAAACAATATCCCCCCCAGTGTACCAGGCACCGAGCACCGAATTGGCTGGACGTTGGTCAGTCTCCCATGTTAAGTATAGGACAAAAACACATTGCCCCCTTTTCAGCCCCTGAAGGGTTAAATTTCTCCAGATGGTTCTTGGTGGGTGTTCAGGTGACAGAAGGAACTCCCAGAATTCCATGCTTCAGGCCCAGCAGTTGGGGCGGAATGTTGCTGAGTCAGCAATTCTCAATGCAAAGTATAGGGAAGAAAACGCATGGCGCCCCTTTTCACCCCAGTCCAGTTGAAATTTCTGAAAACTGGTTCTTAGTGTACCCCTCCATCACGGAAGGAACACCCACCCCAAATTTCACGCTTCTAGGCCTAGCAGTTTTGGCAGGGCAGTGATGAGTCAGTGAGTGAGTCAGTGACTTTTATCTTTTTTATATATATAGATTTATATATGAGACTTGCTGATTTGGTTGGACAGCTCCACAGCCTAGCCTGGAAAAAACACAAGAATGGCACAAAAATGAATAGGATGGGAATGGGACCTACCACTATTAGCCTCCCTCCGAAAGCAGTAAACTCATATACAGTGTTTGAAGTTATGGAGTCATATACGAAGAGAGTGCTGTAGCACTTTTCAGTTCCTTTCTTTAGAGACATTTGAACTTTCCACTCTGGGGAAGTGATAAAAATTCATCTGTCAGTGACAGATGCAGCATTTAAAAGAAGTTCATATAAGAGGAAATAGACTTGTACATGAAGAACTAGACAGTGATGTTTCCAATGTCAACATTTTATACTCTTAAGAAGATGTAAGGAAGAATCCCCTCTATGCACGTCTGCACCCTTAATGTATCCATGAATATGATAAATAATGGAAAAGCCCCATGTGTGATGAAATATGTATGCCATATATTATACATGAATTGAGCTTTAACTGTGGGCAAATCTGTTAGCACACAAGCAGTTGCACACAATCCAGAAATAAAGGATTTTGCAAACTAATATGCTATAATAAAATAAGGACTATGCAAGAAAATACACAGCTGACTTACTTATGAATTAAGAATTTATAACATCAACCATTGGCCAGTTTGGTTTTGGGAAGTGCAAATGAAATAACGGTTGTTAGAGACTATTTTAGGTAGAAGAAGGCATGGGAAAGTACAAAAAAATTACGATACTAAACAGGCACTTGCTTTGTGGGGAATTGGTAGCAGCTCCGGTAAGCCACTTTCTCAATCTCATTTATCTGGTTTTTGTTCTTTGTTAAAAATCAGCTGCCTCTGGTCTTTTGTTTCAAATTGTCACCATTTTGTGATTATAATACCTTAAACATGTCAAATGAGATTGTAAGATATAAATATATTTATATTTATATGTTTTTAACACACCGTATATTATTAGGATTAGAGGTGTGCATTTGAATCTTGTACTAAATGCATGTAATACAATTAAACCACATGGCAGGATGCAGTGCTAGCCGTACTGGCACGGCTGCCCCGGCTCTGGAAAAATGGATAGGATTGGGCACCCTGTCAGAACAGAGATAGGCAAGTGTCCCTAAATTAACTTCACTTTTTAATGGATTTGACAGGTTGCAGCACTGGGAAAGAATAGCATTCTGCTTGGATTATGGTCCAAAGTCTGTATTTCTAAATAGATTACCACATGAAATATGAGATTTTTTAAAAAAAATTATATCAGGGAATGCAAAGCAAGAGGGCTCAGTCATTAACTAGGTATTATTCTCCAAAGGGAGATACAAAATGTATCTCCAAGTCTACCATGGGGAAGGAACACAAATCCTATCATTAGCAGTTTCTAACCTGACAACCTATTAAGACTTGACTGTGTGTATCCATCATAACCTACAAGAACACAGGATTTGACTGTTTCCCTTAAATCAGAACACACCAAATGCTTCATGTAGGCCATCTTTCAAAAGACAAGCATGAGATTTATTACTGGAAATCAATTACATACAGCTCATAAAAGTAATCAAAATTATTTTAAAAGCAAGGACTATTAATACTGGTCCTGTAGTTTATCATCAGATCCATTTTAATCAGATGGAATTCCAGATTTCTCTAGCTTAGGCTACAATCCTAACTTCCATTTAGGATGACATAAACCCCAGCACAAATCCTGTGCTGACCTGGCACTTCTGCCTCACTCCTGAAGGTGAGAGGCCAGTGCACAGCCATATACCGACATCCCCACACCATCAAGGGAAGACACGCAAGGTGAGTTATGCCTCTCTAAACTGATTAGGATTGTGCCCTTAATCTCAATTTTTGCACCCCACTTTATTTTTGTGGAATTATTTTTCCCTTGCTGAACAGACAGAAAGAATATTGGCACCGATACAATGATTGACTGTGCAGCCTGATCATTTGCCAAGGATTATTAAAAGCCCCCTGATTTCACTCCAGTGCATTGCCCTTTACAAGCCTTCAGCCATCAATTCAAGCCATCAAACCCAATTACCAGCACTCTTTCTGATGCCACTTCCAAGCCATTAGTCTGATCGAAAAGCTGTGTCTTTGTTTTCCACTGTACGTAAATCTACCACCACTGCTTCCCAATTATGTGGCAACTCATCATACACAAGAGTAACAATTCTATAGTATCTTGTCACTAAACAAGATGAGAGCTTAATTTACACAAAAATACAAAAAATAGTTAGGTTTTCTCATTGTACTTGACTTGAAAATATCAAAGTACAGAACAATGTACAGCTAGTTGTGACTTGACAAAAAAAACTGGTTCTTATTCCCTTAATGGGGCAGACATACTGACAGGAGAAGCAAGATAATTTAGGATTCTTATTGGTATCCATCAGTCTCGAAAAACTATGGTATTGTGCTCAACACTGTATGCAAAGCACAAAGACCTGGGTATATTAATATGGAGGATAGGCTGTTACCCAAGCAGCAAATCCCCCCTCTCCATGCCACTGAAATAATCCAATGGAACGGCAGAGCCAATATCATTGGTTCCAGCTGTGTTGCAGAGCTGGGCTAAGGACAGGAGCTTACCCTGTCTTGTGGGGACCTGGGTCTCGAACCCTGGCCTGCTGGTTAAGAGGCACAGTGTCTTAATACACTATAAGATGTATCCAGAACAAGATAATATTCTTACAGAAGACCAAAATATGTCACAAGAAAAGCGTCCTGTAGAGTTTCCTGCCACCCTGCCATCAGCTATAAACTATGTATACCAGCTTAAAGACCTAAAAATGCCTGGTTTTCATGTTCTGAGTGGTACTAGAAATTAATCAAAGAAGCAGCACTCTTAACAACTTAGGATGTATTAAAATTTTAAAAAAAATCAAAACCAATTTTTTAAACAACTGAAAATAAAAATTATTTTTATTAAAAAATAAATATTACAGTGGTAGCCAATCCTGCAGGAATCTCCTGCTTCCCTCAGGCAATCCACATTACTCAAAAAAGCATTGATTTTAAGTTGGAATGTACCCCAGAAGTAATCTACTCCCCCCTGCTTATTGCAGACTACTGCTACAGTATCTCTCAAGAGAGCAATCCAAACTTTTCCTTTGGTTGGTGGAAGGAACCTAAGGTGTTGTAAAAGTGCAGTAGTCTTACACCACCCCAACACCATTTAGGTTGGCATTAACCTAGCCACACTTCCCTGAAACTCCATAGGGATGGAGTAGAAGGAGACTTGTACTCATCTTTCCCTTGGCAGGGAGGTGGCAGCAGGACATTCTGGGGTAAGGAAGAGCAGATGGGCAGGCAGTTAAGCTGGATCCAAATCTCATCTCCCAGGCACCCAGGAGCAGCCTCCAGCTGCAACTGCATCCTGAGACTTAGGCCATCTTTGGCCTGAGAACTCCTTAGGCCAGTCCTAGCAAAGGTTCCATAAGGATCTTCTTTGCCACCCCTGGGTGGCTAGGCCAGTGCACAGACATAAGCTAGCCTCCCCACACCTCCACAAGAAAGGAGAGATGAGTGGTCTAAATTGGTTAGGATTGCACCTTCTATTGGGCCAATTTTATGCTATACAAACTTTCTGAAGATAACTGATGAGACTCTTTGCACATAACATTATTTAAGTAAGCTGTTGGGAGGGGAAAGGCTAGGGTACATTTGCAAAACATTCTCAAAAGTAGTTAAAACTAGGTTAAATTTGAGCTGAGGCAATGGGTAAAGAGTGCTGTCATCTAATAAAGTCTGTTCTCAGTAATTACAGTGACACAACCTGATCAGCAAGGACTAAGTATCTTCATCTGAAAGGGATCGGATGAAATTAGTGCTGATGTAATAAGTACCATTTGTCACTATTAGAGAGAGAGAGGTGTTGACAGGCCCTGTTGTTGCCATAGGAACACTTGCAGTTCGGCATCTCTTTGTGTGGGTTTAAACTATAACAAGTCATAATAGTCTAGAAGCCAAAGAAGACATTGTCAAGGTAACTTAATTACATTCGTTTTCTAACATGGGTCATTTAAGGCCATCTAATACCATCACAGCCTTAACATGGATCTCTGAAATTTGCAAATATCAAAGGACTTTACATAATTAAATTCTAAGCTGATAAAAAAACATTCTGGAGGAAAAACAGATCTCCAAGTTGTTGTTTTGTCAACATCCGTATTACGGGAATATTCTGAGCAGAATGCGGTCTGATAACTGTCACGGAACGTTGTCAGGCTTAGGCAACGTAAAAGATGCCAAAAAAGAAATTAGTTCCATTACACAAGACTTTGCAATCTGGAATTGCAGATGAACTCACACCACAAAAGAATCCTGGGCAAAAATTACATGTTGCTGAGCACTTGTCCCAGGATGCTCAACTTTCTACCTTTGTCTTACTTACTATGTCATGTTATAAATGCAAGCCTCATAATTAAAATTATCACCTGTTATATTTTATCTATCACTTTTGTAAGTATTAACATTTGTACAAAAATGTATTATTCAAAAGACCACATTTTAAAGTCAATTTTAAAAAAAATTATAATTTAACAAATCTTACTCAATCTGAAGTTCAAATCCTAGATCTTCTGTAAGACATAGAGGTCTTAGATTTAGATAGCCCTCTGGGATACCAGGGCATCTAAGCCAAAGGTATCAAGAGAAGAAAGAGCAGTGTTGTCAAACTAGGTTTGACAGACAAAGATATCAGTGTCATTAATAGAGATGAGCAAAATGTCAGAAATTCAGCAGGAGACTGTTTATGTGAAAAAGAGTATAGTAACGTGGGCATAGATTCAAGGGCACTGGAGTATGTGTTTTCTATCATTTGCCACTAAGCGATACTACACACAACACATGGCCACCACGGACCTGTTTGGAAAGGAATGGAGATAGGAGATACAAAATCTTTGCAGTTCAATCAAATCTAATTTAATTTAATCCACAGACCTGACCTAATCTAATCTAATCTAAACCACAGAGACAATGTTGATAGCCCTTGATAAAGTCAACTAGAAAATCTGCATGCAGCTGAGGAGAGAAAAGTGTTAAATGGCAACATGAAATATATCTTTCTATCAAATGTTCACAGTTGGTGAAGTTCCATAAATAACAATCAGTGGGTGGAAAGATATTGGAAGTTAAATTACCTGCAGGAATTGTTTACCCCATTTGTGTATGTTAAGCATGAAATTTGGTTATATGCCACATTTTATTTCAAATATCATTTATTTCATAAACTCCCCAAATATCAGTGTGAATGGTAAAGCTGTCAAGGTTACTTTACGCCGTTTACTCCTCCATCATCATCAAGGCACTATCATCATTAAGCAATTATTGTTGCAACAGAAGCTAATGTGAATATCAGTGAAGCAGATCTAATTTCACTAACAATTTAAAAAAAATTAAAATCTCCTTGTAAACTCTTCTATATGTTCAGCTACTGCGAAGACATGAAATGTAAAAATATATTCTAACTTTTTAGGGTGCAAAATTGCTTACAAATGAATGTAAGTAAATAAAAGGAGTCAATGAAAGAGACTTCCTATATGTTGGATGGAAAATATGATGGGAAAGTAATGGGATAGTCAGCAGATAGGTGCCACCATGAAGAGGTCAGTGGGCACTACCAGGCACCACCAGGCAGTGGGCACTAGGCATCTCTACTGGGCACCAGACACCATGGGGCAGTATGCACCAGTGGGAAACATTGGCTACCACCAAGTACTGAGCACCAGTGGGTACCACCTACTGGGCACCAGCGAGCACCTCCAGGCAGGCACCAGGCATTCCGCCTGAGCATTAATACCAGCATCAGGAACTGAGCACCACTGGGCATCAGAGGACCACATAATTCAGGATCTTCGGGAAAACCTTCAAAAATACCTACACCAACCTCATGTTTGAAACAAGAAAATCTTTCTACGGTTTCTTCTAAAAGTTCCTGCCAAGGTCCTGCTTGAAGACCTCAAGTAATGGAGAACCTACTACAGTACTTCTCTTCATATTATACTTTTTTCAAATACCTCTATCAATTATATCCACCTACATTTCTGCTTCCATTCACCCATCCTATTATTGTAATAATCCCTCAGGAAACTGTACTTTTTGTTACTTCTGGCTCCTGTCTCTTCCTTAGTCTGTAGAATGCCAGCCTTCCTTTACCGTGTGCTCCAAACCATGGTCAAAGGTCCCTAGAACAGTGTTCCTCAAACTGTAGGTTGGGACCCACTAGGTGAGTTGAGACCTACTAGGTTAGCCAATTTCAGGTGGGTTCCAATTCATTTCAATATTTCTGATAAGCACCATAGTATGTAACATTTGGGGAAATGGTACAGATCTGCACTTTTAACAGGCTACTATTTACATGCTTTTAACAGTGATAAAAAGAGTCTTATTCCAGGTTTAACAGTGGATAGGATTTCAGCCTAGGATTGGTAAGATTTCCTGCTTGGCAATGCTACTCTGGTGAGTCCTGACAGATTCTCATTCAATAAATGAGTCCCAGTGCCAAAGAACCACTGCTAGTACATGCAAGTTTCATAACAAAGTAGACATTTCCATGTTTCACTATGATTACACAGACTGGCTTAGAAGGCAATACCACAGAAGATTACGGCAGTGCTCCCTAGTTCCTTGTTGCTCCTAGCAGAAACTGAAAGGTGCAAAATAACCACAGACACACAAATCAGACTGTCTTGCATAAACCTATCATGGAATTCAGAACTCAGAGAGAGAGAGAGAGAGAGAGAGAGAGAGAGAGAGACTTGGTTCCACTGAAATCCAACCGGGGCAAGGCTTTGGCGTCTCGCTCTGCAAAGTGCTATGTACACTGATGCAAGAATATGTCTAGTGAAAGAACTATTATGTAATTTAACAAAACTGATAGTACTGTGCATTTCATTCAGCAGACATTCACTGACACATTTATATGTGAAGTAAATCACAAGACACATAGCCCATTGGGTAAACAGCAAATGACACATTAACACCCTATTCTGTTGTTTGCAGGCTGCTAATGACCGGAGCAGTTTTGTTGTATCAAGTTATTCACAGTTCTAACTTTTTGCACTTCAGGTGACAGAAAGACTGCTGGAGAAACTGCGCCTGTAAACCAAACCTTTCTGCTCATTAACGTTGCATTAAAGAAACCACAAGCAAATGTATATACATGGCAGTTTCCAGTTTGGTTTGGATGACTCTAGATAGTGATGTACTGTTTACCCTTGCATTGAGTTTGTTTCTGTGACAACATAATGCTCACTCAGTACTGGAACACTTACAAAAAACACTGGAGACCCAGAAAAATTCATAAAGGGGGGAACAAGAAGAGTTCCCATACTAGAAGCCATTCAAAAGTAGGTGCTCTCCTTTCCCACTGCACTGCTTTCAGATGAATAAATTGTTTTCAATACACGTGACTCAGCCTGTTTAGTGACATAAGCTTGGACGCACACACAGGTATGAATTCCATTTAAAGAGCATAGCAAAGATGAACCAAACCAACTTTTTGCATTCAGATGCACACTAGAGTTTGGTTTACCAGCTGGCTTGCCTCCCTGATCCTCATCCTGATCCAGCAATGTTAGCACACAGAAACTTAATTTCCAATGAATGGAAGATAAGGAGTTTGGCTTACCTTGGCAAGTCCTGTTCCTGGTGGACACAGGGGGGATTCCTGAATAATGGGATTGTCCTTTGTTGCTTCCAGTAGGCAGGCCAGGCAAAAACAGTGAGTGGAGCACCTCTGTGCACAGGATAGGACCCTAATGTGTAGATGAGCCACATCCCATTCACTATACTTGATAAATAAAATTTGGAAAACGTCATGCAATCAGAACAGGACTTACCAAGGTAAGCCAAATTCCTCATTTGCCTGGCAGACATGGGGGCATTCCTGGGATCTCCTTTCACTAAATTCCCAATTTTGGGTGGGAAATTTAGAAAAAACAAAAAAGTAACAGAAGCTTTATACCTTCAGGATCTTGTGAAGGACCTTTCTACCAAAAGCGGCATCAGCAGAGGCAAAACAGGCTCAGAATGCTTTATGAAAATACTTGCATCACCATCTGCTGAGGCCTTAAGGCTGCAAGTCCAGATTACCTTCAAATGATACAGGAGAACAGGTCTCTAGGAAAAAATATGTTGACATTGGATTTGACACTTTTCTGTTCCTCTACTGATAGCTTGTCCTCTTCTTTGGATAAAGGTTCTCTGAGGAACCTAGGTCTGAACCCTTGGGAGGAGCAGGGAGGACTGGGTATTCTGGACAGCAAGCATGTTTTTTAAATCATGAAGACTGCAGTTTGGCAGATAAACCTCCCTTTCTGCACCTAGGAGTGTCTACCTCTGAGGTTGAGGAGAACGCTTGACTCTTGAGAAGGTGTAAGAGGTGGAGTAGACCATCTGTGGCACTTACCTTTTGTTTTGAACCCTTTATGAAGCATTGTCTGCACCTGGGAGCCAGAACCTTGTGGTGCTGACAGATTAAAATCAATTAGTCCCTCAAAACATTGCATGATATGTTTCTTATCAAAAGTGCCGAGAAGGTGGAGCACACCTGGTGACTTCACTGTGTTGGCCAAAGGCTTAGGCTGCAATCCTAATGTCCAGTTAGGCCTGGCATAAGCATTTGCTGATCTGGGGTTTCACAAAAGTGCCATACGGCACTTCTGCCTTACTCCTGGAGGAGATTAGGCCAGTACACAGACATACACCGACCTCTCACACCACCAAGGGAAGAGATGCTGACTGAGAGTGGCCTAAATTGGTTAGGATTGAATTCTTAGTATGCTTGGCAAAAACAGGTATACGAGAAGTACCTTGATGGGGGAGACTGGATTCAGAGTTAGCATCCGATGACATGGTGCAGCTCACCCCAATTTCTCTTCAATTATTTTTTTTAAATGGACCCCTCATATTAACCACCAAGTGCTTCAAAAACCTTCCTCTCTATCTGGAAACCCTCCAATAAAATTATGTATTTGCTTCAAATACAAAAAGAACAAGCCACATTTGTGTTTGTTGTACACAGTCATGATTTTTGAACCATCACTGGTTGATTGGAGACAGCAGATCAGTTACAAGAAAAAAAAGTAAAAATGCACAAAGGAAAAGAGAACAAGAACTGACAAACTATGTGCATTATACCCTCAAACATCTAGGCCTGGGAAAGGGGTCACAGTTCCATGACAGAGCATGTGCATACCACACAGAATATCCCAAGTCCAATTGTTGGCACATCCAATTAAAATAACTCCAGGGAAAGGGCTGTTCTAAGATCTCCAGGAGATTTTGAAAACTACACATGGTAATAGGCTGGATCAACAATAATATTTTTACAGAAGTAATTAAAGCTGTGCATCATTGTAAACACAGGCTGAATATCAGACTACCACAAAGAGCAAAGTCACAGTTGAAAAACTGAGCTGAGCCTTTGGGAGAAAGGTTCAAAAAATACTCTCACGTGGTCTAAACCCCCATTGAAGAGATCTGAAGGAGAATGGCACAGCTTAATTGTCTGCATGCTGTGACTGCTGATCCCTACAATCGTGCTGCTGACAGTTTATCAGGTGCAGCATCCTACTTCCATGTGAAGCAGGTATAAATCACAGGAAGCATGCCCAGGCTATGTCATCTTCCTCTCCAGCTCAATTAGCAAACAACTGTCTTTTCCTCTCAGTGTGCTCCTTTTATCATGTCCTCTCATGTTTCTCTGCCAGTTTTCTTCTCCTTTGTGCATTAGCGGTTGTACTGAATGCTAATGAAGCAGAGCTTAGCGTAGCTGCAGGAAGTGCTTTTAGTAATTTCTTCTGCCATTAAAAAGCCTTGACCAAGAATCAGCCAAGAATCATGTCAACTTGGCTGCAGTTGACAGAACGAGGCTTGTTTCACAAAAAAGGTCCCTTCTCACCCAAAAACCTGTGCTGAACAACAGCTGCAACCATTTCATCTCTATGCAATAAAATGGTATTTGCTGCAAAGAAAAAAAATAATCTGACTTCAAAGCATAAGGTTGGATGTAGAGGTGCCTTTTTATGCATAGAAGGACTGTTTAACATTTCATGGCGAAGCACAGAACAAGAAATGTGAAGCTGAATCAAAAGATAGTCTTTGGCTTGTTCAATGATGACGTGCAATTCCTTGCACAAGCAGAAAACTGATAACCACTACTGAACTGTTTCTAACACAGGGTGAATTGTGCACATGACAGGAAGATATTTTTCTTCAGCTCAGAGTCCTTTGGTTCCATCCCCCTCGTTTTCTTTTGTATTTACTTCCCGGAGGTTGGAAGCAATTAAAGCTCAATAGTTACTTCAAATGTGCATTGTTTTACTTCACTTGCAATGTTGAAAACAGCAATTTGATTTCATTTACAGAGCACAATGTGTTGCTTTCCAGCAGGAAGAAAATTGTACAGTATTTTTAAAGATTTCATAATGCCTCCAAGGAAAGCCTAAGACTTTAAAGAAACACAAGTGGAAGAGAGAAAAGTCAACAGAGATCTGCAAGTACTATTACAAGAATTGGCCATATTTAATAGTGGAGTGGAGGGTAGTAAATTCATCTCTCAGGAAGGAGGTATTTCATCTGGCATTAAAGAAAACAATGTTTTACCCTTTCCTAAAAAAATCCTCTCTGAACCCACTGTACTGGATAATCCATCAATCTCAAACTATCCATATCTGGGCAAAGTGATTGAATGGGTGGTGGCATCTTGGCTCCAGAGGGTCCTGAATAAAGTGGATTGTCTGGATCCTTTGCAATCTGCCTTCAAGATGGAGATTGGCCTTGGTCACCTTAGTGGCTCACCCACTTTGGTGTTCAACAGCAACTAGTCTCTGTCACCGACGGTCATGACAGCTCATCAGTGACTTTTCTGGTATACCCTACAACCACATCGCATACTGTACCTGCTTAGCTTTCAGTACTCTTTGAACAGCTGCTTCCTCTGGATCACACCTCCAGCCTATAAATTTCATGTCCAAACTGGTGACATACACAATTGTCCATCATTTTGGTGGCACAAGTAGTTAAGACACTGTGCCTGTTAACCAGGGTCCCCACAAGACAGGGTGAGCTCCTGTCCTTAGCCCAGCTCTGCGATGCAGCTGAAACCAATTGTATCGGCTCTGCTGTTCCATTGGACTATTTCAGTGGCATGGAGAGGGGGGATTTGCTGCTTGGATAACAGCCTATCCTCCATATCAATCTACCCAGGCCTTTGTGCTTCACATGCAGGATCGAGCACGATACCATAGCCTTTCAAGACTGATGGATGCCAAGAGCAATGTTCCCAGTGAGGGACCATATATGCAATGCTACCACTGATATTTGCTCCCTTCCAGCCTATGAAGCTGAGGAGAGTGCCTCGTCCTTTGCCTCCAGAGACTTTTCTGAGTCTCAGAAACAGCACATCTCCTTGCTGCAGCTGTGAGGCTCAGGATGGCCAAACTGTGCAAAAGATAACCAGCTCATAGGTTCCTGATAGTGCTCAGTAGTGGTGCCTGGTACCAACTGTGTGGTGGTGTCCAGTAAAGATGCCCTGAGCCCAGTGCCCACTGGTGCCTGTTGCCTGATTGAGCCCACTGTCCAGTAGGGATGCCCCATGCCTGGTTGTGGTGCCCACTGACTGGTGGTGCTTGCTGCCCACTGCACAGTAATGCCCAGTACCTGCGGCACATTGCTGCCCACCACTGCCCTTTGTTACCTTCCAGTGTCCTCTGTGCCCAGTGCCTGCTGGTGCCCGCTGCCCTCTTCCAGTGCCTGGTGCCCAAATGTCCCCTGGCTGCACAAATATTCTTGAAATTTTACTCTCACAACGATGGGTAAATTCCACTACTATAGAAAGAAAAATGAAGAGGATGAAAAACTGATGCTTTGTCTGCTGAGCTTTTGTTTCCGTCTCCACATAATCAGAAATTGGATGCACCTGATGAAGTTAAGTTTACATTTAGTTATCATGATGTTGATGCAAGGCAGAAAGCATTTGCCTGACATTTCAAACTATCCATGCCACTTCAAATTTTGTTTTAGCCCCCAAGCATATGACAGGCTGTCTTTTAATTGTACAACAAATTTTCACGGGACACTATTGACAAATACCTCTAATTAAAATTAGACAAGTTTTGAACCATGACATTTCCGGTGCCCATTCAGATTGCTAAGTGCTGAAAAGATGGTATCTTTTCTTCTATAGGAAGCACACACACTTTTCAAAATGTGAAGGGAACACATTAGAAAAGCATTACTCTGTCCTGTCATGTTGTCTTAGTGTTACATGAAATCCTGTGACGTGTGACATTAGAAAAGGTCACACTGACAATCTGACTACTGAAATTCCAGCATAATTTTTCCACCACCAGCATTAAATGAATGGAAATGAATGTACATTCCTCCATTTTAAATATTAAAACCTACTTAGCCAATTTAGGTACTTCCTAGCATCTCTGCCTGTTTTTCACTACCTCGATTCTGTTTTTAAAGATCAAAGTTTTCTAAATCATACCTAACCACAAAACCACAAAAAAGCAGGCCTCCGTCAGTCTTGAAAGACTATGGTATCAATACAAAGAAAAACACATGTGCTTCTTCTAGTAGGACAATGAAGTGGGGATGGGGTGGGGAGATGTATATGAAAATTATTTGGGCTTATGGATATTTTTTTATTCCTAAATTGAGGCCTTGAGGTGGGTTGCAGCATTAACACGGAAATTAAAACGACATTAGAATGCAGCATCAGGATTACTATTTGCATAAAACTATTTCTACACCTGCTTACCTCAGATCGCTAAAAGCCCAAACAAAATGGTTTCACATTGCTGCTATAAAAAGCAAAGGAGCCTCAAATCTTCCCTTTTGCATAGTGATTGAAATTTCTGTAAACCCTTTGGAAGCCTTCAGCACTTCCAGCACTAACAAACCCCAACTGGCATTACTGCCCGCATCCACTGCCAAGAGAAGCCATTTTAAAACCTCAAAACCATGACACTCTAGGATATAAAACAGAAGTGACAGTCCAAGGCTTGAAACTCCTTGGGGCGAGGGTTGCAAATGCTTTGCTTAAGATCAAGGAAAACCAGCCTTTGGTTTGTTTAACTGGGACTGGCTTTTCCTCTTTCAAATTCCTGTTGCTAAGCAATTTTGTGACACATTTTTAAAGATTTTTATTCATATTCACACTTGGGTTGCCTTGCAGTTATTATAGAGGCACCTGGTGGGGCCAATCTGATAAATGTCTGTCAGCATTTCCAAAACGCACTATTTTTTAGCTTCTCAATTTTTTTATTTTATTGTTATAATGACTGTGGGCTTGTTTCATCAGAAAATCTGTTACATCTCATCATGATTAAAAAGAATTAAACATATAGTAGTGTGCATGAAACATGGAAGTCTCATGCACACTGAGACATGGAGTTCCAGACATGGAAACTCAAGTCAGGTGACTTGAACTTGAGCCATGAAAATGTTCTTTGCTAACTCGGTGAATCATGAGTCAGACAAATGGAAGAACTGGAAAATACTCAAGTCACGGTCTCCCTTGATTCATGTCTTGTAGGAAAGTTGACAGGTTGCATCACATATCCTACAATTCAGAGTAACTACGGGAGCACATAAAGAGACATTACATGCACCTGTAGTTACAGCACCACCTAGTGAAAATCCATGGGAAATTCATATTGCAATCCAGAGTAAATTGTTCTTACACCGGAACAAGGACTTCCCGTAGTTACTCTGGATTGCACCCCAAGTTGTTTTCAAATCCCTGTCCATCACAGTAGATGGACCTGCATTGTGCAGCCTCCAAAACTACTGTATCATTTTGGTGGCGCAAGTGGCTAAGACACTGTGCCTGTTAACCAGCAGGCCAGGGTTCGAGACCCGGGTCGGCCCCACAAGACAGGGTGAGCTCCTGTCCTTAGTCCAGCTCTGCGACGCCAGCTGGATCCAATCGTATCGGCTCTGCCTTTCCATTGGACTATTTCAGTGGCGTGGAGAGGGGGGATTTGCTGCTTGGGTAACAGCCTATCTTCCATAACAATCTAACCCAGGCTTTTGTGCTTCACATGCAGCATATGCAGCGCCGAACACGATACCATAGTCTTCCAAGACTGATGTAGGCCTGCTTTTACTTAGGCAAGCAGCAGCAGGGTACGCTCAAAATGGGCTGTGAGGATTTTTATATTTGCATTTTTATTTTTTATTTAATTGGCAGGGTCTTATGATACACCAATACCTGCTGTAGATTCTTCAATAATGTATCAATTTTATCTCCATTTTGCATAAACCCCAAACACTGTGGTCTCTATTGTTCTCACTGCATCTATTGCCTAGATTAGAGGATACTTGTCTGCTGCATCAACTGGCCAAAGAGTGAGACTCTGAGGGAGGGTCGAGTCAGAGGACAAAGCAAGCTTTTTCCACATGGGCTTTGCAGTTTTTCCATTCTTGTAACAAGAATGCAAGAGGCCAGGAGAACCAGGACAGAGAGGATATTGCACCACTTCTCACCCCTTTAGGGGTTAAATGTCTAGAAATTGGTTCCTAGTGGATGTCTACATCACAGAAGGAATACTCTCCCCAAATTTCATGTTTCCGGGTTTAGTGGTTTTGGCTGAGTGCTGATGAGTCAGTGAGTCAGTCAGTGACTCTTTGATTTTACATATACTTTATGTGGCACAAGCGGTAAAGACGCTGTGCCTGTTAACCCGGGTCAGCCCACAAGACAGGGTCAGCCCACAAGACAGGGTGAGCTTCTGTCCTTAGCCCAGCTCTGCGATGCCAGCTGGATCCAATCGTATTGGCTCTTCCTTTCCATTGGTCTAATTCAGTGGCGTGGAGAGGGGGGATTTGCTACTTGGGTAACAGCCTATCCTCCATAACAATCCAACCCAGGCTTTGGTGCTTCGCATGCAGCGCATTTAGCGCCGAGCACAACACCATAGTATTCCAAGACTGATGGAGTTCTGCTATTTTAGAGGAAAAAAATGCTGCTTACATTGAAATAAAAGATTTTCCCTCTTGCAAAATAAGACTTCTAATGAGAAAATTTGTCTGAGGAAATACTGCATAAGAACATGAAAATGGTTGTGGTAGAGAATCAAATTGTCTAGGTAATCCCAAACTTAAGGGTTTGGATCTGACTTGTGGATAGCCAATTCACAGATAGCCACTTCTGCTTTTTGCACAGATGCCATCTGCTTGGACTTGTGCTTTTGCACGTGCATGAAAACACTGAGCCAGCAAGAGCTGGCCAGACAGCTGCGTCAGTGTTTCCTTTGGAACAGATGGAGTAATCCTGTCTTGTGATTTCACACCTGTGAAGTTACATCAGTTCCGATTTCCTGATCAATTCCAGATGAGAACATGTACTGTCTGTAGATCCTTGTCCATCTGGACCTATTCAACTCCTGAGAACCAACTCACACAGAGCTCTGTAGCAAAACTGGAACAATTTCTTCTAGTTAGCCCACATGACTCTTTCTTCATTATGCCCTCTAAGCTTTCAACAATCAACAACAACAACCAACAGTATTCATATACCGCTTTTCAACAAAAGGTTCATAAAGTGGTTTACAGAGAAAATGAATTAACTAATGGCTCCCTGTCCCAAAAAGGCTCATAATCTTTTTTTAAAAGGCTTGCCTTTCCTCTTAAAGGTGATACATAACATAACTAACTAGCAAAACTATTATTTGCTAGAGGAGGTTTTGATGGGCACTAGCAGAAAGTACGTTCCAAAAACATTAAATGAATATACTGAAGACAGTCCTATTGGCAGTTATTAAATCCAATAGTCTTATATACACAACTCTGCTTTCAGGCATTATAATCTTGTCCAGTTGACCAAATCTGAGACTATGCAATGAAGGGATGGATTACCAGTACCGACCTTCAATTTTCATACATTCACTTGAATCTATGTATAAATATATGCATATACAAGCGATATACAAGATTTCAGCATGGTTTTCAACATTAGTTTGCTATCATACTACAGTTTATAGCTTATAAAGATCAAGGGAACAGCAAATGGCTGGGCTGAGGATCCCCTCACCCCAGGTCCTGCCTGGGTTATGATCTTGTATACTGCAAGAAATCTGGGGGAAGGGCAATTCTATTTAAGCCCCTTCATAATTTGGAATCAGGCTATCTGGAGGACCACCTTCTCCCATACATTCCAATCCATCAACTTGAATAATCTGAAAGGATTCTCCTTCAAGTGCCACCTACAGTATATCCCAACGGAGAGACATGGCAGCTCAGGGTGGTAGCAACACAATTACAGAATACTCTTTCACGGAAATTAAGAACTCTCCCTCCCTCATCGCTTTTTAGCAAGGGCTTAAAACATATCTTTTTGTCTGGCATTTGGTTCATGGATGGGTATAGTGCACTTGTTTGATGGGTGGTAAATACTGCTGTGGCTTGAGTATTTCCCTTGACAGATTTGTCTCCCCCTCCCCAATGACATATGATGGGTTTTGCTTTGTTTAATGCTTTAGTTTAACTATTAAAATTAATGTTTTAATGCCTTGCTTTGATGTGCTGGAGCTCATCAACTCCTGCTGCCCACCCATTCCCAGGAACACACTACCCTGAAACACTTTCCTCCTCCCTCTCCCCTACCCACCCCATGCCCCCAAACTTCTGTACTGGCTCAGCATGGCTTGTGCAAATTCCCCCCTTACTGAGTCCCACAGCAACACTTTTACAACACTTCTGTGCCAGCACAAGGGCCATGCCCCTGCCCAAAATGCAGTTTTGATTTTCCACTTGTACCCTAAATGTTGGGGAGTTTTTATAAGCAAATCTGGAAGTAATAAGCAAAGGAGAAAAAGCAGCTTTCCATTGACTGATATGCTTCTATAAAAGGTTGTAATGGGTAAAATAATATTAAGGAAATTATTAACACACAGCACAACAAGCTGTTCTAATAGCAGATTTCATTATACTAGTTGTGCTGGGTTACACCTGGGTTTTGGTGCTACATCTCTTTATTGTTTTAATATTAAAAAGTAATTCCATTTCTTAAGATATGAAGGATCATCATATAAATATTTTAATCTATTCTGTTGTTGCAATTTTATAAGTATAATTATATGTATAATTTTATAAGTAACCTAGAAACAACTTACCTACATAAAATTCACAAACATAGAATAGAGATTTCCTACATATCAAAGCAGAACATTTTTCACCATATAGTGTATTTTATTTATATTAATGTTAAAAGAATAATCAACGTTAAAACAAGAATAAATAAAAATACATAGGGGGAAAACTACATAAAGTACTGTATCTCTAACAGTGTAGCAAGAGCAAAAAATAAAATAAAATTATATACTACCTTTATGGCTGCAATCCTAAAGACACTTTCCTGGGAGTAGGACCCATTGAACACAATTGGGCTTACTTTTGAGTAGACATGGTTAGGATTGTGCTCTATGTTAAAAATCTAAATTTTTTACCCTCAACATAAACCATATCTCAAACAGCCAGTCCCCCTATACCAATTTCATTTCAGATTATTATTCTTTAATTCTCAAATACAACATTTAAATATGAAATTCATTAATTTATTGTTCTCTCTCTTGCAAAAAAAAAAACATTGATTGGTTACCAGTTGTTCATAAGTTGTTTTTTCTATAAGTAAAGTCATAGGCTTATACATTTCTGCAAAGTCCATAAATTACGTTGTATCACAATAGAACATTTTGATACTGTCCATCTGTCCTCTAGATGAGGTTATAGACTTTGTACTGCAGCTGAAATTAACACTAAAATATCACACTTATTAGTACTAAATAAAGTTAACAATGTGGTTTTTGAGCTTTGGCACACAATTCTTACTCAGGCTGGATTTAACAATTTATTCTTTAAGAGATTTATACTCTTACCTTTCCCATCCCTAAACAAATGCCCTAGGCCACTTACTAAACTTTTTTGTTGTTGTTGTTGTCACAACTCTGTGAGGTAGGTGCCCAAGGTCACTTACATACATACATACATACATACATACATACATACATACATACATACATACATACACACATATACATACATAGATATTTATATACCGCCTTTCAGGCCATCAGATTTCTCTTTTGACTTTATTCTCAAGGCAGTTTACATAGGCAGGCTTACTAATCCTAGAAGAGGTTTACAATTCAAAGAAAGGTTCTCTATTCCTACCTTCTTAGATGTCTCCTTTTATGTCCAGTCTCACAGTCACTTGCACTCTGTTATGCCTTTGGACAGACTCCACTGCAACTGCATTTTTTTCTTTTACACACACTCCCATAGTCCAGTATCAATGTCTATCCGTGCACGGCTTCCAGTGTTGTCAAGACCACGACCTTCAGATCTTATCTTCAGGCAATTTACAGCAGCTTAACCCTGAAGACCAGACCTTCTGCCCTAAGGATGTATCATGGCTCAGCAGGGATTTGAACCTAGATCTTCCAGGTCTCCTCAAATTCCCTAACTTCTACACCAATAAAACCATACAATATGCAACAATTTATAATAAAAATAATGTAAAAGGAAATTGAGTTTTTTGGAGGTGAGCATAAATTAAACACAATCTACAGTTTATTTCACTGTTCAGATGGTGGTGTGGGTGAGCACACTAAGGGTGCAATCCTGACCTAGCCCAGCACAACTCATCGGTCTTCTCATTCCCATGGTGATACAGGGAGGCAAGTGCATGTTTGCACACTGCCCAAAGCCTCCCCCGGGAGTGGCACAGAAGTGTCATTGGCACTTTGGTGACACCTCCAGGTCAGCATTGGACTTATGCTGGACTTAAACCAGCCTAACTGGAAATTAGGATTGCAGCCTCAGTCAAAATTTTCTTGTTTAAACATAATTAATCATTTCACTGAAGAAGATACTATCATACACCCCTCCCCTTCTTCACAGCTATTGAAAGTTTTGCTGCCATTTTTCCACTGTGTACATTTCAGCTTTGCACAGTATTCCACTTCACTGAGAAACTCCCAGAGGGATCTTGTATAAGCAGAGTGGTTAGTGTGTGCATAAAATTCAGCGGAGGAAGGAAATCCCTGCATTTATTCACAGCTCCTCAATTACCTCTTCAGGGCTCAAAGTCATTTGGGATCTTTGCCATGCGGCTAACCAATGGCAAAAAATTCAGCCTTAATTTCCTGTGAAATTGATGGATTCCCCAAACCCTGGCAAATGCTATATACAGCTTAATTGGGCCATGTTAGATTCAACTCATTAAACTGGTGCTCTTTATAATGCAGTGGCCTTTTTTCTTCCTCATAGCACAAATGGTTACTTTTTTTTCCACCTGCTTCAGCCCTATGGTGCAACATTATCAATAGTCATGAGCCATTACTAAGCACAGATTTTTCACCTAGTTTGTTTGCAGATACATGGCAGATTAAGCATGAATATATGGGAAGCTGTACTTACTGAACAGCAAGCATTTTGGTGAGTGGAGGGAAAATAGCCATATGTGCTTTTTGATACAGCTCTTCTGAAGTATAGCTGGCATAATTAAAAAAAAAATAGCGCATAGAGGATGAGACTGCTTGCAGCTATTGCCAAATTACAACTGGTACTCTGAATTATTCAATTTTTTAAAAAATGTGACAAAATAAAATTTAATTTTAAATTTAAGCATTTGATCAGGTAATAATTTCTAGTTATAGGTATACTGTCCCTTACATAAATTTATACATTGCATTATTTGGTAGCCATGCACTTTAACTGTCATGCACTTGCTACTATCCTCCCCTTCAGAATGGTTACTCTGAAAAGTATAACACTTTGCCTTTTACTAGAGTCACACTTTTTGTAATTTGCATTTTATCACATTTTTCATTTTTTTAAGAGATACTGTTATACTTCTCAATAATAATCTCTTCCAGTCCCCAACACAGTAACAACATATAAAATCAAAATCCAGAGCAGTTACGGTGAAATCCAGAGCAGTTATGGGTCCACACAGTTACGTCACCCTCTAGTGTTATCTTAAGGAACGTAACCTTAACTGCTCTGGAGCAAAGGGCTACATTTGACTTTAGGATATGGGCCTTTGTTTATTATATACAGGTATACACATGCCATATAGATAAGGATTTAGTATAATTATGGGATTTTTTTTAAGATGGGATTTTATCCAATGAGTTCCAGAGACCAGTACCATATCGTTTGAAAATGGCTCTGTATAATACCCCATCACAACCATCAAAAGTGAAGTACTAATTAAGCTGCAGCTAAAGCAATTGCCACTACAAAAGTCTTACATCTGATAAAACAACTCTGCACCATCACATCAGAACAGGCCACCATAATTGAAGACTTGCAAGTTGATAAAATCTGCAATCCTAACCTCCAGTTAGGCCAGCCTAAGACCTCGCATAAGTCGTGTGCTGACCGACGGGTGTTACCAAAGTGCCATAAGACACTTTTGCATCACTCCTGAGGGAGGGTTTGGTCAGTGCACATAGGAATGGGAAGACTGATGAGTTATGCTGGCCTAGGTTAGGATTACACCCAAAGAGAATAAGAGATATTTTTCTGTGAGAACAATTGATGATGATTCCCTTTGTTTCAAGAAGCAATCCTTCCACAAACGTAAAATTGCATTTCTCTAGATGGGGTCTCTACTTTTACGAAATTATTTTCTAGGCTGCATATAAAAAGCAGGCCTCCGTCTTGAAAGACTATGGTATTGTGCTCAGCGCTGCATACGCTGCATGCAAAACACGAAAGCCTGGGTTAGATTGTTATGGAGGATAGGCTGTTACCCAAGCAGCAATTCCCCCCTCTCCACGCCACTGAATTAGTCCAATGGAAAGGCAGAGCCAATACGATTGGATCCAGCTGGCGTCTTAACCGCTTGCGCCACCCACTGCAAATGGTTGCAAATGGTTGCCTCCAGCCATTAAAACCCATCTTATTAATTCGTTAGTGTTTGCCATTCGTTTTGGTTTGCGTCTTCAGTTTAAGGCCCATGGGTGTCCAAACTTTTTTGGCAGGAGGGCCACATCTTTCTGACACAGTGTCGGGGCCAGAAAAATTATTTACATTTCAAATTTGAATAAATTTGCATAAACTTACATATAAAAGTATTATTAGAGACAGGCTTGCTCGCAGGCCACATCAAGGGGACTTGCCACATGCCACATGCCTCATTGAGGCTCTCTGTGTTGCATGTGGCCCCTGGGCCAAAGTTTGGATACCCCTGATCTAAAAAACAAAACATTTTCACTCAGCATTAGGTTTCAAAGGAAGGGATAGGATATTTCCAAACCTTGATGAAGCACATTCTCCTAGACAACTTTTTTGTGAATGGTTTTGTAACTAAGAGAATAGTGCACCAATAATTACTGCTATGAAAGCCAACCATCCCTTTCCATATTTGCCATCCACACACTAGTTGTGTTTCTCATGAATCTCAAAATCAGTGACAAGGTATCATTAGGTCTGTGATTCCAATAAGTGAGCTCCATAGGAAGCTCCATAGGAAGCTCCACAGGAAGCCACAAAATCCAGACAAGGAGCTGCGGATTCCTAATCCTCAAGAAAAGTCCACCATACGATACAATATAGCCCTAATGGGGAGCCGTGGCCTGGGATCCAGGAGGTCGAGGGAGCCACTGAAAAAGATTGGGAACCACTGCATTAAATAGTAAGACACCAAGCAAAACAATACATAAAACAAGAGTGTTTTGTGTTCATTCTGTAGATTTACTGATTCTTTTTAACATTCTGCTATGTGATTCCAGAACTGCTGTCAACAGAAGCCAAGTGCAATCACCGGAAAAAAACTGCTCTGTTCTTGCCCACTATTGTCTACTTTGAAGGAATGAAAAAGGAAAGAATAAAGGAGAAATGCTGGCAGTATTTTCATCTCTAATACCAAACTTTGAAAGAATAAAACATGCAAAATGTCTTTAACATGTTGCAACAGAGCCGACACCATTTACAAGTGAAAAGATTCTTTGGTTACTGCATTGTGTTATGCAGCCTATTGTTCCATTTTTACAGATGCATCAAAGGAGAAAGTGAGCCTGTGAACAAGCCAGTTTTGATGGATCATCATTTCCGGCAAAATGCTGTTGCAAAATCAACTTGGGGAAAACCATAGTAATGCAATTCAGAACTAAAGCAGATAATCCTACTGAAACAAAAATTACTTGGGGGACCGTTCATTTTAATTCATTTCATTTACTTTAGAAAAGATGAATTAAAGTGCATTAAAGGCAACACGACACACTATCAATCCCGGGGGTTATACAACACAGCTTGGACCAAAAAGTAATGTAACAGATTTATAACCTGATCCTACCCATCCCCCTTCCCCACATTGGTGCATCCTCACCAAAAATTGTGCGCTACATCCCACAAGAGGCACCGCCAAAAGCTTTAGTAAAGGAATGGTATCTAAAGGAAGGGAGGCACGAAGTCAGCTGTTAGAGGGGATAGAATCTAGCATGTGCCATTGTTTTTGGATCACCCCTTCCTGAAAATTCCTAGTCCATTCCTCCCTCTCCCTGCTCTGTTTCGCCCCCTCACTGTTTCCTCTGCCATCCAACTGCCTCAACAGGTCTTTCAGGCTCTGCTGATGCAGAGTTCCACTTTCCCATCAGTGCTAAGGTGGTGCTCCACTTGGTCCACTGCCAGAGCATGCTTTATGGCCTTTATAGTCAGCACCACAATGCTCATTCCACTAGTGGCAAGATCCCAAAGGACTGAGCCATACAACCTCATTGGACAAGTTCATAACACATGCATATATACATGATATTACAGGAATCTTAATATTCCTGTAATATGTTGGCAGCCAGCTTGCCTTCTTTTGAGTAGCAATTTTAGCTCTTGCAGCAAACACCATGTGCTTTGAACCATAGCTGTGGACCTATGAGACCAAGCAATAGTGTAGTTATGGTTTAGAAACATTGAAATACAGTTTATATAAGTATTAGAACACATTTCTGTTCTAAATACATAAAAGGAGAAAGACTCTTCACTACATGAGCAGAAAATAAAAATCAGAAGAGAAAGAAATGTGCATTTAAAAAGCTACGGTCTTTGGGGGAGAAACAAAGGATTTAGACTTTGCTCTAATTGCTTGCTCATTCCTTCATTATGGTTGAAGGGCTCTGGTAATTCACCAGTATTAAATATTTAAAACCTGGTCTGGAGGAAACATTCTTAAGGGATTCCTCTCATCATTCCATTGCCAGTGGAGAATTCAACTCCATGCCTGTCTGTGTGTGCCTATAAAGCAACTCTTTCCTATATATATAAAGTGCAATAATCTATAGAAAATAATCTAGGCCAGTGTTTCTCAAAGTGGGGGTCGGGACCCCTTTGGGGGTCGCCTAGAGCTTTCCTGGGGGTCGCCTAAAGACCCCTGGTTCAGGGGGCCAGGTAAGGCTTGCCAGACCTCTGTCTGTAGCTGCGTGCGCACTGGGGCTGACTGACAGCCTCAGGGCCCAATCCTATGCATGCCTACTCTGAAATAAATCCCATTATAGTAAATCCCATTATAAATAAATCCCATTATAGTAAAGGCCCCCCCTGCCTTTACTCCCATGTAAATGTGGATAGGATTGCAGTCTCAGGGCCCAATCCTATGCATGCCTACTCTGAAATAAATCCCACTGTGTTCAATATGTGCATAGAACACATATTTCATTTGTAACAATGCAAATACATCCTGCATATCGAATATTTACATGATGATTCATAACAGTAGCAAAATTACAGTTATAAAGTAGCAACGAAAATAATTTTATGGTTGGGGGTCCCCACAATATGAGGAACTTATAAAGGGGTCACGGCGTTAGGAAGATTGAGAACCACTGATCTAGGCAATCTTTAATTTTTCATGGAAAAAATCTGTTGGATATTTTTCAGATACAGGATATATTTCTATACATGAGGTTTTCTGTCTATATGCATACAGCATGATGGTTGAGGTGTCCAGCCCCTTAGAGTCTATTCATTTTGTACTTCCATCATCATAGCACAGAGTAAAGCAGTTGCGTGGGTAGCAGATAAGGTGCAGTGGGCAGATGTGGAGCATCTCTTATCTGTTCTAGCCTGAAACCAGAGCCAAACAACAACCAGGCAAGAAAGACCTACACACAGAAGCCCAACACTGAATCTCTCAAATCTTAAAATAGCAAGCATAGACTTGAGAAACCCCACTGCAGGATGAAAGCCCCTTTCCCATGTATTCTTTCCACAGGAATACAGGGGTAGCCACTTTGGTGCTGAATTGAGCAGTGGCACTAACTTCAGTAATGGGTTGCTTGTTTGTCTGCATGCAGTGACTTAGCAGGCCTCCGTCAGTCTTGAAAGACTATGGTATCGTGCTCGGCGCTGCATACGCTGCATGTGAAGCATGAAAGCCTGGGTTGGATTTTTTATGGAGGATACGCTGTTACCCAAGCAGCAAATCCCCTCTCTCCACGCCACTGAATTAGTCCAAAGGAAAGGCAGAGCCAATACGATTGGATCCAGCTGGCATCGCAGAGCTGGGCTAAGGACAGGAGCTCACCCTGTCTTGTGGGGCTTACCCGGGTCTCGAACCCTGGCCTGCTGGTTAACAGGCACAGTGTCTTAACCACTTGCGCCACCCACAGTCCTTGTTACAATACTGAAACATTTCTAGCTGAACAGTGTGAAAATTTAGATACAGTCCTTTTTAGCGGTCCGTTTTTTCTCCTGAAGAGTAACAAGGGCGCAACCTATGCAATTTAGACTGGCATTACTCACCTGCTTCAGGATCATGTGGTGGTGCGGGGAGGCCAGCAAATGTCTGTGCGCTGTCACAGGAGTGGCACAGAAGTGCCTTCCAGCACTTTTGCGTCATCCCCACAGCTAGCATGGGGGTTACTACTGCAGCCTTAATCATATGCATTAAAATTGCTATCTTGATATATAAATATACTACATAACTAATAATGTAAACATTTTTGACAAGATTCTCTTTTAATAAATGCAAAGATGTTTTCCTTGTATGCTCACAGTTCAAATTCACATAGAAGATATGTGCAGTGATTGGGAGCAGTGGGGGAATCCATGACTCTTACCTCCACTCCAATCAAGTACAAAAAAATACACAATGGTGTCACCAGAAGGACAAGGCCTAGCAGATAAATCCTTAAAAGCCTACTTCTTTGTTGCAAGAAAAGCAGAGAAAACACTGTAAAAGCCTATATGGTAGCAATTTTTTCTGTCCGTAGTTCAGAATAGCTGAGTTAAGGGTCATCAGTCTTGGACAGCTATGGGGCCAGACATTCAGGAATGACATCCTGATATCTTTGGTGCTAGTATCATCAACAGACTTCCAAGCTCAACACTGTGTGGGGACCAAGTCCCCTCTCTGCCTTGCTGCATGCCAGAATCCCTTGCGATTCCAGAGTTGCAGAATCTGCTCAATGGAATCCCACCTTCCATCACTGTGGAGTCCCAGTTAGGGTTGTCATATGTCCTGAACTACAGGAACAATCCTGATTGTCAAATACTGGTGAATGGGACAGTGTCCTATCCCAATTTTATGGAAGAGAATTTTGGCAACTCTAGTCTCAGTGCTTTCACCACATCCTGAATAAGAGTGCCATTTGTTAGCACAAATGTGACTGACTTTTGAGACTCAAGTGATCTCAAAGTGACTGACTTTGAGACTGCGGGTCAATCAGCTATAGCTGCTGATTTTTAATACCATAATTGCAACAATCAGATAAATATAACCCATCAAACCACTTCACAACAAAGTCAGGGAAATATTTGACTGATTCCATACCTCCTGACACAGCATTTTGACAAAAATACATAGGGCTGCAACGTCTTTGCATTATTGCAAAAAAGTATAGGGAATTGTCTGGAATCAGGGTTTTGAGAAATCTATGGAGAAATCTTGGAGAAATCAATTTATGGAGAAAATACAGATCAAGGTTCAGTAAACAGAAGCCTCTTAAAATGCCCTCTCATTGTCGCAGGCACTTGTTTTTTTCTATTTTGCATATGTGCTTACATGAGTGTGCTTCTGTAGTGTTCTTTTGGTGAGGGTTCAAGTGGTGGCTAAGGTGTGGGTGGTAATCAGAGAAACCTCAGTCTCTAGTATTCCAATTAAATTCTTATGTTTTAAACTCATACTATAAAGATCATTAGAGACCTTTCCAAATGAGTGTGATATACAACTGTGCTAATTAAAAATTAAATTAATAATTTAATTAAATTAAAAAATTAAAATTAAAAAAATTAAAAAATTAAATTAAATAAAAAATTAAATGAGAGTGATATACAACTGTCCTAATTAAAAATAAAAGGGCTGTGGGTGGCACAAGCGGTTAAGACGCTGTGCCTGTTAACCAGCAGGCCAGGGTTCAAGACCTGGGTCAGCCCCACAAGACAGGGTAAGCTCCTGTCCTTAGTCCAGCTCTGCGACGCCAGCTGGATCCAATCGTATTGGCTCTGCCTTTCCATTGGACTAATTCAGTAGCATGGAGAGGGAGGATTTGCTGCTTGAAGAACAGCCTATCCTCCATAACAATCCAACCCAGGCTTTTGTGCTTTGCATGCAGCGCTGAGCACGACACCATAGTCTTTCAAGACTGACGGAGGCCTGCTTTTTTAATTAAAAATTCCAGAACTATTTCCTTCTTGCAACCCCTCAGTGGACCAAGATAAAGCTTTTCTAAAGCTGGGCATTTTTATAAAATAACTCCAAGAATTAAACTCAGTTAACAAAATGTGAAAACTCTCACCCACCGCTGCTTTGCCCTTTCTTTATACAAAATATATGCAATTGCTTAAGATTTTCCTTTAAAGAGCAGAGAGCAGGATGCCCACAACAAATTGCAGTGCTGCTAATAAGAATCTTTATAACTTAATGGAAAAAATTATCACAATGCACTACACTCTTGTTTCATTAATACATAACCAAGATATAAAACTGCTCAGATAATCTTAAAGGCTAATGACTAATGGCAAGGCTTTGGAACCAACTATTTACTCCACCAGCACTGAGCACTGAGAGAATAATATACCATAAAAAGGAAACATTCTGACAAATTAAAATATTCAATGCATAGAACTTCTGGTTTTTTAGGTGCTGCTCCACTGTTGGGTCAAAGCATCTCATATCCAGAGATGTTTTTTTCCAGCAAGTAAGACAGGCTGTAAACCTATCTTTATACAATGTCATATGTAAAGAGCCTATGGTACTCTTTATCCAGCCTATTTTCCCAGCACCACCACAAACAGCTCTCGGTTGCTGAGCTGTGCAGTGTTGTCAGTGCAGAAACAGTAGCCTGTCTGATGGCTCTCCACATCTTGAAAATACAAATTGGACCTTGATCTCTTCAGAGAGTCCATTCCTAGGCATCTTAAATCCAGTCCAAACAGCCTCCAGATATGACCAAAATCTTTTTCTGTTAGGATCCGGAACCATTCCCAGGCCCTCATGTCATGACAGATCCCTTCAGATGACCTCTGAGGAAGAGCCAGCTGATATTTGAGCTCATAAGTATCTGGGATGTCTTCTGAAGCAGGCATGTCAAACTGGTGGCCCAAGGACGGCATGTGGCCCTTCACAGGCACACCTGCGTCCCGCAAGTGACCTCCCACCCCCAGAAACAGCTCAGTAGTGGCAGCAGCACACTTGATTTTCAGCCGGAGGAAGGAGGGCTCATGCACAGCTGCAGCAGCTTCGCAGGGGTGGGAGAAAGAGCCCAGGAGAAAGGAGGGCACTTCTGAGTAGACATGCAAAAAATTGGATTGCGGTCCTCGGGAGACACCATTAATGCTAATGTGGCCCTCTGTATGAAATGAGTTTGACACTCCTGTTCTGAAGCACAGAAAGATCATACATGGCCACCCTACACCTTAGAAAGATAGCTGGATGCTTAGGAGAGGAACTTCCAGTTGCTGTTGTGTTTCCCCAATGGATTTAACTACCTGCAGAATTCCGTATCCAGGGGGGCCAGGAAAATATACCCCAGAGATACCAAGGACCAACTATATAGGTGCCTTTAAAAACTTAGGAAACAGAGGGTACAATACTAACTGCTCTATCAGTTAGACAGGCATAAGTCCTGGCACAAGTCATGTACTGGCCTGGGGATGTTGCAAAAGTGCCAGTAGGCACTTCTTTCCACTCCTGGGGGTTAGACCAGTGCACAGACATGTGCTGTCTTTCCCACACCACCACAGAAACAGGATGCAGGTGATTTGGGCTGACTTAAATTGGTCAGGATTGCACCCAGAAGCTTTTGCTCATAGAATGAAAAGTCACCGTTAATATTTCCACTATACATTTTTACATAACAACAACACAAGAGAACCAAAAACAGATTATATAAATCTCTTAGTGTGTCCTTAACTCTCAGCTCACCAATTAAAATTTGCCTTCAGCTTTGCAGATGAACACTGGCCTCCATTGATTAACCAACCAAAGCTTTAGTGGATTAATCTACCAATTAAAGCTTGAAGTTATCCTATAATCAGAATGAAATGGGCTAATCAGATGTGAAATACCAGATGAAGAACTTACTAAATGAAAAATAATTACATCAATAAAAGTCAAGAAAATTCGTGATTAAGTGGCTTTTAAAAAATACATACAGAAACAATGCCAATGGATAAGGCAAAGGGAAGCCTGATAAGATGAAGGGTATTGTCATGTTTCTTTTTCAATATTTTGTCTTTTCTAAAATTTAGATGTGTTCCACATTATTTGTTATCTCTTTGATATTCTTTTTTGAGATGGGATCTGTAAAAAATAACCCAATGACATGTGGAATAATCTATGGCTAGTTTTCTAAATATAAAGAAACTGAAACACATACACAAACATCACTATCATTCCTGTGGGCATTATTTCATTTTCTCTGTAAACTGTTTTGTAAACTTTTTGTTGAGAAGCGGTATAAAAATACTATTGATTGATTGATTACAAACTGTTATATCCCAGTCCTCAGTCACTGCTGTCGTTGTCTGCTTGCAGTATTTCCTCTCTCAGCAACCAGGTAAAAATGGTGACAGCTCTGGACAATGAGGATAGGGGTAAGCTCTCCTCACATGATTCACATGCTCAGAGCATGTGAAGGTTTCCTACACAGATGGGTGAATGGACTAGATT
The DNA here is from genome assembly GCA_030015325.1 of Cryptoblepharus egeriae. Taxonomy (NCBI): domain Eukaryota; kingdom Metazoa; phylum Chordata; class Lepidosauria; order Squamata; family Scincidae; genus Cryptoblepharus; species Cryptoblepharus egeriae. The sequence continues at coordinate 48,312,963 of JAREYC010000005.1, read as the reverse complement.
AGGTAGGTCATACTATCAGATTTCCCATCTGCCCCTTTCATGTGTCATCTTTTTGCTTCTAAAAACTATAGAGGCACAAACCTTTATTGTCAAAGAAATAATGGATGCTAAAGAAGTAAATTCAATTAAAGAAGTCCATAAGATAAAGCTATCCATTATTTTAGATATAATGTATGGTTTTTATTTTTCTAATTGTCTTTGCCAATAGGTGAAAGTTTCTTTTTCACACAAAAGGAAGAATAAATTAGATTATGTGGTGGAGCCTTGTTACCCAGTGGCTCTGAGAACTTAAAGGTTGCCAAGCAGACTAGAATATCATTAACTCTGTAAGAGATAAACAGTAATGTGAAAACCAAATATAAGGAATTTCAATATCTTTGAATAACTAGTGATGAGAAAGAAGATTGCTGAAAACAGCCATTAAATATATATGACTATATTATGGGGGAATGTGCTGGAAGTGTGAAGATATGTTAGGAAAAACAGCATTTTGAAACTTATTTTTGAAACTTATTTTTAACAGTTAACTAAGGACAACTTTGTTCATAGAAAACTTAGAAAAGCACAACTTTAGACATAGGCTTCTGTTCCTAAAACATTTCTGGTATCTTCCTGGAAAATTACATACTGTATATTCTCATAACAACACCATTGTACTGTGACTTACACATGCCTTATGATGCTCCAAACCCATTAGCTTCTCAGGCTGCAGTGTGCATATGCAGAATCTGGTACACACACAGCCCGAGCTGCGAATGAGCTAAACAGACTGTTAATATTCACACAGCTGACCTGCCAACCTTCAAACTGACAAGCACATTATCTTACATCTACATTAAAAAAAATTTCAAAAAGGAAAAAAAATCTCCTATGAATGCCCACTAGGTGTCATGCTATAAGGTCTTTATAAAGACAGTATTCTAGCACCATAATAATTTTGGAATTAAAACCTGGGAAAAAAAATTTTTCTTACAATTTGTTAAAGTACAGTTGGACTTGAGCACCTTTTTTGTAACATATTTTTAAAGATGTTTCAGAATCATTTTAAAGATTACGTATAACCAGAGATTTTCTGACCGTTTGTTATGCAGGTATAAATCTCAACAGTTTGTATAAAAATGCTTCCATCACAACTGTGTATGAATTCTGAATGCAGATTTCCTACAGAATCCTCATTTATTTTATTGTTTATAACAGGGGTGTCCAACCTTTTAACTTCAGGGCTTTTGGACCCTTAACAATAGTGTAAAAGAAGGAATTTCAGCAGGTGCAGCTTGTGATCAGTGAGATCAAAGTCTACACCTGCTGAAATTCCCTCCTCTATACAATTGTTAAAGCCAAGAGCCATGAAGTTAAAAGGATGGACACCTCTGATTTATAACATTTATATCCTGTCCTTTTCCCATGGAATTCAATGGGCTTCATGGGTAGTTTCCTATACAGGCACTGACTCAAACCAGATCTGCTTAGCTTCAGCAAAGGTGCTTCATCATGTGCCTTCAGACCATAGGTCTGGGACTGCTGGGACAATTCATACTTTCTGGATTAAAATTAAAGCTGAGCATTTTCAATTTAAAAAGAGAGGTTACAAGGTTCCCTGAAATTGCCTTCTGAAATCATATGTGATCAGAATACAGTGTTAGCAGCAGATGTTGAGGTTTGCATCTCAAGGGCATTATGCAAAGGAACTGAATTACCTCTCTTGCTAGAAAGCAGAGCTAGAACAGCACACTGCTGGAAAAGCCAGGCTTCCACAAAAGAACAATCCAAAATGTCTCTTAATCATAGTAAAATCAACTACACAAATATATGCTGATTTGATGACTCATACTCTTAAGGATGACAGAAACCTTGTCATTTTATTTGTATTAAATATTTTCTTCAGACACTGGTCAAACACTGTACTTATATGATATATGATGATATACTTATGTTGATCTTTTATTAATTTTAAACATAATACATCCCCTATAGCGACAATTTTGAGAAATTGACTCAAAATTCCCCTATAGCGAGAAATTCCAGATTTAGGGCAGTAAGGAGTGCCCTAGCTGGGCTGCCCCAGCTATTCTGAATCCAGAGCAGAAAGATGCTCATCCAGATCTTTTATCATGCAAGCCTGGGCTGCCCTAGTTGCTCCAGAGCATGCTCAGTAGGTACCACGTCAGTGACACCTGGGGAGGGCTTGCTCCCGAGGAGACCACCCTCAGATAATACTGAACAAGGAACAGCAATGGGGCCTGCCTTATAAGGAGTCCCTGATGACATGCCAGTACAGTCTACAGTGAATACAAGGGGCTTCTTGGAGTATCCCCAAGTTAGGTGGCTGTGTAGTTGTGTCATATCCTGAAGTTGAGAGGCAGGGGTTGCAGATAGGCTGACCAAGAACTCTGGATTGTGCCCTCAGTATTTTTCCAATCACACTTAAATTGTTTTACTTTTGTGGGATGTCCATGTCTTAACTTGCAAAACTATGCCTAATATGTGTTTGTTTTCTTTTCAGTAAATCGGGGTTTAAAAAAATGAGCACCACACAAAAATATACAACTTGATTTCATTTATTACACATTCAAATAATTGTGAAGTTAAGAATGATGAGGCAGGTAAACTGACAACACTCATCACTTCATGTAGAAATCCTCTAGAACAAACCAGATTTCTGTAATAAGGATTCTAAAAGCTATTGTGACCTCCATTTTCTTTTTCAAAAACAAAATCATTAAAAACCTTGAAAAAGACTAAAAAAATATGCAGTTTACTTCAAATAGAATTAATTTTAAGTAACTACCTTTCTTAATCTTTGTCACTTGCAAAACATGATAATTAATTCCCACTCTGTATGCATGCAGCCATAACAGTTTCGTGGGAAAACAAATTAAGTTTTGTGTCCTTGGGGAAAAGTCGACGGAATATATTTTTAAATGCTTTTCAAGGGCATATATTTTTTTTTACCTTTTAGGCCATGAAAATAATATGCCATCCAGAACCATTTTTCCCTCCCACTTGTTTACGGCGACGGTTTTCTTCATATCAGCTTGAAGATGCTAAACGAGTTGACAGTCCGCTTGCCAGTCAGTTTAATCCTCCTCTCTCTGTGGGTTTGTGGGAAACTGTGGCATGCCAAGTTATTTTTGGCCAAGCACTGCAGCACAAAGCGCCTTCAGGAGCCTTCATTGAGTCGGTGGCCGAACGGGCAGCTGCGCTACCTGCAGAATGTGAATGGATATTGCCATGGAGACTGAATAATTCTTTTTTGTTCCGTCATAGAGTAACTGGAACTCCACTTCTGCAGGGTCATTTCAGGGGGGAAAAGGAATCCAGGCACTGGGAGGAGAAAACAAATAAAAGGGGAAGGGTCTCACGTGTTGCTTGGACTTCCTGTGTACTCTGAACTGATCAATAAACTGCTAAAAAGGAGTAATTCCCTAGCATGCAAATGACCCCCAGATAAGAGAGATGAGCCCAGTTAGGGCTGGGGTATCTTCAGCCCTAATAAAATTATTTCAGTTAAGATCCAGAGAGGCCTGAAACACCATAAAGATTAATCACTTTATTTCAATATGCAGCTTAGGAGGCTACAGTCCACTTCATCAGACACTGGTTTTGCTGCAACTATTCAGAAGTATTCAAGCTCTTAAATCTTGGTACAGCTTTTTCCATGTTCTTTATAACTCTTAATAAAACATGTTATTTTGGAAAACTCATTGTTATGTAGCCCAATTAGCAGCTGTTTGCTCTACCATCCCATCCACAATCCCAAAACGTCCATACACTGAAGTTTAAACTCTTAAGTATTCATTCCACCACCCAATTTGGTTTAATTTTGAACAGAGAAAACCCAGGGACAAGCCTTTCTAAGTTTACACGTGTTGTGGTCAGTGATGGGCTTCAAAGAAATTAAGAGCCGGTTCTCTGTCCATCTGGCAGCCACTTTTAAATGGCTATTTTTAAACTTTATATGTACTATCTCTTGTTAAGAACCGGTTCTATAGCGTAGGTGCGAACCTGCTGCTGCCCACCACTGGTTGTGGTGGACGTGTGCATGTGTTGGCAGCAGTCAACATCTAAAAATGACATCAAATGAAGTAATCCCTTTAAGGGAGTCCTTGTGACTGCAGATCCCTTTGACTGCTGTATTGGAGCTCTGGGGCATTTCCAGATACATGACAATGACTTCATACACCAGTAGCATATTTCCAGGAAGAACAGAGGAGCTTTCCAGGACTTTGGCTGAAACTCTAAAGACATTTTCCTGGGAGTAAGACCCATTGAACACAATGGGGCTCACTTTTGAGTAGACATGTTTAGGATTGCAACCTTTGAAAAGCACAGCAATGCAGCTTAAGAGGAACACTGATCACAGTTGAGAGTCAGAAATCAAGCCACATTTTAATACCACATACCAGGTGGACAGGGAGACAATGGAACTTGCCACAACCAAAACCTCACTTGAACTATCATGAATGTGGATTTTTATCCCACTAAAATAACCCATAAAAACACAAAGCTATCTAGCAGATGCAAACTTAGGTCTGAAATTGGGTAACATTTGTACAACAGAGATTATTGTATATTTTTCCCTAACAAGTCGGATGCACATTGTCACAATGCTATAAACCTATCATCATTTTATCAGAGTGTGTGCCAACCTTGACCCTCTTACAATCAATTACATATGAAGCCACAACAAGTGTCAAAAATCATATTCTCAAAGGGAAGAATCTTTAAATGCGAATGTACTGTCAATTGAGTTAATTATGTCTACTTTCAGTTTTCAACTAAAGAGCTCATGAAACAGGAAAAAAATACAGTGGTGCCTCACGTAAAGAACGCCTCACATAAAGTATGTTTCACGTAACAAACAAAAATTTCTCCAGGAAAAATTTCTTCATGTAAAGAAAGTGCTTCATGTAAAGAAAACATTTGTTGGCAGTTGGGGCAGACATGCTGGCCGGCAGCCTGTTTATAAAGCATCAGGGCTGCCTAGCACACCTGCCCATAGTGAAAGCAACACTTCTGCGCTGTTCCTCCTGTGGCCGGGAGTCTGCTAGGCAGAGGGAGAGAAGAGGGAAGCAGCTCAGGGCTAGCCAGAAGGGAGCAGGGGAGAGAGGCTCAGGATGGAGAAAAGGAGAAAGTGGGGAGACACTTTGAAGGTGTCTTGGATTGCAGCCTCCTCACCGTGTCTACCCAGAAGTAAGCCCCATTGTGTTAAATGGGTCTTACTCCCAGGGAAGTGTCTTTAGGACTGCAGCCTAAGTAGACTTCATAAGATCATGCACATTGAATGCATGTTTTGAATTCAATTCCAGTATTTTGTCATCATTTTTACATCCTCTTAATATTTTTATATGAATATTTTGTGGGTTGTGGAACCAATCATCTGAGTTTCCATTATTTCCTATGGGAAAATCTGCTTCACGTAAAGTTTCTTAAGTTTCACATAAAGAAACTGCCTCCGGAACGAATTAATTCTGTTATGTGAGGTGCCACTGTATATCCTGTTTCAGCTGGTCCTTCAAGAGGAGAAGGTCAAAGTCTGTTGTGGAAGCCCACCAGTCTGTCAGTACAGAGTTGCATACTGCAGTGAGGAATGATTGGTTAGGTTCCTTAAGATTGCATACAGAGTCCCTAAAATGAACATATCAATATGATTAATCCTACAACTTTCTTACTGTACGTATCAGATCAGTTTGTTATACAAACTGTGAAATACAGATATTCTATTAGAGAAATGTTTGGTGAGAATATCAATGGATAGTTTTACCAAACAAAACAAGATTTACTTGTATTATATTTAGATTCTCCTTTCCAAATAGGGATTGAATAATTTTGGACCAATACGCAACTGTGAAGAAAAGCTTTAAATGAAGATATCATACAGAACAGATACATAGCACTGTAATGATGTTCCATTTTGCTTTCAACTCTTTTGTACTCAGTTTCCCATCTGACTTCTGAAGTACACAACCTCCAACTGTTAAAGTTGTTCCAAGTAAGAAAACATATTTCATTAAGATCTCTATGTTTTTCTGTGGCTGCAATCCTAAAGACACTTTCCTGGGAGTAAGACCAATTGAACACAATGGGGCTTACATTTGAGTAGACATGGTTAGGATTGTGCTCTAAGTCTGCATCAGCTTATTAAATTAACTGCAAATAATAACACATTTCTATAAGATTTTACTGTAATTGAAATCATGGCCTGAATCAATGGGAGATTGACAGAATTGTCTTATTAACTGCATATCATGTTAGTTACACAGTTGTATTCTGTATATGATTGCTTAGTTTATTTTCATCCTTATCTTAAGTTTGCCCTTACAGATTTTGCAAACTATCTAAGAATAAGATTGGATAAAACTCTGTAAAATGAAATCCAGAAAATATACTGTATTTGTTAACTCTAGTTAAAACAAAATTCCAGTGGAGTCACTCATTAGGTCATGTGATGTAGTCTACACAGTATGTAGCATACTAGCTCATATTCAAAATTGGAGCATTGATATTGTTGGCCCTTGTCTACGAATGCATGTGAAACAACTGACACCTATGTTAACAGGCAGAAGGGATGAACCATTGGGAATATCAAAAGCCAGAAATACATATATATAAAAAGGGATAATCAAGGACAACAATATGGTGACAAACGTATAATTCAAATATCCAAAAGGGAATAATAGATTAGGAAAAATATGATATAGTAATTCAAATTCTGCAGGTGAGAGCTCAAAACCTGTACAGTTTTCATGAATTCCTGCTGGTGGACTTTCTTGCGGGAAACAGCATAGAAAAATAAAGGACTTTGACATGTAGCTAGTCGCTTGACCTAATTCATGAAGCCTTCATCAAAAACCAATTAGCATGCAAAGCTTCAACAAGCCACACAGTACAATAAGAGTTCTGAAGCGCCCAGAGCTAGTTAAACTAAATCAACCACTTTCCTGAAGGTCATAAAGCACATTTTGGAATTTTAGAAATAAAAAAGCAAGCTGCTATGCCCCACATATAGAGTGACTATGCTTAAGAATCTTCACAGGTATAATGTATTGATTTTTATAATGTTATGGAAAAAAATGTAAAAATTTATGCAAGGTCATCCAAACTACTGTAGTAACTGAAACACCTTAAAGAATCTGGGGAGGAACAGCATGTACTATAACACCCTACAGTCTTAGGGTGCTTTTTCAACAAATGTGTGTTTACCCAACATTTTGAATTGAGGGTAACAGGAGCAAAAAGAATTGATGTGTGTCAAAAGAGTTAAACATTCACTGCTGCATTCATCTGCCGTGGAGTACAGGTGTCCCCCATTTTCTAATGGTTCATTTTCTGATGGTTCTGCTCTTCCAGCACCTTTCAGTTATACACAGAACTTATTCATTCAATACATGCTCCACCCTTACAACCTCTCTCTGCTGGTCCAAAGGCTACAATTGTCTTCCCTGATATTGATTTGCATGTAGCATGGTGATCACACTGTTTTTGGCATTTCCTTATAACTTTATTCAGTAAATAACCATCATTCGAATACATAAGATATTCATTGCCCAAACATGCCTTTGTTCATTTTATTGTAATGTGTTATGTATTTTGGCTCTGTGTTAATAAATGTGTGATTTAGGTTTTTGCAAGTGAAATGTATGTCTTTTCGGGTATCCATTTTGCATTTGCAAGCTGAAAAAAGACCGAGTTCCACATTTCAACCATTTTTCCTTTAGGACGGTGCACGGTTTCTAATCTGTTGACATTGTATCCCTACACTTGCAACTGTGTAGGGGGAGAAATGAAAACAGGAAAAGGATCCAGCACTTGCGCTACCGAATCTAACGCACCATCAAATCTAATGCGCACCCATAGTTACAATAAAAATACTATATTTACTCAAATTTAATTAACCATTGAATCTAATGCCCATGCTGACTTTGGAGACTGAATTTGGCTGGAAAAGGTGAATGTTAGATTCGAGTAAATACAGTATTTCTCCAACGCAGACTGCCAGACTCCAAAAGACCTATGCACATACAGAAAGTGAAAACAATAAGTGAAAAGTCCATCCTTTCTTCATCTCAGATTATGTCCAATTACAATATCAATGCTAAAAAAATTAGCTGAAAATGACAAGCACTTTATTTTTGTTCTCTCTCACCAGTGAATAGCAGCAGATGTCAGATATTTTGATATTAGATTTCTGATTAAGTGTTTCTTAGTTTTGTGCATGCTGCTACCACTGTGAACAATTTTCAGACATATTAGTCAGAACAAATGGGGGGGGGAATGATATTTTACAACCAGGGCAGGATAAATCAGAACTACTGACTTTGGACAGGGACAAGAAGGTCAGGATATGGAAACAGCAGTTTTGTTGATATACAGTGGTGCCTCACGTAAAGAACGCCTCACGTAAAGTATGTTTCACGTAACAAACAAAAATTTCTCTAGGATTCTGCTTCATGTAACAAACTGTGCTTCACGTAAAGAACACATTTGTTGGCAGTTGGGGCAGACGCGCTGGACGGCAGCCTGTTTAAAAAGCGTCAGGGCCATCTAGTGCACTTGCCCATAGTGAAAGCAACACTTCTGTGCTGTTCCTCCTGTGGCTGGGCATCAGCTGGGCAGAGGGAGAGAAGAGCAGTGGAGAAGAGGGAAGCAGCTCAGGGCCAGCCAGAAGGAAGCAGGGAGAGAGATGCTCAGGATGGAGAGAAGGAGAAAGTGGGGAGACACTTTGAAGGTGTCTTGGACTGCACCCTCCTAACCATGTCTACCCAGAAGTAAGCCCCATTGTGTTAAATGGGTCTTACTCCCAGGGAAGTGTCTTTAGGACTGCAGCCTAGGTAGACTTCATAAGATCATGCACACTGAATGCATGTTTTGAATTCAATCCGTGTCCTGTCATCATTTTTACATCCAGTTAATATTTTCATATGAATATTTTTGGGGTTGTGGAACCAATCGTCTGAGTTTCCATTATTTCCTATGGGAAAATCCGCTTCACGTAAAGAACGTTTCATGTAACAAACATGCCTCCAGAACGAATTAAATTTTTACATGAGGCATCACTGTTTATATATATTTCACATTTTTACACTATCCTTCCTTCAAGCTCAGGTTCCTCCAAATAGCATCACTACAGGGTCGGGGGAGGGGTTACTGCCAACTGTGCCCACCTTTGTCCTCCAGAGAAGGTTAAGTCAGCAGTGGGGACAAAACTGGATGGGAAGGCTTGGATCCAGCAACAATGGATCTTCACTTGTGCAAGCCTCCTTGTCCCTTTTTGTCTCCTCAGAGTTGCACTAGCTAGAGCTGAAACAAGTTCAAGGGGACCCATTACAGAGCAAGATACAGAGTAGTGTAAGGGGAAATAATTTCCCATTCTCCAATGAAGACTTCTGACTCCCTCCCCCAATGGATGCAGCATGGCACATCTTTTTTTCAGAATGGCTACATTAAGAAAGGAAAAATAGGGAAGGATAGGTTTAGGCTCTGAGACTGAAATCTTATTGAAAACAATGAGACTTATTTCTGAGTAGGCAAATTTAGGATTGTGCCCTAATGGACTGAAATACAGTGTGCAAATCAACATGTATCCTGCACCCACTTCTACTGCTTTTAAGCATTTGTATACTATGGTTGAAGAAGACAAATGATGAAGAATTAAAAAAACACATGCTTTTTTTACTTATGTAAACATTTGGAAAACTTTTTGTTTTACCACAGAACTGGGGGATGCACATGTTGTGCAGCAAGAAAGTGAAAGAAAAAGATAATAAAATGGCACTAATTGGTTTGATGCTGCTGAGCCCTGTCATTTGGTGAGTGGTGAATTGCTGAATAATTGATTCTTTGGAAGTGCTTAATGCTGGATGCTTTTTATGTGTTGGTGCATCACAGTATCTTACAGTTGTCAGTTCAGATCAGTTGGAAAGACTCTTGCTTTCAACAACAGACCAGTATTATAACACAACAATAATGCATGTTAGACAAGCAGGCGGAATTGGTGGCCATTTATAACGAGAAAGCCTATTCCATTATAGACTAGATGCTTTTTGAAATTTCACCTTTCCCCCCCAAATGTCAGCCTTATTTTTCCAGTTTTACATTTCAATAAAATGAAGATTTATAAATTGCCATGCTGAAACCATTTTGCCCTGCAAAATAAAATAACTTACTACTGGGGCCCATGAATGGACTGGGGCCCAATATTTATGAACACAGTTCTTATATGATCATGCACAGACTATACTAACTAATGAACTGACCACTCTATCAGCAGAACACTGAGTGAGACTTCTCACAGGGCTATTCTCCACAAGGGCATCAGTTTTGTGTAGAAAAGAAATGAACCCTATAATGGGCAACACAATTTTGTCACAATCCTGGATATGACTCCTATTAAGACAGCCCTAAATACTAGTAGTCTTTTCTGATACACATGTAATTTCCAGACTTTTTAGAGGCCCTTGATCCTGCTGCCTTATTTATAAATGCCAAGAGGTGTGATTATAATGTTTAATAGACATCAGTACTCCCTCATGTCACAGCTTGTTTAACTCTTGATACACATAGTCTAAGCTTTCATATCAATTTCACAAACCACTAAAAATTGTATCACAGCCCATTGGTGGGTCCTGAACCACCATTTCCATTGCTCATTCTATTCCTTTCTTATAACCCCATAAATCCTTTTCAGTAATGATAGATCAAAACAGTGATATGCTCCACTCTATATGCATTTTAAGAATTAAGTCCATAAATAGAAACAAAATTGTATAGGATCTTTCCATATGAACTCAAACAGAGTTTTGAAGGGCCATAGCACACAAACCCTTTGGATTTTTCACCTAATATTTGGCATGTTGCCGTAATATATGTAGAAGTACCAACCCAATTATTTTCAGTCAAATCTGAGTTGGTGACCATGAAAGGTTTTTGAGACTTTGGTTGAATTCTTATGGAATGACCCTATAGTAAATGAATTAATTAGGGGAATTAATTAATTAATTAAACCTAATATTTGTTAATTACAACTATCAGGTGAAAACTGTAGAGGAGACTATCGTGAATGTAATTTTCCCTCTACCCACCCATGCATTAATTTTTGCTCAATGATTCACAAGCATCCCCCCAAAACATTAAAGAATACACATTATGTTAAAGTGTTGCTGTAGATTTTTTTTCCCCTTTCATCTTTAAACAGATCTAACTTGTTTGATATCTCAAGCATCAATCCAATTAAGGAGAATTAGAGGGTCAATGTTTCTTCATTATTTCTCCCCAACCATCTTGGTCACAGGGATCTACTTTGTCCTTGTTAAGTTAAAATACTGAGCAGAGCCAGCTAAATTAAATACAGGTGAAACCTGTTTGGCAATTTCTAAAAATATTAGCCAGGTGCAAAGCCCAACAATGAGGAAATTAATTGTCAAAGCTTATGTTGCTCTTTCCTAGTTATGAATCATTTGACAATTTTTCCAGTGTTCCTCATTTTCTCTCTCTCCCCACTCCATCTCCTGCTTCAAATACAATTTAATATTTAATATGAATGGATGGGCCAAAATGATACGGTTACTTTGACAAACAGGAGAAAATTAGAGCATTATGACATCAACGACAGGAGATAAGTGCACAACTGGGGGAAATAAATGAAACACCAAACAAATTAGCAAGGGTATAATGACTTTCTGGTTTTCCTTCAAGAAGTCCTTTGTAATCTGGACTTAGCATATCACAGGAGCACATTTCCACGCCTTCGGAAGAACAGACCAGAAGCTCTGCTGCTCAAATACATGTAGAAGGAGTTTACCAGGATGCTTCAGGGCCACCTTGGTAGTGGCCATTGTACTTTGGAATCCCCCAGCTAAAATAGTCTGCTCATGTAACAGTATGAAAAGAAATTGTTTAAAGTATTCAAAAATTATTATTTTTTCAAGCATCCTCATACATTGTGCTCTTTGTGCCTTTTTGCTGCATTAAGGACTTAGGAAGATTTTTACTAGGAGCAGGAGGATTCGGGGTAGGAAAAAAGGGCTACCCAGATACAAGAGCTGATTGTATGGCCAAATCCAGATAGCAAAGTTATCTAGAGGCCAATTATACATTAAACATTACATTTGTTCCAAAGGATTTTTCTTTTAAAATATAGTAGCAGTAGGCTGGGAATGTTACCATGGATGCTTCAGGTCATGTATGGAGCACTTCATATATATCTGCTTTGAACCAATTACATCCAAGAATAGCTGGAGGGGGGCTGAAAAGCCTATTCTGAAGTCTACAGAGGCTATGGGCAAAACATGTACGGCCTCTTCAGGCAGTACACTGAGGCACAGCTCCAGTCCGTTTTTGAAAGCTGAAGGGGCTAAAGAGCATAGACTTGATTCTCCATAATTCGATGTACCCACATGGGCTCAAAGAATGTATACCCTGCAGATACCTAGATGTTACCAGTGTCTCACCAGTATTTTAGACAGAGACATTGAAATGGATCCTACTAATACCCAGTTGTCAAAGGTAACATCATTCTTCCTTAATTTAACCTTTGCATCAAATAAAAGACCACCAAACATCAAATTGCCATCAAATACAAAATTGCTTAAGAAAAGCAGTACAGTATAGTAATCTTTTAAATAAATTACATACCATTACATGCCATTGACTAGACATGACATAATAGCAATGGCACAGAGAGCCCCAGGGCCACTATATCTGGGGTAATATATTAACATCATCCACAATAAGTCTATCAGGGCAATCCTAACCATGTCAACTCAAAAGTAAGTCCCATTGTGTTACTCCCTTACTCCCAGGAAAGCGTCTTTAGGATTACAGCCTACGTTTCTGATATACATTGAGAATACTATTGTTACTGCTGTACCAACATAGTGCAGGGAAGGGTGTGACGCTAGTTCGCCTCCTTGTGGTGCACCCCTGATAGCACAAAAGCATGAACTAAACAATTAGCAACAACTGGCAGCCAGACTACATCAAAGAATTGGCAACTGGCGACCAGTTGGCAGGCAGAATCATTGTGTGGAATTCCTGGCTCTCAAAATGTATGGCAGGCCAGCCTCACTCTGGTTCTTGGAAACAGGAAGCTGCCCTGGATATGCCAGTGCATAAGTATGTCCCCTAATTGTGGTATGTATTTTTAAAACTGGTGCAGCATTCAGTACACAGAATGGATTATTCAGGGAAATCACACAGTTCCAGTCGCATTCAGTTTCAAAGCACTCCTCTGATGTCTCTGTATGTTAAAGACCACAAACAGAATAAAAAGATTCTGGAGGTTAATTGCATAAGGCAAATCTACTGCACTACACCAGGGTGGGAATTTGATTCATTCTCTGCAGTGGTGTCTTGCTTACTATGCAAAAATTTCACTTGGAAGGTAATCGTGACTGCAACAGCAGCATGTGAAGGCAAGGCAACAGGAGCCTTTTCTTTCCAGCATATTTCCTTTGCCTTCAAAATTCCTCTTGACAGCACCTCATGCGCTGAAGAGGAATTCTTCAATGAGCAATCAGCAAGGGGGTCTCTGTAGATGCAGGTTGGCATATGGTGTCTCAAATTTCTCTGTGACAAGTGGCATGTTAGCAAAGCAACAGAGTAGCAGGGAGAAAGACGTTTTGCTAATCACTCCCTGTTGTCCGCACCCTCAGGCAGAATCATATTGCTTTATGTAGATGAGCTTATAACAGTTTCTTCAATTTAGCTCTTATAGAAAAAAAGTGCAAGATCCAAACGCTGTGTCAACAGGCACCCGAGGGCCTACCACTTTACATTGCAAGTGTATTACTATTTAAAGACAAGCTTTTAGCTTAACATCAGTGCTTGCTTTCTGAGTTTAATTACCGCCCTCCCCATGGGGCCCAATAAGCTATCTACTCCTCCTGAGGGAGTTCTGCTTGGTGATGATCTTTAACTAAATAAGTAAATGCCAAATAAGCACTTCTTAACGATGCTGTAACATTTTTTTCTGCCAGGCTTTCAGACGCATGGAAGCTGGGCTGCAATGTGCCTCTAACTGCCAGCACCCTGTGTTGAATTTAGTGGTTGTAACTACCAAGCACATATTTCTAAGGCACTGCTCAAATGGATTTTTGTATAATGGATAATAAATGGAAAAGTTACTGACCTTTGACTATAGTTCTTCAAAACAACATAGTACAAATACATGTAGAGGAATTCTGTGGATGAGCAGAGCCCATTTCAGAAGCTACCAGAGGTTGTTCACTGTTCAACCAAAGGGAACTTTCACCAATAATTTGTACCTTGAGGGCAGGAAGAGGACCTTATGCCTTGGTTCCTTTGAGCATCACTTCCGAAGATCAAATTGTAGCATTTAAAGACGTCAGATATTCTATCCAGTGGTTCCAAAACTACAGTATTTAGCATCAGGATCCAGCTAAAAATTGTTTCATTTTACCAGCTGCTTAAACCTCCATGGCTGTAATGCTCATTGGGCTGCAACAAGTAGAAAGGCTGCAACTTTCTACTTCCCCACAAGTAGAAAGTTACTTGACCCTTGATGCACAGTCAAATCTGCCTTGGCAGTTTTGCATCCTATCAAGAGTTGAGCCATAACCCACTGTTGGGTCACAGATCCAGTTTGGAAACAGCTCCTCACAGTATTTTGAAGTTGTGATGTAATATTTAGTCTTGATTCTGAAAGAAATTCACAAAGAGGGTAGCTAAAGGTACTAACCCTCTTACCATCGTGAACAAAAGTACAATCAGTTTCCATTATTCACTAGTGATACATGGAATACCTAACCAATCCCTAATTATGAGATAATGAATCACTGAAGCTGTGGGGAAAATGAATTAGATTCCAGGGGATCCAGTTCACCATGCCTTATATGAACATCAGAGTTCATATGTACGATCAGAGTTCATCATCATAGTGTTATCAGGATACAATCAATGTTGGACTTGGACACCCTCATGATGACCTTTGGCAATTAACAGAAAACAGATTAATATTTTTTGGACTGAGGATTACACCCAGCACGATTGTGGAAAAAAATACTCCAAGGCATGAACCAAGCAAGGTTGGCACTTAAGCCATTGAAATGAATAAGATCGTTGTCACTGGCCCTCTATTGAGTTTGGCTCTGAATGATCTTTACATCATAGCTTCAGCCAAGCTAACAATCACTTATATCCAGTAGCGTAGCTAATGATAACGTAGCCAGGTGCAGAGCTCAAAATATTGCCCCAGGAGTGATGTCACAAGGGGAAGTGACACTGTCCCCAGGTTTTTAAAAAAGAAAATTGGGGATAAACCTTCCTCCTCAGCAGTTCTCCACCCATTTGCTCTACTAGAGGCATAGCTAGCAGATTTTGTTGATAGATTTTGTTGCCCCCACACCCCGCAACAACAGAATCAAATTTAATTAAGTATAAAAATGAAAATTGTGTCCCTTTTTAGTTAGGGAAAGTGTGCTGGGGCAAAGAAGAATAGTTATTCTTTCCCTGCTAAGTATCAGAGGAGCACCACATTGAAATGCCTGTATACCCAGTTAGCATGGTGTAACTGTCTTATGATTTATCTGCTGTATATGATAAATGTATTGAAAGCTGATTCATATTAACACCTTATCAGTTCATACGATATCAGAATTACATCAGTATCATGGGAAGGTTTGAATTAAGAAAATCCACTTTTGTTCCATAGGCTTTTGTGTTTTCATTTTCTGGTTAATTGGTCATAACTTTTGATTAGAATATAGATATTCCAGTACAGTTTGCATTCTGCATAAAAATTACCTTTCCAACGATATATAAAATGATGATATTTTCATTTATACATACCCTGTTTTTCACAATTTTAGTCAGAGTGACAACCTCATGGCCTTGTAGTGCCCCCCAAGCTTGTAGCCCGGCGCAATTACACTCCCTAGTTACACTACTGATTATATCTATAACAACAGTATAGGTTTTCTCTATGTGTAACTTACAGATAAATGGTATCTTTCATGCTGATTTAACTTCTATATACTAGCGAAAAGTGTACCCACGTTGCGGGTGTAACATTTTCCCCTATGCCATCCCCCCATGGCGCAGAAACACCCCATGTGCCACTTTCCCCCATGCGCATCATACCCCCATGCGCATCATACCCCCATGCGCATCATCTCCCATGTGCAACTTCCCCTCATACACAAATTTCCTCCATGCGCATCATACGCCAATGCGCAACTTTTCCCCATGTGCATCAAACGCCAATGCGCAACTTTTCCCCATGCGCAACTTCCCCCATGCTCAACTTTTCCCCATGCACAACTTTCCCCCACGCGCATCATGTCCCCATGTGCAACTTCCCCATGCACATCATCCCCCATGCGCAATTTCCCCGTGCACAACTTCCACCCATGCGCAACTTCCCCATACGCATAATCCGCCGATGCACAACTTTTCCCCATGCGCATCATCCCCATGCACATCACCCCCATACGCATCTTCCCCCATGCACATCATTCCCCCCATGCGCAACTTTCCTCCATGCGCAGCATCCTCGCCGGTGCAACCTTTTCCTCTGAACAAGATCCCCCAGTGCACCAGACACTGAGCATCTAATTGGCTGGGTGTTGTTCAGTCTCCCATGTTAAGTATAGGACAAAAACACGTTGCCCCCTTTTCAGCCCCTGAAGGGTTAAATTTCTCCACATGGGTTCTTGATGGGTGTTCAGGTGACAGAAGGAAAACCTTCCCAGAATTCCATGCTTCTAGGCCCAGCAGTTTGGGCGGAATGTTGATGAGTCATCAATTCTCCAAAGCAAAGTATAGGGAGGAAAACGCATTGCGCCCCTTTTCACCCCCTTCCGGTTGGAATTTCCCAAAACCGGTTCTTAGTGCACCCCTCAGTCACGGAAGGAACATCCACCCCAAATTTCACGCTTCTAGGCCCAAGCTTCTAGGCAGTGATGAGTCAGTCAATGAGTCAGTGAGTCAATGAGTGACTTTTCTCTTTTATATATATAGATAGAAGAAGATATTATTTATATAAAACTGAAAAGTCACTGACTGACTCACAAACTCATCAATGCCCAGCCAAAATCACCAGATCTAGAAGTGTGAGATTTGGGGAGGGTGTTCCTTCCATGATGAGGCCTCCTCTAAGAATTGGTTTTCAGAAATTCCAACTAGAAGGGGTGAAATGGGGCGCAACATGTTTTCCTCCTTGTACCTTACATTGAAGAATCACTGGCTGATGGATGCTCTGCCCTAACCCTGGGACCCAGAAGCATGAAATTTGGGGAGTATATTCCTTCCATGATGGGAGCACCCATTTCAGAAATTTAACTTCTAAGGGGCTGAAAAGGGGTGTAATGTATTTTTGGCCTATACTTAACATTGAAGACTGATCAATGGCAATGTCCAAATTTTGCACTGCCCGGTAGGGGTGCCCACAGTTGTGGGGGGATGGTGCACAGGCTGGGGAATGTTACACATAGGAACGTGGAGCATGGGGTGGTGATCCACATGGGGGGGTTGATGCGCAATGGGGGATGCTGTATAGGGGGTGTTTTACTCCTACAACACAGGTACATTTCACTAGTGTGTGTGTGTGTGTGTATATATATATATATATATAATATGTGTGAGTTATATAAAAAACTCACTGACTCACTCAGTGACTCATTCATCAACTCCCAACCAAAACTGCTGTACCTGACAAAGGATAACACCCCTTTGTAAGGAAAAAAGCCTCGCCTTTTGCAGGTCCCTACCTATAGGTCCATTCGAACTCTATGATTCTATGAGATTTGGGGAGCATATTCCTTCTATGATGTTAGGGAACCAATAAGAACCAATGTGGTGCTCAGTGGTGCCTAATAGGGATGCCCGGTGCCTGGTAGGGATTCCCTCATGCCCAATGTTCACTGGTCCCCATTGCCTGTTGGTGTCTGTTGCCCACTGCTGCCCACTGCCTGATGGTGCCCACTGGGTGCCTGTTGGTGCCTAATGGTGCCCAGTGCCCACCTGTGCCCACCGCCTGTTACCAATGCGCAGTTCTCACCAGTGCCCAGTCATGCCCTGGGCCTGCAAATACACTTGAAATTTTATTCCCACAACTACGCGTAAATTCCGCTAGTTTTATTACAAACATTATTTGTCACATCTAGGGCTTTTTTACCTGGTGTATGCTCTTTGACCAACTGCTTACCTGCAAGTCTCATATGTCAGATGTACTGAAATAAATATTCATTATCTTTCAGCATCAGCCAAACCTATAGTCCCATATGCAGTCAAAACACTTGCAAAGGTAAGCTTTTTCAGCTATTAGTAAAGTTACCAGACCTACTTGTCCATGGTCTATTTGCATGCTTTTCTCAGCTATAAAATGAAGGGTGACACCTTCATTTACCAGTAGGTGACACACGAATGGAAATTGCTACCACAATGTTGTAGACCTGGCTTGTCCAATGCGTGGCCCAGGGGCCACACGTGGCCCGGGATGCAAATTAATGTGGCCCTCTTGCAAATGCTGGCTGCCACTGGAAAAACCAGCTTTGTGGCGGCTTCCAAATTCAAATTTTGCACGCTGCTGTGTGCGCTGCTTTTATCCTGGGTCTGGACCTGGGCGGGACAAGAGTGAGGCGGGAGAGAAGGAAGCTCCTCCCCCTCCACAGTTTGCAGTCACTCAGAACGCTCCGAGGCAGTCTAGAAGCAACAGCCTTCAGGAGCGCACTCCTCACGGGCCACCTGTGCTGCCACCCGTGGACCTCGCAGTGCCAGCTGCCAGCCTGCCGCAGGTCCCACAAGCTGCCTGTCACCTGCAAGCCAGCCACCCACAGCCTCCTTGAACTTCTCCACTGACCTCCAGGTTAAGAGGAGCAGGAGGAGAAGTAAAACTAAGGAAAGTAGTCTGAGAGCCCAATCCTATGCATGGCTACTTAGAAGAAAACCCCATTATAATCTTTGAGATTTACTCCAAGGTTAGACTTGGAGAGGATCGCAGCCCAACCTATGCAGCATGCCTACTCAGAAGTAAGCACCATTAAAGTCAATGGGGCTTACTCCCAAGTAAAAGTGGCTATGGCTGCAGTCTGAGAGGCCAATCCTATGCATGCCTATGTTTTCTATGGTTTTTTTGGATGATCAGCTATTGTTATGTGCGGCCCATCACATATTATACGTGCTGCCCAAACAAAGTCATCTTCCAATGCGGCCCAGGGAAGTGAAAAGGTTGGACACCCCCTGTTGTAGACTATATTCTCATCTTTTTTAATATGTAAACATGAACATATTTTATTGCAAAATAAACTTCCATTGGTGGGACTTTCTTGAAATATCTCCTGTTAAATATAGATGCTAATGTATTGACTTCTAAGTGGGACTCCAGATGCTTGAACTGCTTGTTGCCCTATGCATTATACCATCATAAATTAGAGGTTCTTATAGCAAGTATTCTTATGAGATTTAGTTCTTTACTAAATATTATAATAGGTATTATTTTACATAAAAAGTCAACATATTTCAGTGATTATAGCAAAAGAGCATTAAAAATCAGATAAAAACAGATTTTTTTATGTTTTAGACCCAGATTACTTTGAAATCCAACCCGGAAATTGAAGCAGCCCTAAGCATTCTTATTTATCTGCATTACAGCTCCAAGCCATCTGCACTTAATTGTAAAACAACAAATTGTCTAACAATCAGGATGGATTAAAGTACAAAGCCTCTTATGAACAGTCTATATTAGTGAAATTTAAAGACGGCAGACAACATGGTGCATCTTTTGGAACTCTTCCCCCCCCCCAATCAGTTCTCCACCCAGTTTTCTTTTGTTTTTCCTTTACTGAAAATGCAAAGAAAAAGAAATGTAGGACATCTTCGTAATTCCTGCAGTGCAGCTGAGCAGTCTCTTAAATGCTCTGAAATCTAACCAGGATTCCATCTGTTTGATAACCTTACCCTTAACATTGCCATGTGTCAGATGAGACTAGCTACTAGCCCCAAGCAGTCTGTCCACTCAGCCTCAGGAAAAAAGTAGGCCAAGGAAGTGGTTTAGATAGAGAAAGTCATTTAGGACCCAAGAATTAGACTTTATCACACACTTAACAAAATCCATTTCCTACAGAAATTATGTATAGTGTTGTGTATTTATTCCCGGATTTTTTTCTAGCCATTGAAGAAGCTGATTTTTAGAACCTGATGTTTTGCCACTTATTTTTGGTGGCATTGCCAAAAACACTATAAATGGGCATACAGCAAAGCAGAGAGTTTTTGTTTGGAACTAAAGGCACTTAAGCAATTAGGAATAGTTTGGAACTGCTTTCCTAAATGACCCAATTTATTTGACATGGAATATCATATGCAAGAGCTTCTTTTAACATATATAGTGGTACCTTGGGTGAAAAGCGACTTGGGTAAAGAGCATTTGGGGAAAGGACCAAAATTTTCTGAGAAATTTTGACTTGTGTAAAGAGCTCTATCTTGGGTAAAGAGCACTACTGAGGAAGCTTGGAACAGGCTTCCATGGCAAGGGAATCCACAGGAGGAATGAGGAGACTAGCTTGAGCTACAGTGGGGCCCAGGGCAAAGTTTGGAATAGGCTTCAATGGTCAGGGAACTCATGGGACATCCAGGGGGAGCAGCCTGAGTCAGGTCTGTATGTGGGATCTGTGTGTGGCAGCGTGGAAGGTGTGCCTTATCAATGTTCTAGTGCTGCTCCCCGTCAGCAGCTTGGGAATGTTAAAGCTGCACAAAAAGACAAAGATTCCATTGAGCCAATGGATAGCAGTGTCTCCATTAATGATTGTGAAAGAGCACAATCCTAACCATGTCTACTCAGACATAAGCCCCATTGTGTCCAATAGGTTGTACTCCCAGGAAAGTGTCTTTAGGATTGCAGCCAAAGACATCCCCCTCTCTGTAACCCTTACACCAGCCATGAAATTTTTCAAAGGTACAGTACAGTTAAGTACTGTGCAGTATTTTCTTTATTGCAGTGTTGTGTTACTGTATGTTACAGTGTTTTGTACTGTGTTATATAACAATGTTTTGTAATCGTTTTTATAAACAGTTAATATTTTTATAGGAACATTTTTTGGGTTCAGGAACCAACCATCTGAGTTTCCATTATTTCCTATGGGAAAGAAAATCTGCTTCATGTAAAGAGTGTTTCACATAACAAGCATGCCTCCGGAACAAATTAAACTTGTTACGTGAGGCGCCACTGTACATAGAGTAAAATCCAAAAAAGATGGATATATTAATGGAAAGGCAGTGGAAAATTTGCTAGACAGAATTTAAAATTAAATTGTGAGCCCCGGATGACAAGTGGGTAAGCTTGTCTCACAATCCTAGGAACTACAGCATGCTCAGCCATTTCTGATTCAAAGGGGTAAGAATATAAGAAGAGCCTCCACTGGATCAGGCCAAAGGTCCATCTAGTACAGCCTCCTGTATAAAAAGTGGCCCACCAGATGCCTCAGGGAGCACACAAGACACCTGCATCCAGGTGCTCTTCCCTGCATCTCTTATAGTACTCATATTGGTTTCATACTCATATTGGTTTCAACTTTGCAGTGATGGACCCAAGAACCGGTTCTCCAGAAGTGGCCCAAGAACCGGTTCTCCAGAAGTGGGTGGGGGCGGGGGGAGGGGCGGGATAAGGGGGCGGGGCCAGGGGCAGGAAGGTTTTTAATTTAAAATTAAATTTTTTTTAAATAGTCCGCTCCGCACTGGCCTGGGAGTAAGACCCATTGACTATACTGGGGCTTATTTCAGAGCGGACCTGCATAAGATGGGGCTCTGTGGCTGCAGTCCTCTCCACACTGGCCTGGGAGTAAGACCCATTGACTATGCTGGGGCTTACTTCAGAGCAGACCCACATAAGATGAGGCTCTGAGGCCGCAGTCCTCTCCACACTGGCCTGGGAGTAAGACCCATTGACTATACTGAGGCTTACTTCAGAGCAGACCTGCATAAGATGGGGCTCTGAGGCTGCAGTCCTCTCCACACTAGCCTGGGAGTAAGACCCATTGACTATACTGGGGCTTCCTTAAGAGTAGACCTGCATAAGATGGGGCTCTGAGGCTGCAGTCCTTTCCACAGTCAGCATCCCTGGCCAGCTCTCCTCCCTCTCAGCCTCCCTGGCTGGGAGAGCTCCAAACCGGTCCACATGGTTCTGGGGGCCCCCTGCCGCTGCCGGTTCACCAGCGGCAGGGGAATTGGAAGGTCCCCCAGAACCGGAGCAAATCCCCTTGTACCCACCATAGGTTTCAAGGCCGAAGAGCCAGTGTGGTCTGAAGACTCTTCCATGATTATGTGACCGGCATTACCTATCAACCAAAGCGCATGGAACACTGTTACTTTCCCACTGAAGCAGTACCTATTTATCTTCTTGCATTTGCATGCTTTTGAACAGCTAGATTGGCAGAAGCTGTGACAGGTAACAGGAGCTCACTCTGTTATGCAGCATGACCTGCCAGTTTTCTAATTGAAAAGCCTAGTATTGTACCTGCTAAGCCAACTATTACGGGACCTAATAATAGCTAAAAATCCAGACAAATCCAGGTTTTTCTGGTCATATGGTCACCCTGGGTTGGTGGGAAGAACTGGCTGCAGCGGGGAGAAGTCTGGGTGTTGGTGCTGGAAGGCAGACAGGTGCTGCAAGTAAACACGGAAGGGGCAGAGGAGTACAACCTCTCTTGTACAATGCCTGGGGAGGAGAGGGCAGGACTGTGAAAAGAGCCCAGGTTATATTGACTCAGAGGTCCAGAAGGAGGGGAGGCTGTAGAGGTGGAGGTTTGTGCTTGGAACATCTCCACCCATGACGCCTCAGGCCTTGGAGCAGGAGAATTATTGGACTCGCTCAGAACCACTCTGGTACCTCTGCAGCGGGTTCCCAGGTCCAGCCAAACCTAGTTCAGTGGACCTTACCCCAGAGGCCCCCTAACATCTAAATTGATGATATCACTTCCAGCCATTCCAGATTAATGACATTATGTCCATTGAGCCCCAACTGTCATTCTAAAAATTGGGTCCAGATGCTAAAAGGTTTGACTACAACTGGCACAATCCTAACCAATTTAGGCTGGGACAACTCACCTGGCCTAACCCCTGTGCACTGGCCTAACCCCTCCCCACACAGGGGTTGGGCAGAAGTGCTTTACTGAACTTTTGTGACACCCCATGTCAGCACAGGACTTACCCAGGTCTAACTGGAGGTTAGGATTGCAACCAGAGTTAGTCTGTCTATTTGCTATTATTGGGGACCTGCAAAAGGTGAGGTTATTTTGGGATAACACCCCTTTGTCGGGAAAAATAACCTCACCAGTGGTGTAGCTAATGATCATGTAGCCCGGTGCAAAGCTCAAAATGTTGCCCCAGAGGTGATGTCACAACCAGAAGTGATGTCATCCCCAGGTATTTAAAAAACTTTTTAAAAAATTTTCCCCTGAAACAACAAAATCAAATTTAATTAAGAAAAAAAAATGAAAATTGTGTCCCTTATTGGTTAGGGAAACTGCTGGGGCAAAGAGAGATGATTATTCTTTCCCTGCTAAATATAAGAGGAGCACCACTTAGAAGTGCCTGTAAACCCAGTTAACATGGGTAACTGTATTATGATATATGTACATGTTCCATATGTATATGGAAATGAGAGCTGATTCATATTAAAAACCTTACTTGTTCCATACACTATCAGAATTGCATCTCATTGGCTCTCAGAGAATCAGTATCATGGGAAGGTTTTGAATTAAGAAAATCCACTTTTTGTTCCATAGGCCTTTGTGTTTTCATTTTCTGGTTAATTGGCCATAACATTTGATAGAATATAGATATTCCAATGTCCAGTGGTGCCTTGTAAGGGCATAATTCCCTTCTGGGAATTCTTTCTCATAATTCGTTCTGGAAGCATGTTTGTCTTACAAATCTACAAAAAAAGATTTTCCCATAGGAAATAATGGAAACTCAAGATGATTAGTTCCACAACCCAAAAATATTCATATAAAAACATTACAAATGTATGTTAAAATTATGACAAAACACTGTAATTGAATTAAAAACACTGTAATATAATACAGAACACAATTACTGTAATGTTAATTTAAAAAACACTGTTTTACTGTACAGTAAAACAGGAAAGAAAAACCTTTCTGGCCAAGGATGACTAATTTTCACTAAAAGAGCCACTGGTGTCTTTTTGAGCAACTTTCACAAGGAATCTTCTAATGACACTTGCTTTTGTCTCCTTTTGACAATTTCACAGAAATGTGACATTGCATTGTCATTCAACAAATTCATCGCTCACACTGCTATAGCCTTATTTGGGTGGTGCTTTTCTATAAAATTTTGCACAATTTCTCAATGTTTACAAAGGTCCTTAATCTCATTTGATTTGAAGTATTCCTTTTCCTTATTCTCCTCCTCCTCTGCAGATGAGGTCTCCTGCAGAACGTCTTGCAGATGCGCACAATGCAATTCATTTGTTTTACAACAAATTTTCCTTGTAAAACTGTTTGCCAAACACTGCAAAAACTGTTAGTCTTACAAAGCAGAATTCCTTAGAAATTTTAGTTTGTCTTACAAAGCGTTTGTCTTACAAGGTACCAAGGTAGTTTGTTTCATTGCATTCTGCATAAAATTGCCTTTCCAGTGATATATAATATGTTGGTATTATCCTTTACACATACCCCATTTTCATAATTTTAACCACTAGCGTCAAGTTCAGTTTGTTGCCTCCATAAAAGTTGTAGCCCGGTGCAACTGCACCCCCTGAACTCCCTAGCTACATCACTGAACCTCACCTTTTGCAGGTCCCTCTGCAAAACCTGCTCCTCTGGAATTTGTCAATGGATTTAGGACAATACAAGTCATAGGCCAGTGTATTATCAAGATTATTGCTGCAATCCTAAAGACACTTAGGAGACAATGTAACACAATTGGTCTTACTTTTTAGTAGACATGGTTAGGATTGTGCTCTCTGTCAATTAGTATTATGCTGATATTCTGATAACACACTGGGTGTGCATATCTGATAATACATGGTGTGCCAGCAACCATGCTGGTAACATACATCAGTTTCACATATGTGCAGCCTTACTAAGGATTTGTCATACAGTACAGGCCTCAGAAAAAACACTGGAAAAAACATTCATGGAAGAATGAAACAGAAACGAGTATGATCTCCCTACATGACATCCTAAAGGGATTTGACTATCATAGAACAAGATAATATAAAGCCATTCTGCCTTTCTAACATTCTCCAGGAGCCAATTATAATATAATTCCAAATGACAGATTGCTTAGCTGCAAGGACTTGCTCACTTGCCAAATATACAATACTGCTACTGTTATGATATCCAAAGGCAATTTGCCAAAATATAAAATAGGGGATTGGCCTTCACATATGAAGTTCTCCATGCACTACAAAGCATAATGCAGGAATAAACACACTGTGCAAAGCCACCTGAAAAGAGGTCACCTAGAAACACAGAGTTTGAGTGAGACTTATGATTCTGGGGGTTGTGGGAGGTTATGAGATCTGATATAGAAACAGTTTTCATAGGAGGTCCAAAGAGACCAGAAATGAAGCAGGGAAATGAAACAATTTATCAAAACAAGTTGTCAAACTACACACTCTTACAATGTTTTTTGAAGTCATGCAGTTTTATAGCATCTGGCCCTGCATATCACTACTGAGAAAGCTAATTCAAAGTCAGTCATAAATAAGTTCTCCGGGTAAAAAAAAATTATTTTCCTCCTGTAGTAAACTTGGTTTATCAGGTAATCGACTGTAGAAGGATTATGATCAGACACTATCACCCTGCTCTCTTTTTCTACTTAGTAATGGATGACAGACAAAGAAAATTGCCAAAACAATTTTATTTGATTGCTATGGTAAAACTAATAAAACTTCATGAGCATTATATTTTCAGTTTAATTAGTTAAGTAAAGTTTATGGAAGGAGATCAGTTTTTCTAAGCTGGCTCATCCCCCCTACCCTTTTCAACCGCATAGGCATGCAAGCAAGTTTTCATTTTTAATTTCTCACACAAAATTGTTTTTATCCTAATCCACAATATAATCACCCTTGACAATTCTTTCCCTAGTTGCATTGGACTTTATGTAGAAATATGTCCTTAACCGCCCAATATGAGAGAAAAAATTTACAAACCAATAAATAGATCTGACCAATAGACAAAAATCATTTTTACTATGCACATAAAATGGTGTTGGATTAAAGGACAACTACTGTTTTTCCCTTCAAAATTATAACCAAGGATACTAGACAAGAATATCTAATCTTAGGAATTTGCTTTTCAAGTGCCTTTGGTAGAGGATCAAAACCCATAACTTCAAAACAATGTAAACGCATGTTACTGAAGAAATTGTTGGATCAACAAGAGCAACCAGATAAATACTAACTGTTTCAGTATTAAACCAATTCTTGAATACTATACTGTATTCTTGTAAATGTGGTAAATGTGTTCTTGAGACAGGTTACTTGTTTAATTCTTTCAAGCTACTGAACTTTCAACTCAACTTTCAACTCTTTGCTCAGCTATCTATCCATACTATACACTCTTGAGCATGACTTCTTGCTTTTCTAGTTCCACCATCCTACTAAAAGTAGGCATTTTAGACATTGCAGGAGTAAAATACCCCTGTACGCCATCCCCCATTGTGCAATACCCTCGATTGCACATCACCCCCATGCACAGCATTATCCCAAATGTGCAGTATCATCCCCCTATGCGCATCAACCCTGCAGGGGCATCACCCCCATCCGCATCAACCCCGCAGGGGCACCATCCCCCCATGCACATCAACCCTGCATCAACCCCCCATGCGCAACATCCCTCTGTGAGCCTCTACGGTGGAATGCTAAGACAATTGGAAGCAGTGATATTTCAAGAATTCTGTTAATTTTAAAGCTGTTACTCAAATATTAGGATAAGAAGAATGTTTCTGGCCGTTTTTTCCCACTGCTTAAAAGAGTCTAAAAACTACTTATCAATGTCATAATAGTTCCATTTCCCTAAGTAAGTTTTTGCAGAGACGGGGCGAGGATACAGACACGATCCCCAGGATCATGTCACTAAGGGGAAATGACAAAGGGTTAATTTCACTTACTCTTCCTGGTATATGGCTGCAACAGACTGCAGGAGTTGCAGGGAACTCTGCACTCCCCTCCATGTCGCTCCCCAACTCTTGGAATCTTCAAAGCACTTGATATGGCAGCAACCTTATTCTTAGCCTCAACTTTTTAGGACTCTGAGGCTCCTGAAAGTGCTCGCTGTTGATTCACACCTTTTATAAGCTTGGAAAGAGTTAGAGAGAGAAGGGTCACAGTGGGGGAGAGAGAAAGCCTCTATGCCCTGTCATGCACCCGATGGCTTTCTCTTCTGTCAACCCAACAGAGATAGGGCTGAGAGACTGACAATTTAGAATGGGGCCAATTTTAAAGAGGATTAATTCAAGGCAGTAAATAGAGATCCTCAAAATTATTTTGATTAAAATGATCATGCATGTGCATAGTCCATCCATCACTTTGCAGAGCACTTTTCACTACACCAAAATATTATTATTACCATTGCAGTTTATTTTTTTCCACCCTAAATGCTAAGCTGTAATTTGTTCCAAGCCCACATTATATATTAGCACTTCAGTGAAATGCTGTCAACAGTGTTCTGAACTCCAGCTGTGTTTGCATGAAAGGATTTGCTATTCCCTCGTATCAATGGCAATTGTACAGGCGCGCGCACACAAAAACACACTCACACTCAGAGAGAACTACACCTCAGTGTATTTGCAATGATCCCTAAGTTCTTGAATTTATTTATGTTTAAGACAGCTGTGAACATAATTTCTAGGTCAGCTCAGGCCCACAAGATAAACTGTACATTTTGCAAGGATGAATTCATATTTTATTTTATTTTCTTTAGTTAAGCGGCTCACTCATCTTCCCCTTGCGATCCATTTTATGTAATAAAACTGTATAGAGATTTTCTAGCTTCCATAAAAAGTGTGTGTACTTCAGAGTGGTTTGCAGCACAGAGAGCAAGAGGAGCATCATCCAAGAGCAGGAAAGGCTGTATAGGAAAGTCTGCTAGAGAATCAATGGGACTGAAGAAGCAGAAGGAACACCAGGAAGGCCCAGCAAGCAACCAGCTGGTGGGTGTACAGGAAGGCATTTCAGATACTTCAAAAATCACCCATCTGTGATAATCAGGCATTGTCTTCTTTATTTTTTTAGGAAAGTGTTATAATTCTCAATCTAACAGTTGGCCACAGGTAAGCTGAGATGGTTACAATGTTCAAGATTTGAACATCTGCCAGTTGGTTGGTGACAGTTGGAAAACTGTTTGGCAGTTGGAGCTCAGCTGTTCATCAGAGCAGAAGCAGACTGGTTAGCTCTGAGGAGAATTAGACTGAAGGACTTAATTCTTGTGTATGACTTGGACTGTGTTAGACTACTCTTAAACTTGTAAATACAGAAAATAGTTAATCTACTCCACTGTGTCTGTCTTCTCTCTTGCGCCACCTAAACAGTCATTGGACATAACTATCAGACGGAAAGAAGTCTCTGTTTTTATATAATTAACATTTTAATCTCATCTTGAAACTCATTGCATTTACACTGGTCTTCATTTCTCCCACATTCTTCTGCCTGCTAGACACTCTAATGAAGGTTTAACACTATGCAGGCATACCGCCAAATGCAAGAGTTATCTACGAGAGCATGTAAAGAGACATTATGTGCATCCGTAGTTACTGCATCTCCTAGTGAAAACATATGGGAAATTCATATAGGAATCCGGAGTAAATTGTTCTTACACCGGAGCAAGAACTCCCCAACACATAAGTTCCACATGAATTAAGTAAGTTTTCAACTGGGCCTAGAATTCTCCCTCCACTTACCTCAATCTATGCAGTTGTGCAAAAGGACAATGGCTGCAATCCTAAAGACACTATCCTGGGAGTAAGAACCACTGAAAACAATGGGGTTTACTTTTGAGTAGACATGGTTAGGATTGTGCTTAATGTCAAATCTCTTCCTCCACATCTCCTCTCCAGTCCTCAATAGCTAGATATTCTTTGAAAATTCATTTTTGATCATTTGCACACAGATTGCAGGAATTTTTTGAGCAGCGGATTTTTGAGTAAAGAGCATCACTGCAAAGACAGCCTAACAGAAATTGTTGGATATTGGATGGAGGGCACAGTAGCAGGTACAGTAAAGTCTTGGATTGAGAGTGTTTTGCAAGACAAGCAAACATTTCTAATAAATTTTGTCTTGCAGTATAAGCAAAAAAGAGTCCTGGCAGGGATATGGCTAGTTTCACTGGTCCACCAGAGCCTGCTCATCCTCTCCTGAGAGACAAGCCTATGTATGTCAACTCTGATGTAAGCCTATTTACAGACAATAGGACTTACTCCTATGCAAGGGGGGACAATGGAAAGGAGCCTGAGAAACCTAGCCTTGCATGTCTACCCTATTATAATCAGTGGGGCTCACTCCTGTATAAGGGGGACAGATTGCAGTCTGAGAGACAGACCCTACAATCCAGCGTACGTAAGAGACATTACGTGCACCTGTAGTTAGTGCACCACTTAGTGAATACCTATGGGAAATACATATTGCAATCCAGAAATTGTAAATTGTATTACACCGGAGCAAGGATTCCCCATGGCTACTCTGGATTTTGCCCTAAGTGCAGGTTAATTTGCTTTATTTTTCTTTATATTTTGTATTTTCTTTATTAATATGTATTATAGTTTTGTAATCGTTTTTATATGAATGTTTTGGGGTTGTGGAAAAAATAATCTGATTTCCATTATCTCTTATGGGAATGAATGAATGATGCTCTTAAACCAAGGTACCACTGTACAAGGAAAAGCCACAAGATGGGAGAAGAAGCACATGTGTGCTTTTCATGTGTTTGAAGCACATGAGAAGATGCAGTCAGAATTTGGGAAATAAATTTTGCAAGAAATTTTGGGAGAGGAATTATTTGCTAGAGATGTCCAAAAATGAAATTGTTTACAGCAGAAATAAATACTTCTTGCTATAGTTTCCTTTTCTTATAGCAGCTGAAAATTGCAGTATCATAGCTTGTAATTCCAAGGGAGCAATCCTTACCAATTTAGCCCAGAATAATACATTTGTCTCCCCATTCCTATGGTGGTAGAGGGAGGCCAGTGCAAATCTGTTCATTGACCTAACCCCCCAGAAGTGATGCAGAAGTATCTTATGGCTCTTTTGTGATAACCCCAGGCCAGCATAGGACTTGTGTCAGGATTTCCGCTTGCCTAGGTGCGGATTAGGACGTTTCTCATATTTTCCAAATGCTCCCAGGCTAAGAAAAAGTAAAAAATCTCATATCATTATTGATTTAACTTACATTTTTCTTCATGTTTCAGAATAATAGAAACTGGAGTCATCTAGTGAAACTGATCAGTGTTTGCAAGAGAGAAAAAGAAATACCTCATTCCACACAGCATAATTAACATAGGGAATTCAGTACCACGAGGTAATAGCGATGGTCTCTACCTTGGATGACTTCTAAAAGGCAATTTCTTCAGGGTTTGTCATGTGTGGTAAGCAAGGTCCACTTTTTCTGGATTGGACACATCCAAACCATGACTGACACAACATTGGGGAAATCTGGCTGGCTTGTTGCTGGGGCCTGTCAACTGGTCGTTGCCTTCCCACCAAAGTGGTATCTATTTATCTACTTGCATTTGAATGCTTTCAAACTGTTAGGTTGGCAGAAGCTGGGCTGTTGATGCTCCCATCAACAGCCCAGATCCTGCCAACCTAACAGTCTCAATTTGTCCTACAGCACCTGGGTCTGGATCCCTGACCCTGTTGACCATCAGATCAACAAGCATGCATGTCTTAACCACGCGTGTCGATCTGATGTTTGGCAGGGCAAGAGTTCGAGACCAGCTCCTGCCAACTAAGCAGTTGATGAATTCTAAAAGATTACTTCTAAAAGGCATTACACAAATTCAAAAAAGTAAGATCTGTTAGTGA
Organism: Cryptoblepharus egeriae; assembly: GCA_030015325.1. NCBI lineage: Eukaryota > Metazoa > Chordata > Lepidosauria > Squamata > Scincidae > Cryptoblepharus > Cryptoblepharus egeriae. The sequence continues at coordinate 48,281,969 of JAREYC010000005.1, read as the reverse complement.
TCATTACCCAAGTGACTTAGAGCACAATCCTAACCATGTCTACTCAAAAATAAGCCCCATTGTGTTCAATGGGTCTTACTCTCAGGAAAATGTTTTTAGGGCTGCAGCCTTAGATTCCATGTCTAGAAGAATACCTCCAAATACCAGGTTCAGGGAGAAGACATGGCAGAGTTATTTCCTATATGACATGCTTGCCAGTGTCTAATTCATCCAACTTCCCAGCATTGGTGCAGCTGCTGTGTAGCCCTAAGGAAACTAACATTCCTTTACCTTATGGAGGCATCCATGACTGTTTCCCCATTGCGGAATGCAGTGTGGTGTTGAAATAGTTGCATCAGTGCTGGAAAGCTGGATAGGATTTGACCCTCAGAGATATTTTTGGGACCAGAATACTGGACAGGATAGCTCTGAGCAGGTCTGTTTTTATGTTCTAAGAATTATCAAATAAACCAAAAATTTTAAACATACTGCAGGGTGAGTCTAGGAAGCAGTGAATTTCCAACAGCTCAGAATAAGGGCAATGGCTGTGCTTATCATCTCTCTTGATACAAAGATAATCCTGCAATTGGTAGTGTGTCACTCAACATTCCAGCAATTTTATCATGGTAAATATTATTCACATCTGGACAGGGCTCTGTCAACGAGTTACTACTGCACTAATCAATGAAGAAACAGCATTCTACCTTGCAGCCGTGTGCACTCTCTAGCATCTACAATAAGATTTCCACATTCGGCACTCAATACAGTTCAATTAATGTTTAATTCATGTTTTCTTCTTGAAGCCAGATGAAAAGGCAGAACACTCATCAATAGCAAAGCTGCAGCAAAAACAAACATTTCTCTGGGTTCCAGAGCTACCACCTTTTTGAGATGCAAGACACAAAGGCTGTGGAAAAAAGGCAAAATGTCAGCAGCCTTTTATATTTCAGAGACAGATTAAGCTCTGCAGATGATCAAATAATTTTTTTAACAAGAAAAAAATATGGTGAGGATGAAATTTAAGCTAGGACAGCACTAAAGCTTTGCCAACTTATATCCTATTTCATCCTTTTCAATAATAAGCTAACATATCAAAATGTAGCCTTTTCTAAAAAAGCACTTCCACAAAATCATGTAAAAAAAATAAACCATTCTCTTCCTGCTGTTTTCTCCAGTCACCAAAACTCCTCCCTATTCCAATGAATGCTGAAATTATTGCTGTTCAAAGACACAAAATGCCCTTTGGAATCACAATGAATGTCTCCCTATGTGCAACATCATTCTCATTATAAAGGTAAAGATATTTTATTTCCATGACAGGCTGTGTCTGGATCACTGCCTAAGAATTTTCCCTTCATTTACACTTTTCTCTCTACAACCTTTGGTATAATGTCTCTTCCTTTAGCCCCTTATTTTCTGTCTGATCTACAGGACCAACAGAGCACACTGCTATTGAATGTCAATGGCACTAGTGAAAGCTTCTCCTGGGCCAATCTTGTAAGATAGCAGCTTTGGAGGCACAATTTCATCAGGTAACGTCTACACCTCTCCCCAGCTTTCCATGAGACCCGCCTTCTTTCCCCTCATCAATCCACTGATAAGTATTCCACCCATCCACCCACCCATCAACTACATAATTATCTGCAAACGGCAACAGAAGAAGCAAAGTCTTCTTTAGTGTAGTGTTTATAACAATCTGTGTCCACAATAATTTTTTCAAATGACAACTGAAATGTTTCAAAGTATGCCATGATTAAAATTCTGCTTCCAAAAACACTTTTTCATTGATTGATACTACCTAACATGTATGTTGCACTTCCTGTTAATGCACTTCAAATTGATTAACTTGATGTAATCCTTACATCAACCTTGTAAGGTATTATTACTCCCATATCGCAAATCGGACATTGAGGCTGAGAGGAAGGGGCTCACCTAAGGTCACCTTGGAAGTTCATGGCAAAGGAACTGGGGACATCCTGACTTGAAGCTCACCCCTACAACCACATTACATGCACATCAAATGTGAGTTAATATGATTGAAAAGTCTTTAATCAATTAATCTAATCAATGGAAAACAGCCCTAGTGTTCATGTTTATTTCTGATTATCACAGATGCTGTTTGGGCACCTGCTCATTGAAATGCCTCATTTCTCTAGCAAGAAAAAGATTTAAGTATTTTATTCACAAATTCAGCTAATGTTTAATTCATTGCCATGTCTGGCAGGAAGATTAAAAGAATGAACATTCATCATTAGGATGGTGGCAGCGGAATCCAGCCCTATGCTCCTATCCTAATTTACAAGAGGTTCCAGTCCCTATTTCTTGATTCTGGATGTCTTAGAAAGAAGGCTTAAGTCATGACTGCAAACTATAAGAAACTACTGAGACACAACTGTCACCGATAACAAATCCTTTAAGGCAAAGTAAAATTGATGCTCTCGTTACAACAGAATATCTTGGCACATAACAATGTGCTGCTAATGGCATCTCTCCCTTATAACAACTACATGTTATTACTGAAAACTCCCATTGACCCTGCCAGTAGTGACCTGTTCCGCGCACCACCAGAATCCCCCGAAAAGTGACTTATATGAGAATGAAAAGGTAATAGTGGGGCAGTGCAATGCTAAATTGCACTGGACCAAGCAGGCTGACATGCCTGGATGGCATCCAGTGTGTGGTTGGGGCTGCTGCTATGCTACCGTAGGGCAAAAAGAAATTTTTTCTCTTTACTCCAGGTAGGGCTACAGCAACCTGAAATGAGTTGATTCGGTTCTGTACTGCCTCCAGAAGAGGTGCAGAGCCAAGCAGACTTTTCATGCTGCTCAGGGATTAGGGTTGAGATCAGCATATGGCTGGCTCCCAGCCTTGCCTCTCTCTACCTTCCCATCCATCACAGGGACTGCTCTCTACTCACTATGCCCTCAGCCACCCCCTTCCACCCTCCCCCTCTAACTTCTGTGTCAGATGAGCTACTTGAGTATAGAGGTTCTGCTCTGTGTGGCTGCAGAGGCTGGATGCACCATCTGAAGGCTGGTGTACCTCCATGCACCAGTGCACCATGCATCCAAGATGGCACATAGTAATAAAACTTTATTACAGTCAGAAGACCAGCCACAAATAAACACTGAAATATATAACAAGATGGCACAAATGTGCTAGCCCAGTGCAATCTAAAAGTTGTGCAGTGAGTGACTGTGTGCAAACCATAGCAACTTACCCTCCACCCCCTGTGGTGCCAGTAGGAGAGGGGAGGGAAAGATGCAAAAAATGCAGTGCTTTGCTTTCTGTTCTCTGTAAACAGAAGTAGCATGTTGCAAGGCAGCTGCGCACTGTTTTCCAGTTAAGTAATGGGTCAAAGGGAGGAGCAGGGTCCAAAACACCTATCCTGACCTACCTGGTGCTTTGTTAGCACTGGGTGGGGAGACTGCATTTGGAACCACAGCAGTTTTTTTCTTCACTCATCATCAGAGCCAGAGGGAAAAAGGGGCTGCTATTGCTGCAGTCCTCTTCTGATACCCTCTAAGATAGCTGAGAGAGGACTGGAGGCCCAACAGAGAGGCAGGCTGGAGGGGACAGCAGACAGAGTGGCAGGCATCCAAGGAAATGTGTTGCTCCATACAACCTTGTCACGTCACATCATGGCAAGACAAGCCCAGGTAGCCTTTGAGGGGTTTTTGCTTCTGGCTTCATTGAAAGTAGATGAGCAACACGGAACTGAAATAGGAGGAGGTACAGGCAACCCCTGCTTACTGGATGGGGTAGAGACCGGAACACCGTTCAAAAGTGAAAATTTTTTGAAACGTGGAACCCAATCTTTTTAGTTTATAAATGTTGTTTCCTATGGGTTTCTTAGCTAGCAAATTGCAAATACCTCTTTGATCTTGCAAATTACTGCTGTCACACAAAGATTCCTGCAAATGGATTCCCATTAGCTCCTTCGGGAATGGGATTAGACCAGGAGCTGCAATATGGGGTGGGCAATTTTGGCCTTTAGAACAGCAGAGAGAGGTTGAAAGAGTGGAACATGCATTGAATGAATACCTCCAGCCTGCCACTCACATAGGAGAAGGGGGGAGGAGAGCTGGAGGCAGGGCAGTTATTTGATCTGACAGTTATTTCAGATCCTCACCTTATTTCCCAGGCAGTCACAGTAGAAGTCCCAAAACATGTGCTGGATACACACAGGCATGCCAGCTTGCCTGTTCCAGCACAAGTTAGGATTGTGCTACCAGTCAGCTAACATCAGGCAGTATTAAATTTGCAATGAGCTATTGATTTGGGGGGCGCATTTTGATTCCTTGTTCTTTGTTAATGTTCAAAAAATGTAACAAAACTAGAGAAATGCTGATGTTTGATTAAAAGCAGGCCTCTGTCAGTCTTGAGAGACTATGGTATCGTGCTTAGCGCTGCATATGCAGCATGCGAAGCACGAAAGCCTGGGTTAGATTGTTATGGAGGATAGGCTGTTACCCAAGCAGCAAATCCCCCCTCTCCACGCCACTGAATTAGTCCAATGGAAAGGCAGAGCCAGTACGATTGGATTCAGCTGGCGTCGCAGAGCTGGGCTAAGGACAGGAGCTCACCCTGTCTTGTGGGGCCGACCCGGGTCTCGAACCCTGGCCTGCTGGTTAACAGGCACAGTGTCTTAGCCACTTGCGCCACCAAATACTGATATATATATATATATATATATATATATATATATATATATATATATATATATATATATATATATATATATATATATCTTTCTAAAATGTGCTGAGGAAGGTCTGAAACACAATGCTGTAAAAAGTTTGCCCAGGAAACCACATATTAATAGATCATAGTTTCATACAAAGAAAAATTCTCAAAATATTAAATGAGACCGTTTAGCATCCACCTGCAGATCTCATGTGATAGAATAAATTTTACAGGTAGGTGGGGGGAGTAATAAAGAAAACTCACAAGGTCAGAGCACTCATGATTCCCCTAAAAAGAAATCGATATAACATTTTCCGCAGGCAAAAAAAACTGGCAATGGAAAAACATAACTATATTTATAAATGTGTAATGGCTGCAAACCTCACTGCATGCCTAGGGCCAAACAAGCCATTATCATGACATTGTATTGGCAGAGAAATTTCTGTGCATAACCACATGAACATGTAGACTGCATATATGACCCTTTAGTGGATGTAGTGTATTTCCCGGCTTAAAACACGCACCGGACTATAACACACACCTAGATTAACAGTGCGGTGCGGTTATATTCCGGTGCTGCCAGGTCTGGCACGGCCAGAGTGCCACCTCCTCCAGCACGTCCAAGCCTCTGAGAGCAGCATTCAGGCCATGCTAGGCTGGGAGAGATTGCGAGAGAATTTCCCATCCTCACGCAACCAGCACTGCCCCTTCCAGAGCATCAAACCGTCACAGAGGGCTGGACACTCTGACAGAGGCTCTGCCCTAGCCACACGAGGCTTGGGAGGGTCTCATGTGACCTCACCTAGCCTCGTAAGGCCAGGGCAGAGCCTCCTTCAGAGTGCCCAAGCCTCTGAGAGGCTTGGATGCTCTCGGGGGGGGGGGTGGCATTCTGGCCGCCCGAGGCTGGAAGAGGTCACGCGAGACCTGTCCCAGCCCATGGCTGCCCAGAACGCCGCCTCCTCCAGCACACCCAAGCCTCTGAGAGGCTTAGGCGTGTTGGAGGAGGCGGTATTCTGGTCGCGCCAGACATGGGGGAAGCCATGTTTACAGCTTATAAGATGCAGGGGAATTTTTGCCCCTTCTGGGGGTAAAAAAACTGTGTCTTATAAGCCAGGATATTATACATAGTAACTATACATAGTAACATTATTATACATAGATATTAACAGATATTATACATAGTAACATCAAAAAAGCTAATTCTTAGCAACTCTTAAAAGTGTCAGGCTTGTAACTCAAAACCCAATTTACCTTTTAATGGGAGGGTCTTTGCTAGTAACCACTGATTTATACCATCTGTTATTTCAAATAGTGAATGAATTTGAAAGCAAAGAAGAGGGAACTGAAAAGGCAATTAAAATGTACTGAAACAGCAACATATGCTTCCAACGGATTATTAACCCAACTGATGCTTTACAAATCCACTTAGCAGCAATTTACTCTACATCAATGAAATACTTATCACTAGTTGATTCCTTTGATTAATGCCACATTTTACCTTAATTTTCCATATGCAATTTAGTTCACCTTATACAATTATATCGAGCAGTACTGTTGAGAACTGGAATTCATAATTTGAGAAATTTGCCATCAGTCAACAGCTCCTAGTACCCCATTCATTTAAGTCAAATATTATTAATGGTTTCCAAATGTCAATAAAATTAATGGCACCTCTTATGGTTCATCATATGCCATATTATATGTGCCAATTTGGATCTGTGAACTTTTGCTTGCACATTAGGTGTTTCATTCCATCTTCTACACACTGCAGTCCCCACAAAAATCAGTGCAGGGTGGGAAACTGATATTGATTTGATGTGGTATCAGGGCTCCAACTGTGCATATTGGTTGTCTGGAACCTCATTCATGAGCATAAATACTTATCCTATCATGCGGGGGCACTGCTAGATCCAAGTCAGAGCAAGCTGAACATACATGAATGAATGAATGAACATAAATGAAGTCTACCAATGATAAAGTCCCCAGCAGAGATTAAAAGAAATTGGCCTATATCCTAAAGTGAAATTAAGCCCCTTGCTCTGGAGCAGTTAAGATGACTTTCCATAAGATAACACTAGTGTGATGTACCTGCGTGGACCTGTAACTGCTATGGATTTTTCCCATTAAGTTCCATTTCGAAATTAAGTCCTATCCAAGGAATGTGCTTCAGTGGAATATAGTAAGAGTGAGATCATGACCACTAATCCCACCTCCACACAACACATTGTAATTCTTGAACAGGGTCTCTATCGTAATACACTGCACATACAGGGGTTGCAAAAACGTGCAGACTGTATATGCAGTTGCATGCAAATGGGATGTGCTGGGAAGTTACAAGTGTGTGGAGGCTGAGCCAATCCCAACATCAAGCATTTATTCAAAGTATGGCAGAGAAATTATTATGGACCACTTCCTTAGCAGTGGAATAGATCTAGTAGAGGAGACGCCAGTTAAGATAACAGCAGGAGAAACTCACATATGATCTGCTAACACATTTATAACACTTTCTCAGATTAAAATTTAGACTAAATCAGTGAGGACCCAGGAGATGAGTGAATGGCACATTTAAAAACATGGTTTTATAAAAATGAAAAAAGAAATTTTTCCTTTCTTTTTTAAAAATACTATAACTGTTTATATACTTGCATATTATTTATAAACCAACAAATCATACCCTGAAAAACAGGAAGCTCAAAAATAATATCTAATACGATTGGCCAGACGTACGCCAAGTTCATGATAGTCTGGGAAGGATGTTGTGGAGGGAAGGGTGGAATTGGGGACATTTTAGAATGGGTAGACTGGACCCATTGCATTGGGCTGTGCGGATCTGTCCTAGCAATTTAACTGGCACAAATCCAGGTATCCCCATTGAAGTGGCTGAGGCATTTCTTAGAATAAGGGGGAAAGACTTTAGCTCTTCAAAAAGCTTGCTTCAAAACTAAGCCAGTACACACACACACACACACACACACACACACACACACACACACACACCACACCTCTCCCTGCTTGAAAACTATCACCCTAAGATTTTTCTTATTATTTTGTATTATATATATTGTATAAGATGTATTGTATTATTTTGTATTATATATATTGTATAAAATGTATATTGTTATCATTTTTATATGAATATTTTTGGGACGTGGAACAAATTGTCTACGTTTCCATTATTTCCTAAGGGAAAATCCACTTTAGATTACAAGCATTTTGGATTACAAGCATACTTCTGGAACAAATTACGCTCATAAACCAAGGAACCACTGTATTAGACATCATCCAAGGAGGAAAGAGGAGTGAATGTTGCCCTAAACAACTTTAGTTATGCTTTGCATTCAACTTTTTCCCTACATAGGATTAATTCCAGTAAATTAGGAAAAACATCACATGTGAAAGAGCTATTAGTCCACTTGGCATCATTTGTTCAACTCTCTATCTCTGACACCACCTCCTATCAGACTGACTATGACAAGAAAGATTATTGGAAACAGTGTAAATTAAGAACTATACGAGAAGCCCCATTGCTATTCTCTGTTTATCCAGCTCTCATCTTCTTTGGTCCATCTGCCACTGACAAAACCCATTGAATGCAAAATAAACAGCACAGATAGGTTCTCAATTTCAGCTGTTGAGGGTATATTTTTTGTTTTCTCTCTCACTGACGGGACTCATTTACTTAAAAGCAGCTGAAGTGACATTAAAAAAACTACCTATCCATAAAAGCTCCTGATATGCAGTTGGGGAAAGAGACATTTTTGTTGACATAGGTTTCACCTCATTTTCCTAAATGAGAGGTTTCCACAATTGCAACATTTGTTCTAAAATAAATGGGAGAGAAAAATAATTCTGGATTCTGCTTTCTTTGGTGCTGCACCCTCAGTCCTTCACATGAGCACAGGTATATAAAGAGGAGCAGGTTTTTTACTACCTGAATAAGAGGACTTAAGAGACGGAGGGAGAATTAAACCACATGTGGTTCCTGTTTTAGCCATGGGAGCCACCTTCTAAAACGACACTCTTGGAATCCACATGACCTAGCTTTACAAAACAAAAAAAATTCATTTTTTTAGTTGCTGGACTATTTCATCCTTTATACTATGGTGATGGGTGAGCATTTGCTGAGATTCAGAATGATCAGATTGAGATCATTCTCGAGGTCTTGCCTTCCCCGTCACCTGGCCTTTGATAGAAGTCAAGACACATTCACCTAATCATTAATAAATGTGCATGTGTGACTCAGCTTTCCTTCCATAGGATTCAATACATTTTCCATGTCATCTATCAGGAAAACAACAACTCACAATGAATTAGAATCATAGAATCATAGAGTTGGAAGGGACCTAGTAGGTCATCTAGTCCAACCCCCTGCCTGCAGCAGGAAATCCCCCTAGAGCATCCCCGACAGGTGCTCGTCAAGCCTCTGCTTAAAGATTCCCAGTGAGGGAGAGTCCACCACCTCCCTTGGCAAACTGTTCCACTGCCGAACCGCCCTCACCGTCAGGAATTTTTTTCGGATATCCAACCAGAATCTCCTTTCTTGCAGTTTGTACCCATTGGTTCTAGTTCTGCTTTCAGAAGCAGCTATAAACAAATGAGCCCCTTCCTCCCTATGACAACCCTTCAGGTATCTGAAGAGGGCAATCATGTCTCCTCTCAGCCTCCTCTTCTCCAGGCTGAACATCCCAAGTTCCCCCAAACTTTCCTCATAGGGTTTCCCTTCCATCCCACTGATCATTCTTGTTGCTCTCCTCTGGACTTGCTCCAGTTTGGCTGCATCTTTCTTAAAGTGAGGTGCCCAGAACTGAAAGTACTCAAGGTGCGGTCTCACCAATGCAGAATAAAGAGGAACTAGAACTTCTCGCATCTTGGAAGCTACAGTCCTCTTAATGCAGCCTAAAATGGCATTTGTCTTCTTTGCAGACACATCACACTGCTGACTCATGTTCAGCTTGTGATCCACGGCGACTCCAAGATCCCGCTCACATGTTGTGCTGCCAAGCCAAGTATCCCCCATTTTATACCTGTATTTTTGGTTTTTATTTCCTAAGTGCAGAACCTTGCACTTCTCCCTGTTGAAATTCATTCTGTTACAGCCCAGGATTCTAGTTTATCCAGATCCTCCTGGAGGTTTCTCCTGTCTTCTGATGTGTTTGCTACTCCTCCCAGCTTGGTGTCATCTGCAAATTTGATCAGGCTCCCCTGTATCCCTTCCTCTAAGTCATTGATGAAAATGTTAAAGAGAACTGGTCCCAAGACAGAGCCTTGGGGTACCCCACTTGAAACCGACCTCCAGGTTGACACAGAACCATTTACTAAAACCCTTTGAGTGCGGCCATCAAGCCAGTTGCAGATCCACCTAACAATTGTCCCGTCTAGCACATATTTTTCCAATTTCCCAATTAAAATGTCATGTGGGACCTTGTCAAATGCTTTGCTGAAGTCAAGATAAGTAACATCCACAGCATTCCCACCATCCAGTAAGCTCAAAACCCGATCCAAAAAGGAGCAAGATTTATTCTTGGTAAATCCATGTTGGGCTGTTTTGATCACCGAGTACTTGTCTAGATGTGCACAAATTGTGTGTTTTATGATTTGCTCTAATATCTTGCCCGGGATTGAAGTCAAACTGACTGGTCTATAATTTCCCATGTCTTCTTTTTTCCCCTTCTTAAAGATTGGGACTACATTTGCCCTCTTCCAGTCCAGTGGCACTTCTCCACTCCTCAAGGATTTCTCAAAGATGATCGACAGAGGCTCTGCAAGGACATCTGCGAGTTCCTTAAGAACTCGAGGATGCAGCTCATCTGGTCCAAATGATTTGAATTCATTTAGGCCAGTTAAGTGGTTTCGAACCAGTTCTCTGTCAATCTTAATCTGCTCTTCTGCACCATCCATGTTTTCCTTACCTCTTTGGGGATGCAAGCACATACCCGTATCAGCCAATAATCCTGCACCCCCATTTGCACAGCCCTCTTTCCAAGAATAGACGGATGCAAAGTAGGAGTTGAGCAGCTCTGCCTTCTCCTGGTTTCCAGATACCTGCTGTCCATCTTTGTCCAGGAGCAGCCCCACCCCCTCGTCTCTCCTCCTGTTCCTTTGGGCATATCTAAATAAGCTCTTTTTGTTATCCTTGACTCCCCTGGCCAGCCTCAGCTTATACTGAGCTTTAGCATTCCTGACCTCCTCCCTACAAGACCAGGCTATCTGCCTGTACTCCTCCCTGGTGATCTTTCCAGTCTTCCACTCCCTATACTTCTCTTTCTTTCACTTCAGCTGATCCCCAAGTTGCTTGTGCAGCCAACCTGGTTTTTTCAGGTTTTTCCCCCTTTCTTTTTCATGGGAATTGTTTCTGACTGTGCTTGTAGAAGCTGCCTCTTCAAGAGCTCCCACCCATCTTGGACCCCTTTCCCCATTAGATCATCAACCCATGGGATCCCACCTATGAGTCCTCTAAGCCTGTTGAAATAAGCTTTCCTGAAATCCAGTGTATAAGTTTCACTCTGCACTCTTTTTATTTCCCACATTATTCTAAATTCCAGCAGCTCATGTCACTTTCCCCTAAAGTTCCCGCCACGTTGACCTGGTCAATCAGTTCATCACTATTAGTTAAGATCAGGTCAAGGATGGCCTCTCCCCTTGTTGTTTCCTCCACCTTCTGGACCATGAAGTTATCTTCCAGGCCCATCAGGAATTTATTGGAGTTTCCATGTTTGGCTGAGTGTGTCTCCCAGCAAATGTCTGGATAGTTAAAGTCCCCCATTACTACTACCTCATATTTCCTTGCAATGCCTGCCAGTTGCTCCAAGAAGACATCGTCTACTCCTTCTCCTTGGCCTGGCGGTCTATAGTAGATGCCCACCACAATGTTTTGTTTCGTGTTTTTCCCCCTAACCTTTACCCAAACGCACTCCACAGGGATATCCGGACCAGTTTCCTGGATTTCAGAGCAGGTATATACGTTCTTGACATATAATGCTACTCCGCCTCCCCTTTTGCCACTTCTGTTCCTCCGGAACTGCTGATAGGCTTCCATTTGTGTGTTCCAGTCATGGGAGTCGTCCCACCAAGTTTCAGTTATTCCTATCAAATCAAATTTCCCTTCACTTGCTAAAAGTTCCAGCTCATCTTGTTTATTTCCCAGGCTCTGTGCATTTGTGTAAATGCAACATAAGCCCTGGAGGTTGCAACTTAATGCATTTCCCTCCTTTTTTGTAAGGCTTATTTACCAATTCACGAACCACAATTTGGGAAAACACTGATCTTCAACATATTCTAGCATCTGGAATATGTCAGTGTTGCACCACTTTGTGGAGTTTATATGCAGAAAGTCTTGCAATTTTTTATGTGCGCATGCCCTTGGCCTGAATATAAGACTACAATTAGTCCTCCTTCCTATCAATCCCACCCCTCCCCTCATGATCAGAATAAATTTTTTAATGTCAATAGATGGTGATTTTCTGCCACTATGCCAATTCATCTTGGCACTTTGGGTTGAATCCAGAAACTTCCACTTGTATTAAATGAAAGAATCTTCCTTCAGGAGAAAGGCAATATTGTTATGTTATGTTTGTTACAGAAAGGCAACGTTGTTATGTCTAACTTTATTAACTAGAAGCTAATTCTGAATATTTCTCAAATTAATCCCAAAACTCATTTTGTCTTATTTACCAAACTTACAAGGAAAAGACATACATGAGCTCAAGACAACAATTTACAACAACAACAAAAACGTCAAGCGAGAGTGCATGATTCCAGGATTCACAAGGAGAGTGAACATCCATAGAAAACATGCTGTGGGCACCATCCAAGCAAAGTCATGAATTTTTAAGTTCAACTTGTATTAATAAAACAGCTTTAAGCATAACGGATCTAGAAAATCATAGTGACTAATGACAGTAAGGGACAAAACAGATATGCAATGGAGAGAGTAATGTCATATTCTATATGCACCATAAGTGCCATATAATGTTCTGATGCTTAATGCTGTGCTGAATATTCTCTAATTTTAAATCTAGTCTCAAAATTAGTATATTCAGTTTGATTGAAAAAATAACTACATACATACACAAATTAACGCTCTCACTTCACAATACATTTGAATTGTTTCACTCTTGTTCCATTCCAACACTCATAAATATGAAATGATCTAAACAATTTCAGCTCTTTCATTTTACATATATTAATCCAGTCTGTAAATGAATTTTCGGCCCACGTCCAAACCACCTTCCCACAAAGAGGTGTGCTGCACCAGTGGTACATGTGCTGCATCCTGCAGTTGGGCAGCAGTCATGGAGGAGGGAAGGTATGCTCCCTTACCTCAAAACCGGTGCTGGAAAGTTGGTTAGGATTGTGCCCTTACTGGATATGTCACAACCAGGCAAAGCTGTCACTCCAAAGTGACAACAAAACAGCTTTAGTGTACATCTAGACCTCTATTTTATCCTACAATTTATCACACATTTTTTGCACAAACATGTAGCATGCCAATGTTTACAAATCATCACTGCTAGTTCTTGTCCCACAGAAAAGCATGTCATTTTTAAAGAAACCCCCAGTTCTGAAACTTTTTCAAAACTTCTGGGTAGAAATTACCACTGCAGGGTTGATGGGAGAAGGGTTGTCTGCATTCTCCATACGATGACAGCTGTAGCTGAAACAGGAATAAAATTGCCATTCTCTAGCTCATCAGTTAGAGTACCGAATATAACTGGCTGCCCAAGGCACACAAAACAGACAAGGCTGTAACTCTCAGAGACTCATGCCATTAATTGCACTGGTATGACAGTTCCTATGAATGATATGAGAATGCCTGCAGGACTGGCTAGCCCTGGGAAAACTGGACCAATATTCTGATTCTGAAACCTTTACTGGCATATGAAACAATACAATTGACATCAAAGTAGAGGTGTATGTGAACAAGAATAGGTTCACAAATCGTTTATATGCTTAAGTTGGATAGTTAATTAAAAACATTTTGTCTAACTCCCTAATGTTCCACTTCTGAACAAAATCAGGTAGAGGAGCCTTGCAACCTGGATGGTGTGCTGCTTGTCTTTGCCAGATAACAGATGATTCATTACTTGTGACTGATCTACAAGCAGAAGGGAGTATTGGATTAAGTATTTTTTCCATACATCATTGTAAAGTTTACATCTCAGCAATATGTGAGGGAGTGTTTCTATATCTGAGTCACTGCACTTGCATATCCTGGTTTGCAACTCTCGACCCTTATATCTGCCCCATGTTAAGATTAGATGGAAAGGCACTGCACTGTGCTAAGGAGAAAACTCTTCTTCCTGTGAGTAAGCCCCAGTGGATTCAATGGGACTTGAATCTGAGGAGACAAAAAAGTCTCTTGCTCCTCTGCTGTTGCAAACTGCCTATTTAGTTTGCATAGATAGATCTCACACACAGAGAGGTTCCTTGTTAAAGATGCTCCAAAAGTCACCAATGACTCTTTTAGTGAAAATTAGGGTGCAATCCTAAACATGTCTACGCTGAAGTAAGTCCCATTGGGTTCAATGGGTTTTACTCTCAGGAAAGTGTCTTCAGGATTGCAGCCTTAGTCATCTTTGGCCATAAAGGTTTTTCTTTTCTTTTTTACTGTACAGTATATTACAGTGTTTTATTACAGTAACTGTGGTCTGCATTATACTATAGTGTTTTGAATTCAATTCGTGTGTTTTGTCATCATTTTTACATACAGTTAATATTTTTATATGAATATTTTTGGGGTTGTGGAACCAATCCTCCGAGTTTCCATTGTTTCCTATGGGAAAATTCCCTTCACTTAAAGAGAATGTCACATAAAGAGCACGCCTCCGGGATGAATTAAGCTCTTTATGTGAGGCATCACTGTATTTAATTGGGATTCCACAGCAGTAACAAATTTTTAAAAATGACTTTATACTGCATTTGAGGTCATTTGAATTCTCCTATAACTTCCAAGGTGGTTTACACTCATTGGAACCTTTGTTGGAACTCAGGAGTGGTTCTCTGTCTCTCTGTGGCTCATGGACACACAAAAGCATTCATAATCCTTTTCACTGTTATTAAGACAAAGTTTGGGAATATGCATCCTTCTCATTTGGTGATCAGAGAGAGAGTGGTGATACAGTTTTCTCCAAAAGTTTTATTTTTCTGGAAAAAGAAGTTTCACAAAGGGAACGCCTCTCTTACAGGTAGCATAGACAGCAGGTAAAGGGGTCTCAGATATCTGGACAGTATGCTGCCCTGGGTGTTCTGAATGCAGCATTGCACCCAAATTCCAACAAGTCCTTCGCTTGTGTTTACTGCCTTAAATTTTCATTACATTATTTTGCTACACATTGAATTGCTGGTGCAACCCCTTGTTTCTCTCCAGATAATTTTGAATGTTCTTACCCTCATCACAGCTGTAAAGTAACAACTCATCTCATGGAAATTTTGAAGCTCAGTGATGCATGGTAACAGATTCATCACAAGAACAAGAAAGGAGTTTATCTTTTACAATGTTAACTAGCAAGTGGTGTTTCTCTATTGTTGTACTATGTTTACTCGAATCTAATACATGATCGAATCTAATGAGACTATTAGATGCTAAGGGTTCCATGACGGCAAGGCTCAAAGCCTGGATTCGGGGGAGATGATCTTCCCCTCCCAGTTCAGGTGCTATGGGGCACTGCATTAGATTTCAGTTTTTGTACTCAAATCTAATGCACCCCCAATCCTAATGCCCACCCATTTTCAGCATTAAATTTTGCTGGAAAGGGTGTACATTAGATTTGAGTAAATACAGTTGATTTTTTTCAGAGAGAAAACCTTTGAATACAAAACTTACCAATAGCTTCCAATAGAAAAAAAAAATTGCTCTGCACAATAAATCAGGTACTTGATCCATCTTCACATTAGGTTGCCAACAAGTGGAAAAAATAAAATGGGGTGTGAATTTGTTTTTAGAACAATTGGAACCCAATCTGAATGGTGCCCATTTGGTTTAGGTTTCATTCATTCTGAAACCTTGGCTAGGGAACAAAAATATGAATTGAAGTGCCATTGTGGGAACCTACCCTCCACTTCATTCTCATTTTTATTTTTAAAACTTCATTTTAAACTGCAGTTTTGCCACAATCAATTTTGCAGTTGCAGCAAGTCCAGTTCACTGCAGCAGTCAGGATATGCCCTGGAATGCATATTAGGCACAGTCCTGGTTAATCTGGAAAGATAAAGCTTTTGGCTTTATTGGAAACTTGGCTAAAATCTCAAGCAAAATTGAGAGACAACGAAGATAATGGTCAACTGAAACAGAAGGCCAGACCACAAACATAAACTCAGGCTGTAATCCATACCTTCCTTCCTGGGAGTAAGACTCACTGACTGCAATGGGACTTGCTAATCTGTGTAGGCATTCGATTGGGCTCACACAACACAAACCAGCCTATTTAGCTAAAAAAATGTCAGCTCTCCTCTGAGTCCATAAATGACTGAAGATGAAGCAAGGCCTTCTCTCTTGATATCGCAAACGTTTTCATACAGGGGTGTAATTTGTGCCACCCAACATTCACCCAGGTGGCACTGGAAACTCAGTTTGTATCTGATGTTATTTGTGGCCAACAGACAGGAGGGTCAGAAAGATCTTAAGTTTATGTTGTGACCTTAGCCTAAGCTGGAGCAGATTTCTTCTAAAATTTTGATCTACTTCAGCACTACTACGCCAGTGAAGGTAAAGTGGTGAAAGGTTCAAAGGTGGTGCCTCAAAGCCATCACACAATAGACTGTGGTCCAAAGAACAGAGTATGTATTCTGTGTAAAAACCCTGGTGCATTGATGTCACACTTATCCTCCAGTATTTCTGGATGCCTAAAATACAAGGTCCTTGACACATACATGTGTTAACTAGTCATGAGTTTTATTTAGTTAATGCAAAGAATGTAATGTATAAATTCCAGGACACGCAATTACACTAATTACATGATGTACAATGATTGGAAATTACTGTGTGATCTAGACTATCGCTACTCAAACTTCCCCCATGGAAGTTGTGTTCCTCCAGTTTGTGTAGAAGTCCCCAGCTCCTGTTAAGAGATGAAAATGGGGGGAAGCAGCAGCGTGATTCCCCAGGATCACACCCCTGAGGGGGATGTGCTAACTATTTTTATATTTATCAGAGATCTTGCCAGATTCTGACGATTGTAGTGAGCCATGGGGAACCCTGCAGAGTGCTTGCAAGGATCTCAAGAGGTTTGAAAAGAGTGAAAGTCACAGTCATGACTAAACCAGAAGTTTAAAAAACATGCAGAACTGTGGGTACCTCTCCAAACAAGACTTTTTAAAATATAATTTTCTTATAGCTCCAATTTTCTATGGGATCTCATCAGGCCACCCTCTTGATATACAGCGGTGCCTCACATAACAAGTTTAATTCTTTCTGGAAGCATGCTTGTTATGTGAAATGCTCTTTAAGTGAAGCAGATTTTCCCATAGGAATGAATGGAAACTCAGATGATTGGTTCCACAATGCCAAAAATATTCATATAAAATATTAACTACTAGCGAAAAGCGTACCCGCATTGCGGGTGTAACAATTTCCCCTATGCCATCCCCCCACGGCGCAGAACCATCCCATGTGCCACTTCCCCATGTGCATCATCCGCCCACGCGCATCATCCCCCATGTGCAACTTCCACCCATGCGCATCATCGCCCCATGTGCAACTTCCCCTCATACGCAATTTCCCCCATGCACATCATCCCTCCATGCACAACTTCCCCCATGCACAACTTTCCCCCATGCGGATCATCCACCTATGCGCAACTTTTCCCCATGTGCAACTTCCCCATGTGCATCATCCCTCATGCATATCTCGATTACTTCTGGATAGACATGGTTAGGAGGCTGCAATCCAAGTCACTTTCAAAGTGTCTCCCCACTTTCTCCTTCTCTCCATCCTGAGCCTCTCTCTCCGCTGCTCCCTTCTGGCTACCCGGAGCTGCTTCCCTCTTCTCCACTGCTGTTCTCTCCCTTTGCCCAGCGGACACCCAACCACAGGAGGAACAGAGCAAAGTGTTGTTTTCGCTATGGGCAGGCGCACTAGGCAGCCCTGACTCTTTTTAAAAGGGCTGCCGGCCAGCGCGTCTGCCCCAATTGCCAACGAGTCTGCTTGTTAAGTGAAGCAACACTTGTTATGTGAGGCAGAATCCTAGATAAAATTTTTGCTTGTTAAGTGGATCACTTGTTAAGCGAGGCACTTGTTAAGTGAAGTACCACTGTAGTTACTATAGTACTCTTTCATTTGTTTTCTGGCTCCTACTGCCCTAGTCATTGTAATGTAAATGTGT
This sequence comes from Cryptoblepharus egeriae, assembly GCA_030015325.1. Classification (NCBI taxonomy): domain Eukaryota; kingdom Metazoa; phylum Chordata; class Lepidosauria; order Squamata; family Scincidae; genus Cryptoblepharus; species Cryptoblepharus egeriae. The sequence goes on along the minus strand of JAREYC010000005.1, from coordinate 48,263,985 downwards.
TTTCATAGCCACTGGGCAATTCACGTTTCTTCTCTCTTTGCAATAAATTATTCTTATTAAATTACAAACCAGAGCCCCTGGCTATGTATTTGATACCCACAGGCTATTTAAAACTTCCATCCAAGAGCCTGGCACTTAGGGAATTAAACAAAAGTCCTCACATATGTTATACGTAAAATAAACAGAAATGATAGTAAATTTTATTATAAAGGCTGCCACCCATTCTGCCATTTTTTGTCATGTTTTATGACGTACAAAGCTAGAGTTTATAGCTTTTATTAGTCTCTGAAGTTTAGTATAATTTGCAACATCAGCTTATGATCTTGGAAATAACATTATCCTTTTGTGGATTCTTTGGATCCCATGGAATTTTCTATGCTGCTGCAGTGAGCAACCACAGACACTGCTTTGATTCAGCGGTCTTCAAAATGAGGGTCACAACAGGGCGTCCAGACGCCCAGAATTGCCCGGACAGGTCCAGATTTGGAGGACTTGTCCGGCCTGTCCGGGCATGGGGGTGCTTGTCCGGAGATGGAGGGGGTAGTGTAGTGCTTTGCAGCAACTAAAAGAGCTGCAGGGATTGGCGCGCGCCGATAGCGGCCGTCCCTGCAGCCATCTAGGGAGAGAGAAGCTGTGCACATGCGCACAGCCTCTCTATCCCTGCCCACAGTGCTTTTTTTCAAGCAAAGGCTGCGCGCATGCGCACAGCCTCCGCTTCTCCGAGATCGTCCGGTCTCCTTTCAGATGGAGCGGGTCTGTGGTGGCGAAGGATCTCTCCGCAGACCGCTCGCCACAAGCGAGCAGCAGTGGAGCCAGCCGCGCTTGTGGCAAGCGGTCTGCGGAGAGATCCTTCGCTGCCGCAGACCCGCTCCATCTGAAAGGAGACCGGATGGTCTCAGAGAAAAAAAGCACTGTGGGCAGGGATAGAGAGGTTGTGCGCATGCGCACAGCTTCTCTCTCCCTAGATGGCTGCAGGGACGGCCGCTATCGGCGTGCGCCAGTCCCTGCAGCTCTTTTAGTTGGCGCAAAGCACTACACTACCCCCCATCTCCAGACAAGGTAAGCCCCCCGGGAGTAATCTTTAAGAAAATGTAGGACAAAATGTAGGATGTCCTACATTTTGTCCTACATTTTGAATTTTTTTGAAAATTTAGAAATGTAGGACAAGATCTTCCAAAAGTCCGGATTTTAAACTGAAAATCCGGACTTTTGGGGACCCTTGTCCTACATTTTGAGGTGTGGCATCTGGTCACCTTGGGTCCCAATCCCCAGGGGGGTTGCAACCTCCTTCCAGAGGGATCACAAATGGGGTTGTACTGCCATCTTAGTCTCCCTGAGGGACCCCAGTGATTCCCAACCTCTGTGCACAACCTCTGGGGAGCCGCTGCAGGTGACCATACAAAGCTCACCCACCTTGCAGGAGCACTTATGGAGAAGACACACAGGAGAAGCTCTCCACAAAGCTCCTGCAGTGTCCACAAGAAATGTGCCTTGGCAGAGCAGCAGAGAAGCTAGCTGGAAACTCCTGGCGCTGCCATTTTGGACCCACTCCTTCCCCTCCTCTCTTTGTCCGAGAGGACACACATGGTGCCAGGAGTCCCTGCCAGCATCCCTGCTGCTCTGCCAGGATTCATTTGTTCCTGGTGTAGCCTGAGCCTCAGAAGCCTTATGGGGAAGAGAAGGTGAGGAGGGCTGCAAGGACCCTATTCATCCCCTCAACCTATTTCCCCCGCAAAGGAGCCTCACGAAGGAAGGGGGCAGCCAGCCACAAGCTCTCTGGGAAGGGAGTGAGGGGAAAGAAAGAGTGCTCTCTGTAAGTGTGTATGTGAGTGTACATGAGGTGTGTTTAAGCCTGTGCAATTCTCAGTTATATATATTTCAGGTCACTGAGGGTGCAATCCTAATCAATTTAGGTCAGTACAACTCACCCATCTTCCTGTTCTGGCAATATGGAGGCCAGAACATGTCTGTGCACTGGCCTACCCCCCCCCCCCCCAAGATTGACACAGAAGTGCCTTGTGGCACTTTTGCAACATCCCCACATCAGCATGGGACTTGTGCCAGCCAAACCAGGGTTTAGGATTGTGGTGTCAGACTGAAGTATTCTCCCATTTTTTAATTTTGCTTACAATATCAGTATAATTAATACCTGGATTATACAATTGTTTTTGACTATTATATTGTCAAAGTAGCAAAAAGTACCTGCTTTGCAGGAGGTAAATATCCTCATATGCCATCCCCCCATTGCGCATCATCCACCCCATGCACATCACTGCCCCATGCGCAACACCACCCCATTACGCATCATCCACCCCATGCACAACACCCCTCCATGTGCACCATCACTCCCAGTTGCACATCATCCCTTTCCCCCCAAACACCCCCCATGCACATCATCCCTTTCCCCACAGAACATTCCCCGAGTGCACCAGGCACTGAGCACCAAATTGGCTGGAAGTTGGTCGGTCTTCCATATTAAGTATTGAACTAAAACACGTTGCACCCCTTTTCACACTCTGAAGGAATAAATTTCTCAAAATCGTTTCTTGGTGGGTGTTTGACTTTGCAGAAGGAACACCCTCCCCAAATTTCACACTTCTAGGTCCAGCTGGTTTGGCAGGGCGCTGATGCATCAGTAAGTGAGCCAGTGAGTGAGTGAATCAGTCAGTGACTTTTCAATTTTATATACGGTGTATAGATACAATACACGAAGTGTTCAATATGTTGGAGACCCAACAGCTTGGCTTTCTGTACCCATGTCCACCCTTTCCCTCCCAGCATTCCTCAAAAGAACTCTGAAAGCCTGACCAATATTACATGGGTTCTCAAAGTACATTATTGTCATCAGGAGATTCACAAAGGTTTACAGGAGCATATCTGGCAATAGTTTCATTGGCCAATTCTGGGGACACCAGCCAATTCTGACTAGAAAAGAATCTTCCTCCATCTGCAGAATTTTTTAAGTACTTTCAAATCAAGCTTTGCATTGCATGTGAACAATTTAAAATATGAACCACACTGTAATGTGAGATCTCCATAGGTCTTCAGATGAGGTGCAGAGCAAAAAAGTAAAACACTACGCTTTGTTTGAAAACAAAAATGTCTTAGAATGAACAAGCCCTGCAGAAACTGGTCAGACTAAAGAGAAAATAAAAATGCATTTGCATATGATCAGGAGAACAGAAAAAAGAAGCCTGCTCCCCTACAATTTTCCTAATAGATTATTCCAAATATGTTAAGCCGCTTTCAAGAAATCTAGGTGACTCTAGAAAGATTATGCAAATAATTATTCCTCATCCACTCCTTTCTGGTGAAGGATTCGCACCATTTTTAAAGCTCCAAGCCCCATCCTCCACTATCTCAACCAAGCAGCTGGCAACTGTATCTAAAGGATTATGCATAATATGCATGTGAGCCCACAAAGCAAATACATTTATTCAGAGCTGAAAAGAAGAAATACTGTAGTTCCCTAGGGACAGAGTAGAGATCCTTATATAAATTTTCATCATTCTTTTCCTCCTGCCTACATGAAGAGGTGAGGTGTCACAAAAAAGCCAATTAAAATTACATACGCAAAAGAAAAAATTAAAAGATCTGCCACTTTTTAAAAAATATAGACTAAATCTATCAAGTTTCTAACACGGCCTCAGTAAATGCATGCCACTCTCCTTTGCATTACTGGTAGTTACATGAGAAGCACCTCAAAACAAATGTTAATATTCTGGTTACAGAAAACAATGTTTGAAACTAGTCACAGCTCGGTACTCAAGCAGAGCCCTAGTTCAGTTCAATGGAGAATTTCCAGTGGAATCTCCTGGAACAAATGCATAATACTGCAGTTATGCAGCTAAAGCTGGCAACACAAACCTATGATGGTCTTGTTAGAAGTAGGGGCCATTGTGTTCATGAAAGTCAGAATAGGACTGTAGTCTAAAGCTGCAATCCTAAGCACACTTTCCTGAGAGTAGGTTCCATTGAACACAATGGGCCTTACTTCTGAGTAGATATGGTTAAGATTGTGCACTAAGGGCAAAATCCAGAGTAACTACGGGGAATCCTTGCTCCAGCGTAAGAACAATTTACTCTGGATTCCAATATGAATTTCCCACAGGTTTTCACTAGGTGGTGCAGTAATCCAGTCTTTTCCCCCACCGGTTCTACTAACTTACTTGATGTCTGAGAATGCTGAGAATTAGCTTTCTTGTTCCGTTTTTTACAAACTCCTTTCGGTCTCTCTGTCTCATAAATCCATTCCTTATCCTTATCTTTATTGTTATCAGTGTTGTCTCCAATTAAATAACTGTAAATCAGCTCCACTGTTGCTTAGAAAATATTAATGAGTCTTTAGGAGGCCTGACCTTCAGGTTCCTACATTGAAGAGCCGAAAGGATGGTACGCCCCCTCAAATAACTCAAACTGTTCCCAAATCCAGCAGCCACTGCCACTGGAAATTAGTTACAGGAGTTTTCCGTGAAGAATTGTAGGTTCTCATGGACCTCCTTTAAATTCCAGGAGGTCATAAATTCTCAACAATGTGGGTCTTGTCCTGAGAGAAACTCCAAAACAAGACTTCCAGCCAGCCATTCCTAAGCTCTGCCCCATTTACCTACTATATCTTTGGAGAAAGTCCTCCATGCCTCCTACTCCTTCTCTGATTATTATCCTGAACAGTTCAAATAGCCAAATCATACTCTAGAAGACAAGCAAGATGCATTCATCACACTTATACAAAGTTTCTCAGGATCAAAGTGTATTATTCTAAAATTATATTTTAGCTCTCTCTCTCTCTCTCTTTTTCCAACAGTAGATATGGAAGCAATCCAGCTTATCCTTTAAAGTAAAAGACACAAGCGAAGCTGACTCGGGAAAGGTTACCTGATACTTTTAAGATTGAGGTAACAGCCCTTCAACTTCAAATGTTTAACCTGGATATAATTCTAGGCTATTAAAAATTTCACAGGTTGCCATATGCAATGTATTTATTATCTATAGCTTCCTACAATAGGAAAAATTCAGAATAGGAAACCATGACATTTAAATATAAAAAGCACTAACCACTGAAAATGATGTTGCTGTCCTTGTTCCTAGTTACCTCACAGTGGGTTCAGAAGTCTATACCTCTGGGAATCAAATGCTGCGGACTAAAACTGCAGTCCTATCCGTACTTGCCTGGGAGTAAGCTTCATTGACTATAATGGTACTAACTTCTGAGCAGACATGCTTAGTATTGGGTTCTAAGAGTACTGACTTCTGTCAAAAATGGAATGCTGGATTCACACTGGACCCACTGCTGACTGGACCCACAGCTGACCCCGAAGGACTCTTGTGCAGTAATTTTATGCAACCACAGTTTCCTTTCAAAATATACAAGTTTCCATCAGCCCATTAACACTCCACTCAGAGCAAATGGGGAGGAACAAATGCTGAAGAAATGAATTTTTCAGAAGCCAGCTCATATTCCCCTTTGATTTAAGAACAAAAATGAGACACTCCTATTAGAGAATAGGTGGGAGACCTCGGTTAAACGAGTTGCATGACAAATGTAAAATTAGTGCCTCAACAAGAAAAAAGTTGAACACTGTAATTGAAAAAAGGCTGCCTTTCACCAGCTGTCCCATTAGTGCTCATGGGCTCTGAATGAAAGTGTACAGAGAGACAAGTAAGTGGCAGTGAGAGGCCTCAGTGATACATGGTGAGAATATTCCCTTGAGGACTAAATATCTCCAGGCCAATACGACTTACCTGGTGAAAATGAGTAATTCCCCGACTGCCACCACTAATAGATCTTGGCCTGGGAGGTCATCAACACAGGGCATCACCCTTTGAAATACCATACAGATGAGATTACCAGTTCCTTTCCCTAAAGAGATTTTGGTAAGAGGTTTTCTCTCCAGCTGCTGGAGGCTACCTGGCTTGGTAGGTAAATAATTTATTTAACCAGTGATCATTGTTTGAAACATGGAGAGGGCATGAATTTTTGGAAGGGTGAATTTGGCGATTTTTGTTCCTGTATTGCACTTCCCTTGCCTAGGACAGGTAGGCCTTCCTAGATGATGATGAGGACATATGATGATGAGGACATATGATGACTGCCCCTGGGGTGCAGTTCTGTTCTTCATTCTCTGTGGCTGTCTTTGGCAGCATCTATTGTGCCTATTCTTTCTGCACATACTTACTTCTGACACAGATAATTTCCAGTCAGGATCAAAAGACTTGCAGTTTTAGCATGAACTCCCATGCAGCCGGAAGTGATACTTCTGAGCATACTAAAGTCAACTGTCCAGCCATCTATGCTCCCTTTATTATAAATTTTCCAACAATCCTCCACAACCACTACTAAGATTTTGTATTTGCAACCCTTTTAAAGATTTGATTTTAACATGAGTCTTCACCCACTTAGAATGGCTTGCAATTGTTTTGAAGAAGGGGGATCTTACATATCGCTTCTCATGTAAAGCCATCCTGACATTCAAGCACTCAACCCATACATTATTTCATTAAGATGAAAAAAACCATACAAATGCTTGGTAATATATTTTAATAGCACATGAAGAAGCCTTCCATTATGCAAAGTCAGCAAAATAATTTTATTTAATTTTGTTTCAGGATAATGTAGTTGTCATTAGTTCCTCAAACATTAAAATGATTCAGCATTTTTTAAAATACCAGATCAGTTCAGCTATCTGGCACCTTGCGTCTGCCAAAAGCCCAATGACCATATTCTGAGAGCTTGGCAGAACATCCTATTACTTTTTTCCTTTTCAATAAACCAGAAGGAAAACCTGAATACTGCAGAATGAGATATTAATATTTATCCATCTACAAAATGCCACATGGCATGACCCTATTTGTCAAACTAGGTTTACAAGTTCCCTTATTTAAAGAGCTACCAGTTTTCGCTTCCCAGTTACCAGCCCAATTACAAAATCATCTTTTGAACTAGCAAGAAGAGATGTCATTTAAGGCAGGGGTTTTCAAACAGAGAAACCAAGGTTCTTCAGAAGATTCATTCATTGGCATCCTTCAGTCTCGAAAGACTATGGTATCGTGCTCTGATTGGAGGTCCTAAAACAGCATCTAGTGTGGCTAAAAAGGCCAATTCGAGAGTGGCAATCCCTTCTACACTGAGGACAAATAAATTCCGTCCCCTGCCCAGCTCCCAGGTTTCGCTGCTTTCGGGTCTGTCTCTTTGCTTCAGCCTGCCGAACAAGTGTCTCTTCCAGTTGGAGAAGGCCATGCTGGGTCTTTTGCCTCCACGCTGAACGATCAGAGATCAAGGTTTCCCAGCTGTTGATGTCCATTCCCAAGGCCTTTAGATCCCTCTTGCAGATGTCCTTGTATCGCAGCTGTGGTCTCCCTCTAGGGTGCTTTCCCTGCACTAATTCTCTATATAGGAGACCTTTTGGAATCCAACCATCAGCCATTCTCATGACATGCCCAAGCCAGCGTAGACGTTGCTGTTTCAGAAGTGTGAAGAGATTATAGGACAAAATTTTTCAATGTTTGTCCCACACAATACCACATCATACAGACCATCTTTTGGAAGTACTACAGGAAGTACTGGGCAATGATGTCATCACCAGTTACCTTCAGCACAACAAACAGTAAAAGGCTCAGGGTGGCTGGGAGGGCTTTTTTCAAGCATGAAAGTGCACCTTGGAACTATGACCACTGAGCCAAGCCTCATATTACTATTTGCTGTGTTGCATTGCTAATCTTACAACCAGACAGTGGGGATTTGGAGTTCCCATGAATACCACTAGATACCATCAGATACTATAGTCATATAGGTACCACTAGTTGAGAAACACTATTATAGGCGGTTCTTGAATGCAGAGACAATCAGTAATAGCAAATAAGCTTCTCTGAAAGACTATCCTTCACCACCCTCTACAACTACAGGGATTTGCTGGGTATGTTCTGCTCTAATGCGGAGATGGAACACAGAGTGCCAACCATCTTTAGCTCACATTAAAATGTCCAGAAACCTTAATCCAACATGATGGGAGTTCCATCAAACATTGTAATCTAGTTTCATTTTTCCTCCCTCTCTAATTAAATTCTAACTGGAAATGGTGTTTCAATTTAAAAACAAAACAATCCCACACTTGAACCTTGAAATTCTGAGTACTTCTCAATGCCGCAGTTAATTTCCATTTTCTTCACTTTTCCCTTCTATTCCTATATTTGTATCAATCTGCTTTTGACATTTCTATCATGAGAATGTACCATCAGTTTCTCAATTCATTTGGGAATCTTAAAGCACAAGATGCTTTCCCATTTTCACACAATATTAGGGAGATATCTGGTGTGTACTGGCCAAACAGCATTTATCACTTAAATCCATTAGGCTGTCAAGCAGGTTATACGTGCATTATTTAATACCTTCTCAAGTGGACATAACTGAACTAAATTACATTATTCTCTATTTTAGTGGACCATGTTTAAAAGGCATAGCAAAATGCAGTGTGAATTAGACTGGGTGTCCTCTATCTCTACGATCTTCCTCTTCTTCCACCCCCTTTTCTTTTTCAGAATATTTTAGATTTCCTGCATTATCACTAGTGTCACCAGCATCACCATCACAAAATCATGTCATTTTGAGCTTCAGGGCAGCTAATTGTGATGATAAATACAGTCTTTCTGACTCTCTGTCCTAGGGGGGTAAAGAAATTCAAGAATGACTTGTTCAATTGCAATTAACGTTGACACATGCACACAGCATGACCTTCCCTAAGCTCTCATATTATTATAAGCAACCTAGGTCAAGGAGGGAGGCCATGTTTAAAAGGCACAGCAAAATGCAGTGTGAGTTAGATTGGGTGTCATTTACCATAATATTTTGGTCCTGAACATAAATCTCTAATGCCAATAGCACTGCCCTAGACCTAAAAAAAAACCATCAAAACACTGAACCAGCTCTTTGCTTCCAATACATATGAAGCAAGAACAAAGGAGAATTGCTTTGTACATTAGTTGAGCACTGATCACATATTTTTGTGGAAGACATGAGCTTCAGATGATGCTCATGACCAGAACCTCATCCAAAATGCTGGTGCAACTTTGAAGAAATGTTTGTTCTTGTATATTTTTTAAAAATAGGTCAGGAATTTAGCTGTAACAGTAATCCTTCCCATAGTATTATATTTTGTAACACATTTGATCGATTGCTTTTCTTCTTTGCAGTAACTCTGACAGGTGACAAAAAGATACTGTATAGGGAAAGGTACGCCCCAATTACTACAGTTCATGAGTCAGCAATACTCTTTGCATGGTGATGAAATAAATGAAACTTCCTCACTCCCCTTCTCTCAGTAACCTCTCACACACTCACAAACAATTGAGGCTGATGGCTCCATAAATGCATATGCCCATCTAATGGGAATCAGGCTTCCCTGTGGGATTTTCACATTACGTGTTATCTCTGCCATGAAGAAGAGGAGATCACCAACCATTTATAAAGTGTATGAATCTAGGCTTATGTTCCATACCATATTCATATGAAGCTTAAAGGTTCTCTGAATGAACAATGATTAAGGTTCTCCAGATGGAGCACTGCTTCAGTTTTTAATACTATGCTTCACTGATTTTTATTATTAATCTCATTTTTATTCCAAGCCCTGCCACGGTATCTTTTTGACAAATGATAGCATTTAATCCATACAGTAATAACTATGGGCACAATCCTAACCAATATAGGCCAGCACAACTCACGTGTCAACCCATTCCCACAGTGGCATGAGAAGGCTGGTGCCTTCTGTGCACTGGGCTAACTGCCCCCCACCCCTGGAATGGCACTTTTTGACACCCCAAGGACAGCATGTAACTTGTGCTAGACCTTGTTCCAGTCTAACTGCCTAATTTATGTTTTAATTTTATATGGAAAGTGTACATGGTGCCTTTCCTAATGTTTAAAGCAACTAATAAACAAAAAAAAAATAGATTGGAAGAAATTGAAAGGTTAAAAGGCAAAAATCAAAACACACAGTGGTACTAGTTGCTAAATAACCTATCTTCAAAGGCCAATCCTACCCCAAACTGTGGTTTGAATACCTTCCTAAAAGCCAGGAGAGAAAGACAGAAGTACCCCCCTTTCAGTAGATTTACTGTCGTGGGGCAATCAACATAAAGGCTCCGATTTTTCATATATGTTCTTATTTTCCTCACTACAGAAACTCCCAACAGATTCCAGCCAGCAGATCTTAACAGACAGGTAACAATTCATCTTAGCTGCTAATCAATCTCTTCCAGAGATTTATTATAAATAATAAAGCACTCATATACACTGTTTCTTAATGATAATCAGTTATTTAAACAGCCATGAGTTACCTTGTCAGATTCTTAAGTTTTATTCCTCCAATCTATTTATAAAATACAACTTAAGGGCCCAATCCTATCACACTTTGCATTGATGATACAACTGCAGTGCACCACTGAGACAAAGGAACAAATGTTCTCTTATCTTGAGGAGGCCTCCATGACTGTCCCCACAGCAACACGATGTGGTGCATGCCCCATTGCCATGCCCCAATCCATCAATGCTGGAAAGTTGAATAGGATTGTGCTCAATGTATCATTCAATTATTTCAACCCATCACTAACGCATTATAAAAGTACTCAGAAAATCATAACAAAGGTTTACAAAAGTAATTAGGGGAAATGCAATTTTTGGCTTAGACCTGAGATAACCATCATGGATTTGACAAACAGCATCATCATTTGGCAGCACTTGTTAATTACATTGCATTTCTATAACACCAGACTTTTAATAGTTGCTTAGATCTACTGTGAAATCATGTGGTTTGCAGGTTCCCAGAGTCTGGAAGCACAACAGCCAAGGAATAATGGAGATGCTTCATGGCCCAGTCTACTCTCCCACTATTTTCATTTCTTTCTGCCGTGACCCAGACAACTTTAATTGTGGTTAATAAACTACAGTGAAAACAAACTAGGGTTTATTAGGTCAGGTTGACCATATACAGTGGAAGACAGAGCCTCTACATTTATGCACGGCATACAAGAGGGAATTTTGGCAGATGCCCATCAATGTTGAGCTGAAACTGCCTAAATTCTCTCTTCTATGCAATATTTAAAGGTACAGGCATTCTGTCCTCCAACTTACATGGTTACCCTGTACTGGTTTAACATGCTACAAAATTCATGAGCACGAGGGTAATGAAGGTAATGCTAAATCAGTGATTGTGACTCTTTTTCATCTCATGGCACATCATCAGTTGTTTGTACCACTGACAAGGCACACCATGCTGTTCAAATCCCCAAGTTTTCCTCCCAAATGTCCATCCCCAAATTCCTGTGGCACACCTGAGGACTACTCACGACACACCAGTGTGCCACGGCACACTGGTTGAAAATCACTCTGCAAAACCATTGTTCAGCATTACATCTGAAGGTTGCGTATCATATAAGGTTCCGCCCTTGCACAAAACAGCCCTCTATCCAGGGTTCAAAAAGATTTCATGTTTCATTACTTTTCTTCTCAAATACTAGAAGAGCTGCTTCTGATGCTGTTTCAAACTCCTTCTGCACAAGCACCTTTCAGAGCCAATCTGCCAAGGATTAAAAATTAACAAATATGCAGTTTGTAGTTCTTGAAAATCAACATCATGTAGCAGCTGAGCAAAAGTGACATCCTAATAGGTCACAAATGAGAAGAGACAGAATTTTACTGCTAAATCTAACCACAGGGCATTGTGGGAATTCTACAGGAACCTTCATATTTATGAAGCTTAATTATCCTCAAATTGCCAATCTGTAAAGTATAGCTACATTCAAGAACTGATTTCAAGACTAAAACATGAACAAAGAGAATATGGTTCCCAGGAGATGCTGTACAAGGATATGCAAAGGCACAAAAGCAAGGAGGGGAGGGAAGAAGGAACCCAGATCTACAGATACAGTACTATATAACTCATAACAAAGTGGAATACTAGCTTTAGAAAGCATTTCAGCTTGCAGAGGACACATTTCTTAGAAAAGAGAAAAAGAAGGCCAGGAGGAGACCATCAGTTATGGCTATATATATAGCCACATATATATGGCTATATATATATAGCCAACAGCAGCATTGCATAACATCAGAAATTATAAAGGCATAGTTTAATCCTAGCACAATGGCAATAGGTCCTAAGTGCCTTGTAAAATTCTCTTTTAAGAAACTAATCAAGCATACTGCAATATGTCATTCTTAGAGTTCATTAGTTTCTCTTACAACTCTAGACCCTGATAATGTTAGCCATGGGATGCGCATACCTACAGGGACAGGAAAACATGCAGGCGTTGGCTTTAAGGGCCTGAGGCTGAAACTCCTCAGTATCTGCACAGGAATTCAGATATATGCTGTGTGATAGCAAGGACACATATTTATAGTTCACCTCTTCTATCTCTGAACCTAAGGAATCCAGAGACAAGAGCTGCATATCATAAAGGATTATGCACTACAATTTCTTAAAGATGTGTTGCTGCCATTGTCAATTACCCTTAAAATAAATATTTTGTTTTCTTCTGCATTAATTTTTCCTCCCCAACAATTTATACACCTACTTTTCACCAACTGGGGAGTACATTTTAGACTCTCCCTAATTCACCTCTTACTTCAATACTCTTAAGTCTGTCCTAGATGCCTAGCAAACCTACTTCATTCAGAATAAATATTCTAGGAATGGGCATACATAAAAGGTTCCTAAGCTGTATTTTGTCAACCAACACTTTTCCACAACCCATGGGCTTCTTTATCAACTGCCTATGTGCAGGGTGGTTATGTCCTGTAAAAGTAATTTCAATAATTTTCGTATAAGAGTGTATTAGAGATAGATCTGGAGGATTACAATTCTTGCCCATGTGCCAGATGGAGGGTTTCCGCCATGGGCTTCACTGAGGATCACTGTGGGCTACATCTGGCACCTGGGCCAGGGTTTGGACACCCCTGGTTTAAAAATACTACACCTCATTTGGTACGTATAGGTCTTTTTGCTTTCTGTTTGCTTTCAGGATTCTTGAAAAAACTCCCTTTTTGGCACTTAATGTGTTTGCCACAAGATTGTTTCAGTGATGCCTTTTCTCCGTGCCATGTTCCTCCACCTCATCCTCTTGCTCTTCCTCATTAGCCTACCGTACCATTGAATCTGATTAGAAATGGTGACTCATATGTTTTTATCAATGACATAACAATATATTTGGACCTTGTAATATCATGGATCCTTGTAAACAAAAACAAAAAAAAAAACAGCCAGCCAGACTTAACTGCAATGCAGGCAAAATGAGACCAAGGACTGCGAGGACAAAGACAGAAATGGGTCTGTAAAAGCAGCAGTCAGCAGAATAAAGGGCACAGAGCAACATTCAAAACTGCCATTAGCAGGCAAGGTATGTTTTATAATGGTTTGTTGCATCCAATTCAGTACTCATTAAACAAATATTAAAATGAAATAATATTTACCACTGGTTTTACCACTGGTTCTCTTATTTAGAGAATACATATTCCTTCACTGTGTTATGCATGATATTTCTGTGCTATGTGTTGGTGCGTGCAGATATCCTGGTAATTTGTGCCCATGTATTCATTAATCTATGTTCCAAATTGGAAAAGATTGTGTCAGTTGTTAATCTCTCTTTCTAAACAGAACACTGTTCAAGACAATCTGGCTCTTTTAGAATACTTTGTATGCACCTTATTATATAGATTAATGGCGCAATCCAGAGTAACTATGTGGAGTCTTTGCTCCGGTGTAAGAATAATTTGCTCTGGATTGCAATATGAATTTCCCATAGGTTTTCACTAGGTAGTGCAGTAACTACGGGTACACGTAATGTCTCTTACGTGCTCCCGTAGTTACTCTGGATTGTAGGGATAGACTCTAAAAGTGTTAAATAGATAGGATTTAATTTTTCTCTAGCATCTGGTGTTAACAGTAACATAAATAAGCTCCTACTCTAAATAGCCTAAAATAAAATTTAATATATATATTTTATAGATTTTTCTCATTTTATATTCTGCTCATATCTGAGTTCTTGCTAAACTTTCTTGGATTCTTTTTTGATATTGACATAAGACGTGAGACGGGAGACATTATTGTTTATTCGGGGTGTTTGTATGTTTTCAATTTTTTTTAAATATTGCATTGATTTATGTTTTTAATCCTTGCTGTTTTGTGTTTTATTGTTAGTCCCCTTGTTGCGTCTCCTTGTGCAGAAAGGGTGGGATATAAACAAACAAATAAATAAATAAATAGCACATAATTTACTTTATAATATGCCTACTAAAGCCATGCTAGGGAAGGATGAATCTGAAGCAGTTGGCAGCCAAACATTTTTGGCCATTACAGTCCTTCCTATAAAGTACTCTTCCTTGCTTTCCTATGCAGACAAGTGTCAAACGGAGAGATTGGAGGCAAAAAAGAGAGGAAGATAAAGCCGGGGACTCAAAGCAAGGGACACAAGGAATTGGAGGAGATGGAGAAAGCACAAAGAAAAAAATGAGAATGTAAAATGGGGCAGAGGACCCCTGGAGAAGTGGCAAGGTTAATTTCTGTTTAGTTATGGTATTATTTAATAGCTTGGTATTTGTCAGGAATTCCATATGCCTTTGGAACAGCAAAAGTTCCTGCATTCTTCTTTTACATGGCTTTTCTTTCTGTCCTTTACAAACAGCATGCGCGTCGCTGAATTAAAAGCCAGTTCTTAATCTTTTCAGTTAATGTCTCATCTAATCATCAGGGCAACTTAAGTGGCTTAAGGCAGCTTTTATAGCGGATCATATTACATATTCTTGCCTGTGAATGTATTTTGAGAAAAAGAAAGCTTCAATGCTACAAGTTCAATTAGATGAGTAACTCGTGTGCCTTGAGTCTGTTAACTTATTGGTACAGAACTTTAGTGCAGAATTTCTTATATCCCCTGAATTAAAACTGTTGAAGCTTAGAGAATTTGTATGTAGCAATTTAACTGCACCATTTGTTCAAGGTGTTCCTCTTAAATAAAATCAATGCTATTTTTGCATCTTTAATTGAAGTCTGTTTAGTTAAATACACAGACATTTTTCACCTTGAGCAGACACAGGAGCATAAGATGTCCCAGTTGCGGAGGAGACCATGGGTACCTGTTACAGTCCAGTGCTTTAATGAGTAATCCAGAAGTACAGAGCAC
Organism: Cryptoblepharus egeriae; assembly: GCA_030015325.1. Lineage (NCBI taxonomy): Eukaryota > Metazoa > Chordata > Lepidosauria > Squamata > Scincidae > Cryptoblepharus > Cryptoblepharus egeriae. The sequence goes on along the minus strand of JAREYC010000005.1, from coordinate 48,248,823 downwards.
GGCTATAAGACCTACTCCACATCTCTTTAGTTTGCTCTGTTGTTTGGCATTTAAGGCTGGCTTATTTCAACTTGATCTCTAAACACATCCATATTTTTTATATTATAGGCTGTAGAGCTTCCACTAATTTTGCTAAAATCATTTAAATATATTTCTCATGGTATCAGCCAAACTTAACTGTATTGTATTTAGCTCTTTATCATGTGCTGATTATGTTCCCAAACTTCTATCACAAGTAGGGAACCTTGTATATCCTTGCAGAGGCAGGACAGGAACAAGGGGGGAAAGTCCCAAAGGTACCACAGTGATTGAGGCACTGCAGACTACCAGCAATATTTGAGGGCACCACTGAAGCATCCACAAGAGTCCTGGAGAGAGAGTTACTTTGGGAGCCTCCACAAAGCTGCCCTGAGCTCCAACTGTCGAACAGAACTTGCATGAGTGAGCCCCTTTTGGCAATCAGAGCTCAGGGCAGCTAGATGGGGCTGCAAGCATCCAAGACCCAATGGACATTTCAGCAGCTCCCCAGATACACTCAAATATTGTTGGTACCACATGGTACTATGATTGCTGCAGCATGGTTAGGAAGCCTACTACTGAACCTCTCCTCGCAAAGGGGAAAGGCCCAGTTTACATGTCCAATTGTCGGTGTGACCCACAGTTTGAGAGCCACTCCTGAAATTTCAGAACAGATTACTATAAGTAATGCTTGTAAATAAATGCTTAGCTTCATTTTGGCAACGTAGAATATACTATACCTCAACATGCTTCTTATCACTCCATTTAGCCCATCAGATCTCATGTCCTTTAAGTAGAATGACTAGCAGGACTTACCATTTTTGTCATTTGTAAAACAATAACTTGTACCATATTAGTCATTTAGATATTCCAAGAAGCTGCACCAGCACTGATAAAAACGTGGTTTAAAAAAAGCATTGATAGTTCTGCCTTTTGTCTTCACACTTTAATGACCTTTATTAAAGTGTAATCAAAACTACATTGGAAATTGTCATTAATGTGCAAGAGAGAAAAGTGTTTAATTCCACTACCCATCTGAAAATGTTTCAGTAGAATTTAATGGAATCCTGAATATTGATTACTGCAAACAAACAACCAGCACTGTGGGCAATAAAATAGGCCCCAATTATCTTAATTGTGTATTTGGCAAAGATCTACTCAAACTTATGGGGGGAAGGGTAGTAGTGGAAATATTACAAATTGAGTATTGACCAATTACAAATTGGTCTCTGCCTTTAAAAAGATAATTTTTGTCATATTTACTAACAGTTACGTTTAAGCTATGTGGATGGTGTGTGTGTGTGTGTGTGTGTGTGTGTGTGTGTGTGTGTGTGTGTGTGTGTAATTCTATGGAGACAGTCTACAGCTATGTTATTCAGAATTTGACCTATGAACATGTTCCCAGGGAATGTGCTGGAGTTACTGTGCTCAAGTCATGAGTTGCCGACCCTCTGACTTCATGAGTTGAAGACCCCCTGAGTCAACTCACAGTAAAATGAAGCCATTGAAATTTGGCCTGAGCGACTTATAAAGTTATCTTAGTCTTACAGCCCAATGAGAACTCTGAGGGCTCTATGCAGAGCGGAAATGGTGGCCAGGAATTGCAAGCATGCCATTAAAGTACACCTGGGGGTCCCACTACCAGGCCACCACTGGAGATAGCATAGCACTGAGAGGCGCCATGCAAGTGCTGGATAAGCATCTGATAAGCTTTTTGTTGACAACTGACAAGACACACTGTAGTGCCAATGAGAGATTCACATTCCTCAATGGTGTTACTAATAAAAGATCTTCTCCCACAGTCCCTTTACACACCTCAGGTCAATTAACTGCACACCATTGTGCCATGGTACAGTGATTCAAAACTACTGATATAGAAGAAAAATTATACAAGTCAATTCTGCTTTTCTGCTCAATCACATAATCCCTGAACTGGGTAGCCCTGACCTTCAAGAAGTAGCACATCACCATCTATTTGTTTTTAAAAGCCCATAGATAAAAGAAGAAAATAAATTCATAGTGAAAACAGACATCAAGTACTAGGTCATTCCCCAAATGGAATACAGCCAGATTTTATCCCTAGGTGAACAGCTAAAAGTGACCTTCTTCTAGTTGTACATGACAATTTTCGACATCTAAAAATCATAGAATGTGCATTTGTCTGGGAAAGTCACAGTATAAAATCCCTCTTTCTCTTACCCACCACAGGCAGCCGGTAGGATGCAAAGACATAGGAGCCTTAACCTCCCAATTGTCCATGTTACCAGTATTAACAAAAAAATCTCTAGCAAAGCTTCAGTATCTGCCACACCTCTTACCCTACAATCCAGAGTAACTACAGGAGCACATAAGAGACATTACGTGCACCGGTAGTTACTGCACCTCCTAGTGAAAACCTATGGGAAATTCATATTGCAATCCAGAGTAAATTGTGCTTACACCAGAGCAAGGACTCCCCGCAGTTACTCTGGATTGTACCCTATATCTTTATTGCCACTTTGCCTAAGCAAAATTTCCAAGCTTTCTGACAGGCGGCCACAGTCTATCTGACACTGTGTGAGAAAAAAATTTGATTTCTATTTCAAATTTGAATACATTTATTTAATTTACATAAATGAATATATTAGAGACAGAACTAATGAATGAATGAATTCAAATCAGTTCATAAACACTTTCTAACACAGAGGGGATGATCTTCTAATTTGTTATTCAGCATTTTCCTACAAAGAGAAAGGAGGTACATGCCGCATTTCTAGTCCTCAGAATACCCAAGAGTGAGGGGAGCAGAGCTCCTCTCTACTATAAAGGATTATAGGAGTTAATGTGCAGGCTCCATGGTGGAGTTTTGCCAAGGGCCGCAGGGAGGCTCACCCAAGACTGCAACTGGCCCCCAGTCTGGGTTTGGACATCCTTGCCAAAAGCTATGATTGTTTAATAGAATGTCTCCTTTATCCATTCTAGAGAGAGAATGAATACAGAAGCTGCAATTCAGAGTTTGTTCAAGTGGCTGCTCTCACCATACCTTCCTGTTACGCAGCACTCACCTTTGATTTAGCACAGCAAAAAACATGTGCTTATCCATGGTCTGGATACACAAATGCTCCTGTAGCTCTTAAAAAGAGGGAAATTTCCCAAAAAGGCAAGAAGCAGTATTGCAAGACTTTCTCTTTCCTTGCAGCAATGCTTTGCCATTTCAAGAGCCTTCTTTTATGTCATTTAAACCATTTATTAAATAAGTTCACATCTCTAGCTCAAATACTAGAGCACTAATTGCTTTTTATTCACAAAGAACAAAAGAATATACAACTCCAGGTAACAAGGCTCCCATTTACTTCTCATGCATTATAATACCAGTGCTTCCTAAACTCCTAAAGGGGAGTTTAGCTCTGTAAGTTGTTGCAGCGAAGGGTATAAGGCAGCAGTGCAATTCCTAGGATTGGCCCTACCCCATCCGCCAGTGTTGGGATAGGGCATCCTATTTCCTTGTAGCCAGTGCTGCAGTCTTAAAGGGTCCAAGGGGTCTGGGAAGCCCTCCACAGGGCTCCCTATGCTTGCAAACGGGTAAAAAAAAGACTTTTTTTGTTTTGTCACAAAAGTGTCCATGTAGATCTCAACAGGGAATGGCTTCAAAAGTATTGTCAATACAGGCCCACAGGAAAATCAATTGCAGAAGGTGAACTGGCAAATAGGATTTCTCTGTTCACAACTAGCTATATGCTCCATTCATAAAGTCCACTACTAATGAGCTTCTATTGGTTTCCTTTTAGATCTTCAGTTGCTATTTCTAACTGTCATGCACATTCATTCATCCAACTTCTCTTCTCACAATGAGGCATAAAGAGCTTGCAAAGTAATAATCACAATACAAACCAATACAGAACAAAATGCTATAACACAATAAAATGAGAAGCAGCAAAAAAGCATCAGCATAAATATAACAAACCGAGTTGCTGTATAATTTCCCACATTTAATAAGTAGAGAATTTACTATTACTGTGATATACCACTGACAGAATGGCAATCAGATAAAAAAGCTGGGTCAACATAAATGCACAGGTGCAGATTTTTTTTTACCCACAAGGGGGTCAAAGCTCCTACCCCACTGCACTTCTGCAGAAGTGCTCAATTATATGCCAGGACAGTGACTCACCTGAGACATCTGCAGCGAAGGAATAAATTTTTAACTTTGTGCAACGAAGCATTAATTGTTTTAGTCCAATTCGCTGCACCAGATGCACCATTACATTCAAGTTTAAGCAAAATAAACCAAATACTTTTCTGTTAATTCATAGACAGTCTGGAATAATTCTGATGCATGGAAAAAACTGCACTTTCAAGTAAATCAATATTTCTTCCTCTACCCTTCCCCCAGCCTCAATATATATTTGCTTTGTTAGATGCTGAATGTTAGGAGGATAGGACAAACCTGACCCCACTAAAATATGGAAAATAAAGCAAGATCAAAAAGAAATGAACAAACTTGAACAGAGTAGAAAAGAAAAAAAGCAATAGGTGCCATGGCTGTATAACTACATACTTGATTTCATGCACCCATAATTCTCTCTGGCAGCAACATGATTAATTCAAAGAATTATTGATTTTTTTCCCTTGCTCAATCCTGCTGACCTGCTTTTGTTGACAGGTCTGTATGGATCACACTCCTCTGTCAGCTGAAATTCTGGCATCATGTTGGTCTCTGTGGCCTGCGGTAAACATTTCTACTGGTTCAACATTAATAGCATTTGAGTGCCTGATAAAAACATACTCCTTGGCTTCAAATAGGGTAGAAATGAGGCAAAGATATACTTCAAAAATACACCACCAAAACTTGCAATAAATATAATTTTATGTGTTTCTGTTATAATGCTGTAATAAAGGCACACCACTAACACTATAAAGTAACTTTGGTATATCCTATCCATAAATTTCTACTCCAACAAATACATTTTTTGTAGAACTATTTTTAAAATAGAACAAAAAACTAAGTTCATTATGAATAATTCTATCATGCCATGTCAGATTTATTTCTTTATTTATTGCACTATGGCAAACCTTGATCTATACTATCAAAAATTTTTAAAAAACTGAAATTCCTATTCTTTAAATAATTTTTGAACCATACTGAGTTTGTTTTTAAAGAGACCTAATGAAATGAAAATAATAAAAGTCTCAAGAAGACATTCTTTCTTGACAAATTTGGCTTTCACACTATATTTTTAATTAGATGAGCATTTAAACAAGCAGCTGAATTTTGGTTGCTTTTTTCAGTCTCTGAAATGCTGGTACTCTAATCCATATCAATTTCCCATGCACTCCCCAATGAACATCAACGACAAAGTGTATGGGTGAAACTGGCACCAAAAATAGGTAGTTAGGAGGAGAGAAAAGGGCAATGCAGCAAAGAATCACTGGCATCACTAACTGTAATGCATGTGGCTAATAATTATCAAGAGAGAAGCACCTAATTTCCTCTTCCCCAGGCTGAGTTATCTCCTCTCCTCCCTCGACTCCATGCTGTGACTTGTGACAAAACAATGTGCGCTTATCTCCATCACCCTACAGAAGCAGTTGGAACACACGTCCATCTGAATCCAGGAAGGATTTTAGGAAGCCTGATCCAGGTCAATGAGCCCCTGTTCCTTAAACCGGCCAGCCACAGAGGGGGGCTAGATTCTCCCATTGCTGACCCCAGGATGCACACTGAATGCCCTACTCGAGTCTTCATGGTTCACATGAACCATTTATGAGAATTTTCAAAAGCAGCTGAATTTGGGATGCTTTTCCAGTCTCTGAAATGCTGGTATTTTATCCACGTCAACAGGGCAAATGTCTCTAATAATGCTGTTCTATTTCAACTCATTAAACTTTTCAATCAACTCCACAGGACAATACTATTCAAAATTCAAAAGTCAACTCCTTTTTATATCAAAATAAAAACCCAGGTTAGCCATCATTCACAGTGAAAGTTTTTACTCTGACACACTTTAAAACCCAAAGCTAAACTACGCACACAGACAAAAGCTTTCTCGCATAATGGCTTTTGAGCAGTAAAGCATGCTTTCATTAAAATGAATGAGATAAAGCATCAGTTCTATCCCCCATACCAAGTCTGTCAGCACTTCTGAAGCATCTTCTTAAGGTCTGAGTTGGAACCCAAGGAATCATCCAAAATGCAGAATATTGTATTTTGTTAACTGTCCAACATGTGATCATGATCAAGGGAAATTACTGGCCTGAGTCATCATGCGAAGAATAATATACTACTCATCTTTAAAGAATTCCATAAAAGTGCGCACACATAAACTCATGCCTGCCACCAGTCATAGAGCTTCTGTGGCAAACCCAGTATGCTATCAAACTGTGTTTTATGAGCATGGTCACTGACTGATCACTATCAAGGTTTTGTTTTAGTACATCTCAAGACATTGGTGACACTGGATATGGAAATGAGCACAAATTCATGACAATCCAATATATAGTATCTTGGATATAAAAAATGCCATTTTGGAGAAACCTGATGGGCCTGGTGGGAGTCCCCCTTACCATGCAGATCTAAATATACAACACAGTTGCTTTTCTCTTCACTTAACCCCTTGCGTCTCCTTTGTTTTTTTCCATACATTTCCCCACTTAATTTCTACATTCATCCTTTTCAGTCATTGCTTTCACCCTCCCCAACTCACCCCAGGGAGTGATAACCACTTAAAAGAATATGGGTTGTTTGTTAATTATTCATTCCATAATGAGAAAGGAATCAATGAACACATTTTCCTTACATTTTTTTGTTGATCCCCCATCTGTGCATTACAAGCAGTCTTGCTAGGAGAGAACAAGAGTGAAATACAGAACCAAGGATCTGTGATTAGTGGCTGACAGCAGAGGAGAAACAGCAGCAGTGAACAAGAAGCCATCAAACTACCTTAGTTGGTTCCTGCAGGAAACAAGCACCATAACTGCTTCCAAAAACTAATAAATCACATTGCTCAAAAAGCTTCTCTTTGGAACAACATGGTTGAATCCTTTCTTTTTCTTCCTGAATAAAGTTTTGTATGAAATGTACATGGCAAAGAAAGGTGTCCCTTTTCTTTTCTGTGCCTTCTGTCATGAGCATGCATTCCTCACTTGAGAAAATTCCTTATCCGAATTCAGCTCTCTGCATACTCTTGACAGCCCAATCATTTCACACCCACATCCCCCCCAATGGTGCAACATTGGCAAAAAAGCAGGTGTAAGATTTGAATTGGAACTACAAAGCATGGGGGTAGAGATAACCACTTCTCACTACACTGTTTTCCTAACTGAAACTGCCTACCAAGCTCTCCTTGCTCTTTCATTGGTTATTTGAAGCAGCACCTGTATCATGAATAATAAAAGTTTGGGGGAGTAACGTCCAGTGGGTGATTAGCAAGGAGAAAAGATTTTAACACTTCCAATGGCCAGCACAACACAGTCCTAATCCACATCAGGTGCTCTAGAGGAAGTTTTTTTTAATTTGGGGGTGGAGAGAGAGAGAGAGACTTACCAGACCTACAGTAATTAGATCTCTTAGGGTGCAACCTAGAATGTTCATTATGGCCAGTTTAAGTCCCTTGAGGGGGGGTCATAAACATGTCATAAAGCATGTCTGCAACATCCAAAGAGAAGAGGAGGCTGGTATAGGGAGTTGCTTCAGTTTTCCTGCAGCACCATGGACCCCAGAAGATGATAAGTTGTGCTGGCCAATCTTGGCCAATGCAAGGGTCTGGAGAGCAGGGAAGGAGACCTTTCAGAGTGGGGAGAGGGTGCATGGCAGGCAAGGCTGTGGGCAGATATCCAGGGAGTGTGAGGCAGGCCTGGGACCTGGCACTTGTGCTGGATCCAAGCCTCCTTCTTGGGCAGCCTATTGCAATCCACAGCTGCTCAGATCTCTGACATGAAAATAGGTGGCACCGATCCAAGTAGACCCACTGGGGCTGCTTCTGCATTAGACAGCCTTCCTGTTCAAACGCAAATTTGGAGTGCATTCTCAATGACATATTCTGCTTCAAAGCATTGCTTGACCATCAACGTGATTGTGAAAAATTATATTGATGAAGCTAAACATATACACACATACAGACACATAAACCTCTGAATTAGTTACAGGCTTTATTTAAAACAAAGCCAATATAAGCAACAAAAATGAATTTAATTAGAATGTCTGAATAAGAATACTCTCTAAAACCAAGGCCAACACACATCTTCTATTAAACAACTTCATCTGCTGCATTAGTTTACCTTTGGCATGATAACACAGGCCAGCCTCACAGATACAGGACCCACTGGAACATGATCCCACAACACTGACAATCCCAACCAATGGGCAGAGGTTTAAGCATTTCTCATTCAACAGATACCATACTGAGAAGCAAACTGATAAGTATACAATTATTTGACAAACTAGTGGAGCAGAAATATAAAACCAATACATTCTTACCTCTAAATTTATTAAAAACTGAAATGTAAATTAGTTCTCTGGCCCCCAACACAGTGTCACAGAGATGATGTGGCCCTCCTGCCAAAAACTTTTGAGACCCCTGCTCTCGAGGGTAGAGCCATCATATCCCCAAACAGAACATCTAAAGGTCACCAGTTCATGAACACCAAAAGCTGTGCAACAAGACCTTGAAGCTGTTGAGCTGAGCGAGAGATCAGGAGCCAACCTCCATTTGCGTCTCAGCACTGAAGTAAGAACACAGACAGGAAGATGACCAAGATAAAAAGGATCCAGCTAGCCTATTGCATATTCTAGAAAGATAGAACATTTTTATTTATTGTAAAACCATCCCAAAGGTTAGAGAAGTCAGCCCATGTGAACTGCCAAAGGGGAAGTCCAGTGGCCAGAAAGGCACTATATAAATACCTACTACTACTACCACTACCACCACCACTACTATTCCTGTCTATTTGATTCCGCTCCCCCAACTAAGGAGGTTGACATCCAACCTATGACATCAATCCAGCAAACTTAAAAACTCTCCGAAGAAAGGAAATCAATGTAGTTTCCTTCCAGTTGCATCCAACCCATGGGACTCAGGACAGAGCATCATATTCACTAAGCAGCAAGTGAAAATAGCTGGAAATTCTTTCAGGCAGGGTGACTTGACTAGGGAAAACATCTAGCTAGAATTCATCTGGTTTTCTTGTTCATTTTGGTCTATTCTGCAAAGCATTCTGCCAACCAACACAAACGTCTGGAAGAAGGCAACCAAACCAAGAAGCGTAGCATTGCATTCCCCATCAATTGGGCATAACCAGTAACTGAAACTTTTGCATGCCTTTCTATTCTACTTTTGCCTCCAATGTTTTTCAACACCCTGCTATCAATTTTGAGCCACCTTAAAACATATTTTATTTTACCCCTGGTGGGCCTGAGCCCTGGGTAAAGTTCAGTGGATTGTCATGTTCTTTTGTTACGCAGTTAGGGAAAGGGATATTTTGATAGGAACCCATAAATATTCTCACAGGGGAAGGTTCTGCCCAGATAGTCTGATCTTATATCAGTTCTACCAAGGCTTTTCATCATTCATCCTCTTATCCAACAAAAGGAAAGGGAGGAATGTGCTAATTACTACTTCCCTGGGTCAGCCTCTATTCTTTTGGGAGTCACCTCTTGACAACCTGCACCATCTTTCTAACCATGCAGACAAGAATATTCCACACATCTTCCAGTTGTTTTGGAATCAGGTCTCATAAATGGCTTACAAAATAACTACTGTACATGTATAAAGCATAGTAAATCACTACTTCGTAAACCGTCATGAGTATCCATCCCAAAACCATTGCAACTGAACTTTTAAGTAACTTCACATAACAGCAGGAAAATCTAGTAACAAATCAGTCCTTCCAACAATGTGTTGTCATACCTTACAAAAGAAAAAAGCAGGACAACATTTTACAATCTTTAATTCAAAGAAAGTATCAAGTATTGATGGAAAGAAATCTTGGCATTGATTAAGAAAGTGACTCATGAAAGCCTACCTGAGACGAGTGAGACTGTGTCTTTCTCCCAAGAGACAACAGTGATGTATGCCTCCACTGAGGAGGGGATAATGCACTTGAAGACCGCTACATTGCCTCTCATGGCTTTCTGGTCCTCCACACGGACTGTATATGGTTCCCGTAAAACTAAACATAGGAAAATACTACAAGTCACACAAAGGTAACATCTGTCAGGCACATAGATTTACTGTATGAATTTTCTGCATTCTTTCACTACAGGCAAATTGTTCATTATCTTCAGTTGAAGTGAGGAAAAAATACGGTTAGATATCCTAGTCCATTTATGTTCAAAAACCCTACAGACAAATTCAGCCAAATTTAACCCACAACATAATCAAATTTTGCTACATTTCTCTTGAAATGGACCTTGCAGAATTGTATTTACTCAAAATGAAGAGAATTTGACAGGTTATTTAAAATGCAGAGCATTCTATGTGAACAGCAAAGAACAAATTGCAAAAAAGCCATTTTAATACATGTGTGCAAAAAATACATGTGCGCATACACACACTACATGTCATAGCTATCACTGAAACAAAAACCAATAGATTCCACATATTTTATTTATATATGGGCACTCACTCCCCACCTTAGACATTAAATATCTTACAATATCAATAATTCCTCCAGAAAATTATGTTGCTTATCTATTCCAAATCTTATTTCATGCTAAATGGAAAGTATTTAAACTTTCCAACTATTCTATTCTGAAATCAAAACAAAATTAACACAAAGGTAACATTAATGCATGTACAAGATGTTTAGAACAAAAGAGTTATTAAAAATAGTTCAGTGGTAGCAGCAATACTACTACTAAGAACATTTCAGGTGAGATGTAGGAAAGAATAAGAATGATATACAGATTCGTATGCCATGCTGACTGCCTTATGTATCACAAACCACAGAACCTTTATCCAATCCCTCATCATAGATGTATCCTCAGAAGCCTTTGTCACAAGGACACAGGTGAAGTAGAATTTTTTTTAAAGCAAACTCATGCTTCCCCTACCCATTCCACATACTATTGATCAGTCTCTGATCACTTTGGTCAGTTTAATTAAGGACTACAAGACTCTAAATCAGGTATATAAAACTCATTTCATACAAATGGTCAAAGTTACCATAAATGGTGTCTGCTAAGAGCCAGAAGTGTCATCATTAAGCAAATGATGGCCAAAAATTATGCACATTGTCCTCTCATAAAAACTCATTAGCTGCAAATGACAGGGAAAAAATGTGCAAATCTTGTTTATATTTTCAGTGTAGTAGGGAGCCGGGGATTTATCATGTAGGGAGTTATCATGCTGTAGGAGCCAAATTATAATGAGATGGGGAAGATAAATTGCTTCTAGCGGTCTCCTTTTCACATCCTCCTTTCTAGCCAGGCAGTCCAACACTGAGCTATCTGTGGTTCCATGATTATCATGGCAGCAAAATGGCTGCCACAGTATACTGAGAGCCAGCAGACTGCCATGGTGACAGCCCAATACTTATTGGAGAAAGGTTTGCTTCCCCCAGATAAGCAGAGTAGCCCCATTTTTTAACCAGCTCTCAAGCTGGTGCTGAATAGGAGCCCTTTGCAGTGAAAAGAGTAAGAGTGAAAAGGCAGAGTTCCACTGGTCCCCCCTCATTCCTTCTCCCCAGCTCTCCTCCTGCCTATCCCCTCTCCCTTGAATGGAACACCTCCCCCCACATCCCCTCAGCTCTCTACTATTGAGTAGTCCACATGGGCCTCCGCACAGCAGAGAACCAGTGCTTTCCTGGTGCTGGAACAGTGGTGGGGCTCAGAGGTATGTCCTAAAGTGTTTGCATCACCCAGTCACCACCACACCCCACACTGAGCCATTGGGCTCTAAACTACACACTACCAAACATACAACAGGTACTAAATTAGTATGAACAAAAATATAATTGACTACACTCACCGGCCTTAATGTGAACATCCTGACTTCTGATTTTCCCTGAAGGATTTTCAGCTGTGCAATAGTAAGTGTTATCATGGATTAAGTTATTAAAGCTTGAAGGGGGGAAAGGGAAAATTTGGAGAGTGCCATTAGGGTGGACGTGGCGGATCCCTGGAACATCGTAGATCTCCTCGCCCGTTGTTAGGTACCATCTGAGCGTCACAGGAGGGATCCCTGCTGCAGGACAGGGCACCAATGTCCCTGTGGTGCTGGCGAACACTACCTCTTGCAGAGATGCATTGACAAAATATAAGCTGGCATGTAGCTCTTCACTGGAAACTGCAAGAAATAGAAAGAAATAGAATTAGCAAAAGAATTTGCTCTTAATCCCTTTTTTAAAAGCGAATTAATATTTTATATTACAAAGCATTGTGTTTTGGACTAAAACCTTCAATTTAAAGTGTCCCTATAGAAACTATAGTGTCACTGTAGATTTTTATTTATTTATTTAATTTATATCCTGTCTTTCCTCCCTGCAAGAGAGAGCTCAAGGCGGCTAACATCAATCAGAAAAATAAAACACCATTAAAATAGATCATAAATACAGATTAAAACACAATTAAAATACAATTAGATTAAAAAACTGAGAACAATTAAAACAGACTAAAACACTTTTAAAAATAATAGAACAATAAAACTGCCCCCCCAACCTCTGGCCCATTTAAAAAGCTTTTTTAAAATAAAAGGTTTTAAGGCTCCACCTGTAGCTCTGTGTTGAGGGAGCTTTCCTCAGTACTAAGGGGAGGGAGTTCCAAAGCCGGGGTGCCACCACCGAGAAGGCCCTGTCTCTGGCCACCACACCTCTCACATCTCTTAGTGGTGGCACAGTCAGTAGGGCCCCCTCAGATGACCTTAGGTGATGGGCTGGATTGTACAGAAGAAGGTGGTCCCTCAGATACCCTGGACCCGAGTCGTTTAGGGCTTTAAAGGTCAGGACCAGCACTTTGAATTCAGCCCGGAAGTGAATAGGCAGCCAGTGTAGTCGCTGAAGCAGTGGCCCGACAGAGTCAAACCGACCAGCCCCAGCAACCACACGGGCTGCCGCATTCTGGACTAGTTGAAGCTTCCAGACCATCTAGTATGGAAGATGATTTACCTTGCTCGTGTGTCTTAGCAGAACACTTAGCAGAAGGTTCAATCCCAACCAACTTCCAGTGCAATCCTAACCCACATCCAGAGCACAATCCTAACCAATTTAGGCCAGCCTAACTCACCTGGTATTTCTTTCCATGGTTGTATGAGGAGGTCAGCATATGTCTGTGCAGTAGCCTAACCCCACCAGGATGGAAGTGCCTTACAGCACTTTTGTGACACTCCCAGGTCAGCACAGGACTTATGCCAGGGTTTAGGCCAGCCTAATTGGAGATTAGGATTGCTGCCTAAGTGTAATCACAACTTTTTTCAGTAACTATTGCTGCAATCCTAAAGACACTTTCCTGGGAGTAAGACCCATTGAATACAATGGGGCTTACTTCTGAGTAGACATGGTTAGGATTGTGCTCTATGTCCATTTTAGCAAAATCCCCCCCCCCCAAAATGATTGTGAACACTTTTCTTAGTGCCAGTTATTAAAAGGCTGCATTCTTCAATCATTCTGGACAAACAAAAATCTTTCACAAAACGGACACTGACATAACAAGAAGATTCAGCACTCTGGACAGGGGTGATTTGCATCTTCTGCAATTCCCTTACAGTCTCGGCACGTCTCATGTGAGAGTGGAAAGATAACACTGAAATATTTGGTTTATCAAGCTTGAATATACAGGGAGAGAGGGAACTGGACTATGTGCAGTGAAATCCCACCCAGGTTTCTATTTTTTTCTTTCTTCATCCTCTTCTCAGATGCTGTCTTACCCATCAATTCTCCATTTCTCCTTGCATGGCCAACGCCCAGGTCTACACAAGACCCACGCTGCAGAGATTTACATCTTCCCTTAAGCTGAAAAATCATGGCTTGCATGATGCCCCTTGGGAAATTGGGGCTTTGGCTCAAAAATGATAAATGAGGCAGTAATGTGGAGAAACAGGATGATCTCTACTTTCACAGCTAGCAGCAGCAAAAAAAGGGACATGTTGATTCAAAATAACCTTGAAGGTTTGCATCAGCTGCAAAAGAAATGTTACTTTGTGAGTCAAGGAGAACAGATGCAGCTATAATACATGAGAAGGAGACAATTTGAATTCAACTATTATAGGAGAATGTGCTGTGCTGAATATCAGCACCAGCAGCTCAGGTAGTAATAAAAATTGCCATGGCATGAAAGAAAACCATTAGTGATAAAAGCAAGGATTGTGCACAAGGCACCCCTCCAAATATACTGTGTTTTGTTTACAGGTAACCCCCCCAAAATTTCATATGTGTGTGTGCATGTGTGCATGCATAAATATATAAAATTGTATGTTGGCATCAAAATAATGCTATTTATTTCAGCCACTTATTCTAGCTCTGTCTCTGCTTCTCTGCCTTTATAACAGCTGCCTCATATGCAGAGATTTAGCAGATGGAGATGGGTGAACTCTCTGTTAGTCTCTATAAGACTGTTAAATGCATAGGAATAAGAGCAGATAAAAGATGGCAATCATAGCAAGAAGTAGACATGATACTGAGATGCTATAGTCTTTTGCTGGTAAAAACACAGTCACACAGTAGAGCAGTGTAGAGTGCATAATACAGTATTCATTAATAAGGAATAGTGGCTTCACTCTTAGGTAAAAAATTTGTTTTTACCAGATCAAATTAAATAGATTAGTTTTTTTTCTTTTTGGTAAAATGTCACTGGAAGTTGAAAAAATTATTAGGAAAAATATTCTTCACTTAGAAAAACATTTGTAGAGTGTTCAGCAGGAAATCTTAGCCTACAAATATATAAAACTGAAAAGTAACTGACTGACTCACCCACAGCCAGCCAAAACTGCTAGACATAGGAGCATGAAATTTGAGGAGGGTGTTCCTTCTGTGATGGAGGCTCCCACTAAGGACCAGTTTTGGGAAATTCCAACTGGAAGAGGGTGAAAAGGAGCACAACGTGTTTTCCTTTCTATACTTTACATTGAAGAATTGCTGATTAAGCAATGCCCTCTCCCACTTCCTAAACCTAGAAGCATGAAATTCAGGGAGGGTATTCCTTATGTGATGTGAGCACACACCAACAACCAATGTTTAGAAATTTAACCCTTACGGGTTACAGCACTTTTTGTCCTATACTTAACACTGAAGACTAATAAAACCCACTCCAAACCTGCACTATCCTGGTAGGGGTGCCCACCATTGGGGGGGATGGTGCACAGTGGGGTATTGTACTGGGCATGGTTGCACAAGGAGTTCACACACAGGGGTTGGGTGTGCGCAAAAAGGGGGTGCATGGTAGGTTTTCACTGGGTTTTTTGCATGGGGTCGGCAAGAGAGGGTTTTGCATGGGGGGGGGGGTGTGCTTTTGCACAGGTTGGGTGGTTTTGCAAGTGGGGTTAGGGAACCACCACTGCACGAGGGTGTTGCATGGGGTGGGTGTTGCATGGGGGTTTGGCTACAAATAGTCATGAAATTTGCTCCCACAACATAAGTACATTTCACTAGTTACATATATAAAGACAAAATATGTCATCATATTTGCATCAAAGAGGTGCCGATTTCCTCAGAAGATTCATTTAATAATTAAATATAAAAAACCATCATGACCTATTCATAATTAATAAGCATTCCACTTTGAAACTGCCTTTCTGTCCTAAGCATTAGAGCCAAACTATCATATTGGCACATAAGTCTGTGGACAGAATGTGGTCCTGGATTATAACAATTTTTCCAAAGTAGACAGAAAATATCTTACTGTTGTGCCTTTGATGAATCCAAACTGCAATCAAATATTTATTTAGGCATAAAAAGACAAGAATCAAAGGCAAGTTCAGGGTAAGCAGGGCAGAAAAAGCTTTTTTTTAAAAATGGTATGAATAAAATTGAAGTAGGGAACATGAATGATTTAATCCGTCAGCTCATAGTATTCCTTTATGGAATAAGAATGTATGCCATAGAAATATTCCAAATTGCTCTGCATTTCTCCATTTAAGGGCTTCTTAATTTAGTGGCAAGAACTGTGCACTATCCTCAAACAATATTTCACAACCAAAGGTGCTATCTTAATCTCCAGTTAGTCCAGCATAAGCCCTGTGCTGCTCTGGGGGTGTCACAATAGTGCCAATAAGACACTTCTGCCCCATTCCTTGGGTGGGGGGTGTTAGGCCAGTGCATAGGCATACACTGACCTCCCCACACCACCATGGGATGATACGCCAGGTGAGTTATGCTAGTTTAAACTGATTAGAATTGCATCCCAAAAGGCTTAACCCTTATCTTTTTATTATTATAACTATTATCCACATTTAACATTTCTCAAATAAAAATGGCAGGGATTATTTAGGGATGGTGAGACTGTCATATCCTGCACTCTGGAAGCCTTAAGACAAAATGTGTTGGAGATCAATATATACAAAAATTTGCTTTTTCTGAAACTATTTTAACTACCACAACCTACAGCAGTCTTTTCCTTGTCATAATTTTGCTAACACCTACACTTGCAGGACAAGGTTTATGACAATCCCTATGACTGAAATGAGACCAGTGACACCGCAAACAGCAACTTTTTGAAAAGCCTAATTGCGAACGTTCTCCCATGTGTGGTCCATGCACTAAGATCATAAAGCAATACTCTCCCTCTGCAAAACCATCTCTGTCCAAAAGCAGGCTGGGAGGCACAAGGATCAGAACCCTTGCAAGTGTGGAGTTCTCTTTAAGGAATTTAATGCAAAGACCGGAAGGGGACAGTGGCTTTTTCTTCATAAAAAAATAGCAAGATCTAGAAAATGGCAAAATCTTTGACATTCCAGACGGCACTTGAGCACAGGGTGACCAGATGCCAAACCCAAAATTCCTGAACCCCCAGACCAAAATTCCTACCCCCAGGCCAAAATTCCTAACTCCCCAAGCCAAAATTCCTACCTGCTTTAAAAAAAACTGCCAAAAATGTATTTTTTTGTTTTTATATTTTTGTTTTTTGGCCATAACCTTTGAAAGAAAGGAGATATCTCAAAACTGATTTTTGCATTGGATTCTGCTTTTCAATACGAATCCAATGACATATGACATGGGGGGGTTTACTGTGCACCATTGCAAAGTAAAAAAATGAAGACAAAATGCAGGACAATGAAGCCAAAATGTAGGACACCCAGACAGGAGGCTAAAAATCCCAACAAATCTGGGTTTTTCCAGTCATATGGTTACCATGACTTAAGCAACTGATTGAAGGCCCAACCTTACCCATTTTTCTAGCATGGGAAACTGCATTGCAGCCCCACGATAAAGGAACAAATGTTCCCACGCTTTGAGCCTTTGTGACTGCCTCCCTACATACAGGATGCAACACATGTCACAGTGGCACGGTTGCTCCAGCACTAGAAAACTACAGAATTGGGCCCTCAATTTTTTATCACAATTTTACTGAGAAGCAAGATTTCTCAGTATTCTCTGGCTGAGAAAAAAAAGCAGGCCTCCGTCAGTCTTGAAAGACTATGGTATCGTGCATGCGCTGCATGCGAAGCACGAAAGCCTGGGTTGGATTGTTATGGAGGATAGGCTGCATTGGTATCTGCATGTCTGTTAACATCAGGGTTGCCATTAGACCAGAAAACCCCGGAGAAATTAGGAAATTGGGCCCCCTCACTGGAAATCTGGAGAAGAGCCCAATTGTCTAGGAACCATTATGCCTCCCAGTGTGCACACCTTTCCTGCATGCCAGCTGGGCCCAGAAGGATGCCTCTGGAGCCCTTATCCCTCCAGAGATGCGCCAGCACCACTGCCAGCAAGGAGGGGAAGAGGAAGGAAGCGCAGGACCCATCGGGGTGTGGCCTCCCCCACACGCACCTCTCCAAGCATTGTGTGCTGAAGGAGGAAGGCTCCAGGGCCTGCTGACGCATCAGAGAACCGTCCCCTCAGCCACTGCCTCCTAGGACTCCCCAGAGGCTGCTGAGCACACGCAAAGAGGCCGGCCTGGGCAAAGAGGCCAGCCTCTGCCGCCGCTCCTCCTCAGACCTGGCCCTGGGCTGGCACAGGGCCAGGTGAGTCTGTCTCATGGGGGGAAGGTTCCACCAAGCCGTCCATCCAGCCTCCCACACAGCTTCCCCACCTACCTACGAGCATCCTCAAGACAAAAAATCCCCACTTCTGTAACTGCCCCTGTGCATCCCCTCCCCCCAAGAGAAACTCCCACTTACCTCCTAATGGTCCCAAATCCCCCAAAACAAACCTCCCACCACACTTCTCTCCATGAACCATCCCTCTCCCCCCAAGAGAAACCTCTCCACCAGGGTGACCGTATGACCAGAAAAACACAGATTTGTCTGGATTTTTAGCTTCCTGTCCAGGTGTCGTACATTTTGGCTTCATTATCCTACATTTGGCTTCGTTTTTGAACTTCGCAATGGTGTGCATTACAATATCATGTCATTTGTCACTGGATTCATACTTAAGAGCAGAATCTAATGCAAAAATCAGTTTTGAGATATCTCCTTCCTTTCAAAGGTTATGGCCAAAAATAAAAAATATAAAACAAAAAATACATTTGGGGGCAATTTTTTTTAAGTGGGTAGGATTTTTGGCCGGGGGGGGGGGGTAGCTATTTTGGCCTAGTGGTAGGAATTTTGGCCTTGGTGTTCAGGAATTTTGGGTTTTGCATCTGGTCACCCTGCTCCCCACTTACCTCCTAACTTCCCCAAAACAAACCCCTCACCACACTTCCCTCCATGCACCATCCCCATGTATATATACACATACACACATAGGCAAGGGGTTGGATTAGATGACCTACTGGGGTTCCCTTCCTACTCTGTGACTCTATGACTGGTGCAAAAGTCTGCATCTGGTCCTTTGATTGCAAACATAATTGCTAAAGTCTGTCTGGTCCTTTGCAGAAAGCTTTCCTGCTACATGCAGGGGTTTGGACTAGATGAACTACTGGGGTCCCTTCCTACTCTGTGACTGTCATTGTTGCAAAAGTCTGTGTGTGTATGATTGCAAAGATTGCTGCAAAACCCTTAGTGTCTGGTCATTAAAAGAAATATCTGCCTTTATTTTCCAGAACACAAAACACAAGTGCCAATTCTTCCCCAAATTGGCTAGCCGTTTCAAGTCATTCAAACCTGGACGGAGCCCACACAAAGCTGAATACCTTATTTGGCAAAGTCATGGCCAACTGGACTGGGAGGGGAGTGAGTAGAGTTCCATCAATCTTCAATTTAAAAAGGATATAGTGTTGAAATTAAGTACTGGAAAGCAATAGGAGTGTTTTTAGTTTAGCTTTATTTTAACATGTCCTACATTTGTCCAACTTTTTGGGGGGGTGTCCTACTATTTTTTAACTGGGTAAGAATTTTGGCTTGGAGGACAAGAATTTTGGTGAATTGGGGGGATTTTGGGTTCTAGTCACCCTGGTCTAATCATCTAGTCACCATGGTTAACAATAATGAAAGCTATTCAGAGACCCAGGGAAAGATATTCACCACATGCACGTCAGGAGAGAATCACCCACATAATAAGCAATCATTTTAAAGTTATATTCATTACTTTGAAAAAAAAAAACTTGAAGCCAAAATATATTAGTTTTCTTATTAAATAAAGTGGTAGAACAGATTTTTAAGGCCACAGAAGAAAGGGAAAAATGGTTAGAAAATAAAATACTAAAGGCTAATAGCTTCCAAGACATTTGGCTGAGACACTCAAGTATAAGCCATCAGGATGATTCAATATTCCCCATCAACAACCCTTAAATAATTGTAAAATAGGACTTCTTTCAAGCCAGGGAACTTATTTTGAACACACTGGCATCTAGCCCTGGAGCATTTGTAATAATGATTAAACAGGCTTGGCTTGGAAGGCTAGACTGTGTGCATTTCTGTTCTCATCGCTGCTTCGTCATAACCAGCCCCTGCCCCTCCTCCATCTGGGATTAGGCAAAAGGTTTTCTAAGGTAGCAGAGAGCATATTTCCAACAAGGCGGCTTGAAGTCTCACATTCATTGATTAGCGGCCATTTTTAGTTATTGTGAATTAGTAGGGGTTAAGAAACTGCCAGCGCTTAAGTTCAGTTTTTCCAAAACCAAGACAAAACATACAAGCCAGAAACACATGGAAACACAAGTTATCTAACTCTGAGGAGAATGCTCCTGAATCACGCTCAAATACTCCCGAATCACACCCCTGCATGTCTACTTTGAAGTAAGCCCCATTACAGTCAATTGAGCTTCCTCCTAGGAAAGTGTGGATAGGATTGTAGCCCCACAGAAATAACTGCTCAGGAACAGAGAGGATGCACTTGAAGGACAAACATTTTGGACCAAGAAATAAAAAGAAAACAAAGTCCTTAAGGTACATATGGGGAAACAAATTCAAGCCAGCTTCCCCCCATATAAGATTCCATCTTCTTCACCAGATTCCTCCCCATTCAAGTGGCAGGAGTGTAGGGGGGAACCAGAGCTCCAGGGGGGCACAGGCCTGACTGCAAGGGGAGACAGGGACAAGACAGGGGGCGGCATATGGCCCACGGGCCAGAGTTTGGAGACCCCTGGTCTATACAACGGGAAGGGAAACCTCTTTCAAATCCTCTTAAGAACAAAATTGCACCTACTAAGTAAAATTTGAATTAATATTCCTAGGATCCAATACTTCATTAGCAGTGAGATCAATTCTCTCCTTTCCACTATTCCTCAAGAATAAAACAAAAACATAAAAAATTAGGAGGAATAACAGTCTACTGACAAGATTTGTTATGTGAAATACAGATTTTTTAAAAATCACTTCATAATTACAATCATAAAAAAGCAGGCCTCCGTCAGTCTTGGAAGACTATGGTATCGTGCTTGGCGCTGCATACACTGCATGTGAAGCACGAAAGCCTGGGTTAGATTGTTATGGAGTTTAGGCTGTTACCCAAGCAGCAAATCCCCCTCTCCACGCCACTGAATTAATTCACTGGAAAGGCAGAGCCAATACGATTGGATCCAGCTGGCGTCACAGAGCTGGGCTAAGGACAGGAGCTCACCCTGTCTTGTGGGGCCAACCCGGGTCTTGAACCCTGGCCTGCTGGTTAACAGGCACAGTGTCTTAGCCACTTGCGCCACCCACAGCCCTTAATTATAGATGTCCCGAAAAAAAGAGATTCCTTTTTGCTAAATGCTTTTTCCCCACCCAGTCCACACCCATTTCAGCCACTTTTCACATGAACACATACGGGGCAAATCTTCACCACTTTTTAAATGGCAACTACTCCTTTAAAGGAGATTGATCATATCAAGTGTGCAGTATTATCATCCTCTCTCCCTGCAGAGTACAATGAATAGAGTTTCAGATGGCCTTGTTTGAAGTAGGTGCAGCAGCTACAGTATTTGTAAGGAAACCACTCACAGCACATTTGTTAGACTTAGGGCGCAAACCAGAGCAAGTTCAACCTGCTCTGCCCTAACTGCTCTCTCCTAACTATTCTGTATCCAGAGCAGAAAGTTATGCTGCATCCAGAGAGTCAGGAAGCCTGGGCTGCCCTAACTGCTCCAGAGCATGCTAAGTCAGTGACAGCTAGGGAGGACTTGCTCCTGAGTAGACCCCACTCAGATCACTCTGAAGAAGGAACAGCTGTGGTGCCTACTTTATAAGGAAGCCCAGCAGTTCCTGACAACCAGTTACAGCTGCAGTTCTTCTAGTGCAAGATGGATGCTTGGAGTGGCCTGCTGTATCCTGAGGTTAGTGGGCTGCTGTAGTTGTGCCATATCCTGAGGTTGAGAGGCAGGGATTGCAGCTAGGCTGGCCAAGAACTCAGATTTTTGGTCAACACTGCCATTCTTACTCGGGCCTTATCATGGCTCCTATGGGTCTACTCATTACTATACCTGCTCCTGAGGTGGTATAACTCTGACGGCTGGAAGAGGGCATTTCTGCCTTGGAAAAAGGCTCTGGATACAGAGTAACTGCTCTGCCCTAGGCAATGCTAAACATGCCCTCAACATGCCTCTCCTGAGCTGCTTAGGCTGCCCCAGTTAGGGCAGAGCAAGTCCACCTCTCTTAGGGCACCCTATGTTGCCTTGCTCTGTCCTAAGCCTCTTCCAGAGTAACTGGGCTGGAGCATCTTGCAGTTGCTCCACCCTAGTGATAGATAGGGCACCCTAAGGCCTCTTATGTGCAAGGAATAGTTGCTCTGGATTGGGCTGACAGGCTGCAATCCTAAAGACACTTTCCTGGAAGTAAGACCCATTGAACACAATGGGGCTTACTTTTGAGTAGACATGGTTAGGATTTTGCTCTTATTTTAATTATTTTGAATTATACCCTGTTTCTAGTGCCAGCAAAAAGCAGCTCACAACAATAAAAAAAAAATGCTGACAACCATTACTCCTTAAAATTTAAAGCAGGAATTTCAGAAAAATCAGAATTTTATTTTTTATGAACTGTAACATTCTTTCTCTCTTGCCAAGTCATTTACCAAGAAATTAGCAAGAACATAACTGCACAGCAAAATATTGTGTGTGTCCCAAGAAGTGGTTTTTTTATAAATCTTCAAGTAATTCTTGAAATATACCTTTCACAATGAAAAAAGAACCCCATTAAATTCTGCTCAGTTTTTCTCTACTTCATTTGGTGTTAATTTTAAATTAGTAGCTACAGATGTAATTATTCTTATTAATATTACAAACAATCCATATGACGACGGGTACTGTATAGATAAACCAGGGCTACTATCTATAGTTACCATTTATTTGCTACTCCATTCAACTAAATGCAAATTATTCATCATCAGAAACAGTCTCAGTTATCAGGATGTTAAAAGCAGCGAGCCATGGATTTAATGGGAGTGAAATGTTCTCATTTGAGGTCAGAACTGGTCATAATAAATCAGTTCATTTATCTGCTGCAGTATTGAGTATAACCGTAACAGAGTTCAAAATGGGAAATAACATGGAACTATGAATGAGGGTTGCATAATTTTAAAGAGAAAACAGCATGGAACAGATGGTGTAAGATATAAAATGGAAGGGGGTTGAGAATAAATGCAGACCTAAAGTAATTGCAAACCTACTATGATTACTTGAGCACTGTTGCTACAGAAGGACACCTGCGTCACTATTTCAGTAAAAAGAAAGGGCATGCTAGCCTGTATTACACTTTGCCCTGGTGTCTCAGAAGCGTGGAATTGATGGACAAAGTATTTGTTTCAGCCAAATCTCTGAGAAGAAGCAAGTTCCATTAAATCAATTGCTGTGGGATAACGTCATGCCTCTTATTTTGTACTGAAGCAATGTGTTTAGAAGGAGTTCTTGTGAGTCTGCCCATGTGAACAGTCCAGTATCTCTTCACAAAAAAATTTCAGAGGGGAACAAGAATGGGCTTATGTATAAAGATGTATTGCCAGGGACTTCACCTGGTGCAGGAGGCCAGTGCATCATCCCCATGCAGTGGGAGGGGCAACAACCTGGATGATGGGCATGGTTATGTGCCATTGCTCCACCTCCGTTTGTTTTATGGCCACACGTTTTGATAGAATAAAGATATTTCAAAGTGGTTTGTTTCACTGCATTCCGCTGCAAATTACGCATCCAACAGTATATAACATGATGGGATTATTTTAAAAAAACCATGATTTTTAGCCATTTTGGTCAGCAGTGGTGTCACCCCCGCCAAGGGTGCCACATTTCTAACAACTTATTGCAGTGGTTCGCAAACCATCTAGCTTGGGGCCCACTTTGTAGAAGAACAACCTGTCCAGGATCCACTAAAAGTGATGTCATGGCTGGAAGTGACATCATCAAGCAAACTAAAACAAGTGAATAATTGTTAATACATTAAAATTAATCAAGAAAATAACCTCAGACCCACCCACACCAAAAAAATTTCAGTAATATTTTCAACACCCAGTTCAATTTTTAAGTTCCTATATTTAAACGGGTTCAGAATGAGATTAAATTAGTTTTAAACCTGCAAGTTTTTCTTATTTTTAGCCACCATGACCATATGTCATAATCAGAGGAGAAGGTTCCCCCAATGTGACACCCAAGAAAAGTGTAGGACATAACAAAATAAAAGCTCAAAAGACTTGTGTAAATTGCTTCCATGTGCTTAAAGACTATATTTCTGAATACTACATTTAAAATTATTACATATAATTTAATATATAGAGAGCACAATCCTAACCATGGTTACACAAAAAGTTAGCCCCAGTGTGTTCAGAGCGTCTTACTTCCAGGAAAGCGTCTTTAGAATTGGAGCCAGAATTTATTAATCCCAATTAGGCATCAGGCAGATAATTTAGACACTATGGCTGCAATCCAAATAAGGCTTGAGTAGAAGAAGAGAAATTTAGACTTTACCAACGCTTTACAAATAAAATTTTAAAAAATAACAAAATCCCTTTACCTGCTGAGCCAGTTTCAGTGTGGGGGGGGAGGTCTGCTTTCTGGATCACTTTAAAGCTCCATGTGCCTGGGATCAGGACCATTCTGGAAGACTTACACCTTCCACACCAGCCAAAGCACATCTGATTACTCGCAAGTAAACTATGCAAAGGGGAGCTTTACGGGGGGGAACTTCCTCCTGGGGGGATTTGGGGGGCTGCGTTCCTTGGATCCGGTGTACCTGACTTCATCTCAGCCTGCCCTTTCCGGCAGACTAAGGTGTGTTCGCCTACTTGTGAGTGAAGCCACGATATGTAAATATTAGAGCTTTTTGTACTTTTATGGCTGTAACATTGGCTAGGAAGATGCTATCTCAAAATGGATTGTTACGTTGGACTCTGCGTTTCAAGACAAATCCAACAACATATGGCATAATGAGGTAGTGTGTACCATCGCAAACTTGTTTTGGGGAGCCAAGCCCCCCACTGCACGTCACCCCCCAGCGCATCACCCAGTGCGGGCCACGCCCTCTGCACCACCCTAGTGATGCCAGTGCATATTGCTTTTTTGGTTCCTTATACCAATGTATGCCAAAGATACTTTCACCTTAAAAAGTAAAAACACAGGTAAAGTGCACCTATGATAAATGTACAAGATTTCCTCCACAGGTTGCAGTGCCACTAGTGACCAACTCTAAAGGTGATGCTAACACTTGTTACAAGGCCAAAGATCCAGTGCTGTGCAAAGACATATCCGTGGACACATGGCCAGCATTGACTAAATGCAGGGTGACCATCTGTTTGGCTTTCCCCAGAGCCCTCCGGGAAAACACTATGTCTTCCCCTCTGGGATTCGGGCCCGGCCTGGGAAGCCATTTTTACACTTGCACGCCATTGTGTGCCACTCTGGGAATCCCCCAGAGAATCAACTAGTGAGGCAGGACCAGGAAGAAGGTTCTCGAACTGTCAATCTGCAAACATTCAAGTTGATAAACACAGCATCTATGACTACTGAGCCACCGCAGCACCTATAATACAAAGTTGCAAACCTGACTATCCTCACATCATTATTAGTAATAATAATAATATTAATATTCCCACATTATTATGCCATTTACTGAACAGCATGACCCAAAGCATGACTAACTGAAATAAGCTCAACAACAAGCTCCAATAAGCTCAACAGAGATTTACTGAGTGCATCTTTTGTGCAATCTAACCCAGTGATTCTCAAACCTTTTAGAGGCTTCAAAAGCTGCTGCCCAATTTATAAATGCCAATGGATGTCACCATAAAGGTGATTGTCCCTCCCCCAATAGCAGCTTATTTAACCCTTCATGCACCTAACCTAATATGCCCTGCCAGTTTTTGCAAACCTCCAAAAATTGGGTCATAACCCACTGGTATTAAGAGTAAAACTGCTCTTAACCATTGTTTAAGCAAATGTTTCTCTCTCCAGAGATATAACAACACTAAACATGAGAGAAAATTCACATTTTCCCATCTCACAAAAATGCATAAAGGAGGTGTTTTTTCTTATGGCTATTGTTGTGTCCTTTATTCATTTTTAAGAGCCCTTTAGGGACAGGAAATCATGCCTTGATTTATTTTATTATATAAACAGCTTTGTGACCTTCTATGATGGCAAAGTAGTATATACAGGTCAGACCTCATTATGTGTGGGATTTGGTTTCAGTGTCACTTATTTTTAATTTTAAAATTAAAACTGTTCCAAACTAGGAAAGATGATGTCCAGCATTTAAATAAACATCCCTTTAACTGTTTTTAAGCAAGAAAAATACGTACGTGGGAGGAAAAGCTTCCTTTACTTCATCTGGCAAGTCTGTGACGTTTCAAATCATGACGAATCCCCCCTCTCTCTTTGCCCTCCTTTGCCAAAGCTGCACAGCACCTCACAGTGCAACCACTGTGGTTCCTGCTGCTCATTCTCTCCCTCTTACTCACACATACACACAAGGCTGTGCACCTGAATTTTGTTGTCTACTTGTATACAATGACAAAATATTATTATTAAGTATTTCATAGTCGCCAGGAGTTTGACTGGAATTGGCTCTATTGGACTTCAGTTAAAAACACTCGCTTAAAAACAAAGTAATGTTTATTTAGCAGCTCAACCATTCCCAGTAAATCAAACACGTTTAAAAAAATCTGTGAATTAACAAGATTGGGCCTGTATTCTTAATAAGAAGTACAGTATAGGTCACTGACATAACACATGCTTCTCATGCAGAAGATTCCATGTACTGTACAATCCCTGGCATCCTGAGAAGGTCTCTGTTTAAATCCTGGAAAGCTGCAGTCCGTGTGCAGTAATTAATACGGATGGACCAAAAGTATATGGCAGCATCCTCTGTTCCCAGAATGACCTATGCATGCAGCACTTCTGCAAATGAAAGCGTTCATAAAACAAGGACAACTAAGAGATACAGATCTGCACAAATTCTTATTTACAAAGAAAACACACAATAGAACTCAAATCCACTTCAAAAGGAAATTGTTAGTAGTATGACTATTAAGCATTGTCCTAATAGTACAAGTTCTCAAAGAAATTACTCAAAAATGTTACACAAATAAAAACATCTCCATTCACAGGCCTTCAAGAACTTTACCCAGCGACATACACACACTATGTACACTATACACAGAGAAAGATCATATCAGGACCAGTTTAGGACAGTGGTTCCCAAATTATGAGTTCTGATTTTTGGTGGGTTGCATAACATAATGGAAAGATCAGATAACAAATGGTCTCAAGTTATTAAAAAAATCAGACAGAAGCTAGTTACACTGTAAAGAGCTCAACTCCTGCAGTTTGCAAGACAGCTGCTCACTGTAAAGAGCTGAGCTCCTACAGTTTACACACATGTTTAAATATTGGGAGATAAATGTTTGAGTACATTTTCTTGTTATTATTACTTGTAAATAAATAAAATATTATTTCATTCTCAATCTATTTTTATTTAAAGCCTATTAAACCTAGTAGACAAATAGAGTGTTGTTTTAAAAAGTTGGTGCTAAAAAATTTGGGAACCAATAGTTTAGGCTGTTTTTCCTGGGCCATATATAGGTAATCCACTCTTACTGGAAACCACTATACTAGCATAAAAGAATATCTGAATAGAGTATCCAGGCAGTACTGAACTGTTCATTAGATTTATTCCCTCTAAGGCAGGCTTGTCCAACACGCGAGCCCACAAGCCGCATGTGACCCAGTTCGGCCATGAATACGGCCCAGTAAACAGTGGGCTCTGTGTTGAACAGCCGCATCCGCACTGTCATCTTTAAATGGTGCATGTACAGCTCTGGTCTTTCCAGAGCACTTTGAGGCGGGCCAGGAACTCCTCCCCTGCAGGGCTCTGGAGCATCCTGGGGAACTGGGGATCTCCCTGCCACTGGAGGGGACCTGCCCTTAGGTTGCCCTCCTAGCCACACTTTCTAGGGAGTAAAGCCCACATTTAACCTTCTTAGAGTCGGCTCTGGAGCAGTCTGGGGATCTGGAGCGCATTGGTGGCACAGAAACGATGTCAAACATATCACTAACTTCGACTACAAGTAAGTTTAATATGTTAACTAAGGCTGCAATCCTAAAGACACTTTCCTGGGAGTAAGACACATTGAACATAATAGGGCTTACTTTTGAGTAGACATGGTTAGGATTGTGCCCTATGTTTTCTGTGGTTTTTTGGATGATCAGCTATTGTTAGTGTTTCTGTGCGGTCCAAACCAACTTGTCTTCTTCCAATGCGGCCCAGGGAAGCTAACAGGTTGGATATCCCTGCTCTAAGGCTTTAATTCAGCCCGGACTGAATGTACATTTTATGTAGAAGTACAGTTCTGAAACCCTTAGGTTTCTTGTGAGAAAGGTAGTATTTATTACTTCTTTTTGCCTTCACTGACTAGGCACTACAATCATGAACACAGCTTCTAGTACTAGCAATTATAATTTCCAGACCATAATTTCCATAATAGTACAATCTTAAGTACAATTTCTCAAATGTAAGGGCCACTTTAGAAAGATACCAGTAAGTCGGTAAGGATCATTACTTAACATCATACAGTCCAAAAAGGTCTGTTTTAGTTTTTTTAAGACACTTGGAAAACCAGTCTCAATTAGGGCCATTCAATAAACCATGGATGGTATTTTTCACCTCACAAAGGCCATCCTAATCATGTACAAATCTAACCAGATCTTCTACAAACATCACAAGGATCTATACAGATTCACCAAAAGCTATACATTTGTCTTATTTTCTTTTCAGGTTTGACTTTGAAAAAAAAATATTCTTGCAATATCAAGAAGTCAGTAAGCCAGTTACCCTTAAATCGAACAAACTGCAACTAAAAAATTTCTCTGCAGCATATTCATTGGTATCCTACTTCTATCCTCAGTTATCACATATCCTTCTGCACTGCATCTGTAAGATATTAAAGATATTTTATGCCAACTTTAGAATCAAAATTCAAGTTACTGATCTAATAATCTGGCAGAGAATTAACATTTTGGCTGAAATCCTAAGCTCCACTTAGACCAACCTAAGCCCTGGCATAAGTCCTGTGCTGAGCTGGGTATGTCAAAAAAGTGCTATAAGGCATTTCTGCCCCACTCCTGGGGTAGTTGGGCCAATGCACAAGATTACACTGACCTCACAGCATCACAGAAAGATAAGCCAGGTGAGTTAGGCTGGCCTAAATTTCTTAGGATTGCATCTTATGTGAACTTAATGTAGCATACCTTTTTCATGTACAGCTGTTGCAAAAGAAAATTCTAGCTATTCAGCACTGCAGCAACAGTACTAACAATTCCCATTACAAAGACTCACTAATAAGATAAAAGTATAATTCAGAATGCAAAGGCTTTTTTCAGATTTTAGATTATGAAATACAAACTACCTAATGAAATGTGCGTATAAAGATTGTTATGATAGGGTATCTGAGTCAAGATCTGAAAATAGATACAACTGACAAAGAATTCTCACCAATTCACAATTCTATAACTACAGAATTACTATCCATGTCATGCACATTTAGTATTTGCCAAACTATTAGTATTTTATAGCTAAACAATATAAAATTATAACGTGTCAAAACTGAAGAAAACCAAAATTGTTCCTTTCCCAAATTGTTATTTCAAATTCAACTAGACATTCAACTTTTCATTCCAACAAAACATTCTTTTAAAGCAATCTCATAATCAAATCCTCTAAAGAGCATAATTAAGCATGTAATTGTTTTTGACTACAAAAAAGCAAGTTTAAAAAAAACTATTTGAAATATTGTGCATTTTAACTCATCTCCATTTTTACAGGACAGAACTTACCATTAAATCAAAAGGAAGCTTCCTCACTTATTATTTTATAAAAGCCAAAAGTCCCTAGGTCAAACCATAAAAGGAAGTGAATTGAGTAGCATTTTTGAAAGCATAATAACCATTCTTGCCCTATCTTTTCTTCTCAGTAACACAGACAGCGTGCACTTTCCAATAATGAATAGCAAATATCCTAGATGCAAGTCTCTAATCAGCAAGAAAGATATCATTTATTTCTGATCTACACGCCCTCTTTAATTTTGCAGCAGATAATGGTTTGAATGAAAGGAAAGGGGAAAATGCAAGACAGATGTGGGCTGCAATACAGAGTATTTTGTGATTATAAGGGGGGATGGGAAAGGTTGAGGGTGGGAAAGTAATAACACAGTCCTTTACATAATCATTGTTAGGGAGAAGAAACAGACATACAGCAAATGGAGGAATTTCAGATAAATAACATTGCAACTTACAATCATAACATGCATATATAGGATGCCCAAAAATACTGTACAAGAAGTACTCTTTTTAAGTTTAATTTACAAACTACAAATATAAAGAAAGCCAACTTTCTCCACTGTTTGATATGCAGCATCTTGTTGCATGGGGTGTGTGTGTGTGTGTGTGTGTGCGCATGTGCGTGTGCCTGCCTATCTGTCTATGTACAAAGAGAGAGAGAAAGAGAGAGAGAGAAACATATACCACTTTTTTTTGTAATTATTTTACATGCAGTCAGAAATGATATGCAGGGTATCTCAAAATGTACACACATTTAACGAGCTGTAATTCAGGCATACAGGCATTCCCCCTGCAGATTGACAGCCCAGTCCTGAGCAGCCTTTAGTGTGCGGCTTCTGTGACATCAAAAATGGCTGCTGCTGCATCCAGTACTCCCTGAGCAGCCGCCACTGCCTCTTTCTTGCAAAGCAGTAAAGGGGAGTAAAGGAGGACTACTTAAATCTGCACCTGCTATGCAAAAAAACCCTGTGCTGGGCCATGAGGCGCAACATGGGGCACAGAATCTGAAAGAACCAAACTCAGCCAAGTCCCTCAGCCTCTCCTTTAGCTCACCTCTTTCCCACCCTCCTTGTTGCTCTGAATTCAATTGCACACTGTGTTGACATACTGGCATGTGTGACAGAGGGTCCTGTCCCAATTTTGTGCAAGAGAATTATGGCAACCCTATATGAGACCTTGGCGTTTACTCAAGTGTCTACCATGTAATTAATTCAGTAGGTCAAGCAACTGCTTCTGCATACATTTGTAAATATATATATTTCAGAATATATCTGTGAATTATATCTGTGTATATATTGTGGATTATACAGCATAATAAATTTGACACTGGGAAGAGTGTACACATTCTTGAGATGCTCTGTAAGTTACATGTATATAATACATGTTCAGACATACACAGAAACATACCATATCATCATCATATTGCAGTAGCAGGATTATGAATGTAAAAAAATAAACTGGAAATTACTGGAAAAATTGAAAGATGCTAAATTGGATGAAGAGCAGAACATTTTAAGGCCTGAGTAGACCCTTTCAGGCTTGTAGCCACACTGTGGGGAAGGGGATAATATCCCTTCCTTGCAATTGCACAGCAGCAGTCCTAAAACCTGTGCACGATGCAGTTCAGGTATTCAAGGCAAATTAGGATTGTGCACCAATTAGACTACAGTTAGACTATTTGTCTAATATCAAGTTTTCCACTGCAACTAAGATGGGACTTTTTTTCCTTGCAGAACAATGAAATGTAACTGACATTATAAATTATACTGGAAAATTTTCTTACTCCAGTATAACAATACTGGACAACCAGATAAAGATTTTTCTATCATTCTTCATGAACTTAGAATGTTCCTACAATTAACAGGAAAAACATTAAGCCTCTATGGCAGAAATCCTGATCACACATTCCTAGGAATAACTACTATTGAACACAATGAGACAGACATCTGAATAGACATGCTTAGGATTGAACTGTATGTTTGCTAAAGTGCATCCTACCAATGGGCATGGAACACACCATCTTACAATTAGAATACAGTATATTCTCATTTTTTCATTCACACTAAGCAACAATACAAATAAAAAGCATCCAGTTTGGCAGAATAATTTAATCTTCTTACTTTTAGAAGCCTCTAATTAAATACTAGTGTGATGTCATGTAAATTTTGAAGTTTGATTTAAGATATAAATACTGATAAGATCTTTGAATGAAATCAAAGCAATCATTATGTGTAATCAACACACACACCAGATAAGTTAGGAAGATTCTCCATTTTCTATCAGTATTTCATCATTGACTTTATATTTATGATTACTATTTAAAGCAATGCTAATTGTCTTTTTAGAAGAGGCAGGTGAGGCTGATTGTTGATCCAAAAAAGTGAATTCTGAAAGAAGAAAATCTAGCCATTTTACAACAATTATAATATTCATCTATTCAATTTCCCTTTCCCTTAAAATGAAAGGCTAGACAAACCTTTCACCATTTCTCTGATGTAAACATGTTACTCTGTATTTGAATGTGTGCGAAAACCAAGACAAGCACAACTGATGTCATTCCCACAGATCTGGAGAATGGGCACTGCATCACATAAAATTTGGAGGCAGGTCTCAAATGCTCCTTTCTAACAGCCAGCTCCAGCACCATATATCCTTCCACCCCAGTGCCAGCACCATGAAGCATAGGCTTCAAGAATGCTGATCAATGCCAGAACAGTCATGATTCTGGTAGCACAATAAAAGACTAACAAATTTATTTCAGCATAAGCTGAAAGTGAACAAGAGTCTGCAAATGCATATAGTGACATTCGTGTAAGGTTACCAAAATTCTCATTCACAAAATTGGGACAGAACCTTCTGTCTCATCTGCCAGTATGTTAACACAATCTCCCAAAATCGGGATTGTCCCTGTTTTTCGGGACATGTGGCAACCCTGCATTATTGGGCAAAATTTCAGTTCAGAGGCAATTCAGAAGTGATTATCACTTGGGGAAAGAGAAGGGCTGTGTCAACAACCTAAAACAGAAACAAATCTGACCTTTTTACTTTTCTAAGGCAAGCTTAACTGCCTGCCACATTGCCATGGTAAGCAGGCTGTCTTTAAGCCATTAATTGCTCCTTAAGGGAAGCTTATCTTTCAATTTAAAGAGCTAACCTCATTTGCTTTGAGACAAAATTGCATATAAACAGGTCACACCTGTCTAGCAACATCTCCGCAAAAGTTCTTACTTTGAATATTCAGTCAACAGATATATACAATTCAGAATAATAGTGTTCTCTGGTATCATTCTTAATTGTTTTGGAAGCCTAGAAACAGAAGAAATATGTGCATGGTGTGCATATGCAACTTAAAATATACACCACTATGGATATTGTCAAGTGGCTAAGTCTCAGTATGAAGTCAGACCAAATAAGCAAAGAGAAAAGGCAGCAAACTGGTCTAGTGATAATTTACAAGTTTCAATATTTACAAGTTGAACACTGAGTCTGCTACCGTCTACTCTCTCAGGGTCTTGGTATAAATTAAAATTCACTGAAGGCTTTGTTCAAATTATGTGCATTAACCACAATTACAATGATTCAGTAAACATTTTTGCATTCGCAGAGTGCAAGGGAACAATTTCTATCAAAAGAGGTAACCCATAATCTCTACGATGAGAGTAGGTCCCTCTTAAGATTCACGTCTGCAGAGTCTTGTGCTTGCAGAAGAAGGCACAATTCAGGTGGGCCATCTGCTCCTAGTCAAAGCATTGTACGGATATTTACTTCTGCACTTACATGCAAACGACTATCCACTTCTGAGCACAGATGTTAAAAACTATCTGCCTGAATAGTGTGTTTCATCTTCCAGTTTCCGTGCATGGAAGTTGCATCTACTGGCATGCAAATATCCGACATGGGGGTTAAATCCTTTATCTGTAGCTATAGCAATTATACCTAATTCCACCTGTATTACAAGTGGACAAAACTCCTCATACCTCTCAGCATAAACCTTACTTGCCTCAGTAGCCATTGGGTGGGATGCTGTGCCCATATGACATTATGGCCCATTCACAGCACCTAATCACAGCACTAGCATTCAAAGCCCATAGGATTGGGCTTCTAGGGAAACACTAAAAAGTTATGGGAGATAAACAGGTGGGAGCAGTTTGGATGAGCACTGTGACTTCTGCTTTGAATCTGATTAATCAGACAGGTCAAATCATTTAAATAAAAGTGGAAGCCAGAGTTTAATACTGCTTTTCTAAATTCTCCTTTATCTCCTGCCTTTCTCCTCCTTTCTGTGTGAAATATTTCAAGTGCCTTCACTTACTAAGGGCTTTGAAGTCACCTTGTTTAAAAGAATCCTGTAGAACTGCACAGATAGAAATGAACTTTAAAGGTCAGGCAGTTTGTTGGGGAGGGACTGTAGGGAGGCGGGGGGGGATAAACAAAACACAAGCAAAACTCATTTTAGGCTGCCTGAAGAAAACAGGGAAACATTTTCATACCTCGTAAAGTGCACAATTTTTTGTTTACATACATAAAGCAATATGCATATGAAAACTGGTGCCTAAGAGTAGTACAGTCCGTATTTTCTTACCATTAAACAAATAGGAAGCTCCACTGATTCACAAGAATTTAGTATCTAGCTAGCGGTGACCTCTATTAGACTTGTGGCAGATACTATCCCTGTTTTGACAGATTCTATCCCTGTTTTGACAAGTTCATGCCACAAACTGGTTCTGAGTAGCACATCAGAAAGCCATTCAGACCTGGACAAAGACGGAGATACAATTGTAAAATTGTATCTTTTCTTTTCTTTCATGAAGAGAAATTCAGTTATTCTGAAGGTTAGCTAGAGAAGAGAAAATTGAGATTTGAAAATTTTAAAGATTTAGAAATAAAATTGTTCACCTTGATCCCAAAGGTTGGGACAAAAAGAATGGGACAAAAAGAATTACTGGTAATTAAAAAATTTAATTTTTTAAAGATTAATTTTTAAAAGAACTACCCAACGTATTTAGTTTTACATTTAATGTCACCCTTTTTCCAAGGAACTCAGGGTGGCATACATAGTTAATTCCTTCCTTGCATCCTCATAATAACCATGCAATATTGACTGGCTTATGGTCACGGCTGTGCAGATTTGAACACAGATCTTCCAGAGTCAACACCATAACTATTGCCCTTTCCTGACTTATATAATATAGAAGATTTTAGATACCAGAACATATTTCAAGGAGGCTTTGGAATGTTTCCAGGAGGAAAGCTTTCAAGGAAAGATGGGACAAGTGACTCTCAAGAACACTTAAAATATAATGTCCTTCTTCAGGGCAAGGGGTTGGACTCACTGACCTACAGGAGTATCTTCCAACTCTCATTCTGTGAAAGATTAAAACCTTTTCCATTTTGCCTCTCCCTTGTCAAACACCATATTGGCCTCCTCTTAAATGTCATTGGCCAATTGTGGAGAAAAGTAATTAGTTGCACTCCACTTCCTGCTAATTATTGAGTGTATAATCTGCCAAATGATGTACAAGCTCTTGTTGACTGTGGCCTACTGCCTCCCTTTGCTATCACAGACATACACACAGGCAGGCAGCGAATGGCTTCCCAGTGACAGCTGGCAAACCAGCCTTTGGGAATAAAACATTTTAGCACTTCATAAATTTCTAACAAGGTTTCAAATTGATGCAGTTTTCCTCCTCTCAGCTCCGCCAGGCTAGCAAAAGGGGCAAAAAAACGCTAATTAAATCTAGAGCACACACACACAGAAAGTATGACTGGTCAGATTGTTCGTTATTTTTAATAAGTAACAATTAGATCACTGGCTGTGGGTGGCGCAAGTGGCTAAGACACTGTGCCTGTTAACCAGCAGGCCAGGGTTCGAGACCCAGGTCGGCCCCACAAGACAGGGTGAGCTCCTGTCCCAGCTCTGTGACGCAGCTGGATCCAATCGTATTGGCTCTGCCTTTCCATTGGACTAATTCAGTGGGTGGAGAGGGGGGATTTGCTGCTTGGGGAACAGCCGATCCTCCATAACAATCTAACCCAGGCTTTCGTGCTTCGCATGCAGTGTATGCAGCGCCGAGCACGATTCCATAGTCAAGACTGACGGAGGCCTGCTTTTTAATTAGATCACAACTCCAGGAAATTGGGGGGGGGGGGAAGGAAAGTTCCCTTTAGGAATGTGGAAACCCCAAAATAGGCAGTTCTTCTATCATAACACTTTAACAAATGCAACATTCAAAAGACAGTTGAATAGTGTTCTTAAAACTTAATAGATGGTGAAGTATGCTACATTATGGCCCAATACCATCAAAGACTAGTGTTATTAGAAGGTGCTTTCTGCCAGAACCGTATCTCACAAGGCAACCTCAACACACTTTGCAAGCAGCAGACGCTGCCTGTGCAGCAACAGGACAGGTGTGCGTTGATGCACCGAAGAACCCCACTGGAGTAGGTCAGCTCAAAGCAGGGTGGAATAGCAGAGAATAGGATGGAACAGAAAATAGTGCAAGGATGATTAGCAGCACCTGCTGAATCCAAACACGCTTTCCAGGCCTGTATATAACCATAATTTATATACCGGTATATAAAACCTAAGGGTCACTGACTGACTTGCTCAGCCAACACAGCTAGACCTAGAAGTGTGAAATTTGGGGAACATATTCCTTTTGTGATGTAGATACACACTAAGAATCAATTTTGAGAAATTCTGAGAATCTATTTTGAGTAATTGAGAAGGTGGTGAAACAACCATTTCCAACCCTATACTTTACATTGAAGAATCGCTGACTCAATGCCAAGCCCAAACCCACTGACCTAGAAGATTGTTGCAAATTGACTCTCATTAATTCCTTCAGGAATGGGA
The DNA here is from genome assembly GCA_030015325.1 of Cryptoblepharus egeriae. Lineage (NCBI taxonomy): Eukaryota > Metazoa > Chordata > Lepidosauria > Squamata > Scincidae > Cryptoblepharus > Cryptoblepharus egeriae. Next base: position 48,212,206 of record JAREYC010000005.1, on the reverse strand, counting down.
CTAGATTAAAGCTACAGTGGCCATGCATGTTATCTTTCATATACACATGCCATATAGTCTGAATTACCATTTTAAAGGCAAATCTTCATGGGCGTAGGGTTGCCATAATTCTTTCAAAAAACTGGGACAAAAGTATCAGCTACTGAACAGTATAGATTATTGACAAATTAATGTCAAATTTAAATGACAAATTAAATCCTGCTGAAGAGGGAGGGGACACTTTGCGTTAACAGGACTCGGACAGTCTCCCAGGAGGGTGGGCAGCCAAGAGGCTCCACTGTACAGGGAGGAAGGGAAGGAGGGAGTGCCTGCCTTCCATGAAGGAGGGCGGGGGGCACAGTCTCTTCACAACTTCAGTCAGAAGTAGCCTGTATAGGGAAGGGTTTTGGCCTTTGAAACAGCTGAGAGAGGTTGAAAGAACAGAACACGTGCTGAATGATTGACTTCTGGGTATAACTGAAAGATATTGAAAAGAGTAGATCATCAGAAAATGAACTGTCAGAAAGCAGGGGATACCTGTATTTAAAAATAGATAATTAATGCCAAATACAGTAATTGGGTGAACCAAGATATTATCAAACTTCTATCCAATTCAACCAGATAGCAGTGACAAATTACAGTGACCTACTTCTGGCCCAGCTTCCCTCTCTTTTAATTAAACTATATACCTAAAGGACGTGAGGCTGACCCTTTGGTATGCAGTGCCTGCTGTTCTGAAACCAGTGTCAAGTCTGGAATATCAAAAGGGTAAACCAAGAGCACTGCAGCTTCTCATGCTGGAACTCTTCTGTAGTACAAGGCAACCTTCTCAGGTTCTGTACGCTCACCAAGAACTTGTGCAGCATTCAAGCCCTCGGTTCACTAAAAAAAGAGTCCAATTTTAGTTGTATACTACAAAGCAATACCCACATTGCAGATAATAGGCCTGGGAAAATCTATATATATATAAAATTGAAGAGTCATTGACTGACTGACTCCCTGCCCCCCTCCCTCACCATCAGCCAGCCAAAACCGATGGACCTAGAAGCATTAGAATTGGGGAGGTTATTCCTTCCATGACATAGGCACCCACTAAGTACCAATTTTTACAAATTCTAACCAGAAGTGGGTGAAAAGGGGTGCAACGTGTTTTTGTCCCTATATTTAACACTGAAGAATCACAAACTTTGCAATGCTCAGCCCAAAACCCCAGACCTAGAAGCATGAAATTTGTAGAGCATAATGTGAGCATCTATTAAGAATCAGAGGGTTCACACCTTTAAGGGGGTGAAAGGGGTGCAGCATGTTTTTGTCCCTATATTTAACATTGCAGAATGACTGATCAATACCCAGCCCCAAACCCTGCATCTAGAAGCATGAAAATTAGAGCGTATGCCTTATGTGATGTAAGGATTATATAAGAACTGATTTGGTGCATGGTGCTGCCCAGTGGTGCCTGGTGCCCTGGAGGGATGCCAAGTGCTTGCTAAGGATGCCTGGGATGCGAGGTGTCCTGTGACTGGTAGGGATGCCTTGTGCCCAGCGGTGCCCTGTTTCTTTTGCCCAGTAGAGATATCTGGTGCCCAGTGATGCCCATTGACCACTGCATGCAGTGGTGCCTGTTAAGGTTGCCCGGTGCCTGCTGCCCACTGGTGCACAATGGTCCTCCCTAGTTGCTGGTGCCCATTGTCCAATGGTGCCCGGTAGGAATGTCTGGTGCCCGATGGTACCTGTCACTGCCCCAGGGTACACTCCGGTGCCCGATGTCTTCCAGTGGTGCCCACTGCTCTCCAGTGTCCACTGCCTGGTGCCCACCACTAACTGCCAATGCCTGGAGCATAGCAGTGTCCACCTGGGCCTAGCAGTGCCTCTGGTGCCTGCAGCAATATAAATTCTGCTTGTACTATGTACAAGCATCTGATTTTTGGTTGCTTCTACTACAGCAAATATTTTGTATTTTTTTCTCTCCTGAAACCCTCCAATTTTTTAAAAAAACATTTACGCGTGCTGTTATTTCTAACTTTAGAGATTTCTATTTCTGAAATAATTTTAACTCATTTAAAGGAGACAAAATTCAGAGTGAGCACAGACCATACTTTAACTTTGTCATCATTGGAGAAGGTCACAGTCAAATTACCTGTATGTCTAACTAAAGCTTTTGCTAATCTTCTAAAAACATGAGAATTTAATCCTCTGGCTTATTAAATCTAGAAGCACATATACTGGAGGTTTAACAAACCTGCATTACATAATCAAAACCATATGGTAAAAATAATACAGTAAATAAGGCACTACTTAAAATATGTGTTAGACATACGGTCTATTCAGCAGGCTCTTACTTATAGTCTGCTCCTATGAGCAGCTGCCAAGAAACAGAAACTTCAAGCATTAAGACCTGAGAGTCTATGATCAGTTGAAAAGTGGTATACAAATACTGTAGATAGATAAATATAAGAGAAAACCTCAACTCAATTTGCATTCAGTTTGGAGGGTACAAGCATTACTTTTCATCACTATACATTTTTGAAGACAAAGGGCAAACAAACCCAAATGAAAGATTTGTCCTATGCATAAAGGTTTGCAAAATAAAATCACTATTGTTTATGGTAAACCTGATCTGTGGAATGAAAGACTTGCTGAACAGCCGCCATGAAAGAGCATTTTACTGGAAGATTTCACTTTCTTAGGCCTCATCATGATGATCACTGGATGAGAAAGCTCATCACAACAGGGAGTATCTACCTTTTAGCTGCCCTGCAGCAACACAAACACACACAGATATGTTAAACTGTATCCAAAATACAGGGGTATGGCAATACTTTCAAGTGCTTGCAAAACTTGCAAATAAAAGGCAGCACAGAGGTAGCTTGGTTTAAAAGCATAATTCATTCTGGAAGCATGTTTGTAATCCAAAATGCTTGTATATCAAAGCAAATTTTCTCTTAAGAAATGATGGAAACTCGAGACGATTCATTCCACAACCCAAAAATATTCATATAAAAATGTATACATTATTGTAATATAATACAAAATACAAAATAAAAATATAAAGAAAAATAAAACAAAATTAACCTGCACTTACAGTGCAATCCTAACCATGTTAGGTACCCTAACACAAAAATGCATACCCACTTTTCTCTGTTCAGCCTAAAGGATATGAATATATAGCAAATAGTGATCCCAGAGCCTGTGCAGATAGAAAAAATTAGCTTCTATACCCATCACCAGACATTATAAGATGGGTGAATGTTTAGAATAAAATTCAGCACCCTGCATCATTATGCACTGATGAACTATTTATGTAATCAAAATGTCATACATGATATTGTGATGTAGATTGATTTTCTGCTCTATTTCCTAAGGTTAGGCACTCATTTGACATTCATTCTTAAAGTAAAAAAGGTGAGGCCTAGATCCAAATAACATTGAAAGCTTCTACAATGACATGAACAGGAATATTTTAGATTAGCAGAAATGCATTCAGAAGCACATAAGCAAATACACATACCAAACAGATTTATGTATCACTTGACACTTAAAAGAAGAAACACTGATAGAAGTGCTAAGTGATTTTCCGCACAAAGTTGAATGGGTACAGAAATATGAAAAAAGCACACTAAGGTGTCAATGTGAGTGAATTTCTAAGGTTTGCAAGGCATCACTTAACACCATAAGTCAAAACATTGATGGGGAATTAATAGAAATACACTGATTGTAATGACTTCTAAGGCTTGTATTATGCAAATAATATGCCACCTATTTCAAAGGGATATGCGCTACAAATATATAATGAGATATTACTTGCAGTTGGAAAAGTACTTATCTACCCATCCTCATTTCAAGTCTTAAAACTTTTTTGAAATTCACATATTTTTTTAATGGCATGAGCAAAGAGGAAAAGGGATTTCCCTTTTATGAGGCTTAGGGCGCAATCCAGAGTAACTACGGGGAGTCCTTGCTCCACTGCAAGAGCAAATTGCTCTGGATTGCAATATGAATTTCCCATAGGTTTTCACTAGGTGGTGCAGTAACTACGGGTACACGTAATATCTCTTATGTGCTCCCATAGTTACTCTGGATTGTAGGGTTAGAGAATTGAGATCCTATCTTTCTCATTGCTTCAATGGCAAGAAACCCCAACCACCCATAGTGGGTTACTGGCCAGACCTGTGAAACCTTCGGAACGAGCAATATTAATATTTAACCATTATCTAATATTACCTACAAAATCCACACTGTTGCTAATTAATATGGTGAAAAGTTAGGAAGAAGAAAATGTTCACAATTACCACAACTTGCAAATGAAATTGAAAAAAGGGACAAGAATGAATGTACACATAAGGAGGAAAGGCACATGCTGCAAGCTGGAGACACAGCTTCATGACAATGCAATAGAGCTTTTTTTAAATGCCTGTCTTTTTAATATGCCATTAAAAATGCCTATCTTATCTGTACACCATTTGTATGCCAAGGGGAATTTCCATAAATCCTGTATCCTGGCGGATAAATCCTGTATACATAAATCCTGTATACATAAATCCTGTATCCTGTATTCCTCAGCATCCCAATGTCTTATAAGGCATTAAAAACCTCACTTCTGGTTTCATAGATAAACCAGAAGTTACTTTTTAAAAATTGTGGGCTCAGAAGATATCTGGGGGCTAGGGATTTGTCAATTCTGCATATTGCCATAGTCGCAGTTTCACGTACCCATGGGAGGTTCAAGAACCCACCCCAATACAGAGGCATGTCTCTATATTAGATTGAAATAGAGATACCACCACTTCAAGGTCACCCATGAAACTTAATGACTGAGTGGGGGTGTTACAACAGATTCCCTGGTCAAAGACAAACAATCTGTTGGGCACATCATATTGTACAATGACAATATATTTATTATTAATAATGTACTGTTTCACCGTCACCAGGTGTTTGACTGGAATTGGCTCTATTGTGATTCGGTTCCTATCTAAGGAACTAGGAATCACAAAGGTCAATACCACATATTTGTCTCAATATGTGTGAAGTTCCCAGGAGTGCTGCTTTTTGTAACTGGGCAGTTGTGATCTTCTGGAGGCCCATTAAGTTTAGATGTTCCTAGAGACTTAATGGAATAGCTCCAAAGAGCACCTATTATTATTGTCACCTATAAGCCCCCTATTAGTGGCTTTCTTTTCCCAGATTCTCTGAATTTCTATCTGTAGGTCCTTATATCAGGTGATCTTTTCACGTTCTTTCTCTTGAAGCCGATGATCTCTGGGTATTGCAATGTCAATTATTCAACCATGGTGATATCTGGTATTTTATATTTCAAGTGGCGGTCGGTTTGACTACAGAAGTCCCACAGGATTTTGGTCTGTTCATTCTGGACTATCTTTTCTGATTTGTAGTCCCACCAGTTCTTGGTTGTGACTAAGTTGTACTTTTGGCACAGATTCCAATGTATCATGGCAGCCACTCTGTTGTGTCTTTCCAGATAGTTCATATGGGCGATCTTTCTGCAGCCACAGATTATGTGTTCCACTGTTTCTTCTGCCTCCTTGCACAGCCAGCACTTGCTGTCTTTCTGGCTCTTGTCTATTTTGGCCTTTATCGCATTTGTTCGCAGTGCTTGTTCTTCGGCTGCTAGTATCAGGCCTTCTGTTTCTTTCTTTAATGTTCCTTTCCTTAGCCATTACCATGTTGCTTTGTTATCAGTATTAGTATTCTCTTGAATGTTGTTCAGGTATTGCCCATGCATTGCCTTATTTTGACACCTGTCTCTTCTGTTCTTAATCATCTGCACTTTGTAATCTGGGCACTCTGTAACATTATCATCATCATCATCATCATCATCTATAAGTACACAGCGAACAATTTTGTGCTGGTTTCATTCACATCACCAGTCGGACCCTTCCCAAGAGTCTAGGACTGTGTGATGTAGCGGCGTATAATTCGTGCTGATCCCAGAAGAGCGGCTTTCTGCAGTTGGCAGAGTGATATTTTGTCAATGCCAGTAGTTTTCAGGTGTCTGCCAAGGTCTTTCGGCACTGCACTGAGTGTGCCAATTACCACTGGAACTACCTGCACTGGCTTACACCAGATACGCTGTAATTCGATTCTTAGGTCTTGGTAGCGGAAGATCTTTTCCAGTTGTTTCTCCTCAATTCTGCTGTCACCTGGTATGGTGATGTCAACAAGCCACACCTTACTGCTTTCTATGATGGTGATATCTGGAGTATTGTGTTCCAAGACCTTGTCCGTCTGTATCCTGAAGTCCCACAGAAGCTTGACCTGCTCATTTGCAACCACTTTTTCAGACTTGGGGTCCCACCAGTTTTTTACCACTAGCAGATGATACTTTTGACATAAATTCCAATGTATCATCTGGGCAACAGAGTTGTGCCTCAGTTTGTAGTCAGTCTGCGTGATCTTCTTGCAGCCACTTAGAATGTGGTCGATGGTTTCATCCACTTCTTTGCAGAGCCGGCATTTTGGGTCAGCGGCTGATTTTTCAATTCTGACCTTGATGGCATTTGTCCTGATTGCCTGTTCTTGGGCAGCAAGTATCAGGCCTTCCGTCTCCTCTTTCAGTGTTCCACTCATGAGCCACAACCAGGTCATATCCTGATCTACTTTTCCTTTGATCTTGGCAAGGAATTGGCCATGCAATACTTTATTCTGCCAACTGGCAGTCCGAGCCTGAATTGCATTATTACCACCACCACCACCCTAGCTCTTTTGGGAATGAAGTGATAAACCTGTACTCAAGAAGCAAGAATTAATCCCTTTGCCACATTTATTCACGCTTTCTGTAACTCAGAATTCTGAAACATCTCACCAGTGATAAGTCTTCAAAAGTTTCTGCATGAAAAAGATTCTTCCTTCAGTACATTCTTTTAAGCATTCTTATTTTTCCCTAGTACAGCTTGAAATGTATGCTTCTTAACAGCTACATAAAAATGTACTTTGTGCATGACAGCATTTTCACAGTACTTGTTCTTCAAATGTTTCACTGGAAATGCAGTTTTACCTTTCCTGGTAGGCAGAGAATGAAGAAAGGAGCAGGGAAGCCACTTATCATTAAACATGGATAGGGTAGGAGGCCTACAGTGCAATACCGTTTCAGAACACATACAGTAATAGTTTCATGTTTTCTTATGCATTTACATATGAAGATGGAATGAAAGCAGATATTATTTATTTAAAAGATTTTAAAATGTCCTTAGGATTGCAGCCATAGGGTCCTGATACAATTTTGTGGAAGAGAGTTATGGCAAACCTATGCAGGTGGGCCCCACATCTCCAGATGATCTTCTAAGGCCTCTGAGTGACTGAAAAAGTCACTTTCAGGGCCCAATCCAGAGTCCTTGGAGTCCTTGCTCCGGTGTAAGAACAATTTACTCTGGATTGCAATATGAATTTCCCATAGGTTTTCACTAGGTGGTGCCATAACTATGTTGACATAAACGTCTCTTATGTGCTTCCATACTTACTGTGGATTGTAGGGTAAGAGAAACAATTGAATATTAGAGATGAGAGTACTTCACAGTCTACAGAATCTGGGCATGGCAGACATAGTGAAGAGAAGAGTAGGTCAAATACTGGAATTGATATTGGACTTCCAGAAGTGCCTTCTTAATTAGATATAGAAAACTATGTTATTAAAGGTCATATTGGCTTTCCTAAAACATTTCCCAAAGATATAGATAACCAGGTTTTTCCTGAAAGTATTCTAACATTTCAAAGTTTAAATGGTGAAATACATGACCGAGATTGGCTTGTCTGGAGTGAAGTTAAACAAGCATTATCTTGCTTTCCTTGTTGATTCTTTTGGAACAAGATTTGTTGCAGGATTAGCTCAGCATCCAAGTCTATGTTTGCATCAACAAAAGGATGGTCAGCAAAAACTGACAAAAAAAGTGACAAAAATTATGTATTTGTATCCCAGAACAGGAGAGAAGCAATAACCATAGACAGTGCTAACTGGCTTGGCAAGAACTAGAAAGATGCCTGTCATCTGGCAAAGGCATTAACAGTCAATTGGAGGCATCAGTTGAAACAGAATCTGTCAAGTGGTACAACATTATGAAACGAATTATTGATGTTGTACTATTCCTTGGTGAACGGGGGTTTGTTTTGCGTGGCAGTTCCCAGGGCATTGGTAAAAAAGGCAATGGAAATTTTCTGAGAGTCATAGGGCAAAATCCATAGCAGTTTCAGGTCCATGCAGTTACGTCACCCTCTAGTATTATCTTATGGAAAGTCATCTTAACTGCTCCAGAGCAAAGGGCTTAATTTCTCTTTAGGATATAGGCCATAGAGTTGTTGTCTCATTGGGATCCAATTCTAAAAGAACATGTGCTGCAAGATAAAGAGTCACAAGAAAAGGGAGAATGATTTCAAGTACATTATCTCAGTGCCAATTCCCAAAAAAGTTAATTGCTGAATGTTCCTCATTTGTAAAGCAACACATGCTGGAGGACAAGAAAACTGTACTTTGCTGTTATTGTTGATTCCACACCAGATTCATCCCATGCTGTACAAACAACATTTCTTTTTCAATATGTAATACCATAAGAAAACAATTATAAAATTGTAGAAAGATTTTTACAGTTTGCCGACACAAGCCATAAAACAGGATATGACACAGCGCAGATGATAGTAGAAATATTGAAAGAAAATGATATACCTCTGTCGGATTGTCATGCACAGAGCTATGACAATGTAGCCAACATGGCAGGAAAATATAAAGATGCACAAGCAGGAATAGTTGAGCAATGTGAAACAGCTTTATTTTCACCATGTGGATGCCACACACTTAATTTGTGTGGAAATGATGCCACAGAATGAATGCCTGAAGCCATAACATACTTTGGAACTGTACTAACTCTTTACAGCTTGTTTAGTTCTAGTCCACAGCAATGGGAAATCTTGCAGAAGTGTATTGGTGTTCTCTTCATGGCATGTCTAACACAGGATGGTCAGACTATGTTGAATGCAAATGTATGCAAATGTAGTCCCAATTTTTAAGAAGGGGAAAAAAGAAGACCCAGGAAATTATAGACCAGTCAGTTTGACTTCAATCCTGGGCAAGATATTAGAGCAAATCGTAAAACACACAATTTGCGCACATCTAGACAAGTACTCGGTGATCAAAACAACCCAGCATGGGTTTACCAAGAATAAATCTTTCCAGACAAATCTGATCTCCTTTTTTGATCGGGTTACGAGCTTACTGGACAGTGGCAATGCTGTGGATGTCATTTATCTTGACTTCAGCAAAGCATTTGACAAGGTCCCACATGACATCTTAATTGGGAAGTTGGAAAAATATGGGCTCGATGGGGCAATTGTTAGGTGGATCTGCAACTGGCTCGATGGCCGCACTCAAAGGGTTTTAGTAAATGGTTCTGTGTCAACCTGGAGGTCAGTTTCTAGTGGGGTACCCCAAGGCTCTGTCTTGGGCCTGGTTCTCTTTAACATTTTCATCAATGACTTGGAGGAAGGGATACGGGGGAGCCTGATCAAATTTGCAGATGACAACAAACTGGGAGGAGTAGCAAACACATCAGAAGACAGGAGAAACCTCCAGGAGGAGCTGGATAAACTGGAATCCTGGGCTGTAACAAATAGAATGAATTTCAACAGGGAGAAGTGCAAGGTTCTGCACTTAGGCAATAAAAACCAAAAACATAGGTATAAAATGGGGGATACTTGGCTTGGCAGCACAACATGTGAGCGGGATCTTGGAGTTGCCGTGGATCACAAGCTGAACATGAGTCAGCAGTGTGATGTGTCTGCAAAGAAGGCAAATGCCATTTTAGGTTGCTTTAAGAGGACTGTAGCTTCTAAGTTGCGAGAAGTTATAGTTCCTCTTTATTCTGCATTGATGAGACCTCACCTTGAGTACTGTGTTCAGTTCTGGGCACCTCACTTTAAGAAAGATGCAGCCAAACTGGAGCAAGTCCAGAGGAGAGCAACAAGAATGATCAGTGGGATGGAAGGGAAGCCCTACGAGGAAAGGTTGGGGGAACTTGGGATGTTCAGCCTGGAGAAGAGGAGGCTGAGGGGAGACATGATTGCCCTCTTCAGATACCTGAAGGGCTGTCATAGGGAGGAAGGGGCTCATTTGTTCATAGCTGCTTCTGAAAGCAGAACTAGAACCAATGGGTACAAACTGCAAGAAAGGAGATTCCGGCTGGAAATCCGGAAAAAATTCCTGATGGTGAGGGCGGTTCGGCAGTGGAACAGATTGCCAAGGGAGGTGGTGGACTCTCCCTCACTGGGGATCTTCAAGCAGAGGCTCGATGAGCACCTGTTGGAGATGCTCTAGGGGGAATTCCTGCTGCAGGCAGGGGGTTGGACTAGATGACCTACTAGGTCCCTTCCAACTCTCGGATTCTATGATTCTATGATTCTATGAAGGTATAAAGCCCTTTGTAGCCTACCTGCCAGACACCAAATTAGCATTCGAAAACCTCTTGGAGTTGAACCTAACTGCCAAAACAAGAACAGAGATTAATGGAGCTTTGCCTTATGTTACATCCTTCATTTGTATGATAATGTCTGTTGTATAATACAGAGTATAAGTTCCAAATGATATCTGTAACAGTGATATTCAGCCCAGAAACGCAATGCTGGATGTTGAAGTGTCCAACTTAAAAAGCTTGATTTCAGAACTGACAAATATTTGGAACAGCTGGAAAAGTATGTGGAGCAAAACTAAGCATGTTGCATCTAATTTGTGCAAAGAAGTAAAACTCTCTGGAACTCAGGGTGAAGCAAGACACAAAAGAAAGAGGTTCCAAGATGAAGGTGCTACAGAAGAAGCAGATTTGTCAAAACAAGATGAAATGGATGAATCCCCTGAGGAAGCATATTTCAGAAAGTCTGTCTTCTATGTAATATTGGATAATATTGGATAATGTTATCCCGCTGATATCAGTGAAGATCTTATAATGGAGATAAGTCACTTGCCATCTGTTCATCAAGCAAATTTTGGTGAGGGCCAACTGAGTCCATTGGAGCTACTGAATTGCTTGAAGCTGGAAGGACCCTTTCCAAATATATGTGTCTGCCTCCATATTCTGTTAACAATTCCTGCCATTGTCGCCTCTGCAGAGCACTCTTTCAGCAAATTAAAGCTGATCAAAAATTATCTAAGATTGACTATGTCATGGGGCGACTGGTAGATTTGGCAAGACAGTATTGAGTCTTCTTTTGCAAAAACAATTGATTTTGATTATGTGATTCACAATTTTTCCAGGAATATAACTGTTACGAGCTTGTAATCAAATATTCAATTCATTGCTTTTGTATATTGCTTCATTATTGTTTATATACTAATGTGTATTATTGTTTTTATTATCTTTTACAGAAGTACCTGTCCTGTTAATATATTTGCAAGAATATTTGAATGTAATTAATAAGTGTACAATTATGACATTATTGATTTATGTGTACATGTGTAGGTAAGGGGACCCATATTAGTCTTGTTCCAGCACCTCATAATCCTCTCTGCAGCCGTACCGACAGACCAGATGCAGCCCCCAGAAGCTTATATCTGTTCACCAGGCTCTCCCACCATATGCTCTCAGCTGCTGAGCTGTGCTGCCACTGATGAAAGAATGGCCCATGTGTTACTTAGGGTGCAATCCAGAGTAACTACGGGGAGTCCTTGCTCCGGTGTAAGAACAATTTGCTCTGGATTGCAATATGAATTTCTCATAGGTTTTCATTAGGTGGTACAGTACCTGTGGGTGCCCGTAAAGTCTCTTACGTGCTCCCGTAGTTACTCTGGATTGTAGGGTTAGGCTCTCCCATATCTTAAAAATATGATCAAGTTTTATATATTTTCTCTTCTGTCATGTGCAGCTAATGTGTTAAGTGAAATTAAAAGTGCTTATTTCCGGTCATGACCTGCTTAATAATATCATTTCCGGCCCTCACAGGCATCAGGAATGAAAATGAGCTTGACATCCTGCTTGACTAAACCAATGATAATTATGTTTATAAAAAATAAACTTCAATCTCTTAATGATCCTACAATTTTAAGAGAATTCACATTTCCAGTATAAAATTTTCTACTGGAAGGTTATACAAAGTTGTCAATTATTTTTCTTTCCACCTGATCTAACCAGCTTGGTCTGAGATAACAAAAGTACTTCCACAAGGACATCCCAGACGGGAAATCAATTGCGCCAAAGGACTAAGTGGGTGAGAAAGAATGTATAATTATTCAATTTTTTGTTGCACTTGAAGCAGAAGGATATTATAATTAATGTCAACCTTGTCCCCATGTCATACATATAATATGAACACTCAGGAAGTCATGGCATTTTTGACAAACTGAGTCCTCTCTTTCATATACTTATTAATTCATAAATTTTGAAGTATTTCACTTGCCTGATCAGAGGAAAGGTAAGAGAATGTACTCTCCTCTTCTCCATAGTAGTCATTATATTTTTAATACCATCCCTGCTGTAAACACATACTTTGTGCCTAAAAATAATCTCAGCAAAGACTTCGCATCCATCTTGAAGCCTCTTTGCATCTCAGACCGAGTAGCGGTTTCTAATTGAAATGATTTTTCATGGAGTTAAACGATAAAAGGTGATAAGTGATGCAGTTAAATTATTTATTCAGCTCATTCAAAATTAATTAGATATTGCTCTGTGCACAGCCTGGGTATACCAGAGTGTTTGGTTTTTAAAACCTTCCCTATCTTCTGGCCAACAATGGATGATGGCTGCTCCCCATCACTTTTTGTTTTACTTGGCTCTGGAGACACAAACATTCCCAGCTCAGAACACAGTTCAATTTTCTGAATTCCTTCCTTTGTCTTTTATATGGGGTCTGAATTTCGAAAAGGAGCAACGAAAGTGTGAAGATACTATAATCAAATTCCTATGAATGCGCATTAACTGTGTGCATTTTATGGCCAATCCTATCCCACTTGATTAGCCAGCAGACTGCAAAGTTCACTGACATACGCAGCAGAATGTTTCAGCCGGATCTACTGTAAGGTTATCTATATAGTTATAGTAACTATATCTATAGTTTCAATAGTTCTCAACATGGATAAAAAATACACATAGTATCTTCCCTTCCCTTTGCTCATCAGGTTTCAAAATATGCTTTCTGGGCAACAGAGAACCCACTGGGATTCTCTTGCACCTGTCAGCTATACAGCAGGCTACATCAGGAAACCCCAGCATGTTCTCATTTCCTCACTCAGGAAGATATCCTGATTATGCTACAATTAGCATAAATGCTAATATGGTACGAGGTCCTCCATAAGGCATAAGGCACAGAGTAGCATATACTGTACAGCCAAAATAGGAGTATAACTTCCAATGCACATTTTTTCAACACAGAGCAAAAGAATCACTGGCTTAAGACGCAGAGATGACTCTAGAATATCTGTTGTTTCTTTCCCAGCTCTAAGATTCAAAGATCTCTAGAATGTTAAGCCAATGAACAAATGCACCATGTTAGAAGGAAGAGGAAATGCAAAACACCATTATTTCATCTACCCCTACTCCTTAAAAATGTATTGGTTTTCAGAACAATATGCTTGGATATAGTAGGATAGATACAAAGGCTGCAATCCAAGCCACTTTCCTGGGAGAAAGACCCACTGAACACAGTGGGGCTTACTTTTGAGTAGACATGGTTAAGATTGTGCTGAAAGTCTCTTTTTATGAAGGGCAAAATATGTTGTTGACCTGCACCTTACACATTATGATTTGAGGGCAATGCTAATGTCTAACAGCCCGATCTTACTCAGCTTCCCACACAGCAAAGCAACTCAACCAACTGCACAAATACTGTATACCACAGGGGAGGTATGTACCCCAGAGGCCTCCTCAAAGTAATGAAACATTTTATCTCTTGCCAGCAGGCTATTATCTACCTGGACCTGCTCCAGAAATTTATCTAGGGCGAGTCTGAATCCAGGTCAGGGGATCAAGGCTAGTAAAGGAAGATATGGTATCAGAAACACTATTGCTACCAATTCTGCTCTCTCCTTTCCACTCCAATCTGGCCTACCTACCTTCCCTCACTCCCTCCTCCTGCACTACTAGAAATGGAAGTACATGCACTGGCCACTGGGATAGCACAAACTCATAAACTTGAATTTGCAAGGGGCAGTGTCATGTAAGAAGCACACTGACACAATTTCTTTTTTGAAAAAATTCATACCTCTTAAAAGAACTCCCAAGGTGATACCAGAATAAAACATTAATACCATTAAAGATGTCAACGACATAAAGATTACAAAGCAAACAGATGGATTTTAGCGTAATCTTTGAAATAATCATACTAGTGGTAAGGCACGGTGCCTGTTAACCAGCAGGCCAGGGTTTGAGACCCAGGTCGGCCTCACAAGACAGGGTGAGCTCCTGTCCTTAGCCCAGCTCTGTGACGCCAGCTGGATCCAATTGTATTGGCTCTGCCTTTCCATTGGACTAATTCAGTGGCATGGAGAGGGGGGATTTGCTGCTTGGGTAACGGCCTATCCTCCATAACAATCTAACCCAGGCTTTCATGCTTTGCATGCAGCATATGCAGCGCCGAGCACAATACCATAGTCTTTCAAGACTGACGGAGGCCTGCTTTCAGGGCATTTGTTAAAGTATGCACGTAAACATATGTGCCTTTAGGCACATAAGACACATCCTAAGACAGGTAAGTGACTTTAGGATTGCAGTCTTATAGTGCAATCCTAACATTGCCCTGAGCCAAAACAAATCCCTTTTGCTTTCCCCAAGTATCACTCTCCTCTCTCTCTCTCTCTCTCTCTCTCTCTCACACACACACACACACACCCTGCAGAGAAGGCCAACACTCCAGTGCTTTCCCATTGCATGGCTGAATGTTCCCCTTTTCCCAGAACAGAATGGAGACTCTCCACACTTGTACTGGAACTGCTCATAAATGGCCAAAAACTTGAGCACAAAAGCATTAGGATTCTTCCTAAGCACCAAAGAATTATGCTTAGCTTAGGGCACCACTTCACTAACGTCCTGTAACACAGGAGAAAATACAGTGTGCCTCGACTTAATTTTTTTTAAAGAACACCACACAAATATTTATCTGTAAACCAATAACACAGTCACTATGATGTAGTGTTGCTAGGTTACTGGCAAGAAGTCTTTTCAGTGTCATAGTTCTCTAGCAAATGAGGATCAAATGAGTAGCAGTATCTTAAAATAAAGCACAATAAAGCTTCTCTCTAAAGACACGACAATCTTGTTAAACACAATCAACTGAAACGGAATTTATTCTGCAGTGAGAACATGAAGTACGGAAGAGACAGAAGTTGTGAACCTCAGTTCACATTCTTCATCATGTGGAGTTCCATATATCCAGTTCTAAGATAAGCTAGATTGCTTTTTGTGCCAACGTGTGTTCTCTGTCAATTTTAGAACACTACATTATCTCTTAGATAGTTTTACATTTTCCCCTTCAATTTACATCTGATTTTTTCAGTTTCCACCCCACACTATAATGTTCTAAAGCACTATTTCTTAACCAGTTAATACAAAGTACCACTAGTGGTACTTGAAATAGTGCCTGGTGGCTCTCACGGGACATCCATGGTCACCTGCCACGTGGCAATGAGACCAGGAACACAACACAGCAACTGCAGGAGGAGGTTCAGGTTGGCAGGGAGAGCTCCAAAACTTTTGACTGGGGTATAAAAATTCATCTAAGACTAGAAAGCATCATCTTAACAATAACTAAAAAAAATAGAACACCTAAGACAAGTGCTTCCTGCCAGTAACAAAAAGGAATAGAAAAAATTGTGAAGTTAAATGTAGACAATATAAAAAAGAACAGAAGTATTTCCAAGTGAATGAACAACAAATGAAGAATTAGTTTTACTTGAAAGAACTCTATTCCAGCAAGAAATTGATCTAGCGACTTCTGAATGCCAAAACATTAGGGCTTAAGAAGAATATCTTCTCTTGCCCAATTTTTTAATCATTCTCATTTATTTCTAGCTAGCTTTAAAAAACAAAAACAAGAAATATAAAACCCTTTTATTTTTCAGAACTTCTTATGTAGTTGAACTTCCACAAATGAATGTAGTCACATTAGCTGTATTAAATGCAACTTTCATTCAAAAAGAACTTATCAATTATTTAGCACATAAATATTCAGCATTTATTTGGAATCTTTCAAGGATTTGCTTCTTGTAATCAGTGTAAATCTACTCAGTACTATAATTTCCAAATTGTAGCCTAGATATAAAACTAAGGCTTAAAGTGGGTGCCTTGCCTATGGTCACCCAGAGTTCATGGCTATGCTGAACCCTTGGTAATTCATGATTAGGGCTTCATTCCAATGCTCACTTCTTGGGAAGGAAGTCCTACTGACCACAGTAGGACTTTCTTTCAACTAAGTATGTACATGTCTGTTAATCACCATGATATACTAAACGTGACTAAACGTGCAATCCTATTCATGTCAACTCAGAAGAAAGTTCCATTGAGTTCACTGGGGCTTACTCCCAGGAAAGTGCTCTTTCCCATTTACACCCGCATAAGCCCCAGCACAAATACCTGGCCTAAAGGTGTCACAAAAGTGCCATAAGACTCTTCTGTGCCACTCCTGGGGAAGGGTTAGGCCAGTGCACAGAGTTGCACTTGTCTCCTTGCATCAAAGACAAAATAGGAAGACCAATGAGTTGTGCCAGCGTAGGTTAGAATTGCAACTTTACTGTAGTTTTTTAAGGCTAATTGGCCAGAGTGATCTTCACCACAGCTGAGTTTGCCATGGTGCCACATATACTGTCATTATGACAACAGCACCTTTGGACAGCATACCGATAAAGAGGCATGTTAGAAAAAAATACAGTTGCATTACCTTTATTAGTATCCAGTGTTGGAGCCAGATCCTATCGTGGTTTACTGAGTTACAAATGTCCAGCTATAGCCTCAGTCATTTAGCCTTCTAAAATTTCCACAGAGTTTAATATCCATAATCAAGCAATGTTGGAAGAAATGGCAATTTAACATTCTTTAAGTCAGCATGGGAAAGGGGTTTTATAAACTTTACTGGAACATTTCAAAATTGTTGAATACAAGATGAAGCTACTATTTTCATGGATGGTTGAAGAAACCAGAATCACACATCTCTAAAGGTATAGTTAAATAATTCTTGTCCCTATACAAATGGTATCTTACCCTATACAAATGGTATCAAAACACATATGAGCAGCTTTGCTGTGGCCATCACCTAAAATCAGGTTAATAATATGCTCTTTTCAAGGGAGACACATTTCAGGTTCCAAGAACTGCTGCAATGAAATTCCATGGAAACAGAATATGACATCATAAGAATATTTTACAGAAGCTTCCATTGTTTGTCCATTCAAATCAATATCATCATACCTAACAAGTGTTTAAAAAATGGAAAGCAACAGTGATACATTTATATATTGTCATGATGTATAATAATTAAGGACCCTCCTCTCAGCTTCACTGCGCAGAGTTCCTCCCAGTAAGCATTTCATTCTAAAAGCTTTGACAAAAATGCCATTTAGGGAATTTCAAAGCAATATCTATGCATTTTGTCAGCATTTGTAAAGATTTCACACACGGGGGGGGGGGGCGGAGAGGGAGAGAGAGAGAGCGAGAGAGCACACATTTAATGAAGCCATTGTTGATAGAATAACCTACATCTGACAGTAAGGAAAGTTATTAAACCTGCCAAGTGCAGGTTTATCCTTGAAATACAGTAGTGCACTATTGGATACCTGTGCTGTAGATTGAGCCAAGGTGATTTGACTTTGGAATATTGATCAGCACAATTCACCTTCAGGAATAATTTAATTTTTCCAAAACATGTTGAATTAAAAATAAAAATTGAAACTTAACCTTGAGAATGAGTTTAGAGATTACCACAATAACCAAGGCATCAAGTCTCAGAAGTTGCAGCTCAGTTTACTTTGAAACAGAAAAATCCCCTTCACTATGAACAAGGACCACCACCTGGTGGACTCTTGAGTAATTTTGAAATCAATGAAATGGACCACGGAATTGTGTAACCCATTTTGTAAGAGATAAGAAACCTTGTATTATTTACAATCTCTGCATGGTGTAGAACATAAAACACCCCACAAATTTTCCTCTGCAATTTTTCTTCTACCATTTTCCTAATCCTGCAAAAATATTCAGTAAATATCCAACTATTTTGCAGAAGCAGTCCACATCTGATAACTGGCATTCAGTGATAGTCCTGAAAGTGATCAGAAGATCTGAACAGGTAGCAGTCATCTGACAATAGCTATTTTGAGCAGAATACTAACCATATCTATTCAAAAGGAAACCCCCATTATATTCAGTGGGTCTTACTCCCAAGAAAGTATCTTTAGGATTGTAGCCTTAGGCTACAATCCAGAATAACTACGGGACCTTTTACACCAACATAGTTACAGTTGAAATGCAGTTGAAATGAAACTACGGGAAATGCAGAGAGCAGTCACGAGTAAGTGCCTCTTACGTCTTCCCATAGTTAATCTGGATTGTAGGGCAAGTCAATTTTATTTTAACACATTTCATTAAACTACCCAACCAAAAATTATTTACCCTGAATCAGTGAAAAGCCAGGACTTTTATCAAATTTCAGTTCAAAATTCAAATGTTCTAAAGTGTGAAAAGAGAGTAAAGTTCAAACATTTGGAAAATTTTCATTCAACTCTATTTGCAGAATATGGAAACATCAGGTCCCTATATTTTCCAGGAAGTTGATTGCTATCTCAATTCATTTTAACTGCATCTTTCATCAATGTAAGGAAATCAGAAAGACAGAGACAAAATGAATAGGTGTTCCCACAAAAAAGTGCCTCATAGCTAACTGATCTTTCAGAAAATATTATGGATGAAAACATTTCAGGAAAAGGTTATGGATGCTACTTACCAGTTGAAGAAAATTATTGTTTAAATATCCCATTACTAGAAAAGAAACGGGAAATTGGGATTTGCCCAAAATCATAAGGAGAGCATGTGGCCACAAAAAACAAAAAAAAACCCTTTTCTTAGGTTAGCATTTTTATCTATAAAAATATATTTTATTTCAGGGATTTTTACCTCACCTTTCCCAAAGCAAATGCTCAAAGAAGTTTACATAAGTTTTTATCCTTTTGTCCTCACAACAACCCTGTCAGGTAGGTAACTGTCAGTGGCAGGGTGACCTAAAATGCCAAATACCACCTTGGATAATCCACCTTTACAGAAATATTTTTATCAGACACTTCTATGTTCCTCACATTATTTCTTCAGCTGCAGAAACTTCCATGTTCAATTTATAGAGACCATACAAAGGGAGTGCCTTAGTTTGCACAATGCCTTTAAATAGCACTAGAAGTCTTGGACTTCAGTATCTGAAGAAACAGTGCAAGTTTCTTCAGGGGGTTCTCACAGGTTCTATAGAACCCTTTGCTAATGGGACCTGGTTCTGAGAACTGGTTACTAATGGGACATAGAACCTGTTGTTAATTTAGATTATTAGGACATAGAACCTGTTGTTAATTTATGTGAATTCCAGCACTGTGCAAGGAGCATTGTAAGGAGAAAGATGATCCACACTTCATAGTGTAGGCTGTAACTACAACTGGCTGAAGAGGGGCAGTGGTGGAGGCAGCATATTTTGGGTGAAGCAACCTGATCAGCCACCCTTTCTCCCATGCAATTTACCACTGATGGCAACTCACATACCCTTGCCTAATGGGCCACCGTAATGCCTTTTTACATGAAATGCAAGATGTTTTACTCCTGACCCCATATACGTACGCCATATCTGCAAGTAGATTTCCTTTATTTCACAGTGAAATCCTTTTCCAGCTGATATGCTGAATATCAAAATAACATACTCTTTCAGTTGAAGATACTTCATTATTATGCATTTCTGCAATCCACAAAGTACTAAAGATAGTGTACTTGCAATTATATTGGCTCCATGAATTTTACTAGAATGAGATTAATTTCCCATCCTATCCACATTAACACACAGAAGCAAATCCAGATTTCAGTGCCATTTGGGATCACAAGCTATAACAGTTTGTGGTTCATAATGTCAAGCTGTGGTTTGCTGAGAAAGCTGCCTGGTGTTCTTTAGTTTGAAATATGTTGAGTCACTGTGGATAGCAGTCAGTTGTGTTTCTATGGAAATAACGCACAAATAATTAGATGCTAAAACAAGAACATATTTCCTCACAGCAGCACATGAGTTCTACGGTGGTTGTTACTTGCTTACTAGCACTCATTCAGCCAGATTGCTTTGGACATTTTTTTTAAAACCACTCTTTTCAAATTATGGTAAGCATGAAATAAATTTCAAAAGATCACTCTAATGGTTCCCTAGGTACCTGTATTCCTTTTTTCTGCACAAAATCATTACAGCTGGAATGTTGTAGCTAAGGAAAAAATCCACCACAGCAATTTGCATGCACAAATGCGCATGTACACACAAATTTATGCTATACCACCACTGCACAAAGTGGATTGAAGACTGAAGTTCTATACAATCTATCAGAAAGAAGCATGACGAAGAAGAGCTCTTGGAATTGCTGCTACAGTTCCTTGCACTGAAGAACACACATGTCTAAGACCAGTGAGGGGGAAAAGAGAAGATCCAAATAGCAATATTCAACTCAGTTCCTATAATATACCACCTAATTTTACTCTAGGGAAGCCCAAGAATCCCTTTATCATCATTTTTAATGAATGACAGACAAGGACATTATTAGAATTTTCACCAAATGAGAAAAATGAAAACCATACAATGTGTAGATCTGCAAGATTCACCAGCTGTTGGTTGTGATTTTAGGAAAACCACAGAAGTAACAAAAGAATTCTGAATGCATTGCAAATCACAGCCATTGTCTCCAACACAACTAGGCATCTGTAAATGACTTGAGTCATTTAGCATGCACCTCAAAGAACCAATTATTTGCCAGGCCATTTGCCAGGCCTACAAACAGAAACTGGAACAGAAAGTTTGAGGAGAAATATAGACATACCCCTCAAAAAAAGACATTTCTCTATCATTTTTCCATTTCCCTTTTCCCCCTAACAAATACATTTACGTAGAAAACCACAAAGAGGATAGTTTGATACCACAACTTTGTGCTGTCTTCTTGAGGCCAACTCTGTGGCTTTCGAGAAAAATTTTCCCCAAAATGAAGTGAGAAAAATTTAGCCAGCTAAATTTTCAGTCAGTTGCTTTCATATTTGAGATGCACACAGGAGCTTCTAACTGCAAATCTTCAGCTTCAGAATCAAAGTGAGAATTGTTCCTTGATCCAGATCTCCCACCACTATGCTTATGCTGCTCTCTCAAAAATCTGTACACACACACACACCCCTCAACAGCTCTTTTGAATCACTCAAAAGAGAAAATGAAAAGTGTAGATACACATGACAAAGTACAGTAAGTTGGAGCAGTGTCTATGCTATCAGCCTGCTAGAATATAATGCCTATCTTCTTATTACGAGAAGATTTTTGCAAATAAAATAGTTATTGTTCTTCATTATGCAAGAAACAGTTATTGTTCTTCATTATACACTGAACAAGGAATACACTAAGCAAGCCGTGTGACAGCATCTCTCCAGGATCCAATAGCACAAAATAATTTTTGCATACCAATTTTAGAATTTAAAAACTCCTGACCATACTGCATTTTTATACATAGATGTATATCAGCATTTTTACACATATATATGGATCTATCAAATTCATACAATTCTGTGGTTATAGACAAAAAAAGCTTGTATACTGTAATGATTGGAGAAACTACCAATAAGGATTTCCCACTTGGAATCTTGCCACTGCTATGTGTTCACTAGTAATGCAATCTTATCCATGTCTACTCAAAAGAAAGCCCCATTGTGTTCAATGGGTCTTACTCCAAGGAAGAGTAAGATTACTCCAAGGAAGAGTAAAATTGAAGATATTTAGGACTGCAGCCTAGGTGGCTTTAGGCAAACAGCCTTAGCTGCAATGATGGAGTATAATTTGCAGAGCAATATAAGTAAACCCCACTGTACAGGTCACTGTGTATAAAATCTCAGCCTTATTCACTCAGCAGAGTTGTAAAGATTGCCATCAAGATAACACTTATGAAGCAATTTGCACATTCAAATGCTAAGCATTATAAAACAGAAAAGTCAGTGACTGATTTACTCACTGCCTCACTCACTGACTCATCAATGCCCTGTCAAAACCGCTGAACCTAGAAGCGTGAAATTTGGGGAGGGTTTCTTGTTCCTTTCATGATGGAGGCACCCACAAAAAACCGGTTTTTGGAAATACCAACCAAAAGGGAGTAAAAAGGAGCATAATACGTATCCTTCCCTATACTTTACATTGAAGAATCCCTGACTGAGGGACACACTGCCCCAACCTCTGGACCTAGAAGCATGAAATTTGGAGAAGGTATTCCTTTTGTGACATGAACACCCACCAAGAACAGATATTGATAAATTTAACCCTTAAGGAGGTAAAAAGGAGTACAACGTGTTTCTGTCCTATACTTAATATTGAAGACTGACTGATCAACATCCAGCCAATTTGGTGCCCGGTGCCTGATGCACTGGATGTTGCATGGATGGATGTTGCATGGATGGATGGGAAGGATGTTGCGAATGAAGGACAATGCACATGGAGGTTTGATGCATATGGGGGTTTGATATGCATAGGGGGACGATGTGGAATGAAAAGGAGAATGCACAATGGGGGATGGCACATGGGGGGGTTATTTTACACCCACAATATGGGTATATTTTGCTATCATTCTTAAAAACTTACTGAAGATTATAAAATTCTCTAAGTCTGACAGTACTAATGGAAAACAACATAGGTGCTATTAAAAAAGATATATCCAGTCAGAACTTGAACTGTTTGAAAATGATTGAAAATCAAGGCTCTATCTGTTAGAGCAGTGATTTTCAATCATTTTCATCTCACAAAAATTGTCAAGGCACACCATCAGTTTTGTGTTTTTTTAGCAATGGACAAAGCACACCAGGCTGCCAAGGGGGGGCTCACATCTCCCAACAGCCTATTGATAGATGACCTTCCACCAAATTCCTGCAGCACAGGTATGGACCATTCATGGCACTTCAGTATACTGTTGCACACTGGTTGAAAATGGCTGAATTAGAAGATATATGCAGCAATTTTAAAATGAGAAGAATATACAGTATATACCATGGAGAAAACTTTTTGTTGTTGTTGCACCATTTGTGCAACATTTGTGAACAACCCGTTTTCTATGTCCTGCATCTGGCATTCTATTTACTTTCATGCCCCCAACAAACACCCCACAGTTACCAATTTTTAATATATGACACCTACGGATCATACCTTCCCTTCCTTACCCTTCTGGATAGACAAATAAACGGCCACCCTCAGCCCATTTGGATGACAGAAAAAATTCCTTCCTAGCCTTCACTATGAGTGACCAGCTGGTCTGAGACTGGGTGTACCTATTAGACTCTTCCTCTATACTCAATCCATTCCCTGAATAATTTTGTATGTCTCAGTCATGTTCCTCCTTATGTGCTTCTTTTCTAAAGAGCCCTTTGACTCGTGCCGAGTATACTGGGCATCACAGGATTGGGCCCTAAGACTGCAATCCTAACCTATAGTTAGGCAGCCATAAGCCCCAACATAAATCCTGTGCTGACTTGGGGATGTCACAAAAGCCATCACACTCCCTGAAGAGTTACATCAGTGCACAGGCATATGTCAATCTCCCCACACCATCATAGGAAGATATGCCAGGTGAGTTAAGCTGGCATAAATTGGGTAGCCTTGTGCCCTTTATTACATTAGGTTCAACAGGAATTACTTCTTAGGTAGGCATAAAATAACACCCCTAAAGAGAGAGAAAAGCTCACTGTCCAATATCAACTTGTTTAAATGCCAAATCTGATCATACTTATGCATTATATGAACAGCTGTTTCATATAATGTGTAAGTACATGTAACAGGGACTATTTGTAGGATGTCATTGAATTTTACTGATTGTTGGCAATTCATACATAATATACAGTACTCAAATTACAGTATTTAATTTGAATTTGTGGGGGTGGTGATGGAATATACCCATGGCTTCCTTTGCTTTGGAAATCATGCATACAAGAGTCCACTAGGTAGGACAGCAAAAAGGGACTGCAAAAATGGATTTCAAAAACTGGGAGAGAAACTGGAGTTGTGGATAATATATATGGATCAGCTTAAAATATATGGCAATATCCACCCCACGTCCCAGAACAAATCCAGTTTAAAATCCAATTCAGGAGGGATAAGAATAGACGACCAAGTGGTACTGGTGGATGAAAAACAATTAAAAAAACCATCTAAGGCAGTGGTTCTCAATCTTCCTAACACCATGACCCCTTTATAAGTTCCTCATGTTGTGGGGACCCACAACCATAAAATTATTTTTGTTGCTACTTTATAACTGTAATTTTGCTACTGTTGTGAATCGTAATGTAAATATCCCATATGCAGGATGTATTTTCACTGTTACAAATGAAATGCACACATTGAACATAGTGGGATTTATTTCAGAGTAGGCATGCATAGGATTGGGCCCTGAGGCTGCAATTCTATCCACATTTGCATGGGAGTAAAGGCCCCCCTGACTATAATGGGATTTATTTCAGAGTAAGTATGCATAGGATTGGGCCCTGAGGCTGTCAGTTAGCCCCAGTGCGCGTGCAGCTACAGCCAGAGGTCTGGCAAGCCTGACTTGGCCCCCTGCACCGGGGGACTTTAGGCGACCCCCAGGAAAGCTCTAGGCGACCCCCAAAGGGGTCCCGACCCCACTTTGAGAAATGCTGATCTAAGGACATATTCTTAAGAGGATCAATGTGTGTTGCTGAAGCAGTGCAGAATTACTGACCTAACTGAATGTTAAAACCAAATCAAAAACAACCCTCTAAAGTAAAGAGATACATTTTAATATTAAGGCGGTGGACCAATGCATAAATATAAAACATTCTCAGTCATTTAAGAAAAAACTCAGGCTATGGACCAGGTAAATAGTATCCTAAATATTCTAATTCTAGAAGATGAGGTGGCAGAGAAATGTTATAAGCTTGGGAAAAAAAAACAGGAGTGGAAGAAAGTAAAAGCCTTTAAACATGACAAAAGAGCAACTACAGATGCCCTTAAAATAAATTTGAAGACAAATAATCAGAGGTTACATAGGGAAGCATTCAAGCTTCAAACAGGAACTCTTAAACAGGACATCCAGGCGATGGAAAATGGCATTCAAGAGCACTTAGCACATAGGATTAATCACATTATAATCTAATCATCTGATCAAATACTAATTAGCATAATGACTAGAGGGGGAAAGCTGCAAGAGAAGAGGCAAAGGAAGACCTGGAATACCCAGCATTTTAGTTACACATGACCATGCTCACTCAGCAGCTGGGTTTTCTTTTTCTATTTCTTTGTCTAAAGGGAAGAAGGGAAGGAAAAGTTCAGAAGTGCTAGAGAGACATCTTCTTAATCTCAGCACAACAAACTGTTCTTTAACAAGGATGATTTTATCTGAGTAATTATTGCTATTTTTATAATTAACAATCTGTTTTTTGTTAAGAAAGAATTAAGGGGCATGTGCCTATGTTTCAGCTCTGTTATTCCCTGCACACTGCTCTTGCTTTCTTTTTTATTTCTGTTCCACCTGTATTCATTAATTATTCCAATGAAGAGTATATTGTTGTTTTCATATTTAATATAATTATTAAACCTATATAAAATATAGGTTCTATAAAATATAGGTTTAATATGTTATAGGTTTAATATAATAATGAATATAATAGTAATAGTGGTTTAATAGTATTTAGCTTTTATATAGGTTTTAAAAGCTAGCCTAACCAGAGATGAGTTTTTTGTGATAATGAAATAAAACACATAACACTGCTTTCTGCACTTCTCATTCTTGTTAAAAAAACAAGAATTCTGAAAAAATTATCTAATACTTCTACATACTCGTATTTACTCAAATCTAATGCACATCCTATTTTTAAAGGCTTGAGATTTTTTAAAGTTTTATTGGTGATTGCAATGCGCAGCTGAAAAGCAGGTACAAAATTTAATTTTACTGCATATAATTTCTGTGTGTGTGTGTGTATAAATTTTAAAAAATTGTTTTCTCACCCTCCATGGGTGGTATATGTATGTTATCCTCAATCTTGGGTCCTCTACCAGAGGCCTGGGAGTTTAAGGGTTCTGCGCAGTATCTTAGCTGTTCCTAGAAATGCGCTTTTCTGGATCGAGTGTTCTGATGTACTTCCTGGAATCTGTTGGAGCCATTCTTCCAGCTTGGGTATCACAGCCCCTACTGCTCCAATCACTATTGGGATCACATTCACCTTCACTTGCCACATCCTTTCTAATTCATCCTTCAAACCCTAATACTTTTCCACCTTTTCATGCTCTTTTTTTCCTGATGTTGCTGTCATTTGGTATTGCTACCTCGATCACCAGGGCTGTCTTCTGGGTCTTATCTACCACCACAATGTCTGGCTGGTTAGCCAGTATCTTCTTATCTGTCTTGATATGGAAGTCCCACAGGTCCTTAGCCCTGTCATTCTCCACAACCTTTTGAGGGGTCTCCCATCTGGTCTTGGGAGGGGTTAGTCCATAGGCTGAGCAGATGTTCCTATACATGATACTTGGTTGTGCCGTTCAATGTATGCTGTTCCTGCCTGCATCTTACACCCTGCCACAATGTGCTGGACTGTCTGAGGTTTCTCTGCACAGCCTGCACTTTGGGTCTTCTCTTGTGTGGTAAATCCCCGCTTCTATTGAAAAGTCACAGACTCATTCACAGATTCATCAATACCTAGCCAAAAACGCTGGGCCTAGAAGCGAAAAATTTGGGGGTGGTGTTCCTTCCATGGTGGAGGTAACCACTAAAAACCAGTTTTGGAAATTCCAACTGGAAGGTGATGAAAATGGGCACAATGCATATTCCTCCCTATACATTCCACTGAAGAATCTCTGACTGCTGGATGTTCTGCCCAAACCCCCCAGACCTAGAAGCATGAAATTTGGGGAGGGGATGTTCCTTCTGTGACAGGAACATCCTCCAAGAACTGAGGTGGAGAAATTTAACCCTTAAGGGGCTGAAAAGGGGTGCAATGTGTTTTTGTCCTATACTTAACACTGAAGACTGATCAATATTCAGCAAATTTGGTGCTTGGGGATTGATGGGGAAGGAGGTGCGCCTGGGAAGTGGATGTGCATACAGGGGGTTGGTAAACATGGGGGCTGGTGTGCCATGGGGGGGATGATGCGCAATGTGGGATAGGACACAGAGTGGATGGGGCAGAGAGGGGTATTTTACTCGCGGGTATGTTATGACTAGTTATATGATAAAATGGCAATGGATTTATGTTATGATTTTTACCTAATTGAAGTACTTTACATAGCAATTGGTTTGTGTTACATATTAATCACAATATAGTAAACTGCTGCACTAAATACTGACCTATACTGATAATAAAAATACCCTATTTACTCAATCTAATGTGCCACTGAAGCTAATGTGCACCTCAATTTTGGAGACTAAATTTGGCTAAAAAGGTGAGTGTTATTTTCAAGTAAATAGAGTGACATCTCTATATGCATGATGGCTGGGGAGCTACAGGTTACAATTTGGAAACCAAAAGGCCATATGCAATTTGCTAGCTAAAAAAGCATCAGAAACAACATTTGTAAACAAAAAAAATCAGGTTCCACTTTTCAACCATTTCCATTTTTCATCACAGCTCTGGTCCCTAACCCTTCAGATAAGCAGCGGATGGCTATATGTGTGTTATTTAATGAGCCCATGTGCATTATTTAACAAAAACTGCATTTGTACCAAAGTATTACTTAATATTCTACTGACATGGGAATGCAGCTAAAGTATTAAGAACTATTACATGAGGTTTTTCTGCATGATCTGTGCATAATATTTCTTCATTGCTAACCAACTGTGTTTTGAATCATTCGGAATTGGCAGAACACCAATTAATTTCCATCAACATATATCAAACAACTAATTTTTGAGCAGACAAAAATTAGCTTTCCAACCCTCTCTCCCCTTCCCACTCCACAGAAGGGTCTGTGGAAAAACACTTTAACATGGTTAAAAAGGAGGAATAGTAAGGTTTCATATACTATTTCAAAGCTCAAACCCATTTTGAAAGTTTGCCTATTTTTGTTAGCAGTTCCAGAGTTACTTTTGTTAACAGAATTCTGTACCAAACTCTATAAGCCTAAGCTTGCAATCTTACACACTCAGTCCCATCATCTTGCAGACAGATTCTCCCTGGCTCACTGAAATCAGTAAAATTCATATGGTTGACTTCAGGATTATTGCAGAAAGGTAAAACTCACCAGATTTTAGTACTGCACAATTTCCATCCTTTCTAATGGGGTTTTGCTAAATACACTGCAATGAAATTATTAAAAGCACCAGAGAATGATAGTTCCCACATATGGGGTGGCATGCTATTTTTATCAGGTGGATATAATTTGGCATCTTCCACATTTAACATTTCCTGGTAAACTATCAGCAGGGATAAAGGCAATTTAAGGATCTCCACTGATAATCCGACTACAGTCTCAAAATAACTTAAAGGTTTAAATTACATCCACTATAAGCAAAAAAAAATACTAACATGCAAAGGGTGCCTTCAGTGCACCTTACTTGGCTGCCTTTTTGAGTAAACACTTATGGTTGGTATGAAAACCTTATTTTCTACAATACATGGAGTAAATAATGGTGTAAATATTTTCAGTGTATAACTTCACACATCCAATTTATCTGACACAAAATATTTTCTCCTTCTTATACAATTAACACTAACACAATAGGTATGTTGTTAAAACACTTTGAAGAAATTTAAATATGTTTTCCTTCAAATAAAGGTACAAGTTACTAGTTCAATTCCCATCCAGTATACAGAATTTCAGCAGCCAAAATTCGTATCCTGAAACAAAAGGAGGAATTCATAAGATGTGGATGTCTTCAAGCATAATTTGCATTATTTTATTGAAATATATTTTTAATTCTGCATTAAGCATGACATTTGCATTTCTTTTTAAATAGTAATTATGCTACATCTCAGTAGTTAGCGGAAAGCACACATAGCAAAAGAATATCTGTCAAGGTCAAACAGAACAACATTGTACAGTATTTCTTTGCAAGGACATAAATTCTTGACAAGCCCGATTCTCTGCTTGTCAGGCTTTTCAATAGTGGCACCAAATCCTGTGAAATCCCCTCCCATGATGACACACAGACACCTCTCTCTCTCTGTGTGTGTGTGTGTGTGTGTGTGTGTGTGTGTGTGTGTGTGTGTGTGTAGCAGTTTCTCTGCTATTGCTGGAGAAGAATAAAAATTTTCTATTATAAATAAATGCCAATAAACAAATCCTACTGCGTTAACTGGCCTTCCTCCTAGATAGAAACAATTTTGCAGTCTAAGGCTACAGGCCTAAAAGCACAGAGCTTAGGTGGATTTATTTTGAGCACTCATACTTGTTATTATTAATTGGATTTGTATTCCGCCTTTCTCTGCATGGAACACAACACAAGGTTTAAAAACATATACCAACAACCAAATCAATATTTTTAAAAAGATTTTAAAATATTCCAACACCCTGAATAACAATAAAAACAACTAAAATCACAACAACACACCAACGTCCACATCAGTCAAAAGCTCCAGCAAATAAAAATGCCTTATGGACCTACCAAAAGCTCTGCAAGGAGGGAGCAGTTCTCAGTTCTGGGGAAAGGGAATTCCAGGGTCGAGGTGCAACCACCAAGAAGGTTCCTAGCCATCACAACCCTCCCTTCCCTAAGTGGTGGCCCAATCAGCAGGGTTCCCTCAGAAGACCTTAGGTCAGTGGTTCTTAACCTTGTTGGAGGTACTGAACCCCGCAAGTTTCATATGTGCATTCACTGAACCCTTCATAGTTGAAAAAAAGGTTTTGTCCATCGTAAAAAATCTATATTAATGCACCTGGCAACCCTGACGAACAGAATGGACACACACCTCCACTGACCCCCTGGGGTTCAATCGAACTCAGGTTAAGAACTGCTGCCTTAGCATAGTATTACAGTCTTATGCAACAATGCTCCATTTGAAGGTTTGAAACTTTTTTTTAAGGGAGATGTCTCTTTGTGGGCTAATGACTCGCAGTATAAAATTCTATGAATTTTTTATGTCAACACTGAATGAATTAAAAAGGACGAGCACCTGTTGGATATATTCTAGGAGTTTTTCCTGCTACAGGCAGGGGGTGGACTAGATGACCTACTGGGTCCCTTCCACCTCTATGATTTCCATTCCATATTGGGGGGAAAAGAGTAAGAAATGTATTTTTAAAGTCTGAATTAAAATGCATGTAGAAAATATTCATAACAAGGAGCACTGAAATTAAGATCACATTTGTGAATGTTGCAGACATTTCTTCCAGGTCACACTGATCCAGCAGGATAATGCAGCACTAGATATAGTGAAGCACTAGTAAGGCTAACCAACTTTCACTGTTGCACACAAGCCTTTCAGCTGCTAAGACAGGACTTCTTTCAGAAAAGTAAGTTTCTACATTATTTGTACCAAATTTATTTAAATAGTACAGTATCACATATGCACACAAGATACATAAAGCATAACTGGAATTCCTACCAACTGTAATCCAATAATAACACCACTAATAAAATTGTTCCTTTTATATGCAAGATTCACACTCTAGAAAAATTACTATCCACTATACTCAACACTTCTTCTGAAAATGGTTTTCAACAGCCAGATTCCCCAAGTTTGTGTATTCCCCCAGTTTCCCGAAGTAATATATTTTTAATAATAATAATAATAAATCTGCTTGACAGAATATCAGACAGAAGTCATACTGTGTGGAAACTGGAGGCATGCAGCTGCTTAAAACCAAACACAGTGCAGTAAACAATATACAATTGGATAGAAGATCTTAAATTTGGACCTTGGCGTCAAACAGTTACATCTTCCCCATGCAGTAAATAGCCTTGAAAAGATCACATGCAGCGTAGGTAATTCTGTTGCTGCTTCTACTGCAGACATCATTAGATTAACAACCATGTGCTCAGTCTTCATTTTAGAATGATGCAGTACATGGTTCAGATGCCTGGAGTAGTATTTCATCAACCTTGCCTGATGCCCATTTATTTTATCAGGCTTTGTGTCTGAAATTTTAAACAGTGCATTGTGGGTATAGCTCCCCAAAGCAGACTTTGACTTTTGTTCTGTTTTAAAATATTCTGCTGATAATCCAATTCCTAAATTAATCCAGTTTGCTATGCTGCTGTTTCTTCTTTCTAAATCACAGAGAAGCTCTAGGGCAGGAGACATTTAATAGGGAGGCGACCAGTGTGTTTAAAAATGGTCGTCTATATTTAGGACCGCTGGCTCACTCTTCCCCACTGCCTTCTGAGTAAAAATAGCTTAAATAGAGAGACAAGATTCATGACGAGTCTCTGGCTGGGATCCAGAGAACCACATCCAATCCCACATGCATATATACATATAGCCGTTGCACACACTGTCTGAGCAACTTTTGGATGCACAAGTCATGCTTTTCTTTTGTTAAAAAAAACTTTTCTTTTTTCAATATAGACCACTCTGTCCTTGAATGGCTGGGTATACTGGACATCAACATTTGATTTACCATAAAGTCCATGTATTTGCCATATGCCAAATAAAATAAATTCTTTTGTACAATTCAAAGCTGTAAATGTCAATAAAAGTTAAACACACCCTGAAAAATCACCCAGTGTCCCCTCAGTTCCACAGCTGACACCTTTGTACACACATGCACGCACTTGCAAACACACAGTTTCTTCAAACATGGAAGTGCAGGACTTCCTGTTTGATTTAAAGGAATTCCTTTCATCCATAATCCCTGTAAATAAAAACCAAAATCCCACATTTCTGTGTTTAAAAAACCACACCAGAAGAATGAGGCAGACTATGCGCTTACTCCTCACTTTCAGGAGCGCAGAAAGTTGATCACTGCAAATTGCTTTCAATGCAGGCTGCAAGAAGAGACTTCTCCTTCTCCGCCACAATGATGCAACCCATATCAGCATCATCAATGAGCTATCCAATCACCTTTGGAGGAGGAAGTAGTATCTTAAAATAAAAGTTAACAAAATCCCAAACCAGCAGAAACTATCACAACACCAGAAAATCTCAGACACATAGCTTGATGGAATGGTCATATCCTTGCTTTATGTCTTAAGGAGTGACTACCTAATTCTATAGAGTATTTACACTATTATGTTGATGCTGCTACTACAAAAATTTATCCAGTCATTGCATTTCCAATGTCTGGGCCTACAGGTGGTCAAGTCAACCAACTATTCTAAAAGCAGTTAAACTGCATATTTCTGGCCTTAGTCCTTAACCAGCTCCCCAATATGCTGGTTGTGATCTTGCTGCTTTTCCCATCCATGTCAAATGCCTGAACTCTTCATTAAGTACTGTTTATTTCATGTAAATATCCAGTCCCTGATGAGATGCCAGTACAGTCTTCAGTGAATACAAAGGGCTTCCTAAAGTGGCCTGCTGTATCCCCAGGTTAGTGGCTGCCATAGTTGTGCCACGTTGTGAAGTTGAGAGGCAGGGGTTGCAGCTAGGCTGACCAAGAACTCAGATTTTGGTCAACACTGGCTTACTCTGTTTTTCTTACTCTTACAACATTTTCTTACTCTGGCTTATCATGGACCCCTATGGGTCTACTCATTTCTATATCTGCTCCTGAGGAGGAGCTGGAAGAGGGAATTTCTGTCCTGGAAACAGGCTCTGGATACAGAGTAACTGTTCTGCTCTAGGCAATGCTAAACATGCCCTCAACATGCCTCTCCTGAACTGCCTAGGCTGGCCTAGCTAGGGCAGCCCAGGTCCACCTGTCTTACGGCAGCCTATGTTGCCTTTTCTAGAATAACTAGGATGGTCCATCTTGCAGTTGGGTCAGCCCAGAGATAGATAGTGCACTTCTGGATTGTTCCCTATGCTAACAAAGATGACCAATACTGGGAAATCTTTCCAAAATGTATAACTGAAATATGAAAAGCAGCTCGTATCCTTAACAGATGTCCCTGGAAATAAATCCCATTGATTTTACGGGAGGAGGACTAGGGTTCACTTGATTTTTTTATTTGATATTTTTGCAATAAGCTTTGTTTTAGACTGCTGTCTCTCTAATACAAATATGTAATGTCCCACCTAGACAGCCTAGAGGACAAATCAGAAAGAGAGAAGAGTCTAGGCTCCAAAGCCTTCCCTTTCACAAGTTCCTCTGTCTTCCATTTAAACTGAACTTCACTGTTTACAAAAATACAGATTTACAGTGTTTGACACAAAACCTTCTCTGTTGCCTCTTCCTCATTAAAATTTCTGTTCAAACATTGATTTAGTGTAGAAAAGAAAGTACAGAATAGAAGGTTCTGTAAGTGACACAGCAAATAACAAGGTTGAGAAGAGATCTTAAACCTGACTTTCCATTCAATCCATTTAGTAGCTGCTCTCTGTTCTTCCAGCTGTTCTGAAATATTGCCTGTCTTGTGTGATGTGCTGCCCACTAGTGTCCTATGACACAGACGTGCATGCATGCAGCATAACAGTATGTTCTTGTTTTTTATATTTGGAGAAACCTGTGAAAAGGTCCTGATGCACATTAGGGTCATGTTATCAGACTACCACTCAACAAACAGCAGAACTGTTTGAAATGCATCCAGATTTCTAATGAATGCAAATGTCATAACTGTCAGCTATTAGCAGTCTCCATGGGAAAGAATGCACTGCTTCTATTATGAGAGGTCAATATGGAGTAGAGCAGTGGTACACAAGCATTTCAGCCCAGAATCCCCTCCTGAGAATGACAATCTGTCCGGGATCCCCCAGAAGTGAACTGAGGGACATTAAGGCACCCGTAATGCCAGATTCCAAGATTGCTGCACCCAGCTTTTTGCAACCCCCCTGAAATAAAGTCGCAACCCCCCTGAGGGGCCCTAACCCCCACTATGAAGACCACTGGATTAGAGAGACAGGTTTTTCTGCCACCATGGCAATGACCACATAATACACTTTAAGTGCAATCCTAACCTTGGCCAACACAACTCAATGGTCTTCCTGTTCCCATAGTGTTGAAGTTAGGTTGCCATTAACTCTCTTCCACAAAATCAAGACAGGACATTCTGTGCCATTTGCCAGTATGTGAACAAAATCCCCCCAAATCAGAACTGTCTCTGTTTTTCAGGAAATATGGCAAATGATGGGTTAACTGGGTTAACCCTTCCCCAAGAGGGGCGCAGAAGTATCTTATAGCACTTTTGTGACACCTCTATGCCAGATGGGACTTGTG
This sequence comes from Cryptoblepharus egeriae, assembly GCA_030015325.1. Lineage (NCBI taxonomy): Eukaryota > Metazoa > Chordata > Lepidosauria > Squamata > Scincidae > Cryptoblepharus > Cryptoblepharus egeriae. The sequence goes on along the minus strand of JAREYC010000005.1, from coordinate 48,177,814 downwards.
CGAGGGATTATGCTGGCCTAACTAAGGGTTAGGATTGCAGCCCCAGTATCCATGTTAAAAGAAGTGGCTACCAGGCATCTATATTTACCCCAATTAGCTCATTATATCCACTCACATGACTGCTCTTAAAAAATACATACATAGCCAATGGTTTCAATGAGATTTGGAGAAGCTTGGGTATCTTAAAAGAGTCTATTTGCCTCATAGGTTTAAGTTTCCCTGACCTTCACTCCAACCCTGTTATGGGCACAACAGGCATAGAAGCAAACAGACCTGCATGTAGTCCTAGTTGGATGGAAACATTTTGCATAGAAATGTTCTATGGATGATGGCACCCTTCAGATACCACAGCAAGGGTGTGCTCTCTCTTTCACTCTGTGGAAAGAGGGAGGCTGAATTCTCTTCATACCCCCCTATATAACTATGGAGTGCGCTACTCCTCCTCAGGTATGAATATCTCCTATGGGATTAGTGTTCCAGAGTGCTAACATAAGCATATACACACTGAAGTCTAAGCATGATAGACACCAAGTGGAGTCTTTTTAAAAACTTTAATGCTTTTAGTACTCCCTCTACTTAATCAGATGCATTCTAATTTTCCACTGAATTTTATGAACCTTACAGTGAAATCCTATTTGTGTCTACTCAGAAGTAAGTTTCATTGAGTTTAATGGGGCTTATTCCCAGGAAAGTACTCTTAGGAATGCAGCCTTAGCAACACAGAGACAAAAAAGTCAGCATGTTATACTGACATAAATGTATTGCATACATAGATTACCAAATTCCACCAATAATTAAACAAACTTTCAAATACTTTCTAATCACGAAATTTTAAAGACACAAATTTGGAAGTCCATTTTTTAATCAGCATTGTTCACAAACCACTCATTCTTTGTTGTAACAGAAATTTTCTTCAGCTTCCTATGCCTGTGGTGTCAAACATACATAGGGCTGAAGTTCACGATCATGGTGTCTGCTAAGGGACAGAAGTGACATCATTAAGCAGGTGATAGCAAAAAATAAGCACTTTGTCCTCACATGAAAACTCAGCAGGTGCATATGACAGAAAAGAAAATGTGTAAATCTTGCTCATATCTTCAAAATAAAATCCAATTATCATGCTGGGAGAACCCAGTTATAACTGGGGGACAGATAATTAGCTTACAGGGTCTGCATTCACCCCACAGTCCTTATGTCTGATACCCTCTCCTATAACATATAAACAGCCTACTTTCCATACTGCCCTAGCATAGCAGGCAAAGGATAAAAATTATCAGAGCTGCTTGAGGAGGACTATAGTCCCAGAACTCCTATTAGCATAACAGGAGTGAAATAACTGCTTTGAAAATGTGTACTGCCTTCTCAAAATGTAAGAGATTGAGATTTGGAGATTAAATATAATTTTTAAAAATACGCATTTTCAAATAGCATGGCAAACTAGAAATAATAGCAAAACCTGCCTCAGGGAAAACTGTTATTTTTTGCAAAGTTCACTATGTATCAATTTTGGTCATAAACTGTCTGTAATCTAGCCATCATTTAGTTCCATGTAATGTGCCAGGCCTAAACATACAAACTTCATTCACATCATTCCCTCTAACCCTACAATCCAGAGTAACTATGGGAGCACATAAGAGACATTACGTATACCCGTAGTAACTGCAGAACCTAGTGAAAACCTATGGGAAATTCATATTGCAATCCAGAGCAAATTGTTCTTACACCGGAGCAAGGACTCCCCGTAGTTACTCTGGATTGCGCCCTAAGTCCAAAACATTTTTATGTTAGTAGGGGAGCTGAACTAGAACAAGAAATCTATTTCTAAGATGAATAAACCAGTGACAGGTATTTTTTTGTTTCCATATAATAAACCATAACCAATAACACAAATTGTCTTAACATGCCACACTTTCCCCCTCTGCTTTGTACTGTCTCTCATATACATGAATGTTACATATATGTATGTTATTTACAACATTATTGTGACAGTTTGAAAGAACATAAATATTGTAATAAAAATCAATATGGTAATTTTTCAGCATATAACAAGGAAGATTTACCATAGACAACATATTCAGAGGCCAATCAGCAATTTTTTTAAACATATTCCTCCCTTCCACCCATCTATACTCCATCCTACTATATGATCCAGCAAAAATAAACAATTTAATTCTTCTAATCACAGTATATTTTCATCTTTTATATCAGGGAATTGACAATCCCCCTTTTGAAAATATTCTACCTAGACACATTCCTAATAGCACCTTCATAATACAATTTTATTTTGCATGCTGCCACACATTACCCTGAGGGAATATTTATTGAAATATATGGATTCCATTTACTAGTTTTATATCTTATTTTATACTGGAGTAATCTGATGCAAGGAGAGCAACATATGCTAGTGGTTTAAAAATACCTTTGAAATTATTAGTACTCTAAAGAGCAAAAAATTGCAATGTTCATGAACGATGCAACTTGTATTGTAAACACATTTCCTGAGGTCAATTAGTTACATGTATTAAAGAATTACACAGATAAATATTTGATCTTTCTTTTCATTATTTGAGGAGCAAAATGATGAAACTGCCAATGTTTAGCTGGATATACACATTTTAAAATGGCAAAGTGATCCTCACAGTATTAATTGTATGAAGGATATTTTTTCTATTCTCCCAGAACATTGTTCTTATTTGTAGCTTACTATAACATTCATGGTATTTTAAAAAATTTTCTTCAGTCACAGAGCACAGTTTAGATGGAATTGATGGAATTCTCCTATACTGCTAACAGTGATTTAAAATACACTTTGTTCCTTTCTAGATTATTGTAAACTAAACTGTATTCAAATGGGCCTCCTGAATAAAGGTCAAATACAGAAATTTTTTAAAAATAAACCTCAATAATAGGATTTGTTGCAATTACATGTAATGTTAATACATTTTATGGAAATTTTGCCTTAATAAATTTTCTCTTGTAAAAGTATTTGAGATTTATTCTCTCTCTTCATTCGTCACATTTTTCTTTAATTCTTTTGTGTTTTAATTTTATGTTCAATCTGTCTGTTCACACTACAGTTACCTTGTCTGTCAATATATTTTTCTATCCAGTGTACAGCTAAGCAGACCTGAAGGTACCCTTAACCAGCATTCATTCCTCACCCTCTGCTTGGAGCTTCAATTATTTGTATCTTCCAGGAAAATCTCTCACTTTCCCCCTTGTGCTTCTCCCTCTTTCATTCATTCTCACTAACAACATTTTTCTATTCTGTCTGCTTTGCCTGTTTTGGAAATTGTGTGCTTAATCTTTCCATTTAACTGTCAGCATATTAATGCATTTTAGGAAGAGCTATGCTTTCAAATGTGAAAAATGAGAATGCCAGTATCTACTGTAGCACCATACTGCATGGCATTATTTCTATTCTACTTCCCTCAAAGCTTTAAAATTAGATTTGTAAGTTTTTCTTCATTAAATTGTGATGTAATACAATAAAATCTAGGCATTAAAACTATTGCACTTTGCTTAGAATTCCAACAATGCATAAATTCAGATCAAAACCAGAAAAGAAGATTGGAAAGGAATGGATGGTATATAGAAAGAAAAAGCTTATCTGTTCCCATTTCATTCTTACTTTTCTTTTATAACTTTGAAATTGATTGAAACAATCCCAGCCTTTTCTTAGATGACGTAATGCTTATTAGTGCATATTTTTACATAAATGAGTGTGATCAGTACATATCTAGTAGCCTTTTCCATGCCGTAACAGACTGAGAGAAATGTTATGGTATTAGTTCATAAACTATAATGTGGCATAAAAAGTAATGTGCCATTTCAACATTAAATAAATGACGGAAAACCCTCCCCCTCTTCTAACCTTCCAGTAGCTCAAGATACATGCCCTTCATACAGATGACATGCACTGTAGGGTACAACCCTATATTAATTGCAGGGGGAATAGGAAATAACACAGTTTTCTCCTTTTCATCAAGCATAGTTCAATACCGAATGTGACAGATATATAGTACACAGGATTACAGGCTGTCACTTTGCTAGGTAAGCTAATTTAAATGATTATGGAGCAATTTCTTCCTTCGTCCCAAAGCTGCTCAACACCAGTGCACTGCTTGCTTTACAAAAGAAGAAAAAAATGCACCCCATTTCCCTGCCACCCGCATCCCCAATTATCCAAAGACATCTCAGCCCTGGCAGTGCCTACTCACCATTCAAGATGCTCTGGAACAAGAGGGCAGCCAATATCCACATGCCCTGCTCCTTGCTAGCCTCCCAGCTATGTGCTTGCCTGGCTCTCCACTCTTTTCCTGGCTGGCTCTCTCTCTCTCTGCCCGGATTTGTCAACTGCAAGGTGAAAGAGAGAGAGCCAGAGTCCAGCCGATGCTGCTGCTGCTGCTAGGGAGCTGCTTGCAGGAGGTGCGCCTGTGCCTGATTGCCCTGCAAGCAAGTGATCTGTCTCTCCTTTGGCGTCTCTTCTTCACTGACACTTGCTTTCTCTGGCAGAAAGAAAGAAAGAGAGAGAAGGAAAGAGGCAGCTAGAGGGAAAAGGGAGGCAGCTGCTGGGAGCTCAGGTGTGCTGCCTGCCTTCCTTCCCCTGCCCAGGGAGATGCAGCAGCAGCAGCAGCAGCAGCAGGGCCACAGGTGAAGCAATGCTCCAGCTCCAGCAGAAGACCATCCCTGGTCATAGCCAGCCCTTCAGCTGCGGATCTTGCAGGCTCCCACCCTTCAGCCACCACAGCCATGCAGCAAGAAGGCAGGCGGGCACATCTTTCTCTCCTCTCCTACTACAGCTTTAATCACATTGATCCCTCTGCTAACCTTCCCTGCCTCTCAGCAGAGCAGGGAAAAAAGAAGTATTAACCCTCTCGCCAGCCTCCATCAGGCTGCCAGCACAAGCACACACTCTGGGCTTCCAGCAGCCAGGATGGGACTCCTGGAGACCCACCCACAAGAGAAGGTGCTAGAACCAAAGGTTTCATCTCTGATTTGCCCAACTCCTTCTCCACCGTCATAAGCAACTCAATTTTTAAACATAACTAACGTGTTGACAAGGGGGTAATATCTCTATAATATAATTTACTGACAAATTTATCAGATTAGGCGGTATTTCCGACTCTTAAATCTCAGCATCTCATTCCCTATAAGAAAAAAGCAATTTGTCTCTAGTGACTGCAGCTGCAAAGGCTGTGTGAGAGAGAAAGGTTTTGCCCCTTTTTTCTATTATAAGGACAAGGGGGGGGGCAATGGACAGTGAAAAGCAGTTTTCGTTGCACGGTTGTACTGTTAGGCCTATTTTGTATTCATACAGGAAATCTGCAGAAAGGTTATACGATATATGTATTCTGCACCTATTTGAATGAAATTCTCAAGGGCAACTCCCGCATATGTGCCCAGAGTGACACATACACAAGCACAGGCTCTCTGCTCGATTTTCAAGATGGCTACCATGACAACATCCATTCTGGTCTGTTACAGTGAAATGGAAGGCAGGAATATGTTTGACGCAGCTTTGGGAAGACTAGCGGCCTTCCCTTCGGTAGCGGTTCTTTCAAATATTAAAGAAAAACCACCATGCACATCTACACAAACATCAAAGAAGATGGAATACCCCAAAGAAACATTCTAGACCCAATATTGGAAAAGTCTATGAATTCAGCAAATCTCACTGGGGACAAATGCTCATTTCTTCATGCCACATGCAGATCTCAAGGCCTTGAGCCTAAGGCTAAGAGATACGGATCAAGCTTGACGATATTTACTTTCCTGCATCTATGCACCTGCTATCTAGATCTTGTGAGGTTTCCTGGAGCCAAGCACAAACAATATGAAAGCAGAATGACATATATTCACAACAGCATGTTGCAGATCTAGGTCCTTCTCGTAACAGAGAAAATGTCTGCTTGTGCAGCAACAGAAGCAGGACAAAAGGCAAAGTACCATAGAAATTAAAAACATTAATGCCAGGGATGGTGGGAACTAGCCAGTAGTGGAGCCATGGGGCTTGCAGGGGTAGCAGTTGCACCAACCAACAACCTTTAGGGCAGGACAAGCTGATCTTGACCCTAGTGGACAAAATTGTGAAAAACAGTATATCATCATGAAATATATTGTTGGGAAGGCAATGCAGAATGCAATGAAACAAACTGCTCTAAATGGTGCTCCTCTTATTTAGCAGGGAGAGAATAACACTCTTTACCCCATACAGTGCTCTAACTAATAAGGGGCGTACTTGTTATTTTTTTTTAATTTAAATCTTCTTTGACCCCAGGTAGCAAATAGATGTCTTAGCCATGCCACTAGCTGTGGAGAGGCATAAGGGCAAGTGGGTGGCATGCTGCTGGGGAAAAGGCAGGTTTTTCCCCAATTTTCTTTTTCTCAAAAGCATAATGCTACTTCTGGGGCATAATTTTGAGATTTGCAGCAGGCTGCACAATCATTCCCCTTCCCAGATCACTGCCTTGTCATGGCAAAGGGGCTTGCATAACTCATATGCCGGGCAGGGGCACCCAAGGAGGACAGGTCACAGTGGAGAGTTCAGACTAAATGTGGTCCACTGGAGAAGGATATGGCAACCCACTCCCGTATCTTGATAAGAAAACCCAATGGATTACAGTATCAAAAGGCTAGAACTTTTGATGCTGGAAGATGAGCTCCTCAGGTCAAAAGGTGTTTGAAATGTAAATCATTTTTCTTGCCCCTGACACAGTGTCAGATGTGGCCCTCTTGCCAAAAAGTTTGGACACCCCTGCCATAGAAGAAATTAAGTAGCCCTCATAGCAAATAAAAGAGTGGGAAAAGCAGTATTAGGTATAACCTCAAAAATGACAGTATTAGTTCAGTTCGAATTCAAGGCAAACCTCTCAACATCACAATAATTCAAGTCTATGTCCCAAACATTGGTGCCAAGAGGAGGAAGTTAATCAGTTCTATAAAAAGTAACAACACCAAATCAACACCAAAAAAGATGTCGTTCTTATAGGGCAAGGGTGTTCAAACCCTGTGCCGGGACTCAGATGGGCCCCGTGGGAAGCCTCAATGTGCCCCACAGTAAGATCGCTCTGTCTGGCCTGTGGAGAAGCCTTGTAATATAGCTAATACACTTTAAATTTATGTAAATTTATTCAAATTTGGAATAGTAATTTTTCTGGCCCCAACAGTATCACAGTGATGTCGTCCTCCTGCTAAAAAGTGTGGACACCCTTTTTAGCGGATTAGAACGCTAAATAAGTCAAGATGTATCAGGAATAATAGGCAAGTTTGGCCTTGGAGAGCAAAATGAGGCAGGGGGAATGCTCATCAAGCTCTTTCAAGAGAACACACTGGTCACAGCAAACATATTTTGCCAACAACACAAGCAGTGGTTCTACACTTGGACATCAACAGATGGTCTATACCAAAATCAGATTGATTATATTTTCTGCAGCCAAAGATGAAGAAGCTCTATACAGTAAGTAAAATAAAGACCTGGAGCTCACAATGGATCAGATCATAAACGTCTTATTGCAAAATTTAGGCTCAAATTGAAAAAAAAAATCAGGGAAAACTATTTACGCCATTCAGGTATGACCAAAATGACATCCCATCTGAATACACAGCGAAAGCGGCAAACAGATTTAAGGGTTTAGATTTGATAGACTGCCTGAAGAACAATGGTTAGAGGTTCATAACATTAAACAGGATGTGGCACCTAGAACCATTCCTAAGGAAATAAAAGGCAAAATGGTTGTCAGAAGTTTTCTAAATTGCTGAGGAAAGAAGGAAAGCAAAAGGTAAGGGAGAAAAGCAAAGATATACCCAGCTGACTGCAGAGTTTCAGAGAATAGCAAGAATAGATAAGGCCTTCTTAAATGAGCAATGCAAAGAAAATTGAGGAAAACAACAGAGGAGGAAGGACTAGAGAATTGGAGACATTAAATTGTCAGGCTCAAACAGAGAGGGGAATGGAGGTTCATCTGACCTCTCTGGGAGACAGCTCCCAGCGAAGCTGGGTGGAGAGCCATCCTGCAGCCTGACATCTCTCCCCGTCCTCACTGGGAGATAACTGTCAGCAAGGACATGTTTCCGTTTCCCTGCCTGTCAGAGCCTGGACACGTTCACCCCTCCACTGGCAGATTGCCAGTGTTTGTGGGGTCGCTGTAATCCACGCTCTAGGCGCATGTGCTTAATAATGTCATGATGCCATGTGGTGTCATAACATCATGGCATGCCATGAGTGCAGGGCATATTTGGTATGCATCTGATGAAGACCAAGCAAAAACAAGTCCTACAAACTTCGTAGGATCTTTCGTTTCTTCTGTAGGATGTTAGATAAGACATGGGAGGGATATGATGTCAGAAGAATCCCACAGTAAGCCACAGTGTAATTTTAGAAACACAGACCTAATTTCAAAGCTACATAAAAACCTGTCCATGTTGTCTTGATGTTTGTCATGATGCCTCAGATCAAACGGATGGAATGGACTATGTTACATATACCATGTCTTTCCAAAGGGATTCTTGGGTTCTACATATCTGCAACCTCTTAGAACACTAAACATTAAATTGTTTCTAATATTAGTAATCTTCTTCCCTGCTGCCTTTATACGTAGTTTGACTTCAGTCAATTCAAATCTGACTGAAACAAACAAGATGAACAACCATATACTGGACTATGCCTTCTGCTGCACTAAACATATACATTAGTCTGTAGTTAGTTCCTATTGTTTTGAGCACTTGGATTTTTTCACTTTGCAATTCTCTCATGTGCCTTTGATCAAAAAGCATTCTAGAAAGACAATTACTACTTGGGGACTTCACATACATTTGAATGTGTAGGCTGGCTATTAGGTTTTGTTTCCATACATTTTGACACTTCAAACGATTCTCTAAATATGTGCAAAATGCCTTTATTCCAAGAGGGGAATCAGGCTTTGTTTCATAAAATTCACCAAATATCTAATGGAAAGCAGTTCAGTTTTTCTTTATATTTTGTATTTTATTTATAAAGCATTCAGGTCCTTTTATCCAAGGTTATGCATGATAAAATGAAATCCACAGGCAAACCATACAATAAAAAGTTTATGCAGAAAGAATAGACCCAAACAACATTTTGCATTCAAACTCTTCTCTCTTCGCAGTCTCCTTGACTGGCAACTAGCCAAGAAGATGGAATCCCAATCAGGCCCGGACATTATAACAGCCTTGCAGCTGATAAGCAACCTATCAGCCACATAAAAACACAATAATGAACAAACCATGGTATAACGTAGCAAGAGAACAGCTACGTGGCTAGAAGAAATTAGATCAATGGTTCCCAATCATTAGGAGTCCACGAACAACTGATCTAAAAACTGGTATAATGGACCATATGCAACTCCAACACAAAAAATACAATTAAACTTATAATAATTAGAGATTTAGTAGAGTTTCATTTGTTTTATTATTTAGCGGTTGAGTCAACATATTTGCAGATTTTGGCTCAAAGGTCTTATAGATCTCCACTGAGCCAGATCTGGCCCAACCAGAAGCTTCTGGAGATAACTGTACCTATGCTCCAGTCACCTTCATAGGCTCTTGTAGGCTTGTTAAACCTATAAACCTTGTAAAGTATGGGCCATAAAAATGGCCTTCCAACTTTTTTAGGGCCTCTGAAAGGTAGTTCTAGAAGTTCTACAGGACAGTTCTAGAAGGTAACTACTGGTTTTTGACTGCAAACCAGCAGTGCCTTTCTAGGATCTCACAAGGCTATTTCACTAAGCTCTGCTAATCTATTTAGTTAAGTCTAAATAGCATTCACTGAACAATGTTTTAGAACTTCAGAATAGTTATAGATGTCTGTTAACTAATGTAACATAACATTCTAGTAATAACATTTTAGGATGAAAGTGAAGCTAACTCCTGAGCAGCAGGTTCAACTCAAAACGCTTATAGCTTAAGGTTAGTGTTGTTTGGTTGGTACTATTAGTTATTACTAGAATGTGGCTGTGGGATCTTTTATTAACTTTGGGAACTGAATTAATAAATCTTCACATATTTTTCTAAAGTCTTATTTTGGTATGATATGTAATTGTGGCGAGACAAAATTCACAAAGTGGATTTTTAAATGCTTATAAATATGCATTAGCTCAGGCCATTGGATGAGAGTTCTTGGAGAATTAACAGTGAATCACTGTGAACAGAGGATTACCCCAGCTGTGTCTTTTTTAGTGACTGTCTGCTAGTGTTCTTTGCAATTTTTTTTAGATCCTGAGCTCTTTTGGGTCAGGATGCATTTGTGTTTTCTTTTCTCTGTAAACCACTTTGTGAACATCTTGTTGAAAAGCAGTATATAAATATTATTATAACTAGTGAAAAGCGTTCCTGCGTTGCGGGAGTAAATTTTCCCATACACCATCCCCCCATGGCGCAACACCTCCATGCGCATCAGTCCCCCATGCGCATCAGTCCCCCCATGCGCATCAAACCACCATACGCATCATTCCCCATGCGCATCAACCCCCCCATGCGTATCTTCCCATGTGCAATACCCCCCATGCGTAGCATCCTCCCCAGTGCAACCTCTTCCTCCAATCAATATTCCCCCAGTGCACCAGGCACTGAGCACCCAATTTGCTGGAGGTTGGTCAGTCTTCCATGTTAAGTATAGGGCAAAAACACATTTCACCCTTTTTCAGTCCCTTAAGGGTTAAATTTCTGCACATCAGTTCTGGGTGGGTGTTCATGTGACAGAAGGAACACCCTCCCTGAATTTCATGCTTCTAGGTCCAGGGGTTGGGACAGAGCATCCCTCAGTCACCAATTCTTCAATGCAAAGTATGGGGAGGAAAACGCGTTGCGCTCCATTTCACCCCCTTCCGGTTGGAATTTCTGAAAACCGGTTCTTAGTGCACACCTCAGTCATGGAAGGAACACCCATCCCAAATTTCACACTTCGAGGCCCAGCGGTTTTGGCAGGGTAGTGATGAGTGAGTGAGTCAGTCAGTCAATGAATCAGTCAGTGAGTGACTTTTCTCTTTTATATATAGATAATAAACTCAGGATTAGAAAATATAACCTACAATATTCTGTAATCCAATGAAAATGCAGGTGAGCATGGCAAACTTTCTTTAGTGGTAGCCAGTTATTATTCTGGAAGATAGCTGCCGGTACTCACTTGTCTGTATTCACAGGTACTCACTTCTGTGTGTGTGTTGGTACTAATCATGTACTTACCCACAGAGGTGCATGCTCCGTTACCCCTGGCAGTAGCAGATTTGGTGTTATTTCAGAAGAAAAATTGAAATTTTGGTTTAAAAGTGACAACCCAATCCAATGCCAGACCTGCCCACACAAGGTAATGACACCAACAGAATGCAACTTTTGTGCTATTGTTGGGAGGGGGGGCAGTGACCAGACAGGCCATGAGAGGTGAATAAAAATCATTTTTACTTAACTGTAAGGAACCTAGCCACCAAGTCTGAGAATCATCAGACCAAGTGTGGCCCAAGAAACGGGGTTAGGAAGACTTCCATGTTAGAAACGGGGTTAGGAAGTTCCCTCTGCTGCTGGCAATATCCTTACCTGCTCTAGCTCAGGTAAGTTGAACCACTGGCAAATGTGCAGGGCCTCCAGCAATTTACACCAGCAGCCCTGAAGCATATGAGAATGGGATGCACTTTATAGCATCAGACTTAATGGCAGTGGATATCTAGGCCTTAGGTCCTAGATAGGATTGGACCATGAGTACTGGACCATGAGTCTCTCTTTTAATGAATACACACAGAGGATACCTTGACTTATATAACCAGCATAAGTAACATTACCAAACGATTTGTGAAAACTTAATTTTGGGGTTTGGGGCGGAATGTTGATGCGTCATCCTCCAATGCAAATTATAGGGAGGAAAACGCATTGCGCCCCTTTTCACCCCCTTCCAGTTGGAATTTCCGAAAACTGGTTCTTAGTGCACCCCTCCATCATGGAAGGAACACACTCCCCAAATTTCACACTTCTCGGCGTAGCGGTTTTGTCAGGGCGTTGATCAGTGAGTCAGTCAGTGACTTTTGTCTTTTATATATAGATGTGATGCACAAAGCAGAGATCAGAGTGACTATTTACTACATAAAAAGGAATATAGAACAAAAACTCATTATGGAAAACAAATATTTCTTGCAGTCTCCATTTATACTTCCGCCTGCGCTACATGCTTCCCTCTGCTTCTACCTAACCTATTGTAAGGCCTCTGTGAGCAACAGTATAATTTACAGCCTTTAAAGGGCCACTGAAAATGAATCAATTACAACAGATGGAAATATTCATCCCTGCTGATAGGCCTCACACTTAGATATGACAATTTCGCTAAAACATTTAAGGAATGACTCAAAGTTGTACCAACGTTATTTGGTTAACACCTATGTTCCCATATAATAAAACAAACAAAATGTATCTGCGTTGTGGGAGTAAAATACCCCCATGCGCCATTTACCTTGTGTGCCATTCCCACATGTGCAACAAACCCCTCTCCCAAGCACAAGAAACCCCTCCCCATGTGCCACAAACCGCCACAATCAGGGGCACCCCTACCAGGTAGGTGCAGAATTTGGGGCTGGCTGTTATGCAATGTTAAGTATAGGCTGAAAAGGCATTGCATGCCTTTTCAGCCCCCTAGAGGTTTAATTTCTAGAAATTGGCTCTTGGTGGGGCTCCCATCATGGAAAGAAGGTTTCAGTAAGGAGATCTAGGTTGGGTAAAGGAGCTCTTTCTTCTGTCTCAAGAACATCAGATAGAATTATAATTCCTGGGGCTTAATTATTTATGTATTTAAAAAAAAATTTAAAAGGTGAAGACTTGACATGTCCCTCAGCCAGATTGTGAATATGAGTCCAAGTCCAACAACCTCCTCAATTTACAACTGATATGACAGAGATGCTTTCTATTATTCTATCATTCTATTAACAGTATTTATATGCCACTTTTCAACAAAAAAGCAGTTTATGGAGAATATATGTCATAGCTTGATGTTAGAGGATAAATGTACTTTTGTGCTGAACATAGCAAGGCCACTTCCACACACCCTCACAATCTTATACTGTACATGTTATGTCCGTCTTATCTTTAAATTGAGCATTCCAAATGCTGAACTTGCTGTCAAGAAACAATACTGTAGGGAACTCATTAAGACCTTGAAGGATCTGGGTCACTTGATTCCAGCAGATATTTTCTGACGTTAAAATATTTTGTGACAGCTCTGCCCACACATTTCCAAATACTCTATGTTGGGTTTTCAGCCACCAACACCACATCAGCAGACACATCCTGCACATGAAACTTGAGAAATCCATATAACAAAAACTTCAGAGACCTCAGAGTTAAATTCAATTTGGCAACATAAGTTTCAATTTGTAAGCTTGGTTTCCCAGACTGAAGGGTTAAATCTTTTATGGGTCTGAGATTTCTTGTGAATGAAGCTCAATCCTAAACACACTTTCCTGAGAGTATGTCCCATAGAACAGAATGGTACTGACTTCTAAGTAGACATGCGTAGGATGGCACCTTTAGTCCAATTTTTATCTGGACATGCATTAGGTCATCTTCAATTCTTACCTGACACATGCCCTAGTGGTATGGCAGTCTGAAAAACCTGAAATGAAAATGATAAATAATTCTAACTGAGTATTCATTGTGTTACCAATAATAGTGTACCTAAATTGGGATGGAAAAATATTTCAAATCTCTTAACAGCCAGTTTCAATTCTGAAATAACTGAAATTTTGTTTGCCAACTGTGTGACAAAACATATATACCATGAGGAAGTATTTGGAAATGAAACCAAGATACTGAGCATACATAAAGCATCAGAAATAATTAGATTACACTGCTTATAAGAGACTTGAAGTAACTTAAATGAAGCCATGAAGGATTTGGATGGGCTCCAAATAAGTTTTGAGCCTTAAGAATTTGTGCTTTTCCCCCAACTCTCCACAGATTACACTTCCCCTACAATCCAGAGTAACTACGGGAGCACGTAAGAGACATTTATGTCGACATAGTTATGGCACCACATAGTGAAAACCTATGGGAAATTCATAATGCAATCCAGAGTAAATTGTTCTTATGTCGGAGCAAGGACTCCCTGTAGTTACTCTGGATCGCGCCCTTCTTTTACATTCTCCTTTTGCAAGCTTTCCAATGTTTTCTTGGCTCCACCAGTTTCAATAACATTGCCATCACTCAAATTTCTTTACCATGTCTCCATTACCCAACTGTACTACTGTTCCCCTGCTCTTACGTACAATTTTGCCTTGCCCTTGCTCAGAAGCACAAGCCTGAAACAGCTCACTGAAAAAAGCCTTCAGAAAGGATCTATGACTCCTTTGCCCCCTGCAAGACCCTAAAGCTTCAGAAATATTTGGAATCCTCCAATATACCACATTGTCCCAATTGCTGCTATCTGTACACAACTATCAAGGCACCAGCAACAGGTATGGCTATAACTTTTACTACAGTGGCCATTTTGACAGCTGTGCCTTCGTGTGCAACATCGTTTCCAAAAGAACTGGCACATGTCAGAAACAGAGAAGGATGAGAAGCGAGTGGGAGCAGGCCATCCTTGTATCTGTATTTGCTTTTCAGCGTTTGGCTGCACAAATACAAAATCTAAAAATTGGCATACAAACTCAGATACTCGTCTTTCTGTACAGCAATAAAGTAAAACCTTGGATTGAGAGTAACTTGGATTTTGCAAGACAAGCAAAATCCAAATATTTCTCATTAATTTTGACTTGCAATACAAGCAGTATAGAAGTTATTTTTCATCTATGGGTCTATGAGTCAAATACCTAGCATTTTTATTTTGTTAATAGCTTAAAAGCCACACTCTGTGCATTCTTTGTGCGTGGCCCAAGTTAGAGGTGTTTTCAGACACAGAGATGGACAGAATTTGCCATTTATTTATATAGGAATAGTAGCCATAATGAACCCAAAGAGGATTAGTATTGTTTAACTCTTTCCTGCCATGAGGAGGTTCTGACAAAATTCAGACTCCTGAAGCTGCGCCCATAAAGGAAAGTTTAAATGGCAACATTAGCATATCTAGCTATATAATCTAGATATGTAGGTTATCATGGGTGGTTAAGAGCATAAGTTGTGCTTTATGCTTAACTAAAAACTTTAACAGATGGTTTATTTGCACATGAATAAATTTAATAAACCTGAGCATTTCTGCACTACATTATGCTCCTTTATGAAAGTCCTCCAACCCACTCTGTATAAGGTATCAGTGGTCCCATCTGACAGAATAATTGCAGGAGGGAGATTTTTCAGATGAATTCCCCATTCCAGATGCACAAAATGAAAACAACAAAGGAATGGACTTGTTATCAGCAAAGTCCTCTGTCTAACTGTGAGTAAAGAGCAAGTAACCCACCAATATACAGTACACGGACAAAAAATAATAATACCCGTTTCTTAAAATACAGAGAACAAACAGCTTATTTTTTAATGCACTGCAATATATCAGTTATTCTTAGAAGTGGAACGAGTTTGGCACCCATTCTGCCATCAAACCCCCCTTCCCAGACCAAATTGGCCCATTTGCTGCTCCATTACCACCCCCTTGTTTTACCCTGCTGCCACCTTACCTAGATTGGCAGGCAGCTTAGGATCTGTTTGTACCCCTCTAGCCAGCATCCCTCTATTCCAAAGTAGGAGAAGGCTGTCAGTTACATCACAACTGGATTACAAAATGCTTTTGGCATGGGGCTGACCCTGCAAACTTCAGCTGGTTACAAAACCAGCTGACTGGGTTCAGACCAGTGATCAGTGCCTTGCATTTTATTTTACTGTTTCAACCGCTTTCGATACGAGTTTGTTTCTGGATGATATTCAAGATGTTGGCTATTATCTATAAAGATTTGAATTGGGGCCAAAACTCTGGAAGTGCTGCCTCTCTCCACACGATCCCACCAATTTAACAAGATGCAGGAAGTATGGTCTCTTCTATACTCTGCTGTTTTATGAGATTAGGCTAGTGGTGACACAAGTTCTCCTTGGTGGTGATCCCTGCTCTGTGGAACTCCTTAAAAGGTAAAGATTTCCCCGCAGGTTGCCCTGGTAGTCGTGACTAACTCTTAGTGCACATCCCCATTTCTAGAGCAATAGAGCCAGCAATGTCTGAGGATGCCTCTGTGGACATGTGGCTCACATGTGCATGGAACACTGACACCTTCCCGCTGGAAGTGGTACCTATTTATCTACTTGTATTTCCATGCTTCCAAACTGCTAGGTTGGCAGGAGCTGGACTAAAAACAAGAGCTCACTTCTGTCTTGCAGTATTCAGGTGTTGAACCTCTGATCTGCTGATCTTCCTTACCTCTATCCCCTCTTGATAATGTTTTGCTGGAGACCAGGAACTGAATTTTTTTACCAGGTATTTTCTAGGTTCCTCTGATTTCTTTGTTATCCCTTATAATTTTCTTGATGTTTTGTGGAGAGACTTTATTGCTGCTGATTTTTTAGGTTACTATAGGCTGTAGGGCTCCAGAGTTAAGATGCCATACCTGTCAACCAGCAGGCCACAGTTCAATACTGGGTGCTACAAGAGAGAGTGAGCACCTGTCCCTTGCCCAGCTCCTGCCAACCTAGCAGTTTGAAAGCATGGAAATGCAAGTAGATAAATAGGTACCACCTCAGTAGGAAGGAGCATGCTGTGCACTTTGGTGTATGGTCATGGAAGCATGACCATGGAAGCATCTACAGACAACAATGGCTCTTCAGCTTAGAAACAGGGATGAGCATTGCTCCCTAGAGTCAGACATGACTAAAAGTACAACCTGAAACAGTACAACCTTTACTACCATATCTACACTATACCTTTGCCACCAATTTAGGGGATGTTTTGAAATCCAGGGTGCACTCCTAGCCCCCATGTTAGACTGGCATAATCCCCAGCACAAGTCCTGGGCTGGCCTGGGAATGTCACAATACACAGTGTTGTATGGCACTTCTGCACCACTCCTGGGGGAGGGTTAGGCCAGTGCACAGACATGTGCTTGCCTCCCTCCATCACCAAGGAAATGGGTAGAATGATGAACACTGGCAGCCTAGGTTAGGATTGCACCCTCAGTTTTGCAACTACCCTAGAAAGAAAACGGAAGGTTACATGTTTTTTAAAACAAGTGCTTCTTCAAGTTGATTTGGAATCAATAGGAACGTTTATTAATCTTGTTTCTTGAGAATGGAATTCATTTATTTAGGGATTTGTACCCGGCCTTTCCCATGACAAATATTCACTGTAGCTTACAAAGTGTTAATCCTTTTGTCTTCACTATAACCGAGGGGGCTGAGAGTGAGTGACCGGACCAAAGTCACCCAGGAAGATTCATGGCTGAGGGGGAATCTGAAAGTGGTTCTTCTAAGTCTCAATCCAGCTCCCTAACCACTACACCATCCTGGCTCTCCACAAGCCATGCTGCAGCGACTGTTGGAGTAGGTACAAGACTGCTATCCACAGTGGGCAGATTGGTTTGTTTCTCCATGTTCCCTCTGTGGACCTTGGCAGTGTGACCTAATGTTTTCCCACATTTTCTCCTCAGTCGATGCTTTTCTCCTCAGAGAGAAGTGTGTGGGTTTTTCTCTTCAGAGAGCAGCTGGGACCATGAGTTATCTGTGGTGCCCTCAGGCACAAGTTTGGGAAACACTTTTGGCTTGTTTCGTATGTTTTCACTGTGCAAGAGGTGTGTGGCAAACAGTTCATAGTTCTTGTGTGGTTCTACATACATGTGTTATAATACACACAAGAATTATAAATGAGCTCAGTAAAATTCAGTCATTCATATATTCAGTCTCTAAATTTATTCACATTTGAAATGTAAATTATTTTTCCTCTTGTGACACAATGTCAAGAGAAATTATATGGCCTCCTCCCAAAATATTTGGGATATTATTTGGGAATATTTGGGATTATTACTTGGGATAATATTTGGGAAGACCAGTATAGACTCAAGGCCCAATAGGCTGGTTTAATTATCAATATCGAAAACAAAAACAAATTATCTCATTCCTGTTTTGCCCCATTTAAAACCACTCATTTTTCCATCCCTATCACCTTGTTCTCCTATTTCAAGTATTTGAAGGTGACTTCACCTATTTGAAGGTGACTGTTTTTAACATGTTTATACCAGCTTTCCTCTAAGAAGCTCAACATTACATACCAAGTTCCTTCCTCCTTTTGACCTCACAACAAACCTATGAGTTAGTAGATGATAATAAGAGGTCCAAGATCATCCAGGAAACTTCACAGCTGAATGGAGATGTGAACCTGGATCTTCCATATCTTAGCCCCAAACTACAGAACCATACATCATCCTGACTCTACCACCTATTTCTTTCAACCTTATGCAGAACACACATTTTAAGCACTTTTAAGGGCCATTCTATTAAGAAGCAAAGTAAAGTGAGTGCAGGATAACTGCAAAAAGAGAAGAAGCCTCTCCCAAATGTAGGACATGACATAAAAACTAAAAACACTCATATATATTGCCATCATGTGGTTAATTCAAACACTGCATTATTATTAACAAATTTAAAAATATTACATATAATTCATTCATTATAAGATGCCCACATTCTGCCTACTCACAAGGAAAGGAAGACAATTAAGTTTTTCCCAGGACATGTGGCTAAAAAAGAAGAAATATGGAAAAATAATACATATGGTTACCCCAGTGATTTTCGACCAGTGTGCCTTGGCTAGTCCTCAGGTGTGCCCTCAGGTGTGGGAATTTATAGACTGACATTAATAGGAAAATTGGGGATTTGAACAGCACAGTGTGCCTTGTCAATGATAAAAACAACTAGTAGTGTGCCTTGCAAATTTCAGTGCCTTGTGAGTGTGCCATGAGATGAAAAAGGTTGAAAATCACTGGGTTACCCTGAGTAAGAGCAAGCAAGGAAAAGGGAGTATGCATCCTGCTCCAGACCTTCCACTGTTCACCATCCACCCAGATATTCCATTCTGGTGCTCCAATTCTTGTCCTGCAAGGAAATTGAACAAGAGGGTCTAGGCAGCAACCCATCTCTTCTAGTACTGAAACTGCAAATAACCAACTCTGGTGGAGACAGCTTTGGAGGTAGGATGGGCACCACAACCCTGATCTGCTCACTCCCCTCTCCAGAGCTGTGATCAAAACAGAATTGTACTGCTACCTCCTCCAGTGAGTGCAGACTTAGCTGTTTTCTTAAAATAGACTGAGCAGAAAAGCACAGTGCTTCCTTTTAAATCCCCAACATTTGCATGTCCATCCTGTCTTGAAGGAGTAGCCAGTAGATAAGGAAGGTAGAAAATACAGTGCCTCTTTGACTTGGGCAGTTCATTTTTTAACGCAAAGTTCTTTATATTGCACTCCTGTTTAATGTGCATACAACAAGTTTGCAAGGTTGGCAATAAATCAACAGTATGACTTCTCTCTCTCTCTCTCAGTTTCTAAAGCACAGTATTTAAACCAAAAGTTTATTCAAGTGTTCAGCTGCAGAAGTGGTACAGTCCTCACACATCTTAGGACCTTGTTAAGTTTTTTCTCTGGGAAAGAGACCCGTTTGAAAGTTGTCCTCCATCTCATATTTTAATTTCCATTAAAGGTTATTTCACCAATAGAGGTGTTTGAAAATGGTGTTATTTAGTAACAAATAAGTCCAATGTCTTCATTAAGACTTAAGGAGTAAACCCATCTTAACAGAAAACAAACCTCAAACAAACAGAAACAAAAACTGATTTACTCAAGCAGCAACATTAGTAAATACCACATCAGTGCTTCAATTTTCAATTAGTGAGACTATCACTAACACATGTGAGACCATTTTATGCAGTCACAGTTAGGGTTACCAACAATGATGGGATTCAAATAAATTAACAACAGGTTCTATGGGCACAATCCAGAGTAACTATGGGGAGTCCTTGCTCTGGAGTAAGAACAAGTTACTCTGGATTGCACCATGAATTTCCCATAGGTTTCCACAAGCTGGTGCAGTAATTACAGGTGCGCGTAATATCTCTTATGCGCTCCCGAAGTTACTCTGGATTGTAGCCTATGCCCTAATCACCTAAATTAACAACAGGTTCTATGTCCCATTAGTAACCAATTCTCAGAACCTGGTGCTCATTAGCAAAGGGTTCTACAGAACCTGTGAGAACCCCCTGAAGTCCACTACTGATTACCAGATATAAAAGGGGACAGAGAGCCTACACCTTTAATCAATGTATAGATATAGAATAGTGATTTTTTCAACCACTCTGCTTTGGCACGTTGGTGTGCCATGGGTGGGCTGCAAGTGTGCCATGGGCAATTGGGGGTCTTGAGCCCCCTCCCAACAGCATGTTCTGCCTTGTCAATTGTAAATAAAGCTAATGGTGTGCCTTGACATTTTTGGCACCTTGTTAGTATGCCATGCGATTTAAAAGACTGAAAATCCCTGGATTAGAAGAAGGAATTTTGGCAGTGCAGCTCAACATGGACAGGTTTTAAAAGCTGCCCCTGCCAAAATCCCCTCTTCTGTACAGTGGTTAAAAGTTACACTTTGCCCCAGGTAAACCTTAGTCATGGTTCAGAAGCAAGCAACAGGTTTCAAGGACAAAATTGGAAAAAATATTAGCCATGTCCGATAGTGTACACTACATCTATCTGGAGCATATCCCCATCAGGTAAGGCTTAAAAATGATTGGGGGGCATGACTGAAACTTACAAATTACATATTATGGAGAGATATACCTAAATTTTTTTATTTAAATTTATTTATTTACTTATTTATTTAAATTTTAAATTCATTTAAATCTTTTTTAATGAATGACATTGGGAGTTCGGCTGGATTCATTTCCCCAAAACATTAAGGAAACGAAATTTAAGCTGCACTGAGCACACAAGACTGTTGAATTTCTGTCCTGTACAGCATCCTGCTCAATGGTGCTCAGTCCAAAGGAAGCTGTACAGAATTGCAGCTACCCAGTGCTCCATTCTCCATGGCTACCTGGAAGTAAGCTCCACTATGTTCAGGGGAGACTAGGGTAAGTCTGCATAAGACAGCAACCTTAACTTGACCATCCAATCAGAAAACTCCCCGCAGTATTTTGAAATATTATAATGCAATCCTATGCACCCTGACTCAGAAGTAAGCTCCATTCAGTTCAGTAGGTTAAGGGTCATAAATGCCAAAGAGGAGGAGCTCCCAAAAAATATATGACACCCAAGAAAAATTGAGGATATTGACAAAATAAAAGCTAAAAACACTCATATATATTGCTTTCATTTGGATATTTAAACACTGTATTACTTATTTTTAAGTTTTAAACTATTACATATGATTACAATAAGGCTACAAGGAAAAGGAGGGCAATGAAGTTTATTCCAGGACACCAGACTAAAAAAGAGGACATGTCCTCGAGAAAAAGGACATGTCATCTTGAGTGGTCCATTCATATGGTCATTCATGCACCCAAGAATGCATGTGCTGTGTAGGATTGAAGACTCGGTAATGATGCTCTATAAACATGGTTGATTTGGGGTGGGGAGCTTAAAAAAAAGAAAAAGAAAATTCTACATTTCATATTTTAGCATACAAAACCTTTGCTACCCAATAAGATGCACAAGTCACATCTCTAAACTTATTAAAGATGGAGCAAATCAAAACATTAGATTTTCCTGACTTTGGAGAGGGGTGTGTTGCAGGGCAAGGGAAGAAGGGCGTTTAGAAGGGGATTTCTGCATGTTCACAAAGAGAAATTGCAAATACGCCTCACCCTCATTGAAATACGTGGTTCTTTTTAAGTTCATCCAAGTGATCCCAGAACAATTGCTTCCCCAATCGCAAAACTGCTCCCCACCAGCCTTCCCTAAAGAGGAAAAACACCCCTTTTTCCCCTGCAAAGGATGACCATATGGCATAACTGCAAAAGAGGACAAGGCCTCCCAAAATGTAGGACATTCAAAAAATGTAGGACATGACAAAATAAAATAAAAGCTAAAAACACTCATGTATATACACATACACACACATACATATATAGATTCAGACATAGATGGACTTACACACACACACACACACACATACACACAAACAATGTTTGTGTGTATGCCTTTCATGTGGTCAATTTAAACACTACATTTTTATTAAATTTAGAACTATTACATCTAATTTATTAGCTACAAGAAAACAACAAGCTTCCCTCTCACAAGAAAAAAAATAGATTCTTTTTCTTTTTTTTCACAGGATACAAAGCTGAAATTCAGGACATGTCCTGGAGAAAGAGGACTGATGACAGGATGACCATATGTCATAATCACAGAAAAGAGGAGAAGGCTCCTAAAATGTAGGATACCCATGAAAAAATGTAGGACATGACAATATGAAAGCAAAAACACTAAAGCTAAAAATATAATATATATAAAATCATTCGAGTGCTTAACTTAAAACACTATAAGCACAATCCTAAGCATGTCTACCCAAAAGTTACCCCCTTGGTGTTCAATGGGTCTACTCTTACTCCCAGGAAAGTATCTTTAGGATTGCAGGCATTTAAAAATATTACACATAATTTATTACAACTTTGCATACTTCCTGCTGACAAGGAAAAGGAGGATAATGAAGGTATTTTTCCAGGACTCACGGCTTTAAAAAAGGACACATCGTGGCAAAAGAGGACACTGGTCCCCCTCTTCCTCCAACCCCCTTCCTTCACAGAAGAGATGCCCCTGGCAGTGCTCTCACTCACCATTCAAGATGCTCTGGAACAAGAGGGCAGCCAATATCCACATGCCCTGCTCCTTGCTGGCCTCCCAGCTATGTGCTTGCCTGGCTCTCCACTCTTTTCCTGGCTGGCTGGCTGGCTGGCTGGCTGGCTCTCTCTCTCTCTCTCTCTCTCTCTCTCTGTCAACTGCAAGGTGAAAGAGAGAGAGCCAGAGTCCAGCCGGTGCTGCTGCTGCTGCTTGCAGGAGGTGCGCCTGTGCCTGATTGCCCTGCAAGCAAGTGATCTGTCTCTCCTTTGGCGTCTCTTCTTCACTGACACTTGCTTTCTCTGGCAGAAAGAAAGAAAGAGAGAGAAGGAAAGAGGCAGCTAGAGGGAAAAGGGAGGCAGCTGCTGGGAGCTCAGGTGTGCTGCCTGCCTTCCTTCCCCTGCCCAGGGAGATGCAGCAGCAGCAGCAGCAGCAGGGCCACAGGTGAAGCAATGCTCCAGCTCCAGCAGAAGACCATCCCTGGTCATAGCCAGCCCTTCAGCTGCGGATCTTGCAGGCTCCCACCCTTCAGCCACCACAGCCATGCAGCAAGAAGGCAGGCGGGCACATCTTTCTCTCCTCTCCTACTACAGCTTTAATCACATTGATCCCTCTGCTAACCTTCCCTGCCTCTCAGCAGAGCAGGGAAAAAAGAAGTATTAACCCTCTCGCCAGCCTCCATCAGGCTGCCAGCACAAGCACACACTCTGGAGGGGACTCCTCGAGACCCACCCACACTGCTACAAACACGTTTACAGTCCTGTTCAGGTCTACTCATGAGTAAGTTCTGTTGAGTTCAATGAAGATTACTCCCAGGAAAGTGCTCTTAGGATTGCAGCCTTCAAACACAATCTTAACCATGTCTACTCAGAGGTAAGCCCCGTTTTGTTCAACGGGTCCTACTCCCAGGAAAGTATCTTTAAGATTGCAGCCTTCATCTCTACTGAAATGTGGATCAAATAAATTGAATTATGGGAGCTCAATTAGCTGCTGATAATAAATGGGTGGTACATTTTGAAGGTCAGACCTGGGGGTGAAATAAATTTGCAGCAGGAGCATATGAATAAAATTCACTTTTAAATTCTACAAGGTATTTTGACTGAACAAGAATCCAGTCTTTAATTAAAATAAATGTTCAAAAAATAGTGTGTAAGGCTGCAATCTTAAACACAGTTTTTGGGAGTAAGAGCCATTGAAGACAATGGAGCTTTCTTCTGAGTAGACATGGTTAGATTGCAGCCATTATGCCTTAACTTGTCCCAGACTGTTCCTTTAAGGAGTTTATATCTCTTTCATATCTCAGTGCTGTGGCATGTGGGAAAACAGCTCCTTGCAGTTTTGTATGCAGCTTTTAAATGCACAAATGCCCCCCACTCTGGTGCATGTGGGACTGTCAACCTTAATCTGCTATCACCCTGAGTGCAAAATTATTTCACTAAATGGAAAATAAAATTACAGTTTTTGGCAGAAACCATGATCTGACATTTGTAATCAAATAAAATTATTCTTATTGCTTCTTTGCATGCAGAATTAGATGGCCACAACCCCCAGTCAGTTGAAAGTGTCTGAGTTTCACCTGGTAATACTAGGAAGATGAAAGAATTACCATTTGGTATAAATAGAACCATTTGATATATTCAAGGTGTGTTCAATAACTATCATGGTTGGTGCTATAAAAAGAAACTACATCACTTAACAATTTGGCATTTAATCTCTTGATTAGTTAAAGTAGTCCCCATCAGAAGCTCACACTTACTCCAGCGCTGTTTCCATTGATGGAAGAATTCCTGGAACTCGTTTTCTGGGATAATCAGCAGCTGCCTCATTGCATTCACTCTGATTTCCTCAACATCCTGAAATCTTTGTCCTTTCAAGTGGGATTTGATTTTTGGAAAGAGGAAAAAGTCACAAGGGGTGAGTTCTGGGGAATACGGTGGCTGTCGGATCTGGGGGGTGTTGTGCTTGGCCAAAAACTGCCGCGCAAGCTGCTCTGTCATGGTGCAATTGCCATTCACCTGGCACTTTTCTGTCAAATAACATCCTGCAAACACTGCAATACGTCACAGTAATACTCCTTGTTTACTGTCTGACCATGTGGAGCATACTCATGATGAACTATCCCCTTGTAGTTGAAGCAAACGGTCAACAGTGTCTTCACATTACTTCAACTCATTCATGCTTTCTTTGGTCTTGCAGAGGTTGGGGTCTTCCACAGCGAAGACTGAACCTTGGTTTCAGGGTCACAGTCATAGACCCACAATTCATCACCTGCTATGACCATTTTCAAAAGGTTTTCATGGTTCTCGACACTATCAAGGAGATCTTGCACAATTGAAACCTGAGTTTCTTTTCGGTCAGCTAAAAGCAGTTTTGGCAAAAACTTGGCAGACAGGTGTCTCATACCCAAAACTTCAGTGAGAATGGACTCAACTGAACCGTAACTAATCTGCACATCCTCCAATAATCTACGGATGGTGATTTGACTATTTCCCCTCACAGCTGCATGCACATCAGCAATGTTTTCCTGCTGGTTGCGGGTCTCCCAAAACATTTGTCACTGTCGACATTTTGTTGGCCATCTGGGTGATGTCTGAACCACTCCTACACTCATGTGTGGCTCATACACTCCTCTCCATACACTTTCTGCAACTTTCTGTAGGTCTGCACAGATTTTGGCAAAATTTGATGCAAATTCTCTGCTCAACTTTCTCTGTCATGGTCAATGCGATGACTACACATTACACATGTTCCTTCCTGTAAAGAGAGGAAGGACTTTAAAACTGAGTGTGCATGCATGACTGGTCGAGGTCAGTCTGTGCCAAGTGGCTTCACTCTGAGTATTTTAGCTCCTTTACTATGACACCATTTCTGATACTTATTGATCACACCCATATATGAACAATTTCAAGGTAAAGATGTCCCCGCATGCTGCATTGCCTGTCATAAGTGACTCTTCAGGGCATTTCTCATCCTCATTACAAGGCCAAAGAGCCAGCTTTGTCTAAAGATGACTCTGTGGTTATGTGGCCAGTATGAGTAAATGCCAAAGGCATGTTACTTTCCCATTGAAGTGGTACCCATTTATCTACAGGTCCAACCATGTTATTCATGGTCAACACATATGACTACTGTAAATCATAGTTTTAAAAACTGCTTTTCTACTATTGTACAAAGGCAATCATGCAAGCAATCATTCCATTTTTCAGTTCCAGTCCCTCATTTTATTTAGCATATGGCAAATACATGGACTTATGGTGAATCAGATGTTAATGTCCAGTCCACCTAGCCATTCAAGAACAGAGTAGTCTATATTGGAAAAAAAAAATCAGACACTGGCCCAGTATAAGTGCTTGATGGACACAATGTGATGAATATTTTGTTGACGAGCACCACAATCACATTGAGTAGATACAAGTCCCCACTTAAACAGTGAGTCCAGGCAGACACCGTGTTGGGTACGGATTCTGTTCAGAGTTGACCAATGCTGGTGAGGTAGGTCAAAACCTGGCACCTTTCATGTAGGGTCATCTGTGTAGCTGCCTGAATCTGGGCGTTCAGCGTTCATTTAGCTTTCCATTGTGTGTTGATGTTAAAGTTGTTAGATAGCTGTTGTGCAAATGCCAGAAAGGTCTTCCTGGAGTTAAGCCTGCCAACTGATAGATGAGGAATATCAGCATGCACAGGAAGTAGTCGGTTCCTAGTAATTTTGTTGTATTTTTCACTAAGGCATCTTGCCTTTGTACTGCTGGTGGTGTGATGTGACTCAAAACAGGGAGCCAGCAAGTAGGAGTAGATTTTATACAACTGCTTATGATCCTCCTGGTTTTGTTTAGTCCAGCATTTACATGCTTTCAGACTGATAGGTTGGCAGGAGCTGGGCAAGTAACAGGAGCTCAGTCTTGTCAAGGAATCAAACAGTCTTGCCAAGTCTCAAACAGTCACATTTCAGATAAATCCCTTTTTTACGCTTTCCCTTTCTCTTAGTTTTCACTCTTAAGAAAGGACCAAGTGGACATTTTTTAAACTACCAGTAATACTGTATTTGCACCTTTCTCAAGATGCAGAGAACAACCATACAGGAGCAAAACAGAAAATAATCCCTGCCACTCTCTTCCTCTACTTTTCTAGCCAAAGACATGCCCATCTGTGGTGGCTGTTTGCTGCTGACTTCTTAGTTTAGTCCTTCTCTCTCTCCTCCTTGGGTGGAAACATTTGCTGACTTTGCTTCACTCTTGCCAATCATAAAATTATTTTTTCAATGCCCAAGAACAGGCAATCAGGACAAATGCCATCAAGGTCAGAATTGAAAAATCAGCCAATGACCCAAAATGCTGCCTCTGCAAAGAAGTGGATGAAACCACTGACCACATTCTAAGTGGCTGCAAGAAGATCGCGCAGACTGACTACAAACTGAGGCACAACTCTGTTGCCCAGATGATCCACTGGAACTTATGCCAAAAGTATCATCTGCCAGTGGCAAAAAACTGGTGGGACCACAAGCCTGAAAAAGTGCTGGCAAATGAGCAGGTCAAGCTTCTGTGGGACTTCAGGATATAGATGGACAAGATCTTGGAACACAATACTCCAGATATCACCATCATAGAAAGCAGTAAGGTGTGGGTTGTTGACATCGCCGTACCAGGTGACAGAAGAATTGAGGAGAAACAACTGGAAAAGATCTCCCGCTACCAAGACCTAAGAATCAAATTAGAGCGTATCTGGTGTAAGCCAGTGCAGGTGGTTCCAGTGGTAATTGGCACACTGGGTGCAGTGCCCAAAGACCTTGGCAGACACCTGAAAACTATTGGCATTGACAAAATATCACTCCGCCAACTGCAGAAAGCCGCTCTTCTGGGATCAGCACGAATTATACGCCGCTACATCACACAGTTCTAGACTCTTGGGAAGGGTCCGACTGGTGATGTGAATGAAACCAGCACAAAATTGTTCGCTGTGTATTTATAGATAATCATCATCATACATACATACATACATACATACATACATACATACATACATACATACATACATACATCTTGGGAATCAAGCAATACTGCTGGTATGATCATGAGCCCCACAATTTAGCCTCTGGGCCCTGATGGTACATAAAGTGGCCTGCGCAGATGCTATTACTGTAAACCAAAAAACCAGTTTCAATGAAAACATGTCAGCAAATCCCACTGGACACTATCTGTCACCAACATCCCCATATGTCCCAGGGACAATGTTGGTCTTAAGAAGTAATTTTGTCCCTGAGGAGAAATTATTCCTATGATGTAGAACACTTGATAGAAGAAATAACATCGCTCTGCATAACAAAGCAATTACCTGCTTGCCATCCTGTCTTCCTCACTCCACCCCATGCATATTGCAAGAAACAAATGAGATTCAGGTTGCAATCCTATCCACACTTACATGGGAGAAAGCCTATTTATTAAAATGGGATTAACTTCTGAGTAGATATGAGTAGGACTGGGCTCTAAGGTTGCATAGGATTGAGCTGTAAAGCCCCTGGTTAGACCAGCACAAGACCTATGCTGGCCTGGGGGTGTCTCAAAAGACATGTGCTAGCCTTCCCACACCTCGGGGAAACAGGGAGCAGGTGAGGTGTGTTTGCCTAAACTGGTTAGGATTGCACCCTAAGTGCTGGATCTGAATGTGGATCTTCCAGGTTTAACTCCCAAACCACTATATTCAATGCCTCATTAATGACTGAGATTTGCCAAAAGAAACATCAGTATCCCTCAATGATCAGTAGATGTTCCTTTGTGGGAGGGAGAGAGTCAGCTGAAGATGCAAAGGTGTCTCTTTTTAAGGATCTGCTATGAGATATTGGATCTGCTTGGTTTGTTTACATGTTTTCTTCCACAGATTTTCTACTTGTATGTTTGTGAATGAAACCAATTCTCAAAGTCTGCAGTGTTCCTGCTTCAAAGGAAACCAAAATCTCTCAAACTTTTTACTGCTCATGGAGTTGGGAGTACAGAATGAACTGCATCCTAAATTACAACTGGAAAGTCTTAAATACTATATAATTTATAAATGGCTTTTTTCTTATGCTCTGAAACCTCCAAAAATGTCCTGATAATTGAAAATGTCAGTCATTACACTTTTCCTGCTCTCTAAATCTCATTGTTATGCTGATATTTCGAAGGATTTATATTAGCAAGGTTTTATGGAAGAATTCTTTAATATTCCAAACTTAAAGAAAAATAACACGGGTAGTCTCCTACCCTGAAAATATATAATTCCATGAGAGAGTTCTAAGCTGTTGACATGTTTTCCACCATTTTCAGATTTTAAAAAATTCAGCTTTACATGATCTACAAGGATTGTAAAAAAATGCAGATAATGTTGAGTAATGTGAAATTACACTCTTTACAAACCAATGCCCAAAGAGCCCTGTAACCACATCCTCACTTTTTCCTTTTAATATTCGGATTATAAAATATATGTCGTGATTCGAGATGTGAAGGCCTAGAAAAATTGATGAGGGGCAGATTCCCCCCACCCCGCCTCGTGATAGCTTATTTCAATTTTTTCCAGTAGAAAAACTGGAACTTTGTAAAAATGCTTTTTAACAAGCCTGTAGAATACTTTCCCATTTAGAATAATGAGTGAAATATTTTGTTACATTTTATCTCACATTTTTCAAACTGCTTTCTCATAAAATTGTCTTCAGCCTTGGGCTGCAGTCTTATACACACTGTTCTGGAATAAGTTCCACTGAACGCAGTAGGGCATAGGGGGCAATCCTGACTTAAGTCAGAGAGAATAGCCCAGTTAAGCTGCCCTAAGAAAGGTCATATCCTGAGCTAATCTATGGTCATATCCTGAGCCAAATCCACCAGGCTAGGAGGCCTCTGGTCTGGGCTAACTGCTGCTGAAGCAGCAGCAGCACAAGGGCAGCATGTTCACTGGACTGTGAGAGATGTGCCAAACCCTGAGGTGGGCTGTTGTGCTGTATCCTAAGCTTTGGGGACAGGAGTGGTGCTTAGGCTGGGCCAAAGAACTTTTTATTTTGCTTCCATTTTACTCTGGACCCCTATGGGTCTACTCAGATTTACCCCTACTCCTGAGGTGGCCTAAGTGATAGGAGCTGTGAGGGGGCATGTCTGCGCTGGAAACAGCCTCTGGATATGGCATAACTGCACTTTTCTTGGCCATGCTCAACATGCCTCTGCCCAGCTGCCTAGATTAGCATGGCTTCTTCTGAAGCAGGGTGATCAGATGTCCTCTTTTTCCAGGGCATGCCTGAAATCTTCCCCTTGCCAACAGTAGTGCAGCAGCAGCCATATTTCTTATGCTGGATTCCATGCTGTCTGAGCCAGTTTGTGGGATCCAGTGCAAGTCAGGAATGCATTTTCAGTGTTTTGCATACTGTGGGTTGAGAGCCATAGGCTGCAATCCAGAGCAACTACGGGAGCAAGTAAGAGACATTACGTGCAACCGTAGTTATTGCACCACCTAGTGAAAACCTATGGGAAATTCATAATGCAATCTAGAGTAAAGTGTTCTTACTCCGGAGCAAGGACTCCCCGTAGTTACTCTGGATTGCACCCATAATATTCTACCTTGTTCCTTCTCTCCTGTGCAAACAGCATAATTCACAATTTTTTATTTTTGTACAGGATTCAGACATTTGGATCTCTGATCTATTACTTTGACAAGACTTGACTCTCTGGGTTCTTCTAGCTTCAAAAAACTTGCTTCAGCAACTGAGTTCAGTATTTAAATTATTATAATATGAGGCATTTTCTTCTCTCCTGATTGGCTTAAAGCTATTAAATCTCAAGGTATTATTGATCTCATGACTTTACTGGTCGAGGCTTTGCACTAGGTGAGAAGAAAATAAATGCCATAACATGTATTGGTTAATAAATCAATGTCAGATTTTAATATTAATAGTCCCTTTGAAACAGATTCTTATAAAATATCACAGTTAGTGGCTGTTTTGCAAGTGCCTCAATGGGTCATTAAGCAGAACCACTCATTAACTGCTGACATAAGCTTCCATTTATATTTATTAAAGTAATCCACTGATGATTTTTTTTAAGTTTCAGAACTTCATCTTCTTTTTAAATTTGCCTCCTTTAGGATTTAGTGATACAAAATTGGTTTCAAAGGGGAAATGTTTGCATGCAGACTCCTGGCACATGTCATTTTCATTCCCAATTGCTTCTTTATAAAGGATTCAACAGTTTGTAGCTTGTTATTCAGCTTTACCTTTTCCCGAAAATCCTTTTTCCTTTGAAACAATGACCTCTTCACAATCGGTTTCTAAAAAATTTATAATTTTAGTTGTTTTAATACTTCCACATACATCACAAAGCAAATTAAAGTTGACCAGCATGAAAGAATGAAGAAGGGTAAAATCTAATTTAGTTTCTAAAAAAGCAATCAACGCACTGCAATGCTCCACAACATCTTTATTTATTTAATTTATACTCCACTCCTTCCTTGGGTGGTCACTAGTTTATAGAATTGATTCTAAGAACCCAGTCATAACAAAGGTTAGTGCTAGTCAGTGGTGGGCTCCAGCAGGTTCGCACCTACTTTGTAGAACCGGTTGTTAACGAGAGATAGGACATATAAAGCTTAAAAATAGCCGTCTAAAAGTGGCTGCCAGATGGGCATAGAACTGGTTGTTAATTTCTTTGAATCCCATCACTGGTGCTAGTGTAGCCTGCACTTCATCCGACATGAGAATTGCAATTAATGGAAGTCCTCCTCAGGAGAAATGTCCCTTTACCCTGGGTAAAGCAGATGCAGTGGGGCTATGATATATACCAGTGCGGTATTAGCACAAATCCAAGCTGCCCCCATAAGGCTTCCAAGTCCAGGAAGGGTGATAAGATATAGTGGTAGCTATAAATTGTAATTAGAAACATTTGTAATAAGCCCAATGACCTTTTGCATAAACATATGTCCCTTGTACCCTCTTACAACTTCATTGGTTTCCAATTGGTGGCTGACACTGTCTCTCTGTGTTGCTCATCAGTGCATTGGAAATTTGTGACAGCTATTGATTTTTTAATGGTTTTTGCTATAAAGTGAAACAAGTAAGATTCCCAAATCTCTGATGCATGCAAGCACACCAGCAGCATATTAAAGACATTTAGAGCACAATCTTAACCATGTCTACTCAAATGTAAGCCCCATTGTGTTCAGTGGGCCTTACTCTCAGGAAAGTGTCTTTAGGATGTCTTAGTGCCATTTAAAAAATGGCACTAAGTTGGCACCAAGACCTGGAAGTTGAATTTCTTGGTCAACTTATGTGAATTCACACAAAGCTATAAGACACTGTGATTTGCGTGTTGCAAAAGGTTTAACTATATTGATACTAAATGCTAGATGATATCCTACAGTATATCATGTCATGTACAAATGACAGCATAATTCTAACCCTGGTTAGGCTGGCAAAAGTTTCATGCTGGCCTGTGGGTGTCGCAAAAGTGCCATAAGGCTCTCCTGTGCCACTTCTGGGAAGGTTAGGCAAGTACAGAAACATGCACTGGATTCCCCCAAGCCACCACAGGAACGGGAAGATGGGTGAGCTGAAATGGTTAGGATTGCACCCTCAAATTTATTTTTTTAAGGATTGCTACATACAGTACTTGCAAAATGTTGATTTTGTCTCAACAAATCTAACTGTCTTAACTGTCCAGTCCTTTTCTTTGGGTTCAGTGCATTATTTTGCACTTCAGACCTTCATGGAGCACAGTTCTGCCTTTAGAAGCTCCTTCTCATGCTCAGGACTCCTTGCTAGCAGAACGAGAATGTCATGAGGCAACCAGAGCTTGCTGCTAAAAGTCTAGATGCAACCTATTGATTACAGTATATTGGAACATACTTACAAGTAAGGGAGCAATCCTGAAGTGAGGAAGGCTATATCCAGAACAGAAAGTTGGGCCAAATTCATAGGGCTAGGAAGCTGCTGAGCATCAAGTAAACTGCACTTGAGGAAGGTTTGCTCTCAAGGAGACCTGTATCAGATCATGCTGAACAAGGAGCAGCTGTGGTGCCTTCCTTACAAGGAAGCCTAGGAGTCCCTGACAACCAGTAACAGCTGCAGCATGAGACTGAAGTACAAGAGGACCTGTAGTGGAAGGTGGATGCAAGGCAGGGGTGGGCCGAGCCTGGCCCAACAACCAGTTCCCCGGAAGTGGGCAGGGCCAGGCCGGGGTCAGGGGGCGGGGTCAGGGGGCAGGGCTGGGGGCTAGGCGAGGGGCGGGCCCCAACCCCGCCGCACTGTGCATGCACCAGGCTTGGCGCATGCACAATGCATCTCCTGAAGCTCCTGACGTGAGCTCCAGGAGACACAGTGCACTTGCGTCAAGCTCAGCTTGACGCAGGCACAGTGTAGGGCTTCCTGGGTGCTCCGAACCGGTGCGCCCGGTTTTCTGGCCCTCCACTAGCCACCGGATCAGTGGCGGGAGGTCAGAAAGAAGAAGTGGTTCAGGCGATCTGGCCCGAACCGCCCTCTGCCCACCACTGATGCAAGGGGATTGTTGGAGTGGCCAGCTAGAGTGGTGCCATATCCTGAGGTTGAGAGGCAGGGGATGCAGTTAGGCTGGTCAAGAACTCAGATTTTTTGTCAACACTGCCATTCTTACTCTGGCTTATCATGGACCCCTATGGGTCTACTCAGATTGATTCCAACCCCTGAGGTGGTTCCTGCTTGGAGGAACTGGGAAGGGTTATTTTTGCTCTGAAAACTGGCTAAGGATACAGACAAATTGTACTGTTCTAGGCAGTGCTCAACATACCCTCAATACACCCCTGCTGAGCTGCTTGGGCTAGCCCTGGTAGGCTGGCCCAGGTCCATATGCCTTGCACTGGTATAAGTTGACTTATGCCGGCCCAGGCCTTTTCTGTTGGAGGTAGGCTGGCATATCTCAACTTATGCTGGCCCAATGCTAGATAGGCTGGCCCAAGAGCACTTCAGGATTGAAGCCATCCTTTCTTAGTGCTTTGAGTGGCAGCCCAAAACAACAGAAATGTTATTGCTTAAATTCTAGATAATACCGAAAAAGAACACATGTGAACATCATGTGCCCGATACGATGATAACATTTCAGTGCATCTCATTTTTGAGAAACTCCATCTGTCAAATGTTGTCATATGTTATTTCTTTATCACCCTCTCAAACCATCGTGTACTCTAAAATTCCTCACAGCAATGAATCATGAAAAGGCTGTGCTGTTTTTGTACTTTATTAATTAAAACATTTACAGCTTGAGCTGTATTTATTTTTGACGAGCAAATGCTCTGCAAACTGTTAACCATCAAGTCGGTTGCTGGATAAGAATGCATCTTTCTTCCAGCAAGTTGGAGCTTCCTTGGAAAAGCATGCCGGAACATGTTCTGCTACTGCAAAAAGCAAGACAGTTCTCTTGTTATGCAACTCGTGTTCATTTCACTTTGCACTCCTGGGGGTCTCCTTGATCGTGCCTGAAGTGTAAAGATCTGAGGACTAAATGAAAGTAGTTGGCAGAAACAAATATATATCTATATATAAGTCTTCTTAACTCACCTGAACTTTGTAATTCTACGAGGGCACCCAATGACATGGTAGAATATACTCAACTGAGATGGCTGATACCCTTCTTTCTTCACAAACAATACATGGGTTGGCACTTAAATATTTCATCTCTTCACTGAGATAATATTTAAAGTACTGTACTTCCTCCAAGTGGTAAGGCATGTAGTCATTTGGTATTAGCACCCCATCTTTAGTATGGGACAAGCCCAAAATGACAGAGAAGGATCCCATTCCCCAGAGACAGAGTAACCATATGTCTTCTTTTTCCAGGTCATGTCCTCTTTTTTAGTCTTGTGACCTGGAAAGAAGTCTTCATTGTCCTCCTTTTCCTTGTGAGCAGGCAACATGTAGTCTTCTTATAATTAAATTATATGTAATACAGTAGTTTTAAATTTTATAATAGTAACATAGCACATAATTTAACAACATGATTGAAATATATATATTGGATGTCCTACATTTTATGGGGGGCCTTGTCCTCTTTTGCAGTTATGATATATGGTCATCCTTCCCAGGCATTATTGCCTAGATTGAGCTTCAGGTGCTATAAACATGTTGTAAAGCATTTTATGGCACTGCGAGAGGAAGGAGTACTAGAACTGTATGAACTCCTCTTTGTGATTCATTAATCCTACAATCCAGAGTAACTACAGGAGCAGGTAAGAGACATTTATGTCGACATAGTTACGGCACCACCTAGTAAAAACCTATGGGAAATTCATACTGCAATCCAGAGTAAATTTTCCTTACATCGGAGCAAGAACTCCCCATTGTTACTCTGGATTGTGCCCTACGACTGCCTCACTTGTAATGCCAAACCATGGTTTAGTGCATGGACAAGCTGTGCTTACACTCTCTCTCCTCCCATTCCTTCCCCTTCCCTTAAACCATAGTTTCTATTCCTGATTTGGAGAAACTGCATAAACCATATTTTGCTCCACCTAGTCATGTACTGTGCTTTGTGGCAGGTGACACTCTATAAACTGGGGCTCACATATGCAAAATAAAAGAAAAAAATAATAACAGTGGAAATATCTGGCTGCCTTACTGCAGATGGCTTTTAGTGCAGATAGGTGGGTGAACTGTAGTGAACCTCACTTTAGTGACCTTCTCCATTGGTATAAATATAAACACAATAGACTAATGAAATTAGTCTCAGAAAAAGTGACATCTATTCATTGCACTAAAGTGGCCAAAGCATTTTATTTTTATGGCATTTAGTAATTACGTTTAATAACACAAAGCCTTTTTCTCCTCATCAAGTGGATTTATGCTCCAATTTGTTTATTTAGCCTTCAGTGAACACAGAGATGTCTGGAGATTCAGTTTCATCTATACAGAACTGGGTTCAGGTTCATCTATAGAACATCCCTCGATTATCTTCCAATTTATTTTCATTCTTTTCTCACTGTTTCCTCTTTACCACAAATGAAATTAATTTAACAGAAGCTGAACGATAATGACCTTTATCTATGTACTCATCAGTCCATTCAACTCACATAAAGCATTGTGTGATGCATGTGACATTGGTGACAATCCTGGCATTATTTTGTAGCTTCTACTATTTCATCATTATATTTGACAGAGCAATTATATGTCGTTGATGACTTGCTTTGTGTTGCCTGCAAATATCTTCTTCGATGTTACGTATAACTTTTCATGTGTGCGGGTATTTATTGTAATATCCCAGAGCATCCTTATTAGCCTTTTGGATACAATTCTTCATAGAAATGAAGTCTTTTCCAAATAGTGCAACTGAATATTGTTATTGTTGCTATTATTAGTTCAGCCTGCTGTACCTCTAAGATTTCATTTGCTTGAGTGAAAAGATCCAGAGATAATTGCAATGCCTACAGTAGCCTCAATTAGCTATACTGCTGAAACTTGATCTCTGTTGGATATTGCTATAAGGTATTTTAGAACTCAATCTTGGGCTCCATAGCACCAGCAACATGAACGTACAGCTGGTGCTAGTGCAGAGAGAAAGGAGTACCAACACTGGAACTTAGCACCAGGAAGAGGACTCCATGCAGCTGCAAGTATGTGGTAACACAGGGTAGGGGTAGTGGTGCAGCTTTTGAGGAAAAAGGACAAGGGGAAGGCTGATGGTTGGGTTTGTGAGCAGGGCAGAGATGGTGTCAGGCTCTGCCACCATATCCTATGCTCTCCCAGCCTGAGCAGCTTGACATGAGCCTCCTTGGTTCTGTGCCTGCTCAAAAGTGGGTGCAGATCTATGAAGACACAGTGGTGCCATGGTGGCAATACCCACATAAGGGAGCAAATGCTCATTACCCATAGGAAACTCCTGTTGCTAGTCTGGTACCCATAGGATACAGCTGTCACCATTTTGGCACTGCTGTATTCAGGGGCATCATTAGGGTTCGCATCACCTAGTGCGGAGGCAAGTGCATCACCACCATGTGGTCTGTGGGGCAACAACCTGAATGGTGGTTATATGCCACTGACCCATCTCCACTGTTCTTATAGCCACACATTTTAATAGAATAAAGATATTTCAGTATGGCTTTTTTCACTGCATTCTGCTGCAAATTATACACCTAACAGTATATAACATGATGGGATTATTTCTACAAACCATGATTTTATGCCCCTGAATTTTGGTCACTAGTAGTGTCACTTTTCTAAGACCCTAGTGACATCCTTGATTGGGACCTTTTTGGAAGCTTTGCACTCCCCTGGACTGACCATTCACACCAGCCGAGGCATGCTTGCTTACTCGCTAGTAAAAACAACTGTGCTGTTCACTTTCATTTTCATTCAATGCAGTCTTTAGGGCTGTGGGTGGCGCAAGTGGTTAAGATACTGTGCCTGTTAACCAGCAGACCAGGGTTTGAGACCCGGGTTGGTCCCCACAGGACAGGATGAGCTCTTGTCCTTAGCCCAGCTCTGCATCTGGAACCAATCGTATTGGCTCTGCCTTTCCATTGGACTAAATCAGTGGCATGGAGAGGGGGGATTTGCTGCTTGGGTAACAGCCTTTCTTCCATATCAATCTAACCCAGGCCTTTGTGCTTCGCATGCAGTGTCGAGCACGATACCATAGTCTCTCAAGACTGATGGATGCCTGCAATGCAGTCATTAGGGACCTCCTTCTGGAGTGATTTGTCAGGGATTTGTTCATTGGATCGGGACAATTCTTGTGTCCTTGGATTTCTCTTAGCATGCCCTTTGCAATGGACTATGGCATGTTTGCCTACTTGCGAGTAAAGCCACGATATGGGTCACTTTCATTTTCCATAGAGTTCGATGCATATTTTTATGGGTTTTTATTTTAGCTTTTTAGCCATAACATTTGATAGGAAGGTGCTATTTCAAAATGGATTTTTGCAATGGATTCCGCTCTTCAACATGAATCCAACAGTTTATTACATGATGGGATTTCTGAACCATCGTGAAGTTGCATTTTGGGGGTTCCTGCTGTGCATGTCACCACCCTTGGCGTACATAAACTTGTGCGGGCCGCACCTCCTGATGCCCCTGGCTGTAGATCAAGTGGGCACACCTGGCCACTTTAGGGCTGCTGGACCTTTAACAAATGTATAGTAGCAAGAATTTCAGAAGGTACGGATTGTCATGCTGCAGGCCTAAACAAGGTCTCACTGAACTCAGACAATTCCGAGTTGATATGCATAGAATTGGGCCATTAATTTCTGAGAGAGAGAAAAAAACTGGTGAAGATGATCAAATTCACTGAGAATTTGAAATGTTTGCAGCTCCTACCATTAAAAAAATCAGAAACCTTATTGGGTCCTTCATAAAATAGGGTGGGGCAAATTGAACTTTTTGTAAGGCCTCCCCATATAGCCTGAATTGCTGTATTAAACAGCTGCAACATTGGTAAGAGATAAAAAAGCAACTAAACCCATGAGCTAAGCTCTCATATAGGGGCTGGACAGTAGCCAAGGGACCACAGCACAACCATCCTTGGTCAGTGGTGTGACTGTCTCCTTGCCTGAAGGGATGTTAGCATTAAGTTATTAACTAGAGCAGTCAGGCTGGCAGTTGGCTACGCAAAGCAATTTATACCATTGTAAATGGATTAGCAAAATGTAATTTCTGTTAGCATTTCAGTTGCAATGATTTCAAATAGATGTTCAGTCACACATCTGAAGGAATTTGTTTTAATGCTTATTCTGGATGTAAAAGAAAAGCTTTGTAGTACATTTCCAGCCTTGCCTGTGTCTATGCAGTCATGTAAACATGGACTTTGCAGGTGTTTTTTTTCCTCTACTGCACATGTAATAGTACGTGTTAGGGTTTAAATGAGGGTTTAGAGCTGTGCTCTCTATCAGTCTCCCATTTCAATACTGGGAAAGGGGAAAGTGGTGCTTTGAAAGATACAGTGTATTATACTAATCAGGGAAGTATAGATTTGAAATGTCTGGAGGACCAGAGGAAAGCCTGTGGCTGTTCTTATCCTACATGTTCAGCTGGTGTATTTTGACATGAAGAGCCTGGAGCTGTGCATGAGCTACCAAGACAGTGACTTTACCGCAGTCTGTGTACAGGGAGAAAAAAATTGTTGCCTTTTGGAAGGAGGACTCTCTGGAATTTTTTCCCCAGGAATACCTAATTAGTCCATGTTGCTCCCAGCTCAGGAGCCATTGAACTGTCTTAAAGGGATTTCAGTTATCCTGCTTGATTTTAAAAATATATATGTGTGTATATTAAAAATAAAAAGCGTATTGTAATTAACCAATAAGGCATGACAAAAAATATGACCATCGGCACAAGATAATCACATCCTTGGGGTAAAGCAGAAAATGAAGAACAGATGAGTACTTTGGATTCCCTAAGGGGGTGATTACCCCAAGATAGCAATAGCTACTGGAGAGGCCACACAGCTATTTCAGATGGTTTTGCTTTCATGTAAAGTATGTATTATTTAAGTGAATTAATGTGTTCATTGCTAACTGCCATTTTGCATTAGAACCAAAATGTTGCAGAAGCCTCTAAAATGCTTGCAAGTTACCCATTAGAGCTCAGGGAATTCCACAAGCAATCATGCGTGGTTGGCATGCAAACTTCACACCTCTCAAAAAATTCTCTCCAAGGCAGTCATGCTCTTGTGCTGATCTGGCAAACAGAAGCTGGGAGGAGTATAAATCTGGGGCAGCAAGACATGCTGAAAAACCGGCTGGGTTGAAAGCCATCAGGAAGGTGCCCAAGGGCTACGATGGCAGTTGTCGTGGATTCAGAAAAAGGGATACATCAAGGACAGGAAATATAATGTGGGAATAGGACAGACGCAACATAGCAGCACAGAGCCTGCTCTAACAGCAGCACAAAATAGACCACCCTACTGTTGTGTTTATCTATTTATTCTACAGAATTGTCAAGGAGAAAATGTCAAAGGTATTGCCCTTCTTGTGGAAATTTACCTTTTAGGCATATATGCCAATTCATTCATAATCATGTTATACCTCTTTCAAAATAACCTTGAAACTACTTTTTCCACCTCATGA
Organism: Cryptoblepharus egeriae; assembly: GCA_030015325.1. Taxonomy (NCBI): domain Eukaryota; kingdom Metazoa; phylum Chordata; class Lepidosauria; order Squamata; family Scincidae; genus Cryptoblepharus; species Cryptoblepharus egeriae. Next base: position 48,138,053 of record JAREYC010000005.1, on the reverse strand, counting down.
TCAACCCTCTGGAATATCGATCTATCTGTATAAAGCACATAGGGCACAATCCTATGTATGTCTACTCAGAGGTAAGTTATGTTCTATTTAATGGGGCTTACTCCCAGGAATGTATGAATAGGATTGCAGCCTCAGTGAATTTGTTTGTTGCAAAGTGTTATATCTTCATAATAATAACCTGAATATAGATATGTATAAGAACTATACTGGCTCAGTGGTTAATTATAATAACTTCTTTTACTTCTTTCAAACCATTGGAAGCCTGCAGGTGCTCTGTGGGGCACCTCATACCCCTGCAACCCCAACAGTTGTTCAAGTTATTCCTAAAAATAGCCCCCTTTCTCACATAGAGACACGATCCTGGAGATCATATTGCTGCTTTCCCCTTTCCCCTGCCCCTTAAAGGAAACAGGACAATTACACCATATGGGGGATTGCGACTCCCCCATACTATTGCTGTAACACCTCTATATGTATGTGGCTGTATCTGCTGACACTGTGTAGCCTATATTTCTTACCTAGTACACTTTCAAAGCAATTATAATATATAAGTTATAAAAACTTACCCTTAGAATAAAAACAATACTACTTTCTGCTTGTCTCGCTTTGAAAAATACTGAAATCTGCAAAAAATAAAACCTTTTTCACCCACCTCTAGCCCTCACATCTCAAATGGCACAGGCAGAATGTAATGTTACTTTATATCATCTCAAAAACAAAACAGAAATTTCCAGTGACGAAAGGTCGTGTGTTCAGTTGAAAATCGTCAAATGTTGACAAACTGAAGGATGAGACATCAAGTGATATTCAGGCATGTGTGAGCTGCCCTGTTGCTAGGGCTGATCAGATGAAATGTATCTGCACAAGCAAGTACCCAAGAGGCGCGGCATTGGTGTGAAAATGCTTGATGTGATCAGTTCCAACCACATTGTTTTAAAATATGCTGCTGCATCTATGTGGATTACAAGGGCTTTTGGCAGTGCTCGCCTACAGAAAGTGAAGGGTGAACTTGTTTAGAGTAGGAAAGAAGCTTCACATAGTCAGTATTGATTGCAAAATAATAATTATGGTTGTTAGGTGAGGAATTGGCTTGGGTAGCTGCAGTAGGAACAGGAGCATTAGCTTGGCAGAGTATTTTGGGTTTAAACGTGATGGAGATAAAGGAAAATTATTTTGGGCACCAGAGAGGGGAAACATATTTAAAAATAAAGTCCATGAGATAGCATGACATGAGGAAGACTGGACCGACAGTTTTATACCAATCCTAATGAATGGAAGTTGATTCCAGTATTATTTTGCATTTGGATCAATTTGTTAAATCGGCTTATTTACTTTTAAATTTGTTTCTTTACTGCAGAAATACACCACCTTTCTGCTTTGCTGTACAAAGCAGTCTGAAATGTAAAAATACTAAAACAACATCAATCAATACAAAGATAAAACCAAATTTTCTCAGGCCAATGCTTCAGAAGCAGAGGAATGAAATCTCCTTGGCCATCATGGGGGTCTCCCATCTTCTCCTCTGCTCTTGTGCACCTTAAGCAGCCTCTGAGTAGTTGGGGAGGAATTTATCGAAAGCATTATTTTCAGCACCATTTTATCTTATCTCTTGCTATAGTTGCCATGTGTTTGGATTTTCAGTAAGTTTGTTATACTGGGGCTGCAATCCTAACTTTCACTTAGGTGGGCAAAAGTCACAGCATGAGTCCTGTGCTGACCTTGTGGTATCACAATAGTGCCAGAAGGCACTACTAATGCCATACTTTTGGGGGTAAGCCAGTGCACAGGCATATGCTGACATCCCCACATCATCATGGGAATATATGCCCAGTGAGTTAGGCCAGCTTGAATTGGTTAGGATTGCACCCTGAGTTACATGTAAGGAAGAAGATAAGCTATAAATACCTCTACAAGGGACTTGTTTAGAAGAAGCCTAACTCAGAATAACAGATTCAGAGGATGACATAAGAACACAGGTATTTTATTGTCTGTGTGCTCCCTGCGGCATCTGGTGGGCCACTAAGATACAGGAAATTGGGCTAGATGGGCTTTTGGTCTGAGGCACCAGGGTTCTTATGTTGCCTCTTTCTCTGGCTCCTGGCCTCAGTTGCTATCATCCTGTCTGAACATCGATGTCACTGTTGCCTCAGCATGGATGGAAATGTAGCTACTGAATGACAACACAAACCTATCTATTACTTGCGCAGGTGTAGTGATAGCAGCAGTTGTAATGTGCTTGCTGTATTTTACCCAAAACAATCTATATAAAGAAGCAAGTTCATACCTCTTGCCCTGATGAAGTTGTTTTGCCTTCTGTTGTTGCTGTTGTTTGGCCTTATCCCTTATTTTCTTTTATTGTATTTTGTATGACAGATATACTGTATTTAAAAGTATGTGATCACTCTCTTTCTCTCTTCCTAGGTATCCTCCTGAGATGATATGCTCTTGCAATCATTAAATAGTAATCCCCAGTGGACGCTAGCAACTGCTTTGCAACTCACATCTAGTTTTACTTTAAAGCTATTCATTTGTTCTTCTAAACTTCAGAAAGTGGGGTTGGTTTATCTGGAAGCTGTTTATCTTTTCTGTGCTTCAGCTGACAAGCCTTTTTAAAGTTGATATCTTCTTACTAAAACTCATACCTGATAGAACTTCATTTATATAATACTATTGGTAATAAGCCAAAACAAGTTATATCTACCAGAGAAGCTCTGGGCATGTGCAAGTGGAGTCAGTGATAAGTGATAATTGTTCTTTCTGATCCTATTTCAAATTCGTATGATCACTTTTCCCCTTATTTCCTTTGATTAAATTATATTTGTACTCCTTTTGCATGTTGTATATACTGTGGTACCTCTCATTACAACTCTCATAACAAGCGCCTCACATAACAAGTATAAATTTCCAAGAAATCTTGCTTCATATAACAAGTTCCACTTCACTTAACAAGCTAGCGCACTATGGGCACACGTGCTATGCAGCCCTGATGCTCCTTGCGGAGGCTTTTTGAAAGGAGCAGTTAGGGGCTGCTGCCTCTGTCCCCAACTTGGGGGCAGTTGCCTGGGGGTGCCAGAGGCAGCTGCCCCTAACTGCCCCCAAGTGCCCCCACCAACCACCTTGAACCTCCAGCAGCAGCCCAGGTAAGTGTCCCAGGAAAGTGTCTTTAGGATTGCAGCCTCCTAACCATGTCTACTGAGAAGTAAGCCCCCTTGTGTTAAGTGGGGCTTACTCCTAGGAAAGTGTCTTTAGGATTGCAGCCTAAGTAGACTTCATAGGATCATGCACACTGAATCCATGTTTTTAGTTCAATTCCAGTGTTTTGTCATCATTTTTACACACAGTTAATATTTTTATATGACTATTTTGGGGGTTGTAGAACCAACTGTCTGAGTTTCCATTATTTCCTATGGGAAAATCCGCTTTACTTAAAGAGCATGCCTCCGCAACAAATTAAGCTCTTTATGTGAGGCACCACTGTATAGGATTCAGGGTTTTTTGCAGTCTGTGTTCATGTTAGGGTTCTTCAAATAGTCCAAAGTGACTGACAGTCCAATCATAAGCTGCCCACACAGCTGGGACTGCTGCAGTGCCAAAATGGCTGCCACACATGCCAATGCCTCTTCTGGAGAAGGAGACTTTTGTCCCTTTTGCCCAGGAAAGGGAAGTAGTACCATAATGGGACTACTCGATTCTGCAGCAATCCTTGGGCATCTGGGGAATTTAGAGCCTCTGTGTTGGGCCATGAGATCCAGGATGCAGCCCCAGGCAAGCAGATCAGCATTTCTCTCAGGACCACAGCCCAAGATCCTTCTGGGCTGCTTTTATCCCTGCAAGCTCTCATTAGTCCACATGAGGTTCAGGAACCTATCATGTCTAACATGCACAGGCCTTATGATACTACTGCCACTTCTTTAAACTGATATATGTACAAAAAATAAACAACATATACAGCCATGAGAAGGAGAAAGAAACCGGACTGCAAACCAAAAGGTTAATTGGGTTGGATCCTTGTGCCTTTCATCCCTAGATGGTTGCATCACAGCATAACTACGTCCGATAGGGAAAAAAATTTAAAGGACAATGTGCTGACATTGTTCTTATGCAGTGTAGTTGCAATTGCATGGTGGAATTTCTAAACATGGCCACAGTGGACCATGGATTATTGGGTTACATGTCAATATGTGGCTTTCAGCTGACTTCAAACTTCCTTGGGTTCATCATTGACATCTAGGACTGTGATTTATTAACGCAAAATAAATTTTAGATGAATTTCCTGTAAATATTCATACCAGACCCTAATTAACTATAATGATCATCAAATCTGCTAAGCAATCAATTCTGCTAATATAATTATCATCAAATCTGCTAATAGCCAAACTTGCGAGATTGCTTTATCATTGCCCTGAACTTCCAAAGGCTTCCTTCACACTATCTTGAATGTCAGAAAATTTAAGGGTATTTTTCTATAGTTAGCATTATTGAGCTAACTGGATCCTACAAAGCAAATAAAAATCATTCTTAATGTTTTGTCATGATAGGGCAAATTCAGTTCTTAGGGCACAATCCAGACGTGCACGTGGGCTACCCTATCTATCACTGGGCTGACCCAACTGCAAGATGGGCCACCCTAGTTATTCTGGAAAAGGCCCTAGAACAGTGTTTCTCAAAGTGGGGGTCGGGACCCCTTTGGGGGTTGCCTGGAGCTTTCCTGGGGGTCGCCTAAAGACTCCTGGTGCAGGGGGCCATGTTGGAAGACCTGGCAGAAACCCTGAAGCTGCTGCAGCTGGAAGAAGCTAATAAGAAGCAGCTCAGAAGGAGCCTCTGAGCAGCTGTGAGATAATGTGGAGCCTTGGGGGCGGGGAGGACTGCAGCCTTACAGCCCAGTTCTATGCATGTCTACTCAGAAGTCAGTCCCATGATAGTGAATGGGACTTACTCCTAGGAAACAGTGGCTGGCTCTGCTGCCTGAGATCCCAATCCTATGGAGGCCTCCTCTCACCCAGGTACTTACCTTCCCACACTACACTTGATCTTAGCCAAAAGGCCGAGAAGCGATGTTGTAAGAAAGTTGTACAGAGCAACAATGTATGTATGTGTTATTTTCTGATTACAACCCCAGGATAACACTGAGTGTTGCCAAATTTCTTACAGTCGCTATGGGCATTAGGAAAAGAATCTTAAAAGCAGCCGATCCTGGTAGTTAAAGCATAGTCCACTAGTCATTTTGGTAATGATCAAGAGGAGATGCTTTGTTGCTGATGTTTCGCTGATGCTGATGGTTATTTTAAAGCTGTTTTTTATGTGGGATCATAATTTTGTTGTATATTCCCTATATCTGTATGTTTTTATACATTTTGATTATTATTTGTGGCTGGTCTGCAGACCGTAATAAAGTTTATTATTACCTTCCCATTCCTCCCTCCCTCCCTCCCTCCCCTCCCTTTCTTTCTTTCTTTCTTTCTTTCTTTCTTTCTTTCTTTCTTTCTTTCTTTCTTTCTTTCTTTCTTTCCCAGTCACCCCCTCTTATCTATCTATATCGATCTATCGATCTATCGATCTATCGATCTATCGATCTATCGATCTATCTATCTATCATTACATATTGTTTTTATGATTACTATGCTTTAATTATGTTCAATTTGTAACAATGAAAAATACATCCTGCATATCAGATATTTGCATTACTGTTCATAACAGTAGCAAAATTACAGTTATGAAGTAGCAATGAAAATAATTTTATAGTTGGGGGTCCCCACAACATGAGGAACTGTATTAAGGGGTCACAGAATTAGGAAGTTTGAGAACTGCCCTAGAACATAGGCTGCCCCAAGACAGGTGGACCTGGGCTGCCCGAGATGGCACAGCCTATGCACTTCAGGTGAGGCATGTTGAGGGCATGTTTAGCATTGCATAGGGCAGAGCATCCAGAGCCTGTTTCCAGGGCAGAAAGACCCTCTTCCAACTCCTTAGAGTTATACCACCTCAGGAGCAGGTATAGTAATGAGTAGAGCCATAGGGGTCCATGATAAGGCAGAATACGAATGGCAGTGTTGATCAAAAATCTGAGATATTTGCCACCCCTGCCTCTCAACCTCAGGATATGGCAAAACTACAAAAGCCCACTAATCTGGGGATATCACAGGCTCCTCCAACAAGCCCCTTGCATCCATCCTCCACCACAGAGGCATTGCTGTATTGGAGTCTCATGCTACAGCTGTTACTGGTTGTCAGGAATTTTGGGGCTTCTTTGTAAGGCAAGCACCACAGCTGTTCCTTGTTCAGTGTGAGCTGAGGGGTCTCCTCAGGAGCAAGCCCTCCCCAGGTGTCACTGACTCGGTGCCTACTTAGCACACTCTGGAGCAGCTAGGGCAGCCTAGGCTTCCTGACTCTCTGGATCCAGCATAACCTTCTGCTTTGGATTCAGAATAGTTGGGGGCAGCCCATCTCGGGCACTCCTCACTGCCTGAACTCTGGATTAATTAGTTGAGCTGATGTGCATGCCCGTATTTTGGCAAATTTGCTTTTCTTGCCAATCAAGAATGTGTGCAAGTTGGCTATATCACATTTTCTGAAGGAGGTTGTTGAGCATTGTCATGCTCCCCATTTACTCCAGGTCCCCTTAGGCTCCTCTCTACACTAGGGATTCCATTAGGGAAGGAAATCTCCGTGTAATCATCATCATCCCTGTTTCGCGTCATGATGATCTCAAGGAAGAGGCATGCATAGGTAAGTGTGGAACACAAGATTACTGCAAGTTGAGGTATAAAGGCATAACGGTTACTTAAGGCACTTCTTGGTTACAGACCAAGGGACCTTACAGATGGGCTGTGGGTGGCACAAGCGGTTAAGAAGCTGTGCCTGTTAACCAGAAGGCCGGGGTTCGAGACCCGGGTTGGCCCCTCAAGACAGGGTGAGCTCCTGTCCTTAGCCCAGGTCTGCGACGTCAGCTGGATCCAATCGTATTGGCTCTGCCTTTCCATTGGAGTAATTCAGTGGTGTGGAGAGGGGGGATTTCCTGCTTGGATAACAGCTTATCCTCCATAACAGTCCAACCCAGGCTTTCGTGCTTCGCATGCAGCATATGCAGCACCAAGCACAATGCCATAGTCTTTCAAGACTGACGGAGGCCTGCTTTTTTTACTTGTTTACAGGTATCCAAACTCCAACTAGAGCACGCAGGCTCTTTCAACTAGTAAGTACGAGACTATCAACAGGTAAGTCTAACAGGTAACACAAGTCTCTTTCTTTCTCCTTCCGCTCTTCCCCTAGGTAGGGATTAACAGGTCTCTAACAGCCTTCTTTGTCTGTTTCAGGATCCTCTGCTGCCAGTGACACCCCCTCCAGCCTCAGGACTTCACTTTCCTCCACAGCTCCCTGACCTGCGTCCACCTCCTTCCAGGGCAGAGTTTCTAACTGCTCCTCTGGCGTCTCTTCTCCACTCAAATTTCCCGCCTCATCTGCCCTCCCCCAATAGCCTGGTGTCAAGCACGGGAGAATCCTGACTCCTCTCTTTGCATACCAACAGGGAGAAGGACCCACCGTGATCCCCCTCCTTCTCCTGCCACCTCCCCATCCTTGACTGCGCAACTCCTCCAAGTCTTTTACAGACCACACCTCCACAGAGTCCGGAAAAAGGTCCAAATCCAAGGGAGGGTACCTGGGACGTCTGCTTACATATAGTGTCTCCCCCATATAGGTGCCCATTGGCTCCATATTGTACCTTTCACAGTCCTCGCAAGCAATCTCACCACAAGCATTTAGATTTCTTACAGATTTCTTACAGTGGAAGTACACTGTCCACTTTAGGGACATTAGTCTGTGGACTCCTTGCCACAGAATGTGGCAATGTCCTTTGGCCTAGACATTTTAAAAAGTGATGGAACAAATATCTGAAGGTCCATCACAGGTTACAATCCCTGATGATGAAACATCCTGATTTTAGAAGTAGGCTATCTCAAAATGCCATATGCAAGGGAGGGCACCAGGATGCAAATCTCTTATTGACTTGTGTGTTCCCTGAGGCATCTGGTAGGCCACTATAAGATATAGGAAGCTGAACTAGATGGACAACTGGGGCACTTATGATTCCTACCAGTTTTTGGCTTGGGGCACTGGGACATCGTTGGTTTTGTCAGCACAGACCTGCACCAGCCAAATAGCTGCCATGGGTCCCAGTTTATCCACCTTTGCAGTGGAGACTTTCCTCAGAGGAACAGTTTGTTTCCTTATTTAGGAGAGACTATCAAGATTTCTCCCCCCACCGTACGATCCAGTAGTTGCCACTGTAGCACCAAAGCATCAACGGAAGGATAGGATTGGACTCTATATGTATGGGTTATAGGTCCTAGCAAAGCATGAACTTGTTGTTTAAAATAAAGCTCAACCTAGTTATCTCAAAATATTTGAATATTTCATTTCAGAAACATTGAAGCATGCAATATTTATTTCTACCAAGATGAAACAATAAAAGTAACTGTTTCAACTCAATATTTTGACATTAAATTATCATAAAATTTTTAAAGTGGAGTAGCTTCAAAAAAAATTCTCAAGGATGTGAGGAGTCATTTTTTTGAAATGTTGATTAAAAATGAAACCTTGCATAAGGAACTTCTAAGAATTGTCTTTGCCGATCAGAAGTTATAGGTGCTTTCTTGAATCTTTTATATTTTGACGAAATTCTCTTTTCAGGGTAGAAATTCTTATTGGGGAAAAAAATCTGTCCCGATCCCTTATCATGAATGTATCAACAAATATGTCCCCCTGCCCAGCAAGGTGTGGCTTAAAGATCTTGGAGCAAAACTGCCTCCATATTGCTAACCTTCTGGCAGGGCCTGAAAACCCAGTTATTTTGGAAAGGCTTTGAGACCTCATAATGTTTTATGCTGCAATCAAGAAATTATGTTTTTCATTGCATGTTTATATTGCTTATGCCTGACATATTTTATATCTTAAAGTGTTTTATTTCTTTTAAATATATTTATTGTTTTATTTATCTATTGCTGTTTAGTGCATAAATTGTTAGTCGCCTTGGGTGCCCTTCAGGTAGAAAGGCAGAGTACAAATCTAATTAAAATAATGAACGAAACAAACAAATAAATAGATAATATATAAATAGATCCTCCCCTAATACAAGCCTGATCTGTCCCCACTTCCACCCTTCTTGAATCATTGGAGGATCTGAGGTCTACTGCAGGGTTGCGGCTTACCAACTCCCACGCTATCACTAGCAGGCTGAATCACATAAGGGCTGTGGTGCCAGTGACCCAGGCATTGTGCTGGTTAGACTGTAAGATCTAGATAGGATTGGGCCAGTATAGTTAGAGAAATAATCCAGAAAGATATGTCTGTTTGTCATACAATTTGTTCTTTTCTCCTTACCAACCCCCTCCTCCTAATTGCCATCTCACCATCTCACTTCTACCAGTGCCTTGTTTTCTATCCTTTATTTTTCTCATTCTATTTATTGTAATTTTAATTCCCTTTTATCATGTTTTACTGTCTACCATCCCTGATCTCAGTTCATTGGAAAGCAGCAGGTTGCTCCATCTTCTGGACAAGCTGCTGTTGTCTGTTTTTAAGGGTAGCCCTCTGGATGGTGGTGCTTTCCGCCATTTTGGGAGCGAGGTTTTCCCTGTCCCCCACTAATGCAGCTGTGCCACAGAAATACTGCACCCGGTTCCAAAGTGTCTCAACAACAGCACACTTTATACTCTGCCATATGATTACAAAATTCTGTTCTGTTACAAAATTAGAACAATATTCCTCTGTCAAAAGTAGCTAAATAGCACTGGGTCTTCAAGTGACATGTTGAGTGATGATTTGACCTACCTTCCCTCCAGAGATGGGCTGGCCCCATCCCAAGATCCGGTTCACCGGAAGTGGGAGGGGCCAGCCGGGGTCAGGGGGCTTGGGCGGGATGTGGGTGGGGCGAGGGGCGGGGCGACATCTGCGCATGCGCAGTGCCTGCCCTGGAGTGGGCGAGCCTGCTTCAAGGCAGGCACAGTGCAAGCGCCGACATCGGCCCTTGCGCTGTGCCTGCCATGGAGCGGGCAGTGGGTGCGAAAACATGGCAGACCGTACCGGTCCGCTATGTTTTTGCATTTCCCTGTTGCTGGCGGTTCGCTAGCAGCAGGGAAACTGGAAGATCCAGTATGGGCGAGTAGGCCTGTACCGGTAAGTGCCCACCACTGCTTCCCTCCCCCCACCTATTTAATTATCAGTATCATAATGCTTTCATCCTATATGGTGTAACAAACATTAAAACCCTATTTTCTCAAATATAATGCTTACCTTTTTCAGCCAAATTTAGGCTACAATCCTAAGAGCACTTTTCTGGGAGTAAACCCCATTAAAGTCAGTGGAACTTACTTCTAAGTAGAGATGAATAGGATTACACTGTTAGTCTCCAAAACTGTGGTGCACATTAGATTCGACTACGCATTGGATTTGAGTTAATACAGATATTTTTGTTATAAGTTAGAGGTCAGTATGTAGTTTAACAGTTTACTATATTGCGATTAAAATGTAACATAAGCCCATTGTTATATAAAATAGAGCAATTAGGTGAAAATCATAACATAAATCCATTGCCATTTTATTATTATCATATAATTCATTATTACATGTAGTAAAATTAAATTTTGTACCTGCTTTACAGCTGCACATTACAATTGCCACTACAATTGCCACTACAATTGCCACTACAGCTGCACATTACAATTGCCATTTTTTAATCTCAAGACTTTTAAAATAGGAATGCACATTAAATTCTCCAGCACATTAGATTTGAGTAAATGTGATATATTTTGTTGCTTTTCTAATTGGATGATTACACTCTTACAGAACCTTCCTTATGTTCAGTAAAGCTTCATAGATTTAGAACAAAATCATAAACCAATTGTTCAACGCTTTCCATTTCTGGTCTTTATTATATATACTGTTACATATTGTTGAGATTATATATACACTTTATTGTTGAGATATATTGTTGAGATATATGCACTTTATTATATGTGTACTTTATTATATATATATAAAGTTAATATAAATAATGTATTTTATGCATTTTCTTCACTTTGATTATTGTTGAGATTCTCCATAGATCTTTTGAGAGCAACAAAATACAGGCAGAAGAAGAAAAAAATTGCTACATATTTAGTCCCAGGAATGTATTATAATACTAGTGAAAAGCATACCCGCACTGCGGACTAAAATTCCCCCATACGCCATCCCCCCATCAATCCCCCATGCGCATCAACCCATGAGACTCTACCCCCATGTGCAACATCCCCCATGTTCACCACCCCAAGTATATCATTCCCCCTATGCACATCAACCCTCCCCCCCCCGGTTATTAACCCCTGATGCACAAATCCCCCATGCACAACAACCCCCATGCACAACATTCCCCCATATGCAATATTCCCGCATGCGCATCAGTCCCCCTTGTGCATCAACCCCCCATGTGCAACATCCCCCATGAGCATCATCTCCCCATGAGCATCAACCGCATGTGCATGAACCCCCAATTACAACATCGCAACATGCACATCAACCCCCATGCTCATCAACTGCCCCATGTGCATCAACTACCCCACACGCATCAACATCTCATGCGCATCAACACCCCATGAGCATCAACCCCCCATGCGCATCATCTTCCCATGCGCAACCCCCCTATGCTCAGCATCCTCCCCAGTACAACCTCTTCCTCTGACCAACATCCCCCCAGTGCACCAAGCACCAAATTGGCTGGATGTTGGTCAGTCTACCATGTTAAGTATGGGACAAAAACACGTTGAATCCCTTTTCAGCCCCTTAAGGGTTAAATTTCTTGGTGGGAGTTTGACAGAAGGAACATCCTCCCTGAAATTCATGCTTCTAGGTCCAGGGGTTGGGGCAGGACATCCCTCAGTCACCGATTCTTCAATGCAAAGTATAGGGAGGAAAACGCGTTACACCCCATTTCATTCCATTTCACCCCCTTCTGGTTGGAATTTCAAAAAACCGGTTCTTAGTGCACCCCATGGTCATGGAAGGAACACCCACCCCAAATTTCACACTTCTAGGCCTACCAGTTTGGGCTGGGCGTTGATGAGTGGGTCAGTGAATCAGTCAGTGACTTTTCTCTTTTATATATATAGAAGATGGTGCTGTGCCAGGTTGTAGCGAGTTACATTGTGTTTAAACCACCACTTTACTCTACCAGCTGGTGCATAATGTGAGCAGAGCTCTGTCTAACAGTTGTGTATGACCACTAAACCTTTTCCAAGATGTTATAGATTTTTTTTGCCAGTGATTATGTTAATTGATTAAAGGGAGGACTCAGGGAAAATTGCGCATGTAATTTTGACAGTAGTGGAAAGGACCGCATGATTCTTACCCTGTGCAAAGCTCATTTATCAAAACAATTTGGAAATGAGTTCTTGTGAACTCTTGAAAATTCAACCAGGTCAGGGCAGATGCTCAAAAGTATAAGTATACTCGCCTTATGCCTAGGGTTGCCATATGTCCCCCTAAAACAAGGACAGTCCTGATTTTTGGAGATTGTGTCCACATACCGGCAAATGGGACAGAGAGTTCTGCCCCAGTTTTGTGGAAGAGAATTATGGCAACCCTACTTATGTTGAGCAAGAATTTATTGGAATACTGCTGCTGCTGATAGGCAGCATATCTCCAACGCTTCAAGATGAGGTCTTTTCCTGCTTTCCAAGATTTTTGTTGTTGTTACCAAATCTGATTACCAGGATGATGGTGAGAATCTCTTAACTTATTTTAAAAAATACTTCCTCAAAAAAGAACATCAAAAATTTTAAGGACAGTTTTAGGCACAGATGATCTGTAGGAAGGTCCCCTGCACAAGCCCTGCAGAACTAAATTGAAACTGTGAAAAAGGACTTGTGTAATTGTTACTTTTCTCCAAGGGGCTTCAACTGATTACCAACCTTACTGACTTTACCATAGGATCATGTCCAAAATGTATTATTGTCAGGCTTCTTAGTTTCAAGATAAACTATTATCAGCATAGAAAATGTCACTGTGTAATGATCAGAATAGTCTGTTACAGAAATTTGATCCAGTATTTGATCCTAATTTTCCCTGTTTCTAATCAAAGCAGTGAATTTTTTTTAAAAAAGCAGATTATATTTTTCAAGATACAACTTGTCACCTAATGTTAAAGTGACAGGGCATGGAAACCGCTGTCACTTAACATGAAGATGTGCTGAAATGTTAAGCTCATTTTTCTGTTAAAAAGATTAAGGGGTAGGGGTTTAAACTGATTTTACTCCTTTATGTATAAGAAGAAGTTTCTCTAGAAGGATATTAAATATGCATTTTGAACACAGCATGCTTCGAACTGTGTGAATCACAGTGAATGCATTTCGTGGAAACTTAACCTTTACTGATTTAGGATTCTGGCCTTGTCAAAATTCATTTTCAGTGGATTTTACTGCATAGCCTCTCCAGTGCTTTCTCATTTCCTTTCCCTTTGGGGCAATTGCTGATCCTTCTCACCAAACTTGCTCAAACCAGCTACACAAAGGTCAATTGCTAGCTCTAGATACACCTCCCTGAATAGTAAGAAGCCATGCCAGCCTAAGAACATATATGTAGAAGATGGGCAGTGTTGTATGTGCATGACAGAATGTGTAAAACAAATTATCTTAGGAAGGCTTTGTCCAGTTTGAAGTTTTGCTTAAGAAATGCAATACTAGCCCCCAAATCCAGAGTAACTACGGGAGCATGTAAGAGAGTTTACGTGCACCCATAGTTACTGCACCACCTAGGGAAAACCAATGGGAAATTCATATTGGAATTCAGAGTAAGTTGTTCGTACAACTGAGCAAGGACTCCCTGTAGTTACTCTGGATTTTGCCCTAGGTTAAAATATTGGCCAACAAAGAATCCTTCAGGGAGTAAACAGAATGATCATAAAGCTATAAACCTGTGCATACTGTATGTATTTATTTACAATGCCTTGTGCATATGCATTTAGGATAAAGTCCCTCTAGTTGGTTAAGTGAGTCACAGAGCACAATTCTAACCATGTTTACTCAAAAGTAAGCCCCATTGTGTTCAAAGGGTCTTACTCCCAGGAAAGTGTCTATAAGAATGCAGCCTAATTGTTTAGTATAAACATTTACAGAATTGGATTGGAAGGCTATAACCCTACACCTATTATTTGGAATATTTAACTCAATGAGACACAGTTCTGTTTGAAGTAAGAATGCACGGGATCGGACTCTGGATTTAATCCAAACACTGGATTTATGATCTTGAGCTTGCTTTATTTGGAAAAAAAAGTAATGATGAAACCAGTTGGACTTCCACATGAATACGATGCCATGTAAATAGAAAATAAAGCATGCAGTAGAAAGGTAGAAGTATATATAGGTATGCACCATAGAGTTGGAGCTAGTAGGAGATCCTATTTTATTTAACAAGGGGATAAAAACTGGCCCTCCTTACCTAGCAGTGTCTTTTCTAGAGGCTGATGGTTTGGTTTTGCATGTGAGCCCTTTTGGAAGGGAGCCATTTGTTATTTCATTTCCTCAGTAAATCACTTTGTGAACTTCTAGTTGTAAAGCAGTGTTAATAATAATTTACTGTTAATAATAGCAACGGAATATTGTCTTGCTGCCCTAAATTCAATGATTGGATTGGACAATGAAGCACTCACAATTTAGGCCAGTGCAAATCACCTGTCTCCCCATTCCTATGGTGGTGTGCACAAATCTGTGATGATCTAACCCCCAAAGGAGTGGCAGAGAAGTCTTATGGCACTTTTGCAGCATCCAGTGCAAGAGATTTGTACCAGCCTAATCAGGGGTTAGGACTGCGCTGTCGATCTATATATTTGTAAATACAGTGATATTGCAAAGGCGCCAACAGTCTCTGGTGCAGGCTCCAGCCAATGAATTCAGAACCTTAGCAGTGCTGCATCCCTGGTAGTTACCACTGCTCAAAAAGGTGGGGTACAAGCACACACCAGTTTGCGCCAAAGAATCTTGGGAATTGTAGTTTAGTGCATGCACTCACAATTTTGTTAGACGGCACCACAAAACTCCAGCTCCCAGCGTGCCTTGGGAAAAGAAAAATCCAGGCTAAATTGGCAGCGGAGCTAAACCCCATATCCGCTGTACTACATCGTAAAGTGATTAGATATGCAAATACAGAAAACCTGATTATAAAAATAAAAAAATAAAAATAAATAAGTAAACAGGAAATAAAAGCTTTCAGATAGTCGAGCTCTGTTAAGCCTGAGATGGTGATGACGGAAAAAGCCCTGGACTGTGAAAGGCTGCATGGTCAAGACAAGTTACTATAGCAACACTTCTTGGGCAGGAGGGGGAAAAAGGACTTAAAAGATGATGGTCAGTAGTATATAAGAAGAAAGGCCATAGCAAAGAACACGTACACAGTACGACGCCAAGGCCCAGATTGTCAAGCCTCTTAGTGCTCAATTATGTTAAATGTACATGCTTAGACAAGCATGACTCTGATCGCACAATGTGTGAACAGGGACATGGATGTTGTACAGCAAAACGTCTTTCAATTCTAGTGTCGTTGCAGAAATCTGAGCCGTTGTGTTTGCTGCATCCACGTGGACATTCACATAATTGCTTCTGCCACATGCGTTTATCACAGGGAAACCTATGCAATTTGAACAGCCCTTTAACGGACGAATGAACCCGTTTGACCCAAGTGGGGATAGATTTTGTGTCAAACGCATATTGGACACAGAATGCCATATTTTGTTCCCCGCCGCTGCCCAGTGAGAGCAAATGATGTCACACCCATCAGGTTAAAGTCAACATGCTGCCCAATTTAATAAGCTCCATAAGCAATAATAACCAATAATAACCAAGTTCAATAAGCAATAATCTATATAAATTAGAACTAGGAGTGGGAAACATGTGGTATGATATGTGTTTTGCATCCCTGGAAGTGATGGAGGAGTGGAAGGAGGCAGCACAGGGTTGCTGTTTTGGCTGGCAGCTATGTGTCTACCATAATGTTGAATTCTAACATATGTTTGCATGATAATTAGGTAACATATCATTCTTCTCCACAAGTTACATACAGCAGCCCTGCTCCTGTTCTGCGCCATGCAACATGCTTCCTTGCTGTCAGTCTTCTGTCATTGGTTAAATGCCTGTATTTTCCAGTAAGATTTCCTTGCATTGCTCTAAATGCTATTAAATGTACATTTTAAAGCTATTTTATTTTTTAAAAGGGTTTTTATTTTTTGCTCTTGACTGTTTGAATGGTTGTTTGATTGTTTGAATTAATCTTGTGTGTTAGAAAATCTGAAAAGAAAAGGGTGCGGTATGATTAAAAAAATTGAATAACTTGCAATCCTAACGTGTGCTAAAATAGGGATGCCAATATGCCTGTCATATTGGCATATCTAGCGTGAGTTTTAGGATGCAAGTGGCTCAGCCTGGAGAAAGGGGAAACATTTTCCTTCACCTCCAGAAAAGCAACAGAATCCCCAATGGATTTGATCTGCTCTGTGCCTCCTTCCCACATCCAGCGAGCTTGGCTGGTGTAGTCCTACCTTGTTTCGCAGGTAACAAGGTTAACTGCACCAACCCTGGTCTCCCGGCACCAACCAAGGTCTCCCTGCACCAACCCTGTGACATTTGAGAGGTGCAAATGTGCTATAATGAACATTTGCGACCCTCCCAGATCAGTACAAGGAACTTACACTGGCTGAGCTCACTGTTAGGATTCCACTCCAAGTGATATTTAAATTTGAATAGATTTACAGAAATTTACATATAAGAATGTATTGGAGTGGATTACAAGGCTTGCCTAAGGGGTCTTGCCAGGGACAACATTGAGTCTTGCCGAGGGCTGCATTTGGACCCCAGGCCGGGGTTTGGAGACCCCTGAGGCATAATGCAAGACCATTTTTTAAAAAAGACATGTATCAAGTAGTTCCCTTATAGGGAACAGAAAAGAAAACTTATGACAACATTCCCGTACATACTTCTCATGAGTTTCTTGAAACAACCTAAACTACATTCGTTGCATTAGAATATATGGTGCAACACCCCTCTTTGAGATTCAAGCACAAGATAGACCTCAAGTATTATATCCTCAAGAATATCTTTATTGCTTTTGCTTTCCTGTGCTACTTTCAGCAACATTTTATATATAGTAGATGCTTTAATTTAGATGCAGCAGGCAGCAATATTTGCAGTTAAGCTACCTTTTAAGTTATAATTTTCTCTTTAAAAATTGTCATTTTAACCATGTTGCATTGCTTATATATCTTTTGGTGAAGATTCCTGATTCCCCCCTATTATTTGTCTATTGTGGAACTTTCCATTACCCCAGAGGCTTCTGTGATGCTGAAAAGAATGTGGAATCATCTAGAAGCAAGGGGGTTGAACTAGATGACCTACTAGGTCCCTTCCAACTCTATGATTCTATGATTCTAAGTAGCCATTATACTTATTGTTGATCATCCTCTTCTTTCCCAACTGACCAGTGAACAAAGAACTTGGCTTTGAGTTAATTCATTGGATTTGGGAAGCCTATTTGGTTTTCAAGAGGAGGAAATTCAAGGACCCAGGTGAACGTTTATACCCCACATGTGGGAATGTGGGAAATACTGATTCTGCAATTTTGCAGTACAAGCCACCCATCTCTTTGCAGCATAAGTGGTCTGCCAGGTCTGAAGTTGTACCCTGATCCTTCACCCATTTTACAGCTTTTAAAAAGAACATTATGAACCATACAAATGAACATTAGAGTTTTAAAATATAGCATTTAATGTAATTTTTAAAATAATTTATTTTTGTTAAAAGCAGACATCCCATCTGAAGCATGAGAGGAATGGTAAGACAGATGACTTAATTCATTTTGAAACCAATGCCATTGCTATAGTGAAAGTGGGCAGAAACTATACTCACCTTGTAGATAAAAAGTATGGTGATTGCATTTCTTAGGTATGTTTTATAAGCCCCACATCTAGGCAGTGTGACCATATAGAATAGAGGACAGAGTTCCTGTACCTTTCCTCTTCTATATAATACTTACAGTTACAGTTACTCCATTCTATATGGTCACCCTGTGTCCAGAACATTAATCTTATGAAAAGATCCTGTGATACAGCTACAGAAAGGGAATCTTTGGCATATGTGGGGGGGGGGGGGAGACTTTCCTTTTCTAAGCAGCTGAAACACATCTTGACCTTTGCTTTCAGAACAACAGAAATGCCACATTGTAATGCTAGTGGCATAAATATAGGGCAGGTGAACAAAGAGAGAAAGATCATGCAGCTGTGGGCTGTGCTGTTAAAAAAAGAAATGTGACCAAATACTGTAGTAGCTTTGGTAGTTAAAAAAAAATCTTAATGTATCCACCCCCTTACCTTTAAAAGCAAAAACAGGCATTCTCCCTTATCTATGGGGGTTCTGTTCAGGAGTATACCATGGTTATGTGAAACAGTCCTCTCTTCAACCCTGTGGAGCTGAGGGAACGTCTGCTCCTCCAGAGGGTCCTCTGAGCCCAGCAGAGGTTACAGGCATGATCTTTATATTCCTTTTTGGGCTCTGACTGAATTCAACTAAAAAAACCACAACTTTCAGTTCCTCTATATTTTTAGTCTTATTTAGTCTTATAAATATAGGAAGTCAAAAATGGTGAGAACAAAATTAAACACACATATACCACCTGACAATGATAGCATGTGGAAAAAAAATGCTTTAAATCTGATTAAAATGTTAACGTGGAATAAAAACTCAGAACACCATTTTTATTATTGGGTAACACTGATATCCCACACACAACCCAAATAAAACCATTTTAGACTATTTCTGTTTCTAAGGTATTGGGCAGTCTTGGGAAACCCCCTGGCCTGGAGATCTCTCCTCACTTACAGAGGGAATCCAAGATGGGGGCCACACGGACCTGATCTGTTGATAAATCTGTGGATATGGGACCCAAGAACTTCATAATCTGCTGCATGCCAAATGAAAAAATGGCAGTGCAAACCTCCCTCTTTCAAACCATTACTATCTATGTTGTGAAGCACTGAGGGATTTCATTTCAAAGTAGCAGAGCCTTAAGTAGTGATTGGCAGAGTTGCTGCGGTATTAGACAGTGCAATTCTATGTCATTCAGGCTCTGTTGTTCTTGTGTCACTTTCCTTCTTGAGAGAGGCGTGCTAAGCGGAGACTAACAGCAGCCTGTTGTCTGTCTACTGTTAGGTGCATCTTAATTACCTTTGTTTCCCTACAGATTTGGAACTTTTTCATTTGTGCACCCAGATCTGGATTTAGAACATAACTAGGAGAGGATGGTTTCATGCTTTAGGGTGCAATCCAGAGTAACTACGGGGAATCATTGCTCCGAGGTAAGAAAATTTACTCTGGATTGCAATATGAATTTCCCATAGGTTTTCACTAGGTGGTGCCATAACTAGGTCGATGTAAATGTCTCTTACGTGCTCCCGTAGTTACTCTGGACTGTAGGGCTAGTGATCAGATTGCTTCAGCCCCTCACATTCAGTCAGTCCAAATGTCCTCTCCCCAAATAAAAAAAATTAGCCCAAAATATTAAAAACTAGCAAAAAGCGTACCCGCGTTGCAGGAGTAAAATTCCCCCGTGCGCCATCAATCCCCCACACACATCAACCCCCATAAAACATCCCCCATGTTCATGCACCCCATGTGCATCATCCCCCCTATGTACATCAGACCCCCATGCACAACAACCCGCATGGGCAACATCCCCATGTTCATCCCCCTATATGCAACATCCCCCATGCGCAACATCCCCCATGTTCATCCCCCATGCACAACATCTCTCCATCCACAACATCCCCTCATGCGCATCAACCCCTCATGTGCATCGTCCCCGAAGCTCAACATCCCTCCATACGCAACATCCCCCCATGCACCTAATCCCCCCATGCACATCATCCCCTCATGCACATCAACCCCTCATGCGCATCATCCCCAATCCGCAACATCCCCCATGTGCATCAACCCCCCATGCGCAACATCCCCCATGTGTATCAATCCCCATGCGCATCAACACCCCATGCACAACATCACCCATGTGCAGCATCCTCCCCAGTGCAAACCCTCCCTCCAAACAACATCCCCCCAGTGCACTAAGCACCAAGCACCAAATTCGCTGGAGGTTGTTCAGTCTCCCATGTTAAGTATAGGGCAGAAACACGTTGGCCCCTTTTCAGCCCCTGAAGGGTTAAATTTCTCCGGATGGTTCTTGGTGGGTGTTCAGGTGACAGAAGGAACTCCCAGAATTCCATGCTTCAGGCCCAGCAGTTGGGGCGGAATGTTGACGAGTCAGCAATTTTCAATGCAAAGTATAGGGAGGAAAACGCGTTGCACCTCTTTTCACCCCCTTCTGGTTGGAATTTCTGAAAACCGGTTCTAGTGCACCCCTCTGGCACGGAAGGAACACCCACCCCAAATTTCACACTTCTAGGGCCAGCATTTTTGGCAGGGCGGTGATGAGTCAGTAATGACGATGAAGATTAGTTTAATAAAACATATTGCGCCCCTTTTCACCCCCTTCTAGTTGGAATTTCTGAAAACTGGTTCTTAGTGTATCCCTGCATCATGGAAGGAACACCCTCATCAAATTTCACGTTTCTAGGCCCGGTGGTTTTGGCTGGGTGTTGATTAGTCACTGATGATGAAGAAGATGCCTTATATATATATATATAGATTAGACAAAATAAGCCCTGGGAAGGAGGCTGTGTTAAAAATAGACTGGAATAAGAGAAAATGTTTGTTTGTTCATGTAAACCTCTTTAAGAGTGTTATAACCAGTGATGCTACAATACCAAGAACAGGATCGGATTCTTAGCACATTGATGTAGTCAGGCCACTCCAGTTTCTCTACTGGTGGTCTTTAAAAGACCCTGGGACTCACAAACCCCAAAACTGCCTCTCTGCAGTGTCACTGGAATTTAGTGCACATCATATTGCTATAGCTGATGCAAGAAGATCGAACATTTAACAGGGTTTTTTTTATAAAGACCTGCTTTTCTACACTGACAAGAAGAAAAATATTGTCATTGAGATCTGGAATCCCCATGAAAGAATAGTTCAGCCTTTATGATGAATCACAGTGAACACCACAGCCTTCTCATTAGGAAGTCATCGAGGAAGGATTGGAACAAGCAGGAAAGGTAGCTGACTCAGGAGAAGAGATCAGGGCAGGATTTCAGCATGAGTAAAAATGGAACTAGATTTTCTTTTCCTTTGCTTCCTTTTCTGCTAATTGTCATCAGCTGCCTTCTCCTCTAGCCTGAAGTCAAATTACATGAAATTGACTAGAAGACATTGACATTTGGTTGTGCTTATGGAAAACAGAGCCATTAAAAACAACTCTTTAAAAGCTGGCAAACAGAAGACCTTCAGTCACCATAATTGACACCTTCATTGCTGTTATTTTCCTACCTTCATGTGATGTTAGGGTGGGTGAGGGGAGGCACGCTCCCAGTGGAGCCACAACATCCATTGCACATGTATGCCCAGGGTGCCCAGAAATGCCTGGATGCCGCCAGAAAAAGGAGGGGCTTACCGGGAGACAAGAAAAACCCCATCTGTACTGGGTTGCAGGCATTGCCCTGATTGTCTTTTTGTAATGCTGCGCATGGCTCTGGGGTTCCCCAGAGCAGGAACCTGAGAGGTGGGACCAGGAGGAGGTCCCTCTCCCACCTCCTGGTTGGCCAGCAGGCCACCAGCATGGCACAGGCTGCCTCTTCCACCAGCCACTTCCCCTCTTGCCACCCAGCTTCCTGCTCCTCCCGCCGCCCCTGCCAGCTTCTCCCCAAGCTGTGCGGCTCCCCTGTTGCTTCCCCACTTCCCCTGTCACTTCTCCACTCCCCCCACCACCCAGCTGGAGTCTCCAGAGGCCATTGCAACCACCATCTCTGCTTTCCCCTTTCCTACTTCCCTTCCCTTCTTACCTTCCCCTTCCCTACTTACCTTCCCCTTCCTTACTTACCTTCCCTTCTTACCTTCCCCTTCCCCATCTCTACATACCTTCCCCTTCCCTACTTACCTTCCCTACGTACCTTCCCCTTTCCTACTTACCTATCCCACCTCTCTTCTCCTTGCATGGGTTGCATTGCTGCAAACTGCTTGAAGGCATCTTACATGTATGTGACACAATCATGCATGTTGAAGTCACTTGCATGTGGCTTGTGTTGCTGTAAACTGCTTTGAGGGTGTCTTATGTGTATGTGTCAGAATCATGCATGCTGAAGTCACTTGCATGGGTTGTGTTGCTGCAAACTGCTTTGAGGGCGGCTTACGTGTCTGGGTCAGAATCATTCATGTTAAAAGGTTTTCAATTTAAAAAGTGTTGAAATTAACTACAGAAAACCAATACGAGTATTTTTGCTTTATTTTAACATGTCCTACATTTTTGGAGTTTTCTACATTTTTAACTGGGTAGGAATTTTGGCTTGGGAGACAGGAATTTTGGGGAACTGGGGGGGGGAATTTTGGGTTTGGCATCTGGTCACCCTGCATGTATGCACAACTCCATTCTGAGTGAGGAGAGAGAAGTGTACTAGGAGCCTGTGTACCTGCTATAAATAAGTCTCTGGACAAGTCACAGTCTCGAAATAGTGTGCCTATTGCTCAGGTTTTTTTGGGTTGCTTGTATTTTTGTTAAGTCCAACCCTGAGTGTACTTTTGACAGTGGAAATACAGGGTATAAATAAAGTTCATCTGGAACTGTTCTATTTGAAAGACATGTTTGAATCCTCTCCGTAGAAAAATACCACAACAAAAAGGTTTTAAGCTCAGCCTTTGGCCTGCCTGTTGTTTCCTATGTGCAGAAGGTGGGCCATGTGTTTTGTTTTTACATTCAAGCATTCAAGAATGGCATCTTCTACCAGCAGTCTAAAATGGTACAGTCTATTTCTCTCCCACAGGACTCTACCTTACATTCTGCTGCATGAGTAGACTACGTTTCTGTCTTATCCAGTAGCATAGCTGGAGGGGGTGCAAAGCATTAGGTTTTGCAGGAAGCCTTCCTGCAGAATGCAAACATACCCCTCTTTCATTCTGGGATGAGATGAGCCTCCATTTTGCTCCCTCCCCCCAGCCTAGAATGGCTCCCGAGGGGAGGGGGCTGCTTATACTCTGCAGGGAGGCTTCCTGCCGAATTTATTGCTTAGCATCCCCTCTACTTACAGTATTGGTCTTTATCTGCAAAACTAGAAGCTAGTTCTCTTTAACCTGGCTTTAATAGCTACTACTCTCATCTAACTAGCCAAATCTGGATTAAATCCCCAGAATATACAAAGAATTTATGTGAACATATCATCTGATCAAAATATTCCAGAACAAATACAACCACAGCTAAGAATCTTTTCACCTGAGTAATCTGATGTTTGCACCCTGTGGTTTCATTGTTTCCAACAAGGTGTTCAGTTTTTCCAGAAAAGTTAAAGATGTCATTTCAGGGTAGAATGTCTCACAAAACTACTTCACCAATGAGAATTGGGATAAAAATATAAAGGGGCTGCCTTTCAAATATCAATTGAAATGTGATGGTTCTTTCTTTCTTTCTTTCTTTCTTTCTTTCTTTCTTTCTTTCTTTCTTTCTTTCTTTCTTTCTTTCTTTCTTTCTTTCTTTCTACACAGGAGTGCACTGAAGGCGTGGTAAATTTTGTGACCATTCTCTGGCATTCCTGTATGTCCCTAATTTAGTATGTCCAGACGTGTATGCGGTGCTCACCATTTGTAGACAGACCAAGTTACCGATGTGATAAAATAAAAACCAACACACCTTTATAATGGAGTGTAGTTCTAAATTATCCCCATTCACAGAGGACGGGGAACTGTGACCATGACCAGCAGAGCCCGTAAACCAGATTTATGTTGAATTGAGCTTTTCTGTGATACGTCCAGTCCGATCTGATTGAATTTTTATAAACCCGCAGCTCCTTTGGAGTGGGCTGGGACCGTCAGCAGCTTCTACTCCATGCAAGCTCTACATGACACATTTGAACTGAATGCTATTCTGTGGCCTTTTACCGAATTCTAGTTGCTAGGGAAACCTTTGTCTTCAGCGGATGCTCTTATTATTTCTGCACTTACATTAATAGTGACTAGTTCCGGACTAGTCCTGCTTGTCCCTGGGCTGGGAAAGGTTACAGACATTATTTGCTGATGCCTAAAGCAAGGTCATTACCGAGCAGTCAAGATGTCAGGTAGCTTTTAAAAAATGATTCAGCAGCAGCCATTCACAGATTTCACCTGGAAAAAAAAATCAAATAAGGTTTAATAGGTTTTTCAGTTTTTATATTATAGCCTTGATAATGATAATGCATATGGTTGATTTTGGGCTGTGGGTGGCGCAAGTGGCTAAGACACTGTGCCTGTTAACCAGCAGGCCAGGGTTCGATTCCTGGGTCAGCCCCACAAGATAGGGTGAGCTCCTGTCCTTAGCCCAGCTCTGCGACGCCAGCTGGATCCAATCATATTGGCTCTGCCTTTCCATTGGACTAATTCAGTGGCGTGGAGAGGGGGGATTTGCTGCTTGGGTAACAGCATATCCTCCATAACAATCTAACCCTGGCTTTCGTGCTTTGCATGTAGCGTATGCAGCGCCGAGCATGATACCATAGTCTTCCAAGACTGACGGAGGCCTGCTTTTTTTATATGGTTGATGTTAGATATGGATATGACACTTGGGGTGCAATCCTAACCTGGTCTACTCAAAAGTAAGCCCCATTGTGTACAATGGGTATTACTCCCAGGAAAGTGTCTTTAGGATTGCAGCCTTGGACAGGTACCATTTTGTATTTAGAAATATGTATTATAAGAAACATCCTTTAATTCTATGGTGGACTTATGTAAAATTATTAGATGTGGTGTATATACCACATCTATTCACCATATAGATGTGGTGTATATTCTATCCCAAAAGTATATATAGGCCCGTAGTCAGGATTCTTAAGTTGGGTGGTTGTCTATATTTTCAGGGTGGGCAATTATATCAGGTTTACTGGTGTGCAAAATTAAAAGAGAAGTGTGAAGAAACATCAAAGACCTATAAAGGCAAGAGTGAGTAAATTGCTGACTCGGGGTGAGCAGTGCCCAATCTGGTCCCACTAGCTATGTCCAGTGATGGGCTTCAAAGAAATTAACAACCGGTTCTCTGCCCATCTGGCAGCCACTTTTAAATGGCTATTTTTAAACTTTATATGTACTACCTCTTGTTAACAACCGGTTCTATAGAGTAGGTGCGAACCTGCTGGAGCCCACCACTGGCTATGTCCCTACATGCAAGATTTGAAAATTTATAGAAAATTGCCATTAAAAAAAAAATCTGGCAGAGGTTCTGTGCCTTCTGTCTGAAAAGCAAACATTCAATAGCTGAGCATTTTTATTTCATGGTATATATTAGTAGATACAGTAATATGGAAAGTTCCATCTTCTTTCTATCTTTCTATCAGAAAACTGTTAAATGCACAAGAGCACTTTAAAAGGTAACCTTTTTTGATCTGAAAGCCAAAGAAAATGGGTAAAAAAAAAAAGAGATTTGAAACACAAAAGCTACTAAATTGCTGCTCAAAGGACTCCTCATCTATTTTTCCTTCCTTGTCCCTTTTTCTCTTCAGAAGAGAATTAGGTAGTATAGTGGGTGTTGGACTGGCAACATAAGGGAAAGCAGCATTGCACAGTGGAACACCTTCTCTTCTTTTGGTTCTTCTCCCAGCTAAGGGTGCCCTGGAAGCTCTGTCAATGTACCTTCTCCAGGTATTATTAATTAATGCCAGCTTGATACATGCAAACACAACTTTCGAACAGGCTTTGATATGAGAGTGTTCATGTAGTGTGTATAACGGGCAGCCCAATCCTAACTAACCTTCCAACACTGATGCAACATCATATGGCAGAAGATGGGAGGCTGGTAGGCAAGGGAATATTTGGCAGATTAAACCCAGAACAGGAGAACGGATGCAGTTTGCATGGTTGTTGCTGATCTCACTCTCTCTTGGGCTGATCACTCTACTCGTGTCATTGCCCTTCCCCTGCCCCATTACATCCACTTTCCTCTCTCCCCCTGCTCCTGTCCCCAGGCTATTTGGTACAGAACTTACAGTATTTGGTCTTTTGAACTTGGCATGTGTTAGGTCTTCTGCTGGCTTGTGCAAGTTGATGTTGGGCCAGTGCAGGCAACTTCAATGATATCACAAAGTACTTGAGTGCATTTTTGCAAATGCTAGGACTAGATCACATTTGCAATTGCTAACAAGCGATATGCTGGTGTGTGTGCTTGCATAGGACGTCAGTCTTTGATGGATTTGCTCAGAAGAATCAGTTTAGCACCAAGCCTAGAAATTTTTTGTACACACAGCAGGTCACTCTCTGGACTTGACTTTCTTCAGCCCTTTTTGGAGGAACATGATGGTGACAGACTGGACTTCTGATGCACTAAATGACCCAAATCCTAGTGACACCACAAAAAAGAGTATGTCCTGGTAGGATCTCCTACCAGAGGACATATCTGAAGCTTTTGATAACATCAGCCATGGTTTTGTGCTGTGCTGCCTGACAGGATTGCATATCCAGCACGATGATGCAGTTTTTGTGTTCCTACCCAGCAGATTGGTTTCAGGATTCGGGCACCATGGGATTTGTCTTCTGGTGCTTCATAGGGTTTTATTTTGTTCCTCATGCTTTTTAATATTGACATGTGGAGGAGTCATCAGTATAGCATCTCTTTGAGATCTCCAGAAGGCACAGAATGAAATATACTTGTTTGGGAATGTTGGAGAGAAGGAAAAACAAATGTTTTGGACCTCAAGTAGAAATGACAGTTTTCAACCAGAAAAATACCAAAGATTACACCAGCTAACACAGAAATGGAACATTTTAATTCCACATACGCTACTTTGAAAAACGCAGCTTTCTAGGGAAGGGGGGGAAGGGGGAGAAGAGAAGGCTTAGCCTGAGGAACTGCTTAAATTAAACTTGGTGAGCATCTCCTTAAGCTTCCTAACTTTAATATGATTCCCAGCTTTCCATATCTTGTACAGCTGATAGCAATTCACATGGATCAGACACACCAGTTTCATTGTCCTTAAGAGAGGAAAAAGACTCATTTCTCCCTCATCCGTGGAAAACAGCAAAGGTGGTCGGAAGAAGGAGCTGATGTAATGTTTACCTAAAGGGGCTTGAAGGCTTCAGCCTGCAGGAAATTTTTGCAGTTTTTCTTTATGTATTTTTAATCAGTCCTAAGCTACTTACAAATATGTGCAATTACTTTCTGCACGTTGCTTTGTAATAAGATTTAATGATTGCTCAGTAATCCTCTTGGTGAGGACTGATAATCAAGCAGGACAATTTAAATTTTAGGTTGAGGCATAATTTTGCATGAATCAAGAAGCACTCTCTTTAAATTTTTTTTATCTCATTTAAAGATGAAAAATTTTCTGCTTTATGATTCACAATCATAAAACAGGATTTTTTAAAAGTATGGAAGCAAACAGACCATGTCCCATGCTTATTTTTAGAGGATGTAGCGTTGAATGTATAAATGCAAATAAAAATCCATGTCTGTAGAGCTGAATATTATCTATCTATCTATCTATCTATCTATCTATCTATCTATCTATCTATCTATCTATCTATATCTATATCTATATCTATATCTATATTGATCGATAGACAGATAGACAGATATAGATATATAGATATATAAAAGAGAAAAGTCACTGACTGACTGACTCACTGACTCACTGACTCACTCACACACTCAACGCCCTGCCAAAACTGCTGGGCCTAGAAGCGTGAAAATAGGGGTGGGTGTTCCTTCCATGACTGGGGTTGCACTAAGAACTGGTTTTTGGAACCAGTTTTTGGAACCGGAATGAACTGGTTTTTGGAACCAGAATGGGGTGTAAAGGGGGCGCAACCAGTGGTGGGCTCCAGCAGGTTTGCACCTACTCTATAGAACTGGTTGTTAAAGAGAGATAGGCAATATAAAGTTTAAAAATATCCATTTAAAAGTGGCTGCCAGATGGGCAGAGAACTGGTTGTTAATTTATTTGAAGCCCATCACTGGGCGCAACGCATTTTCCTCCCTATACTTTGCATTGGAGAATTGCTGACTCGTCAACATTCTGCCCCGACTGCTGGGCCTGAAGCATGGAATTCTGGGAGTTCCTTCTGTCACCTGAACACCCACCAAGAACCCATGTGGAGAAATTTAACCCTTCAGGGGCTGAAAAGGGGGCAGCGTGCTTTTTGTCCTATACTTAACATGGAGTAGGTTGGCTGACCAACATCCAGCCAATTCGGTGCTCGGTGCCTGGTGCACTGGGGGGATGTTGTTAGGAGGAATAGGTTGCACTGTGGAGGATGCTGCGCATGGGGGGTTGATGTGCATGGGGGAAGTTGCGCATGGGGGGTTGGTGCGCATGGGGGTTGATGCGCATGGGGGTTGATGCGCATGGGGGTTGATGTGCATGGAGGGAAGTTGCACATGATGGGGTTGATGTGCATGGGGGGAGTTGCCCTTGGGGGGAAGTTGTGCATGGAGGGTTGATGCACATGGGGAAGTTGCGCATGGGGAAGTTGCGCATGGGGGTTGATGCGCTTGGGGGAAGTTGCGCTTAGGGGGAAGTTGCACATGTGGGGAAGTTGTGCATGGGGGAGTTGCGCATGGGGTGTTGATGCGCATGGGGAAGTTGCGCAAGGGGTGTTGATGCGCCGTGGGGGGATGGTGTATGGGGAAATGTTACTCATGCAACGCGGGTACACTTTTCGCTAGTATCTATATAAAATTGCCGAATCACTGACTGACTCACTCACTGATTTACTCACTCACTGAATCATCAGTGCCCAGCCAACTGCCAGATCCAGAAGCATGAAATTTCGGGAGGATATTTCTTCTGTGATGTAGGCACACTATAAGCATCCATTTTTAGAAATTCAAATCGGAAGAGGGTGAAACAGGGTGCATTGAAGAATTGCTGACTCATCAATCCCAGTCCAAACCCCTGGACCTAGAAGCATGGATTTTGGGGATGGCATTCCTTCCGTGATGTACCCTACTAAGAACCAATCTTTAGAAATGTAACCCCTATGGGGGTGAAAAGGTGTGCAGCATGTTTTTGTCCCTATACTTAACATTGAAGACTGACTGATCAACACCCACTCCCACCTCCTGGACTTTCTGTGGAGCATATTCTTTCTGTGATGTATGGACCCTATAGAATAAATTTGGTTCCCAGTGATGCCCACTGCCCAATGCTACTTGCTGCCTGGTGCGTGTTGGTCAATGATGCCTGGTGCCCAGTGTCTAACAGGGATGCATGATTCCTAGTGGTGCTCAGTGCCTGGTGGTGCCTGTTGCCCACTGTCCAGTGGTGTCTGGTACTGGTGTCCACTGTCCTGTGCTGCCTGGTGCTGGCTGCTAGGGATGACAGGCCCAGTTGTGGTCAGTGCTCACTGCTTGGTGGTGTATGGTAGCGTCTACTTCCCACTGATGTCCTTTGTCTGCTGATGCCTGCTGACACCTGCTGGTGCCCACTACCTGCTGGTTGTGAACAAAAGTTCACAAAGCAGTTTACAGAGAAAATTAAATAACAACAGGCAGGCAGGCAGATAGAGTCATAATCAAATTAATATTTTTGAATTTGCAGGCATTTGGAAACATATTTTATCTATTCTTTCACCAGACTCACTGAAAGCAGCAGAGGTTTACCCAATCATGCAGCTAGATAAAATGGCACCCAAAATTCACCCTGTCCAAACATGTTCATTCCAACAAGATAATTTTTCCCAGCAGTTTCCCCAGAAAAGTAGACTTCATGAGGAAGGAACCTAGACCTGTTCATCTCACCAAATACATCTTTGTGCTTAGTAAATGGTTATCAAATGCTTGAGGTCAGCGTCTGACCATGTTTTAAAGGAGGATCAATACATCAGCACCTTGGACAGTACTGCAAAAAAAAATGATGATTTTTCCTTCTAGTACAGTATTGCACATTTGCAACTTCTCTGTTTCAAGTGTATGAAAACACCTCTTTTGGGAGGATCCCAGAAACTGTTGCAAAAACACACCATTGGTTGTGCTGCAGAAATTCCTCATTTGTAGAATATAGATAAGTCCTCACCCGGCACCCCCTTTCAAGTGGTACGCAGGACTGATGCCGCATCCCCGATAACTACTGGGTTTACCATCTTACCTGCTTTACCAATTCATCTGCCAAGACGACAGAGACAACATTTTTGAGATGAAAAATTTGTGCATGGTTTCCAACATCCCTCCCCCAAAATGTTTAAATTGTTTGTCAGTATAGTGTTTTGTTAACTACTCAGGTTAGACTAGCATTGATTGCTACCCAACCAAATAGTGGATTCTTATTTGCAGCTTACAAAAGCTGCTATTGTACTCTTTTTGTTTCATTCCCCTATTTAAGCAACTCTGTCAAGTGGTGACAATTTGTACCAAAGTATACAAATGAAGTCTACAGATGGAAAAACCTACAGTTGCATCAGGCAGGCACTGCAAGAGGTATAGCAAAAAGATAAGATTCATTCTTTTCCAGAATGAGTGGTGACACTTTCTCTTTCAGCCACCATTTCTTAAGACATAAGCCTCCCAAGTATAATTTTATAACTGAAGACTTTTTTTTGCCTTAATGGTGACCTTTGAATTATGTTTCATTGTGCATTTTTAATTGCTGAATAATGGGTATCTTACACAGTTTTATTGCATTTTAATGTACTTTATTATGTATTTTAATCTCTATTTGCTTGGTGCCCTTTGGGAGAAAAGCAGAAAATAAACAAACATAGAAATATATATTGAAGATATATAAGAATAGACTAAATAACTGTGGTCTTCTTCAGTGTCAAATGCAAGAACTGAATGGAAAACTAA
This sequence comes from Cryptoblepharus egeriae, assembly GCA_030015325.1. Taxonomy (NCBI): domain Eukaryota; kingdom Metazoa; phylum Chordata; class Lepidosauria; order Squamata; family Scincidae; genus Cryptoblepharus; species Cryptoblepharus egeriae. The sequence continues at coordinate 48,107,144 of JAREYC010000005.1, read as the reverse complement.
TATTTCATTTTAAATTGAGACAAATTAGATAAAAAATAATTCATACCGAAGGAATCTGCTGTGTATCTATTCTCTTCTCTGAATAGCAAAAATGGAAACTGGATACAAGTACAGTGTATTTGAATTTATTACAAGAATATGTCATTTGAAGCTCTCTCTCTCTCTCTCTCTCTCTCTCTCTCTCTCTCTCTTTGTGTGTGTGTGTGTGTGTGTGTGTGTGTGTGTGTGTGTGTGTGTGTTGTTCAGTTTCCTGTGTATTGTTTGATTTCTGGTTCATAAATCAAAAAGGCAGGAAGACTTACCCCCAAATCCAGAGTAACTATGGGAGCATGTAAGAGACTTTACGTGCACCCGTAGTTACTGCACCACCTAGTGAAAACCTATGGGAAATTCACATTGGAATCCAGAGTAAGTTGTTCTTACACCAGAGCAAGGACTCCCCGTAGTTACTCTGGATTTTGCTCTTGGACTAAATGGTAATATATAGTAGCTAAAATGACCTCAAGCCTAATTTTTTTATCACAGTAAATGTGATCCTTCCCAGTGGTTTAATAGCATCATATCTATGAATGGAGGAAACCTTCTGAGCCTTGCATAACATTCCCTGCAAAATATAACATCAGCTGCAGAGGAGCAACCTTATGTGTCTGAAAGTGGACCTGATGGCTGTGGCCTCTTCACTTACATGACTAGCAGCTGAATGTGCAAACTGTTCCTACTCAGCAAGCACAGCATTAGTGGTTCTGGCTCCCAGTGCTCAGTCCAGGCATATTATCCTGTTTGAAGTTCTATCCAACCAACCTCTCAGCACAGCCTCAGAAGCCTATGGCACAACATATCATAGCATTACTCGTTCTGCAATGAAGCAAGTATCAAAAAACAATCAGGTGTGGATCCGTACCTCAACAGTCTATCCCTACAATCCAGAGTAACTATGGAAGCATGTAAGAGACATTTATGTCAACGTAGTTATGGCACCACCTAGTGAAAACCTATGGGAAATTCATATTGCAATCCAGAGTAAATTTTTCTTACGTCAGAGCAAGGACTCCCCGTAGTTACTCTGGACTGCACCCTATGTTACATGACTTAACATGCCTGCATCAAGAATAATGTTATCTTTAACCTTAAGGGTAAGATGCAGGTCTTAAGAGCAGAGCAATTAATTTTTTATCCATTTTTTTCCTTAGCAGAGATGATGAATGGATTTTTGTTCTGGTAAACATTTTGTACAATCCAGCTGAGAAACTATTTACTTCTCTGTTGGTACCACCTCAGCTTCTCAGCCAGCCATAAGTTCCACCTACACTTGTAGCTTTTTTCCCTTTCATAATCACTCTCCACCCCTGTCTTCATTTATGGATGAAAGCCTTTTTTGTTGACAGGAGAGCAAAATAATTTTTTAATAGCATCTATATGCACATGAGACTGACCCTATGTACTGATGCCTGGACAGCAAACTGAAATACACATTTTTATTCACCGCTGTACTTGTCTGTCCACAGATGAAACTCATTTGCTTGGAATGGGGTGATGGATTTCCTGGTAAGCAACTCAGTTATGTGATTGATGAAAAAGGCATGCAACTGAATAAGAATTGTTGTTGGGTAATCTCCATTCAGTACATTAGAACTTTTAAATGAATGAAGGCTATGCTGCTGAGATGCTGTGAAGGTAGTTAGGACTCTCCACAACTATTAGCTGAACCAAGGTAACAAATCTGGTCTTTAATTTACAAGCTGCTTATCTAGTAAACTTAGGGCATGTTTTCTTAGCCCATAGCAGAGAAAAATGGGAAAGGTTACCTCAAAGTAATGTCGTGAAGGAAAATACAAACTATATTCATACTTTTTGTGCTACGTATTTCAAGATGTTAGAAGTTATGAATGGGTTGCAAATATACAATCCAGTTTGTAGAATTATAATGCATCATTTGCCATTGTTCAGTATCAGAGATTATCACACAAGCAACACTGTGAGTATTTCCAGCCATTGTCAATTATGTAATGCAGCCAGAGTGACTGGTTTGGCCATCATCTGTTTCTTATTAAGTGGGCATCTTCTTTCATATTTAATGACGTGGGCTTAATTGTTTCTGTAAAGTCAAGTTCATATAATCAAAATCTCTTACACAACATGTCATGAGATGTTCTCAGCTATGCATCTGTGCATAGCTTTATGTAAATTTATTCAATTTATGTAATTTTTATAATGACATAATATAATTATCTAATATATTTTATAATTTATGTAAATTTATTCAAATTTGAAATGTAAATTTGTGTTCTTGCAGATATCAAGTGTGATCCAACTCATCCACAGATGCAGCCACATCAACCAAACACAAAACTTGGCAGTTGCAGCAATATCTTGAGCTGTAATGTGTGTAGAAAAGGGAATTTCAGCAGGTACAACTTGTGATCTGGGAAATGAAAAGCTGTACCAGCTAACATTCCTTCCTCTACACCAGGGGTCTCCAAACCCCAGATGCGGCCCTGGCCTTGGCGAGCCTACAGTCTTATATGTAAATTTATTCAAATTTGAAATGTAAATTAGTGTTCTGGCCGCCGACACGAGTGTCAGAAGGATGATGTGGCCCTCCTGCCAAAACGTTTGGAGACCCTTCCTCTACACAATTGTTAAAGGTTCAAGAGCCCTGACGTTGTATGTTTGGACACTCCTTTTGTTATTTTGTTATTTTCGAATAATAACATCATATTATATGTTATTATTCAAAAATAACAAAATTAAATTTTTTTTGGCTAATACTGTAGTAGTGTCAACTTCTGTTCTTTGAGATACCATTAAGGTGCAAAGCTCTGTGCTCAAACATATGAGTAGAGGATATTTTCCAATCCCAGGGTTCCTGGTGTCAGTTGCTGATGCCAGGATTTCAGTACTTGTTTTCTGAACAGGCAGGTGAAGAACACATTGTAGGACTCCTTGGTTCCTGATCTGCCTGGTTGCTTTATGCTATCTGTTAATCTGGGGATATTGCACATTTCCTCCATATCGGAAGAGAGATTTGAGGTCAAAGCACATGCAGCCGAAGCCCTGCAGTCCCTGAAGCTCATATGCAGAATGGAAACTGAGACTGATAGAAGATAATCTATTGGAACCATTCAAGTTTGTTCATTGTAAATTCCCTTTTACAGCCAGTGCACTGAAGCGGAGAGGGAGCGATGGGCCTTTGGCAAATTTCAACTTCATGCTAGGAATAGGACTTGACCCCAGGTGATTGCTGATGTGTGACAAGTTTCAGAGCTGCTTTTTTTTGCCTAGAGGAAATATAAAAAGAGTTACGGTATATTGCTGTGGAAATCTGGCAAGATAGGAGTTAACACCAGAGTTGGTCCAACACCATGGATGACTGGTTGTGTAAATACTGCTGTTGCCTTATCACCAATGATATGAGAACAGCTTTTAAACAGAAATGTCATCCCATCTATTACAGTCATCGACTGCCAAAATTTACTTCTGTGTTTTGACATCACGCAAACTGGTAGAATATTGCTGTGGCTGCAGCTTGGAACACCCTTCCTTATACAGCATCGATGCTCAGGATTTGGGATGTTTGTGTTTGATAAGTGCTGTCAGAAATATAGGAATAAGTGGCAGGAGAAGAAAACACTCTATAATCAACTTTTCAAGTTGTTTTGTCTGTTGTACCATCTTTGTGAGGTGGAGCTATAGTATTCCATGCTCATGCATTTCTGAAATGATTACGCACCTCTGCTTGCAATCCCAACCCAGTGGACAGTGTGGCAGAAGCATGAGTACTAGATACTATATTTACTCAAATCTAACATCACTTTTTCAAGCCAAATTTAGACTCCAACATCAGGGGGCGCATTAGATTCGATGGTTGATTAGAGTCGAGTAAATGTGGTATTTTTATTGTAAGTTTAGGGTGTGCTTTATATTCGATGGTGCATTGGATTCGAATAAATACAGTATTTTGTTGCAAGTGTTTTTCAATTTTTAAAGCTGGAGATGAAGAATGACTTTTGTGCCCCATGCATTTAATTAAGCTCTGTTTTGCCCCTTCATTTTGGGGAAATTAATTTAAACCAAGATGGGCAAAGAACAATAATGTCTATGTTAAAGCTAAGACCCGTCTTGCAATGCTGTTTCCTAGTAAATGCTTAAATCATGGCAAAACAGAATAAGATAACTCAGTGCTGCCATCTTTCTGTGTCTGAAATATCATCACACTGCTTGCCAATTAAATGTGATGGGCACTTTCAGTGTGATACATATAAGGCATTTCAGGGTTGGCAAAGGCCAACTGGCATTGCAGTCCAGCTGCCACTGCAGTAGTATTCCATGTCAGGCACTGAGGAAGCATGCGTTAACCATGGCACTTTAAACAGGCAGGATGAGAGACAGGACTCTGACGACTACACCAGGAGCAGGCTGCATCCCAATGTTTTCTCGTGGCAAATGATCAAACACACATGACAGTTTCTGCTTAAAGGTATTCCGTCTGGTGTCAGCTCCCTTTCTTTGTATGAAGCAGCTTCATTTTTAGAAATGGAAGTAGCACTCCAGCTCATAGAGATTAAAGAAGAAAAGATTTAAAGCTCAAAATGTGCATGTACAGAAGGAGAAGAAGGAAGGAAGGATTCTCTTCTGTTTCCTCCTCTGGCTTTTTCCTCAATTTCTTCACTGAAGGGTTGCAGGAAGAAGGAAGAAAACAGAGTTCTCACTTGTCGCAAGTGTTGCTTAATTTTGTTTTGTTTGCTATTTTCTTCCTTGTAATTTCCCCAGACAATACAGTCCTCTTTCTCCTTTCAGATTTGAGTTTTAACACCAGATGCCTTTTCACACTGACAAGATCAGGTCTCTCAAATGAACATTTACATAATTGATTTCTTCTCTTCCCCCTCATTCTTTTCTCATGCTTATGAAGGTTAATGAAAAACAACCGTCGGAGGTCCCAGATCCCTCCTGAGCTCCTCATCTCCAGGATTACATATGTGGGAACAGCAGTGAAGACTAGATTTCTTCTAATAATTCAGCTGCTTATTGCTTTTATCTTGCATGAAGACCCACCGCAAACCACTCCCCCCAAAAAACCTTACCTTACAGCCCAATCCTATTCAGGTTACCCATAGTGCAAAACAGTAGCACCAAAACAGGACACAATTAAGCCAGCTTGAGGGCTACCACATCAATCTACCACAACTCCCTGTGCAATAAAGCAGTGGTACCAGTGTGATACCTGCTGCATCATTCAAGGTGTTGTGGACTCCACAGGCCTCCTTTGTTCCCTTCCTCCAAGGAAAACCTTTGCTGGCCTGGCGGATTAATAATATTGCTGGTGCAAGCCAAGATTGGCCCAGGAAAGTGGATCAGGCCTACAGAGGGAGGATTCAGCAGGTGCCACTGCCACTGATCCCACCACTCACAGACCTTGATCTGCTGTTCTGCTTCCTCCCTGTTCTGCCTACAAGAGGGACAAGAAGCACCTTCTTGGATCTTGATCCCTCTACAAGATGCAGAAGATCTTGGTCCCTCTACAAGAAGCACCTTCTCACCTGCCTTCCAGCACTGTTCAGTCTTACAGCTGGAGGAGGCGATGATAAGGGGGTGACTGTTGGGTGAATTCTGTGGTCCTGTACTCAGGAGGCACAGGGGCCAGGATGTGGTCACTCATCAGAGGATTTGCAATGTACATTAGGGACACAAAATGCAAAACATAGTGTCCAGAGAATTGGCTGAAGATATGTGCAGCTGATCGACTGATAGAGCTAATGTCTTAGAATTGTTAGGGTCTAAAGGAGAGACTTTTGGGAGCTAGGTATATGTTACTTTGACTTTCTCACAGGATTTTAGAAATCAGACACCAGCAAATATCTATTAAAGATAGGGTAAAATCAAATTTTAATAGGAATTTTTTTATAAAAGGCTAAACAGGAAGAGCTTTGCTCTATCAGACTTGGCACTAAATTAACCACTCAAATCTTGGATTTGTCTAGCATGCATTTAAGTTACATATACAATATAAATTGTATAAACAAGCATTTATGTTGCATATAAAGCGTCAATTTCCAGGTCCTAAGTTTTTGCAAGCAAATTAAAAACCCAATATAATAAGAATAAATGTATGGTTTTTTTTTAATTTGCAAATATTAAAAAAGATGTCAATAAAATACCATCACAAAGCCCAACAATGCTGCATCATAAAGGGTTTGCTCCTTGGGATCTGTAGCAAGTGAAATATGTGATCTGACATGGATCAATATGAATTTGTCATCTGAAGCACTAACGCAAAGACACAAGGCCAAGTGCAAAAGCGGAGGATTTGGGCAAGAGGGAATCAATGCTTTGCTTAGCTAAGAATTGGTTTCATAATGATGACTAGGGATTCCCCCTGGAATGGATTACAATGAAAAATGGTGAGTAAAATGGTGAAGTCTTATAGCACAATTAAAATATATATCACATTGGATAAACATCTGGCATAAAGAAGTCCAGATTTACAGCTTTCATGTATCATATTGTACAAGCTCAAAACACAATGAAATATGATTGCTTTTTATGGAAGCTATATCTCTTGGCTTACAATGAGATGCATGGGATATGAAAAGTTAAGACCCTGGTTTTTAAAATGTGGGGTCAAGGATTTCATAACAGATGCATGGGAACCTACTTGGAGAGGAAAAGGTAAATCTCTTCCCTCTCTGCTACTGTTCTTTTCCATAAACCCTCGTAATGTAGAGCAGGGCTCTCCAAACCCTGGCCTGGGGGCCAGATGCAGCCCTTGACAAGCCTCAATTTGGCCCCTGACAAAACCCCTCTATCCAGCCCTTGGGCAAGCCTTGTAATCCACTCCATTACATTCTTATATGTAAAGTTATGTAAATGTAAATTTGAAATGTAAATTAGTTTTCTGGCCCCCAGTGAGGTGTCAGAGAGATGACATGACCCTCCTGCCAAAAAGTTTGGAGACCCCTGGAGTAGAGGTACAAAGAAAGATAGGAGAAACTGAAACTGAGAAGTGAATGGAGCAGGAGAGGCTGTGAGATCTGCTCTGTCAGCCACCAGCCTTTACGGCATTCTTGCCTAAGGGACTAGGGTCCTCACAAGGGACCAGGGTCTTCAGGACACCAGATTATTTATTTAGTATAGGGCATGCAATACATGGTCTTATAGTAAATCAGATGTTAATGGCCAGACAACTCAGACATTCAAGGATGGAGTGGTCTCAGTGGTGGGCTTCAAGGGATTCTCACAGGTTCTATAGAACACTTTGCTAATGAGCGCCTGGTTCTGAGAACTGGTTACCAAATGGAACATACAACCTGTTAATTTATTTGAATCCCACCACTGAGAGGTCTACACTGAAAAAAAATCAGACACTGGGTTGGTATAAGCTCTTCCTTGATTTTCCAATTGATAGATGAGGAATATCAGCATGCACAGGAAGTAGTCGGTTTCTAGTAGTTTTGTTGTATTTTTCACTAAGGCATCTTGCCTTTGGAAAGCTGGTGGTGTTATGTGACTCAAAACAGGGAGCCAGCAAGTAGGAGTAGATTTCATACAACTGCTTATGATCCTCATGATTTTGTTTAGTCTGACATTGAACTTAGCGTGGCCACTATTAAACCAGTATTCTGCAGTATTCTGCTAGAATAGACCAATCCTAGTGCTGATAATCTGAGAGTAGAAGCATAGGCTGGTAATCTGAGAGTAGAAGTCCAATTTGATCCTTTTAGTTTCTGGAGTAACCTGGTATTAATTTTAGCAGACACATTCTCTTAAGTAAGTCTTAATCCTTAGAGTCCCAACCGGGTCAATCACTGACCCGCCAGGAAGTTTGTGTTGTGTTTTTACTGGAATTTATTATTATTACCTGACAAGACTTTCTGACTTTTTTCCTGCTAATTAGACAGTCACAATACCAAAAGCACGAAGATTTTGAATTTACAGTTTTTCTGTAAAATCCAAACATACTTTAGTTTACCAAGTGGGTTATATTTGACCCATGTGCCTTTTATTGGTTATTCAATATTTTGCTAGCTAAAATCGTACTAAAATCATTATACTAATTATAATCATAATTATTATTCATTATATGTACATTATATTACATTATGTATACATTATATGAACATTGTATGTACCTAACTATAGTACAGGGTCAAAATTGACCCTTGCAGACCTGTGCAGTCTTAGGTGATAAAAATTGTACTAAAAATAATTATTTCAAAATAAAAATATTATACTAAAAGTTGACACAACATTTATTCATTATATGTATATTATATGTACATCATATGTACCTAAACAATAGTACAGGGTCATATTGAACCCATGTTGCCTTTTATTGGTTATTCAATATTTTGCTAGCTAAAATTGTACTAAAAATCATCATACTAATTATAATCATAATTATACTAAAACTTGACACAACATTTATTCATTATATGTACATTATATGAACATTGTATGTACCTAACTATAGTACAGGGTTGCATGGGTCAAAATTGACCCGTGCAGACCTGTGCAGTCTGTGCAGGTGATAAAAATTGTACTAAAAAATCATTATTTCACAATAAAAATAATTATACTAAAACTTGACACAACATTTATTCATTATATGTACATTATATGAACATTGTATGTACCTAATGTACCTAACTATAGTACAGGGCAGCATGGTACAGTGACCCATGCGGTCTTTTATTCATTATTCATTAATTCATTATATGTACATTATATGAACATTGTATGTACCTAATGTACCTAACTATAGTACAGGGCAGCATGGTACAGTGACCCATGCGGTCTTTTATTCATTATTCATTTATTCATTATATGTACATTATATGAACATTGTATGTACCTAATGTACCTAACTATAGTACAGGGCAGCATAGTACAGTGACCCATGCGGTCTTACGGAGGACAAAAAAATTTTGTTATTCTAATTAAAAGAGAGGTCTGATCCAAAGTTACTCAGTTACAAAGTTGGAGGAGGGTTAAAAGGGAATAAGTTTTTATTTAGGTAGACTTTTGGGGCTGCATTAGCAAATTTGTTGTTAAAATAAAAATAAGTGGTCAGTGTTTTGTGAACGCTAGGTGTGAGTCTCCTGTAAGCAAAGAATTTTCCCAAGATCTTAAGGTCCTCAGTGAGGAGGCAGTCCAATACCTCCATGTTTTGATCTTGCGCTGCAAGAGCCGGGTCATCAACATATCCAAATTTACATCCCCTTGTAGCTGGCATATTTGAGATATATTGATTGAATAGTGTGGGTGCCACTACTGAACCTTGTAAGAGATCATTGTTGAGTCTTTTTACCTTGCTGACATTGTCCCCCATTATTATCTAAAAGGATCTGTCAGTGAGCATGTTGCTGATTTCAGGGTACCAGAAATTGTTATCGAGGAGGCATAAATCCAAATGGTTTCCAAATGGTTTCTTTCGTTTCCTATTAGCTGCTGAGACTGCAGTTGAGGAACAGTAAGAGGCCACAGCTGCATCTTCTGCCCTGCCAGAAGGCTTCCCTTACCTGTTAACCATTGGAAGCACTTTAAATGAATATAGTTGGCTCCAGTTGATGCCTGTGCGTTTGATGGGTTCAATCTGCTTGGGAATCTAAATCTTTTCACTCAGATTTCTTGTTGCAGTTAATGTAACCCAAGATGTCTCTATGCATAAAACACCCAACTTAAACCTCTTCCTCACCACCTGAACAGGAGAAGGATAACGGACCCCAAGTAGGTAAGCAAATGAGACCAATGGACCCCAAGAGACCTCCAGCAGCTGAAAATCTCCTGCAGGATGCAGTGCAGCCTACAACATTGGCACAGGAGAATTTAGTCAATATTAGCTTGAAAGAATACTACCATCTAATATATCTTTGGCAATGTTGTTCTCTGATTTAGAATTGCACATATTAAGATATGAGAAATTGGAGATTAATTAAAACTAAATTCAATAGGTAGACACAATTTGGACTTTCCTTTCCCAGAAAAATTATCACTGTCACAATGAACATCTTTCTTAAGATGGATGTCTGGTTGCAAACATTCCCACTGTAGCCTCTGGGGAAAAATAATGTAAGATTGGCAGCTAGTGAACAACAGCTTCACAACCAAGGAGGAGAAAAACCCCCCAAAATTATTTATTTTATGATGCCATTTATATACCATATTTCTCAACAGCCTCCAGGTCCTACATTTTTTGGGGTGTCCTACATTGGGGAGGAACTTGCCGTCTTTTCCCGTTATGATATCTGGCCGTGCTGTCTGTTAGGCCTCTGTTAGATATAGGAAGCTGGTCTAGGTGGGCCTTTGACCTGAAGGGTTCTTCTTATATTCTTATGTACTTTTTAATGTAGAAATTGTGGAGATTGAGGTAAAATGATGCTTCACTGGGAACATTAAAAAATAGAACTGGATTTGGTTGTGGGAAAAAGTCTGGATTCATGTCAGTCATCATTCATATGCCTATGTATTCATCTGGAGAAGGATTTTTCCACATAGCAACAGCCTCAGTTGTTGAAGCAGATGCTGTACAACCTAACTATTTTGCATCCATTTTCAGAAGATGGCCTAGTTGAGTTCATCACCTTGAGTGCAACTGTCAAAAAGAAAATTCTGTTTTGGTGTCCTTACTAAAAAAAATTGGGAGAAATAACTAGTTTTCTCTAATCTCTAGGAAAGTAACCAACAATTTTTCACATAAACCATTAAATTATGGAAAACCTTTGATCATCTTTAAGTTGTTTCATTTCTTACAAACTGCTAAATAATTCAGCTGTATGTCGGGTTTAGTGCAATTGTGCAGATAAGGAGGATTTTTTTATAAATCTCTATCATTTATTATTCATTCAAATCCTAAAGCTTTAAATTCTGCAACATTTTATTTTCAGTCAAACTGCATTTCATAATGGGCTGTAGATTTCAAGGCTATTCCTATTCATTTTCTTGTTCATTTGCTATTTAAATCAGAAATGCAGCGTCATTTTTTTTAAATGGACGATTCTCATGAAACCTTGTTTGAGTCGAGCAGAAATATCCTATACAGGCTTATGACAATACTGCCTATGGAATTTTTTTTACTTGCAGCTTACATCTGAATATAGTGTTGATCGTTAGAAAGTATTTTGTATTCTGAGATGCATCAACACTTAAATTTAATAATAAGTAATATATAGTGTTTAAATTAACCATGTGATATCAAATATGAAAATTATTTAGCATTTATTTTGCATGTTCTACATTTTTCTTGGATGTCCTACATTTTGGAGACTCTTGTCCTCTTCCATAGTTATGACTATGAGCACCCTGACACCCAGGTTACATGACGACTGATAACTGTGATTGCAACAGATGCATTCCTACAGTTTAGAACCCAATTCTATCTTTCCACCTTCTCTGCTGGGGCAAAAAAATGGGTTCACTGTATCCAGAGGGAGGCAGAGCTGGAGGATTCAGTAGATCCCCGTATCCCTGCATAAGTTTCCCAACGTGCAACCCTCTTCTTGGACTTGTGCCAGCTAATTTTCTGACACAAGACTAAGGAGAGAAAGGTTAGGGAGGCGAAAATAGGGGATAGGATCTAGCATGTGGCATCACCACCAAATCCATCCCTTCCCGCAGCCTTTCTGCCCTGTCATGCCCTTTTCTGCCCCATTTCACCCTCTCTCCACTCCTGCCATTGCCTTATCTGCAGGTGTAAGCAGTTCTCTCAATGCACTTGCACAGAGGAAAAGGGACTATGTGCTGAAATAGCAGCCCAAATTTTATGATCATAGGCAATGGAAATGACAATGGAAATGAGAATGGAAATGGAAATGACAATGGCATAAAACAGTGTAGCTCTTGTTAATGACTCTTACTGGTACATATAAGAGTGAACATACATAACTGGGAAGGAGTCTGTGATATTTGTCTCTAGCAGTGAGACTGAAGTTGGCCACCTAAGGCCAAAATCCTAACTCTCCAGCACATATACATAGCGGTGGGGTATGCACTGCATCCTACAGTTCGGTGGCCATCAATGACTTTGCATGTTAAAAATACTGCTGGTCCTGCAAAGTTAGAAATGTCATGTCCCTTAAATGAAGAAAAGTGTCCATGAGGAGGAACCACTGAAATATTAATTGGTAGCTGGAAACTCTTATTTCCTGCATTTCTTGGAATAAAAGAAACAATTATATTGTAATGGAGGACTAAAAATAGCATGTGCTACAATTTGAGCATTTCTTCATAATGACAGTATGCTCTACATAAAGGCTATTTATTCATTTATTCCCTCCATTAGAGAATGCAACAATAAGAGCCCAATTAAAAAAAGACGAATGGGAAATTATGTACTGCATTTGTTTATTGTGAAAAGACTTTCCATTCACATCTGGCTGAGAAAAAATAAGAATAAATATACTTATTTTATACTCATATTATACTTATAAATAAATTATACTTTATACTTTATACTTATAAATAAACTAGCAAAAAGTGTAATTCCCCCTTATGCCATCACCCCACAGTGCATCATCCCCCATGTGCAACATCTCCCCATGCGCAACATGCAGATCCCCCATGCACATCAACCCTCATGCACAACATCCCCCCATTTGCATCAACTCCCCATGCACATCAACCCTCATGCACATCATCTCCCCATGCGCATCTTCCCATGCACAATCCCCCCATGTGCAGCATCCTCCCCAGTGCAACCTCTTCCCCCGAACATCATCTCCCCACTGCACCGGGCACTGAGCACCAAATTGGCTGGATGTTGGTCAGTCTTCCATGTTAATTATAGGACAAAAACTCGTTGCCCCCTTTTCAGTCCCTGAAGCGTTAAATTTTTCCACATCAGTTCTTGTTGGATTTTTCTACATCAGTTCATGTGACAGAAGGAACTCCCTCCCCAAATTTCATGCTTCTATTTCATGATTCTTCAATGCAAAGTATAGGGAGGAAAACATGTTGCGCCCCTTTTCACCTCCTTCCGGTTGGAATTTTGAAAAACCGGTTCTTAGTGCACCCCTCGGTCACGGAAGGAACACCCACCCCAAATCTCACGCTTCTAGGCCCAGTGGTTTTGGCAGGGCATTGATGAGTCAGTGAGTGTGTGTGTGAGTGAGTCAGTCAGTCAGTCAGTCAGTGACTTTTCTATTTTATATATACTATATAGATATACTTATATGCACACACATACACATAAAGGTGGAACTGCATTATTCACCCAGGTTCTACTCTGGAACCTCTGTGGATACCAAATTCCTTGGATATGAGGGTGTGTAGTGGCTGGGAAATGGTCGTTCAAAGGTAAGAAAACTGGATACTGGCAAACTTTCTTTAAAAAGTCTTTTATATTTGATCCAGGATGTCCACTGACATCTGCAGAAGTTAACAGCCCAATCCTATTCTTGGCGACTCTGCCAGGGGGTAGCAGTGCCAAAATGGTGACCACTGCATCCAGGTCCAAGGCCACTAGAGATCTCCTGTGGAAGGGAACTTTTGTTTCCTTTTCCCCAGGAAAGCCCATGGCTTTGGACATATGGCTTTGGATGTGCATTTGGATGTGCATTTGGGTGCACATTAGATGGTGCATTAAATTAGAGTAAATACAAGTACAGTATTTTGATTATGAGTATAGGTCTGAATTTAGTTTAACAGTTTACTATACTGCAATAAAAATGTAACACAAACCCATGATTGGAAAAAATAGAGCAGTTAGGTAAAAATCATAACACATACCCATTGTCATATTATTATTTTCATTGTTGCATGCTGTAAAATTAAATTTTGTTGCATGCAGTAAAAGTAAACCTGCTTTTCAGCTGTGCATTATAATTGCCAGTAAATTTTTTTGATTGGGGTGTGCATTAGAATCAACGGTAACAATAAAAAAGAAAAAAAAATTGGGCCTATTTATAGTAATATGTTATAGAGTGAGACATGCTTAACATTTGACATGCTCTTTAACAGCTCTTTGACAGCCAAAGTAAAAGAAATATGTGTATAAAATATCCCATGATTTTTTTTAATTGAAAGGTTTTCGGGCTCATTTCCTCATGACAACCTCGATAGCCAATGGATCTCAGGGTACACAGACAAGATGTAAAAAGGCACACCATGTTGCTGTCTATCTCAATGATCATAATAATTATCTTCTCCCAAATTCCTACAGCACACCTGCGTACCATTCACTGTACAGTAGTGTGCCATTGTATATTGGTTGAAATTTGCTGTTCTGATCACAAATGTGCATGGACAAGTTGTGGTTACTTAGTGAAAAATGAACCATACACTGAATTCTGAATTCTGTATCTTCACAGCTTTCCGAGCCACATGTTAATCATTTTATGCCAACATTCCCATAGACGTGCAGGTACACATAGGTAGCTTGCTTATGTCTTTTAAAAAAATTATACACTACCTTAAAAGCCGCACTCTGTGTAGCTCTTTTAAATCAGTTCCTGTGGAGGGCATTTTAGGCTTTTGGTCCAAAACTAAGGGGATGTCTGGTCCAGCTTAGAAAACAGCAATTTTGAAGAAATAACTTTGAATTCCTCAGTTCAGTCCATGGAATCTGAAAACCTCACTGTAGGTTCTGTCAGTTATTTTCAAATTTGAATTTTTAATCGTTCCCTCCTCATCCGGCCACAATTCCCACTGCTGGATGTTATAATATGTCTATGTAGAGCACGTGTGGGTGGAGCTAGAGGATGTGTGTGGAGTTGTGTTGTGTGTATGTGTAGAGAGTGGGGTTGGTTTGTGTGTAGGGGTTAATCCCGGGATCATTCTGATTCCAAAGAGGTATAATATGTCTATGTTGAGCATTTGTGGGCAGAGCTAGAGGGAGACCTGACAGACAGAACTAGCCTTTTATTCATATACTAGCAAAAATCATACCCATGTTGCAGGAGTAACATTTCCCCATACAACATCCCCCCACAGCGCATCAACACGCCATGAGCATAAACACCCCATGAACAACTTTCCCATGTGCAACTTCCCCCCATGCGCAACTTCCCCCCATGCACAACGTTCCCCATGCGCAACACCCCCCTATGCACAACATCCCCCATGCGCAATATTCCCCGATGGACAACTTCCCCCATGCGCAACTTTCCCCCATGCACAACTTCCTCCCATGCACAACTTCTCCCATCTGCATCATCCCCCCATGCGTAACTTCCCCCCATGTGCATCATCCCCCCATGTGCCTGAACTCCTCATATGCAACATCACCCATCTGCATCAGTCCCCCATGCGCAGTTTCCCCCATGTGCAACTTCCCCCATGTGCATCATCCACCCATGCGCAACTTCCACCCATGGGCAACTTCCCCCATGCTCATCTTCCCCCATGCGCATCATCCCCCATGTGCAACTTCCCCCATGCACAACTTTCCTCCATGTGCAACTTCCCCCATGCACAACTTCCCCTCATACGCAACTTCCCCATGTGCAACTTCCCCATGCGCAAGTTCCGCCATGTGCAACTTCCCACATGCGCAACTTTCCCCATGCACAACTTCCCCCCATGCACAACTTTCCCTCAGGCGCAACTTCCCCTCATGCGCAACTTCCCCCATGCGCAACTTTCCTCCATGCGCAACTTCCCCATGTGCAACTTTCCCCATGCGCATAATCCCTCCATGCGCAACTTCCCCTCATGCGCAACTTCCCCTCATGCACAACTTCCCCTCATGCACAACTTCCCCATGCGCAACTTTCCTCCATACGCAACTTTCCTCCATGCGCATAATCCCTCCATGTGCAACCTCCCCCCATGCGCATCAACCCCCCCATGCGCAACTTTCCCCCATGCGCAACTTTCCCCCATACACAACTTCTCCCATCCGCATCAGTCCCCCGTGCGTAACTTCCCCATGTGCATCATCCCCCCATGTGCCTGAACTCCTCATATGCAACATCACCCATCTGCATCAGTCCCCCATGCGCAGTTTCCCCCATGTGCAACTCCCCCCATGTGCATCATCTACCCATGCGCAACTTCCACCCATGGGCAACTTCCCCCATGCTCATCTTCCACCATGCGCATCATCCCCCATGTGCAACTTCCCCATGCGCAACTTTCCCCCATGCGCAACTTCCCCCATGCACCATCCCCTCATACGCAACTTCCCCATGTGCAACTTCCCCATGCGCAAGTTCCACCATGTGCAACTTCCCACATGCGCAACTTTCCCCATGCGCATTATCCCTCCATGCACAACTTCCCCATGCACAACTTCCCCCCATGCGCATCTTCCCCCATGCGCAACTTCCCCCATGCGCAACTTTCCTCCATGCACAACTTTCCCTCAGGCGCAACTTCCCCTCATGCGCAACTTCCCCCATGCGCAACTTTCCTCCATGTGCAACTTCCCCATGTGCAACTTTCCCCATGTGCAACTTCTCCTCATGCACAACTTCCCCTCATGCGCAACTTCCCCCATGCGCAACTTTCCTCCATACGCAACTTTCCTCCATGCGCAACTTCCCCATGCGCATAATCCCTCCATGTGCAACTTCCCCCCATGCGCATCAACCCCCCCATGCGCAACTTTCCTCCATGCGCAACTTCCCCCATGCGCAACTTTCCCCATGTGCATAATCCCTCCATGCGCAACTTCCCCCAGGCGCAGCCTCCTCGCCAGTGCAACCTCTTCCTCCGAACAACGTTCCCCCAGTGCACCAGGTACAGAGCATGGAATTGACTGGAGGTTGGTCAGTCTCCCATGTTAAGTATAGGACAGAAACAGGTTGCCCCCTTTTCAGCCCCTGAAGGGTTAATTTCTCCAGATGGTTCTTGGTGGGAGTTCAGGTGACAGAAGGAACTCCCAGAATTCCATGCTTCAGGCCCAGCAGTTGGGGAGGAATGTTGATGAGTCAGCAATTCTCAATGCAAAGTATAGGGAGGAAAACGCGTTGCGCCCCTTTTCACCCCCTTCTGGTTGGAATTTCAGAAAACCGGTTCTTAGTGCACCCCTCCGTCATGGAAGGAACACCCACCCCAAATTTCACACTTCTAGGCCCACCGGTTTTGGCAGGGCGGTGATGAGTCAGTCAGTCAGTCAGTCAGTCAGTGAGTTGCGCATGGGGGAAGTTGCACATGGGGGTTGATGCACATGTGGGGAAGTTGCAAATGGGGGGTTGATGCGCATGGGGGAAATTTGCTCATGGGGGGAAGCTGCTCATGGGGGAAGTTGCTCATGGGGGAAGTTGCGCATGAGGGGTTGATGCGCATAGGGGGTTGATGCGCATGGGAGTTGATGCACATGGGGGAAGTTGCGCATGTGGGGAATTTGCGCGTGGGGGGAAGTTGCGCATGGGGGGTTGATGCATATGGGGGAATGGCATACGGGAGAATTTTACTCCTGCAACGCGGGTACGCTTTTCGCTAGTACAGAAAATAAAACGTATCCATCCTGATGTTAGTAGAGAAGAGGAAGGAAATTTTAACGGAGGCTTTTTCCAGAGAATTTACTGACAGTGGAAAGCTGGAATATCATTACAGGAAATTCACAGCAGATTGTTAACATTCTGTTATGCACTATAATGTTCAGTACTGTGAGAAAATAAATCAGAGCTAATCAAACTATGAAATTCATTCCCCACAGCATTTTACTAGGAATTCAAGTTGTGTTGTAGCTTTAAAAATGCCTGTTTTGTTAGTGCCTTGTTAAATGCGTCACAACAGGGTCAGGAGATAAAATTGTGGAATTTCTTTTGGTTAAGGCATTCCATTCTATGTTACTTCTGTGTACAGGCATCCCTCACTTATTGGATGGATTAGGGACTGGAACTCTGTCCAAAAATGAAAACTGTTGAAAAGTGGAAGCCAGTCTTTTTCAGCTTGCAAATGCAAAACTGTCTTGCCGAAACCATGACCATGGAAGTGTCTCTGGACAATGCTGGATCTAAAGGCTTAGAAACCAGGATGAGGATGCAGTCGATCACAAGTAGCAGTATAACATGCAGGGGACACCTTTACCTTTTACCAGCAGAGAGATGCTGAAAGAGTGAAGCATGTGTGAGTGAATGAATGAGTTCTGGGCATAACTGAAAGGTGTTGAAAGAGTGGAACCTTCAGAAAAAGAACTGTCAGAAAGTGGGGGATGCCTAACATTCTATACACTACATTCTATGTATGTCATTCTATGCAGGGGTGTCACAAGGGTTTGCGTCACCCAGTGCAGGAGGCCAGTGCGTCACCCCCATGCAGTGGGTGAGGCAAGAACCTGGCTGGTGGGCATAGGTATGTGCCATTGCCCCGCCTCCATTTGTTTTTGGCCACACATTTTGAATAAATATATTTCATAGAGGTTTGTTTCATTATATTCTTCTGTAAATTACGCATCCAATAATATGTAACACAATGTGATTACAGTGGTGCCTCACAAAAAGAGCTTAATTCGTTCCAGAGGCATGCTCTTTAAGTGAAACGCTTTTAAGTGAAGCATATTTTTAATAGGAAATAATGGAAACTCAGATGATTGGTTCCACAACCCCCAAAATATTCATATAAAAATATTAACCAGATGTAAAAATGATGACAAAACACTGGAATTGAATTCAAAACATGCATTCAATGTGCATGATCCTATGAAGTCTACTTAGGCTGCAATCCAAGACACTTTCCTGGGAATAAGTGTCTGGGAATTGTGTTAAATGGGGCTTACTTCTCAGTAGACATGGTTAGGAGGCAGCAATCAAAGACACTGTCCTGGGAGGCTTACCTGGGCTGCTGCTGGAGGTTCAAGGTGATCGGTGTGGGCACTTGCGGGCAGTTAGGGGCAGCTGCCTCTGGCACCCCCAGGCAATTGCCCCCAAGTTGGGGGCAGCAGTGCTGGCAGGCAGCCTTTTTAAAGACTCTCTATGAGGAGCATCAGGGCTGCATAGCATGCATGCCCATAGTGCACTTGTTTGTTAAGTGAGGTGGAAATTGTTATGTGAAGAAAGATTTCTTGGAAATTTTTGTTTGTTAAGTGAAACGCTTCTTAAGCGAAGTACCACTGTGTTCCTATAAACCATGCTTTTTGTCATTTTACCCATTTTGGTCACCCTTCAAGGATGCCACCTTTCTAACAACATATTGCAGGGATTCTCACATTTTCTAAGGTGGGACCCACTTTTTAGTGGGACAATCTGTACAGGATCTACCAGAAGTGATGTCTTAGCTGGAAGTGACATCATCAAGCAAATTAAAACAAATAAATGTAAATACAGTGGCGCCTTCACGTAACAAATGCCTCATGTAAAGTATGTTCCATGTAACAAACAAAAATTTCTCTAGGATTCTGCTTCACATAACAAACTGTGCTTCACATAACAAACACACTTATTGGCAGTTCAGGCAGATGTGCTGGCCGACAGCCCTTTTAAAAATTGTCACGGCTGCCTAGCACACCTGCCATAGCGAAAGCAACATGTTCACGCTGTTTCTCCTGTGGCCGGGCATCTGTGTGGCAGAGGGAGAGAACAGCAGTAGAGAAGAGGGAAGCAGCTCAGGGTTAGCCAGAAGGGAGCAGGGGAGAGAGAGGCTCAGAATGAAGAGAAGGAGAAAGTGGGGAGACACTTGAAAGTGTCTTGGATTGCTGCCTCCCAACCATGTCTACCCAGAAGTAAGCCCCATTGTGTTAAATGGGGCTTACTTCCAGGAAAGTGTCTTTAGGATTGCAGTCTAAGTAGACTTCATAGGATCATGCACATTGAATGCATGTTTTGATGTCATCATTTTTACATCCAGTCAATATTTTTATATGAATATTTTGGGGGTTGTGGAACCAATCATCTGAGTTTCCATTATTTCCTATGAAAAAATATGCTTCACTTAAAGAGCATGCCTCTGGAACAAATTAAGCTCTTTATGTGAGGCACCACTGTAATCAGATTGTGTTACATATTATTGGATGTGTAATTTACAGAAGAATGTAATGAAACAAACCACTATGAAATATATTTATTCAAAATGTGTGGCCAAAAACAAACAGAGGTGGGGCAGTGGCACATAACTATGCCATTGGAATGAATTAAATTTGTTACGTGAGGCACCACTGTATGTACATGATATAGGAACGCAGTGAATCACTTGGTATACTTTGGTGGCGCTGAATGATGATGGCTAGCCAGTTGGATGATTGAACTCTTGGCTGGTGTGGAGTTATGTGCAGATATATTTTCTTATGTGCAAATATGTGCAGATATATTTTATCTCACAGAGACTTCACAGAGAATCATCAGGCCAGTCACTAAGTTGTTAGAATACGTACATTTTAAATTATCTCAACCTTAGACTCTTGAAGCTTTTGTGGTGCCACTTTTCTCCATTCTCTTGGGTTTTAATATTGCCGAGATGAACGTTATCCTCCCTCTAAGTGAGGCAATTACAGCAAATGTATTCTAGATAAACATGAGATATCTGAATTCCACATGGTGGCAAGAGTCCACTGTGTAGAAACAAATTTGCAGCACGCATACCCATCAATTTTCCTTCTCCTCCCCCCCAGTGATTGTTATTGTAGCTTAACAGTGTACTGGTAATGAAAGGGAAATGAATTCTTGAAGCAACCAAAAAAAGTCCCCAATATGTGAAGCTTTTGTGAATGTGGATGCCGTTTTGGTGCAATTAAAGCCCTTTGAAAGTGTGTTTCTTGACTCTTTGTTGCTTGGTAACTCGTGCACCTAATTCTTCTTCTAAGAGGTCAAAGAAATGTCAGAAAACCCATTCTGTCGAGAGGAAAAAAGCAGCCTTCCATCAGAACAGGAACACGTATCTGCTCGGAGGACAAGTACATTTCCCCCATTGATAGGAACCAAAATAGCATGCGCTTTTGAATGGCACCTCCTTATATAGGGAGCTGTCCATTCAGAAGCTGTGTCAGATGTGCAATCCAGACTTCAATTCAGGAGAAAATCTATTCCGCTCCTTCAAAAGTCAAGCATCATGAAGAATAAAATGTGTATTGGCTAAATATCCTCTTATGTCTAATATTTGTTTCAGTTTTAATTAACAGATCAATCAAGGAAACCTTTGTTGCTTAATTGGAGAGGACACATTTTAATCAGTATTGATTTTGATCTCATTTGGCTCTGGTGTGTTACTGTAAGAGGATACAAAAATATTAAAAATTACATTTGTTTCCTAGCAATGGGTGGTCATCAGTGATGGGATTCAAAGAAATTAACAACCAGTTCTATACCCACCTGGCAGCCACTTTTAAATGGCTATTTTTAAACTTTATATATCCTATCTCTCGTTAACAACCGGTTCTATAGAGTAGGTGAGAACCTGCTGGAGCCCACCACTGGTGGTCATATCTGTTAAATAATGATCATAATGTGTGAACTGTTTGGATTGCACAACCCACCACAATAAAGCCACCAGCTGAAATGGCCAGAGGCTCTGCAGATCATAAATACCCACTAGTCACAGTGGTGGTAGGGGGGAGTTCGAAGGAGGATCTAAGCAGCAGGAGCACCTCTCATTGACATCTTATGCCCCTTCCTGGATCAGATCCACTCCTTGACTCTCCACAAACCTGGAGCTGGTCCATTTCTGAGGAAATCCATTGTTGGCCAGGCACCTACGGAAATGTAAGCAATAAATATTTTAACTCACCTCTCTTGGAGAGGAAGGTGGCTCTCCCCCTATTGCATGAAGCCCTCATTCCAGACAGGGTTAACTGGAATAGGGGGATAGGATCTGGCCATTAAAACCATGGATGAAAAAGAAGGAAAAGGACAAGTTAGAAGAAGAGGCAAAGAGCCTTTTGGTCTAGTGAGGTATACACAGTTGCGAATAAACTGTAGGTTTCCAGACTCTAACATGAGCCTTATGGATATATTTTACTGATCTCTTACTAATGAACAGAAGGGTCAGATATGCAATGTGTCTCAATGAGATTTCTCTTGTGTGTTGTTTTATTTTTAAGTGGAAGCATGTGTTGGAAGATTAAGCAGCATCCCTTTAATCTCCGATTGTCCAGCTCCCCCTGCTGTAATTACAGATTGTCAGACAGAAATGGCAACAGATGTTCAGTGTCTAAGCTAAGAATTATATACTTAGTCAATATCCCAGTGATTCAACACACTGATTGGGAGAGCAGAAGTTTACATTTATGTTGGATGGCAAAAAAATGAAAGAATTTTGTGAGCTGGAGCTGAATATGAGCATAATCTTAATTGCTAACTGTTAACGAGCAGAGAATGGTACAGTCCATATGGTAATTGCACTGTGTTTAAATCAGATAATTTGCCATTCTAAATTTTTGTTCATAGCAGCAACCCTTTCTTTGGGCTGGTTCAACAATCTTTTCAGACTGCATCTTTGCACTTATTTCCAATGATGAGACTAATTAGCCAAAATAAAAATGAACTAATAACTCTCAGCTCTATTCAGACAGAAGATGTTTCTGTATTGGTCAGACAGATGATGTTTCTGCATTGGTTTCTTAGAGGATTTTAAATTCCTTGCTATGTTTTTATTCCTTGCCTTGATCCTAAAGAAAGGGATATTTTTGATTAGGAATAATGATCAGCCTAAAAAAGGGGAGCAATGCCTGGTCCTTTTATCCAAGCAACAGAAGAAAAAAAAATGGTACCAATCGCTGTTATAGAGAGCTAGGTTTTGTACTCCTTTTCCTGCATTCAGACCCCCTAAGAAGGTTGATCAGACCAAAGAATGCAATTCCCCATCCTATCTGTGATGCAAAGATTGACTTGACATTTGATTATTCTGGTAGGTCTAGATTATCTCTGTGTGGCCAGATTTAGGAAGAGACTCCAGAAAGATTTAGGAGAACATGCAGATGAATGACCCTAGTAGAAACAAGTAGCGGAAATTCATGAATACCTTGAAGATATTTAGACTGAAGATATTTACTCTGTTCAGAATCACTTCCCCAGAAGTTGGGCTTGCGGCAATTTGAAAGTGATGCAGATAAAAAATGTATTGTAAAGGGGTTAGGATATGGTGGGGCCTCCTCTGACAACTCCACGCTCTTGGAGTTGATCTACCCTCATTCCACCCTCTCCCTGCCCTGTTACACACCTTTCTACCTTTCTTCCACCCTATGGAGCAGTTGGAGGTAGGAAGGGAGTAAAATGGGATCGGAAGAGGGTGAAAATGGGTAGGGAGTGGGCAGGTGGGGGAGGAGTCGGATCATGTCTGGGAAAGGGATGGGTTTGATGGTAGCAGAAGTAGCCAAATCCTAACCCCTTGCCTGGCCCAATTCCACATGGACCCAAATCTAATCTAATCTAATCTAATCTAATCTAATCTAATCTAATCTAATCTAATCTAATCTATCTATCTATCTATCTATCTATCTATCTATCTATCTATCTATCTATCTATCTATCTATCTATGAGTAGACTTACCTGCCCCATGTGAAAATGGAAGCTTACCCCTGTGTAAGGGAAGAGTTAGTAGCTGTGGTAGCCATTTTGGTGCCGCAGCATCAGCATGGGGGACAGGATAGTGTTCTGACTGAAATGCAGAGAAACCTCCGCTGCTGCTTTATTGTTTTAGCTGTAATTTTTCCTTTAAGGGACATTTATTTTAGGTGAAATGGGGGCGGTTTCAATACAAGAAGTACGATGTGATAGTGCTTTGAACATGAGTAGCATCAACTGAGAGCTATTCCAATATCAAGAAACCTTACAGCTGTACATTACAGGGGACTTCTTAAATACACATTTTGCTATGTAGCATTTAACTTTTATTATACCATTACTGGCTTAAAAAGAAGACAAGAATTGCATGTTTCCAGATGTTACATTAAAGGCTTTGCAGAGAATAGTGTTTGGCAAGGGAACGATGATATTACATTTGTAAGTAACCACACAACTGCAAATGTGACAGTTTCATAGTTTTCATTCATTCATTTATTGGCATAGATACAGTTTCAGAGTATAGTACTCTTAACATTGAGCTGATGATTCACAGTCCAATATTAGCAAAACCTTCATAAAATCACTAGGCACCACATTACTTTAGGAGAATTTTACATGGTGCAGAGAGGGCTTTTTCACACCACACTCTCTCACAGCACTTCCTCCCTCATATGTGTTATTGTGCCCCCTTCATGTCTTCTTCACAGTGATGGTGATTATAATTGCTCTGCAGAGAACTGTATTTTCATTGCAACTAGATTTACAGCCCAATCCTGAACTGCCTATGGCTTTAGGACTACTGTGGCAGCAAAACGTGGTGTCCTTTGGGCCGGCAGGCTGTTGTGGTGGCTGCCCAATGTGTCTTTGAGCATTTTGTGACTACTCAATGTCCCCCTGAACTGGTGAAGAAAAAGAATCCCTGGGCAAGAGAGAAGAGCCTACTTCCTTTCCTCCCCCTGGTATGCCTTCTGCACAACATCTCCCCACCTTCTGTCCCAGAACTTCCTCCACACACCGTCTCAGCTGTCTGCCACTAAGTCAGCGTTTCTCAAAGTGGGGGTCGGGACCCCTTTGGGGGTCGCCTAGAGCTTTCCTGGGGGTCGCCTAAAGACCCCTGGTGCAGGGGGCCAGGTCAGGCTTGCCAGACCTCCGGCTGTAGCTTCATACGCACTGGGGCTGACTGACAGCCTCAGGGCCCAATCCTATGCATGCCTACTCTGAAATAAATCCTATTATAGTCAGGGGGGCCTTTACTCCCATGGAAATGTGGATAGGATTGCAGCCTCAAGACCCAATCCTATGCATGCCTACTCTGAAATAAATCCCATTGTGTTCAATGTGTGCATAGAACACACATTTCATTTGTAACAATGAAAATACATCCTGCATATCGGATATTTACATTATGATTCATTACAGTAGCAAAATTACAGTTATAAAGTAGCAACGAAAATAATTTTATGGTTGGGGGTCCCCACAACATGATCAACTTATAAAGGGGTCACGGCGTTAGGAAGATTGAGAACCACTGCACTAAGTGGTTGGACTAACCACTTGGACTGCTGAGCTGTGGTGAACCAGTGCTAGTGCAGCACCTGTTGCAGCACCTTCAGCCACTGCCATGCCCTTATGCTCAGCCCTCAGGATTGTGCTTATAGTGGTTTGAATACTGGGAAAATGCAATCATCTTGTAATAGAAGTACTTGCAGGAGCAGTGTTTCACAGTGGTCTGGGTGCTTTTCTTTTTCCTTTACCTCACTTCAGTACTGCCCCACTTGGCACATTTCTAAGTCCCATGGCAAGCCTCAGGAGACACCAAGAAGCAGCAGCAGAAAACAAGAACTATACTGTGGTCTAGCAGATAGATGATGGCTTACAGACCACCACCAGTCTGCAGATCACAGTCTGAGAGCACAATCCTAATCATGTTTACTCATGTCAATATTTTTGATTGTGAGCCCTTTTGGGACCCATTAGCTATTAATTAGCTATAATTTTTTCCATTTCCTGGTAAACCACTTTGTGAACTTTTTAGTTGTAAAGTGATATATAAATACTGTAGATGTAGTTGTAGAATAGGGATAGGATTTTAGTATGTGCAACTGCCACCAAGATAATCCCCCTCTCCCTTACCCTACCCTACAGATTCCTTCCCCAATCCACCCACAACCCTTCCCCCAACTTCCCCGACTTACTGGCAATAATTGGGGGGGGGGGGCAGATAAAGTTCAGCAGGCCATTACCCACATGTGGCATCCATCTATTGGCCCTGGTAGCCACAGCATGCTGAGTGACAGAGTAGATTTTCTACTGCTGATCTAGGACTTATGCTGATGGATTGCAAGGTCTGTCAGTATCAGCCCCAGATTGGACTGCTCTGTATGTTATCAAGCCTCTGGAGATGTGACCTGACATAAATACTAGAAGCTTGGCATTCTGCCTTTGCCAGCTCGACAGAACGTTGATTCTTGTTTCCAGCTCCATCACTTTCTTTCTCTTTTCAGCATCTCCATATTTGCCATATCTAAATTTGCAGTCCACACCCTCAGCGAGGTCCTGACAAGTACATATCTAGCAGATGCATATCTAGGAGATGCATATCTAGGAGTATAATGAAAAATGGGGGGGTGTAGTAGCGGTAAAGGTAAAGTTGTCCGTCCCCTGTCCCCGTCCCCCCAAGGTGCTCTGCTAGTCGTGAGCAACTCTAGGTTGTGGTTCTCATCCCTGTTTCTAAGCTGAAGACCAAAGATGCTTCCATGGTTATGTGGCCAGCATGACTATACGCCAAGGCACATGGAACACTTTTTTACCTTCTCACAGAGTTGGTATCTATTTATCTACTTACATTTACAAGCTTTCAAACTACATTGGCAAGAGCTGGGCTAAGGAAGGGATCTCACTCCGTCTTGCAGTACTCAGGTCTCAAACCATTGACCTGCTGATCTTCAGATGGATCAGCATGGTGCTGTAGCTGCTGAAAAATGAATTTTTTTGGGTGGCAATGACTGCATCGCCCTTCTACTGAGAAAACTAAACAGACTCTTTACCTAATTTGTGATTAAATGAAAAGTAGGAGGAAATCTCTGTCCTTATGCAAAGCAATGCATAGCATTTGTCAGCTACTGAAAATGTATTCAGCATCACAAATTCTCCCACTGGATCTGAATGCCGAAGTGATTATTTTGCAGTTTGGTCTGCCAAAAGATTTACTTCTCCTGGAAAAGTGTTTAGCAAATGTTGTGAGGATCAAAGGAGCAAACATTTTCTTGACAAAAGGGAATTTATTCTCTCGACTACTCTAGACAATGATTAGTGAGTCACATGCAAGAAGTGTCTTGTTTTCATCTTTCAGGCCTTGTAGCATTTAAGTAAAATGCTAATTCCTTGACTGGTAGCTTCATATCATTAACTGTGACTGCTGAACTGCTTACCTTTTATCTGCAAATCACCCTTATGTTGTACTGGAGGGCTGTTGTTATTTTTTGAAGGTGGGTTTTATCAACAGTGGCACATCTAAGTAATTGTGTCAAATTGAAGACCGATTTGTTGAGCGGTGTGTGTGTGCGTGCGCGCACGCGCGCATATGCATTTGTGTGTTGGGTTAGAGATAGGTTAATAGAGGTGAGAATAATAAACTCCTTCAGGCTAAATCAGACACCCCAATCCTATCGTCCCACTCATGCCACCACCTGTGCAACATCAAAAACAACACCAACTGCTGGATTCTGTGTTGGGAACAGACATGGAGGTCTGTGTAAGGGAACTCTTGTCCTGGATTTGGTTGGGAAGAGGGCCAAACACACTTCCTTCTGGAGTTGATCCTTCACCCACCCTGTCGCCACCATAAGAAGTCACTTTGCTTCTCTGCTGGTGTACCTGCAACCACACAACTTCACAACTGGGTGTTCTGCCAGCATACAGCCCCAATAGGGTTGGGCTGTAAGTACTGCTGACACTGACTGTTGTAGATCTCCAAGGCCTTAAAAAGGGGCCTTTTCCAAGCTTTGCCGGAAGATAACAGGTATTGAATCTGAGAACTTTGCATGCAAAATACACTGACTATCACAATCACATTCCATCAAGTGATAAATTTGTTTTATCCTGCTCTGGGATAAAACAAAAAAAGATTGCGCTGACAAGAGGCCAGAATATCTGAAATGTAATGGAGTTGTTTGTGGTGCAGTTATATATAAAACAGGTGTTGGGTAAGTTGAAGTCTCACAGAGTAGCTTAGTTCAGAAACAATTTTAAGTGCAGTCCAACTTGCGCTGGAACAGGCAGGCTGACGTGCTTGCGCTGCATGCCATGCAAATATTTGGGACTGCTGCTGTGCTACCATGGGGAAGGGGATGCTTATCCTTACCATGGTAAGGCTGAGCAGTTCCAACAAATCTATTCAGGAAGGCTACCTCCAGAGACTGGAACTTCTGCCTACTCTGGACTGTTCTAGGCTTAGATCTGAAATAACTGCTGGATCCAAGCCCTGCATCCTGCTCCAAGAGGTGTTCTAAGGTTCAGGGAGGCCAGTGACTTCCAGTCACATCTGGGAGGCTTTTGAAGAGGCCACAAGACTGTAGGTGACTTCCTGATGGCTAGGTGTGCACCCCGAGGAAGTTATTGCAGTACTGAAGCCCATGCAGATTTAATTTTCTGTGGGTTTTGAAATCTGTAGGGGGTCCTCCTAGACCAAATCTGTATTCAGTGTGACCGTACAGAATGGAGGGCAGAGTGCCTCTACCTTTAACCATTGCAGAGAAGAGGAAATTTAGACTGCTGTAGCTCGATAAAGAAGGGTTTAAAAAGCATCACGTGCCTCAATTCCTTCTTCTCTGCAATGATTAAAGGTAGAGGCACCCTGTCCTCCATTCTGTATGGTCACCATGATATGTGTGCATAATATTGTTTCACCTGAGTAGAAACTTTTTGTAATGTTGGGAGTTTCTTGAGTGTTTGAATGCACAGGAGTGGTTAAGTGTGGTTGTTTCTTCTAAATATATAAGATTTAGGATAAGGCTTATGGAAATAGCAACTGGATTTTCTCAGAAGGGGGTGCCATAAAGGATGAATTTAATCTCCTTTGTCAAAGATAGTAAAATGTTCCCTAATTCTGATTCCCTTTCTTCCATCTGCCACTTCCAGTATTTTAAATCCTTCCTGAGACCAAGTTCCTGCTAGTATGAAAAGACCACATTAACTCAAGAACCTGTGAGACAAACAAATGATAATTTATTTGTCAAACTGTGACAACAAGATGTGATTTATGCAGTTGTTCAAAGTCCAATACGCATCCACTGAAGCTCTGTGTTTACCTAGTATAAGACATCAAATTGGCTGACATTCATTTGTTCTCATCACTAATATTATTCATTTAACATATACATAAGATAAATAAAGTTGGTGGGTTTCACCATGCTACAACTGCAACATCAGCAGGACTTAAGGCTCATCAGCCTGATGGGGCACTCATCTCTAATGTGAGACTCCATGTGTCTCTGTCCACAAACACAGACCAGGCTACTGGAAAATTTCTACCTAATTAATATTTGCAGAGCCTAATGGTTCTGGCCAGTGTAAAAATGTTTCAATAAAGTTCAGGGTTTGTACGGAAGTTGTAATCACAGTATCCACTCAGTTGGACCATCAATCAAAAATTTGCTCAGTGCTTTTGATATTGTCCCTTAATAGAGGCTTCCGAAAGCCCTCCAGAGCACAATCCTAACCAGGTCTACTCGAAAGTAAGCCCCATTGTGTTCAGTAGGTCTTATTCTCAGCAAAGTGACTTTAGGATTACAGCCTGAGGCTTTCAGAGGGTACAAAAAAGTTTTGGTTTAAAAAAAATTGGAAGTGATTTTTAGGCCCTCCAGACATGAAATGGATCGGCTGTCAGGTTGCTTGTATATTTTGGACTTATCTTTAAACACTCCATTCCATGTTTCATTTTTAAACAAGGCAGGAGGGTGTGATGAATGAGGGTTTTCACGCTCTGAGAAAAGGAAGCAATCACACCCACAGTCTGCACACTTGCGTCACACTTGAGTCTGCACATGTGGGGACTGAGTGGTGAGTCAGGGGCCCTTGACTTGAGTGTTTTTCCATGTCAGCTTACATGAAAAATCTAATTTTGATCTTAATTGAATTTAATTAGATTAAAATATGAAAATTAGATTAAAATTTGTTGAAAACAGCTGAATGTTGAAGGTGAGCATATTGAAGCATATCATATTGATGGTGAACATTCCAAGGCTCACCTTCATGTTTGGAATTTATATTAGGTAAGAATCTGAGTTAGAAATTATATATGTTGTCGTGCTCAGCCAAGTGGGAAGAGGCTCACAAGGGATAAGTAATGTATCCTGGATAGAGGCTGGTTTGGAGAACCCTCTCTAGGTTTATGGGAAGCCCTTGACGAGCACCCTTTGCTGTGCATTGTACAGCTCCTTTGTTGGGCTGTATTGTGTGTTGTGATAACTTATTCCAGACATTCAGGTCTGACAAACTTTCCCTTTATTTTGTAACTTTTGTTTTTACTCTTGAATTAAAAATGTAAAGAAGATAAAGCTGCAAGACAACAAATGAAACACACAGAAACAGAAAACATTTATATCTTAAAGCAAATATAACTAATAATATTAATGGTACTTAACCACAAATACTAAATGAAACAAATGCATTTTAAACATAGGAGTAAAATGTCATTGCTGATAGAATCCTTTTAATAATTTAAAAACAATGAATATTTATATGATGGCTGTCAAATTGCATCCCTTAAAAATTTAATGTTTTCTTTTGAAACAGGGAAAACTGCTGCTAGTACAGAGGTTGCTAAACACTGAAAAATAGTTTTTTTTACAATCTTCATACATTTGATACAAAATATGTAATCTGGGAATGACTCTCAGTGAAGAATTTGACACAGCAGTTGACAGTGCAATCCTATGCATTATTATCTTGAAATCAATCATGTAGATTTGAATGGGACCTACTCCCAGGTAAGTGTGCATAAGGAGGACTGAAAGCTTTCAAAGGGTCAAGACAAGCACACTCTATTTTCAATTAATTCTTTTTATGGATAACTTCTTGATAATTTCTCTACTCCATTTATTTTTATTTTATGAGAATTTGCAAGAGGTTTAAATGTTATTTTATTTGCCATAAGGACTGCTATAAGGACTGAAAAGTGTGGGGCATGACATGCAAAATGGGCCCACTTTTTATGTAATATTTGTATATCAGCAACTACCTTTATAACAGCAAACAAATCAAGTCTTTGTCCCAGGGGTTTCCAGTAAGGAAGCTGAGAGAAGAAATGGGATTTTTTCAGGGGTGACTTTTAAAAGGGGTGAAAGATGTAACGGGGGTGGGGAGGGGTAGTGTTATGAACCTCCATAGCAGAGCAGATGGAAAACTTCTGGCATTGGTGGGTACCAGCAGACAGCAGGTACTACTGGGCACCAGGCACTGCTGGGCAGCAGGTATGACCCAGCCTCAGTGTGCTGCAGGCACCACCAGCCACCTCAGAGCAGTAGGCAGTGGCACCACTGGACACTGGGCACCAATCACCACTAGGCACCAACAGGTACCACCAGCACTTTTGCATGTTAAAATAGTGTATGATGGCTTGATTATTAATTATCATTTCTTCTATTTATTTTCCACTTTATAATAGTTTAGTGATGGTGAAAAGGAAGCAGAGAGGAAGGAGCTTATCAATTAGAAATTAATTTATGTGCTTTTGGTTTACTGTTTTTTCAGTGTAACTATGGCTGCTTCATTCTGTGACAAACTACAAATCTGAATCTGGAAGACTGATGAATAAAGTAGCTTAAACTTGGGCTGTAAAGAAGTAGTTTCTGAGGGTGTAAGCCTCTAACATTTCTTGACAGCAGGCCAGTGCATTAACATGGTAATCGGACTTGGCAAAAGAACACTTATGTGCTTGGATACAATATGTGGGGCTGAACAATATGGGGGTGTATTTTGTTTGTCTGGAGCAGTATTGGCAAAGAACTTGAGCAATGGGCAGAATCTCCCTCTCAGCCTAAAGTGTCAAAACAGATGATACTTTCATGATCTTATGTTAATTTTTTAACCAAATGAAGGAACTTACTTCAGTGATGGGCCCAGCCTCCCTTAAGATCTGGTTCGCCGGAAGTCAGGGGGCGGGGGCGGAAGTCAGGGGGCAGGGGCGGAGTCAGGGGGCGGAGCGGGCCCTAACCAGGCCGCACTGCGCATGCGCCAAACTTGGCGCATGTGCAGTGCGTCCCCTGAAGCGTCCTTGGCGCCAGGACGCCAGGACGCTTAGTGCGCCTCTGTCCAGCTGGACGCAGGCGCGCTGAGCGTCCTGGCGCCTAGCCTCAGGACGCTCAGTGCGCGTGCGTCGAGCTGGACGCAGGCGCACTAAGCTTCCTGGTGGCAAGCCCCAGGAGACCCGGCGCCGGCAGACACTGGCGAACCGGTCCCCGCAGCTCTTGCAGCCGCGGCTGTGACCGGATCGCGAACGTCCGCCCAGGGGGAAGATCCGGTTCGGGCGAGTAGGCCCGTACCGGCATCTGCCCACCTCTGACTTACTTATGCTGGAGTCAACGGTCTTCAAAGAAGGACATGCATGTCCACTATTTCAACTTATGCTCAGCATTCATAAAAGTTGGGAGGGGGCCACAGTTCTAAGGAAACTATTCCTTGATCTCACTCTCAACTGTGTTGATGCCCAAATAGTGGGTGGGTTTCTAGAGATGTCACTTTAACCCAATCTTTTTGTGCCACACTTTCCCTATGAAATTTAGTGGCAGGGAGACCAGCTAAATCATACACCTTTTGTATTGGTGTCAGTTTTAAAAATCATGTGATGTTTAAAACATCTTGCTATTTCATTTAATGCCACATCTGCCTACTATGTATGTTTAGATATATGCTGAATAAAGCTGGCATATTCTCCAGCTGAGTGGCATAATGCTAAAGCAGAGGTTCTGAGTATATTTGCTTGAGCTTCCCATCTTGTGTTCATTATTTTCCTCAGGATATTATTTCTGGTGAAAAATTTCTATTTTGTGTTAGAAAAGTGGTTTTTAAAGACAGGTGTGCGTTACTCCCAGATAGTTGGAGAGAGACTCTGGAGATGCTGAGAAAATGGGCCCAATCATATGCATGTCTACCACCAGGCCAACAACAACCATGGCCTGTATTGAAATCCTTAAACAGATTGTGCGCTGTGGTAGGAAGATCTAAGGACAATCTGAGGAAATAGGGATATACCATGAAAGATGGGCTGTGTGATTGTGGAGAACAAACTACTCCACATATGCTGGAGTGCATATAGTGCCATTTAACTTGCTCAGAGGAAGCTCTTATGTTGGCAAGGAAAAATGCTATTGAGGTAGCCCGGTTATGGGCAAATGACATCAAATTAAATTCTTTATAAAAGAATTTTTTTTGTGAAATCTTTACAAAATTTTTACCCATCTTTGTAAAATTTTTAACCATTTATGTGCTTTGGACAAAAATTAAAAATTCAGTAAAGTGCCATTAGGTCATTGAAATGCCTCTTGAAGACCAACAGATAAAACAATCTGCAAGAAATTTAGCAAGGTTTGATCTATTATGATTTTGAATAGGGTAAAACTTGGAAAAGCAATCAAAAATGAAATTGGTTCCAGGTGAAATAAAGATGGATCTGACTATGATAGCGTATTGGGTTATCATGTTAAATTATATTTCATACTTCAGTCAATGTTAAGCACATGACTGCAATACTAATCCCCCGTTAGACTGGCAAAAGTCCAGTCACAAGTCCTGTGCTGGTCTTGGGGTGTTGCAAAAGTGCTGGTCTTGGGTGTCACAAAAGTGCTGTGCCACTTCTGAGGAGGTAAGGCCAGAGCACAGACATGTGCTGGCCTCCTCACAGCATCACAGTAATGGGGAAGCGGGTGAGTTATGGTAGCCTAAATTGATTAGGATTGCGCTCACAAAGCTCAATACAATGAAAGTATACTAATGAAGACAGTCTCATTATCATCAATGGGGCTTACTCCCATAAAAGTATGGTTAGGATTGCATCCAGATTCTATTAATGTGTTCAATTCTAAAGTGGTAAACCTGGCTTGATTTGTGCCCAGAATGAACGTGTCCACCAGAGTTTCAGAGGGTGTATTTGTGCTCTGTTGAGTGGACTTGCTAGGAACTGAATTTTTAAATGCTGTGTCTCAATAGTCCTATAACATCCGGGAGCATGTGAGAAAGTTGTACCCCAGTACTGGAGTGGTTCATATTCCCAATTCACTCCACCCATCATGTTTACAGCATTTGTAATCAGGAGAGAGCTAGATTTTTGGAGAAATACAGAACTATGGAAGAAGTATGGGAAGAGCACTAAAGAGTGGGAAGCCTTCTCAAGAGTTAAGAATACAGGGGAGAACCATAGGAAAGCCTTTGTCTGTGCAGAAGAGAATGATCAGGAGGTGAGGCTTTGGAGCACCTCGATGTTAGAAGAAGAGCATTCCACCACACATCTGTAGTCCATGATCGCAAATCCCTTCCCACGTGGACCGGAAACAACTGAATAACCCCAGTCTACCTTACCTCCATTCTGGATGAACAAGTGTGTGAAAGTTTTGAAACTCACTTCTAACTTGAGTTACCTATTCATGCATCTAGAAGCATATGTAATATGAAAAAAATGCACGGACATATATTATGCCTCCACAGAGATAAGCAGTCCAGACAAAGCAGAGAATGATTCAAAGGTGATTTATTGAATCCTGCAATAGAGCAAGGAAAAATACAGCAAACATTTACAGAATAATTAACATTTTAAATTCCTGGGAAATATAATCCCAGTCAAATATAACTGTCATCACCCAAGTTGATGTCAAATAGTATAACTTTCTTTTATTATTATTACAATCTTCATTTTGTGTTTATTACATTATACTCAATCCAGCATGGTCCCTTTAGCGGAGTCTGTTTGCTTGTGATTCTTTAACATTTTAGGTTTTGGGAGACAGGGAGCCATTTCTTTCTTTCTTTCTTTCTTTCTTTCTTTCTTTCTTTCTTTCTTTCTTTCTTTCTTTCTTTCTTTACTTACTTACTTACTTACTTACTTACTTACTTACTTACATACATACATAGAACTTTTGTGTGTGTGTGTGTGTGTGTGTGTGTGGGTGTGTGTGTGTGTGTGTGTGTAAAAGCAGCATATGACTACTCTGAAAAAGGGAATCTAATGGCTGAGATGGTGTGCCTTGACAATTTCAGTGTGTTGTTAGTTAGCTTCCAGTAGCATTCCCAAAGGCGGGGGGTCAAAATGTTACGTTTTGCAGGGTACCTCAACACATCATATAAGCTGCTCTTTCTCCTTGTCATCAGAGCCATTCTAAGAAGTGAAAGCAATGCAGAGGTGCCCTTCAAAACCTAGCATTGTGACCACCCTTCTGGGAATGCTACTGGGATCTAGTTATAGGAGCCAAAGGATGGCTAAATAAGTAGTTGGCAATCTAACACCAGCTACTTTCCTCCTACCACAACATTTGGTAAATGCACAACGTTTGGTAAAATAATTTGCATGACATGCAGTATTTTTAGCAAGTTTCCCCAATGATACTTCATTGATCTGTACTTCCAGGGCAGGGATGTTCTTAATATTTATATAATTCATTTAATCAATTTATATCCCGCCTTTCCTCCCCCGCAAGGGGGAGCCCAAAGCGGTTGACATCAGGGAATAAAACGTCATTAATATAGTGATGCCATACAGTAACACACTTATACTACTAGGTATAAAGGAGGAATCAGCACGATGGGGTTGTTAAATGGGAGGAGGAAGTCATACTTCCTCTACAACCATCAATAATTCTGACCTACATTAGAATAGTGTGGATTGTTAGGAATGTGAATGAATCATTGAAATCCTCTGCAAAATGGAGAAGCCCATTAACGTCTTTAAATTATTACACCATACAGATACTAGTGAGAAGTATCTTCTCAGTGAATCTGTATCTAGAATAGTATATCAGTAGGGGGCTAGCAGAAAGCCCAGAGTGTTTTACAACTGCTGTTTTAGCAGTTGTTTGGCTATTATTGCAGTTATTTACGCAGATGAAAGGATTTCTGCCCATGTCAGCAAATACACCTTGACGTCTTTAATAATAAATAAATAACTTGATAGAAAATATTGGCTGGAGAAGTCCTATCCCCTAAAACCAGGGGCGGGGGGGTGGGTGGAGAATACCAAAGATCAGCATATTCCCTTTCTCCGTCTAAACCGGAGGCCTCAACCAGAGGAGCATCTTAAACATACAATATGATGACAGGGAAAACTCACTTACGGTGCATTTTTTGCTTTTTGTCTGCCTATACAGTAACTCTCTCCAGAGGATGGTATGCAGCTTTCCATTAGCAATTTGTGTTTCTGTTTCAAGATACAAGGTAGCTGCGCAATGGGTCAAACTCAGCATGAGGGAACTTTAGAAGAATCACAATGGAAAGAAATTTCACCATCACTTGCATCCTTTCATCAGATTCCTAATATCTGTCAGAAAATACTGTACTTTCTTTATTTGGAGGGGGATATAAAGGGGGAGAACAGTGCCTTGCATTTGGAATTCCACTTTCAAAAACATATAGAATCATAGGAATCAGAAGAGGCACTTTTCTTTATTATTATTTTATTCAAAACCAACAGTAATACACAGCACACAATTTCTCCATGCTAGTTTCTGTAACATCACAAGGACGCTTCCCAATTATTATGTACTAATAAAAAGCATACCTGTGTTGCAGGAGTAAAATTCCCCCATACGCCATTCCCCCACAGCACATCAATCCCCCACGCCCATCAACCCCCCATGTGCATCCCCCCCCATGTGCAACATCCCCCATGTTCATCTACCTCATGCACATCATGCCCACTACGCATATCAACCCCAAATGCTCATCAACCCCCCATGCGCAAATCCCCCATGCACAACAACCCCCATGCACAACATTCCCCATGTTCATCCCCCATGCACAACATTCCCTATTCAAAACATCCCTCATGCGCATCATCTCCCCATGCACATCAACTTCCCATGTGCAACAACCCCCCATGTGCAACTTTCCCCCATGCGCATCAACCTCCCCCCCCCCACGTGCATCAACCTTTGATAATATAAAAATAAATTACAACACAAGTATGCTATGTTGTGGGATAGGAAATCATGTGAAGATTACATGTGTGGATAGGAAAATGGTACAGAGCAGAAAAGCAGGCAGCAGGTGGCCCAAGTAACCTTGCCACAAATCTCTCACCCGTAAACATGAGAAAAATACAGAATAAATCGTGGGCATTTCTTGAGTTCCTGGGGGAGGGAGCAATGTCTAAAATGCATTTGTCGCTGCAACAAGAACAATGCTACATGTGCACATCTAGCCATAAATAGAAATCAGACAGCCTGGCCATTTCCGTGCAAATTGGTGTCCCCATTTCAGTAAGATGACATGCCTCAAAATCTCTTGATAATCAACTGTGGCACAGGAAAGTTGAAGGTGTTGCAATATCATCAAGGCTATTTGTGGGTTTCGCAGGAAATAATATTAAAATGGGAGGTTGTACACTGACACTGTCACTCAATCTAATTACAAAATAAAAGCATACATGTCACTCATGCATACTGGTGGGATGATGTTTGTTATGGATAATGTGGGTTGCTTCCAGTCCAATTATCTCATTTTTATCCTTGCTTTTAGATTAATTAACTATTTATCATGCAGAACTGGTATAACTGCTATTTTTGAAATTGTGTTGTAATATGTACTGCAAATTTTAATTTGTACCTGTATTATTATTTTAAAGCTCATTCTGTTAGCTCCTTCAAGTTACACAACAGGGTTAAGAAAACAAGTTATAAATACTGCAAATAAACAAATTAACCAAAATGTGAGAAATGAAATTGAGGGGAAGCTTTCTCTGACTGAGAAAGAAATATCTTTCCTGACCTTCCACCAGGGGTGGGCCTGGGGGGGGGGGGCAGAAGGGGCAAAAACCCCAGGTACTATGTCTGAGAGCCCTATGGAGCCATATGCCCTGAAAAACAGGGACAATCCTGATTTTGGGGGATTGTGTCAAATTCTGACAAATGGGACAGTGGGTCCTGTCCAGTGGTGGGATTCAAATAAATTAACAACAGGTTCTATGTCCCATTAGTAACCAGTTCTCAGAACCAGGCGCTCATTAGCAAAGGGTTCTATAGAACCTGTGAGAACCTCCTGAAGCCCACCACTGGTCCTGTCCTAATTTTGTGGAAGAGAATTCTGGCAACCCTACTTTGAGGGCAATATCCTTCTGCTTGCTGCAGTACTGTCTTCACCCTCCAGAGCTGTTTCAGGGGCATGTGCAACCCAGCACAAACTTCTGACTCTCCAAAAGCCATCTAGGTACTGGAGCACTTAATGGTAGTTCTGGTTTTGCAATGGAAAATTGAAAGAACTTTTAACCATGCTCCAGAAACCACATACGGTATGTCTTTTGGAGCACCAGGGGGTTGACTGTGTGTGGCCAAGTTGGTCTGGGGGGAAGGTAGCACATTGTGGGGGGATCATGTTGGGCCAGATCCATAACTGCCTTTCACTGTGGTGGCCCTTTTTCTCAGGACTGGGTCTGTGTATCTCTCTCTCTCTCTCTCTCTCTCTCTCTCTCTCTCTCTCATGTATACATGCACATACACACTTTTCCCATGCCAAAGTGAATGGTAAATGTGTCTTTGCAACAATGCTTTCAGGTAGGTGAGGCTGAGAATGAGCGACTGGCCCAAGGTCAGCCAGGAAGCTTCATGGCCAAGGAAGGAGTTGAACCTGAACCTTTGAAGTCTCAGTCCAACTCACTAACCCAGGGGTGTCAAACTCATTTCATACAGAGGGCCAATGTTAGCTTTAATGGTGTCTCCCAATGGCCGGAATCCAATCTTATGCATGTCTACTCAGAAGTAAGTCCCATTATAGTCAGTGGGGGTCACTTCCAGAAACTGTAGCCTGAGAATCTCTATGGGGCCAGATAAAATGGCAGGGCAGGCCAGATTTGGCCCATGGGCCTTGTGTTTGACACGTGTGTTCTATCTGCTACACCATCATGGCTCTTTATAGATTTGGGTGATGACCAGGATAAAAAAGGCAAAGAGGGAGCAGTGGCACATGCAAA
The DNA here is from genome assembly GCA_030015325.1 of Cryptoblepharus egeriae. Classification (NCBI taxonomy): domain Eukaryota; kingdom Metazoa; phylum Chordata; class Lepidosauria; order Squamata; family Scincidae; genus Cryptoblepharus; species Cryptoblepharus egeriae. Next base: position 48,068,602 of record JAREYC010000005.1, on the reverse strand, counting down.
GATTTGATCGTCCTTTTTCTGGCCCTCTGAAGGTCCTTGGATTCAGCCAGTTAAATTGCAGGCATAGGTCTGAGGAGATCCATGGATGGTCAGAGAGCTTACAGAGTGGTAAGTTTAAAAAGATTTAAAAAGATTTAACTGAGTACAGGAACAACAGAGGATAGGACTGAGCTGTAATTTTCCTTCCCTAAAAATGAAAAATTAGGATTGCTTCTATTTAATTTGTTTTATGACAATTTTTAGAAGACACCTTAAAGCTGCTTTTGGCAAACCTTTTAAGAATTATATTACACTGACATCTGGTGGACATGGTGATAATTGATAGAAAGGTTTATTTTACTATGTTCATAGAAAAGAGACAGAACACAGAAAACTAGTAATACCATCATTTCATTAATTTTAAGGTACAACTGATTGTAAGATGCAATATTTTTAATCTCTCTCTATATAAAACTGAAAAGTCACTGACTCACTCATTCATCAACATCCAGCCAAAACGGCCAGCCAAAATTTGGGGTGGGTGTTCCTTCCGTGACCGAGGGGTGCACTAAGAACCAGGTTTCGGAAATTCCAACTGGAAGGGGGTGAAAAGGGGTGCAACGTGTTTCCCTCCCTATACTTTGCATTGAAGAATTGGTGACTGAGGGATGCTTTGCCTCCATCCCTGGACCTAGAAGCATGACATTCAGCGAGGGAGTTCCTTCTGTCACATGAACACCCACCAAGAACAGATGTGGAGAAATTTAACCCTTAAGGGGCTGAAAAGGGGTGCAACATGTTTTGGTCCTATACTTAACACTGAAGATAGATCAACATCCAGCTGATGCACTTGGAGGGAGTGTACAAAAGGGGAGATGTTGTGTGGGGGGTGGTGCACATGGGGATGGTGCGCATGGGGGAATGATGCACTTGGGGAGATGGTGTGCCTGGGGGGACAGTGCACAAGGGGAGACAATGCGCATGGGGGGATGGTGCACATGGGGGGTTTGCATATGGTGCACATGGGAATTTTACACATGGGGGAATGTTGCACATGGGTGTAGATGAGCATGGTGGGATGTTTCACATGGGGGATGTTGAGCATGGGTGGCTGATACACATGGGGGATGTTGCGCCTGGGAGGACAGTGTGTATGGGGGTATTGCTCATGAGGGGACAGTGTGCATGGAGGGACATTGTGCATGGAGGTGTTGCCCATGGGGGGGATGTTGAGCATTGGTGGATGTTGTGCATGGGGGTTGATGTACTTGGGGGGACGATGCCCATGGGGGGGTGTTGCATATGGTGGGGACGATGCCATGGGGTGTGTTGCATATTGCGGGGACGATGCCCATGGGGTGTGTTGCATATGGCGCACATGTAGTGATGACCATGTGAACACATATGACGAAGTTTGCCCATGCACAGGCAAAGACAATTATGTTCAGGGGAGGGCATCAGGATGCAGATGTATTGTTGTCCTGTGTGCTCCCTGAGGTATCTGGTGGGGCACTGTGAAATACTGGAAGCTAGACTATATAGCCTTTGGCCTGATCCAGCGGAAGATTTTCTTATCTTCTTATGTTGCAACTTCTATGTGGACACCATTGATTGTAAGATGCCATCAGTTGTAAAATGCATCCCCATTTCAGAGATGTTAAAAATGTGAGTCTTATGACTCAGTCCTATTCCATGTGTCTTCCAATATAACTACTGTTGTGCAGAAGGAGGACGCTTTATGGCTGTTGCAAATTAGCCTCTGTGGTTGCACCATGATGGAGCCTCCAATGGCTGAACCCGCATGAGCAGCTAATGAACCCACATGAGCCATGCAGGGAGTGGAATGAGAATCCAGACTTGGTATTTCAGGGCATCTTCTTTTTCTATAAAAGGAGCCTGTGTATTGGGGTGTATTGGGATGTCTTGGAGTGGTTAGTGTACTGGGGTACACTTCTGAGGGTTCTATTGCCATGTATCTCTGGGGCCAAAAAAGGTTGAGAACCACTGGTCTAAGTGCATCTGCAGCCTGAAACTTCTGTGATGTTCCTAGCTGCAGTTCCTGCTGTTCCCCACATGGGGACGACACTGGCAAAATCTGAAACCTAATGAAGCAACTTCTGACAATGCTCAAGGTACACAAAAGCTATTGCCACATGCTCTGCCATCTGAGTAATAGTTTCCTTGGCAAGGACTTTCTTGGATGCAGACTTTGTACACAAGTAAGGACTCATGTTTACCCTCCAACTTTGTGCTGGACAGGCTTAAGGTATTACTGACACCATAAAGGTACCAACACAGCAGCAACCTTGCACAAGTTTAGTATAGGTTTGTCCTGTAAAATATTAACAACCCAATTAGGGCTAACATTAAGAATCTGCTAAGGAGTGTACTCAGGAGGTTTAAGTTCCCATGTAAATAATATTGGTGGCCCATCCTGGCAAGTGGCCTGCAGGATCCAAGTAGCACTAAGAACCTCAGTGAATGCAAGTTGGCCAGAAAAGGATAAGCAGATGCTATAATGTCAGTTTACCAAATAGATTGTGGTAACATTCCTGCCCTCTTCCTTATCTCAACGGGGTGGCTCAACATCCTGGTTTGAGAAGACATCTCAATAAAGACACAGAATGGTACATTCCATTAATTTGTTGGTAGAATAGAATTTCAATCCCATTTAGGAGTTGCAAAAATATTTCTTCACCTTTTCCCAAGTCCAAAGTACTGTACTCCTTCTTATAGTTTGTTATTCTTAAAGGGGTCACTACTCCCTTGTTCTAGTCAGGTGCAGACAGTTAGGTGCCTCATAATTAGGGTAGCCATAATTCTCTTCCACAAAATTGGGACAGGAACCTCTGTCCCACTTGCCAGTATGTTAACTCAATCCCCCAAATTTGGGATTGTCCCTGTTTTTCGGGACTTATGGCAACCCTACTCATAGTGAGCAAGAGTCTCACAATACCAAATTTAACCTGCCTAAACTGGTGAGCTCTGCAGAGCTTTTCAGTTCCTGAGAGTGAACTCTTGCAAAATGGAGGGCCCACCTCATCTGTCTTCCTGGAGTGGAACCCTATGTTACCCCTCCAGGCTGCTGGACTCCTCCAAGGATCCCATTGGGAGGATTAGAAGTAGGTTCACCCCAGCCCTCCTTTCCTCTCATAATTCTTCTTTCTTTGTATACCCTCATCGTTACATAACAAAATGAAAATATAATCCCACCACTTAGTAACTAGGAACAACTAGAATCCCACAACTAAGAAAAACTGGGCTTTTCAAACTGATATTATGAGCAGGGGTGGGCCTGGCCCAACTAACAACCGGTTTGCCGGAAGTAGGCGGGCCAGGCGGAGTCAGGGGCAGGGCTGGGGTCAGGGGGCGGGGCGGGGCGAGGGGCGCCCCCAACCCTGGCGCACTGCCTGAAGACGCAAGCGCAGTTGTGTCCTGAACAGGACGCGACTTCGCCTGCACCGACCTTGGTGGAGGCGGAGTCACATCCAGAACAGGACGCGACTGCGCTTGCATCAAGATTGACACAAGTGCAGTGGTGGGCTCCTTGGGGGCGAACCAGTTCGCCCGCATTTTGGCCCACCGCTAGCAACTGGATCGCTAGCAGTGGGCCAAAATTAACAACCAGTTCTATAGAACCAGTTAGAACCGGCTACAGCCCACCACTGATTATGAGGTATTCCAGTTTAGGTAACTGTAGTATCATCTGGTACATTTCTTAGCCCATAAGATAGCAATTTTCAATGCTTTTCATCACGTGGCACACTGACAAGGCACTAAAATTATCAAGGCACACCATCAGGTTTTTGACAACTAACAAGCATGCCATGCCAGTGGGTTCACATCCCCCATTGACCCTACTGATATATGTTCTTCCCCCTGTGGCACACACATGGACCCCTTGCAGCACACCAGTGTGCCATAGCATTGGTTGAAAATGGCTGCCATATGATATGACATTCATTTGGGAAATTCTAAGTAGAGTCACTGTTTGTAAATGGAGCACATCACATTAATGTAGAATCCCTCTGAAAGAATTATGTTCCTTCCAAGTGCCTTAAAGATGTTGCACACAAAAAATCTCACTGAAGTGAGTGGATATTTTCCCAAAGGAAGGGCTACATTAAGACGAGTCACTGGAGCATTATAAATGCAGGATATACCATTTATACCCTTTGAAAAGCTGGCAAAAAGCTGGCAAAAATGTATTTCAATAGAAAACCCAAGAGACTGTTTTCTTGTGTAGATCTCTATGCATTATTTGTCACAGTCAAATGCTCAAGAGGACTGAAGTACTAACAGATGCTATCAAAAATGATATAAACACTGTGATCATGTGAATAATGGCTTGCATTATTCTTAGTGCTTATTCTTTCTATTGTCAAGCATCTGGGTCCTTTATGTTGTATGTCCACCAGTCTTTCACCAGTGTATAAGTCTAACGTCTCCCTTCCATCTGAGAAGGGTGAATTTCTTTGGTAACACTTTTTCCTTCAACTGCTCTGGTGTGGACTGCAGTGCGAGGCAAGAGAAGAACATGATAGTAAGAAACAAGATAAGGAGCATAAGACTCACAGTTTATGGCTAGCACTGGCAGCCAAGCTATATGCGAGAATGATGTAGTGGTTTTAGTATGGATCTTAGGTCTAGACTGATCCAGGTTCAAATCCCCTGCTTAGGCATGAAGTTTCCTTGGGGACCTTGGACATTCCCCTCAGCCTCACTTACCTCATAGGGTTGTTGTGCGTACAGAAGGAGGGAAGGGCCTTGTATCCTGTGCTACTTGGGCTGGCATGAAGGTAAGCCTGCACTGGTTGAGTCAGTCAGCTTGGTAGGGTTGTTATATGTCCCAGAAGATTGGGACTGTCCCAGTTTTGGGGGATCATGTCCACATACTGGCAAGTGTGAAAAGGGATCCTGTCCCAGTTTTGTGAAAGAGAATTATGTGAAAGAGAATTGTGAAAGAGAACCCTAAGCCGGGCCGGGGGGGGGACAGGTGGGTGTTGAACTAGGAACTGGGCCTTTTCTTTTATTGGATCATAACCCCAGTGCCAGGTGGCCTGGAGTAGCTAAGGACTGCTTAAATTTGCTCCCTCTCCTGAGGTGGCAAAGATCAATTGGGGCTGCTGTTACTTTATTTTGTGTAATGAGAATGAATTCCTCTTCCCCCAGGCTGATCTATAACTTTCCCCAATCCTGCTCTGTATGTGGCACCAGCCTCTGTGTTCCAGGGCAGGTTAGGATTGGGCTGCCTATGTTCCCCCTCCCTCCGGAAATGATGGTGGATAATGGTGGTGCCACCAGAAAATGAACAAAACCTATACAAGCTCCCTAAAAGTGCTTCCAAGTCTGTGAAAAACCACCCTCTGTGCAATATTTTCATAATTGCATTTTTTTTCTGAATCATGCCAGTCCCTTAGTCTCGCTACCTTAGAATGGGAATAGAATATTGAACCTCACAGTGATATTGTTGGGTTTCATTAATGTCCTTTTCAGATATTCATCAGGTCACCCATAGTTATTAAGGCAGAGCTGTGTCTCTCCTTTGAGAGAAATGCTGTAATTAGTAAACCATTTAGCTTAGGTCTTAGTTGGACATAGATGAAAAAGGTAGTTGCCTAGGTGAATACATTATTAAGTATTTCTCTTCGTGTGTGCATGATGCCGAGCAGAACATTTTTCAGGCTGCCCAACACAAGGGAAATGCTGTGTTAATGGCACTGACTGGACTTATGTGCTATTATATTTCAAGAGCTTTAGCTCTTCAGCTCATTGAACGTGTCTGATACTTCCTTCTTTATTATGTTGGAGGTACAAAGACTAATGTCCCTAAGGCATGCAAATATAAGATTTCACATCTTTTTAAAAGAAAGATTGAAATTGTAAGATCATTTGTACCTAGATTGGTTTTTTAAAAAACACACTTTTGTCAAAACAAGGGCTTGAGTTTAAACTTTATTTATACTCATATTCATAACAATCCTGCAAATAACCTTGTGTTGGTCTTGATGATTTTTTTGTAGTACTAGAGCAAACTCATTTCATACAGCAGTCCGAATAGCATGCATGATGCCAACTCAGAGCTGGAAATGTTATCACCCGGGTTTTTTGTGAGGGGGTTATCACCAGTACTGCATACAGGCATCTCTGTGGTGAGTACCAGCACCTCTGTGGGTTCTGAGTAGACATGATTAGAAATAACATCTTCAAGGTGAGTACCCCCAGCTTGATTTCAAGAAAAAAAACTGCTTTAAACAGGAAGTGACATTGTTAAACTGATGACCAGAAATAATCACTATTTTCTCAGGAACTCATTACCTGCAAATGACAGAAGTGAAAATCTTAATCACCTTGGCTTTATGTTTGATATCCCTGTGCTAGACAATTCTAGTGCAAAATAGGGTCAGCACATCCGCAAGGCCAACTTGTAGTTGCATCAGGTAGTAAATTAATAGGGTAAAGTAGGAAGTAGAGTAAATTGATCTCTACTTCCTACTTGCTTCCTCTGCAGCATCTGTAGGTCTTAGAATGATCCTGATGGAGCTACTGAAGCCCTGACTCACTCATAAACAAGCAAACAAATGCAGGTAGTTTCTGGTCACTGTATTTCTCCTCTGACTTTATTCAAGGTGGTTTACATGGGCAGGCATATCTCACCCCTGAGAGGATTTTTACAATTCACAATGCAGGTCTCTGTCAGTCTTGAAAGACTATGGTATTGTGCTCGGCGCTGTATACGCTGCATGCAAAGCACGAAAGCCTGGGTTAGATTGTTATGGAGGATAGGCTGTCCCCAAGCAGCAAATCCCCCCTCTCCACGCCACTGAATTAGTCCAATGGAAAGGCAGAGCCAATACGATTGGATCCAGCTGGCGTCGCAGAGCTGGGCTAAGGACAGGAGCTCACCCTATCTTGTGGGGCCGACCTGGGAATCAAACCCTGGCCTGCTGGTTAACAGGCACAGTGTCCTAGGTTATCTTTTTCAAGAACATCTTTTGATGAGGAGGAGCCTACCACTGATGCCTTATTCTCGTCGAATTTGGAAGAATCCCCAGAAGTGAGAGAGAAGAGCTAGGGGGCCGGAAGAGACCATGCTAGTCAGCCTGCCGGTGCTGAAACAACTCCGTAGCTGACCCACAGGACAACTTGCTGCAGAAGTAGACCATTGCTGGATCCAGAGATTTACCTCCCCTGGTCCCACCCCTGGACCTCCCCTGGAAAAGGGGAGGAAGAGGGCATGGACCAGTATAAAAAGAGAACATGCGGGAAGTGGAATGAGTTTTTAGTGGGAATGCTGTGCATGGAAAGGGACAGAGAACCTTGTCCTGCCATGGCTTGCACAAGGGTACCACCAGGGCAGGGGCAATGCCAACCCAGCCCTGCCCACTTTGGGGAACTTAACCTTGGTGGAGGGAGTTGATGGTTGTGCTATAATCTGCTGAAGATGACGAACCTGTAAAGAGAAAAGAGATATATGTTAAGAAAAGAAACAACCTGTTTATACTTAACTGTCCTATGGTCTTCTATGTGCCTGCTTGAAAGATGGTTGAAGGTAATCTGCTCCAGGATCAGGACCACATCTGTTGTGAGACAGATTGTGCTTTGCATGGAAGGTGGCGAAACTACCCATGTGGTGATTCATTGACACAGTGATATAGTTCAGATAGAATCCACAATACATTGCATCCCCATGGAATGCTAGCTCACTATCTTACTTTAAAGAACTGTGGACCTATACTTAGGAATGGAAGTGGACTTAGCCAAATGCTGTATAATCTGAACCTGCCAAAACTTTGGAATAGGACAGGGTTTCAAATGAAGGTCCTCCAAAAGTTAGTGTTTCAACAGGATGTGCAGAATGTGAAACTATTTATTCCATGCAACCAGGATGATCATTTGTCCTCTTTGACCAGCATTCTAGAGCCACATGCTGTAATTAAAAGGATATATGAAATGGATTAGAGAAAATCATAAGCAATTTGGCCCAGTCAGTTTTCACCCCCAGTGCAAATACTGCCCTTTTCTTTTTAAAGCTTGATAAATGCCTATGTGGATATGTGCTCATAAAAAAAGAAATTATTTAACATGTTCACATTGTTTCAAAAAGTATGTCAGGTAATAGGAGGACATTGTGTGACTACACAGACATTATCCAATAAATATTCATTTTTGTATGCTTGTCATAGATACCTATTGCAGCATTGTTGGTAATACTCTGGCTCCACATGTTTGCTCTTCCAGGATATACATGCAAAACCAGTTTGACAAGCACTTGCAGACACAGTGGCTGGGGCACCACTATTGAATATTTTAAGCTTTATTAATGGTATCTTTACAGTACAACCTGCAGACCTACACCTACTTCACTGCGGGTGGTATTCAGGAAGGTTGACACTGTGGCATCTGTTTCAAAAGGATTACCGGTAATTCAGTAGGCCATTTTGACAGGCAGGGGTGGGGTGAAAACCTTGGCTCAGCAACTTACCAGGAACAACCTTCTCACGCTGATCTTCCTGCAAAACTAGTTGCTGGCTATATTGCCCAATCTCTGTACCTGTGAGTTCCATGAATGCCACTGAGATGCATTAATGAGCAGGTTTATCCACTGGGGTCTTAATAAGCAACTGTTCCTGGTTGGGGTACACTGGAACAGTCGGTTTCATCAGTAAATCTATCTTCCAGGCTTGTGTGTGGTCACTGAGAAATAAATCTCATCAGAGTGCAATACAACTTTCTCCTAATCAGGGCTTTTTTTCTGAAGGTACCAGGATGACCATATAGAACGGAGGACAGAGTGCCTCTACCTTTAACCATTGCATAAAAGGTAGAATTGAGTCAGGTGCTGCTTTTTAAACCCTTCTATGTTGAGCTAATCCTGTCTAAACGGTTAAAGGCAATGGTTAAAGGTAGAGGCACTCTGTCCTCCATTCTATATGGTCACCCTGAAGGGTACTAACCAGTACTCAGTACTGGCACTTTTTTCCCTCTTCCCTCCCCCAGCAGCTAATTAATAGTCATATGGGATGACCTGTGGTGAGTACTGGGATCTTTTTTCCCCTGAAAAAAGCGCTGCTCCTAAATGGGTAGAGAACTGTAGCCTTTCTTCACTCTCAATATAGACATTTACCTATTAATAAGCTCCATTGCTCTTGCAGTTGCTTTCTCATTACTGAACTACTGTAGTTCTGAAAGTGTGAGATTTAACCAGGAAGCTGACAGTTTCTATAGTGTTTTCCCCTCCCAGATGTGTTCTTTGTTTCCTTGTAGGTCAGTCAAGGAAGAGAGGGTTTGATACTTCTTTACATCGATTTTTAAAAAATTCTCCAATGGATCTTAGCGCTCACTTTGACCAATGTGATCTGAATGGGTGTCCCACTGTGGGTGGAAAAATGGGGTAAACTTCAACTAAATATGTAACTTCTTCCGTTTTCCTTTAGTCTGTCCCCAGATTAGTGGCCAGCATTGTTAGTTTCTTATTGTCACACTGTCATTACGGCAAACCACATCCCTGCTTCACTCCAGCTGTTTACCCCCAAGCAAGCTATTTATGTCTACTCACATCTTGAAAATGAAGAAATAGAAAGGATGTACCCTCCTACACCATAAAGAATGTCTGCTGAAATTTGGGAACAGCAATCCTGAAACACTGGGAATAGTATACAAAAAGTGTTTGACAGCTGACAGCCCAAATGAGAAACTACAAGTTGGCAAGGACCCTCGAAAGCGATGTATTTTCTGATCATGCAAAAAAAAAAAAATATTCACTACCCTGTGATGAACAGGATGGGTGGTCTTGGGTATTAATAAAAAAGTGTATTGAGTGGAATGTTTTCAGAACTACCTGGTTAGGGAGGTTAACACTTTAGAGCAGGGGTGTCCAATCCCCAGCCCTGGGGCTGAATATGGCCCTCGGCAAGCCTCAATGTGACCCTCTGAAAGACTCCTTCATCTGGTACATGGGCAAGCCTTGTAATGTTTCTAATACAATCTTATATGTAAATTTATGTATATTTATTCAAATTTGAAATGTAAATAATTTTCCCGGCGGCCCCCCCCCCCAACACAGTGACAGAGAGATTATGTGGCCCTCCTGCCAAAACGTTTGCACTCCCCTGCTCTAGAGAGCAGTAGGTATACAGAAATGGATTTTAATGTGGAATTGGAATAAGCGATTATCATGCTGGTGTCTTGCAGTTTGGCAAACAAACGACAAATTATATGCAGGCACACAACCTCAATCATTTGCTGTTCCACCCCCCTACTCCCATCCGTTTCATGCATTCTGTTTTTTGTTTTTTCCACTGCAAGCCTTTCTATTTCTTTCTGCCAAACATCATGAACAAATATGAGGGGGAAGGAATGGCTTCCGCTCTGCTGCATGTGTATCCACTGCCGCCTGCAAAAATTATTCCTTGACACTACATGTAAAATGTCAATATCATTGATTGTTGGTATGTGAATCCTAAAGAATAAGAGCTATAAGTAGGCATGGTACATGTTTAATGCTTAGAAAGATAGATACTGGGACTTCTGGAAACAATGTGCATGCTTTTTGGATATGTGTAATAGGTGAACATGGAGGAAATCTATTGTGTGCTCCAAGTGCTCTAAAGACCAAGTGCAACGGTGCAACTCAGTAGAATGGCAAGAAAAGAGGAGAGAGGTGGGTAAAAGGTGCCATAATAGATAACTTTCATTATTTGATGGGACAATGATGGGAAAGGGGAATCAAGAACAAATTGCTATGCAAGGAATTCAATAATTGCTTATACAACATAGGCTGCAGTCTTAAAGACACTTTTCTGGGAGTAAGACCTATTGAACACAGTGGAATTAATTTGGAGTAGGCATGTTTAGGATTGTGCTCTAAGTTCTAAACATAAGTGGTTTTTCTAAGTAGAAGAATTGTGCAATCCTAAGCATGTCTACTCAGACGTAAGTCCCATTGAGTTCAATAGTACTTACTCCATGAAAATGTGGTTAGGATTGCAGCCAAAATCCTTTCATTAAGAAGGGGGTGCATAATAATGCAAATGAGAAAGGAGATGGGAGACGAGAGAAGGGAGGGGAGGAAGGTGTAGAGAAATGAGGTATTCTAAGGGAGGGTTTTCAAATTTAAGACCTTGGGGGCAGATGCAGACCTCTTTATAAATATGGTTCTCAGGTTCTTCCAGCACCAGTAGATGCCTTCAGCTGCTAAGCTGTGCTGAGGTGTCACTGCTGGAAGGGTGGCCTGTATGATAAATGGCTTCTCCCAGATCTTGAAAATTAGATCAGTATTTGCACATTTTCTGTTCTGTCATTAGCAGCTAAAAAAATTCCTACATAAGGAAAAAGTACTTATTTCTGATCATGACCAGCTTAATGATATCACTTCCTGCTGAATGACAACACTTCTGGCCTTCAGCAGGTATCATGAATGTTATTCGGCCTGCTGAATGAAATGAGTTTGGCACTTGGTACCAAAAAGGTACCTGGTAACAGGGACATACAGAGGAACTGGAGGGAGGGAGGACTCAAAGACCAGGAAACGGAGAGGAGGCAGGCACAGGAAAATATTAAGGTTCCAGGAACAGTACAAGGCTGAGGCTTCATTCTCTGTCAACTGAGTGGTTCTTGGAACATAAGAAGAGCCTCCACTGGATCAGGACAAAAGGCTCTTCTACTCCAGCTTCCTGTATCTCATAGTGGCCCCCCAGGTGCCTCAGGAAGCATGCAAGACAATAAGATACCCAGGTGTTGTCCCCTGCACCTGCCATTTTGATATTGCCTACAATGACCATGGAGATGTCTTCAGACAACACCTTCAACCACAGAAATGGAGATGAGCACCACACCCTTTGGCCAATCACAGCTAGAAAAGGCAACCTGCAAATAACCTTGAATATTTTTGAACATCTCAATCATGGATAGCAGGCCTCCGTCAGTCTTGAAAGACTATGGTATCATGCTCTGCGCTGCATACGCTGCATGCGAAGCACAAATGCCTGGGTTGGATTGTTATGGAGGATAGGCTGTTACCCAAGCAGCGAATCCCCCCTCTCCATGCCACTGAATGAGTCCAATGGAAAGGCAGAGCCGATACGATTGGATCCAGCTGGCATCGCAGAGCTGGGCTAAGGACAGGGACTCAACCTGTCTTGTGGGGCTGACCCGTGTCTCGAACCCTGGCTGGTTAACAGACACAGCGTCTTAACCGCTTGCACCACCCACAGCCCACCATGGATTGCAGAGGGAATGCAATTGCCACAGCATTCATGGGTCTGTAACAGCAATAAAACTAGGGACCAAGGGTTAAACAGAGACCCCAAAGGGTCTATGACCTTCTGTTCCTATAAGATGGCATTAGGACTATGCCCTGATGGCCCATGATAAATCATTCCCTGTTGGTGATGGGTCCTTCTATTGTTTTGCACCCTGCCATGGTTGCTACATCAATTAATGATTAATTGATTTGATTAATTAATGGATTAGATTAATTGGAATAGAATTGACCACAGTGGCAGTGAAAGTGAGGAGGGGATTGGCTTTTGTGACACTTAGGACCACATTTGCTCCAACTCTGGAAACTCCCAGGACGTGGGGTTGTTTACAGGTTCATAATGTGCTGATGGGATGTGGTCTGTCTCAAACCTTTCCTAAAGAAATGACAGGTGAGGCTTAAGCCAGCTGCATTTGGGATGGGGGGGTGGCGGATTCTGAAAATTCAAAGTTTAGCTTTCTTCTTAAGACCTGTTGGACCTAAGTCACCTTGACTTCAGCCACATTCAAAATGCCATGAGTTGGGTCATGCTCTTCTGGCATGCGTCCACCATTGCGTGCAAATGCAAATAAGTGTGCCAGTGAACAATCAGGTGTGATTCAAATCTGCCTGGTTAAAAAGCCAGTGGCTGTGCAGTGGCACTGGCAGTGGTGTCTCTCAGTTGTTACTCAGTGGTGGAGACAATATACTTTCCACATCTACAACTATGCACAGATGCTCCTTGGGTTTTTTGTGCTGTTTTTTAAATAGCCTCCAGGGATCAGCCACAGCTGTCAGTCACAAGGTCACTGAGGCTCTTAGCTATGTCTTGATGGTGTTTCTTGATGGTGCCGATACCACTGCCATCAGTACTGAAGGTGAATGGGCCAGACTGGCTGGGTCAGCCTTCAGCATCCTCGCAGACATCTGACACTATTCTTGGGGTGCACCACAGTGGGGATTAAACTCTGGATAAAGTTAACTCTTGGATCTATTCTTTTAGATCTTTAGATTCTTTTAGAATAGGCCCAATCCTATCCAAATTTCCAGAACCAGCAGTACCAAAGTACAATCCTATCTTACCTGGGAGTAGGTCCCATTGAGTACAGGATTCACTTCTGAGATGGATTAGATTGGGATCTGAGTTTTAACTATTAACTTCAGGGTTTTGGGATCTTTAACAATTGTGTAGAGGTGGGAATTTCAGCAGGTGCAGCTTATGATCTCCCAGTTAACAGAGATCACTCATTAACAGTTGTTATTGGTCCAGGAGCCCTAAATGTGGACATCCCAGCAGCTTCTGTGACTGTCAGTCCAACACAGGGTGCACAGTGCACTACTATCAGCACAGTAGTCTCATTGCTGAAAAGTTGGCTAGGACTGTGTGCGGGCCCTAGGGTTGCAATCCTCAGCACATTTACCTGGGAGTAAACCCCGTTCACTGCTATGGAGCTTCTTTCTGAGTAAACATGCATAGGTCTGTAGGAGTGTAAAGTTTAACACAGATTTCCAGTTTGGGAGGAACAAAGTCTGCAATTCTAATCTCCATTTAGGCTGGCTTAAACCCCAGCATAAGTCCTGTGCTGTGCCAGTCCTTGGGAAGGATTAGGCCATGCGCTTGCCTCCCTACATCACTACGGGAATGGAAGGACCAATGAGTTGCACTGCCCCTCGGTTAGGATTGCACCCAAATTCTGTGTAAATGGAAAACTCTTTCCCAAATACAACTGAGCTTCACAATGGATACAATTGCTAGTAGTGATATAGTAGAAAAGTAGTAGCTAGTAGAAAAGCTGGTACTTTTAGTTCACTACCCTCTTGGTTGCAGGAGAATGGCCATGGGTGAAGAGTGTCACCCCAAGAGTGTCAACCCAAGAGGGTAGGGTTTGCTGTAATTCTCTTCCACAAAATGGGGACAGGACCCTCTGTCTCATCTGCCAGTATGTGAACACAATTCCCCCAAACAAGGATGGTCCCCGTTCAGTGATGGGCTTCAAAGAAATTAAGAACCGGTTCTCTGCCTGTCTGGCAGCCACTTTTAAATGGCTATTTTTAAACTTTATATGTCCTATATCTTGTTAACAACCGGTTCTATAGAGTAGGTGTGAACCTGCTGGTGCCCACCACTGTCCCCGTTGTCAGGACATATGGAAACCATAGGTCAGGGTGACAGATGTTATAAATGCAGAAAAGAAAACACTTCACTCTCAATGTAGGATGTCCAAGAACAATGTAAGACATTACAAAATAAAAGCTAAAAATGCTCATGTATTTTGCTTTGATGTGGTTAATTTAAACACTTAAAATCACTTATCATTAATAATGCTAATAAAATTTAAAAATTCATAATAATTATTATTAAATTTTAAACTGTTGCATACCATTTATCACATATAATTCCAGGATGGCTACATGTTGCCTGCTCATAAGGAAAAGGAGGATTAAATGATCAATGAAGATTAAAATAAATTTTAAAAAAAATGAAGATTTTGTTTTCCAGGATGCAAGGCTAAAAAAAAAAAGGATGTGTCCTGGAAAAAGAGGACATGTAGCCATGTCCCAAAAAAGGACACATCCAAAAAAGTATGTGTCCTGGAAAAAGGACATGTGGCCATCCTGGGTGTGTGTGTGTTTTTGTTTTCCAGGACACAAGACAGAAAAGAGGACGTGCCCTGGAAAAAGAGGAGATGTGGTCACCCTGGGTGTGTGGGATTTTTCTTCCCAGGACACAAGGCTGAAAAAGAGGACATGTGCCCCTCAGGGTGGATGGTGTGGAGAGCCTCCTCCTGTGCGTAAAGTTGTTGTGTGCAGCCCTTGTTTGTCCAAGGAGGAGTCCAGCAACTTTGCGGGGCGAGGGGCGTGGAGAGGGAGGCGAGGAGGAGCCCTGGCAGCGCCAGCAGCAGCAGCAGCAGCAGCAGCAGCGGGATGAGGAGGGCTGGGCGTCGGGGAGCGCCCTGTGGCAGCCGGAGCTGTGAGCAGCAGGATGGGGAGCTCCTGGGCGCTGCGCTCTCTGCTGCTGCTGCTGCTGCTGGGGAGCGCTGCTGTGCCAGGGCAGGCGGGCTTCTCCATCCCTCTGCGAGTGTCTCGCCCGGGGGTCCCCGACGGCTCCCTCCTGCCCACCCCGGTGCTGGTCCAGCCAGGGCTCCGGGAGGAGCAGCAGCAGGAGGAGGAGGGCTTGGCTCTCGCCTCGGACCAGGCGCCCGACTACACAGCCATGGTGGACAACCTGCAGGGGGACGCCGGCAGAGGGTACTACCTGCAGCTGCCCATCGGGACCCCACCGCAGGAGGTAGGCTGGGGGGACTCTCGCCCCTCTACCCCTCTCTCTGCCGGGACATGAACTCCTCTGCAGACTTCTCTCCTGGACACAGAAATCTCCATTAAACAAAAATTCATTTCAATCTTTTAAAAAAATCTTCATTTTTTAAAATTTTCAGTCTGTAAAAATAATCTTCATTTAAAAAAAATTAATTTAAGTCTTTAAAAATCTTCATTTTTAAAACTTTTCATTTAAATCTTTTAAAATCATTTTTTTTAATTTTCCTTTCATTGTCCTCCTCTTTCTGAGTTGACTTCTTGGAATTAACAGATTATATATAGTTTTTAAAATTTAAAAATAAGTGTTTTTTAGATCAGTGGTACTAAAAGTACAATCCTAAGCATGTCTACTCAGAAGAAAATCCCATTATGTTCTATGGGACTTACTCTCAAGAAAGTGTGTTTAGGATTGCAACCTAAGGCGTTTAAGTTCAAGACCCCCTTTCAGACTTAATCTGTCCAGGACCCCATCAAACTTACCAGGTTGTGGCATCCCTGTGATTCCATAGCTCCTTAGAAGTAAGTCCCGTTTTGTTCAATGAGAGTTATTACAATCCAGCGTAACTACAGGAGCCTCACATAACAGAATTAATTCGTTCCGGAGGCAATTTCTTTATATGAAACTTTCTTTACATGAAGCGGATTTTCCCATAGGAAATAATGGAAACTCAGACGATTGGTTCCACAACCCCAAAAATATTCATATAAAAATATTAACTGGATGTAAAAATGATGACAAAACCCTGGAATTGAATTCAAAACATGCATTCAATGTGCATGATCTTATGAAGTCTACTTAGGCTGTACTCCTAAAGACACTTTCATGGGAGTAGGACCCATTTAACACAATGGGGCTTACTTCTGGGTAGACATGGTTAGGAGGCTGCAATCCAAGACACTTTCAAAGTGTCTTCCCCACTTGACGCCACTGTATGTTGTTTTGTCAGTTTTTAGTTTGATGTCTTACATTTTTCTAAGGTATCCTACATTTTGGAGGGGCTTTGTTTGCTTTTGTGGTTCCCAGCAATGGTCACCCAGCAGTGGGGAGGAGGAGGAGGGGTACTCCAAAGTCTACCCTTCCTCTTTCCTCCCCTCTTCCCACTTCCTTTGCATCACTCTGTAGAGTCCACCCACCTACCTATCCCTAGCAGGTGGACCCTATGATACGTATGGGTGGACCACCAGAGGTGGATGGACCCTGTGGAGTTCACTCACCCAAAAGGAAAGATCCAAGCATTCTTCTTCCCGTCAATGACCAGTGTCCAATTCTAGGCATGAGACTTACTTTTAGGCATGAGTAATGAGACTTACTTCTGAGTACACATTGAGTAGAACACTAAGTAAGCCTCGGTGAGGCTTACTCCCAGGGAAAAGTGGATAGAATAGAAGCCTGATTCCTGAACTTGGAGGTGGTCACTGGTGGATATAGATAGATGGATGTGGAACACAAGAGAATGTGCCCTTTGGAACACATGCGCCCTTTGATGTGGAGCACACAACAGGTATTTCCTTTTGAATACTATGAGAAGAACCTGGCCAGGTCAGATCAGAGGTCCAAAGAGGGCCAGTTCCTGTTGGTTGAACCTCTTGCTTCAAATGGCAAGCTGGTGGGAGTGCCCTGAACCTGCCAAATGGCTCAGTAGTCTTCAACCTTTTTCATGTCACAAACCAATTAACATATGAGACTGGGGACCCACCATCAGTCCCAACCCCCTCCAGTCCCAACTCCCTCTTCCCACCCCAATTCCCAACGCATTTTCTTTACAACAACTTAGTGAAGTAGAAGCCTGATGAGGGCTGGCCTTAGAGCGAGGTAGTGAGATGAGGTTATGTATGATCGTATCAGGAACATAGTTTTGATATGGCAGGACCATTATTGGATTGGATCCAGGCCCTCTATTGCATAGGCATTGAAAAGCTGCTTCAACATGCCCCCCTTTGGGTCGAGTGGGGGCAGGATTCGCATGTTGAATGGGACTTGCATGAATGAAGATGGGGCTGCTAGGTGGCCCAGGAGAGCAGGCAGATATGGGGCACTCTGTGCCGCATTGCCACCTTCCCACGGCCCCTTACAGGAGGCAAAGGGGTCTGTGTGTCTCATGTTAAGGTTATTCCTGCAGCATCACCAACTAATTTTTAGGAATATGCTCTTTCTAAGCATGGAATATGCTCTTTCTAAGCAAGGTCAGCATGTCATTGTGAGAAGTAGCACTGATAGACCTGTCCTCTATAAATGCATCAAATGTGTTTTAAAACCATTCAAGCTAGTGGGCCATTGCCACAGTCTGCTGCCGCTAAAATCCTATAAATTCTTTTAAACATTGTGTGAAAAAGTGCTTTTCCCTGTGCTGCCTCTACTGCTGTTTGGTTTCACTTGGTGACTGAGTTCTTAAGTTAGGAGAGAAGGCTGCACCATGCAAAATTTTGTGAAACTATGAGATCCAGCTTTGTTGATGACCTTTTAACAATGTTCTCAAACTTTGGAGTGCTATGCAATCCCCAAAAAGCAGTCCCCATCCGTTCTGCTCCAGCATTGTGAGACATCCTTGTCATTCAAGGTCAGGAATGTTGTGGAAGTCACTTCATCTGCCTGACATCCCAGAAGGCTGCACGACAACACATCTGCCCAGATCATCCCTGTCCCTGAACAAGGGGGATTTCATGCAGTGTTGGAGTGGAAGGTGAAGGTTGCTCATGGTGTTAATCATTGTTCTGCTGAAACCCAGATCTGGCCCTTTGGCTGGGGTTTGCACATCCCTGTGCAACACAACAAAGGTTGCCACAGTTTAAAGGTAGAGAGGAAGTACAGTGTTCTTATTTCTTACCCCACCTTTTAAGTTAAAAAATTTCCCAAGGTGGTAAATTAAAGCATCAAGATAAACTAAAATACACATATAAGTGCATAACAAAAGCACAGCACTAAAAATATTTTATAACTTCCAGCACAGGATAAACCTGGCCAACAATTGTTCCTTAAAAAGTATGACAATAAGGTAATTGTATGGATTAGTATTGTTGCTAATGTATGTATGCAGAAATGCACTTGCTGAGTATGTCGCTGAGCTCATGCTTTTGTACACAAACTAGGGTCTCTTGTGACAGCAATTTTGAAAGAGTATGATAGGCTTATCCTGTGAAGATGAGGAGGCTTACAATTGATTGCTCAGGTTAGCCTATGACACTGCTTCCCACCCCTTTTTCTTGGCAGACGTCATGCATATCTCAGTCCTATTTGCATGCAAAGTATCACCCACCCATCCGAGTACTCCAGCTCATACTTTTTAAAGTCCTACTGTAGTAAGTACAGAGCTCTGTTTTGAGTCTATTACATAAGTCTGGGCCTCTTAAACCTTGTGCTTGTTGATACTATTCCAAACAATTCATGTAAAATTCTTACCTTTGATTGTTAGGATTAATGGGATTATTATAAATACTGTTATTTATTTTTTCTTTTTGTAGGAAAAGCATTTTGCATTATTCCATCCTATTTCCACGAATCTACAGGGCTGTGGGTGGTGCAAGCGGTTAAGACGCTGTGCCTGTTAACCAGCAGGCCAGGGTTCGATTCCCGGGTCGGCTCCACAAGACAGGGTGAACTCCTGTCCTTAGCCCAGCTCTGTGTCGCCAGCTGGATCCAATCGTATTGGCTCTGCCGTTCCATTGGACTAATTCAGTGGCATGGAGAGGGGGGATTTGCTGCTTGGGTAACAGCCTATCCTCCATAACAATTCAACCAGGGGTGGGCAGATGCCGGTTCGGGCCTACTCACCCGAAGCGGATCTTCCCATTTCCCTGCCGCTGGCGAACCGGCAGCAGTGTGGAAACACAAAAACATAGTGGACCGGTTTAGGCCGGCCGCCATGTTTTTGTGCCCACTGCACAAGCGCCAGTGTTGGCACTTGCGCAGTGCCTTCTCTGAAGCAGGCTGGCCCGCTTCAGGGCAGGCACCGCGCAGGCGCCAATGTTGATGCTTGCGCAGTGCCTGCTCTGAAGCAGGCTGGCGCACTTCAGGGCAGGCACCGCGCAGGCACCAACGTTGGCAGAAGCGCAGTGCCTGTACTGAGGCTGGCCTGCCAGCTTCAGTACAGGCACTGCGCAGGCACCAACCTCGCCCCACCCCTCGCCCCTCCCCTGACCCGCCCCACCCCCTGACCCCGGCCTGGCCCCTCCCACTTCCGGCAAACCGGATCTTGGGCCAGGCCGGGCCCACTTCTGAATTCAACCCAGGCTTTCGTGCTTCGCATGCAGCGTATGCAGCGCAGAGCACTATACCATAGTCTTTCAAGACTGACGGAGGCCTGCTTTTCCACATATCCACTTGGTTCCTCGCACAAGGAGCACTTTCCACCTATTCCTTTATCTTATTAATAGGGAGCACAGGCAAGCTCCCTGTGCTAGACTCAGGAACTTGATGTTCAGGAAATTATAGAATATGCATTAAGAAAAAGAAGTTGCATGATGCATTCTGAGGTGAGGTAGGGTGACCTAATGGAGGTCACCTGGATGACTCAGAAGGAGGAAACTCACACAACTGGGGAGAGGCTGCAGGCATCTTGAAAGACTTCCTGCAACCCTCAAAATTTAGGGATTTTGCTGTGCAAGCTCAGGAAAAAAACATTTTGCTGTTTATACCCCACCTTTCCCATGCCAAAGCAAATGCTGAAAGTGGCTTACAATGCCTTAATTCCTTCTTTCCTGCTGTCCTCACAATAGTGAGTAGGTGAGGATGAATGACTAGCCTAAGATCGCCTAGAAGCTTCATGGCTTCAAGGATTCTTTGGATCTTTCAGGTTGGTCCAACTACCTAAACCACCAGCTTTGCAAACTGTAGGTTGAACCCCACTAGGTGGATCCCCATTCATTTCAATATTTTATTTTTAACATACTAGACTTGATGCAACAAAGGTATGTGATTGCATTTGGAGAAATGTTACAAATCTGTAGTTCCCGCAGGCTCTTATGCAGGATCATTGACTCTCATTGTTTTTAACTTAGTTCTGTGTAAGTATGGGTAAAAGTATGCAGCTTAGGATTGTTAAGAAAAAATTCCCTATTCGATGATGTAACTTCTGGTCATGAATCACTTCTAGTGGGTCCTGATTCTAAAAAGTAGGACCCAGTGTTAGAAGTTTGAGAACTTCCACCTAACTACTACATCGTCCTGGTTTTTCTTTTCACTTCACAATTTAAAAGTGTTTTTCCCATAACCACAGATGTGCTAAACTGGGGAGAGGGGGTATAGAATGGAATCCCTGTGGCTTAAGGGGTATGCCTGTACCACTTTTCAACAAAAAGTAGTTAACAAAGCACAATCCTAACCATGCCTACTCAAAAGTAAGCCCCATTGTGTTCAGTGGGTCTCTTATTCCCCAGAATATGTCTTTAGGATCGCAGCCAAAGTTGTTTATGTACCACTGAAAACATCACTGTCCCGGGGTTGAAGCTGGACAGTTGCTGTCCTCCTGCTCAGTATATATAAATTTAAAAGGTATCTCTTTGCCCAGTTAGTATGATGTAAAGTTCTAGTTTGCAGAAGTATAAACATTAAAAGTGCTTTCATGTATAAGCATGGACCCAAGCTCTTTCTGTAGAGCATCATGGCAATTTCTAGCTCTTAAAATGAGTTAGCTGGCCAATAGATTGTGCCAAAGAAGTAGCATCCTGTTTTGCATGAATGTGCTTGTTAGATACATTAATTTTGCATGGTGTGTATAAGCAGATCAGAGAATTGCAGAATTCTGAGAGGATGCCAGCACTGAGCAGAAAGCTGGGCTTCACTACCAAGGGTTAGTTACAAACCTATCATACAACTTGAGAGCATTGCCCAGACAGCACACCATATATTCATTCTCTCTGTACGTTCTGCTGTCTCTTATTGCTGCTCAGTGATTTGGGGATAGATAGAATTGGAGTGACAGAAGTAAGAACAACACACAACACTGAACACCAACACAGTTGTGGTTGCATTTCCAATATCTACTATATAAAATCAAGAAAATGTGCTTGCTTACTTGTATGAATCTTTATGGAATTTCTAGATCACAGGGGGAATTGCATCATAACTCCCCATCAAGAGAGCCTATGGATCATAGCCTTCTTCCTGGTTGGGAATAGACTTGCATGATGTGCAAAGTCCAATATAAAATCATCTAGCACTTTTCTTTAAAGCAGTAGTGGAGAAACCCTCCCCTTGGGGCCATTTGTGGCCCTCAGGGACCCCCAATTCAGTCCACAAGAAGTCCTTAGTCTCAAATGAGCCTCTGGCTGTCAGAGACACTTGGAGCCCACCTCCAATGCAGAACTTCTCCATTGCTTCTAAACTTTTATCTCCATGTGATTCTGGTGTGGTCTATATGTTTTCACTGCACAAGAGGTGTGTGGCAAATGGATCATAGTTCTCATGTGGTTCTACATGCATGTATTTTAGTTCCCATGTGTAGTATAAATAAGCTCAGTAAACTTCATATAAGTTATGTTGTTAATATATTCATTTATGTAACTATGGGTGCAATCCTAAAGACACTTCCCTGGGAGTAAGACCCATTGAACATTATGGGGCTTACTTTTGAGTACACATAGTTAGAATTGCGCTCTATGTAATTTTGCTTAAATTTGAAATATAAATTCCTGGCCCCGGAAACGGTGTCAGAGAGATAATGTGGCTACCCTGCTAAAGAATTTCCCCACCCCTGGTTTAAGGCAATCATAGAGTTCGAGTTGAACTAGGACAGCCGTGTTGAGGAATGAGGTGCTTCCCTTTGTGCAAATATTTAAATTATTCACCCTGTTAATATTTCTCTCTTGGAACTAATAGCAGCTTGAAGGCACACACTCTGAAGTCATCTTTAAGAGCATGCATGTGTTGAGCAAATTTAAGCCAATCTGAAAAATGCTAGGAACAATTTTATTGGAAATAAATTACCGGTATGACTGCATTTAAGAATATTTATATAGCACTTTTCAACAGAGACTTTAATAAAGCAGTAGCAACAAAAATGCCATCACTTCTGGGAGGTCCTGTTCAGATTGTCTTTCTCAGAAGGGGGTCCCGGGCCAAAATGCTCCAGAGCCACTGGTCTAAAGAAACAGTGTGGCTGCACAAGAAGCTTTCTGAGAAGTTGAGACTCGTATACGAGAAGTGGAGTGTGTACAATTACCACATGTACAGGAGCGATGACTAAAGAACAGAATGAATTGACAGTGGAAAGGGATGCCAAAAGCACCAAAGAGATGTTTTCGTTATATTCACAAGGAGAGGAGGTGTAGGTTTGTTGCATGGACAAGACAGGAATGGTAGCAAACATAGCTTCTCAGTTCTTGGAGCTTCTCGGAGCTTCTTAGTGGAGTACACCTAGATGCAGGTACGTTGTATACTCCCTGAGGCATCTGGTGGGCCACTGTGAGATACAGGGCTAGAAGGGCATTTGGCCTGATCCAGTGGGGCTCTTCTTATAAGCACTATTGATTGATTGATTGATTGATTAATTGATTGATTGATTGATTGATATTCTTATTTTGTCCGTCTTCTCCCACAAAGCATGCCGTGGAGGGGGGCAATCTGGTGGGAGAGTTTAGAAAAAATATTTTCTATTTGCCTCTCTATAGGCTTCCTGGCGGTCAGATGGTGTCCTTGAATCCAAACCAGCTCTTAGATTGTTAGAGGAGATATTAGGTCCAGGTGTGAAAGGAAGAAAGATGCACACTGCTGCCACTGAAATCCACTCCCAAACTGCCCCAGTCCTCCAGTGACCTGCTTCCCCATGTCATTTTACCTCCACCAGTGAATCCGGAGTACACTGTTTGCAGACATGGAGCATTTGCACAAGCGTACCCTGTGGTGATGTGCTTTTTTCATTGCTATAACTGAAGTTATGGTAGTGGATTGATTGTCCTATTAAGATTGATTGGTCTATTAATTCCGAGAGGCCATTAAGCATGACCTGTTAATGAATTTAAATTCCCAGGCTCAGCTAGCAATAGCTCAGAGTACTGAAGGAGCGTACAAATGTGATCTCAGAGCTATTGTCACTAATATCCGTTCTCTAATATTTGAGAACTTCTGTAAGGAAGATACTTGAAGCTATAGACCAGTCTGTCTGATTTTTATCTGGAAAACCTTGGAACAGATAATTAAGTAGAATGTTTGTGAGTATTTAGAAAATAATGAGGTGTTTTCTGGAAGCATGTCAAAATTAGCTGTCAAGAACAAATTGTACCAGATAATGTCATCTTCCCTGATCTGAATGACTAGTCTTGTAGATTGTGGGAACACTGGGACACAGTATACCTTGTTTATAGGAAAGCACCTCCTATGATATCCTTGTGGATACAGTGGTAGACAGGAGACGGTGCCTCCCAGGATGTCCTGGATACAATAATAAAATGTGGGCTAGATGCTACTACTGTTAAGCGATTTCAATGCTAGTTGAACAACCGTTCCCCCCAAAATGCCAATAAATGGCCCCATGGCCACCTAGAAGAAGGTATTAAGTATAGTGCCAGAGGGGTCTGTGTCAGGCCTTTTGCTGTTCAACATTTATATAAGTGACCTATATTTGGGGGGTGGAGGAAAGAGATAAGGAGTACTTATCAAACTTGGAGATGGAACAGGTCTTGGGCGGGTTACAAGATAAATCAAAATTAGGATTCAGAGTGCTGGTCCTGACCTTTAAAGTCCTAAATGGCTCGGGTCCAGGGTACCTGAGGGACCGCCTTCTTCTGTACAAGCCAACCGTCACCTAAGGTCATCTGAGGGGGCCCTACTGTCTGTGCCACCACTAAGAGATGTGAGAGGTGTGGCGACCAGAGATAGGGCCTTCTCGGTGGTGGCACCCCGGCTTTGGAACTCCCTCCTCCTAGAACTGAGGAAAGTTCCCTCAACACAGAGCTACAGGCAGAGCCTTAAAACCTTTTATTTTAAAAAAGCTTTTTAGGGGGCAGAGGTTGGGCGGCTCTTGTTTTATCGTTTTTAATCTAAGTTTATTTTTAGCTTGTATGTTTTAATTATTTTTATCAAATTTTTCTATTTATGTTTTTAACTATGTTTTTATGTCAGCCACCTTGAATCGGGCTAATTTGCCCGAGAAAGGCGGGATATAAATTTTTAAAATAAAATAAAGATTCAAAATTATCTTGACAACTCAATTATTTGAAAGATCTGAAGGATGAGTTTCAGTCGTGGATGTAGGAACAAAAAATCAGAGGCAAAGCTACAGGACGGGAGGAACCTGGTTTGGCTAAATACTATATCTAGGTGCCTTAGTGGACCACAAGATGAATACAAGCCAGCTGTATGATGTAGCTTGAAAAAAATATAATGCCTTGCTGGGTTCCATTAGCAGAGGCATAGAGTCTAGATCACAAAATGTAATGCTAGTGAAGCCTCATTTGGCTTCATGTATTAGGAAAGACATTCAAGTGCAAGCAACATTGATAATTTGAAGCACTTTCAGAGGACAACTAAGATGGTGAGAACTCTGGAGTCTAAGTCCTGTGGCAAAGGCTGCAATCCTAACCATGTCTACTCAAAAGGAAGCCCCATTGTGTTCAATGAGTCTTACTCCCAGGAAAGTGTCTTTAGGATTGCAGCCAAAGGGTTATATATACAGTAAAACCATAGATTGGAGGTATTTCATAATAACAATAATTTTTGACTTGATATACAAACATTGTCTTGATAAACAAGCAAAAACATAGTCTCAGCAGGCATATGGTCAGTTTCAGCACTCCACCAGCACGGCTCAGCCTCTCCTGAGAAACCAGCCTATGCATGTCTACTCTGAAGTTATAGTCAACTAGCGAAAAGCATACCCGCGTTGTGGGAGTAAAATTCCCCCCTGCGCAAAACCCCCATGTACAGCCTCCTACCCAGTGCAACCCCTCCCTCTGAACAACATCCCCCCCCCCCCACTGCACTGGGCACTGAGCACCAAATTGGCAAGAGGTTGTCAGTCTTCCATGTTAAGTATAGGACAAAAAATGTTGCACTCCTTTTCAGCCCCTTATGGGTTAAATTTCTCCACATCAGTTCTTGGTAAGTGTTCATTTGACAGAAGGAACACCCTCCCCAAATTTCATGCTTCTAGGTCCGGGGGTTGAGGTAGACCATTCCTCAGTCAGGGATTCTTCAATGCAAAGTATAGGGAGGAAAACGCGTTGCGCCCCTTTTCACCCCCTTCCAGTTGGAATTTCCCAATATAGGTTCTTAGTGCACCCCTCTGTCACAGAATGAACACCCACCCCAAATTTCACACTTCTAGGCCCAACGGTTTTGGCAGGGCGTTGATGAGTCAGTGAGTGAGCCCCCCACACACATGCGCTTCAGTCCCCATGCGCTTCAGTCCCCAGTGAGTAACTTTTCTCTTTTATATATAGATGAGGCTCGCTCCAAAGCAGGCAATGGAAAGGAGCCTGAGAGACCTAGCCTTGCATGTCTACTCTAAAGTAAACCATATTATAGTGGGGCTCACTCCTGTGTTATGGGAGCAGATTGCAGCCCGAGAGACCTGAGAGATTAAGTGCAGGTTAATTTGTTTTATTTTTCTTTATATTTTGTATTTTCTTTATTATTTTGCATTATATCACAGTAATCATTTTTATATGAATATTTTTGGGTTGTGGAACAAATTTTCTGAGTTTCCATTATTTTTACGGGAAAATTTGCTTTGATATACAAGTGTTTTAGATTCCAAGCATACTTCTGTAACAAATTATATTCATTAACCAAGGGGAAAAATCCAGAGTAACTACGGGAAGATGTAAGAAGCATTTACTCTGGATTGCTCTATGCTTTTCCCATAGGTTTCCCGTAGGTGACACCGTAACTACGTCGGTGTAAAAGGTCCCGTAGTTACTGTGGATTGTAGCCCAAGGTATCACTGTATATCCAAAGGTAGGACTGAAACCACTGGGCTGAAACTACAAGGAAGAAGATTCAGTCAATAGTCATGAAAAAGAATTTCTTATGCAAGAACTTTCTGGTGCTAGAACAGTTTGTTTAGTGTAATTGTGACTGCCTTTCCCTGGAGATTTTCAAGCAGAAGGTTACCTATCAGGTATCCCGTGATTGCCTGGATTGAGCAGGCGGATGGAGTAGGGACCTTTACATTCCTTCCAAATTTTAACAGTCTATGATTTCCCCTTATGTAAAGTGATCCTACTTTTGCAAGTACTTGTAGCCATATTGGGGTGAGTGTCACTTGTGTAAATAAAGAAAAAAGCTTGGGAAAAGAGCAAGGTTCACCTCGCACATTCATGCATTCATTTCCTGTACTTTTAGTATTTTGACTGGAGATGGAAAATGAAGGAAAACAAGCTTTACTGCATGTTTACTGTTCCTTTATCTTTATGCATGCAAGTAGTGATAGCAAGCTCTGAAAACACTCATGCCAACCCGAATGTATATTGTTCTGTGATGTTCCCCACTGTAGTTGTCAGACATTATTCCAGATGAAATGAAATTGCATGGAAAGAGAGGAGGTAACAAGATCCATTCCTACATGCATTTGTTAGAATGTGTATAGGCAGCAAATACCTCTAAAGCAGTTATTTTCAACCTTTTTCATCTCACAGCACATTTAACAAGGTACTGAAATTGTCAGTTGTCATCAATTATTTTTACCATTGACAAGGCACACCAGACCATTCAAATCCCCGAATTTTCCTATTAATGAATGTCAATCCCCAAATTCTTGTGGCACACCTGAGGACTATCCACGGCACACCAGTGTGCCATGGTACACTGGTTGAAAATCACTGCTCTATAGCAAAGCTTTTCTGGTCCATGGATCACATTCTTAGCTGCTGTATTACACAAAAAGTATTTCACTTCATCAGTTCTTCTGATGATGGGAGAAGTATGTGCATGGACACTGTGTACTGTGGACCTTACTACCAGGTAAGTGTGCATGGGATTGTAGTCTGTATATATGTACAATTCAAATTGGAGTTATCAAAGCATTATCTACTATCTGTTTTGTTTCAATAACTAATGGGGTGTAGGAAATATTTCCCTTTTATTTGACAGAGGACATTTTCATTAAAAAAGATACAGTACTGTCCAAAAACTAACCTTGTATTTAGCACAGTCTAACCAGATGCTCTTTTAAAGTCTAGAGATTTTCAGCAAAGCAAGCTTCTTCTGTGTGTGTGCTTTGTATTCTGTTCTTAGAAAAGTTGTGAAGGCTTAGCTTTTTCAGCTGTGTCATGGGATCTTGCATGTGGAGGTGATGCATTGCTGGGCAGGGTGACTAGTCAGATGATGAGGATTAAGTGCGTAATCCTCAAAAACCTTCAGTATCCCAGTGCCCATTTGTGTAAAAGAGA
The DNA here is from genome assembly GCA_030015325.1 of Cryptoblepharus egeriae. Taxonomy (NCBI): domain Eukaryota; kingdom Metazoa; phylum Chordata; class Lepidosauria; order Squamata; family Scincidae; genus Cryptoblepharus; species Cryptoblepharus egeriae. The sequence continues at coordinate 48,040,740 of JAREYC010000005.1, read as the reverse complement.
TCATGGGGTGGAAAGCAGTTTGAGAAGTGGGCTCTTGTTTCCAGGAAGCCTTTCAGGCTTTCTCTCTGATTTTTTTAAAATGTAAGAAGCCTTTACTGTCTGAAACTAGGAATAAGGTATGACATTACCCTTGGAGAGTCAGGCAGTGGTGTAAAGGAACAAACACTGCTTGGGATCATTGAATATTGGTGTTTAGCAATTTAGGAGTCTGCTCACATCTTTTTTGTCATTTGTAGTGTAAAAGATTTTTAAAAAACTTGGGCCCATATCCTAAGGTCAAATTAAGCCTTTTGCTCCAGAGCAGTTAAGGTGACTTTCCATAAGATAACACTAAGATAACTAGAGATAAGATAACTTATCTTATCTTCCATAAGATAACTAGAGGGTGACGTGACTGCGTGGACCTGTAACTGCTATGGATTTTGCCCTTAGTGTTTTTGCAGTATTGCAAGTTGTGGGAAGTGGTCCAAGAAGGATCTTCTGAGACAGCTATGTGGAGTTGTAGCAGCAGCTGACTGTGGGGATGAAGTCAGTGATAGAGCACATGTTTTACCTGGAGATCTATGCCAGTCCTTGGCATCTCCATCTTGAGCTGGGAAAGACTCTACATTGCAGAAAAAAGCTGTAGTGAGCCCACTGTCCTAGATGCATTTATGGTCTGACTATAATTCAGTTTCCCATCTTCCTTTGCAGAAGCTTATTTTGATGACAATCATCCCACATCTATATCATTTTTAGTTGTTTTGGTTGAACTGTCTTGCTAACATTTTTCCTTAGTCACTACTAGCACAAGCGTAGGCATCGTGGCTTAAAAGAAATTCCCACTGCAGCCAATCCAATTAGCTCCTTGTATGTGTTCTTGGGATTATAACCTTAGATATTCAAGTCTCCTAGATAACTGGTTCTAAAAACTGCTTGTCCTCAATCTTAGATAGATGTTGCTTAACCTTGTTTCTGATGAAATGTAAATGCATGAATTGTGCCCCTTTAAAAAAGAAAGATCATACATTAGCTTCCGGCTCCTGTTTCCTGCATTGAAGATGTCCCATTCTGAATATAGTTGATTTGTCAGCTGCCTATAGTAGATCTTTGTTCTTCCAGTCTTGGAACTTAATGCATGAGCATAACTTGAACTCCCACAATGTAAATCTGTAATGTTATTTGGATCAGCTTTTGAGCTTAGCTTTTTGTAGTACTATATTAGTTTCTTATTCTCAATCACATTTGTTTACTATACAGTACAGTGGTGCCTCGCTTAACGAGTGCACTGCATAACAATTGCTCCACTTAATGAACACTCAGTTATGCAGGGCACCTGCTTGGCTTAGTGAGGCAGATTCGCTTAACGAGCATTTGCTGGCTGCCCTGTGAACTGTAAAAGGCAGCCGGCAAGTGCTCGTTAGCCCTGCTAACAGCAGCCCGCAGGGAGCTTCCCTCTGCCCCTTCCTGGGCTTCTCTGCAGCCCACGTGGGTCGGGGAAGCTCAGCAAGGAGCTGAGGGGGCTTCCCTCTGCCCCCTCCTAGGCTTCCCCTGCAGGCTCCCTGGGTTCAATGGGGCTTACTCCCAGGAAAGTGTCTTTGAATGCAGACTCCTGACTATGTGTACTCAGAAGTAAGCCCCATTGTGTTCAATGGGGCTTACTCCCAGGACAGTGTCTTTGATTGCGGCCTTCTATGTCTACTCAGAAGTAAGCCCCATTGTGTTCAATGGGTCTTACTCCCAGGAAACTGTCTTTCATTGCAGCCTCAAAATGCAAGTGTCATTAGACAGATTCCTTGTTCCAGCTGCTAAAAAAGACAACAGTGACTCTTTAGTTGAAAATTAGTTATCCTTTTATTTTCTGTTTTGTTGTACATACAGTCAATAACAGTGTTTTATTACAGTGAACTGTGTTATATAACAGTGTTTTGAATTCAATTTCAGTGTTTTGTCATCATTTTTACATAGTTAATATTTTTATATGAATATTTTTTGGGTTGTAGAACCAATCGTTTGAGTTTCCATTGTTTCCTATGGGAAAATCCGCTCCACTTAAAGAGCAGTTCACTTAAAGAGCATGCCTCTGGACCAAATTAAGCTCTTTAAGTGAGGCACCACTGTACTGTCTTTTTTGAATTTCAGCTTCATTAGGAAAATATGCCCATCACATGATCAGTTAGCAGTTAGTGATCTAGCTATTAGTTAGCAAAAAGAGAAATGTGCAGAAGCAAACTTTAACACCTCCCTAAATTGGAAGTCCAGTGATCACTCATTAAATTACTGTTAGACAAAATGAATGCAAAGTAATATAAAGATGAGTCCTCGTCAGAGCTGATGGCCTTTCTTCTATAATGGTTTTTCTTTGCCTATATTTTCAAAAATTGAATTTTCAGTCTTTATTTTTATTTTCTGCCTTTTGTTTGATCCCTGAAACTTTGACAAGTGAAAATAGCTTGTCTGGATGACTGTGGTGAAATTATCTGTCCAACAGCCACACAAACTGCTGTCACATTTGGAAAATACTTTGTGCATATGTAAAGCAGACAATTTAGAGACTGAAGTGTGCCCTTGAAGGTTATATCATATCCAGCTTTTCTTTTTGAAATTCATGTAACGTGTAGTTTTGTGGGGAATGTAGGATGTAGTTTCATTATGAATGTATTTTTTCCTGTTGGTCATAGACAGTCATGACTTATAGTTGGCCACTTGTATGTTGACTAGTAGTAAAGTATTGGAATACTGAGCATGGTGTGCAATGATGCTGTGAGCATGGTGTGGAAAACACTCTCACAAGCATTCTGTGCATGTTGTGGAAAAATTCCAAATGCATGCTTTTGACTCAGAAGTTTTGGGGTTTGTTTTTTTTTAAATTTGCTACATGGGGTTGGGGATCTTGATGTTTCTAGCCTGATTGTGCTCTTTCAGCACTTTGCTGAGAAGTTCTAAAGAAATGTTTTCTTTAACCTATACATAACACATGGAAGATCCTTTGTCTCAGTGCCTCTGTCTCTCCCATCATGGGTTTTTGGCTATTTCATGCTTTCTCTTGAAATTATTTGTTAAAAGCAAAACTTTTTTTGAATAGAATGCACACATTTATGCCCATGTGTCATCTGACTCTTGGGTAGAAACTTGTCACAGATCAGTGTTGAACATGTGTTTAGTTTACTTCGCTAATATAGATTGATTATAGTCAATCCATTCTGATCATTCCCTTGTCAGCACATTGTGGACTGACAGACGATCAGGGTCCTCACTCTGCAGATGCTTACTTTTCAATGAATTGAAAACCATTTCTGGTGTGCAAATTTTTTTGGGCAGCAATAATTGAATCTTTCCATTCTTATGAAAGAGACTGCATTCAGGATTCGTAATTGGCATATCAACAAGATGCAAATGACAGAAATGTAAACCTGTCCTGTCTGTTACTTAGAATCCAACAGGCTTTTTCCATACTGTACTTGAATGCCTATTATTCCAGATCCAGAATGTCCTGAATAAGCCTTAGAGCAGTAGTTTTTACCCACTATGCCATGGCACACTACTGTGGTATGGATGGATTGCAGATGTGTCATGGGACTTTGGGGTGGATCTTTTATTAGTGGGGCAACTGGGGAATCTGAGACCTTTCCAACAGCATGGTGTGCCTTGTTAGTGGTCAAAAAAATCAGTGATGTGCTTTGGCAACTTTAGCGGCTTGTGAGCGTGCTGTGAGTTGAATAAGGTGAAAAGTCAATGCTTCTTGCACCTCAATAATATGGCTTGGGTGCTATGTGTTGTGAAATCTACCTAAGCAGGCCTCCATCAGTCTTGAGAAACTATAGTATCGTGCTCGGTGCTGCATACGCTGCATGCGAAGCACGAAAGCCTGGTTTGGATTGTTATGGAGGATAGGCTGTTACCCAAGCAGCAAATCCCCCCTCTCCATGCCACTGAATGAGTCCAATGGAAAGGCAGAGCCAATACGATTGGATCCAGCTGGCGTCGCAGAGCTGGGCTAAGGACAGGAGCTCACCCTGTCTTGTGGGGCCGACCCAGGTCTCGAACCCTGGCCTGCTGGTTAACAGGCACAGCGTCTTAACTGCTTGCGCCACCCACAGAACAAAAGAAATCTACCTATCAGAAATCTGTATATATATATCTATATATCAATCAGAAATCTCCCTATCTATAGCCAAAAGCCCCTATGTTGGAAGGCTACATTCTGCTTGGTTTTGAGCAGGTTGAACATTCCTCTCATTGCTACAGTTACACCCAGAGGCAAGCCATTCTTCCTGCCCATATTCCCCACTTGCTTTGTCATTCCTGCTCATAACCTTCTAGAGCCAATGCCACAATACATCCATTAACCTTTGATAACAAAGAGTCTTGTGACACTATTTTGAACTCTTCCTGACAACCCTGCCCTGTTGGTAAACAGGCCCTGTTGCCTTGACACAGAGAAACTCCCTTTTTACTGTCATCGAATGTGGACGCTTTAAATCATTTTGTGATCCTTCTAGCGTATACTTATTTTTCCATATATTTTCTGAGCCAGGAGTCTTGAACCGCATGCAAAGGGGTAAAAGCACTGATAATTTAAGGGCAGTATAGTATTTCAAAGCAGAGATTAATTTACCTCAGAAGTTGTCTGTCAGTGTTGATTGCAGATTTTCTCTTTAGCCATTATTCTATTCAACCCATTAATTTTGCCATTCATAACTCGCAAATATAGATATCAAAGTCCGTGGCATTCGAATGACTTTTCTTGACTACATTCAGCAAACAGAAATGTCATTTTCGCTGTATAATTTTTAGTTGCTTTGTTAGTAATCCCAGACTTTCTTTTAGTTCTTTGATGGTTGCAATGCACTGAGTCATCCGCAGTAGCTCAAAAGATACTTCTTTTAATCGGTAATGGAGAACTTGTAATCTAACATCGTAATTGGTATAATTTTCTCTGGTATTTTGTGCTTGTTGTTAAATTTGTGTGTGAAAAGCCAGAGGTGTCTCTACCTTCTATTATCTATTGTAGCAGCTTGCTGATATATGAAAGGATATTCCCTTTTGTGCCATGCCTGCTTAACTTTTAAAGAGGTTCTCAGGCAAGACTTTGAAAAATATTGGATGTATTTATTTTTCAGGCTTTTGTCAATTCTGACATAACTCCAGCTGCACTGGAATTGCCCATTTTTGCCCTCTGGGATCTCTAATTTTTTATTATTTTTCCCGTAAACCCCATAAAGGGAATGAATTCAAAAAGAAAAACAGCCATTTCTAAAATCACCAAGGATAGATTTAAGTGTAATTATTCTAGAGGTCGTTCTTGCAGAAGACAACAAGGGAGAGGAAAGCTCGGAAGTAAAATATGATTCACAGTGAGTAGCATCCAAAATGAACAGCCTGATTTTATGTATTCCTTCCTTGGCACCAAGTGCCACTGAACACAGAGGGTCTTGCTTTGGAGTTAATGTGCAGAACTGATGTGTTGATGGTCGAAGAGAGCCAAACCACCTGCCAAAAAATGTCCAGCAGTGGTAATAAAAGCTGCTTTCAAGGAAAGACACACATCCGGTCTCACTGCTGATGCTGGATATCACTCCCTGTTGAGCCCTACCGAGGCACAACCAAATCAAGGAAGGAGCAAATGAGGCTTGTAAATGTAGGCTCTCCCTGATGACAGTTTCTGTTGACCCTCAATTCCATTTAGTACTGTGTGCCTTTGCTTGAAAGAACTGTGTATCCGGAAGTGGATCCCAAGTGGAAGATACGAGCCTAGTTGTCCCCTGCTAATTTGCCTGTTGGAAAGTTAAATTATTTCCTCTACTGATCTTATCCTATGAGAAATAGGAATGGCCTATTGAATATACAGAGAGAGATGCTTCCATCACCATTCCCACTCTTGGAAACAGCAGTATTTCTCCATGCAGAAACAATGTTTGCCACTTATATTTGGAGAGCAGTTAGTGACTGGAACGAGCTGACATGTCTCCTTTTTTGAGTGGCATGTTTTTGGAGAAACCAGTTATCCAGGGCTTTTGGATCAAGAGAGTCCTAGAGACTCAATCCTAACCATGGGAAACAGCAGCATACCATTGCATCTGCCATTGTAAAGTCCTATGCAACTATGCAGAAGCCCATCCACCAATGGGTGCTACACAGATGCCAGCATAGCAGTCAGAAAGCTGTGTTCCACCATTAATGGGGTGGAGACTGGCCAAAGATACAATCCTGCCAGCACAGCAGAGAGTCAGGTGAAATGAAGTGGAGTTGGCAGGTGATGGATACACCTCTAAAGACTTCAAAGCATCTTACTGGCAGAGCTGGTTTAGATCAGATGGGTCCCATTGGGAGTGATACAGCAACAACTACATAAACATAATGACTCTTACCGTCCCAACTAGCCTCTCCACCATGATGATGTATAGCAGTGGTCTCCAAATCCTGGCTCTGGGGCCAAATGTGGCCCTCGGCAAGCCTCAATGTGGCCCTCATCAAGATCCCTCAATGTAACCCACAGGCAAGCCTTGTAATGTCTTTAATACAATCTTATATGTAAATTTGTGTAAATTTTTTTCTTCAAATTTGACATGTAAATAATTTTTCTTGCCCTTGACACAGTGTCAAAGAGATTATGTGTCCCTCCTGCCAAAACACTTGGAGACCCCTGGTGTATAGGATCTTGTGGACATCATTCCTGCACTCCTACACAGTGTGGTTAGCCCCCTAGAACCTATATTCTTAAGTTTCTAATTTGGATAATGATTCAAAAGTACACTGCATAGCTTAGTGCTCTATAAATCATAGCGTGAAAAGTGTCCTTTCTGTCTCCTCTAGCTTGGTTCAGATTATACTTAATCAGGGATCTTCATTAACTATGCTGGAAGTCTCAATTTTCATTGACTGACCTTTTTCACATCAATATGTATGTTTTTTCCTGCAGTTTGAATAGTGGTTTTGGGTGGCTGTCTAGTTCAGGACAATGACAAAAACGGAAGTACAAAATCTGGTCCTGTTCTACTCTGATCAAATTTGAAGCCCTTCTGCTTTTAAATGAAACTGAAAATGCCAGATTCAATCATGAATCTCCTACTTTCTGTCTATTTTGTTGCCAAATCTGCAATTCTAGACACACTTACCTGGAAGTAAGTTCAGCTGAAATTAATGTCTGTTACTTCTGAATAAAGATGATTCAGATTGCAGCCAATGGGGAAGAAAGCCATTAATTTTTTTTGCCTCCCCATGAATTGGATGAGTAGTGTATGTAGTGTGATTGTAAGAGCTAGTTTTTAATTATTGCTTGTAAATAAATCGAATTAGAAATTGGAGAAGGTGAGATTTCGTAGAGGGTCTTTGCTCCGTACTACTCGTATAAAGTGGAACCACAATCATGTTCTGGTTCTCTAGTGCCTCCTGATCCATTGTACCTCTGAGAAAAACCTTTAATGGTTTGAAGTGCCCATGATGGCTGTGTGAAGGTTAACTGAGCACATTCTTTTACTTGGAAATATCAGTTGATGCATTAGTCCCAGATGGGAGGGAAATAGCTGGCAAAGCCATAACGTGTTCAATCAGAGGAACATTAGCTGAGTTCCTTTCAACTTCAGTTTCCTTTGCTGCTTCTCAAATCAGAGTGCACGAATGTATTTTTTAACAAAATACCTGAAATGCAGTGCAACATCTTTGCGGAGAAGGTGGAAGCTGGAAGTTGGTCCAGTTTAAATAAATGTGGTTCTTGCTTCTGAGAAAAATACGATTAGAAGATCACCCTGATATCACACAATGAGACTCGGGAAGCTTATCAGAACTACCTTATATGTAATCATATGTAATGACCCACGCTAATTCCTTGACTGAAGCTTCAAGTATAGAAAATGGAAATAGACAGAACAAATTCCCAAGTAGTGAAGCAACAGGCATTTGGCTTTATTTCAAATTCAAGAATAACAAAAATTGTAGAAGGGAAAGAGGTTTAAGGGTGGAACCATTGTGTTTTCTTGCATCTTATATTGGTATTGTATTACTGTACACTGTACTCTCACCTTACATCTATTATATCTGTGGTTCCCACCAGTGGTGAGCCCAGCCTGGCCCAACAACCGGTTCCCTGGAAGTGGGCAGGGTCAGGCTGGGTCAGGGAGCGGGGCCGGGGAGAATTGAAAGGGAATTTTTTTAAAAAAAAAATCTAAAAATTTAAAATAATTAAATTTTTTTTAAAAAAATCTAAGTTTTTGTTAGTGCCCCCCAGCAACCCTAACCACACTTTCCTGGGAGTAAGACCCATTGACTGTCATGGGACTTACTTCAGAGTAGTCAGCATAGGATTGGGCTCTCAGGCTGCAGTCCCAGCCACACTTTCCTGGGACTGTCAGCCAGTTCCACTGGCCGCTGGAGCGGCAGCCGGCCAGGCACTTTTAAATTTGCAGCTCCAAGCAGCAGCCAGCCCGGCGAGGCGCCCCACAAGACCCAACGGCCGGGGAAAGGACGCTCCGGCACTGGGGCTTGTGGGGCGCCTTGCCGGGCTGGCTGCCACTTGGAGCAGCAAATTTAAAATTGCCTGGCCAGCTGTCTCTGCCGCTCCAGTGGCCGAACTGGTCCACCCAGTTATCGTGGGGCCCCGCTTCTACCGGATCAGTAGCAGCAGGCAAATTGGAGCATCTGGTCCCCGGGAACCGCCCCAAACCGGTCTGGGTCCACCTCTGGTTCCCACCCACAAGAACTAATTCCTCTTGTCAACCCAGGATTACAAGCTAGGAACAAACCACAAGGCAGGACTTTAAAGAGAAAGATCTTTCTGTCTCTTCCCATCTCCAGAACTCTAGGTGACCCATGCACACAATTAACATTATCCATATTTTTTAAAAATGAAAAGAGCAGATTGTTAATCTCATAAGGCTGCTGTTATTACTTGCACTGTGTTTATACTATAGCATCATCTTCATATGGCAAACCGCATCCCAGAAAGTGATGTGGATGTTCCCATATCAGAGACAAGGCCCTCAGAGAGGTTTAGCCCTAGTCTCACATGAGGCTACTATGGTTCCTTAGGTCTAGCTGGAGGTGTCCGACATAAGGCCCATGGGCAAAATTGGGTCCCTGAAAGCAACTTATCCTGCCTCCACTATAATTTTCCTCTCCCAGCTTGATAATTGGGCTCTTGCATCTTTAAAAGTTTTCTGTCATTTGCAGCTAATGAGTTTCTGTGTGAGAGCAAAGTGCTTATTTCAGATCATCATTTGCTTAATAATGTCACTTATGATTTCATTTTGTCTTAGTCTACATTTGGACTTTCAAGAACAACATCTGCTCTGTGTGTGCAGATATGAAAAGACACTGGAAGATCAAAAATAAAAGCAATGTATTCTGATTTTTAAAAAAATGAGTCTGTAGGTTCTGCTTGTCACCTGATTTCTCATATTAAAAAAAATATGCTTTCCTATTCTGTATTTCCTCCAAAACCAGTGTGACCACTATGAAGGCTGAATTGTATTTACAAACTCAGTCTCAATTATAGCATGCTGTAATTCCTGGGAAATGGCACGCATTATAGCAGGCAGAATGCTTTATCAGTTGCAAGCAGTCCCTCCAGATGGGTTGATAATGTAATTAGAAATCATGTTAAATGAGGCAGTATTTAAATTGGCTGCTAATTTTCCTACCTATTAACCAGCTTTTTTTGTCCTTTTGCACAACTCATTGCATTAGAATGAAGACTGGATGTTGATGTTGATCATTAACTCTAGAATCTAAGAATGTGCTTGGACTGCCAGAAAATAGGCATTTGGGAGATATTTGTGTGTCACTCTGACTGGTATTAACTGGCAAAAGAATGTGCTTGTTCACATAGTGCATGATTAATTTATGTGACGCCACAAGATGGATGATAGCTTTAAAAAGGAAAATTTCTGAAGGACTGTCAGTGGCTACGAGTGGCTCATATTAACTTTGGTAACTAAATTGAGCCACCTATGCCTAGAACTGCCATTTTCATCCACTGTGCCATGGTACACCAGTGTGTTGTGAGTGCTCCATAGATGTGCCACAGTAATTTGGGGGAAGATCATTATCAGCAGGGCCAGTGGGGGATGTGAGCCCCTCACTGCCAGTGGTGTGCCTTGTCAATTGTCCACAGATAGTCCACAGTAGTCCACAATGTCCACAGTTTTAGTATGTTGACAATTTTAGTTGACAGCTTAACATTTTTTAGTGTTTTGTCTGAGAGATGGAAAAGGTTGAAAATCACTGACCTAGAGACTGAATATTGGTTTATGGAAGACAGCAATGGAGGAAGGCCATTGTCTTTATTCCCTTATGAGGTTACTGGCTGCCCACTGTGACCAATGAGTTGGGTGAGATGGACAGCAAGAAGGCATTCTTGTTGATGGCCACCGCCCTGTGGAACTCACTGTCCCAAGAGGTGCGGCAAGTTTCCTCATAGGTGGTATGTCATAGTCTGAAGATCTTCCCTTTCGATATTTATGAGTCCCTTTGTCTGATATTTGTTAGTGGTGCTGCTCTTTGGTATATTGTTTTTATTTGTATGGCATCCTGGTCAAGGTGAGCATATGTCAGTCTTTTTCCAGGACATGTCGTTGTTGTTTTTAGCCTTGTGAAGCAGTAAAACAACTTCCTCCTTTTTCTAGTGAGCAGGTAGCATTCAATAAATTATATGTAATAGCCTACCATATTTTTGAGCCGTCTCATTTTAAAAAAAAACTTTTCGTACAATTGGTGAGGAGCTCAATAATAGGAAAATTAGTTTTCACTACAAAAGCCATAATATGGCTCCATAGCCATATTATGATTGTGTAACCCATCTGGTTTGCATTACATAGAAGGTATGGGTGGAAAAATGCATCATAAGGACTTGTTAGAGAAGTCTCTGGCTGCTTGTTTATATTTCTGATCCTTCATATTAGGCTTTGAATTGGAAACTGACTCAGGTAGACCTTTCCTTCTGCTGTCTGTGGCTATCTGTTGTCTCTTTGGTTCAGAGATAGTATGCCTAAAATACCATTTGCTGGGAGCAACTACAAAAAAAAGGGGGTACAGATGTGCCTCATACACTGCAGGGGTTCCATTCCCAGAACATTACATATGCTAAAATCCATAGATAATGAAATTCCCAGTTCTGGATCACAAGACTCTTTAAATGTAATCGAAACTATGCTCTGGCTGTGTCCAGTGGATATTCTGAGGGACAGGGAGACTTGTGATTCAGAATGTCTTCTAAATACCTATAAATGTCACTTCTGCTTCCATTCCAAAGCAGATGTAGCATTGAATTCCCATTACAAGCTGTTCTTTGGGTGGAGGAAACTGTGTGTAACCTCCCCCACCCACTAAACATCCCCAGAACATGAATGGAGATGTGTTCTGATCATGATCAGAAGGTCCAGGTTTGGAACTCACTGATTATCAAATCTGTGGGTATGAAATCTGCAGATAAGCAGACTCTGTATTTATCTTTCTGTTTTTATACTATCCTTCCTCCAAGGAGATCACAGTAATGTACATGGTTCCTTCCTCTGTTTAACCTCACAACAACCCTCTAAGGTAGGTTGGGTTTAAGTTAATGTCTGGCCAGAATGCATCATGACTGAGCTGAGATTTGAAAGCTGAAACTTTTTTTACTGTCTTTGCTTTATTGGTTTACTTCCTGCTTGCGAACTTCCCAGCGTTACTTGATTGTCATTTGGGAGATGCTGGACTCATTTGAATCTTTGTCTGATCTAACAAGGTTTTACTTATGTTTACATTTCACAGTTTCCTCAAACTGTGTCTTGTGGAATCTATCCAAGCCAGGCACAAACCACACTTTGGAGGATCAAAACTATGATGTTCGAGTGTGGCCTTTCTTTGAAGCTGATTGATGTTTTTGTCAGTGAACAATGGTTGGCATCTTTGCCAAGTACAACTTCTGCCAATAATCCAGAAATAGAGCAACAGTCAGATGCATGATTGCATGACATCTTTGTAGAAAGAAAAACTTGTTACATAAGAAAATACTTCCTTTTAAAAAAATTTGGGTATGTTAGCTTCCCTGGAAAATCTTGGCTTGAGAGCTAGGGTGCAAATCTTATGAATAAAATAGGATGATGCATACATGCCTTAGTAAGGACAAACTCAAAAGTGGCATTACAAGTATTTATATTAAAATCAAGCACTAGTTTTCCTTAAATATTTTGAAACGAAATAGAATATGTTAAATATTTTAATGTGTTCTATTATCACATATTTTAATGTGTTCTACTATTATATATTATCACATATTTTATATTAAAATATATTATCACATATTTTAATGTGTTCTACTATTAATTTACAATGGTTTCTGTTCTTCTAAATTGTACTTAAATAGAATAGTTAATATGATGATTAGGTGTGTTTTTTAAAAAAATTTTTAATGTTCCTAGTAGAATATTGGTATAATGCTATATTTTGTAACTGAGCCATGGAAAAATATTTTTCCCATTTTCTTGTACCTTGTGAATTTGTCTCCAATACAAATACGCTTATGAACAACGTGTTGCTCTGGATCTTATAAGAATCTAAGCTGGAATGTTGGTATGAACATAAAAAATGCACACAAACCTCCTCTGGACCAATCAGTTTCACTTGGCTTTGTGTTGCCTGTATTGTTTGGACCAAAGAACATAAATTGCCTTCCTTCTTGATTGTTTCCTTTGTGAGAAGTATGCAAGGAACCAAGGAAAGCTTTGAAAACAGTCAGTTGCTCACTTTTAGTTCTCTCCATATATTGAACTAGCATTGTGCAGACTACAATAGATCAGTGTTTTCCTCCACTGCCTGCATCTAGTTATTCCAGATTTATTTAGATATGGAATGTCAGTCTGAATAGCATTTTGTCATGTGAATCCTGCTTGTACTGGAGTGGGCCGTAGCTTTGACATTCTACTGTGTGGCCATTCTAGTTTTTGTAGCAAATATGATTTTTAAAAAAGCCAGTCTGGTGAATGTTGTTCCAATTATTCATTCAGAGAAAAGCCAGATTTTCCACATAAAATACAGGGGTCTGATACAGATGCAGGGCTGCAAAGGAATTGGAGCAAAATTAAAAAGTCTACTCAAAAGTAAGCTCCATTGTGTTCAATGGGTCTTACTCCCTGGAAAGTGTCTTTAGGATTGCACCTTCAGTAGTTTTGATAGAAATACAATTTCATGTAAGTTATGTGCAGTGTTGTTTTGATAGCAGTTGTTTTGATGGCAGTAGATCATGGCAATCCCACACAACAAATGTGTGGAAGCAGTTGCTTAAAAATGCCAGATTTTGTTTTTACAATTGTTGCAAAGTGAGAAGCACCATCTCTTTTGATTTGTTCTCTCTCTTACCCCCACTTTTTAAGGTTTCATAATCTTGTGGGACAGCTGAGCAGAAAATGTGCAAATTCCTATTGAGGGGTATCTATAAAAAAGGCAACTTCCACTATTGTCCCATATCATGGCAGGGTCCGCTATTCTGGATCAAGTCGTCTGATACATGTTTTGTTACAATGTTGAGGAAACTGGCCACCCTGTCCCAGAGGCCTGTCATCAGTATTGGGAGTATCTATGTTTAATAATATCCCAATATGTTTGGGATTCTGGGTTCAAATGATCTCTTTTTAAAACATTTTCCAAAACTACTTTGGTGTGCACTTCTATTACTGTTCCATCCAGTGATTTTTATTTGTGGTCCTTAGTCTGATTAAATAGATGATTTTCAAAACTGGTAATGACCTATTCAATCAAAAGTATGTTCCTGATCAATTGTTTACATTTTGATTTGAAAATCAAGAATTGTTCCTGCAAGTGTAACTCTAACAAGGTAAGGAGCTTTATAAAGAAAAAAGCATTCGTCCCCTTTAACGAGATCTACAGACCTAAATATATAGGAATATAGGAATAGCCCAGCATATCCAGTTGTAATTATCCGCTTTTTAAATACAGCTATTTCGTCAGAATTGATTTGAATTTACAGTCCTAACTCTTGGCTATTTTTTTTGCTGCTTTTATAAATTATAGAGGGCAAAAATTTAGGAAAAGAAAAGCTACATTGGATCCCAAAGGGATTCACAGTATAAAACCTTGCTTAAAAATGCAAACTACTACTAAAATCGCACATGTCTGTCAACCTTCCCATTAGCAAAATAGTACTCCATGAACAGTATTTAATATGAGAAGTTTGAATGGTATATAATTCCTTCTAATTACAAGTTTTTATAGAGAGTTGAACTAATACAAGAAATATTTATTTTCTTCAGCTTAATATTCTGGTTGACACTGGAAGCAGCAATTTTGCAGTTGCGGGTGCACCAAATGCAGATGTGACCACCTACTTCAGGAAAGACCAGTAAGTCCTATACCTCATCCACTATCTCAGAAAAAAACACTGGTTTTTATCATGAAAAGATAATACAGTAGGTGACTGGTAGATCTTCTTTCTAAGCTGTTTGGCAGTGGTGGTTCAGTGGTGAAAGACACTGTGATTTTCAACTTGAAGGTTGACTGGTTGGTGGTTTGAGACCCAAGTACTGAATGATGGAGTTAGTTCCTGACACTCGCGTAGTTCCTGACACTCGGCCAACCTAGCAGTTGAAAAGCATGTCAATGCAAGTAGATAAAACAGGTACCAATCTAGTGGGAAGGCAACGCTCAGCAATAGGCCCTGTGACCAGCCAGCCAGTTTCCTCAATTTCATGTCAAACATGGATTGAATGATGTAGGATCTTTTGCTGTTTATGGACTGGATGACTCAGATTCAGAATAACAAATGCTTCCACCACACAAGACAAGCGCTGAAGAAGTTGCCAGAAACTTTTTGTCCCTGTGAGAAGTCTGAGTTTTCCTATTTTGGAAATAATATTCGTCCTACAAACTCAAAATGTGTTCTGTCAGAGTCCCATAAGTGGGGTGTATGATACTGTCTTTCCCATCCACACATTGACCTGCCCTTTGACTAGGCAGTATTTGCAAGGGAACAAATATGTCCTTAGCCTAATCCAGTAGGGTTCCTATATCCAAGTGATGTTTCCATGGCAAGGGTAATCCGCACTCCTGTACATGACTATATTGCATTAATCATTTTAAAGGACCTGAATGCTAAAGAGTCTAGTGAAATTCTTCTTTTAATTCCTAGCCCTGATAGATATTTAGGGTGCAATCCTAACCTAGGCTGGCCTAACTCATTGGTCTTCCTGTTTTCATGGTGATGTAGGGAGGCAAGCGCATGTCTGTGCACTGGCCTATCCCTGGCGCAGAAGTGTCTTATGGCACTTTTGTGATACCCCCAGGTCAACACAGGACTTGCGCCAGGGCTTAGGCTGGCCTGACTGCAGGTTAGGATTGAGGTCTTAGTCTTGTAACAATGATGCTTTGTCAGATGGCTGTTAAGCAGTATCCAAATGACATCCTTATAGACTAGGCTTCAATATGAGGGGAATAGATCTATCCACAGTATTTTATATTCCACTTTTCAACTAAAAAGTTCACCAAGAGGTTTACAAAGAAAATGAAAAAAATGGCTAATGGGTCCCTGTCCCAATATGCAGTGATGATGTGTCATTTTACTTATTCTGTATTTGAGACACACCTCTTTGCCAACTTGCTCTCCTTGGGTGTTACAGGATAAATAAATGTAGACAAACATACAAGCAGATAATGAAATGCGATTGTAACAAATCACATTTCTCAGGAGTACTTAGTTTAAAGTAGGAATTTCCAAAATTGGATGGAGATTCTGGTGGAATAAATGAAACTCCAGTTTAAAATGCTAAGAGGAAGGCCTAACTTTTTGGCAAAGAAATAATGAAATGGACTAAAGCAAATGCAGTTATGACAATGTAAATGTCAGTTTCTCTATATTTTGTTCAGTTTCCCAATACAGTTGTACCTTGTAAGACGAATGCTTTGAAAAATGAATTAAAATTTCTATGGGATTCTGCTTTGCAAGAATATTGTGCTTTGTAAGACGAATCCCATTAGCTGGGCTCCGGCGGCTGAGGCAGGACTTCTCCTCCTGCCTGCAGTATCAGTGACCGGCCAGCAGAGGGACGCACAGGCAACAGCATCCTCTGCATCTCCCCAGACAGCATGTAGCAGCCACCATCAGGTAGGAGGGAAACCCCTTCCTGGACCCCCCTCAAAAGAAACCCCTTCTCTCCAAGGAAGCCTCCCCTGCCTGGACCCCACTACAAACACCCCTCTTCCCACCCACCACATTCCCTGCCTGGACACCACTCCATCCCACTTTTGCATGCAGGCAGAAGCCATAGCTCCTGCTGTTGCTGCTGCAAACTTGGAAAATCAGGCTGGTATCCTACACACTTTCCTGTGAGTAAGCCCAATGCATACAATGGGAGTTGGTTCTGAGTAGACCGGATAGGATCTTGCCCCTTTTGCATTCAGGTAGAAGCCTTTGCTGCTGCTGTTGCAAACTGCCCATCTGGTTTGCATAGATAGATCTCACATACACACAGAGAGGTTCCTTGTTAAAGATGCCCCAAAAGACACCAGTGACTCTTTCAGTAAAAATTAGTCATCCTTGGCCATAAAAGGTTTTTTCTTTTCTGTTTTACTGTATAGTATATTACACTGTTTTTCATTAATATTACAGTAATTGTGTTCTGTATTATATTATAGTGTTTTGAATTTGATTAGTGTTTTGTCATCATTTTTACATACAGTTAATATTTTAATATGAATATTTTTCGGTTGTGGAACCAATCATCTGAGTTTCCATTATTTCCAATGATAAAATCTGATTTGTAAGACAAACATGCTTCTGGAACGAATTAAGTTTATCTTACAATGCACCACTGTATTCTGTTCTAATTGGTATTAAGGAAAAAATATTTGGTAAGTGGATGGTGAGTTCTTTGATTGTAGATTATGATTTTTCAAACTATCTAGTGGTTTATTTTTTGGAGGATCACTAATAACCCGGTTCTGTCTTCCCCACCTCTCCTATCTGTTGTAGTCATGCCAGAACGGGGTGCACTGTATCTAAATGGGAGAGTGAATCAGGCTTCAGGGATTTAAATTTAAGGGGATTTAAACTCCCCTATCTCTTGTGTAGGTTTCCTGCTCCACAATAGGTTTCTTTGGAATTGCACTAACAGGGAGACTTCAGCTAGAAAGCATAATCTATTAGCCATTATTTTTTCATTTTCTTTGTAAACCACTTTGTGAACTTTTTAGTTGAAAAGTAGTATGTAAATATTGTAGATAAAAATACTGTAGATAGATAACCAACTGCAAAAGAGAACAAGGCATCCCGGAATGTATGACATGACAAAATAGAAACTAAAAATACAGTACTTCATATTAATTTCTTGTGGTTATTATAAACATTATATTACTTATTTTAATTTTAAAACTATATAACATATAATTACAGAAGGCCATGTACTATCTGCAGGGGCTTGCTCACAGGGAAAAGGAGAACATTTAAGTTCTTTTCCAGGACACAGGGCTAAAAAGGCTGATCTGGGAAAAGAGGACATTTGGTCATCTCTTCCACCCCTTTCACAGCCTCCCCCCTCCCATTATGCCATCTTCCCACTTCTCCTGCCATCATAGGTTCCTCAGGCTGCAATCCTAACTTCCAGTTAGGATGGCATAAGCCATGGCATAAGTCCTGTGGTGACCGGGGGGTGTCACAAAAGTGCCGTAAGACACTTCTTCCCCACTCTTGGGGGGGGGGGTGTTCCAGTGCACAGACATATGCTGACATCTTCACTCTACCATGGAAAGATACGCCAGGTGAGTGAGGCCAGCCTAAATTGGTTAGGATTACCATCTTCAGTGAGCCTTTGCAGGTCTGATAATGTGTACAGGAAGGCTCCAGATGTCCTACCAGTGCCCCAAGAGCATGTCTTCAGAAAGACCTTTATGGTTGCTGTTCCACTATAGGATTGGGCTGTTGGGAAGTCCATAGGATTGGGGCTGTTGGGAAGCAAAACACTATGCTTGAGTGAGATGTTTCAGTGTAAACTAGAAGCCAAAAATTAGTTTGACGCAGTATCTGGAAAATGGTACCACATTCTACATGAGGAAAATGAAAGTGTATAAGATTTGCCTAATATAAAACATGTCTCAGAATTTATCTTAGTGCAGAATTTGGGTTGCCTGGGATCAAAGAAGTAAATATTAGTAACAGGCTTTATTGCTTCTTTCTTTCCTAGGTCAAGCACATACAAGTCATTGAATACTGAGGTCACTGTTAGATATACTCAAGGAAGCTGGACTGGAATTCTTGGCACAGATATAATTGTGATCCCTGGTCTCAATGGCACTTACATGGTCAACATTGCTATCATCCTTGAATCTGAAAATTTTTTTTTAACAGGAGTCAAGTGGCAAGGAATTCTTGGACTAGCTTATTCTGCCTTAGCCAAAGTAATTGACTTTTAAACTATATATCTGAATTAAAAGTTAAGATGGTTGAACGAGGAGAGTGTAATGGAATTCAGTCCCACAAAATGTGGTGGTGGCAACTAGTATCCTTAGAAGGGGATTAGAATTCACAAATTTATCAATTGGTACTAGTCAAGACAGCTATAAGTTCCCTCCAATTTCTTTGATGTCTCTGTTTATAGGGGGTTATATTTTCATTGTATACTTGTGATTTTTCTGGAGACATCTGATATCAAAGTGGGAGATAGGATGCTGTATTCGGTGGATTTTTGACTTGATTTAGCAGACCTTTTCTTAAAATAGGGCTCTAGGAGCAATTTTGATTTAGGAAAGGGGGAGGACTTAGAAAGTTGAATTGTGGCCAACTTTACTTGCTCTTCTTGAACCTAAGTAAGATTTTCCTTCTTGCTCCATGAACCACTGAACTAGTAGATGAAAGTTTTACAATGGGCATCAGCATATAATATTATTATTTTAATTATTTAAAAAATTCATTTTATTCCGCCCAAGTTATCTCCATGGGTGAGTAGAAGGGAAAAACTAAAGCTGTCATGTAGAATGCCAAAATAAACTTACAGTTGTTGTTTTTTGTTGCCTTGTTGCAGCCCTCAAGTAACGTGGAGACCTTTTTTCATTCCCTTGTGAGACAAGCAGATATTCCCAATGTATTTTCCTTACAGATGTGTGGAGCCCTTTTGCCTCTTTCTTCAACTGATTTCAATGGAGGTAGCCTTGTAGGTATCAGTCTGTGAGAATGTGAATGGTTTTTTTGGGACACCTTTTTACCAAGTCTGTAATGTGGTGAAATCAAACCCCGTATAACTGGAGGTTTATTAATTTCTTATTAGCATAACTTTTTAGAAACCAGAACAACATGACAATAGAATCAAAATGTTGTGTGGTGTTCAACATGGGCTGAGTTGAAAGACGTGCACATCTATGACACTATCAATTATTGTGACTGGTGGGTTTTTATTGAGTGCCATCAAGCACAATCCTAACCATATCTAGTAAGCCCCATTATGTTCAATGGGTCTTACTCCCAGGAAAGTATGTTTAGGATTACAGCCATAGTTTTTGCGTAAGCAAATGCACTTGTAGCAGTCTAGAATGAATCTATTCACTAGGCTAAACTAGTCATATTAATCTAAATGGTGTTTTTTTACCATTTGTATTGAAAAACCAAGCAGGCCTAATTTATACACTAATGCTAATGCTTCTTTTTTATTTAGTAGGTTGAAGCTGCATTTAAATGTAATTTTAAGTGTTCTGAGCATTGGGCCATGTCTTCACATTGCTACAGCATTGACTTATTTCAGCTGCATGCTGTACCAAAGTCAAAGTTTATGTCTTGTGTCTCTTTATAGATTCTGGGTGGAACTGAGCCAAGCCTCTATAAGGGGGAAATCTGGTATACTCCCATTGTAGAAGAGTGGTATTATCAGATTGAAGTTCTCAAGTTGGAAGTTGGAGGCCATCCCCTTGATTTGGATTGTAGAGAGGTATTGTAAGAAAAAAAATCAAATGTAATGTTCCTTTCTTTACTGGTTTTTTTCCTAATTTGTAAGCAAGAATTCCTGGAAATGAGTATAAAGCTAATCAATTGATTTCTGTTCCATTACAATTGCTATAAAGCCCTGAACATACTCGTACTTCAGATAAAGTATTATTGAAATCTTAAGTCAGTGTAGTGTAAGAGGCAAGAGTGTCTTAAGTCTTAAGTGGCAAGAGTGTCAGACCAGAACCAGGGCAACTGAAGTTCACCTTGCCATTCAGGCATAAAGCTGACATTCGGATCCTCTTTCTAAGACCAATGCCTTTCAGAGGATTTTTGTGAGGATAAACTGAGATTGGAGGGGGGGGTCATCTCTCCATCATGGAGCTGATGGGCATTAAAAATATTCGGAAAAGAATATATATCATGGAAATAGTATACTTGGGGAACTTTTTGAGGGGGTGGTCACTGGCAGAAAATTACCTTTCCAACACTATATAATATATAGGTATTATCATTCAAACACACCCTGTTTTTCACAATTTTAATCACTAGTGTCAAGATCAGCTTGTAGCCCCCCTAAAGCTTGTAGCCCAGTGCAACTGCACCCCCTGTAACTCCCTAGCTACACCACTGCATATAGTTTATTGAATAACTAGCGAAAAGCGTACCCGCGTTGCGGGTGTAACATTTCCCCCTATGCCATCCCCCCCATGGCGCAGAAACACCCCGTGCCACTTCCCCATGCGCAACTTTCCCCCATGCGCAACTTTCCCCCATGCGCAACTTTCCCCCATGCGCAACTTTCCCCCATGCGCAACTTTCCCCATGCGCATCATCCCCCATGCGCAACTTTCCCCCATGTGCATCAACTCCAATGTGCAACTTCCCCCATGCGCATCATGACCCCATGTGCATCATGTCCCCACATGCATCATTTCCCCATGTGCAACTTTCCCCCATGTGCAACTTTCCCCTGTGTGCATTATCCCCCATGCACATCATCCCCCCATACGCATCATCTCCCATGCGCAACTTCCCCCATGCGCATCATCCCCTCATGCGCAACTTTCCCCCATGCGCATCATCCCCTCATGCGCAACTTTCCTCCATGCGCATCATCCGCCGATGCGCAACTTCTCCCAATGCGCAACTTCTCCCAATGCGCAACTTCCCCCATGTGCAACTTCCCCCATGTGCAACTTTTCGCCATGTGCAACTTTTCGCCATGTGCAACTTTTCGCCATGTGCAACTTCCCCCATGCGCAACTTCCCCCATGCGCATCATCCCTCATGCGCAACTTTCCACCATGTGCATCAACCCCAATGCGCAACTTTCCCCCGTGCACAACTTTCCCCCGTGCACAACTTTCCCCCATGTGCATCATAACCCCATGTGCATCATGTCCCCACGCGCATCATTTCCCCATGTGCAACTTTCCCCTATGTGCAACTTCCCCCTGTGCGCATTACCCCCGTGCACATCATCCCCCCATATGCATCATCCCCCCATGCGCAACTTCCCCCATGCATATCATCCGCCGATGCGCAACTTTCCCCCATGCGCAACTTTCCCCCATGCACAACTTTCCCCCATGCGCAACTTTCCCCCATGCGCAACTTCCCCCCATGCGCAGCATCCTCGCCAGTGCAACCTCTTCCTCCGGAAAACATCCCCCAGTTCACCAGGCACTGAGCACCATATTGGCTGGATGTTGTTCAGTCTCCCATGTTAAGTATAGGACAAAAACACGTTGCCCCCTTTTCAGCCCCTGAAGGGTTAACTTTCTCCAGATGGTTCTCGGTGGGAGTTCAGGTGACAGAAGGAACTCCCAGAATTCCATGCTTCAGGCCCAGCAGTTGAAGTGGAATGTTGATGAGTCAGCAATTCTCAATGCAAAGTATAGGGAGGAAAACGCATTGCGCCCCTTTTCACCCCCTTCCGGTTGGAATTTCCGAAAACCAGTTCTTAGTGCACCCCTCAGTCACGGAAGGAACACCCACCCCAGTTTTCACGCTTCTAGGCCCACCGGTTTTGGCAGGGCGGTGATGAGTCAGTGAGTGAGTCAGTGAGTGACTTTTTTATATATATAGAAGATAATTAGCTACATTTTGAGATCTTGTTGCATTGACGTTCCTGAAGGTGGGGCAACATGCTGTTTTTCAAGCACCTGCACACCTGGGTTTCCTTTTCTTCAGAGCCTTCTGCAGCTGCAAAAGCAAAGCAGAGGAAATGTCTCTCCAATAACCTCTTTTTGCCACTTCTACAAGCCTGGGTTTCTTGCTATCTCGATATCTGAATGTCCACCACCTGAGTCTGCATTACGTCAGTTTGACTGTATAAAATTCAAACTTGTTTGGCAGGCTGACAAGTTGCTTAGATTTAGCAATAGTTGACACAACTCATTGAGAACTGTTCCAGCACAAGCCTGTTGAACTCTGATATGCTCAGGAACAATCAACATTTTTGCCACAGTTCAGAAGAAAATAGTAGATAATGCATGCAATAGTTGTACTGGTAGCTTACTGAATATTCTCACTATTTCCTAGTTTTTTTTAATTTCAAGAATTTTTCCCTTTGCTGCAACTAAACCTACCGGTATATCCAGTCAACTGGAGGGAATGTGTCTGTTCCAGGAACAGGTGCTTGTTCGGTGTTTGGTGTGGTTGTACTTCCCTTAAGTCTCAAGTATGCACCTTAGGTGTTCTTTTCCTGGATGTCCAGGTCATGGTTATGATCAAGAGTGGTTTTTATCAACTTCGGCTATTGCATCCTTCCTAGACAGGAATGACTTAGCCATGGTAATTCATGTCTTTGTATTGCACAGTTTAGATTATTGTAATGATCTCTCTGTGGAGTTGCAGTTGATGAGTACCTTGCAACAACCACAGGTATAGAATGTACCTGTAGGTGCATTGGCCAAAATATTGTTATGGGGTGTGCAAGGATAGAAGCATATATTAGAGCATATTATGCTAGTTTCAGGACAACTTCATCATCGTCCAGTTCCTTTTTAGGTTGACTTTAAAGTGCTTGTTTTGACCATTGAAGGATAAGGTCCAACCTCATTTAGGTCCAAGATAATTTAAGGACCACCTTCAACCATATTAACCTGCCCATACATTAAGATCATCTTCAGAGATCCTGCTTCTTGTGCCTCCTGTGCCTCCACCATCAGAAGTATCGTGGGTGGTCATGGTCTTGAGTGGCAATTCTATATAACTTACCTAGGAATGTCATTGCCCTTGTAAATGACATGGAAAGAAGTTGACACACTACAGTGTCTTTGCCCGCCCTGAATCTATTAAGTCCTATCCAAGAACAGTTGTGCTATTGGATTGCATTTGCTTGAAGCTGTGTATTGAGTGTTGCTCTTCCTCTTTTACTGCTTAGTATAATGCAGACAAGGCCATTGTAGACAGCGGCACTACTCTTCTCCGCCTGCCAGAAAAAGTCTTCAATGCTGTCGTGAGAGCAATTACACGTACATTCATGGTAAGCTTATGTCATGAAATCTGTCTTATGAGAGCTTTTTCTTTATAGGAACAATATGCAGTAGTTGTCATAGGACCAAGAATGTTTCTCATCTATGAAGCCTCCACCTGCACAGAAAGAAGTACATTTAGTTTCAGTCCCCTGGTTGGGGAAAAATGTAAATTAAAGATTAATAGTCATCCGAATTTCATAATTCTGATTTGCTCCAGAGTATTTGAAAACCAGGAGGATCCTGCCCTTTTTCAAACATAGAAGGCTTTGCCTAAAACTAATTGCTTTTTTGGCAGCCATTCATAATACAAGTGCTTCGGCCTTGCGATGCTAGCTATTGTTTACTATCAGTAATATGCATAGCATCTTGTTGAGAGTACAAGTTTGTTTCCTAGAGAAGAGAAAGAGGACATATTTACTTCATATTTACATATTTATTTTTTTTAATCGCTCAACACCTGGAGTATGAATAACATTGGCCAAAATATTGTTATGGGTTTGAATGTTTGTGACTAAAAAAAAATATATTGAGAATCTAAAAATGAAGTCACCAAGTCCAAATTTCTGCTATATGTTTTGCCCCAGTAGTTGAATGGTTTTTCAGCTGGTGGCTCCCTTTACCTACTGGGCCACTGGCCACAGCTCCTCATTAGGTCTACAGTTCTGTATGTTTTATATGACAGTGGTTTTTTTGTGAGGATTATGTGATTCCCTTGTCTTGGTTTTTGCTGTTCCCCAGAGAGTCATAAATCAAAGCTTGGGAACCACTTGGCCTCTCTCCCTCCATATCAATCTGGACAAAATAGGCTACAGATCAAGAGAGTCTAAACCTTGGCCTGGGAGCCAGATGCAGCCTGCAGTGAGCCTCCACACAGCTCATGGCCAGCCTCTTCCATCTTGTCTGTGGGTGAGCGAATTCACCCTGCAGCAGATAAACCCATATCCAATCCTATTTTTCAGTACATGGACATGCCCTAAAGTTCCCTTAAAGGGTATTCTGAATGTGACTTGACAAAATGCCAACATATGCCAACCCTTAATGAGGAAGTGAGCTGTATGAGAAGAATTTGTGTAATACCATATTTCATTGCGTAATACCAGCATTCATTTCTGATTTATCTGTCAAACCATTCATAGGGAATAAAAAAACTGGGGTGAAAAGAAACATTAATTTCTGATTACTCAGTATATTTTTTTCACATTTTTCTTATTTTGTATAGATCCAAGAATCTGGATTTTGGTCTGGTGCACAGCTGGCTTGTTGGAATAAAGCTGAAAAACCTTGGTCCTTATTTCCCAAGATATCTATCTATCTGAGAGATGAAAATGCCAGCAGATCATTTAGTATCACTATCCTTCCACAGGTCTGGAAGCGCTTCCATTTTGTATTGTGTGATTGTGTAACCAGTCCAAGTCTGCTATCATATACTGTACACACTTCCCAGGGAGTAAGTCCCACTGAACGTAGGGATTTACTTCTGAATATACACACATAGGATTGCAATATAACGGGCAAATGAAAAGAGACAATCTGGTTTAGATCTAGAGGGTTTACTACAAAATTTCTGCTTGGGAAGCCCAGCAGATTTCTCCCTGCAACAGAAAAAATGGCACAAACTGGCACATCTCTGTGGATTGTGTCTATGTAGCCATCTAGCAAGAGTTTCATTATAGAAATCTCCAGTGAGGAGCAATAGCTCAGATCTGTAGAGCATATACTTTGCATAGAGAGACTCCCATGTTCAGTCTCTGACATCTTCAGCTAAGATGTCAGACATTTCAGACCTAAGTTAAAAGATCTTATAACTTAGTGTTTTTCTTCTACCTTGGGTTTATGAGACATCAGTTATGGGATTACAGCAATTTACAAGAATGAAAAAGCTTGGAGACTGAACTAGAGAACCACCAGGTATAGGAGAAGGTATCTGGTGCACCCCTTCAGGTTCTGGGAGAATATATAATTGCATCCCCAAGCACATGTTCATTCCTGCACAAGGAGACCTCCACATGAGTCAAATCTGGTAAAGCTCTAAATAGCAGACCCTGGTGTGACATCCTAGATGCTGATGCTGTTTGAACCTGCCCCACTTTTCATTGTGGTTGTTGTAGGTAGTAGTCAATTACGCTAATATAGTTTGTAAGACAACTTGTTTTTATACTGGCTATTGTGGATCAATGCTTTGTATGGATAGTGGGGGAAGGGGTTTACTAAAAATGCCTTTATCCCTAAATAGTTTTTAACAAACTAAAATTTTATTATCCTTTTATGATTTTTATCATTTTAACATTGCCAAGATGTGAAACATACTGCCAAGGATATGAAAATGATTCATGTAAAATCTGATAATCTTGGAATATTTCTGTAATTGTTACCTACCCCATATTTTCAAGCCACTTCAATGAATCAGATGTAACTGGGAAATGGCCTGCATACAATGACTGACACAAGACATAGGCTGCAATCCTGAGCAGTTTCCTGCCAATAAGCCCCATTGAACTTAGGGGGGCTTACTTCAGAGTAGATGCAGCCATACAGTGCAATCCTGACTTGAGCCAGAGAGAATGGCCTAGCTATGGCAGCCTAACGTAGGCACATCCAGAGCTGACGCAGTCCACAGGGCTGGGAGGTGTCTAGGCTGGCCTAACTGCTGCTGAGGACCAAGTAAGTGGTCTCTCGGGTGGGCTTGCTCAATATTTATATGTAATATAAAAATTTCTGTTTGAAATATACATTGGAATTGTATACAGTGATTATTTATTTCTAAAGAAACTCTCATCTTAAATACTACCACTTGTGCGGTCAGTGGAATTATGTCATTACAGCCCTTAATGCATTTGGTACATTGTGTTTCAGTTCTGCTAAACAATGTATGCAGCTGTTCTTTAATTATCAATTTTCTTTGACACCAACAGCTTTACATTCAGCCTGTTACACAGCTTGGGATGAATCTAGAATGCTATCGGTTTGGCATCTCCTCTTCTACCAATGCCCTCGTCATTGGTGCTACAGTGATGGAGGGTTTCTATGTCATCTTTGATAGAGCTCAGAAGAGAGTGGGCTTTGCATTAAGTACATGTGCTGGTAAGAGACTTGCTCTGAATGTGAAGCACTCAACTCTTAAGGTAGCAGTTTCCCCTCAAATAGCACTAGCAAATTTGTCTGCAGTAATTCTGGATCCCAGCTTGCATTCCAAACCTAAATCTCTATCACTTACTGTATTATGCCCTGCTTTATTGGGGGAAAATAATTGGCTTACAGACATAAAATAAAACATTAAAAAACAGTATTGATATTAAAACTGCTAAAAAATAAAATCCCTGAAAAACAAAATATGCAAGGACATCTTGTCAAAACAAATGGTATTCTAAAAAGACTGCTTTAGAAGATTGGTTTGGGATGGTTTTTGGTCCTAAACCTGAGGGACCAAGAACATGGGGTGTATGTGATTTTGGATACCAAAGTATATTTTGCCACAATCCTTTATAGAATCATAGATAAACATTTCCTGTTGAACATTCTCGTATACAGGGTGAGCGTATTTTTTCTTTTTTTAGGACATGTCCTCTTTTTTTACCCTTGTGTGGGCTGTGGGTGGCGCAGTGGTTAAGACACAATGCCTGTAAAACAGCAGGCCAGGGTTTGAGACCCAGGTCCCCACAAGACAGGGTGAGCTCCTGTCGTTAGCCCTCCTGTCCATCTGCAGCTGGAACCAATCGTATCGGCTCTGCCTTTCCATTGGACTATTTCAGTGGTGTGGAGGTGGGGATTTGCTGCTTGGGTAGCAGCCTATCCTCTATATCAATCTTCCCAGGCCTTCATGCATCATGTGCAGCGTCAAGCACGATACCATAGTCTTTCAAGACTGATGGATGCCAAGTTTTGTCCTGGAATGTCCTCCTTTTCCTTGTGAGCAAGCAGCATGTAGTGGCACAAGTGGTTAAGACATTGTGCCTGTGAACCAGCAGGCCAGGGTTCAAGACCCAGGTCCCCACAAGACAAAGATCTGCTACAGGCAGGAGGTTGGACTAGATGACCCAGTGGTCCCTTCCAATTCTATGATCTAGTCTTCTTGTATTTAATAATTATATGTACTACATTATATGTAATAGTTTTAAATTTAAAAATTTATAGTCATTTTTCTACATTTTTTTGGGTGAGGAGCTTGTGCTCTTTTCTGATTATCTGATCACCAAGCTCATGGCTTCCTCTGCAATTGTTCTCAGCCTCTGAAACACCTTTCTTAGAGAGATATGGCTGGCCTCATTCCTCTTGGCTCATCACTGTGCTGACTTTCCATTCCCTTTGTGATGTAGGGAGGCAAGCACATGCCTGTGCACTGATCTTCCCTCTCCCGGGAGTGGTGCACAAGGCACTTTGATGACAACCCCAGGTCAGCTCAGGACTTATTTCAGGACTTATGCCAGCCTATCTGGAGGTTAGGATTGCAGCTTCAAGCAGGCAAATTCTTTCCATCTCCATTTCCCTTTTAAAAAGACAAAACCTGACAGTGACACATGAGCCCTTGACATTTTCATAATTCAAGGTCCTAGAAGCTCATTAAAACATTTTTTGAAAAATCTTTTGTCTAATGTATACCAAGATGGTTTTAAGTATGTTGAAATCCTTATCATTTTTGGTGATCCTCTTTCATTTCCAAACTGATAGGCCTTTGACCACCCAAGTTTGATGTTAAAATTAGCACGATCAAGTGAATTTCTTTTAATTGTTGTATCTGTTGTATAGGGTAGCATGACAATGTAGGAAAGCTTGATTAAGGCAAACCTGCACACTATTGCTATGGTTAATTGGTCCTGAACCATGTAGATATGCCCTATTTTGAGTTTAATTATGATCTAAAAAACCAAATAGCACTGGCTGACTAATAACATATATTGGTTAAAATAAATTTGTATATTGTACATTTTGAGAGCTTCCTCATTAAATATTTTTCTCTTTGCAATATTTTAGAAATGAATGGCCTTCCATTTTCCGAGATCAATGGACCTTTCACAACTGAAGATGTAGCAAGCAACTGTGTGGCCAGAACTTCCTTCCATGAACCGTTGTTGTGGATTGTGTCATATGCACTTATGAGTTTCTGTGGATTTGTTCTTCTTGTGCTCATTATCTTGCTGCTCCTTCCATATCGGTGTTGTCATCGTCATACAGAAAATGACATTGTAAATGATGAATCGTCCTTAGTACGGCATAGATGGAAATGAAGAATTACATCAAAGCACAAAGAATTTTACTCCACCTTAGTGGAATTGCATATGGACTATCCCAGCTGAAGGTGGAAATCTTGGCACCTTATTAAAAAAAATTCAACATGGTGCACCACAGGATATTCTCCAGTTCTGCTACATCATAATTTTTAAGCTTTATTTTCTAACACTGATTTTTGAACCAAATACATATAACCACTGCAAGTGCTATTCTGATGCTTCTAATTGACATTGATAGCATGGAGCCTTTAAGCTCCTAGGACACATTTTTTTTGCAAAAAAAGGCCAATATTCCATAGTTCCAACAAGTTTGGACACTCAAATAAAAATAGTTTTGGTTTTGGTTAGTGATCAATCAGACTCTGAATATTGGAATCATGAGTGGAAGACTTGCTCATCTTAGTTTATTAGCCAGATTTTAAAGAAATGGAGTTTGTTGCTTGTGTGAACTTGATAAAATCTTTGGTTGGCGTAAAAGGGGATTAGCCCTTTGTGGTGAAGACGAAAGCAAGTCTGTCTAAAGAAAGTATTTACCTCTTTCAGATGGAAGAGAATTTCTCTCAGAAGAAATAGGGAAAAAATATTGAAACCAAAACCTGTTGTGCAGCCTTAATATAAACCAATTCTACCTCTGAATTTACAAGTGTGCTATTCACAAGTATGATGCTGGTAGAACTATTCTTGAAATAGAAAAGATCTCTTCAGGGGAATACAGCACAACTTCTTAGCTCCTTTCAGCTCTGATGTCGAACTTTTTTCTACTGAATGACATTTGAAAACATCTGTCTTTACACCCACATTTATCATCCTGTTTTCTGAGTTCATGCATAAGTACTCTTAAAGTGGGTTCTTCATGCCTTCATCCTGGCATCCTACAAAGCAGAGGGGCTTCTGAGGGCAAGTGTCTCTCTTTATATCTTTGTGGGGGACTCTGATGACTAGAGACTGAAGTGAAAAGAGTGCAATCTAAGGCAAATCTTCTCAACCATTTGGCCAAGGGCATTGTCGTGAATGAGCTGGTTGGCCATTTGATTAACAAGAACTTTTATAAAGCTGACTACTGGAAACAACTACAAAGGAAACAGGCAGAATAGGATACTACACTATCACCAGTACAAATTGAAATACTAAAATCTAATCTGTGCTGAATTTAGAACAAGACAGCATGCTCACCTTGGCTCAGGGTCAGGCTGAGTTCCCCCAATACATACATACACACACACATATACATATTTTACAGTTAAGGTATTTCCTTAGTTATGTCTCTCGATGAGACTTAATTAAGTCTTTGGACTTAAGTCCAGTTAATCCTCAAAATATAGATTTGCTATGATCAGCAAAGCCTATCCTTTCAAACTGCATTTTCCTCTATACCATGTGATCCAGTTCTACCAAACTGGAAATGTATAACCATTATAGAGATGGTACCTACTCTACTTTTTGGGGTTCAAGCAGCTGTATGGGAAAAGATAACTTTTCTCAAAATGGTAAATCATCCTGAATGGAGCTTAAAAAAAGTGATGAGGGGACCATGGCAGGTGCGCTTTTTTGCACACAGGAATTCTGCCTGCCATACCGGTCCTTACCACTATTTTTAGCTCATGCTGTGGGCTCACTATTGAGTGATAGGCCTCCCTTGAAGCCCTAAGGAATGTCTCATGACATGCCAGGTTATTCGCATGCCTATGTTAGAAACCACTTATGTAGAGATTAGCATTATGCCTATAGATATCAATAATTCACATTTGGTTATGTGCTTCCAAAACTCAAACCATCATCATATTTTATTCTCCAACTAGCCAAGTAACTTTTCATTTTATTGTTCTGTTCTGCTGCTTTTGATTTTAAATAAGATACAAAGCCATATCTTTTCTGACTTTTAAAAGTTATGAGGATCTCTTATTGAGGGCACAAGCCTAAACAGTTTAGGCCAGCCTAACTCACAAAGCATATCTTCCTGTGGTGGTGTAGTGAAGTCAGCATATGCCTATGTACTGGCCTAACCTCCCGCCCCCAGGAGTGGGGCAGAATTGCCATATGGCACTTTTGTGACACCCTTAGGTTAGCATAGGACTTATGCCAGCCTAACAAGGTTAGGATTGCAGCCTAAGGCCCACTTTCCTGGGAGTAAGTACTATTGAACACAATGAGACTTACTTTGAGGACATGCTTAGGATTCTACTGCCAGTTTCCTACACTTGTAATATTTCTTAAATATTCAGTATTTTTAAATTTATTGTTGACGCTCATCTTCACGAGAATGCAGCAAGATGTTCTCATGGAGAAGAACTAGCACCCTTTAAATGTGTGTACTGACTCTTCTGAGAGTTGTGCTGGTAAATGAATGGGCATCATTCACTGTTCTTGTAATAAAATAATCTAGAGATTTTTCACCTATTTCCATATCTGTGCCTCTTAATGCTTTCCATGTTGTGGGTCCAGAGACAGTAAATACAATTAAGTTTAAATAATTTAGGCTGCAAAGCTAACTCCCAGTTAGGTTGCCATAAATCCAGCCACAAATCCTGTGTTGGGCTGGAGGTGTCACATAAGTGCCCTAATAAGGCACTTCTGTGCCACTCCTGGGTAGCTAGGCCAGTGCATAGACATGCATTGGCATCTCCACAACACCATGGGAATGGGGAGACAGGTGGTTATGCCGCCCTGCTTGATGGGGTCATGGGAATGCACCCTTATTAAGCAACACATAAAGAACCAAGAGAATCTTTCAAGCAAAATAAATCAAAGTTAAAAAAACATGAAGCAACATCAATCACTTGGAATGCCAACATAGAAGAGGTAGCCCTAACTAATTTTGGAATGAGTTTCACAAGCCAAGCACCACCGCAAAGATGGTCCTGCACTAATAACTGCCTCCAAGAGTGATGGCACCAGCAGCAGAACCTTCCATAACATAGGCATATTGATGCTTTTCAGGTATCTAGGTCTGCTAAGGGTATTATAAGTCGTTACCAGCTCCTGGAATTATTCTTAGAAATAATATGCTTAGCCTATGCAGACGTTACAACAGGGGTGTGAAAAAGTCACAACCCCTGGCTCAGGTCAGCACCCTTATATAAAATGTCCAATCTGTTTCACCTGCTCAAATCACAATCATTTAACTTTGGCTATTTAGCTGGGCTTGAATTACATATGCAATAATTTTGAAAATAGTAAAACGGTTTGTGGTCTTCCTGGAATCCTTTGCCAGTAGAAGAATGTGGCTAATTCTTATGGTTAAAAACAATGGCATGATTTTTGCTTACCGTCAAACTTCCATCCATCCTTCTAAATGGAGACGTACAATGGCAAGTAAACAGGTCCATAATGCCTCTTGCTCAAGCAACAGGAGCTGCAATGGTAATACTGACAAGATTACTTTTTTAACCCAAGACACATTAAAGAGATACACTTAAAGCTTTCTTTGAAAGATGACTTCACTTTTTTTGTCTGCCTCTTTCTCTTCTGACATGTTTTCTCTGTATTTTTTAAGGAAAATTGAAGAAAGCCTTTTAGAAACAGGACTGGATGATTAGCCAAGAGG
The DNA here is from genome assembly GCA_030015325.1 of Cryptoblepharus egeriae. Lineage (NCBI taxonomy): Eukaryota > Metazoa > Chordata > Lepidosauria > Squamata > Scincidae > Cryptoblepharus > Cryptoblepharus egeriae. The sequence continues at coordinate 48,008,613 of JAREYC010000005.1, read as the reverse complement.
TTTCCAATAAAATATATATCATAAAATTGGCAAATAATTAGATCATGAAATGGCTGTTCTTAGTCACCACATTCCGTCGTCAATGTAAAGTTCATTTTGTTGGGAAAATTAAATTTTGCTGCCCACTACTTTTGCGCACAAACATTATGTGGGAGTACCCAACATAGGGTTGATTCATAGTGTAAATACGTAATAGCCCAAGATGGCATGCATTCTTGGGGGGGAGGGGAATGGCATAGTGTATCTGTTGGTGGAAAGTACTACTTTGGATTGTATCAGACGTCTGACATTCTGGCAGAGAGACTTTCAAATGGAATGGCCAACCGGCTTGGTACGTTCTTAGGAATTATATGCGATAGTGCCACAAGACAAAACAAAAATTTGTAATTGTTAATGCAACTACATCTGAGTGAATGTAAACATTAATTCCAGTTGTGGGGTGGGGCTTATAATATCAGCAAATCGGGTTCTGGAACATTATATATGTCATGAACTTTAAGCAACTGCTTGGCTTACAGCTATAGTTTTTGAAGAGACGTTTAGCCCAATATACTTTCCAATGAAAAAGCAGCCCTGAGGAAAGGAAAAATATTCATTTACCTTGAGGAGGCCTGTTACACTTCCTTACCCCCTCAGCATCTGTGCTGGGTTAGTTAAGCTTTGGCCTTTAGTTATATTTAAATTTCCTAATGAAGGGATTTTTAAAAAACTTCAAATTGAAGAATAAACACCTCGTTCAAATGTCAAGAATTTTGCGATAATACTGTTGGTTTGTATTTTAAAGTACATCTTTCCAAAATACATGGGGAGTGAGGGAGTGGGGAGTTTTGCCAGTATGCCAGCAAATTTTTTAACTTTTCAAAATATGTTTACTGATACTCTGATGTTTACATTCCTAGTACATTACAGCCAATGATGGGGTTCAAAGAGATTATCAACCCGTTCTATGGCCATCTGGCAACCATTTTTAAATGGCTATTTTTAAACTTTATATGTCTTATCTCTCGTTAACAACCGGTTCTGTAGAGTAGGTGTGAACCTGCTGGAGCCCATCACTGATTAAAAGTGAAGTAAGCACTAGTTTTCAGTAGACCTTCATGCATATGTTGGGGGATGTCACTTTGGGGAACCAGAAGAAAATCTGCTACTGTATTCTTCACCCACCATTGTATTTGACTTCCTATCACTTCAGACTGAGTGGACTTAACTTGTTCCTGAGTTCAGAATTTTAAGGAATTCTTCCCATAATTAAGTGTTCCAATCTCTGATTCCCATCTATTGTCAGAAGTGATATTATCCAGCAATAGGTATGTTGTGCCAATTTGATAAAAACAGGTGTTGATGGAAGGAATTGCAGAAATTATACTAAACTGAACCACACCAGAAGTGAAATCCAAAGAATTGGCCGTATTGGAAAGTGATGGAATGGTGGTCTTGAGTGATCAGTGATCTGTTAATATTTATTATCAGATCATCAAAAGCTTACTTTTGATGTAACCTTTTGATCAGACAATTTTTTAAAAATTTTCTTAAAAGATAAATGAAGGGTTAAACTACTGGCATGATCACAAGTCATAGAGGGAGATCACTGTTCTGCAAACTATGAGAAGCACTTGGAACTAAGGAAATCATTACTTTTATTTGGGATTAGCTAGACCTGTGTTCCAGAATTCGGGGAGTAATTGAAAAATAAACTATCATACCAAAAATGAAACTGCAACAGAGACTTGCTGTCTGTTGCGATGATGGACAGCTACAAGGAGGTGATCAGGTTTATTTTTAACTGCTTCCACATGGCAGATTTTCCATGTGGTAAACAGTGTTGTATGTGCCAGCCTGCCACATGGCTGAATTTTTGTTCAGTCTTGGCACACTTACCAGCTGCAGCAGCCAACAATGTTTGATAGTAACAGGAAAATGATCCATGCCATTCCTTCTAGCATCTAGCATCCATATGCAGCAACCATCATATGGAGTGGCATTTGACTGGCTTCTATGTGAGCTGCTTTGAGGGAAGTTGCCTCGCCAGTTACTGAGAAGTATGTACAGTGACTTGAGTTGCTTGAGAACATAATGGCAGCTGCCACCTTAAGAGATCAAAATTAATGTAGATCAAAACATAATGGGGAAAAGATTTGTTGTATATTTACAATATGGGTTGTCAGAAAACTAAGCAGCCATTACTGGGTATCAACAGTGTTGCTATTTTGTATTTTTAATTCCTCTGTTTTCAGATGTGCACTATGTAAAAACAATTAATGTTTTTTTTCCCCCTGCTAGTTTAAATTAATAAATGAATTTAATCCCTCCAGTGTGTGTGTATATATGCAATTTAAACTACTGATCTCAAACTGTTAACCGGTTCTATCATCATAGCTATCAATCTGTAACAGGATTTCAAATCTATATACGTATATAAAAGAGAAAAGTCACTCACTGACTCACTGACTGACTGACTCATCACTGCCCTGCCAAAACCGCCGACCCTAGAAGCGTGAAATTTGGTGTGGGTGTTCCTTCCATGACAGAGGGGTGCACTAAGAACCGGTTTTTGGAAATTCCAACCGGAAGGGGGTGAAAAGGGGCGCAACACGTTTTCCTCCCTATACTTTGCATTGAGAATTGATGACCCATCAACATTCCGCCCCAACTGCTGTGCCTGAAGCATGGAATTCTGGGAGTTCCTTCTGTCACCTGAACACCCACCAAGAACCCATTGGAGGAATTTAACCCTTAAGGGGCTGAAAAGGGGGCAACGTGTTTCTGTCCTATACTTAACATGGGAGACTGAATAACATCCAGCCAATTTGGTGCTCGGTGTCAGGTGTAATGGGGATGTTGTTTGGAGGAAGAGGTTGCAGTGGGGAGGATGCTGTGCTTGGGGGGAAGTTGAGCATGGGGGAAAGTTGCACATGGGGGAATGATGCGCATGGGGAAAGTTGCGCATGGGGCAAGTTGCGCATGGGGGGATGTTGCACATGGGGGAAAGTTGCACATGGGGGGATGATGTGCATGGGGAAAGTTGTGCATGGGGGAAAGTTGCGCATGGGGGATGTTGCGCATGGGGGATGTTGTGCATGGGGGAAAGTTGTGCATAGGGGGATGTTGTGCATGGGGGAGGTTGTGCATGGGGGACGTTGTGCATGGGGGAGGTTGCGCATGGGGGACGTTGCGTATGGGGGACATTGCGCAGGGGGGACGTTGCGTATGGGGACATTGCGCATGGGGGGGCGTTGCGTATGGGGGACATTGCGCATGGGGGACATTGCGCATGGGGAAGTTGCGCATGGGGTGTTGATGCACCATGGGGGATGGCGTATGGGGAAATGTTACTCCCGCAACATGGGTACACTTTTTGCTAGTATAAAATGAGACTAGTGTTACCTCTGTGCAGATTAATCGGGTTCCACTTAAATTTATTAAACAGTATTTAGAGGTATTTGTTGCATATTACATGCTATCAGTCACAAGGTGGCACTCTTGCCCAATCTTCAAAATGGAATTACAGCAGCAATTTTCAGCCAACTTTCCAATGGCATACTGGTCTACCAGCAATGGTTCATAGGTATGCCATCGGAGATTGGAGATGGTACGGGCTGTGCTAGTTCCGTGGTTAAAGATGCTGTAATTGTCAACCTGAAGGTTGGCAGATCAGTATCACACGACTTACTTGCTCAGCTCCTGCCAACCTAGTAGCATGTAGATAAGTAGGTTCCACCTTAGTAGGAACAGCATTCCACGTGTCTTTGGCGATTAGTCATGTTAGCCACATCATGACAATGGACACATCTTTGGACAACACTGGCTCTTCTGTCTTACAGGGGTGACAGCACTAACCTTAGTTGATCACAACTAGCACCGTGACCACTTAGTTGATCACCTTTACCTTTTAATTTATGAGTAGGGTCAGTGGGGCATGCATACCCCAGCAGGGAGTGCAGTGTGCCTTGTCAATTAAAAAAAACAGTTATACAGGGTGACCATATCCCCAAACTGCAAAGAGGACAAGACTCCCCCCACGATGTAGGACATCCAAGAAAATGTAGTACATGATAAAATAAAAGCGAAAAACACTCATATATATTGCTTTCACATGTTTAAACAATATATTACTTATTAAAGTATTACCGTTACATATAATTTATTAGTTACAACTATTAAACTCATTAAACCATTACATGTTTATTCCATAATTTATTAATTACAAGAAGGCTACAAGCTCCCTGCTCACAAGGAAATGGTGGACAAGGAAGATTTTTTTCCAGGATGCAAGGCTTAAAAAGGGGACATGTACTGGAAAAACAGGACATATGACACCCTACAGTCACACTGTAATTTTTCTGAAAATCTCAAACTATTGCAAAACACTGCATCAGCCATATGATGTAAACCAATGATCAAAATTTTCCAACCTGTAACTTGGAAATTGGCCAGTTTCCATGTTTGTTGGGAGGATTTCTGCTGACTTTCAGTGAGCCTTAATACTTTCGTCTGGGTTGAGTAAGTGTGCATCTCCCAGGTGATTTGTACATATCCATATGTATACAACACCTACCTGAAATACGCACCTAGAAGTGAAATATTTTAATGAAGTCACTGGGGCTTTCTTAAGTTATGGGACATATATTCCCTTAGAGCACAATCCTAACCATTTATTTATTTTTATTTTACTTAATTTGTATCCCGCCTTTCCTCATCCACAAGAGAGAGCCCAAGGCGGCTAACATGAATAAAAATAAAACACCATTAAAATAATAATAAATAGAAGTTAAAACATAATTAAAATACACTTAAAATACAATTAGATTTAAAACTGAAAGAATTAAAATGATTATTTGTTAAAAACAATAATATATAAACACAATAAAACTGCTCCCCAACCCCTGCCCCATTTAAAAGCTTTTTTAAAATAAAAGGTTTTAAGGCTCCGCCTGAAGCTCTGTATTGAGGGAGCTTTTCTCAGTTCAAAGGGGAGGGAGTTCCACAGCTGGGGTGCCACCACCGAGAAGGCCCTATCTCTGGCTGCCACACCTCTCACGTCTCTTAGTGGTGGTACAGCCAGTAGGGCCCCCTCAGATCCTAACCATGTCTACGCAAAAGTAAGTCCCATTGTGTGCAATGGATCTTACTCCTAGGAAAGTGTCTTTAGGATTGCAGCCTTACCCATAGATGTGCTGTGGCTACACTGGTGCCGAAAAGTTGAATAGGATTGGGCCCTTAGGTATTAAGGATGGCAAAAGGCCTGACCCTCCAAGGAGCTCAAGTTCTTCAGTTTGTGAGATCATTGCTCATTTTCCTGCAAGGGTTTCTTAAACTTGCAAAATAGGAAGAAAAATATTTGAGGGTCTTTTTCAGGTTATGATTACTGCACTAAACAAACAAACAAACAAACAAATATTATTTCCAGATCTTCTTTTATAAGTCTGGTAAACCTAGGTGGGTCCTTTTTGTTTTGTTGGAAGGAAAATGTTTTGTTCTGTTGGGGGGAAACATGGTGTGTCTTGATGCAAAAACTTTGGGAATGAAAATCTGGGGTGGTAGTAAGAAGATAGTCTTGCTGTCTTCAGAAGGGTAACCTGCCCGTAGGAAAGGGTGCAAGAGTCATCCAACAGCAGGGTGATCAAAGAGGACAAAATGTAGGACACCCAAGAAAAATGTACAGTATGACAAAAATAAAAGCTAAAAACACTCTTATATATTGCTTTCATAGGGTTAATTAAAACACTGTTAACACAATCCTAACCATGTCTACTCCAAAGTAAGCCCCATTGTGTTCATTGGGTCTTCCAGGAAAGTGTCTTTAGGATTGCAATGGGGCTTAGGATTGAACACAATGGGGCTTACTTTAGACATGGTTAGGATTGTGCTCTAAACAGATTATTTATTGTAAATATATAATTTTTGAATTAGAAGAAGGCTCCATGTTGCCTGCAAACAAGGAAAAGGAGGACAATGCAGATATTTTTTCCAGGTTGCAAGGCTAAAAAAGAGGACATGTTCTGGAAAAAGAGGATCCAAGGCTTAAAATGAGGACATGTGGTCAGCATGGGGTGCTGTCTGGGTGCAGGAGGTTGTTCCCAGGCAAGGCAGGGCTGCCCCCTGGCAGGGGAAGAGGGCAGTGCAGTGGAAAGGAAGGGCTGCCCTGCACAGCACAGAAGGAGGCTGCAGGTGCGCTCTGGGCTCTTCCTCCTCCTCCTCCTCCTGGGGATCCACCCTCAGGGAGAAGCTGCAGAGTCTGGAGAGGAAAGAGCCTTACCCTGGACCATGCGGGGGCTGGTCGGCTGGAAAAGTGAGTAGCCCCTGCCTGCTTCTCCTCCATCGCCCTGACCCTCCCCACAAGGGTCTAAACTTCTTTAAGGTTCAGTAAACTCAAAGCCATGGGTACCTTTGGGCATGTGCAGAGTGCAGAGCACCTTGCAGTGTGTGTCAGCCCTATCCTGTGTAAGTCAACTCAGAAGTAGATCCTTCTGTGTTCCATGAGACTTACTCCCAGGAAAGTGTTAGGATTGCAGCTTGTGTGACTTGGAATATAAGGAAAAATCATGGGTTCCTCTGAGCATGTGGAGAGTACTTTGCACTGAATAGTAGGAGCCTGGAGAGTGTATCAGACCAATACTTTGCATGTCTAAGGAATAGATCACTCTATGTTCAGTGAAACTTACTCCCTGGAAAGTATGGATAAGATTGTAGCTAGGTCTGCTCAGAAGTAGATCCCTGTGTGTTTAGTGAGACTTACTCCCAGGAAAGTGTTAGATAGGATTGCAGCTTATGTGACTTGGAATATAAGTAAAAATTATGGGTTCCTCTGGGCATGTGTAGAGTACTTTGTACAGTACTGAATAGTAGCAGCCTGAAGTGTGTGTCAGACCAATACTATGCATGTCTACTCAGGAGTAGATCCCTCCATGTTCAATGAAACATTATTTATTCCCAGGAAAGTATTGGATAGGATTGCAGCTTGTGTTACTGGAAATAAAATAAAAATCATAGGTTCCTCAGGGCGTGTTCAAAGAAGCTTAATAGCAGTAACAGCCTAGCAGCAATCAGAGGCATGTGTGTATTTGAGGACATACATGTATGATCAATTTCCTGGAGAGAAAGCCTTAACACCTCTCCTTTTGTACATTACTCATCCACCCTCCAACATAGAAAAACCTTTTGGGTGTTCAAGGAGCGGAACATGAGAATTTATATTCAGGCATTAAACATTCAGATCAGAATGTTTATTTTCTTTAATATATTTATATAACATATAAAACTTATAGAATAAAAATGTTCCTTTATATAATACATAGCACCCCACAATTTGACTATTTAAATGAAAATGTAAAGAACTGTTTCTTTTTTGTTTGGCAGAGGGAGTGACACACAAGGACAGTCAAATTAGGCATTTTGCAAATTTTTGACGTAACAAGCCCAGAATTTTCCCCGACATTGTCCTAGTCCAAGCCAAATTAATTCTAGTTGCTGCTTCTAGATGAATTGGTTCATGAACTTTAGATCCTCCATCCTTATGATAAACAAATACGGTTTGTCATATTCTCTGTGACATCTTCCAATATCCCTTTTAAAATACTGATTTTAGAAACTCTAATTTTGAAAATTGCTTCCAGGTTTAATTCATTTAATTAATTTCAGTCCAACAAGGATCTTTCACAGATACCACAGGACCACCTGAACTTATGACTGAAATAATTTCAACTTTTCTCTCAAATTAGATTTGAAAATTTTTTACCTTCAACCATTTTACTAAGATTTTTCTTATTTTTTTTAGCTTGCACTTTTAAGTCTAGGGCAGGGATGTTCAGACTTATCCTGTAATCCTCCAGAGGTGAGGGGAACTCTGCTCCCCACATCTCTAGAGGGTATTCTGAGGATTGGGTGGTTGAGAAAACCTCCGCTTTCTGTGTATGAAAGAGCTTATGAACTGGTTTGAGTATCACACCTTCACTGTTTATTAGAAAGTGTGTATGATTAAGTGTGTATGATTAAATACATTCGTTTATATTTATAATGTAAATTCTTTTTTTCTGCCCCCCAACCCATTGTCAGAGAGAAGACGTGGCCCTCCGTCCAAAAAATTTGGACATTCCTGGTCTGGGGAAAGGCAGAAATAGGTGTCTAAACTCATTGAAACTTGGGTATTCTATCTTTAGGAAGAAAGGCAGGATATAAATCAAATAAATAAAAATAAAGTACAGGCTAATATAATTCCTATACAGTATTCTTCTTCTTTTATACAGGCCCAAACTTGTTATACATGGATGTTTTTATACATAGATTTGACTGCAAATCGCAGTTTAAAAAACTGCTTTTCTACTATTGTAGAGAGGCAGTCATGCAAGCAATCATTCAATTTTTCAATCCCAGAATCAAATGCCTCCAGATATTGAGGCACTACCTTATTCATTTAGACACAGTAGAGGAGCAAGACACCTGGAAGTGGGTCTTTAAACCTTTTTTTCCATTGTTACCTTATACATGGATTTTTTAATCCATGAGGTTCTGGAGCGGAACCCTAGTGGATAATGAGGGACACCATGTATATATAAAATTGAAGAGTCACTGAATGACTGACTGACTAACTGACTGACCATCAACACCCAGCCAAATTGATGTCACTAAGAACTGACATTAAGAAATTCAAACTGGAAGGGAATGAAAAGGGGCACAATGTTTTTTTGTCCTTATGCCGACGAAAAGAATCCCTATGTTTTTTCGTCCCTATGCTGACGCATTGAAGAATCGCTGACTCAACAACACCCAGCCCAAACCCAGACCTAGAAGCATGAAATTTGGGGAGCATATTGTGGAATATGCTGGATTTCCAATCACGGGAAATCACAATATTCACCTTCACAGATAAATGTCAAATGTGGGGAAAGCAGAAGAGGGGCCAAGGTGAAAGGCTCTTCCTTGCACTTGCGCTTTCCGCAAAGCTAATTTCTGTATAGGACTTTGCCAGATAAAGAGCTTTATTCAGAGAGTATGTCTGTAAATATTCATCCATTTCTTACTAAACCAGCTGTCAAAGGTAAATATTGGCAAAGGTGAACATGAACAGGTGACCTAAACACAAAAGGTGAGAGAGACAAATACTTCCTGAACAAATGTATTTGTTAGTGCCTTCCGGGATTCATGTTGCACAGTGTACTGGATTGCAGAAACTAAAGACAATTTTCAATCTTCTGATCATGCTGGTGGTGGTGGGGGAGAATTGAGTTTGTGCAGGATGATCAGATGTCAGACCCGCAAAAGAGAGCAAGGCCTCCCCTCAAAATGTAGTACTCTCAAGAAAAATGGAAGTCATGACAAAATAAAAAGCTAAAAAATTCATATTTATTGCTTTCATGTGTTAATTTAAGCACTGTATTATCATTAAATTTAAAGCTATTCCTGTGTATATAATTGATTACATATACCTTAGAATCCTAAAGACACTTTCCTGGGAGTAAGACCCATTGAACACAATGGGGCTTATTTTTGAGTAGATGTGGTTAGGATTGAGCTCTATTTCCCTTACAGCCCTAAGCTGCAACTGTATAACCCTACAGTCCAGAGTAACTACGGGAGCACGTAAGAGACATTATGTGCACCCATAGTTACTGCACCACCTAGTGAAAATCTATGGGATATTCATATTGCAATCCAGAGTAAATTGTTTTTACACCAGAGCCAGAACTCACCATAATTACCCTGAAGTGCGCCCTGAATCTCAAACCCCTGTATTTTATGTGGAAAATCTGGCTTTTCTCTGAACGAATAATGAATACTGAATTAAATTTCCACACACAAGTTTGTAAGTGTTGTATTTTTCAGCCGTTGGAGGAAAACCTATGGTGAATTGAGCTTAAGATCCAAATTATTAATCTCCTTTGTGGTGTGTCCTTGTGGAATCCAAATTTCAAGGAATTAGAACTTGATTTTGATAAACAAGGCCTAATACTCCATCGAGGAATATTTGCACAGCTATCGCACCTCAAAGTACACGTTTAACTTCACAGTACAAGTTTTGCTTCAAGTTTACACATGAACTGTAAAGAAGTTCGTAATCTTGCTGGCACGTGACGTTTTGTCATTAATATTTTACGGTAGAACTGATTTTGTGTTGATTTTTGGCTTGCAGAATAATGGTAAGGTAAAGGTGTGCCTTGCAGTTTGCCCTGCTAGTTATGACCATCTGCAGGGTGTGGTGCTCATCCCCATTTCGAACCCAGAGTTGCCATAGACCCTTTAATGGTCACGTGGAAGGCATGACTATATGCCAAGGCACATGAAACTCTGTTACTTGCCCACTGAGGTGGTACCTATGTATCTACTTGTATTTTTTTTGAACTGCTAGGTTAGCAGGAGCTGGGCAAGGGGCTCACTGAGGGTGCAATCCTAACCTAGCCAGCACAACTTCTTGGTCTTTCCGTTTCCTTTGGTGATGTACATAGGCAAGCGCCTGTCTGTGCACTGGCCTAACCCTCCCCAGGAACTGTGCAGTGTCTTACAGCACTTTTGTGACACCCCCAGGTCAGCACAGGACTTATGCTGGGGCTCAAGCCAGCCTTACTAGGGTTAGGATTGCACATTGAGACTCGGGTCTCAAACCGCTGACCTGGTTGACAGGCACAGCATCTTTAACCACTGAGCCACTGCAGCCCCAGAATGACTGTAAGAGTATTTAATATTGCACTGTCTCTCTATTCTTAAGCACACCGCAAGCACGTCTGTCCTCATACTAGAGGTGTTTGAAAAGGATGTTATTTCCCTTACTCAGAAGTAAGAATTCAGTAAGACATGGGGTGTAAATTGCATACATACAATTCTAATCCCTATCACGCTGCTGGAAAAAATTGAACAAAAGTCCCTATCATTCTACATCTTCTGAAAATATTTTCTTGCTCATAAACATTTGTGTAAATGTATACTTTATAGCCTCCCACAGGCTGCAATCCTATCTACACTTACCTGGGAGTATGCCTCATTGACTATAATGGAATTTATTTTTGAGTAGATATGCATAAGATTGGCCTTTTAGAACACAATCCTAACCATGTCTAGTCAAAGGTAAGCCTCATTGTGTTCAATGGGTCTTACTCCCAGGAAGATGTCTAGGATTACAGAATAGTTTCTTCAAATTTATTTGAAGACTTGACACAGAAATACCATTTCTTGTGGGTCTCCCTTACCGGTCATCATTATTTGGCATCAGCTGAGAAGCAAGGTCAGGGGAAACCATTCTGGTGCAGTGGACAAGTCCACCCCAAACAGTTGTATATGATCAAAGTGAGCTAGATATTTTGCTCACTTGTTCTCCTATTTCTAGACACATCTTTTAATCCATCTCATGAAGAATGATCTTTTGTTTCTTTCTTCTTCTCCCAGATGTTGTGAAGTTAGGAGCCTTTTTGTTAGCATCTCTTTGCGCCTGGTATTTAGGATGCCTGATTGCCTATATCGTACCCGAAGATACACTGTCAACCACTTTCACCAATATTCAAGGAATTGCACAAAAGCCAAGAATTCCAGGTGTGCCTTCACATTTGACTGCATCACATTTGACTTCACATTTCACATGCTTTGAAGCATTTCTCTGGTTTAATTTGCATTTGTGACAAATAATATATCCTATGCTATTCCATGTTCTCTCTTCTCATGTGCTGTTCCACATATGATGGGTTTAGTAAAGTAGCATGTTTCCCCCCTGCAAGAACAGGGTTGATTTTCTTATCTGTTAATTAAAAAGATGTGTAAGTTGTCTCTTAAGTGTAGATTTTGAAGATCTGTACTTAACATTGAAACTGTGTTAGTGTGTGTCAATAACCGATCCCAGTACATAGATTGCTGGATCAGGCCAGGGGCTAACTGATCCTAGTACATACACTGCTGGATCAGGCCAGGCCAGGGGCTCATTTAACCCCACTTTCCTGTATTTCATAGTGGCCTATCAGAGGCATGGGAAGCACTCAAAACAACATGAAAATGAATCTTGTTGGCACTGCCTTGCATCTGGTATTCAGGAATAGGCTGCCTCTGGTAATCATGAGTTGTAAATTGTGATAGACTTTTCCTCCATAAATCTGTCCAAACCCTTTTTAAAAGGATCTAGGCCATATACCATAACAACATTTCTTTATCCATGCTATACAAACCTCTTCTGTATAAAGAGGTTTAGTTAATAGAAAAGTTAGTTAGTAGAAAAGGAGTTAGTAGAGTTAGTAGAAAAGGAGGAAGGAAAGCAAGAATAACTGGCTAGGCAAAAATAATGGAAAAGGAATGAAACAATTGGGCTGAATTAATTTTTATACATACCGTAATTCTTAAAAAAAGCATTTTTAGAATTTTAACAGAAATCTTGATAGAGTAATGAGATCATCAGGCTGTTCCTCTCTGTTCTTCATTGCAGCACCTCCCCCCAAAAGACAAAAATGTGATCACTGGTCTCCATGTCCACCTAAGACATACGCTTATCGCTTACTCAGTGGTGGAGGCAAGGGAAAGTTTGCAAAAATCTGTTTTGAAGATGAACTGTAAGTACTGTACTAGTCCATGCTTAGGGCCACCTCTGCCATTCAACATAGTTGAAGATGTCAGGCTTACTAACCGAGATCATCTTCTACTAACATTTTAGTAGAAAGCGGTAGCTATATGAAGAAAGAAAACGCTAGCAGAATTCACATTTGTGAGGACTAAAAATTCAGGGCACAACATAGTAGTTCCACTCATCGAACTTATGAGTGGATGCGCATAATTTCATAAACACTTTCTAAGGGCACAATCCAGAATAACTACAGGAGTCCTTGCTCCGGTGTAAGAACAATTTGCTCTGGATTGCAATATGAATTTCCCATAGGTTTTCACTAGGTGGTGCAGTAACTATAGGTACACGTAATGTCTCTTATGTGCTCCCATAGTTACTCTGGATTGTAGGGTAACTCAGAGAGAATGGATGATCTTCCAGAGGTGTGGGGAACAGAGCTCCCCTTGCCTCTAGAGGGCTTTCATGTGGAGAGGGCTTGCTGCAGGCCACATGGAGGCTTGCTATGGACTGCATCTTGTCCCCAGGCCACAGTTTAAACATTCCTGATATAAAAGGTTAATTTTACCTTTCCTTTGCATATATTTCATACCCTAGCAAGGAGAATCTGTGGCTAGCCCCAATGACAATTAACTGCAGCTAAAAAGCATGGAGAATTTCTGGTTCAGGAATTGAGGGGAGGGAATGTGCTGTGCTTTGTCCTCTTGGAGCACAATTCCTGTCTACTCAAAGGTAAGCCCCATTGTGTTCAATGGGTCTTACTCCCAAGAAAGTGTTTTTAGGATTGCAGCCTTAGTTTCTTAGCCTTGGTTGAACCATGGTTAAAGCACTCAAGAACATGGTTATACCATGGTTAATCTTGGTTATACCATGTTTATAAGACGGACATGATTTGTTCCGGAAGCATGTTTGTCTTACAAAGCATTCTTTATACAAAGCAGATAGAAAATAATGGAAACTCAAGACAATTGGAACCACAACCCAAATATATTCATATAAAATATTAACTGTATGTGAAAATGATGAGAAAACCCTGAAATTGAATTCAGAACACTGTAATATACTGAACACAATTACTGTAATTAATAAAAACACCATAATATACTGTATAGTAAAACAAAAAAGAAAAACCTTTTTGGCCAAGGATGACTAATTTTCGCTAAAAGAGTCACTGATGTATTTTTGAGCAACTTTAACAAGGGATCTATCCAGTGACACTTGCTTTTGTCTCCTTTTGAGGATTTCATGGAAATGTGACATTGCATTGTCATTAAACAGATTCATTCCTCGCACTGCTACAGCCTTATTTGGGTGGTGCTTTTCTAGAAAATTTTGCAGCATTTCCCAATGTTTACAAATGTCCTTTATCTCATTTGATGTGAGGGATACCTCATCCTTATTCTCCTCCTCTGCAGATGAGATCTCCTCCATGACCTCTTGCTCATGATGCAGGTCCATCAATTTGTTCATTTACAATGAATTTTCGTTGTAAAACTATCTTATAAGGCACTGTACAAGGCAGAATTCCTTAGAAATTTTAGTTTGTCTTACAAAGCATTTATCTTACAAGTTATTTGTCTTACAAGGTACCACTGTACTTTTCTTGGTCATTTAAATATTTATATTATGGGACATCACAGTAGTTAAGCCAGGCAACCCTGTGTGTGTTTGTGTTTGTGTGTGTGTGTGTGTGTGTGTGTGTGTGTGTGTGTGTGTGTGTGTGTGTGTGTATGAATTAATTTTTAATCTGTTAATACCAAACTGTGGAAAAGAACTCCAAAAGTTATAATTTTGATATTGTAGTTTTTGTTGTTGCTGCTGAGAGTATCTTTTCTACTGGTTGTTGTTCTGCTTTACTATGTTCATTTACTAATAAAGATTTCATTTGTCTAAGATATGGCTTAAGCTACTTACATCCCAACATAAGGACTTCAATAAGTGATTTTAGGGTGATGTTAAAATCATGATGCTTCTTCGACTGATGTTTTGTATTTAAATTTCAGGCTAATAGGTGAGCAAAAGAAAAATGTTGGAAGAGGAATAAACATTGCCATTGTGGACTGTGAGTATAAAGGCACAATTCTGCACATTTTAAAAGCAACACTGTTGTGTTCAGTCTGAAACGGATATCAGTGGTGTGGTTTTGTTTTGTTTTTTGCAGATTTTTTTAACAAAAATGGGAAGTGCAGGAAGCAGTGCTGTGCCTTTTAATTTCATTTATCACCCTTTTCATCCACTTCACAGGCATTACTAGTATCATGTATAGGAATTCCTTTGCACACTCAGAAAGAGTCTTATAAAAACACTGCTGCTTTTTCTCATCATCTTACAATGCGTTAGGGAAATGTTTCGCTAACAAACATTATTTGCTCATATTTTCATTTCTTATCAGTTTTTTGAAAAAGATGTTTTTATGTTGACCATTTCCAAGGAATTTGGGGAAGTGTGCTTAGTCTTCTCCTTTCATCCTACGCTTTCATACATTTCCTCTATATTCCCCTGCCTCCACTTCCTGACCATCTAGATCAGGGTTCCTCAAACTACGACCCGTAGGCCTCAATCTGGCCTGCCGGCATTTACAGAACCCCCCCCCCCTTTAAATTTTTTTCTGCTGGCCCTCTAAATTTTTAAGAAATGTTTAAAGGTTTCCTTAAAGGCTGCCCCAGGGACTTCTGACTTGTGAGCAGGGGGGTGCTTCCCCAGGCGTGTGCGTCACCTGTCCAGATCGTGCTTGGGGGCTTCCCCCGGTGCACAGGGGAGCCTCCCTGCAGGCGCGTGCACGCTGCCCACCCAGATTGAGTGGGAGGGGGCTTCCCTCCAGGCACACAGGGCAGCTTCCCTGCATGCGCGCGCTGCCTGCCCAGATTGTGTGGGAGAGGGCTTCCCTCCAGGTGTGTGGGGAGCTTCCCTCCAGGCGTGCGCGCTGCCCACCAACCAGCCCACCATCTGCTGCCTGCCAGCTGGGTCTTACTCCCAGGTGAACTGTGTTGATGGATTGCAGCCTGAGAGAGGCCAATCCTATACATGCCTATTCAGAAGTAAGCCCCATTAAAGACAATGGGGCTTACTCCCAGGAAAACTGTGGCTAGGATTGCAGCCTGAGAGGCCAATCTTATGCATGCCTACTCAGAGTAAGCCCAGTCCTAGACTGGTCTACTCAGGAGTAAGGCTCACCGAGGCTTACCTCTAGGTAAGCATGGGTAAGATGGCAGCCTTGGAGCCCAGGCCTAGGCTGGTCTACTTGGAAGTAAGGTTCGTTCATTTTTTTCCAAACTATAGTCCGACCCCTACAGTGTCTGAGGGACAGTGAACCAGCCCCCTGTTTAAAACGTTTGAGGACCCCTGATCTAGATTGTCTTCCTTGTGTCAGTAGCTAGATTGCAAACCAATTGGGGCAGAGACCTGTCAGTTCACTCTGTGTAAAGCAGAGTTCATGAATGGCACTATATAGATAAATAATTATAATTCTAGTAACAATTTCACAAAACCCTCGTGTAGTAAGTTAGGCTGAAAAATGGCAGCTGGCCCAAGATAATTCTACACAGCACAATTCTATTTCCTAGAAGTAAGTTTCATTGTGTTCAGTGGAGGTTATTCCCAGGAAAGTAGGATTGAAGTAGGATTGAAGCTTTATTGAACCTCAAGGATAACTGGCAATTCCAATCCAGCCCTCCATGGTCTTTAGGATCACCGTACCGCAGTCTAGAACACTCTAGTCTGTTTGATGCTGTGCCCAACTGCCTTCTCTGAAGATGCCATTAATGTGCTATATGGCACATGTACAGCACTGGCACTGGAGCTCAACAACAGTACTGAGGGCCTTTTAAAATGGGTCCTTAAACTGTAATCCTTTTCTAGAGGGTATGTTATGACTGTGAAGCATCCATAGGATCTGTTTTGTGGTAGACAGGATTTAGGCTTCATAAACATTAATATTTAGGCATTTAAATCACATGTGTGATCTTGGGACACTTTGCAGGTCAGTGGGCTGGTGGGATTATGGGGGAAGCAAAACTGCATCCTGCTACCAGAGATGGTAAAGGGCATCACAACTCTGGCAGCTGCTTACAGCATAAGGCTGGCCTAGGAAAATAATGAATACAGAGGAGGAAGTTGAGCTTAATCTCAAAAGAATGCACCCAGGAATTAATAATTGTCTCAGACTTTTGAAAGCAAATCACAATCGATCCCAGTTGCGTCTTACGTAGTGCTGAATCATTTGCTTTCTTTGTATATATTTATTTTCAAATTCTTCCTGTTTGTGTGTTCTTTTTAATTGTTACTCTATTTTTCAACTCTGAGAAGCAGATGGGAAAATTTACAGACAACTGTTTTAGGTTGTGTATAGCTATAATTTGCAATAGTTTTGGCCATTTGGTGAATATTAATTTTGGGGTGGGTTGGTGGTTGATCTCTTAGTAGGGATGTAGTGAATATGAAATCTGAGTGCTCCCTCTTGTGGTAAATTTTGGCTGAGAAACATCTGTATTCAGCAGCCAAGAAAAGGCTATGCATAAAAAGAATAACAAATAGGTGGGCTACTGAGATGCGAATACATAAAATCAGAGCCAGAGCATAGCCAGGATTGTAGGGGGCAAAAAAATTTCAGAGGGGTGAGGAATTATGCCAACTATGCTGCTTTAGAAAATGAAAGGGTAGGTATGGGGAATCAAAGACCTGTAATTAAACCCAGTTTCATGAAGAGAAATATTTTTGGGTGGTTTAATTATGACTTATTAAACATGATTAATTTACAAAAGTATGCAAGGAATGGATTGAGTGGATAGGGAGATGCTCTTTTCCATTTCACATAACTCCAGAACTAGGGGACATCCATTCAAATTGAATGTTGGGAGAATCAGGATGGACAGAAGAAAATATTTCTTTCCTCCATGTGCAGTTGGTCTGTGGAACTCCCTGCCACAGGATGTGGTGATAGCATCTGGCCACCATGCCTTTAAAAAGATTGGATAAAGTCCCAGAGCAGGTGTCTCCAAACTCTTAATTTTAGAGCTCCTGGACTTTTAACAATTGCATAGAAGAGAGAATTTCAGCTTTTGGTATAAGAGATGAGAAGCAGCACCTGCTGAAATTCTCTCCTTTACACAACTGTTAAAGGTCCAAGTGCCCCGGGTAAGGATATATAGCAGGGTGTCCAAAATTTTAACTTGAGGGCTCCTGGACCTTTAACAAGTATGTAGAAGAGGACATTTCAGCAGGTGTAGCTTGTGATCTGTGAGATGAGAAGCAGCACCTGCTGAAATTCTCTCTATACAATTCTTAATGGTCCAGGAGCCCTCAAATTAAAAGTTTGGACACCCCTGTGTATAGGATTGGAGCCTATATGGAATACTTTGTAAAGGTAACAATGGCTGCAATCCTAATAGCACTTTTCTGGGAGTAAGCCCCATTGAACTCAATGGAACTTACTTCTAGGTAGACACAAATAGGATTGCACCGATAGTGCTTAAATTAACCACATTAAAGCAATATATAAGTGTTTTTAGCATTTACTTTGTCATGTCAAAATAAACAGCAATAGTTTTGTAGTAATTTGGTAGAAATAAATAGTTTTGTAGAAATAAATGTTCTCTAATTTACTTACATAGGCCATAGTTGAGGAGGCTCAGGTCCAGGACAGAAGACAATTTGCAATGCAAATACAAACATACAAAGGGGGAGTTGGACCCCTTGCTTCCTGGTAATCTTTGGACCCATACAAGGGGATGTTGGACCCCTTGCTTCCTGGTAATCTTTTTCCAGGCTCAGTTGGACAAGGCATAATTAAGGTTGACAAAGGTGAGGGAAAGATTATAAGGGGGGGCCATCTGATGGCTTTTTGGGGACAGTCCCCTGTCTGCCCCCACCTATCTATGGGCTAAGCCACTCATGAAACCATTACAGCACGGAAAGAAGTTGATAGAAAATTTAAGGATCATTTTTCTTTCTATAATACAGTGGTACCTCTCATAACAAGTGGCTCACATAACAAGCATTTCACATAACAAGTATATAATTCCAAGAAATCTTGCTTCACTTAACAAGTTCTGCTTCGCTTAACAAGCAAGCACTATGGGAATACATGCTATGCAGCCCTGATGCTCCTCGCAGAGACTCTTTAAAAGGGTTGCCGGCCAGCACTACTGCCTCTAACTGCCCTCAACTCCAGCAGCAGCCCAGGTAAGCTTCCCAGGAAAGTGTCTTTGATTGCAGCCTCCTAACCATGTCTACTCAGAAGTAAGCCCCATTGTGTTAAATGGGGCTTACTCCCAGGAAAGTGGCTTTGATTGCAGCCTCCTTACCATGTCTACCCACAAGTAAGCCCCATTGGGTTAAGTGAGGTTTACTCCCAGGAAGGTGTCTTTAGGATTGCAGCCTAAGTAGACTTCATAGGATCATGCACATTGAATGGATGTTTTGAATTCAATTCCAGGGTTTTGTCATCATTTTTACATCCAGTTAATATTTTTATATGAATATTTTTTTGAGTTGTGGAACCAATCGTCTGAGTTTTCATTATTTCTGATGGGAAAACCTGTTTCACTTAAAGAGTGTTTCACTTAAAGAGCATGCCTCCGGAACGAATTAAGCTCTTTATGTGAGGCACCACTGTAAGTGATTTCATTTTTACAATGTATATTCTTTTTTCAGATGTCTCTGGAAAGGTTATTGCTACCAAATATTTTGACATGTGGGAAGGAGGTAAGGAGCAAGTCCATATTCATGAGTCAAATGAGGATGGGATGTTGGACTCTTAAGGTCTGTACCCCTCATGTTTGGTTGTACTGTTTCTTAAGACTTGGTAAATTCATAATAAAATATGTATCATCCTTGAAAAGGCTGAGCTGACCTTGTCTGCATTACCGAGATTTGAGAATCTCGTGAGAACGTGAGAATCAGACTTCTGGTCTGAACATGGGAGATTTTCAGATCTTTTCCTGGTGAGGATACACAGTGACTTCTTATGTAGAATTGATGGGCCTCTTAGGATGACCCACTCTCAAAAATCAAACTGACAACTACCTGAAATGCCAACTATCCAGCGAATATCTGGTTGAAATGGCCTTTGTAATATACCTAGGTCATTTGGCACCTGGTTGGGGTGCCAATGGGGATATTCCCCACAAATGGAGATATTCCAAATGATATTAGCGATATTAGTGATTTTGATCAGCCCTAGTGTGTCATCCCCTTGAGGGTGGTACCTGGGAGCCCAGGGCCCACCTGTCCCCCTAGGGATGCCACTGGATGGCCTGATCTCCTGTGAAAGCCCTATCACTCTGTGGGATTCAGAGAAGACTTGTCTAGTTGACATTATGACACCTAAGCACTCTTTCCTATACTTACTTGAAAGGTGGCAAATAAATGTTTTGAATAAAAGAATCGAATGTCCAATAACAATATATAAGGATGTCCCAGATTAAGCTTTATGTATGCAAATCACAATTGCAAAATAGTACGAAACTACTTTAAATTATCATAAGTAGGGGTCTGCTGGATCAGGCCACGGGCTCACTAGTTCAGCTTCCTGTACCTCACAGTGGCCAACTGTGGATGCCTCAGGGGGCCTTGTAGACAACATGGTATCTGTAGCCACTTGCTACATCTCACATACTGTACATCTATCACATAGACATGTGAACGCTCACAACCTTTGCATCTTTGATCACAGACGGGCTTGCTTCAACCCAGTCTTTGCTGAATGCTTATGCCCCAAGTGCATACAGTATTTCTCCTTTGTCTTCCATGGAGGAGAGATCTCATCATAAAAGAGCAAGAAACATTCTTGCTTTGTTTTTATATCAAACTGCAAAGAAGAAAAGTCGTACTGAGGGTTTATGAAAAGAAAAATAACAAATGCTACATTGTCTAGACTCTTCTTTCTCTCATCAACAGCATTCTCTAGACCAATGGTTGATTTTATCGCAGTGGCTCCCCAAAAGTCACTGCTCCTGATGGTGACCCATGATGACGGAAGCACCAGGTAAGCAAGCAAATTCATGCCACTTTCTTCATCACTAAGAGCACAATCCTAACCATGTGTACTCAACATGTCTACTCATTATGTTCAGTGGGTCTTACTCCCAGGAAAGTGTCTTTAGGATTGTAGCCTAAATTAGATAAGAAAATAAGAAGAGTTGGTTCTGCTGGATCAAACCAAGGGTCCAACTATGCTGGCTTTTTGTATCTCAGTGTCCTACCAAATGTCTCAGGAAACACCCAAGAGAACATGGAGCCCTTCAGTATCTGGTTGCTACTTCATTTCATCTGGCATTCAGAGACAGACTACTCTATGGGGAGAAAGATCCTGGAGTGGAGTAGCATTTCTAACAGTGCCTGTAATGTGCAGGTGATTATGCAACACAAGACAGACCATATCCTGAAGAACTCGCTTTTAGAGCAATTCAGATAGAAAAACTCTTACTTCAAGCATGCTAGTAATTGATTTTGACATTAAGATCATTTTCATGTCATGCTCCTAATCCTGTCACATTGTGGGCACAATCCTAACCAATATAGGCCAGCACAACTCACCCATTTTCCCCTTCTTGTGGTGTTGTGGGAAGGCTGTGCATATCTGTGCAATGGCCTAACCCTCCCACCCAGGAATGGTGCAGAAGTGCCTTACAGAACTTCTGCAATACCCCCAGGACAGCACATGCCTAACTGGAATCAGGATCGCACTGTATGTATATGAAATTTTAGGAATTCTAGGAGGTTTTTGTTACCAGCAATTATTGTTGTGACTTGGTACTGTGTTTATTTTATATACATTTAACGCATAAAATATTTCATGACCATTTCACTCCTCTATTTACATACTTTTAATTTATAGTAAGGGAAATAACACACGCTAATGAAAAATATCCCCACCTAGCAAATGTTAGGTAATATGCTAAAATGGTAATATAGGTGGTACTTCTGTATCCATGAGGATACAGATACTACTGATACTGAAATCTGCTGTTCTTGATCCCACAGATTTCCTCACCCATTGTCCTCCAAACATAAATGGAGCTGTTCTCCTATTGGCCTCTGCAAGGCTGAAAATTGGCATGTCCGATTTTTTGCTGTAAACCTATGTGCTGATTTTCAGTCTTCTGGAGACTTCAGAAGGTTTCCTAATGGTTGTGGAGGCTGTGCACAGCCTCCTCAGTTTCAGAAGTGTATCCAGATGTGATCAGAGCACAGCTCTGGTATGTTCAAAGGACAGCAGGTGGGGAGATCCATGGGTTTAGGACCCACATTTTGGAAAGAAGCCTCATCTGTACATTCCAGATCCACAGGTAGAGGACTCACCTGTGTACACTCTTTGCCTTTTGTAGATGGTATAATTTTTGGTTTTGTTTTTTTAACTTTTGGCATGCCATCCACTGTTGTCAAGTTGAATGCAGATTAGTGCAGATCACATCAATGGTGGGCTGAAAGGGAATGCAGATTAGTGCAGATCACATCAGTGGTGGCCTGAAGGGGAAGGTGGCATCAGCAAACTCCAGGTGAGGTTCATCCTGAGTCTATTGATCTCTCAGTCCACCTTCGGCCCGCACAAAACCAGCCTTGACCTCTCAGTCCATTGACCTCTCAGTCCACCTCTCAGTTCTTTTTTCAGATGTCTCTGGAGACAGCCCACACAAACTAGCCTCATGGAGAGGTTAAGTGATGCACATTTTTGCAGTCCTGTGTACATCCCAGGATACATCTATGGTTAGATTCTGCGCTCTTACAGCAGGGACACTTTTTAAAGATGTTCCTATCATTGGTGTTTCTTGAACGAGCTACCTAAGTCAGACTGGTTTTAACTGGTAGAAAATATAGAAACCTTTCTGAAATGATAGTCTCAAAATCCTTTCTGTTTATCCAGACCATCAGGTCAGAGCAGTAATTCTGTGGATCTTAGGTCTTGCAGATCTCAGTACAGTTGTGTCTACACTTTCAATGGGGAGCTTTGCACATTTCATTCATTTTACACTGGAAATCTTAACCTTTTCAGATCACTCAAAGGGAACTTGGTTTCAGAGGAATAAAGGTGAACCACTAATTTCAGGACCACATTTGTAACCTTTTGCTTTTAGAAAATATGAGTAGTAGAAATTACAAACTGAAATTTACTTCTCCCCATTGTTTTTTACAGGTTGGAAGTGGAAGCCAAAAATACAATAGCACGGCTAGGTAGCAAAGAAATATGGAACATAAAATTCAGATCAAGCTGGGTCTTCATAGCTGCAAAAGGTTTCAGCCTGCCAGATGATTTACAAAAAGAAAAGGTAAGACTTGTTTAAACTTCTGAACTTAAAACTTCATCATTGTCACAAATCACTGCACATGTAATTAAAGTTGTGCTGGTTCCTTTGAAGTAGTGCGGCCATCAAGGGTGATCAAATGGGATAACTAAAAGAGAGGACAAGGACCCCAAAATATAAAACATCCAAGAAAAATTTTGGACTTGACAAAATAAAAGCTAAAAAAAACTCACATATATTAAACAATTTTATGTGCTTAACAAACACTATACAGGTGTAACCTAATTGTATGTGATTTACTTATAGTTGATTTTGTCTCAGTATGTCTCAATAGAAACTCATTGCCCTCATCATCCCATACCCTGAGGACTCCCATTGCTTTGGAAAGTGAGAGTGCTTTGGAACCTTCATTTCTGAATATTCCAAAGCTCCCCTTATCTCCTGGAGTTGCTGCTCCATAACTGAAAGTGAAAGCACCCCCTTCCTAACATGCCCCACAATCCCCAATGCCCTTGTCACTTCCCCCACCCTTAAACTTCCCAGAATGTTAGGGTTGCCATACGCCCAGAAAAACTGAGACATTCCTGGTTTTAGGGCCCCATCCCATCTGGCTAGATCCTAATCCCATGTTTGAACCCATCTGTAGAGAGGAGAGGTGGAGAGATGGGGCAAGGCAGACCCTGGCCATGTGCCGTACAGCCTCCACTTCCCTCCAGGAAGTTCCCATTCATGATAATGAGACTGATTTCTGAGTAGACATGCACAGGATTATGCACCCCCCAGGCTCTGTCCTGGTTTTATCCAGCAGTTTGGTACTGCTGGTTTTGTGCAAGGGAATTATGGCAACTCTACAGGATGTGCTTAAACCAGCGCATCCTTTGCCTGCTTTCAAGCTGCCCCAGCACATACTGGCAGCTTGAAGGCAGGCAAGGGCTGCACGCAGGGTCAGTCTTTCTTTCTCTCCTGTGTCTATGAGTGTTTGGTGTGTGTGTGTGTGTGTGAGAGAGAGAGAGAGAGACCCCCATCTCTCACATGGGGATTTTTCTCTCCCCCCTCTCCCTCTCACCCACGCACAGAGATTGACAGAGCCCTGTCTTCTAGCCAATCCAACTCAGTGCAAGCTAGAAAAGGGGAACTTTCCCTTTAAATGTAAGAGGTTCCTTCTCCTTGGAGTCAGCTGGAAGAAGGGGTCAAGTCCAAGGGATATGTGTGTCTCTCTGTGTGTGTGCACATGGAAAGAGAGAGAGATTGCAAAGGTGTACCGGCGCAGAGACCCACATGTAGAGTAAGCAAACCTCACACAAACACACTTATCTGCCTGCAAACAATTAAAGGGATTGGGAGGCTATTTTGCAATAGTGCAATATTTGTTTTATGCGCCCCTCTCTGGAATGAATCCTTGCAAATAATCAGTCTCCATTGTATGACTTATTATGAAATTTAAAACTATTACATACATTTTATTATTACATATAATTAATTATAAAAGGCTACATCCTGTCCACTCACAAGGAAAAGAAGGACATTGAAGTTTGTTCCAGGACACAAGGCTAAAATCTAGGACATGTCCTGGTAAAGGAGGAAATATGGCCATCCTGAGTCTCATGCAGAGAAACGTAGCATTGGAACCTGTTCCTGGTGAATACAGTGGAACTCACTTCTGAATAAATATAGGATTTCAGCCTACGCTTATGTTGTCACATCTAGTACAAGTTCAATTCATCAAACTTGTGACAATTATTGTGTACGTGGTCCCTACCCACCATTCCACATGTTTGCACGTTTTGGTAAGGATGGTGAAATGAACAATGCTGTGCTGTTCAAACACAGTGGTTCTCAAACTGGGGGTTGCAACTTTACTTTAGGAGTGCCACAAAAAGCTGGGCACCACCATCTTGAAATCTTGCACTGGGCACTGCCGTTTTGAAATTGGGTTCAAGTAGCTTTCCTGCAAGTAAGTCTCATTGAACACAATGGGACTTACTTCCATATAGACATGGAGGAGCTCTGGCATCACAGTAATGTCACTCTTGTTTGATGTCACTTCTGGTTATGACATTACTTCTGGGGGTTCCCAGACAGATTGTCATTCTCAGAAGAGGATCCTGGGCTGAAATGATCGAGAACCACTATTGTAGTACTTTTATTTCTTTTACATGGCAACTATGTTTCTACAATTAGGGTTTCTTTAAATTGTCTGCTGATTTGGGCTTTGTGTATCTTAAACAGATCAATCATTCAGACTTAACAAAGAACCGATACTATGGCTGGCCAGCTGAAATCCAGATAGAGGGTTGCATTCCGCGAAACCTAATAAGCTGAATTTTAAAGTTGAACTATATTGTCAGTAGTAAGTTGCTTATCTAAGATACGTTCTTTTAAGAAATTGTTTACCATAAATTGCAGTGTAAATATTCAAAATACACTAAACAAAATGAGTTTGAACCTACAGATTCAGTGTATTATACAGTAGAACAGCACTCTTGAGTGTCCCCCTTTCCCAGTTTTTGAAACTTGAATATTGTAATTGGAAATCTATTCCTTGGATATTTTATAGTCTGTCTTAGAAGGAACAGAGTCGAATTTTGTGTTGATATTCATATTGCAAGCAGCACAATGTTATACCTTCATGTTAATGTATTAACAAGTTGTTCCTGGGAGAGCGTTCTTAATTCCATGGTGAAAATATCTGTTCATGCACTACTCTCCCATTTCTTTGAAATGTTTTGCAACCACGCTTGCCATGAAGCTGATGGTTTTCCTAGTTGACACAATTTGCACTTACATGAATATGTATTTATTGGTTGAATTACACTGGGAAGCAATAAAGAGATTTCATTTTTAAGCTCAACTGTGTGGTGTTTTATATTTAAATAGAATTGCTCTTTGCAAGATATTGTGACAATGAAATCAGCGCACTTTTTTTGCGAATTGCTTATCTGATAGAATGTTCCACTTGGCTCCATTGCATGTACTGTATTAAAATGGAAATGTGCAAAATCACTTGCTTGCCCCTTGCTCTGGCCAGCAAGTATGGGGTTAACATCAGGGCCTTCGATTGCAATTGGTGTGCCACACTGCTGCAGTTGCATGGAAGCAATAAGGCCTTCAGTATCTGGAGGAAGGAAAAGGGCATGGAAGGAAGGAGTTTGGAGAGATTTAGAGAGCACAAAAAAGGAGTTTGGAGGAGGAGTTTGGATTATGGGCTTGTTCAGGGATGGCCAAACTTTTGGGCAGGAGAGCCACATCATCTTTCTGACACTGTGTTGGGAGCCAGAAAAATGATTTACATTTCAAATTTGTACCCAAATCCAGAGTGCACGTAAGAGACGTTACGTGCACCCATAGTTACTGCACCACTTAGTGAAAACCTGTGGGAAATTCATATTGGAATCCAGAGTAAGTTGTTCTTACACTGGAGCAAGGACTCCCCATAGTTACTCTGTATTTTGCCCTTGGATAAATTTACATAAATTTAAATATAAAAGTGTATTAAATAAAAGGCTTATCCACAGGCCAGGTGGAGCTATCTTGCCACAGGATGCATTGAGGCGTTTTTTGTTTCAGGTTTTTCATTTTTGGTGCCAGAGTTTTTTTGGCCATAAATTTTGATAGAATTGAGATACCGTATATACTCGCATATAAGCCGAGTTTTTTGGGCCCAAAAAATGGGCCCAAAAAGCCCTCTAGACTTATATGCGGGGCAAGCACCAGGCTTGCCCCAAAATGGTGGCCGCCGATGGTTGCGGCTGTCCGCACGCCTCCTCAGTCGGCTGGAGGTACTTTCAAGCACCTCCAGCCCGAAGAGGCGCGGGGGCGGCCGCAACCACCAGAGTCCACCCGTGCGCCTCTCCGGCTTGCCAGGGAGGCGGGCAGGCAGACGCTGTTTGCAGCGCCCGCCCGCCTTCCTAGCCCGCTAGAGAGGCAAGCGGGTGGGTGCTTGAAGCAGCGCCCGTCCGCTTGCCTCCCTGGCACACTAGAGAGGCGCGCAGTTGGGCGCTAGCATCGGCCCCCGCTCGCGTGCCTCTCCAGGCAACTGGAGAGGTGCGCAGGCGGAGGCCGAGGCACCTAATTTTGCCACAAAGAGTGGGAAAACTATTGACCCGGCTTATATGCGGGTCAATATGTTTTTCCAGTTTTTGTGGTAAAATTAGGTGCCTCGGCTTATATGCAGGTCGGCTTATATGCGAGTATATATGGTATTTCACTCTTTTAAGTTGAATTCTGCTATAAATTATGCACCCAGCAGTACATAGCATTATGGGATTATTCCTAACAACTGCAATTTTGGTGATTTTGGTTGCTAGTGTTGTCACCTCCACCAAGTTTGGCACATGGGGAGGACGGCTCCCACCCCTTTTGCCACTGATTAAACATATCCCAGAATTCCTTCTGTTGCACAAGAATTTCCCCATTGGCAGATTTTTAGTACTGAAATGAAATGAGGGGACTGGATCAATGGTATCTCTACAGAGTGATATATAAACATAATATATATGATATATGAACATAACATTCATATGAACATAACATTCATCTTCGTTATGGAGTCTTTTCCGGTGATTGAAACTGATATAAATTCTTGTTCTTGGGGTTTTGTTTCTGTTTGTTGTGGTTTTGTTTTTAAATAAGTTGTGAGCCCTTTGGGGACAGGGAACCATATATTGATTTATTTTACTATGAAAATAACATCATGAACTACTCCTTACTTCATGAACTACACCTGTTGAAACACATGTCACATTATCCATTGTAAGGCATGCATTGACTCACCACTGATATTAGGGTCCACCACTAAATGTCTCTTAATAAGGAAAAGTGCCAAAATTCAATTTCCTGTGTTTGTGCTGGTAAAATACACTGGTTGCAAATTTCTCAGAATTGAATACAGCTTAAAAGACCTTCTTTTGGATATCTTAATTTTCCTCCTTCATTTTTGCCCCTAAATGCATTGGTGTAGATGTTATACCATAATCAACCAATGAATATCAATCAGTCAATGAATATTTTATTCCAGTAGATTCCATTATTAACCCATTTAGTGGCTGAATAAGGTATAGTTTCTATACCAATGCATTCGGGGCAGCAATGGAGTAGCAAGAATTTGGAAGTGGATCTTTAAGACAATTTTTTCAGCTAATTTGATATTCACTGATTTTTCAGCCCACTGAGTTCCAGAACAAAATGCCTGTGTATAATGAGCCATGACCTGTATAAAACTATTGTTGCATACTACTACTTATACTACTATTATTGTTATATACTATTATACTATTAGCATATACTACTATAATTTATACTACTACTACTACTTACATGGTATACTACCCAAAGTTGCTCACTCTCTAAAGAACCCTGGACCCAGCAGAAAATACAGTAACTACTGTATGCTATCTGCGTTTCAGACCTTGTTGGGAGGGAGAGCCACACAGGAAATGTGGATCGCTCCCATAAAAGTAAGTTTTTCTGTCTTGATCTGCTAGTATACAGGTGTCCCTCATTATCAACTTGGGATCCGTTCCGGAATCTCTCATGAATAAAAAAGTAATGTACAAGGAAAATAATGGAAAAATAGGTTTAAAGACCCACTTCCAGGTTTTTTTTCCTATATTGCCCATAATGAAATAAAGTAGTGCCTCAATATTTGCAGAGGTTTGATTCTGCATGTTAAGTATATGTTAAGTGTCCTATACTTCTGATGTTAAATAGCGGACAAAATACATGTTGCACCCCTTTTCACCTCCTTAAGGGTTAAATTTCTTAACATTTGTTCTTAGTGAGTGCTTGCATTACATAAGGAATACTCTCCCCAAATTTCATGCTTCTAGGTCCAGAGGTTAGGCACTGCATCCATCAGTCAGTTATTCTAAAATACAAAGTACAGGGACAAAAACACATTTCGCCCCTCTTCAACCCCTTCCGGTTTGGATTTCCCAAAATTGGTTCTAAGTAGGTGCCTCCATCATGGAAGGAACACACTCCCCAAATTTCACACTTGTAGGCCAGGCGATTTTGCCTGGGCATTGATGAGTGAGTCAATCAGTTTGTTTTATATATAGAAAGAAGATAGATTGGTCACTGGAGGTTGACTTTGATGTGATTTACATTTCAATTGCTGATGTTTGTTTTGCATTTCAGAATTACTGGCACGGATGTTAAAAAATAATGGAACCAATATTATGGATCAAATGCATAATACCTAATGAGAGGAAGATGGAAAGGGGCAACTGTTGCTCATTCTGGATGCTGTAATCTAGTTGGGGTGCAAGAAGCCCTGTGCTGGGGTGAAGAGCCATAAAACTCTAGCAGCTGCTTCTGTTTTATACAGAAGCACCAGTATCTTAAGTTTTATTTTCTACAGATGCTTCAGTTTCTAGTTTCATTTCTCAGCTCTGATGCAACTACGCAGAAGTGTAGTTCACAACACTGGCAGATTAGAAAACATGCTCTTGTTCACATTGCACAGACTTGATGAAACCGAGTGTTTGATACATTTCCCCCTATTGTTTGGAGCATGCAAGTCAGTTTCTTTTTCCCTGGTTACTTTCCTTTTCACAGAAATGAGTCAGTGAGCAGAGGAGGAGTTACTGCTTGCTGTGCAGACTGGAAGAAATCTGATAAGGCAGAATCAGATGGCTGTCTTTAGGCATCCTCTTTAAGATCCAGGAGGAGAAGGTAAGAATATTTTATTTCTGAAAAATCCAGTGTTTCCCAAATGCTGTGGTGAACCAGTTTTGAGGGGTGGGGGCTAAAAATTTCAGCAAGTGATATGGCTCCCACTCAGGTAACACCACTAAAAAGATGCTCCCTGACACCCATCCTGACTCTAATATTTATACCATGATCCACAGAGATGCTCATGTGGAGCAGAAGAGTATGCATGGGGGGACGTTGCACATGGGGTGGTGGAGCACCTGGGGGGATGGTTTCACTTGCTGCATATCAGTTCAGCATATCAATTTCCCAATATCATGGATCAATGGGCTCTCAGAAATCGCCTTTTGAGGTTTGCTTGGTTATACTGAAGGGGGATTTGAACCTGGAACTTACAGGTCTCAGTCCAGTTCCTTTTATACCATGACACCCATCCTGACTCTAATATTTATACCATGGTCCACACAGATGCTCATGTGGAGCAGAAGACTATGCATGGGGGGAACGGTGTGCATGGGGGGACGTTGCGCATGAGGTGGTGGTGCACATGGGGGGATGGTGTGCATGCAGGTGGGATGTACAGGGGATGATGCACACGAGGAGGATGTTGCACATGGGGGGATGTTGCGCATGGAGGGATGATGCGCATGGGCATTTAACTCAACAGGAGTGGCCATTGCAAACAAGAATGAACATACCTATCTCTGGAGACCAGGAAAGTATGTATCCCTTTAAAGTCACCGTTTTAAAAATTGCTTTTCTTACTATTGTAGAGATGGTTATAAAAACAATCATCCTATTTTTCAGCTGATTCTGGCAGCGGCAGGGAATCTTTTGCATTTCTAATTGAAGATGATCTCTCTACAACAGTAAGAAAAGCTGTTTTAAGCAATTGTAAGTGATGCCCTTTTAATTTTTGAAACTGCTTTTATTTAACTTGTTTATAATCAACAGGGAGTCCAAAAATCAAACATCACCAGATATCAAGTCACAACCTATTTCCATTAGGAACAGGGGAGGCGCAAGAAACCTGAAGTGGTTAAATCTATTTTTCCACTGTTTTTTTTAATCCTCTGTTCTTTTATCCAGTGGGAGTGGTGGGTGGTGGGTCCAGAATAGAATTTTAGTTGATAATGAAGGACAACTTGCACTGTGTTTCAGGAAGGCCAAACAGTCATACAAGAGCCTCCTGAGGAGGGCTCACTGGCGTATAATGTGCAGTACATGGAAATAATATTGGCTGAGATCCTTTTAGATCACAATTACTTCAAAAGGTAAATTGAAAATGTTCAAACATTATAACTGTTTACCAGTCAAAAACAGAGTCCACTGGATTGGTTGAGGGAGGGCTGGAGGATTTTTCAAGTGCAAAAATGTAGAGTTCTGCCCATTGAGCTGAACTCCTATTGCTGTTTGAATCATGCTTCTGGCCTCACTGCTGGCAACAGGTGTGCAGGACCTGCGAGTCCCACCAGACACCACCTTAAGTACCACAGGTGGTACCTGTACCATTGGTTGAGAGACACTGCACCACACCATATTAACTACTACCTAATAAACTTATTTTCTTGAAGACAATTGCATGATGTCAAGTAGCAACGTACTTGTACAGCGGTGCCTTGTAAGACAAACATAATTCGTTCTAGAAGCATGTTTTGTCTTACAAAGCATTCTTTATACAAAGTGGATTTTCCCATAGGAAATAATGGAAACTCAGATGATTGGTTCCACAACCCAAAAATATTCATATAAAAATATTAACTGTTTGTAAAAATGATGATAAAATACTGTAATCGAATTCAAAACACTGTAATATTAATTAAAATCACTGTAATATACTGTACAGTAAAACAGAAAAGAAAAACCTTTATGGCCAAGGATGACTAATTTTCACTAAAAGAGTCACTGGTGTCTTTTTGAGCAACTTTTAACAAAGAACCTCTCTAATGACACTTGCTTTTGTCTGCTTTTGAGGATTTCACGGAAATGTGACATTGCCTTGTCATTCAACAGATTCATCGCTCGCACTGATACAGCCTTATTTGGGTGGTGCTTTTCTAGAAATTCTAACAAACTGATTTGTCTAACAAACTTTTTCATCCTAGGAAAATTTTTGACGCCATATTCATGAGCAAAATGTCTAAAAAAATGAGACATGAGAACGACTTGTCACCACAGAAGTCAAGCCCTAAAAAGTTACTGGTATGCATATCAGCGGTTTCCAAAATAAGTACTTGAAAAATAACTGAATGTATTAAAAACATATTTTAAAATGAGAGGTAGACCTTTTAAATACCGTATATACTTGAGTATAAGCCGACCCGAGTATAAGCCAAGGCACCTAATTTTATCACAAAAAACTGGGAAAACTTATTGACTCAAGTATAAGCCCAGTGTGGGAAATGCAGCAGGCTCTGGATGGGCTCTAAGGCTGTGGTCCTGTCCACTTTCCCAAGAGTAAGCCCATTGACTATAATAGTACTAACTTCTAAGTAGATATGCCTATGATTGAGCTCTAAGGATACAATCCTTTTACACACTTTCCTGGGAGTAAGCCCCATTGCTCTAAGGAGACTTACTTCTGAGTAGACCTGCATAGGATTGAGCTCTAAGGATACAATTCTTTTATACGCTGTCATAGTTAACTCTCATACAAGCTCTGATCTCTAACCAGGCTAAAGTGCAAGGTTTGGAGCCAGTGATGGGGAGTAAGTCCCATTGCTCTAAGGGGACTTAACTTCTGAGTAGACATGTATGGCAGCAGCAGCAGGATTGGGTCCAGGGCGATCGTGCCTCCCTCCTCCTTGCTGCCTGGAATGCAGCAGTACCAGCTATAGGATTGGGTGCATGCAGGGGTGGCTGGTAGGGGATATTGGAGGGAGGGGAAATTAGTAAGTTTCTGGAAATTTCTGGCAGAGGGGTGCATTTATGGGTGACTGGTGGGGATGGCTGGGGCTGGTGGGTGCAGGCAGGGCTGGGTGGTTGGGAGGGGGAGAGGTTTCCCTGGTGGCTGCAGGAGGGCTGCTAGGAAAAATTGCAGACTCAGAGAAACCTGAACAGAGAGGGTTAAAATTCCTGCAGCTCATCTCTATGGGAGGGAAGGGGGAGGGAGGGAGACATGGAGAAAGCTTTTTAAATGCAAAGGAAACTTTTAAACTGTTTTCTCTGAAACTTTGCACAACTTTGCACCAGGAGAGCCTCCAGAAAAGGTGATTTTTTTTTTAGAATTTTGCCTGACCCGAGTATAAACCAAGGAGGCTTTTGGGGGGCATTTTTTGGGCTCAAAAAACTCGGTCTATATGCGAGTATATACGGAATCTTGTCCCAGAACTTGGTGGAACTAGTAGCTTTAAATACCTTGTTGCAGAACAGGATGGACGATAGTACGAGTTGGGAATTTTAAATTAGCTAAGCAAGCAGTGTGAGGAAAGTATTGTTTGGGGTCAGTGTGCTGATAATATGCAGTTAAGAACATGTAAAAGTGCAAATATGTTAAGTCTCTGTAAAATATAAGAATCATCTTAGCATTGTTCCTGCTACTGGCAGGGTCTGCTCTGATTGACCCGACATGGGGAAACCTGGCCAGACGGTCGCAGAGATCTATCGCCAGGACATTGCTTTTTTTCCCACCTAAGTTGTACTTATTTACATGTATTTGCATGCTTTTGAACTGCTAGGTTGGCAGTCACTGCTGGGACAAGTGATGGGAGCTCACTCCATCATGCAGGACCCAGGTCTCGAACTGCTGACATGTTGTTCTTCAAATCAACAGGCATAGCACCTTTAACCACTGAGCCACAGCTGCCCCATTTGTGAAAATATAAGAATAATAAGAGAAATGGGTGACAAATGAGTTACCCCTTTGTTAAGAAAAGCCATGGTTGGGTGATTTGGTTTCAAGACAGAGCCTTAACCCTTTTAAATTATCTTTTGCTGTAATATAAGTGACCAAGGTGTACTGCTCTTTGCAGCAGTGGCACGGGAAATTGGTTTCCCTTCCTTGGTAAATGATAAAGGCCATGACACCCTACAAATCAGGGCTACTAAGAGGAATTTTATCAGGGGTCCAAGATTCTTGGGGTTCTTGGGTGAAGAACCAGGGTGACCAGATGCCCAAACCTCAAAAGGAGGACAAGGCTTGGATTCTTCTCAGCCTTGCCTTTCTGGCGGACAGTGGCACATTTGCCTACTCATGAGTAAATCTGCAATATTGGGCACTTTCACATTCCCATAGCGCTGAATGCATATTTTTTAGTTTTAGTTGTTAGGCCATAAATTTTGATAGGAAGGAGATAATTCAAAACTGATTTTTGTATTGGATTCTGTTCTTCGATCCGAATCCACTGACATATGACATGATGGGGTACTGCACACCACTCCAAACTGCAAAATGTTGGACAATGAAGCCCTTTTGGAAGACACCAGAACAGCAGGCTGAAACAGAGGATAAATCTGGAAATTTCTGGTTATATGATCACCCTGGGTGAAACAGAGCAGGAAAAGGTGGTGATAGCTAGGGAGAGCGGGGGTGGGGAGGGACAAAGAGCTCAGGAAAGCTGGCAACAGCTGGAATAGTCTTTGTCCAGTCTACCAGCCTTCCCTAAGCAGAGCCTATCTCCAGCTAGATAACATAATATGGGAAACCTTAGTTTCTACTTTAAATATAAAAAATCATAATGTAAAAATTAGCATTGTCATATACAGTGGTGCCTCACATAAAGAGTTTAATTTGTTCCGGAGGCATGCTCTTTAAGTGAAACACTCTTTAAATGAAGCAGATTTTCCAGTAGGAAACAATGGAAACTCAGACAATTGGTTCCACATCCAAAAAATATTCATATAAAAATATTAATTTCAGGTAAAAATGATAACAAAACACTGTAATTGAATTCAAAACATGCATTCAATGTGCATGATCCTATGAAGTCTACTTAGGCTGCAATCGTAAAGACACTTTCCTGGGAGTAATACCCATTGAACACAGTCTTGTGCCAGACCTAGACTGGCTGCTGCCTTCAGCAGGTAGGTCGCAGCAGTATTTTTACCCCATTTGGGGGGTAAAAAACTGTGACCTATGCCCCCGAAAATATGGTAATTTAATTTCACATATTGCAGTCCTAACCAACTTTCCAGTACTAGCATAAGGGCAATGCAACTCCAAAGTAAGTGAACCAGCATTGCCTTTTCTTGAGGTTGCCTTTGTGGCTACCCCCCCCCCCCCCCAAACTGCAGGATGCAACTACACCAGTGCTGGAAAGTTGGTTAGGATTGCACCCTTAATTTATTTAGTAGTTTATTTCATTTAAATTACTTTTACTAAGCATGTCAAAAGGATCTGTGCCATGTAAGCATGGAAAATATTTGCTTAAAAAAATTCAGTGTTATTGGCCCATTTCAGTGTTATTGGCACAGTATTTATGGGAAACACTGTATTGCTTCAGTCATGACCACTTTTTTTTCTTCAAAAGGTAACAAGTGCCTTGTCCAGCCAATATGAGGAAAAGATTCGCCCATGTATTGACCTCATTGATTCTCTGAGAGCCCTTGGAGTAGAAAAGGACTTGGCATTGCCAGCCATTGCTGTGATTGGGGATCAGAGCTCTGGGAAAAGCTCTGTTCTTGAAGCGTTGTCAGGAGTGGCGCTCCCCAGGGGCAGTGGTGAGAATTTCCTCTCAACTTCACTTTTTTCTCCTTTCTATATTGCCTTTTTTCCTAGGAGCTCAATGTGGTATATATGGTTTCTGACCTCTTTTATCCTCTCAACCCTGTGAGGTAAGCGGGGCTGATAGTGACATGCACATGCTCTCAATGTAGGAAGCAAAAAGGTGTTCTCTCCAGTCATTGCTCCCTTGCCACTAAAATTCATCAATATCAATACTGTTCCTTCTCCTTCCATCATACCTAAGATACAGTGAAGCATTTATGAAAGTGAAGTTGGATGAAAACGACAGCCATTGAGGCAGCTCAGGCGCTTCGTATCTCTTTCAGGGATGAATTGACAGTAGAAGAGGCTATTTCCCTGGCCATGAAAGGTGCTCCACAGCATCATTTCCCTACAGGGACTCCTGGGCCTTGTTAGCTTCACTGAAGCCCAGGAGTTGCTGAGGTCTTTCAGCTCTAGTCATTGCCAAGGCAAGCCTTGGATGAGTGGGGCAGGGGAGAGTTGGCAAGAGAATTCACCACAGCTTAGGTGCTCAGAAAGCACTGAGGATTGTGGCAGGTTGTGCATATTTCTTCAGAATGTGCACAATCTTGACTCAAGCTGAGTTGAGCCATATTTTGTGCTTCTGCTACTCTGACTACCTCCGAACCTGTTCTACTCACGACTACACCAGGAGACTACACTTTCCTGGAAGTAAGCCACATTGACTATAATGGGACTTTCTTCTGAGTAGTCATGCAGAAGATTGGACTCTGGCTTTCAGGAGACACCATAAGAACATAAGAAGAGCCTCCACTGGATCAGGCCACAGGCCCATCTAGTCCAGCTTCCTGTATCACACAGTGACCCACCAGATGCTTCAGGGAGCACATATGACACCTGCATCCAGGTGCCCTCCCTGCATCTGGCGTTCTGAGGGTGTCCACTTCTATACACACCCATTAATGCTAACTTTGGTCCTCTATATGAAATGAGTATGACATCCAATAATTACTGGTCATTAATACACCTGCCTTCCATTACTGTGTCAAGTCTCCTCTTTGCCATCTGAATTAGGGGCCATCACCACATGTTGGGAGAGTAAATTCATTCAGAAAGGAGTACAACTTTTTACCCCCTTCATTTTCTGTAAGACTAACTATTTTGACTCTTTTGAATTTAATAGGTATTGTTACCAGATGCCCCTTAGAGCTCAAGCTGAAGAAAATTCAACATGCACAAAAGTGGCAAGGGAAAATTACATATTTGCAAACAGAGCAAGCACTAACTAACCCATTAGAGGTGGGAGATGCAGTAGTAAGAGGTGAGTGGAACAGATGCTTGTGTTTTTTTACATTTTGGTGAGTGAGATGTGTTTACAAAATTGCCAAAATGAGCACTAAAATCATTACATGGCCCTCCCGTGTATATAATAGACAGGCATTTTATACAGAAGGTTCCCAGGTGATTTGCCATCAGGCACAGAGCCAGAATCACTTTCTGCACACAAAGTGCATACGCATTCTTTATCCCTACTCACCTTGCTCTCTTATTCCCAGATTGCTCTGTACTACCATCCCCTTTCAGTTTGCCTCACCTTGTACCCACTTGCTGCTGGCTGTCCTCATGTTGTTTACCCCTCTTTGTCCCACAGCTTGCCTTCAGGTTTGTCCTTGGCAGAAGAAGGTAATTCTTGTCCTTCCCATCATAGAATGGCATTATCAGCAAACTGGCCGGGCTCCTATGGCAGAAGGACTTGCAGAAGGCTAACAATATAATTCTATGTGCAATTTGCACATAAAATGAAAAAGAAAATACTAAGTCATTGAGCAACATTATTTCCAAAGAGCCTTTTCAGACTGTCATGAGTGCCACAGCAGAAATGGGGCTGATTAATGAAGAATCTGAGGGCAATGGTTCCCAAACTTCTCCAAGGGAGTTGGGAACCCTGTAAATGGTTTGGGGTGCAAGGTAGGAGCATGGGGAATGGATACCCTGATGGTACTGCAGCGATCACAGTGCTGCAAAGACTCAAATGAATGCAAAGTTTAGAGGATACGGAACTAGTTTCATGCTGTATTGGATTCTGATCACTTTTATAGAAAGACTTTGAGCACAATCCTAACCATGTCTACTCAAAAGTAAGCCCCATTGTGTTCAATGCATCTTACTCCCAGGAAAGTGTCTTTAGGATTGCAGCCTTTATCTATCTGTCTGTCTGTCTACAGTGTTTATATACCACTTTTCAACTAAATAGTTCACAAAGCGGTTTACAAGAAAATGAAAAATTAATAGCTACTGTACATGCATTGGCATCCTTCAGTCTCGAAAGACTATGAAACCATGCTCTGAGTGTCCTTTCCAGAGCATGATGGCCTGAGTAGATTAATATGGAAGATAGAGTGTTACCCAAGCAGCAAATCCCCCCCTCTTGACATCACTGGAAGAATCCCAATGGAAAGGCACAGCCGATACGATTGATTACAGCTGTGTCGCAGGAGTTACCAGAACGTGACTGTACACAGTCACAAACTGCTTCCTGACTTCAACTCCAGATTTTGCCTCAAGGTATAAGCCTTTCCCATAGATGGATATAGCCACACAGCTGTGGAGGTTTGAAGTGGGAGTTTTCCTTCTCCAGACAACCCACATTCAGTGAGATTTTGGACTGATTTAGTCTGGCTCCTCAACAAAGGCCTGTCTGGCATGGGAGTCCCTGCTAGTAGCTACGCTACCACCAGCATAGCCCTTTGTATCACTGGAGCACACAATCCCACCACCACGAAAAGGTACTGTCCATCGGTGGGAATAGCTAATTAATAGCTAATGGGTCCCTGTCCGAAAAGGGCTCACAATCTAAAATGCAAAAAAGAACACCAGCAGAAGCCACTTGAACAGACATTGCTGAGGTCTATTAAGTTATAAAATGTTATTCATTCATTAACAAGGAACCTAACCTTAGCTCTAATTTTTAATTTTAAAAAATGAGCAGGTTTTTAGGCTGTTGTGAAAATTTTTGCACGTGAGTTGTAAATCTATGTTAGATTTGCTCATTTTTTTTATAACGTTGAAACAAATCTCCCCTAGAGATTCCTGTAGTAAAGCCTGTCACTGTTACTTTTTCCCCCCCACATATGTAGCCCAGAATGCAATGGCTGGAAAAGGATTGGGCATTAGTCATGACTTGATTACTCTAGAAATTAACTCCCCTGATGTTCCAGACCTGACTCTGATTGATCTGCCAGGGATTGCAAGAGTAGCTGTCGGTGATCAGCCTAAAGATATTGGGCAACAGGTAAAGTGTGATTATGTTCTGGAAAATTTTCTGAAAATAACTTAAAACAAGTATATCTAGAAATCACATCATAGTGATGTAGGTCTACATATTGTGGTGTTTTTTCTTATTTTCAATTTCTCCCTGATTTTACTAATCTTTGCATGTTTCCTATGCAACTTTTTTCTCTTTAGAGTGTGTCAATTTGGGGTTGATGCACATTCAGGAGTGATGTGCCTGGGGGGTTGATGTGCATTGGGGAATGTTGCACATTCAGGGTTGATGCGCTTGGGTGGATGATGTGCATGGGGGTGTTGCACAATTGTGGGATAGGACACAGAGTGGATGGGGTATTGGGGGGTATTTTTACTCTTGCAACCTGGGTACGTTTTTGCTAGTAAAATATAAGAACATAAGCAGAGCCTCCA
This sequence comes from Cryptoblepharus egeriae, assembly GCA_030015325.1. Taxonomy (NCBI): domain Eukaryota; kingdom Metazoa; phylum Chordata; class Lepidosauria; order Squamata; family Scincidae; genus Cryptoblepharus; species Cryptoblepharus egeriae. The sequence continues at coordinate 47,969,849 of JAREYC010000005.1, read as the reverse complement.
CGCAATTAGGCCAACGACCATCTAGTCCAACTTCCTGTATCTCACAGTGGCCCACCAGATGCCTTAGGGAGTACATATGACACCTGCATCTAGATGCTCTCTCCTGCATCTTGCATTTTTAGGTTGTCCACATCTATACCTATCTATGCACATGTATACACACACCCCTCTGAAAGATTGTAACTTATGATTGTCACTGTACAGACATTAGCTTTGAACCTGTCGCCAAAAATGTTTCCTGTTGGGACCTATAGCTTGTAAGATTGCCCCTGTTGGGATCTTTGTGGCACACTTTCTATTGCATATATCTCTATGGTAGAATGGAAAGAGGTGGAAAGGTGTGCTTAAAAAGTGCATGTAAATTTATTTGAGCACATTTTAATATAAAACTGCATACATGTAAGCCTACAAGTAAACAAACAAAATGTAGATTACCTATTTCTGAAAAGTAGGTAAAGCCGCTTGTTTTACTAATTGTAAAATAGGTTACATATTTTACATATTTTTATTTATTGTATTTTATCAATGCATCAGAGTGCTTAGACACGGGGCCCAATTGGGATCAATTGCTCCAATAGGTTTTAAGCTAGGCTTGCATCTGTGAAACATTTGTCCTACCATATGTAGGTGAATAGTATTAAACAGTTCTATTAAATTTAGAACCTTCTAAATTAGATGCTAACTTTAATTAATGGAGCTGGGAAGCCAAGTGCTAACTGAGGCTATTTGGTGACAATACATAGTAACAGCTTCAGACCTTAATGTTTTAAAAAAGGAATTTTGTAAGATAAAAATAACACAATAAATTGCTGCATTAAGAAAAGATTGTCAGTATACCTACAAATCTGTAACCTGTATAGAAAATGGTGTTTTATTGTTTCAGACCGCAACATTATCAATACCTGCCAAGGAGGTATTATAAAGTAACATTTAGCACAACTCTTCTTGTCTGAATTTTGTTATAGATCATTACCTTAATTAAAAAATATATTAACAAGAAACAAACAATCAACTTGGTAGTGGTGCCATGTAACATAGATATTGCAACTACAGAAGCATTGAAAATGGCTCAAGAAGTAGACCCTGAGGGAGAAAGAACACTTGGTAAGTGTCCTTTCATAGCTCAAATTTCACAATTTTATGTATACATGTGTTTTAAATGGATTCTTGCTTCCAATAAAAGTCATAGCAGTCAGAAACCTCAGCCTCACTAGTAAAGTTTTTGATTGTAAATAATAGAGGAGTTTTAAGTTACTGCAGGATCTATCGAAGGTTGTGTTCACACCAGATTGCACCAGACATTGAGAGGAGTCAGCAATTAGTTTTCCTCTTTTGGGTTTGGCTCAGGATAATAAAGTTCTCGGTAAAGCAGAACTCATTTTCTAGTAATGTGGGCATGATGTTTTAATAGATAAGCTAGGACAGTGGTACTCAAATTGAGGTTCAGGACCTCAGGTCAGGGGATCGCAAGAGGGTGGGATCCACCATCTTAGTATCTGTCACTGGGCTTTCCTGGGAGTAAGTCTCATTGAACATAATGGGACTTCTGACTAGCCATGGAGGAGCTCTAGCATTATTGTGATATCATATCCTAGCAAGTTTGATGGGGGTCCTGGACAGATTTTTAAGTTTAAAAGGGGGTCCTGGGCTGAAATGCCCAAGTACCACTGTTCTAGGAACTTTGTCCTGTTGATAAGGGAGGATCCTTACCAATGGATTAGTTACTCATGAATAAAGTGCCTTGGCATTTCTGGCATCAGGCTGAGTGCTTAGTAATGAGTAATTCTTTGCTGCAATTTGCAACTGGAAATAGTTAACCATTCCACAACTTTAACAACTTAAATCTCAACTCCCCTAAAGTTGCTAATAGCTCTAGAAGGGAAATTTGCCCATATATTGTCCTCTGCAGCTAATAGTTTTAAGAGACATAAGAGAAAGGGTTAAACACTTGCCTGCCCACCCTACAACTATATTTTGGGAGGAAAATAAAATCATGAGTTGCAGCCATACACTCTGAACTCATCTGAACATAATATATGAAGAGCGTTGTTGGATCAGGCCAGAGGCCTATCTAGTTCTTTAACTCAGACTTTGCATTGGACTTCCTTGCATTTGGCAGTCTGAGATAGAGAAAACCACGATGACTTGCTATAGTCATCATATCTTGTAACCTGTGATGGAATTTTCCTCTAAAAGTTCTAGAATAAGTCTCTATTTAAAGACATCCAGGCCAAATGCCATCATCACATCCTGTGGGAAGGAGTTCCACAGATCAGCTGTGTGCCGGTTTTAGATAGCTTTCTTTTTGTGTGGAAATTTGTGCCTAATTCTCCCACCAATCAATTTCAGTGGATGTCCCTTGTTCTGGTGGTGTGTGAGAGGGAGAAGAACTCAATCCATCCCTTTCATGTTATGTACCTCAAAGTTAAACCTTCAAGTTTCTTTTCACTTTAATATTCTCCTAGTGTTTGGATTACTCACTAAACCGTTTCATGTGGAAATTTAAAAACGCCTTTGTCCAGGAAGCAACTCCTTCCCTGAAAGGCAACATTTCAGAAGAAAATACACTATCCACCAACGTCAAAGTTGATGAGCAGGACTTGCACTGTTTCTCATGCAAACATTAGGAAACCCTTCTGCCTAATACCTGCATGTGGGGAATGGGAAATTACACAGTAATGATGTGTGCATGTTATGTATATGCATGATCAGGGATAGGACTTACCAGACAAAAGAGGTTCAGGAGTGAGAAAATCTTTATAAATCTTGCCTTTCATTATAAATCTTGCCTTTATCTAGAGAATAATCCCTTCTTAATCTGTCTTAATCACTTCACAGCATCCTGACAAAACCTGATTTGGTTGACAAAGGAACCGAGACAGAGGTAGTTGACATAGTTCGCAACCAAAGGGTTCCCCTGAAAAAAGGATACATGATAGTTAAATGTCGTGGGCAAAGAGACCTCAGTGACAATGTTGGCTTGGAAGATGCAATCCAGAAAGAGAGAGAATTTTTTGAAGAACACAGCCATTTCAGGTAGCATTAAAAACAACACAAATAGGAAGAAGTTCATGTATTATTATTTCACTGACAATATAATGGAAAAGAAAATACTGTACATACATGTAAGAAATGTGTGAACTAGTCTCAGATCTACCAGGTTTGTTTAGACCATCTTGCAAAAATAGTGGGGACAGGGAGGGAGACACATGAGAGATCTTGAGCATCTTGATGAAGTGAGGTCAGGCAAGATGGAGGATTTATGCAAGGAATGACTGATCATTGGACAGCTGGCAAATTCATATACTTCCTAGTGCTGAATAAAAAAAAAAGCAGGCCTCCGTCAGTCTTGAAAAACTATGGTATCGTGCTCAGCGCTGCATACGCTGCATGCAAAGCACAAAAGCCTGGGTTAGATTGTTATGGAGGATAGGCTGTTAGCCAAGCAGCAAATCCCCCCTCTCCATGCCACTGAATTAGTCCAATGGAAAGGCAGAGCCAATACGATTGGATCCAGTTGGCATCACAGAGCTGGGCTAAGGACAGGAGCTCACCCTGTCTTGTGGGGCCGACCCAGATCTCTGGTTAACAGGCACAGTGTCTTAGCCACTTGCGTCACCCACAGCCCTAGTGCTAAATACTTCCTAGTGCTGAATTCCTAGTTCAGTAAATACTCTACCATGCAAAAGCTGAGATGTATAAAAGTTTTTATAGGAACTCATAGAATCTTTCACTTTTCCTTGATGCTGGCACTCTTCAAGTTTCACAGGGTAGAGTGGGAAAAGTTGACATACAGAGCAATCCTAAGCATGTCTACTCAGACATAAATCCCATTTAGCTCAATAGTGTTTACTCCCAGGAAAGTGTGGTTAGGATTGCAGCCAAAGTATGTCTTCTTCTAGTGTAGCACTAATGACTCAAACCCGTAATATTAAGAGCAGGGATTTTGAAATGGTGTTCCATGGCTCATTGCTGTTCTGTGAAAGGCCCACAAGTGAGCCACAGGAGGTTGGAGCACAGTGGTTGAAAATTGCTGGAAAAGCCTTCCAGATCCTGTGGCTCTGTTTCTGGGGCAATTGTAGTAACAAATTGTCTGTCCAAATGCCTCCACAACAGAGGAAAAGAACAGACAACTTGTTACTATGCCAAAGAAACTGAGCCACCAGTAGAGGAAGAGGTACAAACATCTTGTTACTACACTATATTGCCAAAGAAACAGAGCCACAGAACCCTGGAAGGAGCCAGAAGTGACATCCAAGAAGTGAAGACCTGGTCAGTGTTCTGTGAGATTTAAAACACTGATATTATCTAGGAAATGGACTAGAAGCTGTTGTTTTAAAGAACTGTTATGGGTAGCCCAAAGAGTCTAGGACTGTGTTGGTGATGATGTTTGGTTAATACTTTCTACTCACTGCAGATCAGAATACCATCTTGGATCAGATTGGCAGCCCCAATCCCCTGTAGCAGATGTTTTGACTGACTGTCATAACACCACCACATGTAGACTTGTGGTGATCTGTTTGTCATATAAAAATACACAGAAAAAGAGATAAACATGTTAGTCTTTGCTTGTCCCATTCTGGCCCATGTGAAAATGTAACAAAATGTTGGGAGAACTGGACAAAGCGAATGCCTGCTAGGAATGATGTCTCTCTTGTTTATCCATGCATCTTGATAAAAAGATGCTTTCGGCTGTTTTAACATTTAGTTATTCCTTTCTGCTATCCTTTATTCCCTGCCAGAACTCTTCTGGAAGAAAGCCAAGCTGCTATTCCACTTTTGGCAGCGAAGCTTACACAGGAGCTGATAGAGCACATTCATGTAAGAAAATGCAGCTGCATTTAATAACCTTTTAAGAACTCTGTGCACAGCAAGAACTTGTCTATTTATTGATGCAATCACAGAAGTAATTTTTATTGTAATAGGTATATTGTGTGTGACAAAAAATCTAGCCCCCTGAATAGAAATGGTTTTGAGCCGGATTCTCCATAACCAAGTCAGATCTCACACAGGCTTTTTATATAAAAAAATTGTATGGACGAATGGCAAAGATGTATAAAACCAGATTCATGTTCATACATTATGTCTACCCACCCTTACCATCCTCACCGTCTAGGATTGCAATCCCTTGAAGCACCTTTGATTTGTTAAAACACATGGGAGATGCATAACATTCCATTTCTGTGCAACTTCAGCCTTAACCATATGTGATGTGTAAATTTATGTGACAGAATTCCAGTAGCCATCTTGAAAAGAAACTTGCAGAGGAAGCAATTTCTGACCCACTTTCTGTTCTTTTAGTCAGGGCATGATGGGTATATTTGAACCTCCTGGTCATTTAATTTTTTTTATCCAGCTGGAAACAGAAGTCTCCTGAGTCCCAGGCCCAGGTGACATTTTGATGCAAAATGTCACCCCCACGTCACCATGTTATCCCATGCTTGCACACTACACACACACCCAGTTCTGGAATGGCTACATTTAAGAGACATTCTGACACAGTGTTCGGGTGGACCCAACTTGTGGCACTCACCACCTTGAGCCACGATCAGTATGGCCATGTGCTGGCAGTCTCTCCAACACTTCCCAGCCTCCCACCTAGGATTCACCAATCCCCCAGCCATCCAGTTCATTCACTACTATTAGATCATTTGAGCAATCCACATTTGTCAAGCTTTGCTGTGAAAAAGTACTGCTTGGCCAAAATTGATAAGCCAGTGCAATAATACTGAACTCAGTTCAGATAATGAGCAGATCAATGAGAAGAGAAACAACAGCAAAATTTGCAACTCAAGCTGGAAAAATGAATCTATGAAGCCATCCTATCAAGCAGTGTTAGACATCCTTCAGCATTATTAAGACTGAACAGCATGAGTGCCTTTTTTCTTTCAGAAATCACTACCAACTTTAGTGGATCAAATAAAGTGCAAACTTGAAACAGCAAATGCAAAGCTCCAGAAATGTGGCCAGGGTGTGCCTGAAACTACAGAAGATCAGATGATTTTCCTTGTACAAGTAAGCACTAATGCAGGTTGGATACTAAGCAAATGTCAAGTTGTGTTTTCATAATTCCATAATTAAACATAACCATATATAAATTCTAAAGAATTTTTTAAAAAACTAGTGCTCAGTCCACAAACTAGTGCTATCCCCCACAATTCTATGCAAGAGGTCCTTTCCCTAGGACTGTGAAATTTAGGGAGCATATTCCTTCTGTGATGGAGGCTCCCACTAAGAATGATTTTAAGATATTCAAACCCTTAGGATGAAAGGGAGTGCAGTTACTGGTGGGCAGATGCTGGTTCGGTCCTACTTGCCCGAACCAGATCTTCCCACCTGGTGGCCGCTGGCGAACTGGTCGCAGAAGCCACTGGCAAGAACCATGGGGACCGGTTTGCCAGCGGCCACCAGATGCGCTCTTGTGTCCAGCTGGACACAAGCACACTGAGTCTCCTGAAGCCGGGCTTCAGGAGACGCACTGCGCATGCGCCAAGCCTGGTGCATGTGCAGTGCGGCGGGGTTGGGGCCCGTCCCCCGCCCCTGACCCGGGCCCCGCTCCCAACTTCCAGCGAACCGGATCTTGGGGCAGGCTGGGCCCATCTCTGAGTGCAATGTGTGTTTGTCCCTATACTTAACATTGAAGAATTGCTGACTCATCAGTGTCCAGCCCAAAACTCTGGACCTGGAAGCATGAAATTTAGGAAGTGTATTCCTTTCATGATGTAGGCACCCACTAAGAACCCATTTTAAGGAGAATTGCCTGGTACTTGTCTCAGTTCCCAGGTCACCCTGATGAATGCCTCTCCCCACCCCCAGCTGGAACTTCTACTTGGCCAGAGGAGGGTGGTCCCTGGTGCCCAACTCAATTCACAAGCCACCTTAATGGCTGCCTCTCTCCATCCCGCAGGCATTTTTTTCTTGGCCTGGGGATGGTGATGCCTGGTGCCTGACTCAATTCCCAGGTCACCCTGTTGGCTGCCTCTCTCCACCCCTTCCCACCTCTACACAGGTACTTTTTCTTGGCTGGGAGAGCAGTTCCCAGTGCCTGCTGCTGCCCAATGCCAGGTGCCTGCTGGTGCTGCCACCTACCACCTGCTGCTGCCTACTGCCCATCAGTGCCCAGCCAGTTCCTGATGTCTGCCACTACCTGCCAATCCCTGGTGCTTACTGGTACCCCCGATGCCTGCTGGTGCTTGGTGACTCGGTGCCCACCAGTGCCCATTGCCCACCAGATTTGACAGCCCATGGGTGCTGTCAAATAGTCTTTAAATTTTACTCCCACAACATATACAGTGGTACCTTGTAAGACAAACGTTTTATAAGAAGTCTGCTTTGTAAGACAAACTAAAATGTCTAAGGAATTCTGCTTTGTAAGACAAACAGTGCCTTGTAAGACAGTTTTTGCAGAGTTTGACAAATAGTTTTACAAGGAAAATGTGTTGTAAAACAAACAAATTGATGGATCTGTATTAAGAGCAACAGCAAGATGTTATGGAGGAGATCTCATCTGCAGAGGAGGAGAATAAGGAAGAGGATCTCATTTAATCTCACATCAAATGAGATTAAGAACCTTTATGAACATTGGGAAATTGCAAAATTTTCTAGAAAAGCAGCACCCAAATAAGGCTGTAGCAGTGCGAGCAATGAATCTGTTTAATGACAATGCAATATCACATTTCTATGAAATCCTCAAAAGGAGACAAAAGCAAGCATCATTAGAAGGTTCTTTGTTAAAGTTGCTCAAAAAGACACAGTGAAAGACTCTTTTAGTGAAAATTAGTCATTCTTGGCCATAAAGGTTTTTCTTTTCTGTTTTACTGTACAGTATATTACAATGTTTTATTAATATTACAGTAATTGTGTTCTGTATTATATTACAGTGTTTTGTCATCATTTTTACATACCATGAATATTTTATATGAATATTTTTGGGTTGTGGAACCAATCATCTGAGTCTCCATTATTTTCTATGGGAAAATCTGCTTTGTAAGAAGAATGCTTTGTAAGAAAAACATGCTTCTGGAATGAATTATGTCCTTCTTACAAGGTACCACTGTACTATCTTCTTGTCATCCTTATCATAGCCCTGTAAGGTATCATAGCCCTAATTGTTACAGCTGGGGAGCTGAGATTGAGAGGAAGTAGTTTGCCAAAGACCACCAAATGCATTCATGATAGAAGTTATTTACAGTCCAACAAATCCAGCAAATTTGCAGTCCAGCCACTATATTTATAGTAGTTCTCTCATTTGAAGAATGCCACCTGTAAAAGAAGAACTGGCTACCTGTGAAAAAGTAATATCAGCAAACCACTTTTATGTTGCTTGGTCTATTTCAATATGACCTAGTCATCGTTATCCTTCTGGTTTATAAAAGACTTACACTCACACTTTGTACTCTTATAAGGTGACATTTACACTTAAAAGTTGTAAACTTTTTAAACTTCTGCATAATGGCTCACGTCTTGTTGTTTTCAAACAACACCTGCTTTATCTAGACAAATCTGTTTTTGTTTCTTTAATGCTATTACTTTTGTCCCTTTACCGAAAATCAAACATTTTAATCAAGACCTCACCAATATTATGGAAGGAGAAGAAGTTTTGACAGATCAACAAAAACCAAGATTATTCACAATTTTGAGACAACACTTTAATTATTGGCAAATGAAAATTAATGACAATGCAATGAATGGTAAATCTAATTTCAGAATGTTCAGTTTTTTCTACAGGTGGCATTTAGTGTCAACCAGAGTCAAACTATCCGTTATTTATGCACTTTTATTTATTTCATGATTTCATACTCAGGACATGGTGACATCTAGATTACTGCAACATGTTCTGATTACTGCAATGTACTCTGGTATGTGGGACTGCCTCTGAAGACGATCCAGAAACTTCAACTAGTGCAGAATGTGGCAACTCGTGTGGCTTCTGGGGTTCATTGGTTTGACTTGATTTGACCATTGCTTTGGCAGCTATACTGGCTGTCCATTCATTTCTGGGCTAAATTCAAAGTGCTGGCTTTGACCTTTAGAGCCCTGGTCAAGCTTTATGGCTCAGATCCAAGATATTTGAGTGACCGTTGTCAGGGGATGCCCCCCTCCTTACCTGGGAGGGAGGGGTCCAGAGACTGGCAGAAGCCCCGTGTCAGAAGTAAAGCGCGGCTCCCAGCCCCTGAGCACAGGCGCGGGGTTTGAGGAGGCATAAGGGCTGATGGGGCACCCAGGGAGGCAGACCCCGCAGAGCAGGGGAGCGAGGACGCGGGCAGCAGCCCCACGCGCACCCAGACCAGCCAGGCGAATCGGGGTGGAGGCAGCTGCAGCGCCCGCTGGGTCCCAGCGCCAACAGGATGGCTGGCGCTGGGGAAAGGAAAGGCCCCCGAGGGACAAGGGGCTGGGGATAATCTGGAGGGTGGAAGGAGTAAAGAGACAAGACAAAAAGGAGAGATGGAGAGACAGGAGGCAAAAGGGCGAGGGAAAGGCACTAGAGCAGGGATGGGGGTGGAGGACCTGAGGAAGAGGTGCACGGGCAAGGAGGTGGTGCCATCTCCCCTCCCCCTTTTCCCATCCTGCTGAAGCGATTCACACCCGGTGGATGCTGATCTTCCTGAGGTGGACCTGTAGTCGCCCTGCTGAGAGCCTGGAAGAAGGGGGAACGGGGGTAAGGGGCTGCCCCCCTTTGACCACACCCACAACCGCCTTCATCTGTACAATCCGATCCATCACCTAAGTTCATCTGAAAGGGCTCTATTTTCCTGCCATTAAGTGGATGTGGTGGCCAGGAATAGGACCTTTTCAGTGGCTGTACCCCAGCTATGAAATTTCCTTTTCCTGGAACTGAGAACTGCTCCCTCCTTTGAGAGCTTTCGGCGGGGCCTACAGTCTTTTTATTTTTAAGAGTGTTAATGCTGGTAAAGTGATTCTAAGAGCACAATCCTAACCATGTCTACTCAAAAGTCAGCCTCTTTGTGGTCAATGGCTCTTACTTCCAGGAAAGTGTCTTTAGGATTGCAGCCTAATTGAGGTAGTTGAATGTTTTTAAATGTTTTTATATCTTGTATCATTTTATTGTGTACTAGCAAAATGTACCTGCATTGTGGGAGTAAAATGCTTCTCTGAGTGCCATCCACCCTGTGTTCCATACCCCTATTGCTCAACATCCCCCATGCACATCATCCCCTATGCACAATAATGCCCCATGCTCATGCTCATCATGAACTCCCCATGCACATCATACCATGTGCATCAATCGTGAATGCACATCTACCCCAAATGTACAATATCCCCCATGTGCATCAACACCAAATGCGCAACATCCCCCATACACATCAACCCCATGTGCATAATCATCCCATGCGCATCAACCCCAAATGCGCAACATCCCCATGTGCATCAACATCAAATGCGCAACATCTCCCCATGCGCATCAAATCCCCATGCGCATCAGCCCCCCCGTGCACAGCAGCCTCCATGTGCAACATCACATGCGTAATATTCCCCCATGCACAACATCTCCCCATGTGCAACATGCCACATGCGCATCGATCCCCATGCACATCAATCCCCCATGCACCACACTCTCTTCCCATGCAACACTCCCCTCCTGCAATCATGGACATCTCTACCAAGCAGGTTCAGGATTTGGGGCTGAGTGTTGATCAGTCTTCAATGTTAAGTATAGGCTGAAAATGTGTTTCACCCTTTATCAGTCCCTTAGGGGTTAAATTTCTAGAAAATGGTTCTTGATGCGGGCTCCCACCACAGAAGGAATACACTCCCCAAATTTCATGCTTCTAGGTCCAGGGGTTGGGGCAGAGCATCCCTCAGTCAGGGATTCTCAAAGGAAAATATAGGGAGGAAAATGCGTTGCGCCCCTTCTGGTTGAAATTTCCAAAAACTGGTTCTTAGTGCACCCCTCAGTCACAGAAGGAACACCATCCCCAAATTTCACACTTCTAGGTTGGCTGGGTATTGATGAGTCAGTGAGAGAGTGAGATTGTTTTCTCACCTTCCATGGGTGGTGTATGTATGTTATGTTATCCTCAGTCTCGGGTCCTCCACTAGCAGCGTGACCACACGCCCGGCTTTGGCCAGATATGCCCGGAAAACAGACGGCGTCCAGCCAGATAGGGACACCCTTGCCATGTCCTGCCTTCCGGGGGGTGTGGGAGGGTGATTGGAGGCACTGGTAGGGCAGTGGGAGCTTTGCAGCAGCAACTTTTAAAGGAGCTAGCCACGGTTAAACTCTGAGAAAATGGAGAGCTTGTGAGCTCCCAGCTGATTGGAACCAGATGGGGGTCCTACAAGATCTCTGCGAGGGCAGACAGCAACTGGTGAAAGTGCCTAGGTCAATTCAGGTCTCCATCCTCACAGAGATCTTGAGGCTTACTCCCAGGAAAGTGTCTTAGGATTGCAGCCTAAGTAGACTTCATAGGATCATGCACATTGAATGCACATTTTGAATTCAATTCCAGTGTTTTGTCATCATTTATAACTACAGTTAATATTTTTATATGAATATTTTTTGGGTTCTGGAACCAGTTGTCTGAGTTTCCATTATTTCCTATGGGAAAATCTACTTCACGTAAAGAACATTTCACATAACAAACATGCCTCTGGAACAAATTAAATTTGTTACGAAAAGTGATACAAATTCAATCTATATGTATAAAAGAGAAAAGTCACTGACTCACTCATCAACACCCTGCCAAAACCGCTGGGCCTAGAAGTGTGAAATTGGGGGGGAGGTGTTCCTTCCGTGACCGAGGGGTGCACTAAGAACCAATTTTCAGAAATTCCAACCAGAAGGGGGTGAAAAGGGGCGCAACGTGTTTTCCTCCCTATACTTTGCATTGAAGAATTGGTGACTGAGGGATGCTCTGCCCCAACCCCCGGACCTAGAAGCATGAATTTTGGGGAGGGTGTTCCTTCTGTCACATGAACACCCACCAAGAACCCATGTGGAGAAATTTAACCCTTAAGGGACTGAAAAGGGACTGAAATTTAACCCTTAAGGGACTGAAAAGGGGTTTTGTCCTATACTTAACTGACCAGCCTCCAGCCAATTTGGTGCCTGGTGCACTGGGGGGATGTTCGGAGGAAGAGGTTGCACGGGGGAGGATGCTGCACATGGGAAGAAGCGCATGGGGAGATGATGCACATGGGGGGTTGGTGCGCATAGGGGTTGGTGCGCATGGGGAGATATGCAGTGATGGGCTTCAAAGAAATTAAGAACCGGTTCTCTGTCCATCTGGCAGCCACTTTTAAATGGCTATTTTTAAACTTTATATGTACTATCTCTTGTTAAGAACCGGTTCTATAGAGTAGGTGCGAACCTGCTGGTGCCCACCACTGGAGATGTGCATGGGAGATATTGCGATTGGGGGTTGATGTGCATGGGGGATATTGCAATTGGGGGTTGATGTGCATGGGGGAATGATGTGCATGAGTGATGTTGTGAAGGGGCAATGTGAAAGGGGGACTGATGCGCATGGGGGTTGATGTGCATGGGTGATGCTGCACATGGGGACGATGTGCGTGGGGGACTGATGCTCATGGGGGACTGATGCGCATGGGCAGTTGATGTGCTTGGGGGGTTGATATGCATGGGGGATGAACATGGGGAATGTTGCGCATGAGGGGTTGATGAGCATGAGGGTTGATGAGCATAGGGTGGATGATGCAAATGGGGTAGATGAAAATGGGGGATGTTGCACATGGGGGTGGATGCGCATGGGGGGTTGATGAGTGTGGGGGATTGATGCACTATGGTGGAATGGCATACAGGGGAATTTTACTCCCGCAACGTGGGTACACTTTTTGCTAGTAAACAAATAAACAAACATTCATGTTAAACATAAACGGGGAGTGGAACTTTAACCCTTTGTTCTGCTGTTCAGGTTCGTGCCCCTTTCCATTCCAATGAGGGAAAGGTTCCTCAGGGATTCCATTTGGGGGGATTTTGGATACAGAAACTGCTGATATGAGGTGGAAACATGTATGGACAGTGTGCTCCCTACTCTGCCTATTATATTTTTAGCTGATTGTAAAAGTGCTTTGCAGCACAAGTGCTTCTTGTTTAACATTCTTTCTTAACTGAAGAGCCAAAAAGGTAGGAAACTAGCCTGCATGCCACAGTGAAATTAATAGGAAACTAGAACTCCTGCTTTCTTCTTAGGCACCGTCTAGACTAGTTGTTTGCACATTCAGCTCTTCATTTAAGTGAGACTTTTAAAGCACTGTGCAGCAGGCATTTCTACAGTTAAGTAATCAATGTGTGCGGGGGGACGGGGGCACACACATCCATAGATCCACAGGTAAACTGAATCTGATTCTTGCCTTGTAAAGGAAGCTTACACAGTAGTCAGTTTGAATTTTGTCCTAAACATACCCTTACATGTACTTATTCTGACTTGCAACTTATACAATCAGAAAAGAGGGTATAGAGCTACCTAGCAGTGACTTTCTCCCTGGATCTGTAGTTCTACATTTCTTAATAGGGACCATTACATCTGATGTGTTGGTTGGAGGATAGGAAACCACTGGCTGTATAATAAATACAACCAGTTAATACAATCTTTTACTTTTGCAGGAAGAGATAATATCAAAGATAAAGCTCAGGATTTTGAAAAAAATTATCGTGGTAAAGAACTCCCAGGATTTACCAATTACAAAACTTTTGAGAACATTGTAAAAGAACAAATTTTGAAGCTAACATCTCCAGCTGTATTGATGATGAAGGATATAGCAGGTAGGTTTTACAGCAAAGAATTTGAATCCTATTTAGGTAAAGTATTTGTGAGTGAATATGTTCTGGAATGTCTCACTTCTTAATGTTTATATCCATATCTTCATTCATTGCCTCTATTCCATGTGTATCTATATCTTCATTCATTCCCCCTAGAAACCTGAGAAGCATTTGCCCAGAGAAAGTATTATCTGAACTACTGCTGTTATGTATTCTGTATTATTGTGTCCTCCAGTCTTGTATTCATGCTCAATTGTTAGCTGCCTTGAGACTCCTTGGTGTGGGAGAAAGGCAAGATATAAATAAATAAACAAACTAGTGTATAGATCTTCCCTTCCCACAGTATTGCACATTTCCTGAGATAATTGTTTCTCAAACTGTGGGTCAAGAACCACTAGGTGGGTTGCAAACCAATTTCAGGTGGGTACTCATTCAGTTCAATATTGTATTTTAATTAGACTAGACTTCATTAGACTTTTATTAGACATCAATGGGTGGCAGCATTTGGAGAAAGTTACAGATGTGTACTTTAACAGGCTACTATTTATATGCTTTTAACAATGGTAGTAACTGGGTCATTCCTGGATTATAGAATCATAGAATCAGAGTTGGAAGGGACCTAGTAGGTCATCTAGTCCAACCCCCTGCCTGCAGCAGGAAATCCCCCTAAAGCATCCCCGACAGGTGCTCGTGGAGCCTCTGCTTGAAGATCTCCAGTGAGGGAGAGTCCACCACCTCCCTTGGCAATCTCTTCCACTGCCGAACCGCCCTCACCGTCAGGAATTTTTTCTGGATATCCAACCGGAATCTCCTCTCTTGCAGTTTGTACCCATTGGTTCTAGTTCTGCTTTCAGAAGCCGCTATGAACAAATGAGCCCCTTCCTCCCTATGACAGCCCTTCAGGTATCTGAAGAGGGCAATCATGTCTCCGCTCAGCCTCCTCTTCTCCAGGCTGAACATCCCAAGTTCCCCCAACCTTTCCTCGTAGGGCTTCCCTTCCATCCCACAGATCATGCTTGTCGCTCTCCTCTGGACTTGCTCCAGTTTGGCTGCATCTTTCTTAAAGTGAGGTGCCCAGAACTGAACACAGTACTCAAGGTGAGGTCTCACCAATGCTGAATAAAGAGGAACTAGAACTTCTCGTGACTTGGAAGCTACAGTCCTCTTAATGCAGCCTAAAATGGCATTTGCCTTCTTTGCAGACACATCACACTGCTGACTCATGTTCAGCTTGTGATCCACGGCGACTCCAAGATCCCGCTCACATGTTGTGCTGCCAAGCCAAGTATCCCCCATTTTATACCTGTATTTTTGGTTTTTATTTCCTAAGTGCAGAACCTTGCACTTCTCCCTGTTGAAATTCATTCTGTTACAGCCCAAAATTCTAGTTTATCCAGATCCTCCTGGAGGTTTCTCCTGTCTTCTCTTGTGTTTGCTACTCCTCCCAGCTTGATGTCATCTGCAAATTTGATCAGGCTCCCCTGTATCCCTTCCTCCAAATCGTTAATGAAAATGTTAAAGAGAACCGGGCCCAAGACAGAGCCTTGGGGTACCCCACTTGAAACCAACCTCCAGGTTGACACAGAACCATTTACTAAAACCCTTTATGTGCGGTCGAGGAGCCAGTTGCAGATCCACTTAATGATTGCCCTGTCTAGCCCATATTTTTCCAACTTCCCAATTAAAATGCCATGTGGGACCTTGTCAAATGCTTTGCTGAAGTCAAGATAAATGACATCCACAGCATTGCCACTGTCCAGTAAGCTCGTAACCCAATCAAAAAAGGAGATCAGATTTGTCTGGCAAGATTTATTCTTGGTAAATCCATGCTGGTTGTTTTGATCACCGAGTACTTGTCTAGATGTGCACAAATTGTGTGTTTTATGATTTGCTCTAATATCTTCCCCGGGATTGAAGTCAAACTGACTGGTCTATAATTTCGCAGGTCTTCTTTTGTGTGGGTAGGACTATGGGTCCTTTTGTGTGGGTAGGATTATTTGTGGGAAGGACTATAGACTGGGATTGGTAAAAACATTCCTGATAGATTATGTCATTTCTAGTCATGACATCACTTCTGGTAATGTCATGTTATTTTATATTAAAGTTTTAAAAATTTTTAAGTTATTCCTGGTGTTAGAAGAATTTTGGTCCTGTTCATAAAACCTTATTCATATAAAGTGTTTTCATGAGTGAACCTAATTTATTCTAAAAGTTTGAGAATCACTGCCCTAGATTCCAATAGATGTGGGATGTGAGTGCCAAAACAACAAATGATATGTTCTTTTTCTGCTCAACTTCAGTAAGCACAGGTCTCCTCTAAATTATATGCATAAGGATCTCTTTTTCCTGTTTTCCAGAAGTTGTGAGGGAAACATTAATTGAAACAGCCAACCAACACTTCAGCAGTTTTTACTACCTTCTCAGAGCTGCTCAGGCAAGTGGTAATACAATTGTCATTGCACATATAAGGAATTTTCAAAACAGTAAAAGAACTTGCAACGCACTGATTCTCCCTTCTCCCAGTAATACAGAATATGTAGCGGAGGTTGTGTGCTTCAGTGCTGACATTAAAAAGTGGAAGAAATACTTTCCAGGAAATAATTCTCTGCCATCTTCTAACATTTCCTCTGATCATGTTTCTTCTGTGATTTACCTAAGAATGTGTTTGCCAAGGATGGAGTCAGTTCATTGCATGCCTAAACATAGAAGTGGTTACTTTAACTAGTTCCCACACATTACAATCTATGACAGTGCTTTACAAAGTTTCTTTACCTCTTGTTTACTATCATATTCGTTTATACTCATCAATGTTTATTAGTATTATTCATCAATGTTCAGGGGGCAGGAAGGGTGTAGTTCAGTTTCTGGCATCTCAGGTACCGGTCCTGAGAAGTGGTGAGTTGAGAACTTCAGGAGCTGCTGATGACTGAGGTAAGACATCACTGAGTTGTGTGGACCAGTGTCATGTCAAGGAACAGCAGTTTTATATGCTTTTATTTGAGTGTTAAGGTACTAACCTCAGTGTGATCATGTGACCAGAAATTTCACCCTTTTTTAGCCTGCTGTCCTCCAAAAGGGCTTCATTTTGGCTTCATTTTGGAACTTTGCAATTGTGTGCAATACCCCATCATGTCATATGTTGTTGGATTCGTATTGAAGAGCAGAATCCAATGCAGTTTATGGCCAAAAAAAACTAGAAATAACTAAAAAATAAAGCTCTATTTTGAGCTCTATCATTGAGCTCTATGGGAAAGTGAAAGTGCCCAATATTGCAGCTTTACTCATGAGTAAGCAAATGTGCCATTGTCTACTGGAAAGGCCAGGCTGAGAGGAATCCACAACCTTGTCCTCCTTTTGAGGTTTGGGCATCTGGTCACCCTGATTAACCTGCGCACACATACTTGAGAGCACAGGGACTGATTAATTACCATTAAACTCATACTTCAGAGTAGACATTTATTTATAGGTTTCCACTCGTCACCTTTCCTATACCCATGGTGGCGATCTAGAATTGTTCTGTTAATATTTCTTCTTAGCATTTAGGATTCCATCTGTTAATCTTCCTTGAGCAAAAAAAAATATTTTGTCCTTCAGAACAATATTGAAGATATAAAACTGCAGCAAGAAGAAGAAGCTGAATCTCTGATCCACACTCAATTTAAACTAGAAAGAGTCATATATTGCCAGGACTCACTTTATAGTGACTACTTAAGGAATGTAAGAACGAAACCAGTTCCAATTGCTTCAGCAAATTGCTCAATGGAGGAAATGAGTTACCACCTGATTGCCTACTTCGACGTAAGTTTCTGCAATATTTGCTTCATTAGTCTTTCACAAAATGACAACTTGTACAGTGCTGAGCTCCCATTACTTGCTCAGCTCCTGCGAACCTAGCAGTTCAAAAGCACTCTGGTGGGAAAGTACACCCAAAAGCACTCTGGTGAGACATTCATGCTCAAGGCAGTGCCGTACCTTATGCCTACGTTAGCACCATCCTTTTCATACCTAATGGCCTAGCTTCATGTTACTGTTTGCATCATCAGCAGGGTTTGTATAAAGGGTCATTGAAGAAGGCCATAGTAGACACTGCTGTATGAATTCCACAAGTAAAAAGCCTTGGCACCTCCATTCTTCCTCTTAGCTGAAGGTACAGATTGCTCTGGCCAAGTTATCCTATACATTTTTTAAGCTTCCATTTCATAGGTGTTTGATTTCCAAACATTGAATTTTATTTTAATTTTATTTTAATTATGTTTTAATCTCTATTTATGTTCATTTTAATGGTGTTTTATTATGATCAGTGTTAGCCGCCTTGAGCTCCCTCTTGCAGGTGAGGAAAGGCGGGATATAAATTACATAAATAAAATAAATAAATATGCAACATTCAAACAGAGTTACAGTGGTGCCTCACATAAAGAGCTTAATTCGTTCTGGAGGCATGCTCTTTAAGTGAAACACTCTTTAAGTGAAGCTGATTTTTCCATAGGAAATAATGGAAACTCAAATGATTGGTTCCACAACCCAAAAAATATTCATATAAAAATATTAACTGGATGTAAAAATGATGACAAAACACTGGAATTGAATTCAAAACATGCATTCATGTGCATGATCCTATGAAGTCTACTTAGGCTGCAATCCTAAAGACACTTTCCTGGGAGTAAGCCCCATTTAACACAGTGGGGCTTACTTCTGGGTAGACGTGGTTAGGAGGCTGCAATCAAAGACACTTTCCTGGGAGGCTTACTGGGCTGCTGCTGGAGGTTCAAAGTGGTTGGTGGGGGCACTTGAGGGCAGATAGGAGCAGCTGCCTCTGGCACCCCCAGGCAACTGCCCCAAGTTGGGAGCAGTTAGAGGCAGCAGCACTGGCCAGCAGCCCTTTTAAACAGCCTCCGCATGGAGCATCAGGGCTGCATAGCGTGGGTGCCCATTAGGCGCCAGAGGGATTTGCTTGTTACATGAAGTGGAACTTGTTACATGAAGCAAGATTTCTTGGGAATTTATGGTGACGCAAGCAGTTAAGACACTGTGCCTGTTGACCAGCAGACCAGGGTTCAAGACCCAGGTCGGCCCCACAAGACAGGGTGAGCTCCTGTCCTTAGCCCAGCTCTGCAATGCCAGCTGGATCCAGTCGTATTGGCACTGCCTTTCCATTGGACTAATCCAGTTGCGTGGAGAGGGGGGATTTGCTGCTTGGGTAATAGCCTATCCTCCATAACAATCCAACCCAGGCTTTTGTGCTTCGCATGCAGCATATGCAGCGCCGAGCACGATACCATAGTCTTCTAAGACTGACGGAGGCCTGCTTTGTTATGAGAGGTACCACTATATTTTCATTTTCTGCACAATAGGAAGCCGTTGACATTGGCATGGCTTAGGGATCATGTTGCTAGATTCTCCCCTCCCCCAAATAGCGTTTTCTTTTTGTGAATTGAGAAGTTTCTAATTTAAAGTGATCACTAACAGCTGTACTGTTGATCATGGCTTTCCCATAGTTGTATCTGGAAGATCAACTTTTTTTGTGGTCAAAAAATGCACAGTAGCACTGTAATGATAGGTAAATAATGCTGATTGTGTCTGCCTTTGTTCCATGTCTTTCTAAATAAATAAATAAAGCTTGTATTCTCTTTTCAGAGTGCAGGACACCGACTTGGTGTCCAAATTCCTATGATCATCCAGGCATATATTCTCCGAGATTACGTTGAGAAGTTACAGAATGCAATGCTGCAACTCTTGCAAGATAAAGATCAGTTTGCAATTCTCCTAAAGGAGCGAATTGATGCCACCAATTCAAGGATTACTCTAAAGGAAAGGATCAAACGTCTCACTAAAGCTCGACAATGCTTGGCAAAATTTCCCATTTAAACAGGAGGGGTCTCCGTATAACCTCTCCTGTCTGTTGTAGCAAATGACAAACATTTCTATAGTGCTTGCATAAACTAGTCAAGTTCCAGAACTTTTTTCTCTAATCAGTAATTCTAAATTAGACTAATTAATAGCATATATATTAGATTTGAAAAAGTGCATTCAATACCATATTTACAGCAAACAATTAGGGATAGTATTCATTTATGTATTTATTATTGTGTTTATAGTCTCTACCACCTTCTTAATGTACACAAAGAAGTTTACTTAGGTACGCTGAACATGAACCCCATTTATCAATTTCTTTACGAGTATTTAAAAGAAACATCTGGAAAAATGGAGATTTTCTCATACAACCCTCCATTTTTCCAATGTTTTGCTTTATAGTGCAACTAGCGAAAAGTGTACCCGCGTTGCAGGAATAAAATTCCCACATATGCCATCCCCTCACGGCGCATCAATCTCCCATGTGCATCAGTCTCCCATGTGCAACTTCCCCCATGCGCAATTTCCCCCATGCACAACTTCCCCATGCGCATCAGTCCCCCAAGCGCATCAGTCCCCCATGCGCATCAATCCCCCATGTGCAACTTGCCCCCATGTGGATCAGTCCCCCATGTGCATCAACCCCCATGCGTGTCAACCCCCATGCGCATCAAACCCCATGCACAACATCCCCCCACGCGCATCAGTCCCCCACACACAGCAGTCCCCCGTGCGCATCAGTCCCCCATGTGCATCAACCCCGCATGCGCAACATCACCAATGCGCATCAGTCCCCATGTGCAACATCCCCCATGTGCATCAATTTCCATGTGCAACATCTCCCAATGCGCAACGTCTCTCCATGAGCATCAACCTCTTATGCACAACATCCCGAATGCACATCAAGTCCCATGTGCATCAACTCCCATGCGCAACATTGCCCACTTGCATCAAACCACCATGCGCATCATTCCCCCAAGTGCATCAACCCGCTATTGCAACATCCCCATGCGCATCAACCCCCCATGCACAACCCCCACGTGCAGCATCCTCCCCAGTACAACCTCTTCCTCTGAACATCATCCCGCACAGTGCACCAGGCACCGAGCACCAAATTGGCTGGATGTTCGTCAGTCTTCCATGTGAAGTATAGGACAAAAACACGTTGCACCCCTTTTCAGTCCCTTATCGTTTAAATTTCTCCACATCAGTTCTTGGTGGGTGTTCATGTGACAGAAGGAACTCCCGAATTTCATGCTTCTAGGTCCAGGGGTTGGGGCGGAATGTTGATGAGTCATCCATTCTTCAATGCAAAGTATGGGGAGGAAAACGCATTGTGCCCCTTTTCACCACCTTCCGGCTGGAATTTTCAAAAACTGGTTCTTAGTGCACCCCTCCGTCACGAAAGGAACACCAACCCCAAATTTCACGCTTCTAGGTCCGGCGGTTTTGGCAGGGCATTGATGAATCAGTGAGTCAGTCAGTGACTTTTCTCTTTTATATATATAGGTTAATCCTGACTGCTAACCCTTGTGCCCTCCAAGCTCCATTTGCATCTTAGAGCACAATCCTAACCATGTCTACTCAAAAGTAGTGTTTTCAATGGGTCTTACTCCCGGGAAAGTGTCTTTAGGATTGCAACACTGGTAATGTTCATGTAATTTTAATTTTTTCCCCAAACTATTTCATGCTTTCTTTTCCAAAGTGAATTTTGTTGGGTCTGTGACTGGAAAGATGATTGACTGGTTTCTCTGAAAGGCACAATAATAAAGAGTACTGTTACAAAAGATATTTATAATCTTTCCAGTGTTCAAAAAGTAAATTATTATGTATTGATTCTATGTGTCAGCCCTTCAAAGATGTGTTTCAATTGTGCTGTAGAGAGTAGGCTTACCTTTAAAATAAAGTTGTCACTGCTGCACTTGTCTCAAGTAACTATTTTTTCATTTTCATTTTTGGTTCTTGATATGCATTGTATATACTTTAAAGTAGCATCAAGTATTAGAAATGCTAAATAAGTGAAGCATGAGTGTAATACTTTCTCTTCTTTCT
Source organism: Cryptoblepharus egeriae (assembly GCA_030015325.1). Taxonomy (NCBI): domain Eukaryota; kingdom Metazoa; phylum Chordata; class Lepidosauria; order Squamata; family Scincidae; genus Cryptoblepharus; species Cryptoblepharus egeriae. The sequence continues at coordinate 47,948,203 of JAREYC010000005.1, read as the reverse complement.
CTTGCCCTCCCTCAGCCCCTGAAAATATTAGAACTCTGATTCTTTGTCTAATTTGTTTCTGCCTTCCTATAAGAATCATCAAAGAATGTATCCTTTGGCTGGGATACATTAACCCTTCCCTGCCTTCTGGGTTGCAGCCGCACAAGGTTTTCCACACTAAAAACGGTACATAAGCACACCCAAACACAGGCAGATTCGACTCACTGACTTGAATACAGGAATTAAGTCAGTGGGGTCCTGACTCGGGTTTTTTAGAATCTTCCATCTGTGTGATTCATGAGTCACGTCAGCAAAATCTCACACATTTTTGCAACTCGAGTCCAAGTAATTGCAGTCATGTTCCCAACACTGGGAATCTCCATGTCCTTCCTGCTCAGCTAGGTTGGGCTGGCCCAATATGATGCCCCACACAATGTGCTGCCTTCCCCCCAGACCAACTTGACCACACACAATCAACCCCCTGGAGCTCCAAAAGACATCTGTGGTTTCTGGAACATGGTTAAAAGTACTTTTGATTTTCCAGTGCAAAACCAGAAGTACCATTAAGGGCTCCAGTACCTAGATGGCTTTTGGAGAGCCAGAAGGAAGGTTGTGCTGGGTTGCACATGTCCCTGGAACATCTCTGGAGGGTGAGGACAGCACTACAGCTAGCAGAAGAGTATTGCCGTCAAAGTAGGGTTGCCAGAATTCTCTTCCACTTGGGGTTTTTGCCCCTTCTTCCCCCCCCCCCGGCCCACTCCTGGTGGAAGGTCAGAAAAGAGATTTCTTTCTCAGTCAAAGAAAGCTTCCCCTCAGTTTCATTTCTCACATTTTTGTTTATTTGCAGTATTTCTATCTTGTTTTCTTAACCATGTTGTGTAATTTGAAGGAGCTAATAGAATGAGTTTTAAAATAACAATACAGGTACAAACTAAAATTTACAATACATATTACAACACAATTTCAAAAATAGCAGTGTTATACCAGTTCTGCATGATAAATAATCTAAAAGCAAGGATGAAAATGAGATAATTGGACTGGAAGCAACCCATGTTATCCATAACAAACATCATCCCACCAGTATGCATGAGTGACATGCACGCTTTTATTTTGTAATTAGATCAAGTGACAGTGTCAGTGTACAACCTCCCATTTTAATATTATTTCCTGCAAAACCCACAAATAGCCTTGATGATATTGCAACGCCTTCAACATTCCTGTGCCACAGTTGATTATCAAGAGATTTTGAGGCATGTCATCTTACTGAAATGGGGACACCAATTTGCACGGAAATGGCCAGGCTAAATGTGTACATGTAGCAGTGTTCTTGTTGCAGCAACAAATGCATTTTAGATATTGCTCCCTTCACCAGGAACTCAAGGAATGCCCACGATTTATTCTGTATTTTTCTCATGTTTACGGGTGAGAGATTTGTGGCAAGGTTACTTGGGCCACCTGCTGCCTGCTTTTCTTCTCTAGACCATTTTCCTATCCCCACATGTAAGTACAGAACATTATAGCATACTCATGTTGTAATTTATTTTTATATTATCAAAGGTTTACAAAATTAATATTAGAATACAAAATTACAAAATAATACAAAATCTATATATGTATAAAACTGAAAAGTCACTGACTGACTGATCAACGCCCAGCCAAAACCACTAGGCCTAGAAGCATGAAATTTGGGGAGGGTGTTCCTTCTGTGATGGAGGGATCCACTAAATACTGGTTTTTGGAAATTCCAACCAGGAGGGGGTGAAATGGGGCACAATGCATTTCCTCCCTATACATTGAAGAATCAGTGACTGGGGGATGTTCTGCCCCAACCCCCAGATCTAGAAGCATGAAATTCTGGGAGGGAGTTCCTTCTGTCACATGAACACTCATCAAGGTCCTAAGTTGGGAAATTTAACCATTAAGGGGCTGAAAAGGGGTGCAATGTGTTTTCGTCCTATACTTAATATGGAAGACTGAAAACATCCAGCCAATTTGGTGCTCGGTGCCTGGTGCACAGGGTGGGGGGTATTGTTTGGAAGGACAGGGAGGCACTGGGGAGGATGCTGCACATGGGGGGTCTTGCATATGAGGAGGTGATGCACATTGGGGAGGAGATGTGCATGGGGATGGTGTGCATTGGGGGGTTAATGCGCATGGGGGAGGTTGTGCACGGGGCGGGGCTGATGCGCGGGGGGGATGGTGTACGGGAGAATTTTACTCCTGCAACATGGGTATGCTTTTCAGTAGCACACTAATAAAGAAGGAAAAATATATGTAAAAAAAGACATATGAACAATATTTATTTTTCTTATCTGATTTAAACTTTACTAATGATATAAATTGAAATGCATCATCAATAAGTCAACACAAAAATTTCACTTTTTGGTATACTTATGAAATTTAAAAATATAAATGTCATCCTTTTATTCACACAATTACAGTACAACAGGAACAATACAACAGTATTAAAGCAGGCCTCCGTCAGTCTTGGAAGACTATGGTATCATGCTCAGCGCTGCATACGCTGCATGCGAAGCACGAAAGCCTGGGTTGGATTGTTATGGAGGAAAGGCTGTTACCCAAGCAGCAAATTCCCCCTCTCCACGCCACTGAATTAGTCCAATGGAAAGGCAGAGCCGATACGATTGGATCCAGCTGGTGTCGCAGAGCTGGGCTAAGGACAGGAGCTCACCCTGTCTTGTGGGGCCGACCCAGGTCTCGAACCCTGGCCTGCTGGTTAACAAGCACAGTGTCTTAGCCACTTGCGCCACCCACAGCCCATTATTAAGGAGGAACAATGAACTGGCAGCCAAAAGTATCTAAACTTTGTTTTTACCAGATGAAAAAAATAGGGGAATTTAACTGAAGATAGGAAGACAGGAAGCTGGAGGTGTATCAAAAAGGGTTTAGCCAGTGCACAGACGTGTGCTAGCCTCCCACACCTCACATTTGAGACACCTCCAGGCCAGCAAAGGACTTGTGCTGGTCTAACCATTGGCCTTAGACCCCAATCCCATGCAGCCTTAGAGCCCAATCCTATTCATATCTACTCAGAAGTAAATCCCATTTTAATAAATAGGCTTTCTCCCATGTAAGTGTGGATAGGGTTGCAACCTGAATCTCATTTGTTTCTTGCAATATGCATGGGGTGGAGTGAGGAAGATTACTTCTTAAGACCAACATTGTCCCTGGGACATATGGGGATGTTGGTGACAGATGGTGTCCAGTGGGATTTGCTGACATGTTTTCATTGAAACTGGTTTTTTTGGTTTACAGTAATAGCATCTGCACAGGCCACTTTATGTACCATCAAGGCCCAGAGGCTAAATTCTGGGGCCTCATCAGTCATGGACTGACACCAGTTCGGGCCGGATCGCCCGAACCGGTAGTTCTAATCAGCCCGACGCTGGCGAACCGGAAGTTATGATGCCTGGCCAAAACTGGCCGAACCGGTTCGGCGGGGGGTTCAGCACAGATTGCGCAGCTCACCCGTGCTCCGCAGCCTCTCCTCGGCCAGCAGGGGGGGGGGGCTGAGCAAAGATTGCGCGGCTCGCCCACGCTCCGCAGCCTCTCCTCGGCCAGCCGGGGGGCTGAGCAAAGATCGCGCGGCTCGCCCGCGCTCCACAGCCTCTCCTCAGCCAGCCTTACTCCCAGGCCAGTGTGGAGAGGACTGCAGCCTCAGAGACCCATCCTATGCAGGTCTACTCAGAAGTAAGCCTCATGCTAGTCAATGGGGCTTACTCCCAGGAGAGTGTGGAAAGCACTGCAGCCTCAGAGACCCATGCTATGCAGGTCTACTCAGAAGTAAGCCTCATGCTAGTCAATGGGGCTTACTCCCAGAAGAGTGTGGAAAGCACTGCAGCCTCAGAGACCCATCCTATGCAGGTCTACTCAGAAGTAAACCTCATGCTAGTCAATGGGGCTTACTCCCAGGAGAGTGTGGAAAGCACTGCAGCCTCAGAGACCCATGCTATGCAGGTCTACTCAGAGGTAAGCCACATGTTTAATTTTTTTTGAATTTTTTAATTAAAAAAATTATTGCCTGCCCCACCCCTGGCCCCGCCCCCTGATCTCAGCCCCGCCCCGACCTGGCCTGGCCACACCCACTTCCGGAGAACCGGTTGTTGGGGCCAGGCCTGCCCACCACTGGGCCTCATGATCATACCAGCAGTATTGATTGAGTCCCAAGATCTCAGTATCTCTGAATATTATTAGTATTAGTATGAGTATTGGTATTACGTGAATGGCTCTGCAGAGATACAAAAAAAGACCTGAAAGAAGTATCCCATATCATGGTTCCAAGGCAATTTCTATATTCTAGAGAACCCACTTTTCAATATCCCTAAGGAGAATGCAAGAGCTGCTCATCAAAGAGTTGTCACTATGGGAAGAAAATTGTGGCCTGTCACAATCTGAAATGTGACAGTTTGAGACTTGCGTATCCCTTGGCAAGACTGAGCTCCTGTTACTTGCCCAGCTCCTGCCAACCTATCAGTTTGAAAGCATGTAAATGCCGGACTAAATGAAACCAGGAGGATCATAAGCAGTTGTATAAAATCTACTCCTACTTGCTGGCTCCCTGTTTTGAGTCACATCACACCACCAGCAGTACAAAGGCAAGATGCCTTAGTGAAAAATACAACAAAATTACTAGGAACTGACTACATCCTGTGCACACTGATATTCCTCATCTGTCAATTGGCAGGTTTAAATCCAGAAAGCCCTTTCTGGCATTTGCACAACAGCAATCTAACAACTTTAACATCCACACACAATGGAAAGCTAAATGAACGCTGAACGCCCAGATTCAGGCAGCTACACAGTTGACCCTACATGGAAGGTGCCAAGTTTTGACCTACCTCACCAGCATTGGTCAACTCTGAACAGGATCCATACCCAACACAGTGTCTGCAAGACCAAAGAGAGCACGAATGAGTTGAAGTAATGTGAAAACACTGCTGACCATTTTCTTCGACTATAAGGGGATAGTTCATCATGAATATGCTCCACATGGTCAGACAGTAAACAAGGAGTACTACTGTGACGTACTGCAGTGTTTGCGGGATGCTACTCGACAGAAAAGTGCCCGGTGAGTGACAATTGCACCATGACAGAGCAGCTTGTGCAGCAGTTTTTGGCCGACCACAACATCCCCCAGATCTGACATCCACCGTATTCCCCAGAACTCACCCCTTGCGACTTTTTCCTCTGTCAAAAATCAAATCCCACTTGAACGGACAAAGATTTCAGGACATTGAGGAAATCAGAGTGAATGCAACGAGGCAGCTGCTGATTATCCCAGAAAACAGTCCCAGGAATTCTTCCATCTATGGAAACAGCGCTGGATTAAGTGTGTGGCTTCTGACGGGAACTACTTTGACTAATCAAGAGATTAAATGCCAAACTGTTAAGTGATGTAGTTTCTTTTTATAGCACCAACCATGATAGTTATTGATCACACCTTGTATATCAAATGGTTCTATTTATACCAAATGGTAATTCTTTCATCTTCCTAGTATTACCAGGTGAAACTCAGACACTTTCAACTGACTGGGGGTTGTGGCCATCTAATTCTGCATGCAAAGAAGCAATAAGAATAATTTTATTTGATTAATACATATTTGATTAAAAATGTCAGATCATGGTTTCTGCCAAAAACGTCAGATCCTTTTATTTGATCCCAGTTTTCTGGGAGTAAGAGCCATTGAGGGCAGCCAGTTATTGTTGAGAAAGCTGAGATGGGCCAATGGTCTTAGCATAAAGTTCCTTCCTGTGTTCATGCACAAATGAAAAGGCATTCAGATTTGAAGCCTCCCTTGATATGATGGAGCAGCCATAACTTTGCCTGCTCAGTTTTTACTGAGGATGTAAGCTTTGTGGTTTTGCTATTTTTTAATTTTCCTTTTTCTTTTACAGAATGCTTCTGAAGGAAAAGAAAGCCACAATTCCCTTATTGGTTGAGAAACTTACCAGTGAACTTGTGGAGCACATTTGTGTAAGTTATCAATTAGCAATAGATCAGCTATTTCTCATCAGTGTCTGTCCCCTTAGATTAGTGCTCCTTAACCTTTTGAGGACCACATCCCGGAACTGTGGGGAAAAACTTCCTCATGGGGTGGGAAGGATGTGCAGGCACAGTTCATCTTGGCCCTAGGATCAACTGCGCAGGCACAGCCCAGTACCGGACTCTGCCTATGCAGTTCTCCCCGGCTGCAAGGCAGGCTGGGCAGACACAGCCTGGCTCGCCTCACAGCCAAGGAGAACTGTGGAGGTATGGCTTGGCTACTGGGCTACGCCTGTGTCTGTGCAATTTGCCCCACAGACAGGGCGAACTATGCAGGCGTAGTCAGCAGCTGGGCTGTGCTTCCAGAGTTCACCTCAGCAGGGAGGCGACTGGGCCGGGGCTGAGCGCTCGCAGGGCTCCTGCCTCCAGTCCGGGGCCCAGTGCTGGTGCGACCTGATGGGCTAGGCGTTATGGACCGGCACTGGGCTGTGGACTGGGTGTTGAGGATCTCTGCCTTAGATCACTGTTTACGCTTACACCACTGGATCCCAACCTGTGGTTTGTGAGACCTTGAGAAGTGGCCCACAAGGCCTCAAAGGAAAAAAAAGATAGCCTTGGCTCATTTCCAGTGTCCCACCAAGCAGTGCTTCTCCATGGACCATGAGAGGGTAGAGAAAGGACCCCACATATCTACAACTGGAAGTGCAAGTAGTCCAAGGCAATTATACTTTTCGTCTCAATGGTCCATGGGCTCCTTAAGGTTGGGAATGACTGAAATGAAAGCAATAATATATTCCACTTATTCAAAAAGTCTCTTTTTCTCTCAGGAGTCAATGTTTACTATTTATATCACTCTCTTTCTTAGAAATATTTGCCTGCCTTGGAATTGCAAATAAACTCTAAGCTCCAAAAAGCAACAGGAGAATTGCGCAAATATGGCAATGTACCAATAGCAGAAGACGAAAAGCTATATTTTTTAATAGATGTGAGTAAATGTGTGGTATTCATATATATGCACTGACTAGATCTTCCTGCCCTAATAATGTCTTTTTGTGTCAGCTTCTTTTGATATAAGAATGTGCACATCCTGGGAGCAAGCAGTCTTGTTAATGAGCCTAATGGGCAAGAGGCACTCTTTTCAAGTGGGTGTTCCTCTTTTATTTAGCAGGGGGAGAGTAACTGGCCCTCCTCACCCCAGCAATGTCTGTTTTAGTGGCTTCTGCTGGTGTTCTTTTTATCTTTTTAGACGGTGAGCCCTTTTGGGACAGGGACCCATTAGTCATTAATTTTTTCATTTTTTTGTAAACAGCTTTGTGAACTTTTAAGTTGAAAAGCAGTATATAAATACTATAGATAGATTAGACAGATAGATAAGATAGATCTGTTTATTTAGAGCAGTGGTACTCAATTTATCAGCCCAGGACTCCATTTCAGACCCGTTAAACTTGCCGAGATGTGACATCATTATGATGCCAGAGCTCCTCCATCATGTCTTCTCAGATGTATGTCCCATTGTATTCAATGAGACTTATTCCCAGGAAAGTGCAGTGCTACATTCCATGATAGTGGATCCCACCCTCTCATGACCCCCCAATGGGGTCCTGACCCCACTGAGTACAACTGATGTAGGGCACTGGGACTCAACCGTTTGAGGATCATGGCCTGGCTCCGTGGGAAAACATTTCAAACAGCTGGGCAGGATGAGCAGGCACAGTTCCTCCCAGAACTGCACCTGCGCAGTTTGCCCTGGCCCCAGGACAAACTGTGCCCGTGCAGTTCACCCTGTGGCCAGGGCAAACTGTGCAGGCGCAGCTCAGTAGCCGGGCCACACTTCTGCAGTTCTCCCTGGTTGCAAGGTGAGCTGGCAGGCATAGCCTGGCTCACCTCACAGCTGAGGAGAACTGCACAGGTGCCATCCAGCTGCTGGGCTATGCCTGCATCGGCACAGTTTGCCCCACAGATAGGGCCATCAACAGCTGGGTCATGGTTGTGCAATTGGTCCCAGCTTGAGGTGACCGGGCCAGGCCAGGGCTGAGTGCTCCCAGGGCTCCTGCCTTCGGTCCAGGGCACAGTGCCAGTGCGGCCTGGTGGCCAAGGTGCTGCGGACCGGCACTGTGCCATGGACCGGGGGTTGAGGACCCCTGATCTACAGCATATTTGGTTACAAAGTATTTCATTGTGCACATACCTGTAATTTAGCTGCCTTTCTATCCTGCAATCTTTCAGTTCAGTAGTTTCCCTTTGATGAAGAGGTGCCTGGATCCCTGGGGAGATAATTTGACAGTTGTTTGATCATTATGTTCCTTGAAACTAGTTCTCTGCATGACAGTGGTCAGAAATTAAAGAACAATGCATATTTATCATTGCTGGTATCTGATAAAGCAACTATTCATTGTTCAAATCAGTATCTTGGTTGTGTTTTTCAAACTGGTGAGCACACACATTAGTTTGTCTTGATAATCAACTCCTGTGTTGAACCTTTTGAAAAAAAATGTGTCTGTAGAAACTCAAACTGTTTATTGAAGACACTGCAAATACAACACAAGGGGAAGAACAGTTATCTGGAGATGATTCTAGACTGCTCACCAAAATTCATAAAGAATTTCAGGCATGGGACAGAAGGCTCGATCAGAGTGTCATGAAGGGTACGTACAACTGATGTAAGGAATTTATTATTTATTTGATTTATATCCTGCCTTTCTTTCTAGGAAGGAAACCCAAAGTGGTGACATAGTTATTAGTTGCTATTTTGATTGAATTAAAAATAATGTGCCCATAAGAATTTGAAAACAATGAAGACATTATTTTGTTGTTGGAAATAATTATCAATGAAATAAAATACAGAATTTTCAGGAATAAATATAGTTTTCAGGAATAAAGTTATAGCATTTTCAGGAATAAAGTTATAGCACAGGTATAGTAAGCAATGACACTGGGAATTTAATGCAAAGGCTTTGTGGAACATGAAACAATGGATAATTTGCTCTTCCTGATAATTAGCAATAGAGCTGTTTGGGTGGAAGATAGAGAACTGTGTTTGATTTCACTGATCCAGTGAATTATCCAGTTATTATCAACTGATCCAGTTATCAACTCACTGACATGTAAAACAACCAGAAGAGGGAAGGTCTCCAAAGTGTAGTAAAAAACAAAACATAATTTCAGTGGGTACTATCCAGATGATTGGCAACGAGTACCACCCAAGGACAGCAGACCTGACACCATCTTTTGACCAGGACACTGGAATCCCTCCATGAATCAAGCGTCTGGAGAAGCCTTCGAACAGCAACACAGCAGCCGGCAACTTCCACACTTCAACTGTAGCACACCTTCAGTCCTTGGCCCGTAACCAGCGTTGGGGTGTGTAGACCCAACTAGTGAGCAGGGCTAGCAGAGAGCATTTGTGCAGCAACACAAACAGAGTAGAACAGGAGACAGCTGGTGCAATAGCAAAAGCAGTTGTATTGTCTCAAGGTTTATAGAAGGCAGAACACAATTCCAGTAAATGGTCCAAGGTCAAACACAAGAAATTAGTCAGGTTACATACAGCAAATCTGAGAGTTATCCATTAGCAAAGTCCAAATAGTCAGTCACAGTTCATCAGAGTAACACACAGTATTTACTCCTCTTTCATCCCACAATGTCCAGCCTCACATGGCTTCTTAAATCTGACTTTGTGGCTCACTGACCATCACTGACCATCAGGTGATCTACAGTAAAACTGACTCAGCAGTTTCTATTATTGCAGCATGTTGCATCATGCAGGAGGGGATTTCCCCATACTAGAGTATTGTATCAGCCTTTTACAGTTTTGCATCAGCCACATAGCACAACTTGCCTGAACCAACATGTTTAGGGGACACAAACCCCAATAAGTACTATCCAAAAGATTTGGGAATGGAAAGTGTGTGAAAAGCAAAAGTTTCACTGCTTTGCAGCTTGTAGAAGCAGGAATTTCCTTTTGTTCACAGAAGATGCTTCTGCTGATGTGGTACCATTGATCTGAAGCTCTGGAAGCTATCAATTAGTTGAATTCAACTGCATGACTCAATCTGCATGCCCAAGGGAGACTGCATTTGTGTGTGTTGTACAGCAGCCCCATCCTGCTAATTTTGTTCAGAAACCATGCTCTGAAGCAAAAGATTTGGCATCTGAATGCTGTCTAGTGTACTCTCTAGAGCAGTGGTTCCCAGACGCTCTGAGAATTTGGACCTAGTGATGGTGGGAGGCAGGATATGATGGCAATGTGATGGCAATCTTTTGCTTCTTTTTTTAACTGACCTCTGCCAGTGTAGGCCTCCTGGAAGTGTGGGGAGCCTATAGAGCAGAGGAAATAATTTTTAAAGCCTCTTTGTCCCCAGTGGTCATCATGATTCCCCAGTTTGAGAACACCTACTCTTGCCTAAGGCACAGTGGGTTAGCCACTCAAAGAAACCAAGTGCTAGACTAGGTCTGATCCTGATCCTGATTCTTGTGTTTTATATAGGGTCCTCTCTGCCAACTTATTCTGTAGCATGTTTTTAGTGTCTTCATGCATGTGTGAAATGGTAGCTGACACTTCAAAAGCTAGATATAGATTAATTACCACTATTCAGAAGTTAATTAATTTCTCCTAATAAGGAGCATCATACATAGCTCTACACTGAATTTCCAGTAATTTTTTTTTCATTCTGCAGTTAAAAGTGGCCTCTATGAAGAGGTGTGGCGATCTGAAGAGCAGTTTCGTGGCTGGGAACTTCCTGGGTTTATCAACTACACAGCTTTTGAGAACATCATAAAGCGGCAGATGATAGGACTGGAGGAACCGGCTGTACAAATGCTAAAGAAAGTCACAGGCATGTAAACTCATTCAATGCTGTTTATTTTTTTAAGTAATGGAGGAAATACTCTTCTCCACTCTTGAAACCTTGGTTCATCACACTGGAAATGAACACTTCATAATGAAGAACAAGGAATGAAATCACTGTTAATTTAGGGTTTAAATTGTACTAGAGGAACAGCCTTTATATTAAGAAATGAGTGGGAAGTCCAGGCTTTATTTTAGCTACAGTGAGTCTAATATCTTTGTACTTTTCCTTCAGAAATGGTGCAACAAGCTTTTATGAAGGTTGCTGAACAACATTTTGCAGATTTTCAAAATCTTTACAAAGCTGCTAAGGTAAGAACCCGTTGTACCATCTCACCTGGGGCAGAACTTCCTTTGGAAATGGAAAAGGATCATTGTGGAGTAGTCACCTGCTGCTTGCCCTTGCAGACTTCTTCTTTGCTGACATTTGGTTTATGAATCTGAACCATTCTTTTGTAATCATCATCATCATCAGATATTTTTCATAAAGAAGTGGCCCAGGAACAGCATTGGTTGGCAGAGTCTGAAAGTGTCTTACTATTAGTTCGATCCTGATCACTATGACCAGGGTCTAAACAAACACAGTAGGGGGAAGTTGGAAATCCCTATCCATTTAGATGCTCCTGTTTAACATGTGTCTTTTTGCGATTGTAGCTCCCTCTATTGTGTATCTTATACTTCATTTTTCTGCATCTTCTTTTTTTCGGCTAACTCCTCAGGATGTTTCCTGGTAGATCAACTGCTGCTGTTCTTTTTTGCCTGTTCTTTCTTTGAAATATCCTGTCTTCATTCTGCAGTAAGACAATGACTTGATCCTGATCCTACTAAAAGAAAAAGTCGGTTGGTCAGTTGGTCGGTCAGTCTTCCTTCCTTTCCTTTCCTTTTTACAGTTGGGGTGGATACACCTTTCAATACCCTTAAATAACCTTTCAATTTAAATGTCCTTTCAATTTCTCAATTGGTTTTTACTTGTTCCTTCCGTGACAGAGGGGTGCACTAAGAACTGGTTTTCGGAAATTCCAACTGGAAGGGGGTGAAAAGGGGCGCAACGCGTTTTCCTCCCTATACTTTGCATTGAGAATTGCTGACTCATCAACATTCCGCCCCAACTGCTGGGCCTGGAGCATGGAATTCTGGGAGTTCCTTCTGTCACCTGAACTCCCACCAAGAACCATCTGGAGAAATTTAACCCTTCAAGGGCTGAAAAGGGGGCAACCTGTTTCTGTCCTATACTTAACATGGGAGACTGAACAACATCCAGCCAATATGGTGCTCAGACCCTGGTGCACTGTGGGATGTTGTTCGGAGGAAGAGGTTGCGCTGGCGAGGATGCTGCGCATGAGGGGAAATTGCACATGAGGGGAAGTTGTGCATGTAGGAAAGTTGCGCATGTAGGAAAGTTGCGCAGGGGGGAAGTTGCATATGGGAGGAAAATTGCGCATGAGAGGAAGTTGCGCATGGAGGAAAGTTGCGCATGGAGGAAAGTTGTGCATGGGAGGGAAGTTGCGCATGGGGGAAAGTTGCGCATGGGGGAAAGTTGCACATGGGGGAAAGTTGTGCACGGGAGGAAGTTGCGCACGGGAGGAAGTTGCGCACGGGGGATGATGCGCAAGGGGGAAAGTTGCGCATGGGAGGAAAGTTGCGCATGGGAGGAAAGTTGCGCATATGGGAAGTTGCGCATGGGGGAAGTTGCGCGTGGGGGAAGTTGCGGTTGGGGGGATGATGCACATGGAGGAAAGTTGCGCACGGGGAAAGTTGCGCATGGAGGGTGCCAATATTTTCTAGGTTTTCCCCAGTCACACAAATATCCTTAGGTCTATAGATAACACTAATCAAGTCCCCAACAATAGTATCAGTAAAATACCACAGACAACCAAATAGTTTAGGATCTAGCAAAACTGTATTTATAGGATCAGGCAGTTAATCAGAGTCATATACAGTCCAGGTCATCAACATTCAGTCTAGCATACAGTAAAGAATTGTCAGTTCAGTCCAGATATATTTACCAAGTCACAGTCCATCAGCTCTTCTTTCTCCTCTCATATCTACCCACAAACTTACACTGAGACATGCTCCTTTATATACTCAATGTCATATATACATATTTGATCATACACCTTTAATTTACTGATAGGATTAACACCATTGATATCATATGTACGTCAATTCCATCAACTTATTCTCTTCTGAGCTAATCCCTTTTACAAGCATTACCTTTCACCCAGTTTCACTTCATTTTTGCTGACTCATTTTACTTTACTTTAGGTTCTCCATATACTTACAAATAAATCTAATTCCACAGGATATCATTTTTATCCTGTCAGAGGGAAGTTGCGCATGGGGGGAAGTTGCACATGGGGGGAAGTTGCATATGGGGAAAATTGCACATGGGAGGAAAGTTGCGCATGGGAGGAAATTGCGCATGGGGGAAAGTTGTGCATGGGGGAAAGTTGCGCAAGGGGGAAAGTTGCGCAAGGGGAGAAGTTGCACATGGGGGAAGTTGCACATGGGGAAGTTGCGCATGGAGAAGTTGCACATGGGGAAAGTTGCGCATGGGGAAAGTTGTGCATGGGGTTTGATGCATATGGGGAAGTTGCGCATGGGGGGTTGATGCACATGGGGACGTTGTGCATGGGGGGCTGATGTGCATGGGGAAGTTGCGCATGGGGTAACTTGTGCATGCTGGGTTGATGCGCATGGGTGAAGTTGCGCATGGGGGATTGATGTGAATGGGGGAAGTTGCGCATGGGGGGTTGTTACGCATGGGGGAAAGTTATCCATGGGGGGTTGATGCATATGGGGGGATGGCATACGGGGGAATTTTACTCCTGCAACGCGGGTACGCCTTTCGCTAGTTAAATATAATTTATTACATATAATTTCTTAATTATAAGATAGCTACATACCTTACAAGGAAAAGGAGGACAAGGAAGCTTTTTTCTAGGCTAAAATCCAGGATGTGTCTTGAAAAGAGGGGGGGGTGGGAATATATGGCTACTATGTCTTGGATAGATTTAGCTGGCTGTTCTCTTTAACATTGTGTAGCAGATCAAGAACTTTTTACTCCCAAAGTTGTTTATAGACCACTGGTGGCTGTTGGTTTGATATGATATCAGGCTGCTTTACTGTAATTTTTTTAGTGAATTTTTTGGGGGTGTGTTTCATATTTTATGTTTTTATGTACTTTACCTTCGTACACACCATTTTAGTAGCAGACATTTTCTATATCACAATAGAAAAATTTAGATATAAGAAAATAACAGAAAGCACATACAGTACTTGAAGTCAGTGGTGGGATTCAAATAAATTAACAACAGGTTCTATGTCCTGTTCTATAGAACCTGTGAGAACCCCCTGAAGCCCACCACTGCTTGAAGTGCTCAAAAAACACTTTAAAATTCTTTAGAACAGCTTTAGTACTCCTACCACTTCAGCAGCAGCAGCAGTACTAGTACTATCTCTGTGCTTTGGATTTAAAGGCTGTTTACTCAAGCAAAGTATTCCTGTGTTGTAAATTTTTTTGGTTTTTTACTGAATTTTTTACTGTATTTTTACTGTATTTTACAGTATTTTTTACTGAATTTTTTTACTGTAACACAGTAAAATAAGCTAAAATTGAGTACAACTTTTTTTTCCCCAGCAGAAAACAGAATACACTTTATATAACCAATATGAGAAGAAGATCCGCCCTTGTATTGACCTGATTGACTCTCTCAGCTCTTGGTGTGGAAAAGGACTTGGCATTGCCAGCCATTGCTGTGATCAGGGATCAAAGCTCTGGGAAAAGTTCTGTTCTTGAAGCGTTGTCTGGAGTTGCTCTCCCCAGGGGCAGCGGTGAGAATTTCCTCTTAGTTTTTCCTGTTGTTGACCTGTAGGGTTCAATGGGCCTTAGTGATGTGGTGAGTCTGCAAGTTTGGATCCACACTTATAGATCTTATTGTGAGACAAACACATTTCCTTTTCGATATTTTTTTCTGATTTGCAGGAATATATACCAATGGAAATGAAGATTTGGTTTTCTACAAGAAAGACTCTGATTGTGAATATACTTCAAAGAAACAAACACTTTCTTTTATTAATTGTGAGATACCATGGCTGCAATCCTAAACACACTCTCCTGGGAGTAAGACACATTGAACACAATAGGGCTTACTTCTGAGTAGACATGGTTAGAATTGTGCCCTATGTGAAGTCGTTAGAAGTCATATGCTGCAGTCCTAACCATGTCTACTCAAAAATAAGACTCACTGAGTTCAAGCTGTCTTATTCTGAGGAAAGTGACTTTAGGATTGCAGCCTCATCTTATAAGCAGATAAATTACACTCAGTCGTGTCATCAGACTGGTGCAGCTGGTGTGGGCTGCACTAGGTGACGCGCCGTGTGGGGTAACACACTGGAGGAGTTTGACACTCTTCCGGCCAGCTCCGGGCGTCAGTGTGCCCATTTGGGCTTGTTCCAAGGTGGAGCGGCAGCCAGAAGCTGCCACTCTGCCTCAGAGTTGGCCCGAATGGCTGGCTGAGGCAAACTGCACAGAGACGCACTGCACATGTCCAAGTGTGTCTCTGTGCAGCCATTGGGTCTTGCTCTGAAGGCAGAGCAGCAGCCCCTGGATGCCACTCCATCTTCAGAGCAAGGCCCAATGGCTGCTCAGAGGCGCACTGTGCATGTCCAGAGGCATGGACATGCACAGTATGCGCCTCTGCCCGATCATTCAGCCTTGCTCGGCTGGTGGAGCAGCAGCCAGGAGCTGCCACTCTGCCCTCCTGAGCAAGGCCAAATGGCCGCACAGAGGCATGGACTTCCTCTGCTCTAAGGAGGAAAAGGCTGCTCCTCCTTAGAGAGGAGAAAGTCACCTCTGAAGCTGTTTGTCACTTCAGAAGTGACTGTGTAGGTGCCAACTTTGATACCTGTGCAGTCCTGGAAGGGGGGGTGCATGCGTCCTGGGGGTGACATGCAGACTCCCACACCGGGTGATGCGCAGAGTTGCGTTGCCACTGATTATGCTGATAAGATTAGACCCAAATAGTTTAGAAGACTGATCATTTCAAACATTTCTTATTCAGAGCTCCTCACCGTTGGAAAATCGTACCCATCTTCAGCTGTTATTTGACATGTTCTGTCAATCTCACAGTAACACCTGGAGCCTTAACAATTGGTCTCCTTATGAATAGGTATTGTCACCCGGTGTCCTTTAGCACTCAAATTGAAGAAAACATGTCATGGCCAGGAATGGAAAGGAAAAATATGTTATCAGGACATAGAAGAGGAGCTCCAAAATCCTTCAGAGGTGGAACAAGAAATAAGAAAAGGTGAGTGTCCACTGTATGTAGTTTTGTTAGACCTGTCCTTTTTCCTGCATTTTCATCTGCTACTAAACTTAGGCCCATATCCTAAAGTCAAATTAAGCCCTTTGCTCCGGAGCAGTTAAGGTGACTTTCCATAAAATAACACTAGAGAGTGACATAACTGCATGGACCCGTAACTGCTCTGGATGTTGCCCTTAATATCTCTTTGACCAAAAGCCCAGCTGAGTCAAACCCATATTTGCCACTCCCGTTTTTCGTGTCAACCAAATATCTGCTCTTATAAACAATAAAGCATAGCCATATTCCACAAATGCTATTGGCAATTTGTAACAGTTGGGTAACATAGCAGAATAATCAACTTCTTTCAATGAGAGATCATTAATAAGCACAACCAAAGTACCCTTTAATTTTTGGTAGGCTGTGTGCATAAAAAATATTAGTCGTGCAGCCTTGGAAGGAAGGTTAAATTTTCGTGTGCCACATAACAACAGTTAAAGTTATATATTTTTGACTACGCCTCAGAAAATAATATGTACATTTATTACAATATGTACAATACAGTGTAATATGTGGAAGAAGGTAATGAGTTTATGTTGTCACTGACAGTTGTCATTGTCAAAATTGTCAAAGCTGGCTTTGTGGCTCAAGTTGTTTGAGTATCATGTATTTAGCTAGTATGAAGTCCCTCAAGAAAAGGTTGTATATTAATTCAATAGATAAAAAAACTTGGCATCCAACAGGCTTGAAAGACTATGGTATCATGCTCAACGCTGCATGAGAAGCACAAAGGCCTAGGTAGATTGTTATGGAGGATAGACTGTTATCCAACCAGCAAATCCCCCCTCTCCACACCACTGAAATAGTCCAATGGAATGGCAGAGCCGATACGATTGGTTCCAGCTGTGTTGCAGAGCTGGGCTAAGGACTGGAGCCCACCCTGTCTTGTGGGGACCCAGGTCTCGAACTCTGGCGTGCTGGTTAACAGGCACAGTGTCTTAACCACTTGCGCCACCACAGCCCTTATTCAATAGATATTCAATAGATACCAAATGGTATTGAAATAGGTATTAGATAGATACCAAATGGCAAAAGGCATGGAGAGCCAACTCAGTGGTGGCAGCAAAGATTTGTTACGCAGCAATGATTTGGGTTACAACAATTTTCTGTGCTTTTATTGTGGATCATTTTCTCCAGGATAAAGTGCTGGTTCTTATTAGAATATTGGGGATTGATATGTGCCAAGGAGAGGAAGAAGAAATTAGATAAATTGGAATAATTTTTTTAAAATCTCACATTTGTTAAAAGTACAATAAGCTCATTGTGTTGATTTGAATTCCATTAAAACAGGTTTGCAAAATGCCATGTTTGGACTCATGTTATCAACCAAAAGTTGGCCAAAGAATTTGTTTTTATATACAAAATATTCCTGTTGAATGTCTAAAGCTAAGACTTGCTTTGTTCTTTTTCTCCTGTCCTCGTCCCCCCCACAGCTCAAAACTCAATGGCCGGTGAAGGAGTGGGCATTAGTCATGAATTAATTACCTTAGAAATTAGGTCTCCGGAAGTTCCAGATCTGACACTCATAGACTTACCAGGGATTGCCAGAGTGGCTGTGGGGAATCAGCCACAAGACATTGGAGATCAGGTAAAAAGGCGAAGGGCCCAATCTCCACCAACTTTCCAGCTCCAATGCAGCTGCAACATCCCCTTGCCTTGAAGTGGTCTCTGTGACTTCACTGCCCAATGCAGAACAAAGCTGTACCACTACTGGAAAATTGGCTAGGATTGGGTCCTTAATGTGATAAGACCAATACTAACAATTCATGCTAACTTGGAGAATTTTCTGAAAAGGCATGTTCCATGCAGTCACTGTATTATTGTATGTGTATTTCTATTCCTTTTTCTGTATTTTTTATTCTGCGCAGTTGTGTGTGATATTATCCCACTGCAGTTTTTATTATCCCACTGCAGATATTATCCCACTGAATTGTGTGTGATGTTATCCCACTGCAGTTTTTGTTATTCCTTATGGAAAGCTGCCAGAGACGAAGCAGAAAATGTAAATTTTATTCAAAGCAGCTAGCCACACTGGTCTAGCCAGTTTCTAGGAAATGGGAGGGAGTGACCAGATGGTTGGCACTTCTCTGATAAGAGAAAACTTAGAGCACAATCCTAACCATTGTTACTCAAAAGTAAGCTCCATTGTGTGGTCACTGGCAGCCCCTCTCTTTACACCTCTCCAAGAGAGGGGCTGCCAGTCACCACACAATGACTTAGGACAGTACAGTGTAATGGTTAGCACTTTTTGTTGCTTTTCTACTCCTTTCTGTCCTTTGTTTGAACACATAGCTGAAAGCAGAAATGTCTTGGTAGACAGAATAGACTTGGTAGACTGCCTTGGAACTAAGCCAGTATTGACTCTCTGCTACATCCTGCCTTGCCTAGCTGTCTTTCTGCCCCAAACAACTCCTGCCATATGCTTGCTTATCACTCACTGAGATATAGCATCCTCTCTTGACTATGTCTCATTTCAGATTAAAAGGCTGATTAAAACATTCATTGCTAAGCAAGAGACCATCAATTTAGTGGTAGTTCCAAGTAATGTGAATATTGCTACAACAGAAGCACTGAGGATGGCTCAGGAAGTGGATCCAGATGGAGAGAGAACACTTGGTAAGGAGGAAAAAATGCAGATTTGATTTTAATAATTTTCCACTTTTACATATGTGAAAGATTTTTAGAACACAAGCTCTTATTATCAAAGCAGTGGCTCATGGACATTTGCATTATTTGTAAGCCCAGTCCTATCAGGCTTAAGCACTGGTGCTGTAGCCCCTACATCGGTAATGAGAGTCTCAGATATGCAATAAGGCTCATCTGTGCCACCCTAGAAGTAAACAGTGCTGACAGGAAGACCACAGAGGAACCCTTGGTCTCTGTCAGCAAGCAAGCGCCAAATGTTGCAAGGGTATGGGTGTCACTCGGGAGTGTGGCTGGTGATGTGCTGGAGGGGGTGACATGTCAGATGGGTTTGACACTGGCCCATCAGCAAGCAAATTTCCTCCAGGCAGTCAGAGCCCCCTCCAGAATGTTACCCCGCCCTTTGAGGAGAAGGTCAGTCCTCTCCTCTGAGGTACAGGACACAGGTGGGATGTTTGCGCATGTGTCCTGCACTTTAGAACCCTTGTACTGAGGAGAAGACTGCTTCCTTCCTCAGCGGGATGGTTCCGACATGAAAGATACAGGCACAAAAGTTGCACATGTGCCCTACACCTTTAAAGGTTTAGTGTGCATGTGCAAATGAAGGGGGTGATGTGCCTGAGGGGTGATGCTCACTGGTGTAGAACCACTGGAGTGCAGTGGGAGAGTAGGAATATTTCTGGGCAAGGGGATGGTGGAGATGTAGGTTGGACTAGTCAAGAGAGGGGTGGCCTTCTCTGCTATGTCCTAACCCCTGGAGCTTCTTGAGTCTGTATCAGGTCTCGAGAATTGAGCAGGCTGGGACATTTCTTGGGATCAAGGGACAAATGTTTCCCTCCCTTGAAGAGATCTCCAGCCTGCTCAGTTTTCAGTTTCCATAGAATCCAGCTTGAGCCATTTGGAGCTGCTTCTGCTGTGTTGAATGTTGTTGTTGTTGTTATTATTATTTATGTATTGCTTTTCAACAAGAAGTTCACAAAGCGGTTTAGAATGCAGTCCTAGGCATGTTGTGAAAATGAACTTAGTGACTTGTTACTAGTTACTAACTTAGTTATTTGTGAGTTACCCATGTGGGTCTCAGTGAGTTGAGTTTGTTCATCAAGAACATCAGCAGCAGTGAACACTTGGAGATGGCCGGGGGTAGAGAGAAAGGTTTAACGTTTTTCTTTGCACTTGATCCAGATTCTTGTTCTGCAGCCTTGGAAAAAGTCTCTTTGTGCTGTGGATTTTTCTAATCTTTTCCCTTCATAACAGGGGTTTTGACAAAGCCTGACCTGGTAGACAAAGGAACTGAGGAGGGTGTTGTTGACATTGTGAAAAACTTAATCATTCACCTGAAAAAAGGATATATGATAGTGAAATGTCGTGGACAGCAAGACATCCAAGATAACATAGCCCTGTCATGTGCCATTCAGAAAGAGAGAGAATTTTTTCAAGATCATGAACAATTTAGGTACTTATAGAATAGTAAATTCTACTTATTTTCTTATTTTCCATGCACTGTCCTTTTAGTACATAGTGGTGAATTCCACTGAGTTATCATTATTTATTTACAAAGATATAGGTATAAGATTTTCTGTACATTTGAGTCAGGTACTAAAAAGCTATTAATTTAATTTAAGCTTGTGCTTGGTTTAAAAATGATGCTGTCAATGAATTGTAACATTTCTAAAAGCTGAAAACATTTGTCAAGAGCTTTCCTACATCAGTATGTTGCTTGTATATGGCAAGATATCACAAAAACCCTGCTGTCCCCCTTCATTAAACCCTATTGCCCACCAGCTTCCCTTTGGCTTTCTTTCATACCAGACTAACAACTACAAAGTTTAACAATTTTTGTTTTCCTTGTTCTCCTACAGGATACTTCTACAGGAAAAAAAGCCACAATACCCTTCCTGGCTGAGAAACTTACCAGTGAGCTTGTGGTGCACATTAATGTAAGTTAACAATTAGCAATAGATCTGTTTATCAGCTTCTGTCCCCTTAGATCAGAGGTGTCCAAACTTTTTGGCATGAGGGCCACCTTATCTCTCTAACACTTTGTTGGGGGCTGGAAAAATTATTTACATTTCAAATCTGAATAAATTTACATAATGTGCAGATAAGAGTGTAATAAAGACAGATCTTATTACAATGGTTGCCCATGGGCCAAATGGTGGGGTCTTGCCGCAGGCCACTTTGATGCTCTCCACAGGCCGCATCTGGCCTTCAGGCTGGGGTTTGGACATCCCTGTTTTAGATAAATAAGAGCAGTAATATGTTCCATGTAACCAAAAGGTCTCTTCTTAGCTCTCAGGAGTCAGTATTTAACATTTATATCTCTTTCTTAGAGATCTTTGCCTGCCTTGGAAGAGCAAATAAAGACTCATCTCCAAAAAGCAAATTAAGAATTGCGCAAATATGGCAGACGTGTGCCAAAAATGGAAAGTGAGAAACTGTATTTTTTAATAGAGGTAAGTAAATGGGTGGAGTTTATATTTCAAAGACTATCTTCTAGCCCTAAGAATGTCTCTTTTTGTCAGCTTTTATTGATTTAAGAATGTGCTGATCTTGAGAACACTCTGTGTTATTAATGGGCCTGAGAATGTGTAGCAAGAGCATGTTTTGTTACAAATCAAAATTATGTTGTCAATGTCAATGTAATTGATCTACCTTTCTATTCTGCAGTCATTCAGTATTGAGTCCTTTTATTGGATAAATAGGTGCTTGCAGGACCTATGAGAGGGGGGGTCCAGCAGGTACATTGTTCTGGGGCCCGAGATCTATGGAGGGGCCCATGACTGAAGGACCACTTGAGTGTTTGTTACTAACAAATTAATAGGGTATATGTGCACGCACACATATACATACACACATACACACATACACACGTATACATACATATATACACATGCACACATACATACCTACATACATACATACGCATACATACATACAATTTCAAACATTGTAAGTTTTTTTTACTTTTGTTTTAGAGTAAAACAACCCATTGAGAATGTATCCTCACAAATCAGGATGGCAGAAACGACAAGAAAGTTTTACATAAAGAAATGTTTTATATGATCAATAAATTAGCACTTGTTGAAGTTTGTTGCACATTAATTAGCCTCATTTTTTATTTCAAAATAATTTTGCAAGTCTTAGGGCCTCCAAAGGGGTTTTGTACCACTTTCTCTTGGAAAAAATTTCTCTTGGAGGCCCTGGGTGCGTGGATGCTTTGGCAGATCATCTATCGGTTGTGATAGATCTTTCATCATTGTGATCCTTGAAACTAGCTCTTCAGAAGACATTAGATTGAAAATAAAATGGCATATTAAACATTGTTGGCATGGCCATTACTAAAATTAATATATAGGCTGTAGTTTTCATACTGGTGAGCACATTCGTTATTTTTGTTGTTGTTGTTTTATAATAATCAGTTATATCTTTTGCAAAATGTACCTTTGTCGAAACTCAAACTGTTTAATGAAGACATCGCAAATACAACACAAGGGGAAGAAGAATTATCAGGAGACAATTCTAGACTGTTCACCAAGATTCGTAAAGAATTTCAGGCATGGAACAAAACACTTGATAACAGTGCCACGCAGGGTAAGTATAGAAGAGGTGAGGTCTGTGGGGAGAGTAGTGTACAGGTGCAAGAGGTGCACCATACAGAAGATGCATGGTTTATTCTCCATCATCTCTAAGTTCGGCAGTGAAAAATTTCCCATTTAATCCTTGGAGAGACACTGCCAATTTAAGTTGTCAATACTGACAGAGATAGAGCCTAAGATAGCTTCTAGTCAGTGTGCAGAATGTGACATGATTATTTTGAACTGAAAAACAACTATAATTATAAAGTGCACACAAAAAATGAAAATATTGAGTAGCATCAAAGCTTACCAAAGAAGCAGCATACAACATTTTAAAGGGGAATTAGGCACTTTGGTCATAAGGATCTAAGGCTGGTCTATTAAATCAAAAGGCATCACCACAGAAAATCTGTAGAAGGATGAGCTTTACAAGATATATTTTAGCAAACTTTATTAAGAACTAGCGAAAAGCATACCCAAGTTGCGGGAGTAACATTCCCCCATATGTCACCCCCCCCATGGCGCAACAACATCCCATGTGCAACTTCCCCCTATGCGCAAGTTCCCCCCATGCGCAACTTCCCCCATGCGCATTATCCCCCCATGCACAACGTCCCCCATGTCCCTGAACTCCTCATATGCAACATCATCCATCTGCATCAGTACCCCATGTGCATCAACCCCCTCATACATCAACCCCCATGTGCAACTTTCCCCCATGCGCAACTTTCCCCAATGCGCATCATCCCCCATGCACATCATCCCCCATGCGCATCATCCCCCATGTGCAACTTTCCCCATGCACAGCTTCCTGCATGCGCAACTCCCCCATGCACAACTTCTCCTCATGCACATCAGTCCCCCATGTGCAACTTCCCCCATGTGCATCATCCCCCATGTGCCTGGTTCCGAAAACTGGTTCTTAGTGCACCCCTCCATCACAGAAGGAACACTCTCCTCAAATTTCATGCTTCTAGGGACGGTGGTTTTGGCAGGGCGGTGATGAGTGAGTCAGTCAGTCAGTGAGTGAGTCAGTGACTTTTCTCTTTTATATATATAGATAAAGCATAGTCATCTTCCACAAATGCTATTGGCAATTTGTTACAGTTGGGTAACTTAGCAGAATAATCAACTTCTTTCAGTAAGAGATCATTAATAGCCACAACCAATGTACCCTTTAATTTTTGGTAGGCTTTGTGCAACACGTTGCGCCCCTTTTCACCCCTTTCTGGTTGGAATTTCTGAAAACTGGTTCTTCGTGCACCCCTCTGTCATGGAAGGAACACCCACCCCAAATTTCACGCTTCTAGGCCCATTGGTTTTGGCAGGGCGTTGATGAGTCAGTGAGTCAGTCAGTGACTTTTCTCTATAATAGATAGATAGATAGATAGATAGATAGATAGATAGATAGATAGATAGATAGATAGATAGATAGATAATTACAGCAAGATTAAACAACATAATAATGAAATACAATCAATCAAGTTCTTATGCTTAGGTAGCTAACTTATTACAAACAATATGGAGAGAGAGACGGTAGGAAAGTAGGAAAAGGGGGTGTCAAAATGCCATATTACCCATCCAGAGAGTGCATCCTTTCATGGTCTGGTCTGGTCTGGCCATCTTTTGGGGTGAGAGAGGGGGGGATTCTCTCCTTGGTGAGAGGATCACTCCACACCCACACTGAGCCAAACAGTAACTTTTTATACATATTTTGGCCCTTGTCTACATCACTGGTTGTTTTCTGGTTAATCCTTTGAATATTTCCTGGGCTATCTAGACAGGAACCAAAGGATTTACAGGATAGGAAAAGAGCACTGATCACTGGCTGAGTGCAAGACCAGATTAACATAGCTGGGGGCTACATTCTCGTGGCTATGACAATGCAAGGGTAAGGGTCAGGCCTTGACTTGACTACACCTTCAGCATGGCTTTTAAAACTGAGGCTTATGGGAAAAACATATTCTTGCTCATACATTATATTCTTATAAGACAATAATAAGAAATTAATTTTATAATGATGAAACCTCATGTATTACAGGATAAAATTAATGCCAAATGTAATACAGTAAGAGAGCATTTCTCGTAACAAGTATATTAAAGCAGCCACATTTACTGAGTGAGGGCACAATCCAGAGTAACTATGGGAGCACGTAAGAGACATTACGTGTACCCGTAGTTACTGCACCACCCAGTGAAAACCTATGGGAAATTCATATTGCAATCCAGAGCAAATTGTTCTTACACTGGAGCAAGGACTCCCCATAGTTACTCTGGATTGCACCCTAAGTTAAAGCACTTACGCATGTGCACCGTGGGATCATGTTGCTGACCTTTTCTACCCCCATAAAGACTTGCTTCAGAAGTAAAACTCCCAACAAGTATTTTATGTTAATCCAATAAATATGCTGCAAGTTCTTAAAAGCAACTTGAAGTTGAGTGAAAACCAAGCTTTGTGATGCTGCTCTTCATTTACAGTTTTTGTCATCAGTTCATGAGGCTGTATTTTTTCATTTTGCAGTCAGAAGAAGCATGTATGATGAGGTGTGGTGATTTGAAGAGCAGTACTGTGGCCGGGAGCTTCCTGGGTTTATCAACTACAAGACATTTGAGGCCATCATAAAGCAGCAGATTGCAGGACTGGAAGAGCCAGCTGTCGAAATGCTGAAGAATGTAACAGGCAAGTAAGATGGTTCAGAGAGTTTCTTTCACCTCTGGCAAGTGTGTGTGTGTGTGTGTGTGTGTGTGTGTGTGTGTGTGTGTGTGTGTGTGTGTGTGTGTGTGTGGTGGAATTGTTCTTGTGAACTCTGGAACCTTAGTACTTCACACATTAGAAAATTTTTTTTAAAAAAGAACAATGGGAAACATGACAGGCATCACTGCTTGCTGTAGGATTGAGATTGTACTGCAGGGTGCAGACATCTTATTAATGAACTAGTGAAAATGAACCTGCATTGCAGGAGTTAAATTCCGCCATATGCTATCCCCCCACTGCACATCAACCACCCTTGCGCATTGTACCCCCATGTGCATCGTCCTCCCATGTGTACCTTCCCCCATGTGCACCTTCCCCATTGCACATAAACTCCACACACACCATTCCCATATGTGCATCATCTTCCCATGCGCAGTCTCCCCATGTGCACCATATGCAACACCCCGATGCACATCATCTTCCCATGTGCAACACCCCCATGCGCACTGTCCCCCATGCGTAATGCCCCTGTACACCATCCCCCATGCACACCGTCCTCCCATAAATACCACTGCCCCATGCGCACCACCCATGCACACCATCCCCCCATGCACACCAACAGCTAGCTGTTGATCAGTCTTCAATGTAAAGTATAGGCCAAAAACACGTTGCACCCCTTTTCAGCCCATTAAGGGTTAAATTCCTCAACATCAGCTCTTGGTGGGTGTTGATGTCACAGAAGGAACACTCTCCCCAAATTTCATGCTTCCAGGTCCAGAAGTTGGGGCAGAGCGTCCCTCAGTCAAGGATTCTTCAATGGAAAGTAGGGAAGAAAACACATTGCACCCAGTGGTGGGCGTCAAAGAAATTAACAACCGGTTCTATGCCCATCTGGCAGCCACTTTTAAATGGCTATTTTTAAACTTTATATGTCCTGTCTCTCATTAACAACCGGTTCTATAGAGTAGGTGCGAACCTGCTGGAGCCCACCACTGATTGCACCCCATTTCACCCCCTTCCGGTTTGAATTTCTGAAAACTGGTTCATAGTGGGTGCCTCCATCATGGAAGGAACACCTTCCCCAAATTTCACACTTCTAGGCCTGGCGGTTTTGGCTGGGCATTTATGAGTGAGTGAGTGACTTACTTTTCAGTTTTATTTATTGAGACTAGTAATGACCAACACTTGCCACTTCTGCATGATCAATACAATAACATTCATCGGTAAAAAGCCATCCTCTCCAGCATCTCCTCTTCCCATATTTTCAGTGGTAGCTGGAATACTGACAGTTGGAATATTGACAGTTCCCTCTCCTCAGCCTGCTTGATTGACTTGGAATGTTGGCCAGAAGGTGTGGACACCTCACACACAAATTAAGGCATTTCTTTAAACAGATGTGTGAGGTTACAATCCCTAACATCTGTATATTCCTCCTGCAGAAATTGCGCGACAAGCTTTTACAGAGGTTGCAAAACGACATTTTGTGGAGTTCCATAATCTTTACAAAGCTGGTAAGGTGAGAACCCATTGCAGGATGGGCAGCCCTCTTTCATGGCCAGAACCTTATGTGGCTGGGGAACAAGGTCTCTCTCTTCCATGAACTCTTACCTGCCATGCTTTGCTTTGCTTGCTTCTTCCTCTTTCACTTTCATTCATGAATCTGGATCCTCTTTTCTCATCTTCATCAAATACTCCAATGTAATGAAGTGAGTGGTGCATGTAATAGTTTTTGCCACAAGAATCTGAACATTTCTTGTCATCTCCTTGATGCTTGATCTGGGATCCCTATGCTCCTGTAGTAAGTACCATCAAACACAATGGGAATTTACTTCTGTGTAGACGAGCAGTGAAGCTCACTTACTCCATTGTAGGAAGCGTAAATGATATATGCCAAGGGAAAAAATAAAAAGATTTTTAAAAGAATAATTATTTAAAATTATTTCATTATTTAAAATAATTATTTTAAAAATCCTTTCCTTTTCTCCCCCTTGGCACATATCATTCACACTCCCTACAATGGAGTAAGTGAACAGAAGTAATAGAGTTACTTCTGAGTAACAGAAGTAAAGTCTTATTATGTTTGATGATGCTTACTCTGAGGAAAGTGTGTTTAGGATTACAGCCTATGGATGCAAACCTATGCTTGTCTACTCAGTATATTCAATTGGGCTTTCTCCCAGGATTGCAACCTTAGTCAGGCAGACATAACTCTAGCTATACACTTCTTGCTTCACATATTTTCCAAAAGCACTCTGGAGTGGGAAGGGGAACTATTGTGGTGGGCAGGAGGGACAGATAAACTTTGACACCTGCTATGGTTCAAATACCTGTCATGTCTGTCACCATCTTTTATATAGAAAAACTCATTGGCTACATTATATATATAATGTATATATATGGGTACTTAACACAATATATATATGGGTACTTAACACAATACCAGGGTGACCAGACATCCTTTTTCCAGCTCATGCCCTCATTTTTAGCCTCATGTCCTGCAGAAGAACTTAAATGTCCTCCTTTTTCCCTGTGAGAGGGCCACTGCAGCCAGCACATTGCCTTTTTGGAATAAGTTATATGTGATAAATTATACATAATAGTTTTGAATTTAATAAGCAACATAGTGTCTAACTTAACCTCATTAAAACAATATACAAGTGTTTTTAGCTTTTGTTTTGTCATGCCCAACGTTTTTCTTGGATGCCCTACGTTTTGAGGTGCCTTGTCTTCTTTTGCATCTTGTCACCCTGCCCAACAACTCTGTGAGGTAATAACTGACAGATCATGACTGGCCCTAGGTTAGTTGGGAATCTTCATGACTGAACAGATTGTCCAGGTGTTAGTCCTACACCCCAACCACACCATCTTGACATGCTGGCTCAGGGAATAATATTAAATCCCCTTCAGACTTCTTCCCCATTAAGAAAATATTAAATAAAACTCCAAGCCTCATTGTAGGAAATAATCAAGTGGCCAGGATTCCTCTGTGGCATAACCTACTCTAAAGTGCTATGCATTTATTATAAATAATAAATGTTTCTCTCAAGCAATAAATAGCAAGGAGCTGCATGAACATACGAGAAAAATCACCAGTGACTCAGTCCTACATGACATTATTTTAACTGACAGACATAAGGAAAAAGAGAGAAGAGAGAGGAAAGAAAATACAATGGAGAAAGGAAGTAAGGAGTTGTTGGATACCCTGCCCTCATCCATTTTTGAAATGTCTTGTTTTACCCATCACAGAACAGGATTGAAGACATAAAAGAGAAACAAGTTGAAGAAGCTGAAACTACAGTCAGGACCCAGTTTGCAATGGAACAGATTCTGTACTGCCAGGACGGTGTCTACAGTCAAGACTTAAACACCGTAAGGGAACAAACAGCTGAAGAAACAGGCCAAGCAACAAAAACGAAAAGAATCCCAAATGTTGACCTCAACCCTGCTGAAGAAAATGCTTCATTTGCTGAAATGGGATATCATTTGAAGGCATACTTTAATGTGAGTTCAGACTTCCTATCACTATCTAAAGGTTCACTAACATGAGTTCACTAACATGAGTTCAGACTTCCTATCACTTCCAAAGGTTCAGGCTTTGGGACTGAGAATACTTTTTTAAGATGTTTATTGGGCTGCTGCCCATTGTGTCTATGCATTTCCAGTCTACTTGACATGTCAGGCAAGTCTTCCAAAATGTAATACAGACATACCTCAGATTTGAGGGGGTCCATTCTGGATCCCTGCAACAGTTAACTGAAACTGTAGATACCAGTGAGTGTGCACATCCGTCCATGGCCTCTGCCGGGCTCAGACGGAGCCTCTCAATGAAGAAAAGTTATTTCCTAATTTTTCCTAAAGTCAGAAGTGACACTTTCATTTTGAGGCTAGCTTGAGCCTGGCAGAGGGAATGAATGGATGTCCACAGCCTTTGCTGGAGGTGAGGCGAGCTTGTGGGAAGTCCCCAAAAGTCTATAAACATTTTGACAGGAAGGGCCACATCATCTTTCTGATAGTGGGTTGGGGGCCAGAAGGAAAAAAAAAGAATTGATTTACCGGTACATTTCAAATTTCAATAAATGTACCTAAATGAATATATTAGTGGTGGATTAGTGTATAGATTATAATATATTAGTGATAAAAAATGAATGCATTCAACTCCGTTCATAAAACACTCAGAGAGAGGGTGATCTTCAAACCAGTTCATCAGCATTTTCATACACACAGAGATGTGTGTAGCCTTCATAGCACTCAAAATACCCTCCCAAGGAGAGGAGAGCAGAGCTCCCCTTTCCTTTGGTGGATTACAGGGTTTTTTTCTAGAG
Source organism: Cryptoblepharus egeriae (assembly GCA_030015325.1). NCBI lineage: Eukaryota > Metazoa > Chordata > Lepidosauria > Squamata > Scincidae > Cryptoblepharus > Cryptoblepharus egeriae. The sequence continues at coordinate 47,918,776 of JAREYC010000005.1, read as the reverse complement.
GTGGATGAGGGGGCTTGCCAAGGGCTGCGTGGAGGCTCATTTGGTAGTCCAGTGGTCGCATTTGGCAGTCCAGGGTTTGGAGACCCCTGCATTAAATAGATGCTAAACACTATATCTCATTCAGTCCTTAGATGGAGCGGTGAGTGAATGCAGAATAAGCAGTGGTTCTCACTTTTCATCATTAGGACTCACTTATTAGACTGAAAATGTGTTGGGACCCACCTGGAGTGATGTCATGGTCCAACAGGGTATACATCTAAATGATGGGATGGGGTAGGCTGCTCTGATAGCCCTAAAGATGTGTTGCTCATCCTTCTCAGAAACTTGAGATCAAAGAATATACTTATTTATTTCTCTTTCCTTTTGGACCAGATGCCATGAAGATATACTTCTCCCCTCCAGTATTTCATCTGGGGCCAACCAGTGACTTGTGCCTGCTTGTTACTTCAGAAATTTTTCCTTTCAGTAACAATAATATATTTCACAGCCACAACCGGGGGGGGGGGGGGGGGGAGGAAGAGAAATGGGCTCATTTGCAACCCAGTGCCATTTTCCTCTTCCTTTTAGAGTTGTCTTCACCACCTCGGCCTGACAGCCATTTTGCTTTCCCCATCACTGCTTGGTTAGATCAGGAGTTCAGATAGGCAGACATCATCAATATCTCTGTGTGATCTTCTCATTTCAGAGTGCAGGCAAGCGCCTCTCCTGTCAGTCCCACTCATTGTTCAGTTCTACATGCTGAAGAAATATGGAGCTCAACTGCAGAATGAAATGTTGCAACTGGTGCAAGAAAAAGAACTGAGCAATCTGCTCCAGGAGCGTAAAGATGCTGCAGAAAAAAAAGAGTGTCTCAGCGAGCGGATCAGTCATTTGACCAAAGCTCGCCATCAGTTAGCCATTTTCCCTGCTTAAACTTTTACGTGTTCGACTACATAGTTGTTTAAAAGGGTGTTGGCCAAACAGGAGACACTCACTGAGAAAGAACAATTGAACCAGACATTTTGTCATTTACAAGTATAATCATAATTAATCCTCCATATGGCATCATTTTATGTAATCATTGAGGTACACAGAGAGTGTTGCTTAGTTGCTTTGCATTTGTTAGTAGTTTTTGAAAGTTGCCACACTGGATCTCAATCTCCTGTTGCATGAAGGTAGATTGTTGTGACAGATGTTGATATTTTCTATGATATGAGCAAATAAAACAAGCAGGACTGTGGATGTGCCTGGTTATTTTGACAGTTACAATGAAGCTAGTTTGGGAGAGGCAAAGGTATACTTTTATACCATACCTAAAAATGCATATACACCTTCTCTGCTCCTTCAAATTGACAAATCTAGCTGCTTTAGTTCTCATTATATAAATATTTCCATTATAACAATTACAAATCGCATATAAGGACAAAGTTTTTAAAAACATCAATTACAAATGGATGTGTATTGCTTTTGAGAACTAAAGAACAAGACTTCCTTGTTTACAAAATAGGTTCATTGGACATGAGCAAGATACAGAAACGTTTTATTTTCATTTAGAACTAGGAGTTATTCTACTTTTCTATTTTATAGAAATATCTAGAGGTAATGATCATGTATGTAGTCTTTGTTTATTGGTATGTTTGAGTTTCTGCAGGCAGAAAGCTGGGGTAAAAGTACTAGTATTGTATTTTAAAGTTAAAGCCAAACGATTCCTTGGTATTGTGTCTGCCTAATATGCTGTTCAGAAAGGTGCAATTGTACAACTTTTGAGATGTCTGTAGGATCTATTAAAAAAATTACATTTCATTCCCAATCCACTATGTCAACATTAGCTCATGTTACTGACACTATACAGTTCATTTAAAAACTTGTTGTTTTTGCATTGTGAAGTAGTACTGAGCCTGGTGGAAGTGTATAGCAGTATTCTTTGATTATACATTTCCCCAAAGAAGTGTTTTCCTTATCAGTGGCCTTGTACTAAAAAGAATTCCCCAGAGGTTCTCTTTATCACTTTAAGTTCTTTTAATATGGATGAACAGTAATATTTAGCATTTGATCCAGAATAAATTGCAAACTTAGGGCCTCAAAAGATCTCCAAAATCAAGTGCCACCTATAAAGAGGCCAGTAACTCTCTATAATAGAAACAGTGTTTATCAAATATTCGCACCCCCAAATGCAGTGGGGTTCTCAAATATTTTAGCACTGGAACCCACTTTTGACACTCCCTGAGACCCACCTGAACTGATTTCATGGATAGAAGTGACAACAGGAAAATTAACACCCTATAATCAAATAAATTAAGATGACGAACCCTCCTAACTTTCACAAACAATAGCTGATCTGTTTCTACGAGGTGTGATCAATAAGTTTCAGGACTGGTGCTATAAAAAGAAATCTACAACACGTAACAATTTGGCATTTAATCTCCTTCAAAGTGGTCCCCTTCGGAAGCCACACACTTAATCCAGCGCCATTTCCATTGATGGAAACATTCCTGGAACATTATTTGGGATTATCAGCAGCTGCCTCGTCGCATTCACTTGGATTTCCTGGACATCCTAAAATCTTCATCCTTTCAAGTGGGATTTGATTTTTGGAAAGAGGAAAAAGTTTCAAGGGGCGAGATCTGGGAAATACGATGGCTGTTGGTAAGGCCAGAATTGCATGCGTCAAGTAAGTGGCAATTGCACCATGACAACACACCAGCCCATTCAGCACAGCAGTTTTCGGCATTCTTCAGTCTCAGAGAGTTTAGGGCAGTGATTTTCAACCTCTTTCATCTCTTGGCACACTTATCAAGACACTGAAATTGTCAAGGCACACCATCAATTGTTTTTGCCATTGACAAGGCACATCAGACTGTTCAAACCCCCCAATTTTCCTATTGATGTCAATCCTTTGATGTTTTTCTCAGTTCTGCTGATTGTGAGTCTCCCAGAACGTTCATCACTGTCAACATTTTGTCAGCCATCTTGGAAAAAATTTAACCACGCGTACACTCATACGCTCCCCTCAGGGTACCACTATGATCATATAAAGTGGGAAGGAGGGAATTTCTTTGGGGGAAATATCTATACTGCAACAATTGATTACAAAAATCTGTTCCCATGCAGTAAGGTTGACTCCTTACAGAAGATGGGGCAAGCCTTTCAGTTTCAGGGCCCCTAAACCTAAAGGAGAGAATTTCAGCAGGTGCAGCATGACTTCTGTGAGAGGGTAAAATACACCTAGTGTAATTCCCTCTTCTATATAATTGTCAAAGGTCCAGAATTTTCAGTGTTCCTTTCCTTAGAGTCAGCAAAATGAACACTTTTCAAGAAAGCACAAAAATATGAACTTGCCAGAAGGAGACATGTTTTGTAAAAAGAGTTTATTCTTTAAAATCACCCATGTACAAAGATGCATGTCCAATTAGAAGGTAAAACATTTGCTGTAAAAATTATAGTAAAGCTTTTACTTAAAACATTCATGATTTATTGTCATTCTCTCTTTAGTCTTACAATATATGCTTTAAATCATTTGTATGGCACTTAAGTATACAACTTATTGCAACCTTAAAAATATGAAGTAGGAAATTCTCGGAGAAACTTTTAAAAGTGCATTTCAGTAGCAGCAGGCAGTTGTCACTGGAATAAGTCCATTAGAAGAGGGGAAAACCCAGTGTCAGATTTCATTGTTATTATTGCTGTACTAATCAGGATTTATGTTCATCTTTAAGTTTTTTTGTTCCACCTTTATTAAAATTGTAAATCATACTCAAATCCATTAACACTCAAGACCTTTCTGCTTAATACATGTATATCTGTCTTTTATTAAATGAGGTAGACGATTAAGTAACTGTTTCTTTCCTGTTCTTAACACTTAACTGACAGGTTCAGAACCTTATAAAATATAGCTGAAATGAATATCTCTTATTCAAGGGGCAGGGGGATCTTGACTGATTCCCATTTGCTGTTTCTAGCCTCTATCTGTAAACTAGCAAGTTTCTAGCTGCGGGCTGCAAGGCCTGTTAACTGTGCTGATGGAATATTAGTTAATATCATATACTAACCCTCTTCAGATATTACCTACACACAGAAATGTGCGGCTGGGAGTTTGCCCAACTCCTCCTACTGCTGGCATGCCCTATAACTAAGTCCCTCCATTCTCCATGCTTATCACATTTTCTGTGAACAGTGCTGTGCTGAATGTGGAAAGTATTGGGGGGGGGTGGCTATGGAGAGGTCATAGGCAGCTTTGGCCAGCACATTCCTGGTTTACCTGACTACATTGTCCTAGGGGGAGGCACACTTTTAAAGGCCTACTGTGATCCTGGAATACTCAGTACAACAGAACAAAATGACGTTTGAGATGTCACTGAACCAACTTCAATCTTGATTTTAACTTTACATAGTTTGAGGTGAAGGGATTTGATATATAAACGCAATTTCTGAAATCAGTGTTAACACTTGTTAAGAGGATGATGCATTTTTAGATACCCGAAAACAAGTGAGGTATTTTCTATCCCTTGGTATTTTAGAGAAACGTCTGTCTCCTTTTGCACTCATAATGGTCACCATGTAGTTTTCCTGCCTTTGAAAACCTGGGCTAGCCAGAAGCTCAGATATTTGTATCACCGATATCCTAAATATTAAATAACACCAGAAATAAGCAACAGCTCTGCCTATATTCCAAAACAGTACTGAAATAATAATTTACAAATATAGTTACAATAATAAAAAAACTGGCCGGAAAATTCTCAAGTCAAGGACACTTCATTAATTGATTTTTTTAAAAAAGGAGTGATAACCACCTGAGACATTATACTTTAAGATAGGCTCTTGTGATGCCTATACTGTGCTTAATATCTGGTCAGTGCAAATAGCAAACAGTTTGCAAAAATTAAAAATATTAAAAATATGAAGTGTTGAGGACCTAGAATTTGTTTTAAAGGCACTTATTACAGTAATTAGGAAGATTATGAAGAATCACCCGATTCACCGAAATGCCATTCCTTCCAAAAAGGTGACACCTGAGACAATATAATCATCGGTTTGCCTGTTAGAAAAACACAAAACTTGTTAACACACCTTAAACACTACATGCACTGAATTAATAATGCATTGACCCATCCAAGCCCTGAAACAATTTTTATAATGTTGATGTGTTTAAGGGGAATATCAGCAAACAAGTCCGTGGACTCTTATAAAATTAGAAGCTTTTTTGATTCACCTCTTCTTCACCCTGGAATTCATAATCATATAAACAGTAACAGAGCTCTTGTCATCTGTTTTTGTAGAACTATAAACTTCCACAACCCCAACATTTGCAATGTCAGCTATGAATGACCCAACGCAGCAGCTATGGATTACAATGAACACAATGTTTAATTCATCAAACTGTATTCGCTCTGGAATTTTATGGCTGGTATACCCCGAGATTTTGACTATGAGTACTTTTGCTCCCTCCAGCTATAAAAATTTGAGAACTCTGCAACTCAAAGAACTCTCCATTCACAATTATAGCTACTATTCCGGTTAATTGTGTAAACATTAAATTATTTATCATTTCAACATGAGTGCTCAATGCTGTCGATCCACAGGACTGTGCTTCAAGAAACGTGTAACAGACAAATCAGGCTGGAAGTGATGTGCAAATGCTTCCTATCTCTTCTAGAAATCAGGACTACTTTGTGTGTAGAGACTTAGAGCACAATCCTAACCATGTCTACTCAAAAGTAAGCCCCATTGTGTTCAATAGGTCTTACTCCCAGGAAAGTGTCTTTAGGATTTCAGCCTTATTCTTCTAGCCCATCATCACCCTTCCCCATGCCATATTCTTACTATAAACACTACTTCTTTCTCTCAGACATTTTCTCACAATCACACTTTCACTATTTCCACGCCTTGGAAATCCTTACAAGCACTCTGTGGGCTCTCCCTCCTCATTCCCCAAACCCTGGCAGCCCGTCTAATAAGTTTAAAAGTAGCCCTATTATATAAAATAGCCTAATGGAGAAGGGGACCTTTACCCAAACTGGGTGTCATGACCACTCCAGTTTGTGTAGCACTGCTCCAGAGCAGTGATTTTCAACATTTTTTATCTCATGGCATGCTGACAAGGCAATAAAATTTTCAAGACACACCATCAAGTTTTTGACAACTGACAAGGCACACCATGCTGCTTGTGAGGGCTCAAATTCCTCATGAATGAACTCCCATATTCCTATGGCCATATACCTGTGGACCACAACACATTGCCAGAAAATGGCTGCTCTAGAGGGACTAAATACATCAGCCCCACCAATGCTTCTAGGCTGTGCATACAACCTAGAACCAAAAACAGGCTGTGCAATAGAACCATCAATCAGCCATTAGCTCCTAAACAGGGCTCCTAAACAGGGAGCCAAAGCATAAGGAAGAGGCTGCCGTGGGCTTGCAACCCCTGCTTTGTTCCTCAGATGCTGCTTTGAACAACAAAACTGCAAGTCAGGGAAATCCCTTTCTAATCATCTTCTATCAGTGGGTAATTTTCCATTGTTTATATTTTCTGCCATTTATGGGGGTAATCCATGCTTGCTCCCACCACACACTAAAGGAGAAGAGGCGGTCTGATGTAGGGTCCGCTTCAATTATCTGATTGACTTTTAATAAGAGTATTTGTATTTTGGAGCAAACTGTCTTGCATGTTTATTATTTTGAGGTGCATGGGCAATGAACAATTAATCTCAATTTACAAGAGTACCTTCATTTTATTATTATGAGAGTTACCTGCATATTTCTGTAAATCCAGTCTGTGAACTGAGTCATGTTACCATAAACTCCAGGTCTAAATCGACTAGCACACCCTGATCCCCAACTTGTGTCGCCAACCAGCCACCACAATGAGTCTTTCTGAGTTACCAACGGACCACCACTGTCACCCTAAAAAAATACAAGCCATAAACTTTTTGTGACTTCATTGCAAAAACGTCAAGAAATAACTGATTTTCTGAATTATAGAAATATAATAGTTCCTCAGTATCGTGAAAGATACCCCTGCTAACTGGGCAAGAGGCACTCTTTCAAGTGGGTGTTCCACCTATATTTAGCAGGAGGAGAGTAACACCCTACACACCCTAGCAATGTCTGTTCTAGTGGCTTCTGCTACTGTTCTTTTTGCATTTTAGATTGTGAGCCCTTTTGGGACAGGGACCCATTAGCTATTAATTAGCTATTAATTTTTTCATTTTCTTTGTAAACCGCTTTGTGAACTTTTTTAGTTAAAAAGCGGTATATAAATACTGTAGATAGATACTGAAAGATATGAAACGTTATGTTCCAGCAACGCTTCCCCACTCCCTGTTATCCACAGTTATTGATTTTTTTTAAAAGTGGAATTTTAAAATAAAAACAGCTTTCCCTCAATCTCCAGGGCTGCTTGCACTGTTGCTGTCAGCTACTTCAGGATTGCATGTCCTACCACAGAATGCATCACATGGCCTGGAAGTGGATTACAAGAACATAAATACTGCCCTGCAAATATGGCACAGGGAAAGCAGTGTTCCTTTTTGGTTGATTTTTACTTTTTAAAAGTGTTTTTAAAAAGGTACTCCCACATCTATGGACACAGATGCTGGACTTGTCCATAGACAAGATGGTGACCAAATCAAAATGCATTTCTCATAAGGAATGTCAGTATGGAATTTCTACAGATGATTCAAAGATAGGCTACCACCTTAACTAAAATATTATTTCTCTCTCAAGTGTACTTATTATCTGTCAGTGCAATCCTAGACATGTCTACTCAAAAGTATATCCCACTGAGTTCATTGGGCCTTACTTCCAGATAAGTCAGTATGGTAATGCTGCCTACATTGCATAAGCTCTGTAAACATATGGAGCTGGATCATATATATATAACACATCCCAACAGCATATGACTTATCTCTTAAATTATTTTAAAAGTTGGCAGATATTTTAAATGTAACTTTAGAAGAGGAAACCAGAAAAAGAAATAGATGAATCTTTGGAGGGTGGGATTTATTCTACATCTAGGACAGTGGTGCTCATACTTGAGCCTACTGCACGCCTGGAAAGTAGGCCCCTTCCAGACTGCATCTATGTGTTCTGCTTGGCCACCATAAAACATCCTCCCTGTTCAGAGAATAAGGACAATCTGGGTAGTTGCTTTGTCTTCCCTGCATCCCAGAATATTGCGTGATGGAACAGCTGGGTGGAGGCAACTGCCCAGAATGACCCAGTCCTCTGAACAGTGAGAAGTCACATGGTGACTGAGTGGAACTGAAAGATCTGCTCACCAGGCAGACTGATCTATGCAAATGCTGGATGTGGCCCCTGCGTGCAGTTCCTCCAAGATAAAGCTCAGAAGCATATTTACAAATCAGTTGAATGTTTCAGTTACCTATTCTTCATCACTTGAATTTTACTGATCTCAGAAATTATAATCTGAAACTTTCATTTTTAAAAGGGAATAAACTGTTACCTGACAAGAGTCCACATTTCCTGCTAAGTAACCAGCACAAATCATAGTAGGCAAAATGAGTCCATTGTAGACAAGTAAGTCATTGCATGTATGTGAATCAATTATTGGTACAGATGCTGCATTCAGTTCATTTAATGTGTTACCTAAAATTGACAAAGGGCACAAAAATGATAGATGATGACCTATTCAAAATCCAGCTGATACAATAGTCATCCTTAATATCAGAGGGTCATCCAGGTGGGACACTTGTCCAGGGACCATCTGGCCTGACTAACCAATAAAATGTCAGTAGTAAAGCCGATCCTACCTCATCACTGGGAAGGCATCATGAAAGACCCACTTCAGGGCTTTTCCCTAGGACTCCAATACCATTTGATAAACCATTTAAAAGCAGTAGTGTCAGTGTTGACAACCTTGCATTTTTTTTAGTAATTTCAACTGCAGGTGAATGTTGCTTAGCAATATTAGCAACCCAAAAATGTGCTGGCTGCTACTGTTTCCTGTCCCCCTCTTCATGCATCACCAAGTCAAGAGGAATAGCTCTTCTTGGCTCTGAAGGCTTCATTTAATGACAAATGTCCATTACATTAAGGATGCTGGTCTAAATCCCTGTCACTCAGTGATTCATGACTCTACTTTCATGAATATTAGGTCCATGTCCAGGGAGCCAGGTTGACCTTCTGAACAACCCTTGCAAGTATCAGATCAGCAGCCACTGTATGAACCTGATTTTGGCACTGCCAACATATGGCCCAGTTGACTAAGGGCCAAATCCTAAGCAATTTAGGCTGGCCTAAGTCACCTGGCCGATCTTTCCGTGATGTTGTGGGGAGGTCAGTGCATGCATGACCATAGTGCACTTTTGTGACACCTCCCCATCAGCACAGGTCTTATGACAAAGTTTAGGCTGACCAAAGTGGAAGTTAGGATTTTAGCCAAAGTGAACTACTACTATAAGCAATTGTGCAGTGATTTCCACTTAGGTGGCCTTGTGTACATGAAATCGTTCACACTTAGATAAAAGCCTGGTTTTGATGGCAATTTTACCTCCTTGGTGATTTGCTCCCCATCCAGTTATCCAACACATTTGCTGAGGCTGAAACATCAATCCAGGGTTGGGCAAACAAACAGGTCGTATACGTTCTAAGGCAAGAACATGTAAATTATTAACTGTTTCAGAACAAAGTTTGACAGAAGCTTCCAGAAAAGCAGGCTCAGTACAGGGATGATTTTTATTAGTACTGATTTCTAGAATCTTTGTTTCCTATTATAAAGAAAGCTGCTGGAATAATAATCACCACAAGAAAGTTGTGGACTTTAGATAACAGGAGGTTCTTTGGCCAGAAGAGATTTGAATTAAGCCAGTGAAAATCTAAAAATAAGAGAACAAGTTATGCTGAATATGAAAGCTACACTAAAGTTCCCCCACCCCATTACCCTTGCATACACACAAAGGATGAAAGGTTGGGAAAAAAACCAAGCATTCCCCACAGACAGCACATATTTGACATAGAGCATGATGCACTTGATTTCTGCAGTATTTCTTACAGAAAATGATATTTTCTAGTTTTTTCTAAGTGGACTCAGGATACTAAACATAAATATTTGTAAAAACAACTGGAAAGCAGCAGGCCTCCAACAGTCTTGAAAAACTATGGTATCGTGCTTGGCACTGCATACGCTGCATGCAAAGCACGAAAGCCTGGGTTGGATTGTTATGGCGGATAGGCTGTTACCCAAGCAGCAAATCCCCCCTCCACGCCACTGAATTAGTCCAATGGAAAGGCAGAGCCGATACGATTGGATCCAGCTGGCGTCGCAGAGCTGGGCTAAGGACAGGAGCTCACCCTGTCTTGTGGGGCTGACCCAGGTCTCGAACCCTGGCCTGCTGGTTAACAGGCACAGCGTCTTAACTGCTTGCGCCACCCACAGCCCTACTGTGCAGGTTAATTGAGGAGAGTACAGAAAAGATTCAACTATTCTGCCTATAGGAACAATGGAAAAGCATGCCTCAAGCTGGTCCTTCAAAAAAACAATGGCTCTTCACATCTTTTATTGTAATCATTTAGTATTGCTGAAGTTCATACAATCTTGATTTTTTTAGTTGCAATAGGCATGTCCAGACTCCGCTCCAATCAAAAAAAGTACGTACCATTGAAAGACAGAGGAAACTGTAACTTCATAAGGGCAACATCATTGTCCTTAGTAGTTGAATCATAGTTTGGATGAGAAATTATTTTCGCTACTCTGTTTCCAAGAAACATAGCCGACTGTGACAGAATTCCAGCATAAACAGTCCAGAGGTGTGAATCAGAAAACTTCCTACAAAGTAGAAGGAAGACAGCAATTATTTCCACTCCATCACAATTCATGTTATTATCACATCAACACTCAAGTGCCAAGGCGGCCATCAAGAAGCTAATATATTTGGGTTCCCACCCCATATACAGTTAGAACAGAAGCTGTGTGTACATGTCATAGCGATTAGGATGGTTCAGACACTTTTGAGTCAGATCCCCCTGGAAGAGAGCAAGAAAAAACAACAACCAAGAGAAAAGCAGAAACCACCCAGATATATCCACCCAGATATACAGCAGCAACATATCACTGAAGAATATTGCATGAGATGCCCATCTGGTATCATCTTGTCAGTTCATTTATGCTCTGTCCACTCCATTTCAAAAGGAGTCAAGATAAGGATACACTGCGCATTATTTATTTCTCCCTTTAAAAATTGATTTCAAATTGCTGTACACAAAATCTCAAGATGTAACGCAGATATGCAATGAAAAGCCACAAGAAAAGACCCCTGAAGAAACTGTCTTGGACTTACCCTTCAACACAGTGTGCTGCTGTTACTATCCATTCAGGGGTGATAATGGACCCTCCGCATAAATGTATTCCTTGGATATGAAGGCTTACTTGCCATGGCCAATCTCCAGGGAGGACAGCACTTCCACCCACAATTCTGTTTCGAGGTGATAGATGTTTACTAGAGAGGCCACAATCTTAAAACAAAGCAGATGTTTCAGGGATAGTCTCTCACTCGTACAATGTGTGGCCTGCTCTACTTTTAGAAGCTACAAAGGGTATGTTATGAGATATCCCATTTTAGGATCATTACCAGCCACTATATGAGATAGATTAGTCAGATTAGTCTGGACAAATAACTTCTCCAAGGTCCCCCCAGTCTTAAGTCCAAAGTTATCCACTATATTCCATAATCATTTCTCTAATCTGTGTGATCATTTTTCTTCTCATTCATTAAGTAAGTTAGTAAGTAAGTAAGTTAAGTAAGTTAGTAAGCTGTGGGTGGTGCAAGCGGTTAAGACACTGTGCCTGTTAACCAGCAGGCCAGGGTTCGAGACCTGGGTCGGCCCCACAAGACAGGGTGAGCTCCTGTCCTTAGCCCAGCTCTGCGACGCCAGCTAGATCCAATTGTATCAGCTCTGCCTTTCCATTGGACTAATTCAGTGGCGTGGAGAGGGGGGATTTGCTGCTTGGGTAACAGCCTATCCTCCATAACAATCCAACTCAGGCTTTCGTGCTTTGCATGCAGTGTATGCAGCGCCGAGAACGATACCATAGTCTCTCAAGACTGACGGAGGCCTGCTTTTTTTAAGTAAGTAAATTTATTTGCATAACCATAGGTCATTACAAAACAAGAGGGTAGAACAAAAAGGAGTAATTATCATAAACCAAAATATGATGTAAGTTAGTAATATAGATCTCTCAAGAGCTGCAAGCTTCAGTTTAGCAGAAGAAATAATAGGTAGTTCATAGAATCATAGAGTCATAGAGTCATAGAACCATAGAGTTGGAAGGGACCTGTGGATCATCTAGTCCATCCCCCTGCCTATAGCAGGACATCCTCATCTTGTGGGGACCTGGGTCTCAAACAATGGCCTGCTGGTTAACAGGCACAATGTTTTAACCACTTGCGCCCAATTTCTCTTATTCATAGAAATTTTATATTGCAGACCTTGCCATGGGGCTATTGGAGCTCAAAAAGAAAAATGGGCAGGCCATTTTACCATATTATATTTCCCCAGTTTCTTAAACTACTCTGCAAATAGATCTTATCGGAAAATTCATTAATTCATACCAATGTTTATCTAGATGTATCTATTTTATGTTTATCTAAATAATGTTTATCTAAATAATAGTGGTAATTAAAAGTCTGATGAAATTACTATACTTACCTATGCATCGCACAGAGACCACGTTTCCTGATGGACACCATAAACTAGAACATAAGCACAGACAATGAGACTTGTTTACACCAATGTATGAAGTTGCAAGGCCTCCCTTACAAGAACACTGATGCAAACCACTTCAATCCTATACTGGTACTCAAGTAGATTTATATGTGGAAATAAGCATGTGCATTTTCTGTACTAGACCAGCATCCAAGAAAGGCAGAAATTTAATGAGAACATTAATCTCCACAGATGTGCTTGCATTATTCATATACACACCTCTGCAGCATACATCACATCATATTACAGTGTCAGGATCCTGGGCTGATCGGTGTAGGTTCTCATCAGTCAAGAGTTCCATTTGCAGAAATCTATCATCCCTTCTATTAAGAAGAAATGTCCTATTTTTATTTATTCGATTTATATCCTGTCTTTCTTTCTTAAAAAGGAAACCCAAAGTGGTTACAACCCAAGTCTATGACTTTTATAGTTAGAGGTGCTTGAAAATTGTGGTGTTTTACTCAGAAGGAAGCCTACTAAATTCAGTAAGACTTGGACTGGAATTCCACTGGAAACAAACATTTTACTTATTATCTGCTTTTCAAGCATCTTGGAATTTATAGCAGAACCATCAGCAGAGAAGATAGAGTACTATGTAGTTCTAATGGACGATTCTAAACCATATCTTTCTAAACCATATCTTCCTATTAAAGTGACATACCCTACCACCTGCCATGATAAAATTTGCAGACATGGGACAACCTCCCCCCTTGGCTCTCTGCCACTGTTCCTGTTAAGTTTCATTATACAGGGTGAACCAAAAGTAGGTGGACAGTAAACAATAGAACCGTAACAAACCCTATTCCACCTACTGTTCACCTAGTTTTTGGTTCACCCTGTATTTGACTGCACAGCTCAAAGTTGAATGCCACCCAGATGAGAGTCATTAAAACATCAGTGCTGAGCATCTGGAGACAAGTTTTGATGTAGATGCCAACATCATGCAACAGAAGAGGTCTGCTCAGTGACATGGACCCCTTACAGCAGTGGTTCCCAAATTGTGAGTCAGAGAATCCTTGCCAAAAACTTGCTGCGAGTTGCTCTATTGCTAGAAATGCTGACCCATACAATATATAGCCCTAATGGGAAGCCACAACCAATGGCCCAGTTGGCTGCAGGAGTTTGGCAGTCAAAAATGTTTTGGGAACCACTGCAGGAAACACTGCTCTTTTTCAATTATGTTTACCAATTGTTTTTTCAGTTGCATTATGTAGCCAATATATGCAGATATGGCATTGTTCTTGCTGTGCTGTTTTGAATTTAAGCCTTCTTTCCATGGAAGTAGAAAAACTGAATAAAAAATATTTTAAAATTTTAAATTTAAAGTATTGAATGTAGACTATTGGAGTCAAAAAAGACACAAGTATTGCTAGAGCAAATAATAGGTGCAGAGCAAATCTATTAAATACTAGTATGATGTGGAGGATCTCTAGATTGGTATGATGAATTGTACATTGTAAGTTCACTACATAGCAGGAGTCTTTAAATGTAACTGTTTATTATAACTTCAGCATAACCCTTTAAAGCGAAAAAATACTTTTAGCCTTCATTTCAACATCACAACTTCTGTTGCATCAGTCAATTTGTGCATTATGATTCTGTGTACCACACATTTCAAGTAGGAAGTTTATAAATGTCACCTGTTATACAGTTTCTTATACAAGTCGATATCCTCAGCACTTGTATTCAGTCTCATAAATTTGTTGGTTCCAGGGATAGGTGCAATTGGTGTACTTTTTAAATAAGTGTTCCTGCAAATGGAAAAAGTTGAACAGTCAAATCCCAGTTTTTTTTTTTAAATTCCAGCAGAGTCAGCTTTATCCAGAAGATAGATCAAATGCTAGTAGAATCTGGCTCTTCCTACCAACTACTAAACCATTTCTTCTGTGAGTGGGGAGTGCTTTATGGTGATAGTGGAAGTTTCATCTCTTGAAAGTGAGCAGAAATTATAGAAATAAGTTATAGAATTTCACATCTATGTTCCCCAATACTTATACAGTGGTGCCTCATGTAACAAGTTTAATTTGATCCGGAAGCATGCTTGTTATGTGAAACGCTCTTTATGTGAAGCAGATTTTCCCATAGGAAATAATGGAAACTCAGATGCTTGGTTCCACAATACAAAAAATATTCATATAAAATATTAACTGTATGTAAAAATGATGACAAAACTCTGGATGATGATGACAAACACTGGAAAATGATGACAAAACACATGCATTCAATGTACATGATCCTATGAAGTCTACTTAGGCTGCAATCCTAAAGACACTTTCCTAGGAGGAGGACCCATTTAACACAATGGGGCTTACTTCTGAGTAGACATGCTTAGGCAGCTGCAATCAAAGATACTTTCCTGGGAGTAAGCTCCATTGAACACAATGGGGCTTACTTCAGAGTAGACAGTTAGGAGGCTGCATGGACGATAGGGGACTTACCTGGGCTACTTCTGGAGGCCAGTGGGGTCACTTGGGGGCAGTTAGGGGCAGCTGCTTCTGGCACTCCCATACAACAGGGCAGTTGGAGGCAGCAGTGTGCTGGCCAGCAGCCCATTAAAACAGGCTCTGTGCGCAGAGCAACTTGGGGGCAGTTGCCTGGGGCTTGTTAAGTGGAGCACACTCCCAATGGGAATTTGTGCTTGTTAAATGAATCACTTTTATGTGGGGCACTTGTTATGTGAGGTACCACTGTATTAAACCACATAAATTTTACTGAAAGATTTTGTACCAGGGCTGAGTTCAAGCTTCGTTCCCTTGACCACCATTAAAGCAATCACTGCCAGACTTGTCACTCAAACTATCAAGAGGCTAATAGCCAAATATAACCACTAGTAAATGTGATAAAGCATTGTCTGAATACACTGTACATAAGGGCAGCTGTAGCTGTCTTATCCTAATCTGCAATGGTTATGCAGCAATGAAAACAGCTTGTTTTCATTTTCAGTGCAGAGAAATACAGGTTGCTCCTTGTTATCCATTTGCATTCTGTTCCGGAACTTTCAGGGGATTAAAAAAAATCAGCAGACACCAAATCAGTGGAAAATTAGCTGGGCAGCACAATCTTAATGCAGGAACAGGCATGCCACCTGCCGGCCAAGCAAGAGGCGGGGAGGGCCCTCCTCCTGGTCCTGCCTCTTCATTTCTCTGCTCTGGGAAGGCCAGAGCCACATGCAGCAAAAGATTTAAAAGGCCAGATGGTCCAGAAATGCCATGGTAATTTTGGAGAGGGGGTTTCCCCCTTTCCAATTAGCCCCTCTTCTTCTGGGGCATTTACGGTAATCTGATCAGTCTGTGTATCTAGCCCATGTTTGGGGCTGCTACTGCACAACCACAGGGTAAGAGGACATTTTTCCTTACCATGGATAAAGCAGCAGCAGCCCAACTGGGTCTATTCAGATTTGTACCACCTCTAGAGGTGAAATAGAGCCAAGGAGCTTGAGAATGCTTCTGCTACCTTCTTGGATTCAGCATAACCGCCAGGTCCTAGCCCACTTCTCCATACCTCTGACCTGCCCCCCAGAATCAGCTTCCTAATCTGCCCCCATCCTGGCATGCCTATTTCTCACAAGCCATTTAACAGCAACACAGCATTACAAGTCACTGTGATGCCACCTCCAAATATTCAACATATGGTAACTGTCAAACTTCCAGGCTGCCAAGCTACAGGATGCATAGAGCTTGCTTAGGTGAGCAGCCATGCACCTTAAAGGGAACACAGACCTTTTAAAACGGTTTAGGTTTAAGAATATAAGAACTATTCTTGGTTCTTATGACAATTGCAGCTACAAAAATATAGGTTATGCATACTTTAGCAATGTTCCGTCTAACAACCAGATATACAGATGCTATTTATTACTTGCTATTCTATATCACTATATTCATTAAGCTGTAGGCTCCAGACACTACAGATACTATACCAAGGCTATCAGCACTTTATGGTTTTCAAATAATGTATGTGATAATCTAGTAACATAATGCTCAAAACTTGGCTGTTTCAGTCTATGATACCATCATTAATGTATCAGCCTACTTGTTATATCCCATGTCTGTACAGGCAGTCTTCCCGTAGTTATCATTCCAGTCATCATGGCATACTGAGAACCAACCTTTATGTTCAGATGAATAGACTTCCAGGATAAAGTTTGGTCCATAGAGCCTAACTAGAGTACAAAAAAATTGTCAATAACTGCTATGTTTAATAACCAATTACTTTTACATTTCTAAAGGAGTTATAAGAGCAAAAGCTGATACACATAGCAGTATATACAGTATACAAAGTGATATTCCCAGATTCTCTTGCAACATTTCCAACTGCTGCCACACAGAATCCAGTTAGGGAATAGATCATCCACTTTATTAAATACTGAACATAATTATACTGATTTTTAAAAAGATGGAGAAGCAGCAAGATAATTTTTATCTTCCAGTTTTTTTTAAAAAACAAACCTTAGTTTATACACTTACCACAACGATTTTCATCTTCACCATTAGGGCAATCATTCACTCCATTACACCACTGAGATGGTGTTACACATACTCCGGTAGTGCCACAGCATATCTTGGAACCAGAACAACTGTCTGTTACTGTAGACACAAATTTATATAGGAAATATATTCAGTTATAACCTATTTGGAGTTCATTAAGATCACAAGGATATTTACATTGCTCATATAAAGCAATATGTAAAGAAAAACAATTTACATATCCTGGTAAAATAGCCCTGAACTGGACACTTGGCTAAGAGGGTTACCTGCGAGGTTGAGGGTGCAACCTATCCATCTCACTTTTCTGCGGTGATCTTTCTGTGGTGATCTTTTCTGGGGAGATCTTTGCATATCTGTGCACAGGCCTAAACTCCCCCAGGTACAGCACCTTATAGTACTTTTGCAAGGATTGCAAGGACCAGTGCAAGGACTTGTGCCAGTCTAACCAGGGGTTATGATTGTGCTCTGACTGATTAAGTTGTCAGACTCCATTAGACCCTGCAGAAGTTAGCTGCAAGGAAAATCAATTAAAAGGCAACTTTTAATTTACAGGAAATAGGAAATTAAACGTTTTTGAAGAACGAACATATTTTAAAAATCCTATCTCAAAAGAGGAATTGCATACCTCTGTTTTTCACTAACATGACTGGAAAAGAAGCAGCATTAAATTATATTTAATAGCTTTTGTCATGTTTTACGGAAGGCAGTCATGTTAGTCAATCTTCGTTAATCTAAAAGCCTCAAGATCAACTGTGAAAAGTAAACACAGCCTATACACAATCAATGCCCGTCACTCTAACATAGTTATAAGGTGACAGCTTCTAACATTTAAGTCTCTGGACCCTAAATGTGTCAGTCTAGAAAGAGAATATATATAGTACCACAAATTCTGCTTCCCTTTCGTTCTGCTACAGAAGTGAGGCCAGTTTGTAAATTGTTGAAGAATAACATTTGGCAGACTGCTGTGGGAATACATAAGAATACTAATGGCCAGAAGTCACTTGAGTTTTTCTTTTTTAATTATCTGACTTGAAAATTTGAGTTGAAAAAAGCTTCACCTATCTGCATACCCCCAAAACAGATTAATTCCTCTTTCTTACAATGCTGGAGATCTCATTTGCCTTTTCTTTTTCCTAAGAAGCTTTCTGGCTAACAAGTGAAACATTGTGGGACGGTCTAACATGGATCTACTTTCTCCTTCATTGAGCCTTTTTTTCTGGCATAGAATATTCATAGTCTGGACTCCATATGTCCAGCAGGAGACCGAATAAGAAGTGTTGGGCTGAGAAGTTTCAATAGCAAGAAGCATAAATCCATGCTGGTCAGGTCACAGAGTTGGTCAGCCAACCGCTCAGCCAAAGCAGGAGAATGCTCACAGAATACTGCTGAAGAATTTTGCAACTTCTTTATTCAACTTCTTTATATATAAAATTGAAAGGTCATTGACTAACTCAATGACTGAGTCACTCATTCATTGGTGACTGATCAATGCCTGCCCAACCACTTGAACAAGAAGCATGAAATTTGGGTTGACAGGACCAACCACTAAGAACCAATTTTTAGAAATTTAACCCCTAAGGGGGTGAAAAGCAGTGCTACGTGTTTTCATCCCTGTACTTAACACTGAAGACAGATTGATCAACATTCAGCCCCTGGCCCTGGATCTAGAAGCATGACATTCAGGAGCATATTCCTTCTGTGATGTAAGGACCCACTAAGAACTGATTTGGTGCCCGGGGTGGGGGGGATGGTGGTGCATGGGGAGTTAGGGGACCACCATTGCACAGTGGTGCATGGTGGTCCCTGCTGCATAAGAATACACGGAAGGAATGCCCGATGCAGGGTGACCAGATGCCGAACCCAAAAAAGAGGACAAGGTCCCCCCCAAATTCCTGACATGTTAAAAAAATGTAGGACATGTTAAAATAAAAGCTAAAAATACTTGTATTGCTTTCTTGAAATTACTTAATTTCAACACTATATCACTTTTTAAATTGAAAACTGAAAACCACTTTGCAAGACCTGTTTCCAGCAAACACACATAAGTGGCTCAAAGCAGGCATGATTCTGACCCAGACCCACAAGTCTCTCCCAAAGCAGTTTTCATCACCAGCACCCATACAAGTGACTTAAAGCAGACATGATTCTGACCCAGACTCCTACGTTTCTCCAAAAGCAATTTCCAGCACCAGAACCCATGCAAGCGACTTAAAACAGGCATGATTCTGACCCAGACCCCATGTCCGCCCAATACCTGTTTCCAGCACTGGTACCCGTGCAAGTGGTCTGAAACAGGCATGATCCTCACTCAGGATCCTGTCTGTCCACGGGGGACCCTGTCGCACCAGCCTGCTACCACCACAGGCCCACCACACACCTCCCAAAGAGTGTCCTGAGACATGAAAATGAGGCAGGACAGATCTTCCACCCCTGGTCTGGTGGGAAACATGCAGAAAAAGCGGCCAGGCCAGGGGCAGATGGTCTGCCCCACCTTGTTTCCAAGATGGTCGCCGCTGTACCTCAGTGGAGTGCTGGCCAGGCATCTGGACAATGCAGGTCTTTCCAAAATGCCCAGAGAAAGAGCTGTATTTCCAGCAATGTCCAGCTAAAGCTGGACATCTGATCAACCTGGCCCGGTGCTCACTTCTGTCCACCACTGCCCGATATCCTCCAACACCTAGTGCCTGTCTGTGCCCATTGCTCACCAGTGTCCACAGCCTGCCAGGTGCCAAGCGGTGCCAAAATGGTGAAGAGCCAGCAAAAGCAACCAATAAGCCCACTCCAAGAAAACTAAAGAGACTACATATTTTGTTACCTGAAACTGGTGTGGAAACTGAAACTGGTGTGGAGACATCTAGTGGCAACATGCCAACAGTGTCAGTATAAGCTTCTAAACAGGAAAGAACAAGAATCTAATGTGATCTCAAAGTCTGTGTACTTGATTTTTTAAAAAAGTTTTCTTGTACCTATTGGAGAGATGCCTTATCATCCAGGAGGATTGATGCATGAAGAACCTTTAGCCACAGGAGTCTTTACTGATAACAAGTACTGATTTTGACGAATTAATGCTGCTTCACATCTTCAGAAAATGATTGCAACTTGAAACAGAAACCCCTTGTTCAATTATACCCTGTAGGTGAATAACTCTTCATTACTAACATTGTGTCTTCTTTCATGGTGTCACCATAACAAGAAAAAAATGGGGAAACTTAACTATAGAGTCCATAGGTAAAAACGTAAAAGACCCTGGAGGTTGCTCTGCTAGTTATATCCAACTGTAGGGGGTGTTGCTCATCTCCGTTTCTAAGACTTTGGAGTCAGCATTGTCCGAAAACTCTTCCATGGTCCCATGGCCGGCGTGACTTGGCACTGATGTGCCGTGGACACAGAATGCTATTAACCTTCCTACCAAGGTGATACCTATTTATCTACTTGCATTTTACATGCTTCAAATTGCTAGGTTGGCAGGAGCTGGTCAGGAGTTCACCCCATCCTGCAGTACTTGAGTTTTGAATTGCCAATCTGCCTATTGACAGTTATGGCATATTAACCCCTGAGCCACTACACTACAGCCCAAAAGTAACACTATACAAACATGTCATGCTATTCAATAGTTTTGTTTGTGTTCCCTTTTTAATCCAAGCAAGAAGGGACCCAGGTTGGATAAAAGTAAATGATCACTGATGGAAGACCATGTTGCTAATGTCTAGAGTGCTAGAGCTCACAATCAAACAGGTAAATAAAAAAAAGGATAGTAAGCAATATTTAATTTATTTGATTTATAACCCACCTTTCTATCTTAAAAAGATACTTAAGGAGACTAACAATAATTTAAAACAACTCCGAGTAAGAACAGATAAAATCCCAGCACAATACTGATTTCAGCACAGAATTCCCTGTGCCCCATATCAATAGCTGCAAAACAAATTACTTCCCAAAAAAGCAGAATGTAAACACTGTCAATGTGTCTGTTTTATATTGCTAGTAAAATAAAATCCAGAAATAAATCCCCTGGATATTTACAATAGTGTTTAGAAATCCTTGAATTACTGTAATACAAACTTAGGAACAATTTTTCTACCTGTGTCTGCATCTGCTTTACAGCAAAACATTCTCTTATGTAGGTAGGATATGTGCTTTAGACCTGAGAAAGCCTCTTTCAGGCTTGTGAGGAAGATCCTATACACTGATAAGAGGCCAAACTGTTATTTTGTGTTATGCCAATATCTATATTCTGTCCTTACCATAACCAAGGTTAAATACAGAACAACACTCAAGCTGCATCGAGTTTCTCAGCTGCAGTAACAATGTCATGAAAGTATGTTGCTAGAGGCTTGGAGGGGACCCCAGCTCACCTATGGAAAACAGGTGAATTGCTTTGCTACTTCCAGTATTCATATGTTAATTGATCTCTGAGCAACAGATGCTTCATCTTCATATAAAGCCTCCAAACAAACCTCTAGAACTGTAATGAGACCTGGTAAATCTATCCAGGAAAACTCTTACCAAAAAATGTTGATGTTTTGACAAATTCTGAAAATTTAAAAGTGTGTTATCTGAATGAAATAGATTTGAGATGTGAACCTGAGCCTACCTTTGCACAAAACAAACTTCATCAGTACTTTGTTTTGAAAAGGGATTTCATATACACTGATTTTTAATTAGTTTTTAAATAAAATTGCTTTCCAGAAAATAGAAGTTCTATTTGACTTATAACATGAATTTTTCAAATGCCTTGAAGTTGGGTTTGCTTTTGCTATATTCCAGGAAGAGTGTGTGTAAAAATAAATAAGTTTTGCAACTAGCTAAAGGGAAATTCCTTTAATGAAACCCAGTTAAGGAAACTGCAGAAATAGAAAGAGAACAAACTAGAATTTGGCTGCAATTATTTTGTTCACTAACCCTGCACTTAATCTGCATGAACACAGGACTATTTCTTTCATGGAATTAAAAGAATTAACATCACAAGAAGATATTATGCTGTTTTGAATATCTTTTTACATTTTACTTGAACTAGGCCTATTTCATGCCACATCTCTTTGTAAGTTAAAGTAGGAATGCTGTTAATCATACAAAAATGTACAGGTGTCCCTTGTTATCCACTAAGGTTCTGTTCCAGAACCTCCAGTGGATAAAAACCTGTGGGTAAAAAACAATGGAAAAATAGATTTAAAGACACACTTCCAGGTTTCTTGCTCCTCCATTGCATCTAATGGAATAAAGTAGTGCCTCCATTTCTGTAGGGGTTTGATTCTGGGACCAAAGAATGGAATGACTGCTTCCATGACTACCCCTTCACAGCAATAGAAAAGTAGTTTTTGCAATGGCCATTCACGTTGAGTCAAATCTACATACAAAAAATCTGCATATGACAAGGTCGGAGGAACTGTACTGTGTATCAACATATTTTTCTGTTAAATGCCTAAGGCTGCAATCCTAGAGACACTTTCCTGGAAGTAAGACCCATTGAACACAATGGGGTTTACTTTGGAGTAGACATGGTTAGGATTGTGCTCTTAGGGCACAATCCAGAGTAACTACGTGGAGTCCTTGCTCCGGTGTCAGAACAATTTGCTCTGGATTGCAATATGAATTTCTTGTAGGTTTTCACTAGGTAGTGCAGTAACTATGGGTTCACGTAATGTCTCTTACGTGCTCCCGTAGTTACTCTGGACTGTAGGGCCTGGCTTATAGCCTTTGAAACTGGCTAAACCATGAAATTTTTAAAGTTTGTTCAACTACTGGGAACAGCTCCATATTTCTAAGGCCTAAGAGCCATTGAAAATTGCCTGTTGCTTGTGGGGTACCTTCATGCTACATCTTTTGTCTATCAAAGTCGACACCTTACAACAGACACTTCTTACAGGACCCTCCTTCACATATATTCTGTTGTATAAGACACGTGAGAGTTTTCTATAAATGGTTAAAGCAATGGTTTTCATTTCTGTCTATGGAATCCTTTACACTCCTAAAAGGATTGTACACTCCTACAGGAGGCCAACCAGTGCATATATGGGGAGTCCAGAGATTCAGTGCATGTGGAATGGCACATGCACATTGGATGGAACACTGAAATGGAATGGCATGGAACGGAATGGCACATTGGAACAGTGCCCAATGCTAAATACTGGTGAAGAGCCAGAAAAGGAGAAGAATAAGGAAGGGGAGCCATGGACAAAGAAGGCAATAAGCATGGTAGAGCAAACTGTGGAAGCAGAAGGTGGCCACCTATATTGTGGTCATGGAGCCTCTAATGGGTTTTTAGGAAACCCCAGGGATCCTAGGAGCACACTTTGAGAAATGCTGGGTTCAAGTACTGAGCAACATCCTGACAATGTGGTGTGCAAAGTGAATCCATTAGGCAAACTCATGTTCCTCTTAAAATTGCTAATTAGCTGATATAAGTACAAAGGACAGGTTTAAACCCAGTGGTGGGCTTCAGGGGGTTCTCACAGGTTCTATAGTACCCTTTACTAATGAGTGCCTAGTTCTGAGAACTGGTTACTAATGGAACATAGAATCTGTTGTTAATTTAGGTTACTAGGACATAGAACCTGTTATTAATTTATTTGAATCCCACCACTGGTTAAACCATATTCAAAAGTTTACTGTGCCTGTTAATCAGTAGGCCAACATTCAAGACCCAGGTCCCCACAAGACAGGGTGAGCTCCTGTTCTTAGCCCAGCTCTGTGACACAGCTGGAACCAATCATATCAGCTCTGCCATTCCATTGGACTATTTCAATGGCATGGAGAGGGGAGATTTGCTGCTTGGGTAACAGCCTATCCTCCATATCAATCTACCCAGGCCTTTGTGCTTCGACTATAGCGCTGAGCATGATACCATAGTCTTTCAAGACTGATGGATGCCAATACTATTTGTACGTTCAAGATTTTTCCCCACCAACATACACCCAACAAATGGATTATATTTTAGATCTTTGGAAAACTGGCATATTGACATCAGTTGTGTACAGACATTTGAGAATACAGTGGATCCTCACATAACAAGTTTAATTCATTCCAGAAGCGTGCTTGTTATGTGAAATGCTCTTTATGTGAAGTGGATTTTCCCATAGGAAATAATGGAAACTCGGATGATTGGTTCAACAACCCAAAAAATATTCATATAAAAATATTAACTGTATGTTAAAATGATGAAAAAACACTGGAATTGAATTCAAAACATGCATTCAATGTGCATGATCTTATGATGTCTACTTAGGCTGCAAGCCTAAAGACACTTTCCTGGGAGTAGGACCTATTTAACACAATTGGGCTTACTACTGAGCAGACATTCTTAATAGGCTGCAATCAAAGACACTTTCCTGGGAGTAAGCCCCATTAAACACAATGGGGCTTACTTCTGAATAGACATGGTTAGGAGGCTGCATGGGGGATAGGGAGCTGACCTGGGTGGCTGCTGGAGGCTAGAGGCCAGTTAGCGGCAAGTGTCCCCAAGTTGGAGGCAGTTAGATGCGCTGGCCAGCAGCCCTTTAAAACAGGCTCAATCTGGACTCTCAGGACTGTCTAGTACACCGCCCATTAGGAAGCATCGCTTCCTATTTCTCAGTGCGCCTGCCTTTTGCATCCCCTGATGACCCGGCCAGGTCGTTTTCAGGTTGCCTAAGGCTTGTTAAGTGAAGCAGGCTTGTTAACAGGAGCACACTGCCAACAGGAATTTGTGCTTGTTATGTGAATCACTTGTTATGTGGGGCACTTGTTATGCAAGGTACCACTGTATCTGGAGCCATTTCTGGATATAACATGTGGAATCTGGATAATTTTGGTCATGTATAATTCTTTTTTTTATTTACTTTATTTACTTTTCTCTCTCTCAAATCAATGTAATTGACAAAATATCCATATTATTATTTCCTTTTTTGGTTGTTGGATGTTTTTATTTAGCAGAACAAACATTTAATTAAATTTTTTCCTATTAAAAAAGAGAGCATTCTTGTGGTTTTGTTTGGAATAATATCCAAATATCTTGTGGTTTTGTTTGGAATAATAGCACACAAGGGAGGCACACTTCATGGGAGGTGGAAGATTCTCCCTCAGTAGGGATCTTCAAGCAGAGGCTCGACAAGCACCTGTCAAAAATGCTGTAGGAGGATTTCATGGTATAGGCAGGTGGTTGGACTAGATGATCTACTGGGTCCCTTCCAACTATAGGATTCTATGATATTCATTCTAAACAAACCAGCTTTTTTTTCCTGCTTAGCTCCAGACAATGACACACAATACCTAAGTTTGGTATTGTTTTACAGGTATTTTTAGTTTATTTATTTATTTAAAAGTTTTATATTCTATTTTTCCTCAGTCAGAGCTAATGCCCAAAGTAGCTCACAATTTCAGCATTTTTTCAAGGACATTGTTATGCCTTTTGGCCACTTATTAAGCTTTAAAAAAAAACCAAAAAAGCTGCTTAAAGCTCAACCTACCAGCCTGGAAACAGCTGGTTAAGATCTGGAAGCCCTAAAAACTACCAATTTATCCATAACCATAATTGATATAAGAACTAACAGGTTATATAATGTAAAAAGATGTTGCAATACCGTTAAATTAAGTTCATTCCAACCTAAATAAGGTGCAGAATATGGTCATGGAGAAAAGGCAGGATGACAAAGCATCACAATCTAGAGTATATTTATAATTTAAGAATGATTTGGTCATTGAGCAGAAAAATCACAATTCACGTTTAGCAAAAATTGTGTCACGTAAATTTTTTGCAGATTTCAGATAGATAAGATTTTTGTATCCTTACCAAAGTACCAGATGAGGACACCTGCAATCGCAGCTCCTATTAGTACTATCGCTATTATCAAAATGGCACAGACAATTTTCCTGGTTCCTGAAATTGAAAGGAAAATAATATGCACATGTGAATAGTGTTATTAGACTACGAGCAGTGCAATCCTAACCCCTGGTTAGACCAGCACAAGTTTTGTGCTGGCCCGAGGATATCACATAAGTGCCAAAAATCATTTTTCATCCTTTAATGAAACTCTTTACATGCTTTTACATACAAAGCACTTTTCACGTCATGCACAGATATGAACTGGCTTTCGAAAGCTACCACATGAATAGGGAATTGGGCAAGATATGCTGGCCCACAGGTGTCGTCACAGTTGAGCAACTGGTGTGCTGCACCCCCTGGGGTGACATGCCAGAGGAGTTTGACACTCCTCTGGCAGCTCCCCCCATCGCCCACTCCCCCGTGGCCTCTCATGGCACCCCTCTCCGTTGCCCCCCCCCCGGAACCCACGCTTAGTTGGGGAGATGTGCATCACCCTGCCCTGGTCACAGGAAAGGGCAGGCTGTGACGAATGGTCCTGATCCAATGAATATATGTCCTACCCTCTTTTTTAGGTTTCTGCCTGGAAAAAAACCTTCATTTTCCTCCACTTTCTCGTGAGCAGGCAGCATGTAGTAAACTGCTTTTCCTTGTAAGCAGGCAACCTATAGCCAGGGTGACCATATGTCCACTTTTTTAGGCTTCTGCATGGAAAAAAGCTTCATTTTCCTTCATTTCCTTGTGAGAAGGCAGCATGTAGTGTGCTTGTAATTCATAAACTATTTGTGCTAAATTATATATAATAATAATCATATACATTATATATATATGTGTGTGTGTATATATATGTGTGTGTATATATACACACACACATATATGCGTTTTTAGCTTTTTTGTTCTCATGTCCTACATTTTTCTTTGGTGTCCTACATTTTGGGGGTAATGTCCTTTTTTGTTTATAACATAGTCAATCTGCCTATGGCCTGTGGGAATCCATAAATTATACTTAATATTTTTTAATGTAGTATTCAGTAATATAGTGTTTAAGCACACAGAAGCAATATACACAAGGGTTTTGAGCGTTTACTCAGATTGTTCCCCTAAAACGGGTGTCCAACCATTTAGCTTCCCTGGGCCGCATTGGAAGAAGACAAGTTGGTTTGGGCCGCACATAAACATTAACAACTTTTTTTAAAAAAATATAGGATGAAATGTAGGATGTCCTATATTTTGTCCTACATTTCTTAAACCTTGGAGTAAGTCTCATTGATTTTAATGGGGCTTACTTCTGAATAGGCATGATGCATAGGATGGGCAGCAATCCTCTCCAAACTAAACCTTGAAGTAAGTCTCATTGATTATCATGGTGTTTTCTGCTGAGTAGCCATGCATAGGATTGCGCTCTCAGACTGCAACTTGGGAATAAGCCTCATTGACTTTAGTGGGGCTTACTTCAGAGGAGACATGATGCATAGGATGGGCTGTGATCCTCTCAAAGCTTAACCTGGGAGATATGCTGCAATCCTGAACACACTTTCCTGGGAGTAAGACCCACTGGGTACAATGGGCCTTACTTCTGAGTAGACATGGTTAGGGTTACAGCATATCTCCAAGGTTAAGCTTGGAGAGGATCACAGCCCATCCTATGCATCATTGGGCTCTCAGACTGGAACTTGGGAGTAAGCCTCATTGACTTTAACAGGGCTTACTTCTGAGTAGGTCTCAAGGGCAGCAGGCAGCAGTTGGGATAGAGGCTGAGGCTGCTTTTGGGGGATGCGGGTGGGTGAGCTGCAAGGTCTGCAGGGGCCTGAAGCACTCTGAGTGCCAGGAGGCAATTAGAGGGAGGAGTCAGGCAGCCCAGACCAGCTTTGTGGCAGCTGTCCAGGGCAGTGCACAGAGAAGCATGCAAAATTTGAAAATGGCTGCTGCCACAAAGCCAGTTTTTCCAATGGTGGTAGCCAGCTTTGCAGGAGGGCTGCATCCACCCTCGCCCTTGGACCCCTAAAAAGTGGATCCAAGCTCAAAGATTTAGAATCCCTGCAATAGGTTGTTAGAAACGTAGCTTGTTAGAATGGGTTGTTTAGAATGGGGGGGCAGGGTGGTGAAACCACTAGTGACCAAAATGGCTAAAAGTCATGTTTTTTTAGGAATAATCCAATCATGTTCTATACTGTTAAATCTATAATTTACGGTAGAACGGAATGAAACAAACCATTTTGAAATATATTTATTCTATCAAAGTGTGTGCCAAAAACAATGGAGGCAGGGCATGTCATATAACCATGCCCACCAGTCAGGTGTTTCCCTGCCCACTGCATGGGGGTGATGCGCTGGCCTCCTGCACCGGGTGACGCGAACCCTATTGACATCCCTGCGCTGGTCAAAATTGGTTAAGATTGTGCCCAGAGACTCCTTACACATCTATTAGCATCATTTTAAAGGCTTTTTTATTTAAGTGATTTATATCCTGTCTTTCCCATGCCAAAGAACGTTTGGGAACTTACATGAAGAATTACATACAGGCTGCAATCCTAACTACACATTCCTGGGAATACAATGGGACTTCTGAGTAGACATGCTTAGGACTGCACTGAAAGTCTCAGTTGTTTAACATTTCATTTTCTCTGTAGACCGCTTTGTGAACTTTTTGTTGAAAAGCAGTATATAAATACTGTTGATTGACTGATTGATTAATTGTTTGAAAGCACAGCTTACCTGCCTTACACATCTTTGAAGATGATTGGATTGGCTGTACTATTGATGGCACTGGAGTTGATTGATGAGTAGAAACTCTTAGGACATAGTGTGGCACAGATGGAGGATAGCGTGGAGGTGCCGATGGAAGATAATTTGATGAACTTGGCACAGATGGAGGATAGTGTGGAGGTTCCGAAGGAAGATAATTTGAAGAACTTGGCAGATACATGTTATAACCATTGGGATTCCTTTGAGGACCAAGGTTCTCTGGCTGATAGGCATAATTTTCATAGTATGGAGGGGGCCTCTAAAATAATTGGGTGAAAGAACATCATTACAAAAAGCAGGTACAATGACCAAGGAAAATCACAGGGAACAGCTTAAACAAGACAAAACTTGACATCGCTTACATTTAAAATTAATGGGGTAATTTCCGATATGTTGAATGCGTCATATTATAAATGGCATTACTTTAGAGTCCCAAACAGATTTACAAAAGTTGCACAAAACCATTTTGGGGTGTACACTCTCAGCACTGGTTTCATGTTGAAACCAATGGTCTCAATTAGGTGTTGGCATTTTTCAGTAGCATATGTTTTAAGGAAATGGAGTTGTGAAAACAAAAATTTGTGGACACAATGAAGCATGGAGTTGTGAAAACAAATGAGGATGGAGTTATGAAAAAGCATGTTTCCTTTTGGAAAAGATCATATTAAAATTTAGGTTTTTTACAAGAACATCCCCCAAAAACTTCTACAAAATGGCACACTTGTGTTTGAAACAGGTTCACTTGCCTCATCTGATGTCATCTTAACTTTCAGCAAGGAGGTTGTAGGCAACTTTGTCATAAACCTGTTAACAGATCACATTTGTATTTTTAGTAACAAAATTACATTGCATTTAATTGCTCATTTTAACAAGATATTCTGTCACATGGAAATAGACGTGCACATGGCATGAGTTTACATAGCCTGACACTCCATATATAAAAATGGAGTACTTTAAAAATATGACAGCTATGAGTAGCTTAGACATCACTCCTGCTCAGAATGTACTTTTACATTTAACAAGTCTCTCCACGGGAAAATTCTCTAAAGCCATTTCTGCTCAATGATGCATATGCCCAACCAGGGCCAAATATGAACACCTGTGGGCCAGACAGAAATGGGTTAAGGCAAGAGCAACCATGCAGTTAAGTATGAAGAACAGTTCCTGGTTTCTTAAAATCATAAACTTGGTCAGAAACATCAGGATATATTGAATATACTGAGGTCTGATACAATAACTCAGTGTGAAAGGCTTCTAATGATCTTTTGGTGATTCTTAAATTTTCCATTAAAGATTTTATCCAACCCAAATATACCAGGGAATATTTTAAACTAAATTACTGCAATACTACATACGCAACATATATTTTTGACCAGGCTTTGTTCTAGTCTGTTGTGGGTACTTTGGCACCATGACTCATATTGTCTCACTTCTCACACTTAATACCTTCAATGGCGGTAGTTGCAAGAAAGCCAACACACCTCTTTTCAAAGCCATGGCCCACATACTGGTCCTTTCTTCAGAAGTGCGCTTCTCAGCTCCAATTCTGTTGCTAAACACTTGCACAGCTGCATCCCCTGCCTGTACCACCTCCTACAATGAGTCAACTGATGGCTGTTAAAAAGAAAGGCAAGTTCCTTGCAGGGAAGCAATAGTTATGGCTTCTTCCTTATCAACAGCCTTGGGGCTTGTGGTCTTCCCAATAAAGCAGTCCAGTAGGAGGCAAACTTTAGAGCAGGGGTCCTCAAACTACGGCCCCGCGGGCCAGATCAGGCCCGCCAGAGGCCTCAATCCGGCCTGCCAGCCTTTTGGGGGTTTTGGGAGGAGCTTTGTGGGCACTGGGGGCAGTTCAAGGCTGCCGCGGTGAAGATCCGCCAGTCGCGGCAGCCCTGTGTAAAGGGAGAGAGCCCCTTGGGGCTCCAGAATTTGTGCAGCTTCAAGTTGGCCCTTTAAATTTTTTTTAAAATGTTGCATGCGCAGTTGGAGCAGCACGTGCACTTCGTCTACCCCAGGGGTTCTGGCTGGTGTGTGCGCCTACCGCCGCTCTCTCGCAGCCACCCCAGCTTCCAGGGGCTTCCTTCTGAGTAGACAAGCAGAGAGCTGGGCTATAAAGGACATCCTCCCATCCACACTGTCCTGGAAGTAAGCCCCATGGACTCTAATGGGCCTTACTTCTGAGTAGATATGCAGAGGGCTGGGCTTACTTTCCCGGGAGTAAGCCCTACTGACTCTAATGGGCCTTACTCCTGAGTAGACATGCATAGGCTTGGGCAAAATTCCTGAACAGCAAGCCTAAAATTGAGGTGAACTTGTGTTTGTGTGTGTGTATAAGAATTCATGGGTGTGTGTGTGTGAGAGAGAGAGTGCATGGTGTGTGTCAGTGCATGTCACTGACATTCCTTGTGTTGCTGCAAATTGCTTTGAGGGTGTCTTACAATTACATGTCTTAAGTCTGACATGTAAAATATGTTGTAGAAAAATATGTTAAGTAAAATATGTTGAAGTAATGTGTTGCTGGAAACTGCTTTGAGGGCATCTTGCATATCTGGGTGAGAATCAGGCATGTTAAAAGGTTTTCAATTTCAAAAGTGTTGAAATTAAGTACAGGAAAGCAATACAACCATTTTTGCTTCATTTTATCATGTCCTACATTTTAAAATGTAGGATAAAATGTAGGATGTCCTACATAAGTCACTCTCCGGCCCCGGACAGTGTCTGGGGGACAGTGAACCGGCCCCCTGTTTTAAAAGTTTGAGGACCCCTGCTTTAGAGGGTAAAGAAGATAATAGGATACAGCCTATTCCGGCTTAGCACCAACATTTCAAAAATGTATCCATTTGTGGTTGTGTATTACTTGCAGGTTATAAACACTCAACCCTTTTAGGCATGTGTCCAAGGTCAAGTGAAGATGATAGCCAGTTAACCAAGTACTATTCATGGGCCCTCACAGCTCCCCGCAAATACAGACCACGCACCTTAAGTCTGATCGACTTTTTCAACTACCCCAACAGTTTTTAAAGATGGTATCTTAAACATATATAGTGCAGCTTTGAGGTAAAGTCTTAAAAAAACTTAATGATGACACTTTAAGTGTCAAAGAGAATGGCTTTGGCCATAGCAAGGTCTGACCTTGCCTGTTTTTACTCTGAAGCTCATGTTTAATTTTTATTTCTAATGTGTTACTTATATTTATATTTTTATTTTGTTACTAGCAAAATTTACCCTCCTCCACACCACCACCATGCACCATCCCTCCCCCCCATCTATGGGCACCCCTCCCGGGAAGGTGCAGAATTTGGGGCTGGTGCTGATCAATCTTCTAAGTATAGGCCAAAAATGTGTTGCACCCCTTTTCACCCCCTTTGGGGTTAAATTTCTAAAAATTTGTCTTTAGTAGGTGCTCACATCACATAAGGAATACCCTTATGTATTAGGCGCAAGCGGTTAAGGCACTGTGCCTGTTAACCAACAGGCCAGGGTTCGAGACATGGGTCAGCCCCACAAGACAGGGTGAGCTCCTGTCCTTAGCCCAGCTCTGCGACGCCAGCTGGACCCAATCGTATTGGCTCTGCCTTTCCATTGGACTAATTCAGTGGCGTGGAGAGGGGGGGGATTTGCTGCTTGGGTAACAGCCTATCCTCCGTAACAATCCAACCCAGGCTTTCGTGCTTCGCATGCAGTATATGCAGCGCAGAGCATGATACCATAGTCTCTCAAGACTGACGGAGGCCTGCTATATGAGAGAGAGAGAGAGAGAGAGAGAGAGAGAGAGAGAGACTCTAGTGAAAACGTACCCACATTGCGGGAGTAAAATTCCTTCTTTATGCCACCCCCACTATGCAACAACTCCCCACTGCACAGCAACCCCTCCCCAGTGCACAACAATGCCCATGCACATCATCCCTCATGTGAACCACCACCTCCATGCACATCATCCCCCATGCGCATCACCACCCTCTGTGCCCCTCCCAGTACATCAACTGGATGCTGATCAGTTTTCAGTATTAAGAATGGGCCAAAAATGTGTTGTACCCCTTTTCAGCCCCTTAGGGGTTAAATTTCTCAGTGTCACATCTTGGTGGGTTTCTTGTCATGGAAAGAACACCATCCCCAAATTTCAAGCTTCTAGGTCCAATATTTTAGCTGGGCGTTGATGAGTCACTCAGTCAATGAGTCCGTCAGTGACTTTTCAATTTTGTATGTATAGACAAGCGGAAAGCGTACCCGCGTTGCGGGAGTAACATTTCCCCATACACCATCCCCCCACAGTGCATAAACACCCCATGCGCCACATCCCACCACGCGCAACTTTCCACCATGCGAATCATCCCCCATGCGCATCAGTCCCCCATGTGCAACTTCCCCCCTGCGCATCATCCCCCCAATGCACAATTCCCCCCAATGCACATCATCCCCCTGTGCGCATCATCCCCCAGGTGCAACTTTCCCACATACGCATCAGTCCCCCCACGCTCATCAGTCCCCCCATGCGCAGCATCCTCGCCAGTGCAACCTCTTCCTCTGAACAACATCCCCCAGTGTACCAGGCACCAAGCACCAAATTAGCTGGATGTTGGTCAGTCTCCCATGTTAAGTATAGGACAGAAACACGTTGCCCACTTTTCAGCCCCTGAAGGGTTAAATTTCTCCACATGGGTTCTTGGTGGGTGTTCAGGTGACAGAAGGATCCCTCCCAGAATTCCATGCTTCTAGGCCCAGCAGTTGGGGCGGAATGTTGATGAGTCATCAATTCTCCAATGCAAAGTATAGGGAGGAAAACGCGTTGCACCCCTTTTCACCCCCTTCCTGTTGGAATTTCCGAAAACTGGTTCTTAGTGCACCCCTCCGTCATGGAAGGAACACCCACCCCAAATTTCAGGTTTCTAGGCCCAGCGGTTTTGGCAAGGCGGTGAAGAGTCAGTGAGTGAGTCAGTCAGTGAGTGACTTTTCTCTTTTATATATATAGATAAGCTACCTTGTTTGAAAATTCACAAAATAAATTGCAAAATAAAGTTTTAGAAGTCATTAGAACCAAGGTGTTAGGACAAGGCAGAGAATAGCAGCATTAGGACAAGGAAGAGAACCCCTTCTGTTCATTGCAGAATTAATTCAATTTAATTAAAGATTTGTCATTTTCTACCATATATTTTTTTATTCATTAGCAGAGTTCTACACATTGTCAAGTGAGTGAAACACTACCAGTTTGAGTAACATTTGACAAAACTTGTTTTTCAGTTTGGAAACTTGACTTTAAGTATGCAGTTGTAATTTATCTGACCTGAATACCTATTGCTTGGTCACGTTTAACAAATAGGAAGGGGGAAGAAAAAAGTCACACATGAGAACTTCCCTTAATCTGCATATTTTAAAAAGCAGGCCTCCATCAGTCTTGAAAGACTATGGTATCATGTTCGGCACTGCATGCAAAGCAAGAAAGCCTGGGTTAGATTGTTATGGAGGATAGGATGTTCCCCAAGCAGCAAATACCCCCCTCTCCACGCCACTGAATTAGTCCAATGGAAAGGCAGAGCTAATACAATTGGATCAAGCTGGCATCGCAGAGCTGGGCTAAGGACAGGAGCTCACCCTGTCTTGTGAGGCCGACCCGGGTCTTGAACCCTGGCCTGCTGGTTAACAGGCACAGCGTCTTAACCACTTGTGCCACCCACAGCCCTGCATATTTAAAAATATCAGTTAACTACCTTTACAAGGGCCAAGGTCTTGCATTGCTTAACATCCAAAGTATGTTGGATAACTCAAAAGCTTGTTTAATATTTGATACCACAAAGTACATTTTCCAGTTTCCAAATCTGTGCTTTTACCTTTCTTACAAGATCAGTCATGTGAGTATTACAATTTTTTTTAAAAAATTTATGAAATATACTTCTCAAGGTTCAGCATAAGCCCCAGGGTGATTTTACACATACACTGAGCATAATCTGTGACTGACTAGTTCAATAGGAATTAACCACCAATACAACTGAAAAACAGCTCCAGGGGTATTCAGTTTGTAAGTATGCTACTTACTGTGGCTATGGGTGGTGCAAGTGGCTAAGACACTGTTCCTGTTAACCAGCAGGCCTGGGTTCCTATTTTACCTCCATATCTGAATGAGATAAGGAAATACAGACCACAAGTGATCACTTTGTGGTCAAGGATGTGTGTCTTCCATAAGCAGAGAATTGACTTTCAGGCATCCTTAATCTCAGCTTTCTTTTCTTAAAAAGGCAAATCTCTAGGCCAGCAACTCTTCACCATGGTGCCACAGGAAACGATACCATGAATGGTTGCAGGCAGGCCACAGGAGTTTTAGGGAAGGTCTATGTTAACAAGGCACCTTGTCAATTGTTACAAAGCTGATGGTAAGCCTCATCAAAGTTAACACCTTCTCAGCGTCCCTTAGGAAAATGTGCAAAAAAGTATGCAAAGGAAGTCTCAGCAGGACTTCCAAGAATGGGAGGGAGGGGGAGTTGCTTTAAAACTCTGCACAACCCCTCTTGAAAGCAGAATATAATTGAAACTTTGCAAATGTAAATTATCATGGCTTGTAAAACTGAATTTTGCAATTGTTAGGCTAAGAGCCAATTCTTTTGTAATGGAGATTTGATTACCAATCCAGGATGCTTCCTTAAATGGGAGCAGATATCATTATCAGATGGGGAGGGGAGATGAGGAAATGATAAAGTGTATGAAGAAAATGCAGGTTGGAGTTTTTTTGAAGTTGAGAGAAGGAACCAAGAGTTGTGCAGAGGACATCTCTTGGTGCAGAGGGCATCTTTCTGGGGATTAATATGGTTCTAGTTCTACTGGATTGCAGGAGTGTACTTGCAGCTTAACCTCAAATGCACTACCTATAATAACAGTAACAATATCAGTATCAGTAATATCAGTACTGCAAACATACTGCAAACCTAAGCCTCAAATACTCTTTCCTCCAAAGAAAACCAAATCTGCTTTTGAATGTCTCAACCAGCTAGAATGTGGGAAGATCATATTATGAATATTTTCAATCAAAAGTAATGCACAACATTGTCACCATTATGAAATACTATAATGGAATTAGGTCTCTTTTTAAAGTACACACAACACAATCTTAACTCCCCCCCCCTTTTATGCCAGCACAAGTTTCTTGCACTGGCCTAAGTGTGTCATACAAGTACAGTAAGACACTTCTGCGACACTCCCATGGGATTTAGTTGCAGGAACAGAGCAGGGGTAAGTTGCAGTGGCCATTCCCAGTCAGCCCATAGGCTTGGAGAGGGCGGGGAGGTGACAGGAGGGTCATTCCAGGTGGGGGTAAAGCACTACTGGGAGAGGCAGGTGGAGATATCCAGCAATTATGCTGGATCCAAGAACCCATTCCCCTTGCTGCAAGGATCAAGTCTAGCTGCTCTCCATCAGCCAGGTTCTCTACAATCTATTGCAGTTGCACTTGCCTTATCCCGGGGAAGAGGGGAAACATTTAAATTTTAGTACTTCGAAAAATATTATGTATTCACAATATCACATTAAGGGCAGGCCTCCGTCAGTCTTGAAAGACTATGGTGCATGCGAAGCATGAAAGCCTGGGTTGGATTGTTATGGAGGATATGCTGTTACCCAAGCAGCAAATCCCCCCTCTCCACGCCACTGAATTAGTCCAATGGAAAGGCAGAGCTGATACGATTGGATCCAGCTGGCATCGGAGAGCTGGGCTAAGGACAGGAGCTCACCCTGTCTTGTGGGGCCGACCTGGGTCTCAAACCCTGGCCTGCTGGTTAACAGGCACAGCTTACGCCACCCACAGCCCACATTAAGGGCATATGCACAGTAATTCAAACATTCTATTCTCTACAAAAACGAAACTGTAGGAACTTAGTATTCAAGGCTTGTTTCCTGCATGTACTCAAGGCTTGTTTGAAAGCACCGCTTTAAAAGTGCTTTTTTGCCCACTTAAGAGGCACTTTTTAAAGCAGTGCTTCTTTGATATTTTGCAAGGGAAGAGCAACTGTCACCATTCCAGCATAGTGCCTTTTATTTCTTCTATATGCTTTTCAGAGGGTGAGCTCTTCTGGAATCGACCATTCAGCCATTTATTAGTTCATGCCTAAGAGATGCTCAAGGTAACTTACAAAGCTCCATAAAAGAGTACAATGTATCACAATAATAAGTAAAACACATCAGAACATTAAACACTTAATTATTAAACAAAGCAAAATCCAACACACATCATGGAGACAAACAAGGGAGGACAAACTATTAGGACCCCTACAGAGGTGCAGAGAACAAACACCTACCCATCAACCGAATGCCAGACAAATCAGGCATGTTTTGAGCCTGAACTGAAAAGGGGAATAATTCTTTAATTTTCCTGTAAGGGATTTCATAAATGTGGCATGACTGCAAAGAAAGTTCATCCCTGAACTGCCACCCCTCTAAGGAGAAAAAAGGTCATAGTTGAAGGAGAGCCCCTTCAGAAGACCTAAGACATTATAAGGCAGAGTCAAGTCATCTAGGCCCTACAACCACCCAGGCCACCATATTCTGCACTGGCTGCAGCTACATAAACGCTTTGTGAATTTTTTTTGTTGAAATGTGGTATATAAGTACTCTTAATACCACAAGAATTTGTTGTATGCTGAAAACCACATTTTTTCCAGGACTTTCATATGAGTCATCAACACATTCAGCTTTGTAATTCATAGTCCTCACAATAAAGTGAGACAAGGAAATACAAATCAAAACCAAACACAAACTACAGAAATAAACAGCAGAAGATTACGTGTCTGCAGCAACACTATCACAAACGGTGCTATGACTCACAATCCTTAATTTTAAATAGATCTGGTGCTTTTATCAAATCAGGTGATTTTTAAAGTTAATGCCGACTGCACAACTTTTCAGCTACTTACTAATGTTTTTTGTATGATAGTGTATTTCCAGAAGCACCACTGAGTCTCAAAATGTTAGACTATAGATCAGAACCGTGTTCAACCTGTCCGTCATGACATCAAAGAGTCATGTGGAAGGAACAGTCACTTTTCAAAGCCAGTGCTTTGAAAAGACAGCTTAGATCCAATCCAATAATGGTAATTCCATATTAAAATTGAGGTCTTGATATAATCCTGCATAGCCTTTTTTTTAAAGTGGTCTTGCCCCACAGCTCTTAAGGCTCAGGCTGCTATCTCACTGGATTTTTGTGAAAACTCAAAAGGTAGGTGACTGGGTCCCATAAGACAGGCATGATGAGAAGTGGGTTCCACTTCACTTCCAAGCAGGATGAGAAGTGGGTTCCAATCCAAGCCCAATTGGTACCAAGAATGGCATGAGAGAACATATTCTGTGTTTTCTTGAACATTGCGGAGGTCCCATCCTTTTGGAAAGTAGAAGTATGAGGCAGAAAAAAATAACTAGAATAAAGGAAAAGTTAAGTGCCCATACAAAATTATGTTTGTCAAGGATTACTTATGTCAAGGATTTGTTCCCACACTACCAATATGCAATCGGCTACTTTGGAATTTTTATAGTCCTCCTAATACTGCTTTTAAAATACAGTGCAATATTCAATAAGCAGTTGGAACAAACACGGATCCTCACAGATGAGGTGAGAAATTTCTGCCAGTAAATCAGTAGATATCACCTCACCTTACTTTGGGTCGCTCAGGCTGGGTTAGGGCTGTTCTGGAATGTCATGGCAGCCAGGAAAATCCTCAAGGACAGTAAAGGATAAGAATGAAGAGCATAGCCAAGTTTCAGTCCCTCCAGGCTATTCCATTATACATAAGAGGGAAATTATACACAGTACTGCATAATCACCTTGTTCATTTTCTTAGTGTTGTTCCTGCTCCATGGCAGGTTCCACTATGATTGACGTGACATGGGGAAACCTGGCTGGCCTATCGCAAGGACCTATCACCAGGATAGTTTTTCCCACTGCAGTGGTACTATTTATCTACTTTCATTTG
This sequence comes from Cryptoblepharus egeriae, assembly GCA_030015325.1. NCBI lineage: Eukaryota > Metazoa > Chordata > Lepidosauria > Squamata > Scincidae > Cryptoblepharus > Cryptoblepharus egeriae. The sequence goes on along the minus strand of JAREYC010000005.1, from coordinate 47,880,107 downwards.
CATGTTTTCAAACTGCTTGGTTGCCAGGAGCTGGGAGCACATGTGACGGGGGCTCACTCCATCATGAGGCACCCACATCTCAAACTGCTGACCTGCTGATCTTTAAATTAACAGGCACTGCACCTGTGAGGCTCAGATTCTTTCTCCACTTTCAGTCAAGCTATAGGAGAAGCTGCTTTCTGATGTGACCTGACTTACACACTCTCAGTTGTGTTATATGTGGTACATATAGCCTCTGGCTTAGCACATCAAGTACCTTAAAGAAGAATTTGATTAACGGTTCTAAAGGCAAGTTGTTTTTGGTGCACTTTGGTAGAGTTTACAAGTTGTGGATATTAAAATTTAAAAAAATTAATGAACAAAAATCTTTTATTATATTTTTAATAAAAATAACACCATTACTGGCCATATACTACCAATTATTTTCAGGATCTGGCCTAGGGTAAAATCAGACAAAATTATACTCAGATACTGCTTTAAGTATCTGCTTTAACCTCCCCCCCCCCCCCCCTCAATTTATCTGAAAGTCTCAAAAAATGTCATGGTTTTCACTCAAATCCTGCTAACAACTTCTGTTCGATCAACTTATACTCAAGTATCTATTGTAAGTTATACTACATAGACAGGAATCAAACATAGGAAGAAAGCTTTCACTACTACCCAAGCATATGCCCACCTTTTTAGTATATTTTAAACTATATTGGAACAGGAAGCCATGCACAATATTCAAGGCTATTCTCTATGAGGAACTATTCCAAGAAATGTTCCTTGTAAAATTACAACTTTAAAGGGAGCTTCTGGCTACCAGTGAAAGGTCAAGGAAAAAATGGTGAGGAAAGGGCACTGTTCTCTCCTTTATATACCACAGAAGTGTTGCCAGAAAGGGAATGGAAAGTGTCAGTGCCAAATAGCAGATTACCTAGAAGTATCATACATGTGTTGCTTTGCAAAAATATAGGTAAATTTTCATGATAATATAGTTTAATTACAGGTGTTTATGACAACAGAACATTTCTCCAGAACGCATGGAAATGGGTGTATTATTCCTGTGAGCAGCATATCCTTATCTGCAAAATTCTGTGAATAGATTTATGTGTCTACCTGTCACATGATGTATGCAAATGTCAAAAAGAAGTGTACACTTTACATCTGCAAGAAATGCTTTTACATTTCCTTGTTTTTGGTGTTTCAGCTCCCCCCCCCCCCAATATGATTTATTGGCTCTTGGCTGCATGAAGCTTTTTGCCATTTATTGGCTCTTGGCTGCATGAAGCTTTTTGCCCCCCACACCCCCCCCCCAATATGATTTATTGGCTCTTGGCTGCATGAAGCTTTTTGCCATTTATTGGCTCTTGGCTGCATGAAGCTTTTTGCCCCCCACACCCCCCCAATATGATTTATTGGCTCTTGGCTGCATGAAGCTTTTTGCCCCCCACCCCCCCCCAATATGATTTATTAGCTCTTGGCTGCATGAAGCTTTTTGCCATTCTTCTTACTGACGCTTGTTTATGCTTAATATTTAGAACTTCTTATAGTTTCTGAAAACAGCAGCCACTGTAAAAATCAAAGTCAAATTAACTACTGCAACCGTCACATAATTTTCTAATTTCACCAAGTTACAGGAGCAGGTCTGAGATATATCATGCTGCATATGCTTAGTTACCCCTTAGATGACCAACTGGATTTTTTGTCCAGCAATTATAATTTATGCAAATTAGGCTATTTTAGCAGGTTTATCCCACCAGACCAATGGACAGAATCACAGTGTTTTTCCTCTTTTTGACCTGTAAAATAACTACTGTACTTATTAAAGTGACTATTTGGAAAAATCAAAAGGTAAACGATACATTATATAAGACCACACTTTTCTGGAATTGCGGACAAAGTAGCAAAACTGATATGAAACAGTATGAATAATAAAGGCCAAGCCACATAAGTAGAAATCTACAAAATAATTCGTATTTTCCATAGAATACACACACATTAGGATGCAAAACTCACATGGTCTTCCTTATTTTGTGTCCTGAAACAGCTAAGCATCTCTATGCTTCTCATTGTTCTCCTTAGTTTGGATACTTCCACATGAATTTTGAATAAATGGTTGCAAAACCCATGCAGTTCTTCAATACCCACAAATTCAGTAGGTATGTAGTGACCCAGACTGGTGCCAGCAGAAATCTTCTTTGTTACATCTCTCTTTTAGGCTTTATAGAGCAGCCATCTCTGCCCTTTGTGGAGAGTAGGAAAAAAGAATGTAGCTTTTGCTTGAACTTTTGCTCCATCAACTTAGGATCAGAGATAGAGAGGGGGTCGTCAACAGCATTTTGATCCTCTTCCCTAAAGAGAAAAGAGGTGTGCTGTCTTCTTATGTTACTTCTAAGTCCCGTTGTGCTGAATGGGCCATACTTCCCGGAAAGTGTATAGATGGAAGCTCAGGCAAAGGAGGTGAAGAGTTAGCAACATTTCTTTTAGCTCCATAGCATTTTCTTTATTCTTTGCAACATAATTCCCATTTAGTTCATTAGTGCAAGTCTGTAAAATCCATGTTACTGTCCATTTTCTCTTTGCTATTTTGCACAGAAAGACCACCTATATTGGAAATCAAATCAACAGAGCAGATTTTCTATCCTCCCAACAAGCTGTTTTCATTGTCAATATTTAGCTTCAAAACACAAAGTAGTATGTTCACACAATAGTGTTGTAACATATTGAAATCACCTCGGCTAGTTCCCAGGCTATATATTGTTCCATCTCTGCACTGATGTAACCCATGCCATATTTTAAAATATATACATTCTGAAAATAAGGCGCGCTCACCCTCTGGCCACAAACCCCAATACAGTACAAAGAGAAATCAAAGCAGAAGCAACAGAAACCTGGTAAAACCAATGGAAGAGAAGAAGAAATCAGCAATTAATATAATCTTGCCTAAAACCAAAGTCCACCTTTGTGCCTAAAACAGCCAAAATGACATACCTAGATCTCTAGACTGAATCTTTTTCATCCTCTGAAATTACAGAAATAGAATAATGAAACAAAGTGCACCACTTCTGGAACATATTTCCATAAGAAATTGCTTTCAATTCCTTTATGATAAAGACCAGCCTTGCCTAAGGACATCCAAGTTTCATCTGCTATATTACAAGAGAAGAGATGCGAACTGACATCTTTGGCATTCACACCAGAGCACAGTACATAATAGCAACTCCATCAAAATAGACGCAAAAAGAGCAAGACTCACTTTGAATTATGCTCCGTTTAAACCAAATCAGGATCCAGAGGTCAGCCTTCTACACCCTTTAGCCATTAGTATCCAATAGACACTCTTTGCAGCATATTAATACAGAAATAATAATGCTCTATGCTTGCAGCATTTTAGCCACAGTAAAGCACAAGATCTTTGTCAGAAAATGGTTGGAATCCCCCAGCTGTAGGGTAGCTAGGATATCAACATATAGTATTTGTTTATAAGATATATCAACAAATTTGATCACTCTTTTATTTATATTTTATTTTATTTCCTAATTTATACCCTGCCTTTCCTCCCTTACAAGAGGGAGCCCAAGGCGGCTGAATAAGAGAAGAATAAAACACCATTAAAATAATAATAAATAGAAATTAAAGCATAATTAAAATACACTTAAAATACAATTAGATTTAAAATTGAAATGATTAAAACAGACTAAAAACTTTGTTAAAACAATAATATATAAAAACACAATAAAACTACCCCCCAATCCCTGCCCCATTTAAAAGCTTTTTTAAAAATAAAAAACTCCTAGTCATCCCAGCCATCTCTTGCAACCTGTTGGCTTGGGGGGGGGGGGACGACTTAGCTTCTGCCCTTCTTTTTAGTAAAATGCATTATCCCCATTGGCTCACCAGAATTAAGTACTTCTAAATTCTGTAGAACAGCAAAAAATAACCAAGATAACCATATAAGACAACTGCAGATGTGAATAACAGAGTGACAGAATTCACCCCATTACAGAACGTTTACATACATTCTGAGTTTATTCTGCATACATTTTCTAAAAAATGCATAATCTTATGCAGAATAGCAGTCTGTCTGTCTCCTGCCTTTCTTCTTAAAAAGGCACTCAGGCAGAGAACATTCTAAAAAAATTTTCAATTGACTCTGGTCTTGGTCTCAACTGTTAACACTGAAGCACCGAAGCTGGGTTGTGGGTGGAATATTTTAACAAGTTTATGTATCCACTTTTTCCCTACACACATTCACATTATTATTAAATTATACAAGTACAGAACTACAATTCTCACTGCTTGTTACCAGCTGCTCCCCTGGATAAAGGAACACATCCTCCAAAGCCTCCGGGACATGGTCTTCCAGCAACTATGCGAGTCCCTGTAGCACTTTTAACACATTAGGGACTGATGCTTTCTCCTGCAGTCACATCTGACGATGCAAGCTTATGCTCATCTACTCAGAAATTTCACTGAGTTCAATATAGCTTAATCATAGGTAACTATGTATAGAATTGAAACTCAAGACTTTCAAATACTCTTGTAAAATTTCAATAATTTTGGAAATACATATAAAGCAGAACTTTAAACAAAGGGCCCAATCCTATATAACTTTCCATTCCTAGGGCACTGTTTCCTGAATACTCCAAGGCTGAAGGAAATCTCAGCTATGAGCAAAATCCAGAGTAACTATGGGGAGTCCTTGCTCTGGTGTAAGAACAACTTACTCTGGATTCCAATATGAATTTCCCATAGGTTTTCACTAGATGGTGCAGTAACTACGGTGCACGTAAAGTCTCTCACGTGTTCCCATAGTAACTCTGGATTTGGGGGCAAGTTAACTTAAAGATTACAAATTTTCATGTAGTTTTTGAATTTGGGTGTGACTACTGTGTTTTGGGTTGACAGAGACAAGGGAAATGGCCTTTGAATTGCAGTCAAATACAGAAACAAAAACCTGTATTTACATTTAAAACTTATCTTCATTTACTGTCCAAGGGCATGCAGTTTAAAGCCAAGTGCAACCTTTGTCCAGATGAAAGCAATACAACTAAGCCTAGCAAATATGTTTGTCTCAGTAATTTGTGGAACACAATGTCAGTCAGCAGGTGGAAAGGAGACCTGTATAAACTGCTCAAAACAGCATATTTAAGGATATTATTTTCTATTGTGCTCTACAAGAATACCAAACAGTTAAATGTTCTCATTAAATTACAAGGAAATAATAAAACAAATTAAAGGTTTATTCTACCAAGACCATGTGATGTTTTTCCTAGCCAATAGTTACCACAGGGAAACAAATATTTTTCATTGTAACTATTAACAGTGCTCAGATTTATGGACACAGTTCTTTATAAACCCATCTACATCCTGATCCTAAAGTACTGGCACTTGGCAGCTCCAAAAATCCTTTCTTCCTCATACAGGGCCATGTTTGACAGAATCACAGAAATACAATACTTGCAGTCCCATATTCAGAAATAAGTTTACTCAGAAGTAAGTCTCACAGCGTTCAGGGGTGCTTACACCCAGGGAGATCCACAGAGCATTGCAATCTTAGCAGATTTCTGTAAGTTAAATGATGACAACAGAAAGCCTTGTTGGGACACTCATTTGTAGTGCTTATCAGTGTAATACTGGATCCAATTCAAGCCTATTGAACTGAGCTTGGCTATTTCCTGTAAACCATTTTGAAACTAGCACATCTTAAGGACTACATTTTCCTACATGGATCTACCCACTTTTTTCAACTTCTACAGAAGCTGTGCTTAGTGTTTCCCCTTTCCATAGGGTCTTTTTAATTGCAGCCCCCAGACTCTTTATTACTAAAGGCTCAAAAGTTTGATTTTTTAAAAATTTCACTAGGCATTTCAGTTCATTTACTTTCTGCCTCCCTGTCAAAGTATCTACGCCCAGAGGCTCATTGTATCTTGCAATAACAACCTATATTTTAATTTTTAATTGAATAATTGTTTTTGTTTGATTGATAAAATGTTTGCAGAGTTTTAAAGGTTCAGCAGGAATCAAACTTAGTAATTTACTAGCGAAAGGGTATCCGCGTTGCCGGAGTCAAATTCCCCATACGACATCCCCCACTGTGCATCAACCCCCCCCCATGCCCCTCATCCTCCACATGTGCAAAGGCACCCCATGCGCAGCATCCTCCCCAGCGCAACCCTTCCTTCCAAACATCTCCCCCAAGGCATCAAGCACTGAGAAACAAATTGGCTGCATGTTGGTCAGTCTTCCATGTTAAGTATAGGACAAAAACATGTTGCCCCCCTTTTCAGCCCCTTAAGGGTTAAATTTCTCCACAATGGTTCTTGGTGGGTGTTGATGTCACCGGAAGGAACACCCACCCCAAATTTCACACTTCTAGGTCCGTGTTGATGAGTGAGTGAGTCAGTGAGTGAGCGAGTCAGTCAGTCAGTCACTTTTCTCTTTTATATATATAGATGTAGGAACCTATCAATGTCTACAGATAGTTCTCTTTCCAAAGGGCTATTTGACAGACAGTTCACGTTACTTTAAGGCTAAAGTCCTTGACAATTTAGCAAGCTCTAAAGAACATAGAGGTTTCCAAGTAAACATTCCTCAGCTAACATCTTGATGTATCTTTTAAGATACAGATAAAATGAGCTAAATCTGTAAATGAAGGGTAGGTTTTGAAGTCAGAATACAAGAAAAAGCCAATCTAAGCAAGAAATAAAAGGTGAAGGTTCTGTGGTGTCATTGTGCCCCCCTCCTAGGACAGTGTACCACTTTGCTACAGGTGGTGAGCCTGCCTACTCCTCATCCTCCCTCCCAGTACATTGGGTGGGAGTGCACATTACCCCTCAGGTATAGTGAGTTGGGGTGGTGGTGATGGTGTTGCATACCCTGACCCCATAATGTATGTGGTGGTGATGGCAGTGAAAACACACTCCAGCAGAGTGTGTAGGGGTGAGGTGATACCTACTTTTCCAGGGTTCATTTAGGAGTGAGGGTGATACCTACCCCTCAGGGTCCACTGGAGTGGGGGTGGGGTGAGGGTGATGCCTACCCCTCTGGGTCCAGTGGGGTGGGGTGGGGGGTGATGCCTACCCCTCTGGGTCCAGTGGGCTGGGGGGGTGATACCTACCCCTCAGGGTCCAGTGGGCTGGGGGGTTGGGGCGAGGGTGATACCTACCCCTCAGGGTCCAGTGGGCTGGGGGGGTGGGGCGAGGGTGATGCCTACCCCTCAGGGTCCACTGGGGGGTGGGGTGATACCTACCCCTCAGGGTCCAGTGGGGTGGGGGTGGGGCGAGGGTGATGCCTACCCCTCAGGGTCCACTGGGGGGTGGGGTGATGCCTACCCCTCAGCGTCCGGTGGGGTGGGGGTGAGGACGATGCCTACCCCCAGGGTCTAGTGGGGTGAGGGTCCAGTGGGGTAGGGGAGATGAGGGTGATGCCTACCCCCACTCTCAACCACTTGTGGGAGCCTAACCCAAAGCCCTCCTGCCCCACTGAAGAAGGGTCTAAGGTCATGCCCTTGAGCAGCACCAACAAGGGACAGGCCCAGCCAAGACCCCCTCCCACCATTCTTCCAGGCACTTCTGCTGACCCCCTTCGACTGACTGCTGCGCCACCCTCCCCCTCAGACCTTCTCCTACCTGGCCGGGCACGTTCTCAGGTGTTGGTGGCAGAGCCGAGAAAGCAGCAGCAGCAGCAGCTACCTGAGGAGGAGGAGGAGGAGGGCGCTTCCTTCCAGCCCTCCCCTTTATCGCCTCATCCCTACCTGAGGGAACCATGGCTGGGGAAGGGGCGGGGGCTGCCTGAGCCTGGCTTGCTTTCGAGCAGACGCGCCCGGCGGCAGCCTCTGAGGGCGGGAGACCTGCTCGTGAGGGATGCCGGAGGCTCAGGTGCAGCCCTGGGCAGGTGAGGCTCCAGTGACACCTGCGCAAGGAGCCCGTGCCTGGGAACCAGGGAAGCTCTGCTGACTCAGCCTCCAGTCCTAGCCACACTTTCCTGGGAGGAAGCCCCATTGACTATAATGGGACTTACTCCTGGGTAGATATGCAGAGGCTTGGTATCTCATGCTCCAGACCTAGCCACACTTTCCTGGGAGGAAGACCCATTGACTATAATGGGGCTTGCTTCTGAGTAGGCATGCCTAGGATTTGGCATCAGGTTGACCATATGTCCTCTTTTCCCTGGATATGTCCTCTTTTTTAGCCTTGTGTCCTGGAAAAAACTTCACTGTCCTCCTGTCCCTTATGGGCAGGCAGCATACAGCATTATTGTAATTAATAAATTAGATGTAATAATTTTAAATTTAAATTACCTGTAATAATGTAGTGTTCAGAGTAACCACATGGAAGCAATATATGTGAGTATTTTTCTCTTTTATGTTGTCATGTCCTACATTTTTATTGGGTGTCCTACATTTGGGGGGCCTTGTCCTCTTTTGCAGTGTTGACATCTGGTCACCCTTCCAAGTCATTGCTGTGGACCCCCCATGAGGAGAGCACCACTGAGCATGTTCAGAATGCATGTTACTTGCCACAATCCAGCCCTCTTCTGCCCCAGCATCCATCAGGATTAAAGACCTTTTAATTCAGAATTTAGAGCCCAATCCTATGCATGTCAACTCAGAAAGATGTTCTGTTATTGTCAATGGGGCTTCCTCACAAGTAAGTGTGGATAGGATTGCCCAGTCCTATTGGGCAATCCTATTGTCCAGTCCTATTGGGCAATCCTATTGGACAACAATCCTATTGTCCAACCCTGTCTGCTTAGAACTAAGGGTGCAATCCTAACCTGGGCTGGCACAACTCATCAGTCTTCCTGTTCCTGTGGTGATGTAGGGAAGTAAGCGCTTGTCTGTTCACTGTCTTAACCCTCCCTCAGGAGTGGTGCACAAGTGTCCGACACTTTTGTTACACTTCAGGTGAGCACAGGACTTATGCCGGGTGGGTGGGTGGGTGGGTGGGGGCCTAAGGCTGCAATCAAATCCTCCCCATTAGGCTGGCGTAGTTCCTGATATAAATTCTTTGTGGACCTGGGGGTGTTGCAAAAGTGTCTTATGGCACTTCTGCCCCACTCCTAGGGGGTTTAGGCAAGTATACAAGCCTACACCAGCATGGGAAGATATACCAGGTGAGTTAGGATGGCTTAAATTGGTTAGGATTGAGCCCTAAATCTCATTATAGTCTATGGAACATACTCTCAGAAAAGTATGGATTGGCATGTAAGCCCTATGCCAGCGTTTCTCAAAGTGGGGATCGGGACCCCTTTGGGGGTCGCCTAGAGGTTTCCTGGGGGTCACTTAAAGACTCCTGGTGCAGGGGGCCAGGTCAGGCTTGCCAGACCTCTGGCTGTGCGCGCGCACTGGGGCTGACTGACAGCCTCAGGGCCCAATCCTATGCATGCCTACTCTGAAATAAATCCCATTGTGTTCAATTCGTGCACAGAACACACATTTCATTTGTAACAATGAAAATACATCCTGCATATCGGATATTTACATTACGATTCATAACAGTAGCAAAACTAGAGTTATAAAGTAGCAACAAAAATAATTTTATGGTTGGGGGTCCCCACAAAATGAGGAACTTATAAAGGGGTCACAGCGTTAGGAAGATTGAGAACCACTGCCCTAGAGACTTTTGAAATTTCTCTTGCAACTGTCAATATATTGATATGGGTCAAAATCCATATGTGTACATAGCCATTTTTTCAAATATACGGTAGTCCAGGAATGGATACAGGCTGAGGCAATTTTTGCTTGTCATTAAGACCATTCAATAGATGCTCACATCACTTGTGTGTGCTGTAAATTCAGGAATGCTCAGAGAGGCTGCAATCCTATGTGCACTTATTAGGTCATAAACCTTATTGAAATGGGAGCCATCCAATCCTCTTTTCGGTTTATTCAGAAATAAACCTTTAATAGTTTTGATTGTTTTGTATCTAGAGTAAATAAGTTGTGTGTTACAGGTATAATGAATAATGGTTAATTATCTTGTTTCATAAAAAGTTGAAGGAGCCACCACCGCCATCCTGAAATCCCTTTTCACTATTCTTAGGCTTCTTTTTGTTTTTGTTTTTTTGACATTTAAAATTGACAGTGTTTGAAGAAATTGAGACATCAAAGTGGCATGATTTAAAAACAACAATCTCATATTCCCTCTCACATGGCTGGGTGTGGAAGATGATGATAGCCCCATGCTCTCATTTCCTGAACAGGAACTGGAGGACATAGTGAGATCACCTTTGAACAATTCAGGTAAGTCGAGCAGAAAGGTAAGGAAAGAAGACATGCCATTGGTGTCATTCACAAAACATTCATGACTGTTTAGGTGCAATGAAGCTTAAAAAAAATCTCAGTTCTGCTTACATTTACATAGGAGTCCCATATATTTCATCTGACCCAATTTTTGATTTGGAGGGTTATGAGGGTGAGGCTGCAATCCAAAACATTCAGGGCATGTTTTAGCATAATAGAACACACATCTGATCAAATATATAGGACTATGCTATATGGGTGGAGTGCATCACATCACTAGTGTAACTAATGGGCCATATCTTAGTGGTAGACCTTATGCTTTACATTCCAAAGATCCCATCTCAACACTTTGTACCTCCAGTTAGGGCTAGGAAAGACCTCCACAACCTTCTGAAGCCCTGGAAAGCTGCTGTCAGTGAGTCCTGCAATATATAGGACTCAGTTCAGGTTGGGCATCCTTTATGCAGTGCTTAGAAGCAGAAGAGCTTGGTTGTCAGATATTTCCATGTTATTGAATACATGCGTATATACTGAAAATGAGAGATCTTGGGGATGGGGCACAAGTCTAAACACTAAATTCATTTATGTTTCATATATACTGAATTATGTTGTGGACTGCAAGTGTCTCAGTGGTTAAAGGTTTTTTGCCTGTCGATCTAAGATACGCAGGTCAATGGTTCAACACCCAGATGCTGCATGATAACTGAGTTCCTGTCACTTGTCCCAATTTCTGCTAATACTTTCTGATCAAGAGCATTAAATAAATATGCAAGTAAATAAATATGTACCACTTCGCAAGTGCAAGTAAACAAATATGTACCACTTCGGTGAGAAAGGCAGCATCCTAGCAACAGGCTGGCCAGGTTTCCCCATGTTACATCAATCATGGTTCCAATGACTCCAGTGCAGAACAAGCAGATTCCACCACCACATGGGACAAACACTGAAGAAGTTACTATTTATGTTTTATGTTTCATATATCCCTTACACACAACCTGAAGGTAATTTGATACAATATTTTTAATAATTTTATGCATTAAACATTGTGATTTTATTTCTTTAGGGGAAAAAGATTTTAAAAAGTCACGTTGGTTCTCAAAAAGTTCCATATTTCTGAGTACTTTGTATTTTGGAATTCTGGATAAGGGGAACACTCTAAGGCTAGATGGAACTCAATCATAAGTTCCTATGAAATCTAGACCAGTGGTCCTGAACCTTGTGAGGACCATGGACCAGGTGTGTGGGGAAAAAATTTCCATGGCTGTCAGGCACTCTGTTTGTCTTAGAGTCCCTGATTGGCCATGATAAATTTTTTCCTCACAGACCCGGTCTGTGGTCCTTACAAGGCTGAGGACCACAGACCGGGTCTGTGAGGAAAAAATTTATCATTTTTTAGCCTCGCAAGGCTGAGGACCACAAATGGGGTGCAAACAGGGCGAATTGTGCAGGCACATCCCTGCGCTTGACCACACCTGCACAGTTCACCTGGAAGACAGAGTGAATTGCACATGCGCAGCCCTGCGCTTGGCCACATTTGCCATTTGGGACTGGGCTGGGGCGCCACGCTGGCTCCTGCCTCCAGTCGGGGGCCCAGTGCCAGCATTGGGGGTTGAGGACCCCTGATTTAGACTATGTAAGTAGAATGATCCACAAGCTAGTGTGTTTATTGTTTTTAACATCACTTACTTCCCAGTCCTAGTTATGTTTATTCAGAAGCATATTCTGCTTCATTCCTTGGAGCTTTCTTCATGACAAATGTGTACAGGACTACAGCCTTGGATTGTTTGAAATTAATCGGGAGACAACGAAGGCTACATAGATATGACTTTTTTTCTTTCCTGGCAGCTTTCCTTTGTATACAAGACATGACAGGTAAATGTTCATGGTTAAAAATTTCCCACCGTGGAAAAAGAAGTGGTTATATAACTAGTGAAGGCACAGGTGCTCTGCCTAAAGGGGTAAAATGCAAATCAAATGTAGGTGATAAAACCACTGTAAGTAAGGTGCACCAATCAAGAGCAACCCTGGCTTCAAATGTACCTCTAAACTCTTGACCTGATCAGATTAGGGAAACAGAAATTCCACCTTTCACAGACACAATAAATCTCTAGCCTCAGGCATTCCCCTCCCAAATTATCTTTGCCTTTTATGAATTAAATTTAAGACATTCTCAGTGCAAACCTACTCATATTTACTAGAAGTAAGCGCTGTTGAGTTCACTGGAACTTAGGGCGCAATCCAGAGTAACTATGGGGAGTCCTTGCTCCGGTATAAGAACAATTTGCTCCGGATTGCAATATGAATTTCCCATAGATTTTCACTAGGTGGTGCAGTAACTACGGGTGCACGTAATGTCTCTTATGTGCTCCCATAGTTACTCTGGATTGTAGGGTTACTCCCAGGTGAAAGCATATAGGATTGAGGCCTCATCTGCTTGACTGCAGCTTATAGACATGGTTCTGCAGGGACACAGCATGTCCTGGGTGCTAAATTACAGAAGTAAACAGTGCCAATGGCACTTTTGTAAAATAATCATAAACATTCACACTTGCCTGAAGGTGTAATAAATGTTGGTGTCCATTTTTTAACTCTAGGTAATGCTATCCTGACAAGCTAAGTTGCAAGGTATTTAGCATAAACTTTAAATTGCCAAGTGTTCTTAAGTAATTGCAAGTTTTCTAATAAAGATGATTTTAGGATCTTTTCATTAGTTTGCAACAACTATCAGTTTTGTCATGACTCCTCCAAAATTATGGGTTTAAGCGGCATCTTCAAAAACTGGTATCTAGCATTAGGGTTCCCTTCTGTCAAAAAAGTGTTCCTGTTTTGTTCCCTTTGGGGCAATACCTGTAACAGAAACTAACCCTACAATCCAGAGTAACTACGGGAGCACATAAGAGACATTACGTATACCCGTAGTTACTGCACCATCTAGTGAATACTTATGGGAAATTCATATTGCAATCCAGAGCAAATTGTTCTTACACTGGAGCAAGGAGTCCCCGTAGTTACTCTGGATTGCACCCTAAGGGTGCAATCCTAAAAAATTTAGGCTGGTTTAACTCAGCTGGTCTATCCTTCCTTGATGGTGTGGGAAGATTGGCATATACCTATACAGTAGCCTAACTTCCAGGAGCAATGCAGATTTTGTGATATCTCCAGATCAACACAGGATTTATGCCAGGCCTTAGGCTGGCCTAAGTGGAGATTAGGATTGCAGCCGTATTCTTAATTATTGTAGTTGTATTTGAATACAATCCAACCTTGTTATACATGGATTTGACTCAACACAAATGGCCACTGCAAATGAGAAGGAACATGCCAATTGCTGGAGAAGAGGGAAAATGCATGCCTTGAAAATCATAGTTTAAAAACTAACAAACTTCTTTCTGTTGCGGAGAGGTGGTCATGCAACCTCATCATTCAATTCTTCTGCTAAGCCAGGCAAAAAACAAGGGGTCTTGCATTTTTAATTGCTGACTGATTCTCTACAACAGTAAGAAAAGCTGTTTTTAAACAATTCTAAAGGTACACATTTTTTTATTTTTTATTTTATTTTATTTTTTATTTTTATTAAACACACTTTCTTTTTTTTGTATCAGCAGGAATATATATATACTGAGGCACAACCTTATTCCATTAAAAACAATGGAGGAGCAAGAAACTTGGAAGTGAGTCTTTAAATATATTTTTCCACTGCTATTTAATCCATAAAAGGCAAAAGGCAACTTCTTCAGCATTTGTACTGTATGGTGTCAGTGTCTACTTGTTGTGGACTGGAGGATGCAACTTGGGGAAACCTGGCCAGCCTGTTACAGGGGCCTGTCGCCAGGATGTTGCCTTTCCCACCAAAGTGGTACCTATTTATCTACTTGCATTTGCATGCTTTCGAACTGCTAGGTTGGCAGGAGCTGGGCTAAGGATGGGAGTTCACCCCGTCTGGCAGTAAATCCATAGGCGCTTCCAGGAATTGAATCCTAGTGGATACTGAGAGAGAATGCTATTCTATTAAAATTACTGCAACTGTCTAGCATTTTCATACTCATCTTTCTGTGTTAAACCTCGCTAATTTAATTCAGCAAATTCCTCTTTGTTGACCAGTAACAGTAAAACCAGATCTAAAATAATGCTGGCAATTCTGGGATTCAAAAGAAATAATTAAGTGGAAGAATCTTAAAATTTGCAAAATTTATGAGATCTACAGAATGGAACTGATTTTAACAGCCCAAAAGAACAACAAGCAATGTATGTTTGCTGCTACTACTGGGTGAGGTGTAATTCATAATGGAGCTATCTTGGGAGTGAAACCAGGTGTTTAGAATGCTATTTGCAAACACAGCCAGTGATGGGATTCAAAGAAATTAACAACTGGATCTATGCTCATCTGGCAGCCACTTTTAAATGGCTATTTTTAAACTTTGTATGTTCTATCTCTCACTAACAACTGGTTCTATAGAGAAAGTGCAAACCTGCTGGAGCCCACCACTGTACCTATGACATTATTTTTTCCTCTGTTGATCTGCATTAACAGCCCCTTTGCTCTGGCTTCTAATAAAGTTGAAAAGAAGTTTCTGTAGAAGTTGAAAATAGTGACATCCAGTGCTATTTTTTCTGGAAAAATAGGTGTCGGTACTCACCTGCTAGTACTCACCTGTGTGTGTGTGTGTCTATGTGTGTGTGTGTTGTGGTACTCGCACAGAAGTGCCAGGACTCCATATGGGTGCGTACTCCCTCAAAAAGACCGCTCGTTTCATCTTAGAAAGAACAGAAAATCTTTGTGGCTATTCTTGCTTATTCAGAATTTATTACATAAATCAAATTCATTTAATAAATATCACTCTGTATGGAAGATAATAAAATGTACACATCTTTCCACCTGCCATATCTCTTGCATGGCTGTGAGAGTGGAGTAATTTATAGTGCCCCAGAGAAGGAAAATTTCTCAGTTACTCCCACACATTGTTCTGCAATTTGGCTTTAAGTATAGCTTAAGTATATAATGAGCCATTTACCATCCACAGCAGTACTGAAACCTTCTTTTTGGTACATCTAGGATTTTGTAAGCAGGGTGTGTTTACCACTTAGAAGCCATTTAATAAAACTGCAAGTCCATGCACACAACTTCAGAGCAAATCCCCCTGAATTCAGACTTCTGAGAAGATTCTGCTCAGCTCAGGATGCTGCATGCCCTCTTTATGTATTACTAGCGAAAGGCGTACCTACGTTGCGGGAGTAAAATTCCCCCGTATGCCATTCCCCCATAATCATCAACCCCCCCATGGATAACTTTCCCCCAGGCGTAACAACCCCCCATGCACAACTTCCCCCATACACATCAACCCCCCCAAGCGCAACTTCACCCATGCGCATCAACCCAGCATGCACAAGTTACCCCATGCGCAACTTCCCCCATGCACATCAACCCCCCATGCACAACTTCCCCCATATGCATCAACCCCCCCATGCACAACTTCCCCCATATGCATCAAATCCCATGCACAACTTTCCCCATGCGCAACTTTCCTTCCAGGCACAACTTTCCTTCCAGGTGCAACTTTCCTCCCGTGCGCAACTTCCCCCGTGCGCAACTTCCCCCGTGCGCAACTTCCCCCCGTGCGCAACTTTCCTCCATGTGCATCATCCCCATGCGCAACTTCCCATATGCGCAACTTCCCATATGCGCAACTTCCCATATGCGCAACTTCCCTCCCATGCGCAACTTCCCCCGTGCGCAACTTCCTCCATGTGCATCATCCCCCCGTGCACAACTTTCCTCCGTGTGCATCATCCCCCCATGCGCATCATCATCCCCCATGCACAACTTCCCCCATGCACAACTTCCCCCATACGCAACTTTCCTCTCATGTGCAATTTTCCCCATGTGCAACTTCCCCCCATGCGCAACTTCCCCGCATGCGCAACTTTCCTCCATGTGCATCATCCCCATGCGCAACTTCCCATATGCGCAACTTTCCTCCCGTGCGCAACTTCCCCCGTGCGCAACTTCCCCCGTGCGCAACTTCCTCCGTGCGCAACTTCCTCTGTGTGCATCATCCCTCCATGCGCAACTTCCCCCATGCGCAACTTCCCCCATGCGCAACTTCCCCCATGCGCAACTTCCCCATACGCAACTTTCCTCTCATGTGCAATTTTTCCCATGCGCAACTTCCCATGTGCGCAACCTTACCCCCGTGCGTAACTTCCCCCCGTGCGTAACTTCCCCCCATGCACAACTTCCTCCCATGCGCAATTTTCCTCCCATGTGCAATTTTCCTCCCATGTGCAATTTTCCTCCCATGTGCAACTTCCCCCCTGCGCAACTTTCCTACATGCACAACTTCCCCCATGCACAATTTCCCCTCATGCGCAGCATCCTCGCCAGCGCAACCTCTTCCTCCGAACAACATCCCACAGTGCACCAGGATCTGAGCACCAAATTGGCTGGATGTTCTTCAGTCTCCCATGTTAAGTGTAGGACAAAAACACGTTGCCCCCTTTTCAGCCCCTGAAGGGTTAATTTCTCCAGATGGTTCTTGGTGGGAGTTCAGGTGACAGAAGGAACTCCCAGAATTCCATGCTTCAGGCCCAGCAGTTGGGGCGGAATGTTGATGAGTCAGCAATTCTCAATGCAAAGTATAGGGAGGAAAACGCGTTGCGCCCCTTTTCACCCCCTTCCGGTTGGAATTTCCGAAAAACGGTTCTTAGTGCACCCCTCAGTCACGGAAGGAAAACCCACCCCAAATTTCACGCTTCTAGGCCCAGTGGTTTTGGCAGGGCGGTGATGAGTCAGTCAGTCAGTGAGTCAGTCAGTCAGTCAGTCAGTGAGTCAGTGAGTGACTTCTCTTTTATATATATAGATGAGTACTTGAGAGAAAGTTGTGGTTGTGATGACAAAATGAAAGGTTTAAGGATTATCTACACCACCCTGTGCACCTTGGAAGAAGGGTGGTATAAAAATAAGAAAAATAAAATGGTAAAGCATCTGACACCTGAACATCTTCATTAGAGAAGTGTTATAATCTGTGATACCTGAAATGTAGGGTTTGATGATATTAACAATGGACTGCGTGCTTTGTAAGTTACTTTCACTGCCTGGCCCTATCTGCATATGGGATTTTCACAATGGAGAAAAGTGAAAAGTGGTGCCCCTCAGGGATCTGTGCTTGGATGGATGCTTTTCAACTTGTTCATAAATGACCTACAAACAAGGTAAAGCAGGAAGGTAGCCAAGTTCGTGGATGACACCAAACTCCTGAGTGGCGAGGACCAGAAGAGATTATGAAGAGCTTCAGAGGGATTTATCTGTACTGGAAGAATGGGCAACAAAATGGCAGATATGTAAATGTAAAGATATGCACATGGGGTGAAGAATCCTAATTTTACATAAAGGTTAATGACTCTGAACTATGGTAATCTGTGACAGAGCAGGAGAGATGTGTGGCAGCAGTGAAGAAGGCAAATTCCATGCTTGGGGTCATTAGAAAAGGGATTGGGAATAAAACGGCAAAAATTATGCCATTGCACAAATTGATGGTGAGGCCACATTTGGAGTTCTGTGTCCAGTTCTGATTGCCACATCTCAGAAAGGATATAGGGGAAATGGAGAAGTTTCAGAGGAGAGTAACCAAGATGATTGATGGTCTGGGACAGGCTACAGCATTTGGGGATCTTCAGTCTAGAAAAGAGGTGCTTAAGGAGGATATGATTGAGACGTACAAAGTTATGCAAGGGATAGATGGAGTGGATAGAGAGATGCTCTTCTTTCACATAACACCAGAACCAGGGGACATTCACTCAAATTGAATGTTGGAAAGCTTGGGACAGACAAAAGAAAATATTTCTTTACCCAGTGTGTAGTTGGTCTGTGGAACTCCCTGCCACAGGATGTGGTGATGGCATCTAGCCTCAATACCTTTAAGAAGGGATTGGACAAATTCCTAAAAGAAAGGACCATCACAGGTTACAAACCATGTAGGTCACAGGTTACACACAAGGAGTGTGTGTAGATACAGACAACCTCAAAATGCCAGATACAGGGGAGGAAACCTGGATGGAGATGTCATATGAGCTCTCTGAGGCATCTGGTGGGCCACTGTATGATACAGGAAGCTGGACTAAATGGGCCTTTGGCCTGATCCAGTGGAGGCTCTTCTTATGTGAGCAATAACTCCTCTGTACATTGATTGCAGGACTATCACAAACCATTCTGGCAATCTGGTCACTGTCTATGTATACTCCCAGTAAGGACATTGAAAAGCATATATGATTGAAGCACATTAACTGAAAAGCATATATGGCGTCACCTGCTGTTTGACTGTTTAGAACAGTCTGTTAAAAATACAGAACAAATCCTTGAAAGGGAACAAAAGTAATTAGAAAGGTTTAATGTATTTAATGTTTTAATAATCTCTCCCTCAGGTTATTTATTTCATGCCTTGTAGAATTGTTGCTCTCACTGCTTGGATTTGGCCCAGATGCTTACCCAACAATTGTAGTAATTAGGAAGTACTTCAGATGCATAGACTTTAAAACATAAGTATGAGTATACACAGTAGTCACACATGGATACAGGAGGGTATAAGGATGATTATATGTTGCATCTATAGGACAGGTCAATATGGCAGTGTCTGAATAAATGTGCCTGTCACAAACAGGAAGGCAAAGATGACTCAAGTTTACCTTTACCTTTTTCATGACATTTCCTGAATGTCTCAGGTGCTGTTTAAAATGTGAACAGCCTTTTGCAATTTTTATATCACATATCCCATAGATTAACCTATTATAAAACTCACAGGTACAGGAGCCCTCTCAGAGTTCATAGATATGCCCATCATGCAGGATTTAAGGATGAATTGTAAAGCTTTTAGGATCAGTAGGGGTTGCACTTTTTATACAGGTTATTAAAAGTAAAGGTGTGCCCTGAAAGTTGCCCTGCTAGTTGTGTCTGCCTCGGTAAGTGTGGGGTTCATCTCCGTCAGCAAGGCCAAAGAGACAGTGTTATCCAAAAAAGCCTCCATGGTCGTGGCCACATCAAGGAGATGTTCCACAAAAACTTAAAGCTAGGTGTTGTCAGCCAGTTCTTTTTCAGTTGGTATGTTTTTTGAGTGGAAGCAAAGCCACTACTTGAAACTTGAAAGTTTGCCTGATTTTTTCTAATTAAAAAACTGGGCAGCAATCATATGCAGTATGCACACTTTCCTGGGAGTAAACACCAGTGATCATAATGGGACTTTTGTCTGAGTAGACATGCATTGTATGAACTCCGAGTTAAGTGGGACAGAAAGCCTGTTTTTTTTGGGGGGGGGGGGTGTCTCCGGTCTGTGGCTTCTATCTCTCTTCTATGATTGGGGCAGAGGTGATTAGTGAGGTTCTTTCATTCTGTTCTGTGAGCATAGTTTCAACCACAGGTTTTGCCGCCTCTATGCTAATTTACCTGTTCATGCCTGACCTACAGCCTGGTTTTTTATTTCCTTCTCTCTCCCCCCACCCCGACATTTCCTCCTGCACGTTTTGTGGCTGTCTCCACAGAAAATTCTTTCTGAGGAATACAGAAAGTTTTTATACAGTTTTTATAAAGTTTGTATTCTGAGGAATACAGAAAGTTTTTTGTTTTTAGGTTTCTCCATTGTATTATCTTAAAATGAATTCTTTTTCATGCAATTCTTAGGGCACAGTCCAGGCCAGTTGACACTGTATCCAGTGCAGGCTATCCATAGCCTGGGATGCAACTTGGAGTAAGGGGCTTTTAGTCTTCTTATCCTGAACAAAGCCACAGGCAGCCCTGTGGGGCTACGTGTATTTGCATCCACCATGTTAACATCACTCCGGGCAGGCACCAAGGTTGTCAGCATTGCTGTGGTGATCCTCTGCTCATCCTCCCCTTGAGCCGATCTCAAATTCACTCTCTCCTGGAACCACTCCAGTTTCACTTTGCCAGCTCACATCCATATGCCGATCCAGCTTTGTCCCGAGTAGCTGTGTACATGCTTCATGGCACATTTGTGACATTTAGGAGCAAGTATAAGAGACTTATGCTGGCTCAGGGCAGCAGTAGGATCACTCTGTTAAAGATAAGGAGCTCTTTTTGGTTTGAAGGAATGATGGAATTCCATATGAGACAGGATTTGATGTATAATTAATGAAAAATTGGTATCCCAAAACAATACATGTGCTCAGCAAGAAGGTGGCTTTACAGAATGAAACTGGTGGGATGGGGAGCATGGCAAGTACGTCCATTTTCTTCTTCTGCTTCATCAGTGAGATCTCAAGATATTAAGATCTCCTAGCTAACATGTCAATGACCTCTTTCCTTCCAGGAAAAACAGCAGCTTCAGAGAAGGGATATTTGTCAGGATCACAGCAAAAAGGAAAGGGTTAATGACCTCCATTTTGCATATTGCAGTTGCCGTCCTCACACATCAACCACTTCTATTTAAGCTTAAACAAAAAAATAAAGCCACTGGCTCAAAACTATGCTTTTAATGTAATGTAGTTTGACCGCAAAACTCTTAGTGAGATATACACACTGTGTATATGTCTTGGTGTTGTCTCTAAAATTACATTTTAGACAGTAAATGGTTAAGAGGTTCTAATATAGAAATATACTTAACAGATAATATAGTATAGAAAATATTTCTGTAATATTGGCAGTTTTCTCCTTGTGCCCTTTAAAAATTTAACGATTTCTTTCTAAACAGTCTCCGTCATTATTTGCTTTTGTATAAAATGAGCCACCTTAACAAAATTCCATTCATTCAAGAGCATTTTTACTGCAGATCATTTTAAGTAAACAAATGTAATGTGTACCCAATGACAGTGGAACAAAAGGAGTGTATTACACAGTTATATGTTCTCATCAAGCCCCTACTTTATTGGAACTTCAGCTTAAGGTAAATTTGAGGTCACCATCACTGGTGTGGTCTACTGATTTGCATCACACTGAGAACATGTGGAATGGTAAATCCTGTTCAACAGGTTGTAGGGTGGAAGAAGGGGATTTCTGCCATACCCAGAATGCTTCTCTTTATTATCTTCTATATAAAATTGAAGAGTGACTGACTGACTCATCAATGTCCAGACAAAACCACCAGGCCTAGAAGCATGAAATTTGGGGAGGGTGTCCCTTCTGTGATGGAGGCACCCACTAAGAACTGGTTTTTGGAAATTCCAACCAGAAGGTGGTGAAAACAGGTGCAACACGTTTTCCTCCTATACACTGAAGAATCCCAGACTGATCAAGGTCTTGCCCCAAACCCTTGACTTAGAAGCATGAAATTCAGGGAAAGTATTCCTTATGTGACAGGAGCACCCATCAAAAACCAATTTTTTCTAAATTTAACTCCTAAGGGGTTGAAAATGGGTGCAACTCATTTTTGGCCTAAACACTGAAGGCTGATCAACACCCAGCCCCAATCCTGCACCTGCCTGGTAGGTGTGCCCATGTTTGTGGGGGAAAGCTGAGCATGGGGGGATGTTGCACATTGGCTTTTTTTGCAACAATGGGGGATGATGCACATGGGGGGATGTTGCACATGGGAGATGATGCACATGGGGGTTGATGCGCAAGGGGGAGGTGATGCACAATGGGGGGATGATGCAAGGGATCATTTTACTCCTGCAATACAGGTAAATTTTGCTAGTCATTAATATTAAAAGCATTGGTTAAAAGTCCCATAAACTCACTGGAAACATCAATGCAAAATAATATTTATGGTCGTGTTACCGGTATTTTTCTTTCAGAAATCTTGTCAGAAAACAAGAACAAAGGTCACCTCACTCCACAAAATGCACTTTGCCCCTTCTATGTCTTTCTTGTATTGATTGTGAAGACCAAATTCCACATTATACAGGTATAAACCTGCTTTTGTATAACATTCCTGAAACCAAACCTCACAGATGCTAAGGTTCAACTTGTATTAAACACAATAGTTTACTCTCCCTTTGTGCCTTTCCATAAATAGCATCCTTTCCCCTACCCATTCTTTGGTCCTGCATGAAAATCCCTGAAGGATGTTTTTAAACCTTTGGTGGGAAAGTGATGTTGATGCTCTTGTTGCACTGTTGGGCCCTTTGCCAATTTGGGAGCCTTCCAAACGCTTGACTATCATTGCTTTCTGGGGTTAGATCCATATTAATATTGCTTTTTCTTCCACAGGTGCTAAAATGGTCCTTTCTGAGTTATTTTCAGAAAGATTACCTAATGCTTGAAAACCACATTATGTGTGAAAATTTAATGTATTTACTCAAGTAAATAAATATGTAAATTTATGATCAGTAAGCTGGTAAGGGTAACAGAATGGAAAATTATTTTATTATTTACAGTATCTTCCCTCTTATTTGCATTAGGATGGTACCCAGGACCACCTAGGACCATGAAGCCACTGATGTGTGAATTAGCACCCCTTGGATACCCTTAAGGATGGTGACCAGAAGAGCTTCCAGTTTGCTACTCCACTGGGCACTGCTTCTTCTCTACAGTGCTGCTACCATAGTGCCCAATGATGTCTCTATATCTATTTGGTCCTTACAAAGTATGCAAGGCAACCTGAAGCCTGTACATTGTTGTTGTTGTTGTTGTTGTTGAATGTTCCCTGCTCCACCCTTTTTTCTGTTTGCAAAGACCCTAGATGGCACACTTCTCAGCATCCCCTATGCCTGTCCATTTCAAACAGAAGAGACCAGGGAGACTACATGTAAGTAGTAGTCTCAAAAGTAAAAGAAAAGGAGGGACGGAAGCGCACTTGTTTGTTTGTCCACCTGATTTCCATAGAAGGGCTATGTGCAGGTTCATAGAAGAGGCAGCATTAAGTGGCAAATTCAGGTGGCTTAGCAGAGAAACAAACTAACTTAATTGTACTCAAAGTGGCTTCACTGTAGGTAGCAAAATTACAGATATTTATATTGACATTACCCCCAAATCCAGAATAACTACCGGAGCACGTAAGAGACTTTACGCGCACTCGTAGTTACTGCACCACTTAGTGAAAACCTATGGGAAATTCATATTGGAATCCAGATTAAGTTGTTCTTACACTGGAGCAAGGACTCCCCGTAGTTACTCTGGACTTTGCCCAAAATCATACTCATACTGATATAGCAGCAGTCTTCAATTGGCAGAAGAAGATAAAACCACTTCCTCATACTTACAAGATATGGCACTGGAAGACTCGTCCTGCAGGTTCTGCCACCAGTATAAGCCTGGTTGGTGGTAACCTAGAAATGGGACTTCTCTGCGGCAGCCCCCTGTAGAGATTTGTTGTCTCCACCTTTGCCTATTTTTCAGTGTCAGCTGAAAACCATCCCTTTATTTCCTTGTGCTGAAGGCAGGAGGATTTTTAGTTTTTGGTTTGGTTTGAGTTTATTATTTGTGCTCTGCTGCCTTGGTGTTTTCATAATTTGATTTTTGTTTTTGTCGATCTGAGTAAGCTGGTATGCTTTTCGGTTTAATTGTTTTAACTGTTTATTATTGTTACCCAGACTGGCAATCCTTCTGTTGAATGTTTAGATAACTCCACATGCCAAACTATGTAGTTGAAGCGTCCACTCAATAAATTTGAATGTCTGCCAGCCTACCTCTAGTCCCCATTCCGTTGGCCCCAAAGGGAGGTGTCACTTAGCCTGGCCATAACAAGATACAGAGCACTGAAAGGGAAGCCAATTAAAAGTGAACAAGACAGAAATGGAGTGAATAATTTAACTCAACGTTTTGATCTGATTCTGGTCCTTGTTTGTTTTTTCTCCGACTCCCTTGGTTCCTTCTAAGTCTTGTTCAGATTTTGTGTTCCTTTGATTGTGTTTCTTTGATCCTATTAAAGATATTCTCCGCCAAGATTATAACCAGCAATCTGTGCTATGCAGGATTACGACATTTTAAGACAAGGAAATTCTGTGTTGCTATGATCTGTGTCTACTTCTGTGTCCAAGATGTCCCAATAAATGAAGAAATGTGTGCAGAACAGAGGTCATTCAGAAATACAATTTATGCATTTCTAAAGTCCACCCATGTGCTGAGTACTTCCTGGTCTATCAAAGGCAAAGAGACAAAGTAGGGTCTAGCGCTAGACCTTTAACAGAAGTTAGTAACAACCCTATACTAGGAAATAACAAGCAACAAATATACCAACATGGTTAATATAAGAAACAGACATGCACTAGCAAAATGCTGAGGTACAGTTTACTAATTCCTTACATGTGAGTCATGCATAGCTTTTTTCACTCTCAGGCATACAAGGTGAAATGCTGGACAAGGTGACATGTTGGGTTGACAGGCGTATGTGTGTTTGTGTGTGAGACACACTCACCCACACCGGGTGGGTTTCACACTTCATGTGGTGCATATATAATTTTCCCTGCTTTTGGGAACACTGCATCCATAATGAATGAAGTATGTTCCTTTTATGTATTGAATACTTATAGTTGTATTAAGCTGTGCAAAGTGAAACTAAACTTTTGACAACCCTAACTGTTAACTCCAACTGTTTTGGAGGGAAACTTAGAACATTCATATTTGGGCAGGCTTTTTCAAATATTATGATTGGTTAAGGCCCTTTGGGCTTAGAATATAAATTACAGGCATTTGCCTGCCATTCCCAGTTCCAGTTTGAGTCAATAAATGTTGTTGTAGCTAGGCGGGTCTGCTTCTTGCTTACTGAAACACACTACATAATAGTTCCTACTTGCAAAGTGTAAATATTGCTTTGGGAGATATGGGTTTTAAGTAGCAATATATTATATACTGCTTTATTTGTTGATTGAAATCAGGGTTATAGCATCACAGGCTCACATGGGGGCTGACACAGGCATTCTGGAGGTCAGGTCAGTTTTCCAGTATCTTCAGAAAGCCTCCTGGACATAACCAGAAATTTCTTACTGCTTATGTATGCGGCAGCGGGTCGCATCCTGGAGATTTTTCTGATGACAAGGAACACTCATGGACTTGGCCTTCACTTGTCTCAGAATTCCTCCTCAAATGTGATCTAAAACTAATTCTGGTCACATCAAAGAGACCCTCTGAACTGGCCCTCTGCATCTGTGAATACTCAGATCTGAAGGTGTTGAGCTTGTTGATGTGGAGAGCCCAGTTTACATTAAAAAAGAGAGAAATTGTTCTTTCTCCAACTGCAGCAAAAAGATCACAATTTTTTTTTTAATGTAAAAGTCACCAGAAGAGTCACCAGCAACAGCTACTGAAAATGATGCTGGGGTGAAAAGGAATATAGTAGTTAGTTTCTCTCTTGCGAAACAGAAAAACTACCACTTTAATGGTTAGCAGGGGCACAGCATCCATTATAACCCCAGTACTGCCCAAACCTGTTCATGTAATCTTGATACAAGTGATGAAGGTACACGTCAAGCAGTTTTTATATGACTGAAAAACAAACAAGATTGTTTCTAAATCTCACCAGAAAAGCTGTTTCCCTGGGCAGCAACTAAATCGCAACCAAGGCATGATGTCAGGAAACCTGTGATTAGATCTTGGGATGTTTTTGAAAGTGTGTACAACAGCATATGTGACTGGGTGGACTGCGGCAACCCTGTACACTTAGCTAGGGTTAATGCGTAAAACAACACCCATTTTGAAAAGCACATAGCAGCCTTCAAAATGGTTTTTTATATTTGGATGTACAACTGAATGGTGGAGAGGGATAATAACATAGGGGACCATATGGGTCCTTTTCTTGGCTTTTGTACTTTTTTAGGGATGCAGGTCTATGTATTATGTTGGTGTGAAAAATAAAAAGATAACCCCCAAATCCAGAGTAACTATGGGAGCACATAAGAGACTTTACATGCACCCATATTTACTGCACCACCTAGTGAAAACCTATGGGAAATTCATATTGGAATCCAGAGTAAGTTGTTCTTACACTGGAGCAAGGACTCTCCGTAGTTACTCTGGATTTTGCCCTAAGTTGGATGTTACTTCTATGTAAACAAATACATACTATATACAGAGATGCATTTATTCTATGCAAATTATTGTTGTACAGTATACTTAGCATAATTGCCTACCCCCGAAACAATTGTCCCCTGCCACTTCTACAATCATGGCTACAGCTCAAAGTATCAAAGTAACAACATGTCAACTATCCTGGCAAGTATGAACAGCAGGCTTGCAGCGTTAATAAAATTCTTTTTCACAGCAACACAATTGTTTTAAAAGATCATTTTTTAATCAGTAAAACATACTGCAGATTCCCTTCAAGAATGATAGAGTGCTTTTCTGCTTGCTTTGTGACAGCATTTGTTTTTGTCAGTTCTGAGCAACATTAATTTACAACATTGATGAGTCCAAATACACTCACTTAATAAATCTTGTGCAAAAGGCCGAGCAGATATTACACATTACAGCAGAGCAGGAAGCAAAGCAGATTATTATGATTTCACAACTACCTTTGTAAATTTCACGTGTTGATATCATTATCCATTTTCCATTCAGATTACAGGACCAACTGGCAGGTGTTCTTGGTGGATGAGAAACTTCCAGAATGGGAGCTGTGTTCATCTGTTGCAGTAAAAACAAGGATCTTGCGGCATCTTTAAGCATAACACGTATATTTTGGCATAAGCTTTCATGGTAAAGTGGACTTAATCAGATGCATGAAGTGGAAGCCTCCAGGTGCGGACATGCCAGAAGGAACAAAGAAACAGGACAAAAAGTTGTCAAAGCTGAGTCATTATATTATAGTTCACCACATTTCTCCATCTTCCATGTCCATTTGACCTTTTTCCTTTACAGATCATTACCAAACCGTAACATGAATTTAACTCAAGGACAGCCAGGTAAAAGGCTTAATCTACTGTTCTTGTCATTGCACTTAAGCAATAATTATATGTGTGTGTGTGTGTGTGTGTGTGTGTGTGTGTGTGTGTGTGACTGAAGTTCTTGGATCCCACAGATCCTACAACACCCCTCTTTTTTAAAAAAAATTTTTCTCTTCTTTTTCTTCCTACCTATGGCTGCAATCCTAACGGAGTCTACTCAGAAGTAAGGCTCATTTTACCCAATGGGACTTACTCCCAGGAAAGTGTGTTCAGGATTGCAGCATATGTCTCTTTGTCCAGTGGTACCTTAATTTATGAGCCTAATTTATTCTGGAAGCATGTTTGTACAAAACGCTTCTACATCAAAGTGAATTTTCCCATAAGTGATAATGGAAACTCGATTAGTTCCTCAACCCAAAAATATTCATATAAAAATGATTACAATACTGTAATATGCTGTAATACAAAATAAGAAAGAAAATATAAAATATAAAGAAAAATAAAACAAATTAACCTGTACTTAGGCCCATATCCTAAAGTCAAATTAAGCCCTTTGCTCTGAAGTAATTAAGGTGACTTTCCATAAGATATCACTAGAGGGTGACATAACTGCATGGACCCGTAACTGCTATGGATTTTGCCCTTAGTCTCTCAGGTCACTCAGGCTGCAGTCTGCCCCCTTACACAGAAGTGTGCCCTACTGATTATAATAGGGCTTACTTTAGAGTAGACGTGCAAGGCTAGGTCTCTCAGGCTCCTTTCCATTGCCCCCCTTATGCAGGTGTGAGCCCCACAGATTGACATCAAAATAGAAATGCATGGTCTGGTCCTTTGATAAGGGCTGTGGGTGGTGCAAGCGGTTAAGATGCTGTGCCTGTTAACCAGCAGGCCAGGGTTCGAGACCCGGGTCGGCCCCACAAGACAGGGTGAGCTCCTGTCCTTAGCCCAGCTCTGCGACGCCAGCTGGATCCAATCGTATCAGCTCTGCCTTTCCATTGGACTAATTCAGTGGCGTGGAGAGGAGGGATTTGCAGCTTGGGTAACAGCCTATCCTCCATAACAATCCAACCCAGGCTTTCGTGCTTCGCATGCAGCGTATGCAGCGCCAAGCACGATACCATAGTCTTTCAAGACTGACGGAGGCCTGCTTATGTAGTATGGTCCTTTAGGAGAGACTGAGCAGGTGCTGGTGGAGCACCAAAACCAGCCATATGCACTTGGTGCATGTAGGTCCTCTAAGATCCTTCACTTCATATTTATCACTATTCTGGAGACTAACAGCACAATCCTCTGCATGTCTATTCAGAAGTATGCCCCGCTGAATTAAGTGGACTTTACTCTCAGGTATGTGTGTATAGGATTGCAGCCTAAATTACAGACGTTCCCCCACTTTCTGACAATCCATTTTCTGATGGTTCCGCTCTGTTGATTTCGATGTGATATGATGATCAAACTGTTTTTGGCATTTCCTTATGACTTTCAGTCAATAACCATAATTCAAATACATAAGATATGCACTGCCACATGTTCTTTTGCTCATTTTACTGTAATTTGTTATGTATTTTGGCTATGTGTTTATAAATGTGTCTTATTTAGGCTTTTGCAAGTGATATTTAGGGTTTTTTTGGTGGTCATTTTGCATTCACAAGCTGAAAAAGTTCCACTTTTCAACAGGTTCCCCTTTTCAATGATTTTCACTTTTGGGCAGTGCTCCTGTCCAATAAGTGGGGGATGCCTGTATTAAGAATTGTACCTGTGAGTTATGTTTCTCTATCTTACGTAAATTAACACCACCTAGGTTTGCATTCAAGCTACACAAGCGTAGCTATACAAAGTAAAATAGAATAAGAGATTAGTGTACAATAGCTTTACTGGCATTTCAAAGTATATCTCTCAGGTTACAGTTGCTGGGAACAGGTGCTGACGCATGTTTACAGTACCAACACTTCTGTGTATAGTTTTTTAGGAGTATAGGAGTTACTGTTTATTTCTTGTGCAAAAGAACAGGGCTGTCCCAAGACCACCTGAAGCAGCATGTCAAGAAATGCGGTCTGCCTTATATTTTTCCCACTCTGTAATGCTCTAGTTTAGTATTCTTCACCCCTCCACTACCACCTTCTTTTTTTGATCCAGGGAGTGGAAAAAGAAGGACAAGTGAATGCAAGTCGACAGAGATGAAGAACATCTCATCCACAGGTGGGCTGATGCCGGTTCTGACCTAGAGGTGGTTGTTAATTGGGGGCCATCATCTTTGAATTGCATGCAAGTGTGTTTGCATTTCTCTTAAAGGGCCTCTGGAAGCTCTCCTCCCCCCTCCTCCCCTTCTGAGCCTCCCTCCCCTCCCTAAGGTTATTTTTAATTTTAAAATACAAACAGTCTGTTCCTTTTACCATTGCAGCACATTCAGATGCTGACCGTTGAACTGGGGGGTGTTTGGATCACTGTTAGTTCCATGCTTTAAAGTCAGGGTTAGTAAATTCTTAATGCCCCAAACCTTTGAATGAGGCTATTCAGGAATCCTGACTTTGCTAAATACCTTATTTTGATTAAAACCTTATTTCTAGCAAGTTTTCAGAAGTTATTTCCTGGTGCAGTTTGCAAAGCATGCTGGGTACTCACATGCAAATGAGCAGCCTCCCTGCAGATGCTGTTTTTTGAATCAGGCATTTGATGGGCAGCTTTACTAAGAGGTCCTTGGGAGGGAATAGAGAGGCCGGCATACAAACGTCTGGGAGGCTGAGGTGAGTAATTAGCAGCAAGCCTTCCTGCCTGCCTCCCTGGTTGCCTTTGCAGCCCAGTACTAGGCATGGAGAACTAGTTAGTACTACCCAGTACTCCTCAGGAGTAAGCCACACTGTATAGTAGAGGACTGCAGCCTGTGGCCACAATCCTAGCCACACTTTCCTGGGAGCAATTCCCATTGACTATCATGGGATTTCCTTCTGAGTAGCATAGGATTTGAGGCTACTTTCCCATCCAAACTTTCCTGAGAGTAAGCCCACTGACTATAATGGGACTTACTTCTGAGGAGATTGGGCGAGGATTGGATCTCTCCCTCCAGCCCAGTCTACTTTCCTGAGAGTAAGCTCACTGTCTATAATGGGATTTTCTACTGAGTAGACATGATTAGGACTGGGCTCTGAGGCTGCAATCATATCCACACTTACATGGGAGTAAGCCCCACTGACTAGAATGAGAGTTACTTCTAAGTAAGCCTGCATAGGATTGGACTGTAAGGCTAAAATCCTGACCACACAGTTTTGGGAGTAAGCCCCATTGACTTGAATGGTACTTACTTCTGAGTAGACACTGTTAGGATTGGACTCAGGCTGCAATCCTATCCACACTGTAGACCTTTTGCTCCCCCCAAGAGATCTCCCCACCTCATCCTGCCCCTCTGAGAAATCTCTCCACCTGAGATTGAGGGCAGGAAGTATGGGGGGTACTTGAAGAAATAGCCCCAGTTCCCATCCTGCCCCCCCAGGAGCCCACTCCACTGCCTACTCTGAAGTAAATCCTATCCTAGTCCCATCCTAGTAAATGGAGCTTACTCCCAGGTAGGTGTGGATAGGATGGCAGCATCAGAGCCCAATTTTTTGCATGCCTCCTCAGAAGCAAGTACTGAGTGACCATATGTCCTCCTTTCCCAGGACAGGTCCTCTTTTTACTCCTTTTCCTTATGAGCAGGCAACATGGAGTCTTCTTATTATCCATACTTTTTTCCAGGACCACAATAAATAAAAAGAGTGCAGAGTGAAACTTATATGTTGGATTTCAGGAAAGCTGATTTCAACAGGCTTAGAGGAGTCATAGGTGGGATCCCATGTGTTGATGATCTAATGGGGAAAGGGGCCCAAGATGGGTGGGAGCTCCTTAAGAGGCAGCTTCTACAAGCACAGTCAGAAACAATTCCAATAAAAAAGAAAGGGGGGGAAATGCTGAAAAAACCAGGTTGGCTCCACAGGCAACTTGGGGATCAGCTGAAGTTAAAGAAAGAGAAGTATAGGGAGTGGAAGACTGGAAAGATCACCAGAGAGGAGTACAGGCAGGTAGCCCGGTCATGTAGGGAGGGGGTCAGGGATGCTAAAGCTCAGTATGAGCTGAGGCTGGCCAGGGGAGTCAAAGATAACAAGAAGAGCTTCTTTAGATATGCCCAGAGGAACAGGAGGAGAGACGAGGGGCTGGGGCTGCTCCTGGACAAGGATGGACAACAGGTGTCTGGAAACCAGCAGAAGGCGGAGCTGCTCAACTCCTACTTTGCATCCGTCTATTCACAGAAGGAGGGCTGTGCAAATGGGGGTGCGGGATCATTGACTGATTCGGGGATGTGTTTACATCCCCAAAGAGGTAATGAAAACATGGATGGTGCAGAACAGCAGATTAAGATTGACAGAGAACTGGTTCAAAACCACTTAACTGGCCTAAATGAATTCAAGTCATTTGGACCGGATGAGCTGCATCCTAGAGTTCTTAAGGAACTTGCAGATGTCCTTGCAGAGCCTTTGTCGATCATCTTTGAGAAATCCTTGAGGAGTGGAGAAGTGCCACTGGACTGGAAGAGGGCAAATGTAGTCCCAATTTTTAAGAAGGGGAAAAAAGAAGACCCGGGAAATTATAGACCAGTCAGTTTGACTTCAGTCCCGGGCAAGATATTAGAGCAAATCATAAAACACACCATTTGTGCACATCTAGACAAGTACTCCGTGATCAAAACAACCCAGCATGGATTTACCAAGAATAAATCTTGCCAGACAAATCTGATCTCCTTTTTTGATCGGGTTACGAGCTTACTGGACAGTGGCAATGCTGTGGATGTCATTTATCTTGACTTCAGCAAAGCATTTGACAAAGTCCCACATGACATTTTAATTAGGAAGTTGGAAAAATATGGGCTAGACAGGGCAATTGTTAGGTGGATCTGCAACTGGCTCGATGGCCGCACTCAAAGGGTTTTAGTAAATGGTTCTGTGTCAACCTGGAGGTCCGTTTCTAGTGGGGTACCCCAAGGCTCTGTCTTGGGACCGGTTCTCTTTAACATTTTCATCAATGACTTGGAGGAAGGGATACGGGGGAGCCTGATCAAATTTGCAGATGACACCAAACTGGGAGGAGTAGCAAACACATCAGAAGATAGGAGAAACCTCCAGGAGGATCTGGATAAACTGGAATCCTGGGCTGTAACAAACAGAATGAATTTCAACAGGGAGAAGTGCAAGGTTCTGCACTTAGGCAATAAAAACCAAAAACATAGGTATAAAATGGGGGATACTTGGCTTGGCAGCACAACATGTGAGCGGGATCTTGGAGTCGCTGTGGATCACAAGCTGAACATGAGTCAGCAGTGTGATGTGTCTGCAAAGAAGGCAAATTCCATTTTAGGTTACATTAAGAGGACTGTAGCTTCCAAGTCACGAGAAGTTATAGTTCCTCTTTATTCTGCATTGGTGAGACCTCACCTTGAGTACTGTGTTCAGTTCTGGGCACCTCACTTTAAGAAGGATGCAGCCAAACTGGAGCAAGTCCAGAGGAGAGCGACAAGAATGATCAGTGGGATGGAAGGGAAGCCCTACGAGGAAAGGTTGGGGGAACTTGGGATGTTCAGCCTGGAGAAGAGGAGGCTGAGGGGAGACATGATTGCCCTCTTCAGATACCTGAAGGGCTGTCATAGGGAGGAAGGGGCCAATTTGTTCATAGCTGCTTCTGAAAGCAGAACTAGAACCAATGGGTACAAACTGCAAGAGAGGATATTCCGGCTGGAAATCCGGAAAAAATTCCTGACTGTGAGGGCGGTTCGGCAGTGGAACAGATTGCCAAGGGAGGTGGTGGACTCTCCCTCACTGGGGATCTTCAAGCAGAGGCTCGATGAGCACCTGTTGGAGATGCTCTAGGGGGAATTCCTGCTGCAGGCAGGGGGTTGGACTAGATGACCTACTAGGTCCCTTCCAACTCTATGATTCTATGATTCTATGATTCTATGAAATCTTCATTGTCCTCCTTTTCCTTATAAGCAGGCAGCATGCAGTTCCCATCCTGCACCCCCAGGAGCCCAGTCCACTGCCTACACTGAAGTAAATCCTATTAAAGTCAGTAGGTTTTACTCCCCTGTGAGCATAGGAGTGTAGCCTCAAAGCCCAATCACTGTCTGTTCAGAAGTAAGTTCCATTATAATAGTGAAGCTTACTCCCTGGAAAGAAGCTGGTTTCTAAGAGCTTGTAATCCTATGCCTGACTACTCAAAAGTTAATCCCATTTCAATCTATGAAGCTTACTCCCAGGAAAGTGTGCAGAGGAGTGCAGCATTAGAGCCCAATCCTATTCATGGCTACTCAGAAGTAAGTCCCATTAGAGTCTGTGGAGCTTACTCTCAGGAAAGTGAATAGGTCTGCAGCCAGAGGCTGGTTACTAAGAGCTCAGTCCTTTGCTTGACTACTCAGAAGTCCTATTATATTCAATGGAGCTTACTTACAGGAAAGTGTGGACAGGATTGTAGCCTTAAGTAGCGGCTTAGAGGCAAACCTCAAACTGCAGTTGGACACCACAGACTCTGGTCCTAAACTGTAGATCACTGTTTCTCAACCAGTGGTATGATTATCACCTGTGGAAGTTGTGGTAGTGTCTGCTGGCACTGAGGCACCTGGATGCAAGTGTTATACTGCAGCAAGAGGCTGGGATTCTAAGAGCCCAAATCTTATGTATGACCATTCAGTAGTACTGGTAAGTCCTATCACAGTTAAAATGGAGCTTACTTACAGGAAAGTCTGGACAGGATTGTAGCCTTAAGTAGGGGCTTAGAGGCAAACCTCAGCTTGCAGAGGGGACACCACAGACTCTGGTCCTAAACTGTAGATCAGTGTTTCTCAACCAGTGGTATAAGTACAACCAGTGGAACTTGTGGTAGTGTCTGCTGGTACTTAGGCACCTGGATGCAAGTGTCATATGTGCTCCCTGAGGCAGCTGGTGGGCTGCTGTGTGATTCAGGAGCTGGACTAGATGGGTCTTTGGTGTGATCCAGTGGAGGCTTTTCTTATGCTTTTATGTTCTTAATTGTGGTACACATTCCCCCTGAGAGCATAACAAAGTTTAATGCATAGGAATAAATTACACAGAACCCAGGGGCTTAGTACTGATTGATGCCGTCACAAGTGATACAATTTTTTTGGTAAACTAAGGGTTAAGGTGGCATGCCCTCCCCCGCCCCGCCCTCGGACCCAGCCTGGCCCTGCCCACTTCCAGAGAACCGGTTGTTAGGGCAGGCTGGGCCCACCACTGATCTCATCCAGAGGAAGAATGATTCTGAACACTTCCTGATGCAATCTCAGGTCTACTGCCTCTGCTCCACAAAATAATCCCCGAACCCTTACCATGCTCTTTGAGCGCTGTTGTCAAACCCCAAAGTCCTGCACTTCCAAGTTTAATCATTGAGAAGGAGAAAGATCTGCTTCCCACCAAAGCAAGCAGGAAGCAGCTCATTTTGGCTTTCAAGGACAGCTTGCCCTAGGTTTGGGTTGGATAGAGGGTTGATAGCAGCAGCAGCACATTCCCAGTGAAAGGCACCCTGAATCTTAAACCCCCATGAATCCCTTGCAATCTGCCAGTGATGGATAGGCAGGCCATGGATGGGCAGGCCATGGTTAAACCCCATTTTTGCAGCCTGAGGCAGTTGCGTTCTAATAGTCCAGTCCTACCCAACATGTTGCACAGCATGTACCTGCAGGTGGGGTTTTACCTCTTTTCCCAGGTTAAGCTCCTCCGAGACCAGTGCCAGGGATATCACTTTATGTTCAGAGCAGCATTGGATAAATCTCATGAAAATGGATCTGACCCAGGAGGGGGCTTAGGATTCAGCAAATGCAGCCTCTGCCAAACCTGCCACCTTCCTGAGCTCAATCTGCCCTCTGCCCTGCTTTTGTTGCCACGTTCCTAACTGTATTGCTGTGGGTCATCTGTGTGTCCCCTTTGATGGAATAATTTATCTGTTTGTTTATCACTTTATTTATTAAATGTATTCATATTATATATTGATCCTTTTCCTGTGTTTAAAAGCACAACCTTCAAATGTTATTTCCCTGCTATAATCCACCATTTCCTTCAGGCTAGCAAATCAAGTTCACAAATTAGCCCTGCATTATGGCTGAGGACAGGATCCCCTGCCATAAAACTTATTTTAGGGATGTGCCAACACTTCTTATCTAAGTAGATAGATAGTGTTAGATTCCACACTTGTGTACTTGCTAATTCCCCCAACTTGAGTCCATTTGAATTTTTTATATATGTGCATGACATGTGTGTGCACATGTGACTGAGCAATGTTACCAAGAAACTGAGCAAATGAAAATGACTGTTCTTCACACTGTAAATCCAAGGAGGAGGGCAAACTTCTGGAAGGCCATAAATCAACACTGGAAAAGCCAGACTTTGGCCACGACTCATATTTTGTACAGGCTTATCTTGCTTTTTAAAGAACACGAATTCCTTGCAGTAATTGTCTGCAACTCCATGAATCAGGTTCTCAGAAGGAAGTATAGCTAGTAAGAATAGCATCTGCTTTTCTTTTCTCTGTTGCATCCAGTCGCGTCACCAAGGTGGTGCAGCTGGTGCGGACCGCGGCGGGTAACGCACCGCTGTGGGGTCAGCGTGCCCATTCAGGCGTCAGCGCACCCATTCGGGCCTGTTCCAAAATGGAGCAACAGTCAGGAGCTGCTGCTCCGCTTTGGAGCAGGCTCAAATGGCCGGCTGAGGAGCGTTGTGCATGTCTTCGCTCTGGGCATACGCAGTGGGAGAGGTGCTAGCCAGTCCCACTGCACATGTCCAGAGGCTGGATATGTGCACTAGGGAGAAGGAAGTCAACACATGGACCACCCCTCCCACTGCTCTGTCCACCCCTCCCACTGCTCTGTCCCTCCCCATCCATTGCCCTACCCAAAGCTCTGCCCTCCAGCCTCCGGAGGTCCTCTCAGCTCCCACATGGCCTCCAAAAATCCCCCGCCATCTTCTGGAAGCTGCCCTAAGCTCCCTCACAGCAACTCTGCCACCCCTGCCACCTCTGGAGCACCCCACACTGCTCCCCAGCCACCTCCACTGCTACAACCCTCCCAGCCCATCCCAGGTTTGGCCCAGGTTTGCCATTGGCTCCAATGGCACTTACTCCCAGGAAAGTGCATCAGGATTGCAGTCTTGGGAGTCCACATCTGAGCCTGCCTCCTCAAAAGTAAGCCCCTTTACCTTCAATGTAGTGTTGAAGTACCTGAAAGCAATATTAGTGCTTTTAGCTTTTAACATGTTCTACATTTGTCCTCCATTTTGCTTGGATGTCCTACATTTTGGAGGTCCTTATCCTCTTCTTACAGTTCTGGCATATGGTCACCCTGCCCCAGAAGGAAGTTTCTTCCTCCTTGCATTGCCCCATTGAAAGTTAAACACTATATTAATTATCAATTTAAACACTATATTGATTATTATTAAATTTTAAAATATTAAATATAGTTTAGCACATATACAAGCACACTACTTGCTGCTTGTTCACGAGGAAATAGTGGACAAGGAAGACGTTTTCTAGGATACAAGGCTAAAAAAGAGAACATGTCCTGGAAAAAGAGGACACATGGTCAAAAATAAAACAGTCTTAGCAGGACAGGAATTGAGGTTTCTATAGAGAGGGAACTGAAAATTCTTTTTCTAAAAATCCACATTGTCTGCTGAGCCAATTATCATTTTCAGTGTTGGGAAGGATGCCTTCTGGAGGGGGTGACACCTCTAGTGACCAAAATGGCTAAAAATCATTTTAGGAATAATCCCATTGTGTTATATACTGTTAGAACTGTAATTTACAGCAGAATGTAATGGAACAAACCACTTTGAAATATATTTATTCTATATATGTGTGGCCATAAAACAAACGGAGGCAGAGCAATGGCACATAGCCATGCCCACCACACTGGTGTTGCCCGCCTACTGCCTGGGGGTGACGCGCTGGCCTCCTGCACCAGGTGACGCGAACCCTAGTGAGCCCCTGGTTGCATCACTTCATTTCTGATGATAGGCTGATTCATACAGCACTTGTTCATTCTGGAATAGTACATCCTTGTCCTCTTATTGAGGTTTCGGCATCTGGTCATCCTGGATGGCAGGATAATCCCTGTTGAAATTCCTCAACTTATACCCCTGCTAACTGGGCAAGAGCCACTCTTTCAAGTGGGTGTTGCTCCTTTATTTAGGAGGGGGAGACTAAGTGGCCCTAGTGACCCCAGCAATGTCTAAGTGACTTCTGCTGGTGTATTTTTTTTTTTTTTTGCATTCTAGATTGTGAGCCCTTTTGGGACAGGGACCCATTAGCTATTAATTAGCTATTAATGCAAAGGGGAGCTTTTTAGGAGTTTGAAAGGGCTCCACAAGGCAACCCCCCCCCCCAACATTGAAACTGGCTCTGCAGGTAAAGGAAATTTGTAAAGCCTTTGTAAAGTCCAAATTTTTCCCTCAACTCAAGCCTCATCTGGATCTCCAGCCCTCTTCCCTCTAGAGTTGCCTTTTGGGGGGGATGTTAAGGCGGTTTTGACTTTTTAAATACAGTATTTTTTTTACCCTGTCCTCTTTTAACAGGACACTTCCTCTTTGTTAGCCTTGTGTCCTCCATTTCCTTGTAAGCAGGCATCATGTACTGTGCTTGTAATTAATCAATTATATGTAATCGATTATATTTAATAATTTTAAATTTAATAATAATCAATAAACAATGCAATCCTAACTATCAGCCAAATCCAGAGTAACTACGTGAGCACGTACGAGACATTATGTGCACCCGTAGTCTCTGCACCACCTAGTGAAAACCTATGGGAAATTCATATTGCAATCCAAATTGTTCTTACATCGGAGCAAGGACTCACCATAGTTACTCTGGATTTCGCCCTTAGTCTTCTCAAGCGTAAGCCCTATTGCGTTCAAAGGGTCTTACTCACAGGAAAGTGTCTTTAGGATTGCAGCCCTAGTGTTTAAATTAACCACTTGAAATATACAGTGGTACCTCGCTTAACAAGTGCCTCGTTTAACAAGTGTTTCACACAAAGAGCAAAAATTTCCAATAAATCTTGCTTCATATAACAAGTTCCACTTCACTTAACAAGCAAGGGCGCTATGGGCACGCGTGCTATGCAGCCCTGACGCTCAGCATGGAGGCTCTTTAAAAGGGCTGCCAGTCAGTGCTACTGCCTCTAACTGCCCCCACCTTGGGGGCAGTTGCCCAGAGGTGCCAGAGGCAGCTGGCTTTAACTGCCCCCAAGTGCCCCCACCGACCACCTTGAATCTCCAGCAGCAGCCCAGGTAAGCCTCCAGGAAAGTGTCTTTGATTGCAGCCTCCTAACCATGTCTACCCAGAAGTAAGCCCCCTTGTGTTAAATGGGGCTTACTCCCAGGAAAGTGTCTTTGACTGCAGCCTCTTAACTATGTCTACCCAGAAGTAAGCCCCATTGTGTTAAATGGGGAAATGGCTTACTCCCAGGAAAGTGTCTTTAGGATTGTAGCTTAAGTAGACTTCATAGGATGATGCACATTGAATGCATGTTTTGAATTATCTGAGTCGTTCAGATCTGGCCACGGTGACCCATGCCCTAGTGACATTGAGACTAGACTATTGTAACGCGCTCTACGTGGGGCTGCCTCTGAAGACAGTCCGGAAACTTCAACTAGTCCAGAATGCGGCGGCCCGTGTGGTTGCTGGGGCTCGTCGGTTTGACTCTGTCGGGCCACTGCTTCAGCGACTACACTGGCTGCCCATTCGTTTCCGGGCTGAATTCAAAGTGCTGGTCCTGACCTTTAAAGCCCTAAATGGCTTGGGTCCAGGGTACCCGAGGTACCGCATCCTTCTGTACAATCCGACCTGTCACCTAAGGTCATCTGAGGGGGCCCTACTGGCTATGCCGCCACTAAGGGACGTGAGAGGTGTGGCGGCCAGAGATAGGGCCTTCTCGGTGGTGGCACCCTGGCTTTGGAACTCCCTCCCCTTAGAATTAAGGAAAGCGCCCTCATTGCAGAGCTTCAGACGGAGCCTAAAAACCTTTTATTTCAAAGGGGCTTTTTAACAGGGCAGAGCTTGGGGGGGGGCCTTTGGTTTTATATTGTTTTTGTTTTTACTGTATCTTTTAGCCTATATGTTTTAATTGTTTTTACTGTATTTAATTATTTATGTTTTTAATTGTGTTTTATGTTTCTGCTGCCTTGAGTTGGGCTAGACAGCCTGAGAAAGGCGGGATACAAATTTTTTTTAAAAAATAAAAAAATTCAATTCCAGTGTTTTGTCATCATTTTTACACCCAGTTAATATTTTTATATGAATATTTTTTGGGTTGTGGAACCAATCGTCTGAGTTTCCATTATTCCCTATGGAAAAATCTGCTTCACTTAAAGAGTGTTTCACTTAAAGAGCATGCCTCCGGAACGAATTAAGCTCTTTATGTGAGGCACCACAGTGGGCACAACTGATTTTCCTCTTGAAATTATCTCTTACTTCACATTATTTCAGCAATCATGAGTCTCAGGACACACATGACCGAGATAACCTACTGTTCCTCCCTGTGAAACACTTTGTGATCCTTGTGCTAGTCTGTACGATATGCAGTAATCCCCTTGCACTGCACCATTATCAGAAGGTATTTTGCCTGGATATGTCAGGAGTTGCCAAAGGCTGACCAAAAAAAAGTAGGCCTCCGTCAGTCTTGGAAGACTATGGTATCATGCTCAGCGCTGCATACACTGCATGCAAAGCATGAAAGCCTGGGTTGGATTGTTATGGAGGATAGGCTGTTCCCCAAGCAGCAAATCCCCCCTCTCCACGCTACTGAATTAGTCCAATGGAAAGGCAGAGCCAATACGATTGGATCCAGCTGGCGTCGCAGAGCTGGGCTAAGGACAGGAGCTCACCCTGTCTTGTGGGGCCGACCCAGGTCTCAAACCCTGGCCTGCTAGTTAACAGGCACAGCATCTTTACCGCTTGTGCCACCCACAGGCTGACAAAGAGTTTTGCTATTTAACAAATTATGTTGTTTGTTCCAAAGTGGAAATGGAAAGTTGATCTTGTTGACCAAGCTTGAACATGAATAGATTAACACTCTGAGCAATTATATTTCCCTTTTTCCATATGATTGCTAGCACAATGCATATTTTTTAATATTCTGCAATAATTGTTCACCTAAGAAATAACCCTTAACAGTGACTGGTCACATGCTTATGTCAAGCAACAGAGGAATATTATACAGTTATTTTATGGTGGGATACAATAAGGGTGCAGTCCTATTCACATTTTCTTGTTGCTCAGATCCACAAGAATCACTTCAACATTAGGGTAGGGACAAAGAGACACAAAAGGAATGAAGATACTTTTTCAATTCCAAGTAAATTTGAATATAAATTATATTCAACTATAGTCATAGGCTATAACTGTGACTCCCTCTTTCAACTATCATGGGACAGGAGTTGTGGTCTGGAGGTTGAACTGTTGCTTTCCTGAAAAGCTAAGCAGGATCAGATAAGAGACAGAGACGTCTGGAGAAAGGGAGGTTCTATAAGATTTTCACATGGAATATTTGAAAAATAATATTTGAAAAATTATATTACAAATGGAACTTACAATACGTTCAGCCGACAGACACTGTAGCACTGACAATGGCAATTTTAACACTATGGACTAGTTCAGATTATCAATATACACAGTCTGGATTTTGAATGCAGCCTGAAAGCTGCTGAGAACTTGTGTTACCTTCCCTTTGCATCACAACTTGCACACTTTAGTTTATTTATTTCACCTGTATAGTTGGCTTATGTTTGCACCTATGTGCTATTAATATATTGTTTTAATTTGTATATTTTTTTCAAATGTCTATAACATAGTATGCAAACACGGATATCTTTGTCTTGAACCAGGACTTCCTGTACTGAGAGTCTGGAATCTGGCAATCAGCACCATCCATGCCTTGACCCTTGGTCCTTCAGCAAACATCCAAGAGAAAGGGTGCTCTCTAGTGGACAGTGTTGGACGAGATGTGGTCAGCCAAGCCCATGAAGCTGTGTTTCCTCATCTTTAGGAGCCTGAGAACCACTGAAACAAAAATTGGAATTGTTATGGACTACATGTGATTGTGGGTTGTCTATCCTCTACTGGTGCTCCATCTCCTGTAGCGTCACCAGGCTGGTGTGGGTGGTTTGACACTTGGCAGGCTGGTGTGGCTGGTTTGGAGCAGGCCTGAAAGGCCAGGCAGAAGCCACTGCACACATCCAGGCCTCTGGACATGCATAGCAGGAGAGCTGAGGAACCTGGACATGCGCCGTCTGGCAGCAGGTGTCCCAGGGATGATGCACTGTCCCGGGGGTGAGACGCTCACTTCACACTGGGTTACATGCACCCTGGCGTCACCCCAGTGCTCTCTCATAGATTATTACAAGACAGTGAAGACCCACAGTGGCTGTGGGTGTGGGAGGTCCATTCTCTGCCCTCTGGTGGTCTGTGGGAAATTGCTTGCTGGAAGTGATCTAAAGTGATTTTTTTCTAAGAACTTTTAGTCCACTTATCAGGATGTCGTGGA
This sequence comes from Cryptoblepharus egeriae, assembly GCA_030015325.1. Lineage (NCBI taxonomy): Eukaryota > Metazoa > Chordata > Lepidosauria > Squamata > Scincidae > Cryptoblepharus > Cryptoblepharus egeriae. The sequence continues at coordinate 47,838,546 of JAREYC010000005.1, read as the reverse complement.
CCACCCTGTAGTTCACAGACCATGAACCACATCAAATATATGTTGGCTTACCTTCTCTAGAAAACTTGAGAATTATGAAGTGATTCTAGAGTTTCTTAATGCTTTGTGCTAGTCAGTTATTGCACAGCTCTGATTACTGCATATTTCTAGTCCCCTAAGTGAACTTCCAGAGTACCTTGAATCTCATGGTAGCCAGGGCTGATCAACCAGGGAGGTACGTGTTAGCCCATGCCTTGGTAAGTCCATTAAATGAAACCAACCCTGTTGTCTTTATGCTTTAATGCCTCTTTTCACAGTCTGGATGTATGATTTATTCCTGTCACATCATAAACTTGCTTGCATGGATGTGTAAATCAGCCTTCTTATTTACCTAAGCAAATTAAAATATTTGCTTCCTTCTAATTCAGTGATTTATTTTTTACACCAGAAGAGATGGCGCATTATTCAAAAGGCACTTTGTGCAGAAGATTGAATACTATAATCAATAAAAGAGAAAATAAATCCTTGGTTCTTGGTCTCTTTGTGCACAATTCCATGCTGATTATTCAAAACCTAGAAGAAACCACATTTGTTCATAGCCAAATGAGGTTTCAGTAGCCCAAGAGATCCCATTGGATTTGCTATCAAGTAGATCTATTCACACATACATGTATCCTACTCTTTCTCCAGAGGCAGATCATACCAACAGATTGCAAAAGATCAGTATTTCTTGAGGAGTTAGTGGTCTGTAAAAGTTCTTCCCTGTATTTTTAGCCTGTATTTTTTCATGATTGTATAGTCTTTGGGAGAAATTGCTGAGTCATACTTTGTAAGCTTTTGCACATATTAATAAAGATAACTTATTTTCCTTATCAGATCTGAAGACATTCTGAGCACCAAGCCAAAGTCAAGTCAAGTTCCTGTATGAGGAACGATCAAGGGATTGCATCATATACTTTTTCCTTATGAAGTAGTATAAAAGGGGCTTGTAAACACCATTAGTTATACACCTGGCATCAGTGTAGAACAACTGCAAGTGAACCTGTAACCTTGCCCAGGAGAAGTCCTGTACTGAGAGTCCTTTAGGACCAGGTGCCACTTCTATATTGATGGATGAAAGAACAGAACACTATATATCATTCTGTTGGTTTCAAAAGAAACTTAGCATTCTGTCAATATAGGAACAAGAACCTGTATTTTGGACCCCTCATGGCACACAGATACCCAAGTGGACATAGTCATTAACACCAGTAGGTTCAAGAGATACTCCAGTGGAATGATCTCTGGAATGAGCTGTCAGCTAGTGCCCAACCTAACCCTTGACCTCCTCCTTTTTTACAGAAATGGAAGCCAGTATTCCCCATATGATGGATGTTGACTGGCAAAGCAAGAGCGGAATAAGAACACAGATGAGCAAGGTGTGGCATGAAGGCTCATCTCTTCAGAATCCTGGTCAGAAGAAAAAAATCCTGGTCAGAATCCTGGTCAGGATCCTGGTCAGAAGAAAAAAAATATGTCTTCACCCAGAAAACAACGTAGCAAACTCTGCCACTATAGAAAACTAGTGTGATTGAGAAGAGAACCCAAAGCAGAATGCCTCCTCTCCAAGGCACTGTAGGTTAGTAGGAGAGCTCTATATTCAGTTTTTTGCTATAAGATGCAGAAAAATATGAAGAAAATTGTATATTATCCAACAAATTTCTTAGTGAGGCCACTGTTTGCAAATAGAACTGTTGTGTTCATTTTTAAAAATCTGGAGTGTCCCTGCCTGTGTTTGTTGCACTGAAAGTCAAATTCATACAATTTATGGGGTGATTATGGTTATGCAATGAACTAAGAAACTACTCAAGGTGTTTTCGCTGTGATTTTTGAAGAAGGGAAAAAAGAGTGCTGATCATCAGAAGGTGTGTTTCTGGTAAATTCACCGTATCTAGAAACAACTTGGAGATTAGAATTTCCTGGTGATGGAAAAACATTCCACTAAATAAGTAACACAAAAGTTATTTCATAAGTGTAATGACTGTCGTTTGTATAACTCAGACTAAAGTCCTGTTTGTGCAGACATGTATAGCTGCTCCTTCCTGCTGCACCTCTGTCCCTTAGAGAAGTAGGATAGGCAGAAGTCTAAAATATGGGAATGGCAGGCAGGTGCAGGGGAGAGCAGAGGAAGGTGGCAAGTTATCATTGGCATCCTTCAGTCTCGAAAGACTATGGTATCATGCTCTGATTGGAGGTCCTGAAACAACAGCTGGTGTAGCTAAAAAGGCCAATGTGAGAGTGGCAATCCCTTCCACACTGAGGACAAATAAATTCCATCCCCTGCCCAGCTCCCAGGTTTCACTGCTTTCGGGTCTGTCTCTTTGCTTCAGCCTGCCGAACAAGTGTCTCTTCCTGGAAGAGAAGGCCATGCTGGGTCTTTTGCCTCCATGCTGAATGATCGGAGGTCAAGGTTTCCCAGCTGTTGATGTCCATTCCCAAGGCCTTTAGATCCCTCCTGCAGATGTCTTTGTATCGCAGCTGTGGTCTCCCTCTAGGGCGCTTTCCCTGCACTAATTCTCCATATAGGAGATCTTTTGGAATCTGACCATCAGCCATTCTCACGACATGTCCAAGCCAGTGTAGACGCCGCTGTTTCAGAAGTGTGAACATGCTAGAGATTCCAGCACGTTCCAATACTGCGTCATTTGAGACTTTGTCATGCCAGGTGATGCCAAGAATACGTCGGAGACAGTGCATATGGAAGGCGTTCAGCTTTCTCTCCTGCCTTGCACAAAGGGTCCAAGACTCGCTGCAGTACAAGAGTGTGCTCAGGACACAAGCTCTATAGACCTGGATCTTTGTATGTTCCGTCAGCTTCTTATTAAGCCATACTCTCCTTGTAAGCTTGGAGAACGTGGTAGCCGCTTTACCAATACATTTATTCAGCTCAGTATCTAAGGAGGCAAGTATCTAAGTATCTAAGGTGGCAAGTATACAGGAGAGAAATCATAGTGAAAGCTGGGGTAGGACTTATAGAAAAATCCAGGAATGGAGTGAGAAACGGAGAGCTGTGGTGAAAATGCCAGATTTTCCCTATTTAGCTTGAACATTTCTTGCCAGTTTCAGTCCTCTCAGCACCTTGGCATTTCCTGTTATGCTTTTGAATCCTGAAATAACTGCTGAGTCATTTAGAGGCAGTCACCAATTGGGTGGGTGGGTTGGATTGGATTGGATTTGTATTCCACCCTTTTTCCCAAGGGAACTCAAGGAGGCTAAAAGCATTTAAAATAGAGAATACAATACAATTTTAAAAACTAGATAAAAACAATAGAACATCAAGACAATAAAATACAATTAAAACTATATAAAATCAATATGAAACCCAAGTTAAAAGACCATATTAAAAGGCGGACAGAAGTAAAATATCCTAAGAACAGCCATCATAAGCATCATTAATTAATTAATTATTGTGTTGTCATTGTCCTTTTCACCCAACTGACTGGTTTAAAATAAAAACAAAAAAACACCTTGGTTTTCAGTTCATTGGACCAAGGAAGGTGGCTGATTAAAAAAAAACTGGAAAATCAAATGAACTCTGTGCCCCTCCCAGATGAACTTCATACACACCCCCACTTATTAAATTCCCACAAATGAGGCAGAATTCATGCCACAGCCTGGTAATTTAAAAAGGGGGCACACCTTTCCACTCTATGTGAGGCCATATACTGGCAGGGATGACCAGAAGGCTCTCGTGCCAAGCCCAATCCTGGGTCCCTCTGCTGTCACAGGTCAAAGTAGAACCCCAGTAGAACCTCTCTTAGCAGCACTGAGAGACACCTTACTAGATCAGTGGTACTCAGACATTTCAGCTTGGGACGGACCCCCTTTCAAATTTAAAAATCTGTCTGGGACCCCTTTGTCAAATTTACTGGGATGTTCCTCCATGTCTACTCAGAAGCAAGTTCCATTATATTCAATGAGATTTACTCCCAGGAAAGCCTAGTGCCAAGGACTCCACCCTCTTGTGACCCCCCGACCTGAGACTGCGGCCCCACAAGGGCAGTGACCAGATGCCAAACCCAAAATTCCCCTCAATTTCCCCCAAATTCTTGACATCCAAGCCAAATTCCTCCTCTGTTAAAAACAATTTGGGACACCCCCAAAAATGTAGGACAAATGTAGGACATTTTAAAATAAAGCACAAATACTCATATTGCTTTCCTGTACTTAATTTCAACACTTTTTAAATTGAAAACCTCTTTGTAAGAACTGTTTTCACCAATAATGCACATGTGAAGTGGCTCAAAGCAGACATGATCTTACACCAGAGACCCCAGCCCCACAATACCTGTTCACACACACACACACACACACACACACACCATGCATGCACTCATTCACACATACACCCACATTCCATTCATGGAAAAATTCCATGCATGGGGGAATTCTACATTCCATGCATGGGGGAAAATGAAGATTTTTTTCCAGGACACAATACAAAAACGAGGACATGTCCTGGAAAAAGAGGGCATATGGTCACCCTGAATCAGTTTCCTTTCTCCCCCACTTCTTCAGAGGACTTTGCATCATCATACAAAGGAGGGCCTCTGAGAAGCTCAGTTGCAGATGGGGAGGGCAGTTCAAGGCACCATCAGATTGTTCCTTCCTGAAGAAAGAGGGCACAAGAAGGGCCAAAAGGAAGGAAGACAAGCTGAAAGGCAATGGCAGCTGGAAAGGAAAGCAATAACTGGCTTTCCTCTGTCCGCCGGCTCCTTCACCCACTGTTTCTTGGACATAACCTAGGGATTTCTAAGGGCTATATAGGTTCATTAACATAAACATTAGAGTCTTTAAGGAATATAAAAAAACCTTTGATCACAACAGAGCATATCACATAAATGGCTTGGATCTGAATTCCATTCAGTTTATCTGTTTAGTTTTACTGTTATATTAAGCTTCTATTCTCAAATTAATAACATCACTGTTTAATGAACAGGACAGAGGTGTCAGAACTAAAGAAAGAGGTACTGTCCTCAGAACAGAAATTCACAAGAAGAGACACTAGAGGGCAATCAAATCTAAGAGTTTGGCTGTTACTTGTAAAGACTTGATTGGGAAGGCATATTTTGTGATATTCACAATCTTCATGTGCCATGATCAACCCAAGTCTGAAGCAGTTTGCCCAGGGTGACCATACCTCCTGTTTTTCCAGGATTTTAACTTTGTCTCCTTGAAAAGAACTTCATTGTCCTTCTTTTCCTTGTGAGCAGACAGCATGTAGCCTTTTTGTAATTCGTAAATTTAATGTACAACACAATCCCAACCATGTCTACTCATTGTGTTCAAAGGGTCTTACACCCAGGAAAGTGTCTTTAGGATTGCAGCCTTTATACATTATATACAATCATTTAACAATAAAATTTAATAATAAGCAATATAAAGTTTAAATTAACCACATGAAAGCAATATATATGAGTGTTTGGAGCTTTTATAATGTCATGTCCTTCATTTTTTTTGTGCTTTCAACATTTTGGTGGGTCTTGCCCTCTCTTTTTCATTATAACGTATGGTCATCCTGTGGTTGTTTGATGGGATACTTCCAGTTTTTCTTCCACTGGAGGAGATTCTTCCATGCACAAAGAACTTTATGAAGCCTTGTCCTGAAAGACTTTACAAAGAAAACACTTCAGAAGGAAATCAACCTCACATCTGTTTTTTTCTAGAAAAATTAAAAACAGCATTTGATGAATTGCAGTCTAATAAACTTGTCATTCATCTTTCATAAACTTTATACTCTTGCCAATTCATATATGAATTTGCCTAGGGATTCAGATCAGCTTTGGAGGCCAGTCTCCATGGCTCAACTCTAACAGGAGTATATTTGACAGGTAGTAGCATTATTGGTAGTAGTGTTATCACGCCCGTGGAAGGTTTTTTTGAGAGCAATCTGCCAAAGTCAACTCTCTTTCCATTTTTTAAAATCAAGCACCAATTGATGATTCCATAAATTTTCATCCGGTTTTAGATTATAATCCATGTAGTGAAAATTGTGGTTGTTTTTGATTGCTGCTATTAGGCAAATTTTAGTTGGATTTTTTATTTTAATTTTTAATTTAAGGATATATATCTTTTAAACAAGTACATAAAAGAAGAGTGGAACATTTTGAAATGATGGTCCTATTCTTACAACAGGGATGTACAGACAGATAATGTTGATAGTTCCAATTCCAAAATCTTGATTAGCACGATAGAGATTACACAGCACCAGCAATACTAATAGAGTAGCGCCAGCCGTATAAGTAGGGAGGAGTGCTGTCTAGTAGCACAAGAGACAATCTGGGCACCCATCTTATTGTTCTTTCAAGAAAGAGCCATGTATATTTATTCCTGGTGCCTGCCACACTCATCACCACATGTTTTCTTGGCCATTAAAAGCTTGGGGCAAGAATGAGCCACATAAGAACAATAACTAATGTCACAATCAATCATTCTTCATTTCTTGCTCAGTCTATGCTTGCCATCATGTTCACATGTCATATTAAGGTTGGGTTGTCAACTCTGCAGGATTGGCCTGGAGTCTCCAGGATTCAGCATCAATCCTCAGGTGATTACTGAAGATTACTGGAGATTTTAACTAAGCCTGCTTGGCTTAATGACATTATGGCTGCAATCCTATGCACTTACCAGGAGTAAGCCCCATTTAACAAAATGAAAATTACTTCTGAGCAGACATGCATAGCTTTATGCTGTAAGTCATGTTATTGAAGAATATTCCCCTCTCTCCTCCAAAAAAATCCAGGGACAGCAGCAGTCAGAAACAGCAACTCTAGTAATAGTGCAAGCAAACAAGATGGTCCAAAATCCAAACAGCATTTTGTGAACTTTTAGTTGAAAAGCATTTTGTGCACTTTCATTGAAAAGTATTTATATATAAATAAATACTGTTGTTGTTGTTGCTGGTCAGGACCAAGAAACAATGAAAAACAAGTAGTAGCACCATGCCACAGGTTTGTGAAACCCTAGTGAAAACCTATGGGAAATTCATATTGCAATCCAGAGTAAATTGTTCTTACACCGGGGCAAGGACTCACCATAGTTACTCTGGATTTTGCCTAAGGTCTTCCATAGCAGTAGATGATTCTATTGACATTAATTGATTGATTAATGGATTAATTCATCAATCCAGTTGTCAGTCATTGAAAGTTACAATAGACATACAGCCAGGACACATGAATCCTACAAATGGATGTTTGCACATCTGTGCCCTCTTGGGCTATGTTAAAATTCTAGTCAGCATCTCCATCAGTTACATCTGAGCAGTATTCCTGCTACCCTGTTGGGGTTCTGGAGGAAATCCTTCCACTGGACCACCTATGCAATCCACTGATTTATGGTTGCCATATTACTTCTAAGAACATTATGATTAAAACTCAGCAAGTATTTAACAGTGTGATATGTCTGCATGCAAGCCAGTGGAGCACAAGGTTTTTCGCATGAAACTGAGGCAGCAATCCTATGCAAATGTTCCTGAGAATAAGCTTCACTGAACACAATTGGGATTATCATATACATGCCATATACAAAATTGTTCTGTTAGCAATTGAGCGAGGGAAGGAGGGAGAGGGAGCATTTTAAGTAGATGCGCCTTTTCTGCAACAAGAAAGCTGGTCTGGGGGTAATATTTGTTTTAGGAGTTCACGGAAATTCTGCAGCTACAGCACTAAGTCTTGAGTCATCGCAAGTCTCTGCTCATTGACTCAAGTTGCCCACAGGTTGTAACAGCAACCATTGTGAGGCTTCACCAGAGCCAGTTTGCGCAGCATTTTGACACATAGCCTTTTGTTTTTCGCAGAAGTGAATCAAGCCATGGAAGCAAAAAAAAAATAAATACACAAAACAGAGTTGCAAATACACCAAATGCTAGCCTTGACTCAAAAGTTTTTATTTTTAGAGTAAAACACCCCTGAATCCCAAGTCTGTGCCATAGCTTTGACAAGCATATTCGAGTATATACAAGTAATGAAAAACACGTTTATGAGACTTAAATCCAAATCATCCAGATAGCAGCCCTTCCCTGTGGAGATTTAAACTGGCTGCACTTCTACCTCTAATCTGCAATACTGATAATTAATGTATCACATGTCACAATGCAAAGCTGTACCATAACCACAGGCTACCCTCCTGTTGGGCAACGTAGAATGCATGGCTTAAAAACTAAAACAAGAAAAAAGTTTCAAATTTTGAAATAAGTCCTGGATATAAAAGACTTGGACTAAAAAGCGCATGAGCCTTTGCTTTTGCTGGCAGGGGTGGAATAGTCCTGTCCAATCTCAGCTAAGCAAAACTCCTGGATTTCTCACTTTTATTCTATGAGAACCTTTAAACATCTACCCAGGGAGAAAAAAATAGTTTTAAGAACATCCACTTCTGCCTTTACTTCTATAACTCTGGATCAGGAGAAAAGAAGCCTTTCAAAGAATCTGAAAAATGCCGGCAAGTCTATTTATTACAAGTTTCTGGTATGTTGATGATGTGACCAATAAGAAGCTGCCTTTTGACTTACCTGGCTTTCCTGAAGACCTTAGTCTTAGGAAAAGAAACAGTAATGTGATATCAAGAAACCAGACATGAATACACTTGAAAGTTATCATTTTAGCAAATAATGCTTGCATGCAGTGTGTACTTCTCCAGACTGTAATGTTTCAGGCTGCCCTCAGGATAGATTTACCTTTTCCCACAGTTTTTCAAAACACTTAAACAAACCCCTGGTTTTCATTCCAATGAGAAATTGTGTGAGCCCGTCTATAAACACTGTTTATTCCATTTTTACAATGCATTTTATCTGTGTAGATGCCAGACAAAACACTTGGCAGCCATCTGCCACAGACGAAGTGAAGGCGTGCACGATCCTTTTAAAAAAATATGGGATGAAATTAGTTTTTCATCAAAGCACTCCATAAAAGAAACATACTGTGTAGGATCCCATCACACCCAGCTGGAGTGGGGGTGGCGTCCCAGTCTGCATGTTGGTGGATCTGTTTTACTTTTTATATTATTGTTTATTATAAAGGAGAAAGCCAATTACTGAAATTCAATGTATATAATTAGTCACCATAAAGAGGTGGGAAACATGAATAATAGCCTGATCCTATCTAAATCCCTGTATGGTGATGCAGCTGGGCTGGTGAGGCTTCTAATGCATCACACAGGATTTTTGGCTGCTGAAAGTCTCTTTGTAGTAAAGGGATTGTTTGTATGTGTATCCCCCCAACATACGCCTTGTGGGGAGTCTGCAGTGGGTCAACAGCTGAGTGGGTCAACCTGAACCAGCAATATTGCATGGATCCATATTGCTCCATGGATCATATCCAGGAAGGTATACTATGGATATGTCAGATCTGAACTACCTGCTCCTGCACTATCTCTACCCCATTTCCCCTTCCCTGCCGTCCCTGCACCAATGCTTGACTTACTTGGTCAGGCAGACACCAGCCTGCATAGGACAGCTGGCAGTCACCAGCATGCATAGGACAGCTCCAGCCTTCCTACCAATGTGGCAGTTATCTGTGCTGTTGCAAACCACTTTACAGCTTCTGCGAAAGTGATGCTGGTGGAACAGATGTTTTGCTAGTATGGTGTTTAGGTGGGCCATAAGTGGACTTTCATTGTGAGGAGTAACAGAAGCTATTTGTGATCTAATGACACTGCAAACAGCAAGCAAGGCATGCCAAAGAAATTATGGGTAAAGCAAGAAGTGCTATATAAAAGCTAAAAGGAGCACAAAGAATAAACATATTGTATGAAAATACTGCAGTAGAGTACATTTTGTTTGATGTATAGTCCTGCAAATGAGTCTGGAATTTAATTCCTTGGAGATAAGATAACACACCACTAGGTGTCCTCTGTTAGCTATTCTGGGCCTACATCAGGTGGGTAGTTGTAGCTTTTGTGTGAAGGTAGTTGTATATTATTTTATAGGTAACTGTATTTTATAGGTAGTTGTAGCTTTTGTGTGAAGTTTGACAAAGAAACTTGTTTGGGTGTTCCTTGGAATGGACAGTTTAGGATTATGGTTAGGTTAGCTAAACCTGCCAGTAGTTTAAATACATCCTAACATTTCTCTACTAGGAAGTGGAAGTCTCCAGAATCACATGGAACAGAGATGCTAAGCACAACACATGTTGTTAATATCTTAATATTTAGAAGCAACACTCTTATCACGAGTCTTCAACATTGGTCCCAAATGGTGATGGGATTTGCTATTCTAGATCAGAGCTGCCTTGGGGAAAAATGATAAGAAAGGGTGCATTTTTCTAACCATGGTGTTGAAAAGAAAAGGCTTAGGGCATAATTCTTATGTATCCTTGGGCCAGGAGGGTGACAAGGGTCACATAAGTGCACCTGCCTGTGTAGCAAGGCTCTGTAGCAGCTTGCAGAGAGACTTCCGCACCAGACACGCTTTGCTGACATAGGGGTATGGACAGGGAGAGGGCAAAGAGGAGACAGGAGGGAAGCATTCTGCAGTGGAGGGAGGGTGAGCACAAGGCGGGACGTTGGATGGTGGGCAGCAGAAGGCTAGTTTGGATCCAGTAGATCCAGAGCAGAAGGTTAGCTTGGATCTGGTTAGCCTAGATCCAGTGGGGAGCAGAAGGTTAGCTTGGATCCGATGGCTGTTCCCTTCTACTCAGATCTTCACCACCTCCAGAGATGGCACAGATCCGAGTGGGCCCATTGGGGCTATTCCTGCCCTACCTGGCATAAGGAAAAAAAACCTCCATGCTGTGCTATGTGGAGCTGCCACTCATTTAGGTGCCCTGTAAGGGGAAGCCTTATAGGGTTGTGGGACTCTCACAAAAATATTTTGCATTGGGGCCCCCAGCTCCTAAAGCCAAACCTGTCCCAAGTCATGTGCTTTCTATAAGGAAAGGAAGAAAACACTCCACTAAGATTTCAGAGTTAGGATTTACATTAGTTATTTATTCTGACCCCAATAAATTCTGCTCCTGAACCTAACACTACCCACAATATAATGTTAAAGCAGTGTATTGAACTACAGGTGTGTGCCACTTAATAAATGGAATATATTTGTGCAATGTGATTACCGGTAGGTTGTTAAGTGAACATTCAGCCCAATCTGGTGCCTTTATTGTGTAAACAAACTGCCTGAGAGTCACTGCATAGGCTTGAGACAGAATGCCTCTGCTTTATTAGGAATCTCTTTGAGTACAATCCTAACCATGTCAACTCAGAAGCCCCACTGTGTTTGGTGCAGGGCAGTGCGGCTGATGCGGGCCACCCTTGGTGATGCGCCACTGCAGGGTGACATGCCAGAGGACGCGCCAGGAGCTGCTGCTTCGATTTGGAGCAGGCTCAAATGGCCAAGTGAGGCTCACTGCACCTCTGCCTGCATATGTCCAGGCCTCTGGACATGCACAGTGGGAAGCTCCCATTGCATATGTCCTGAAGCCTGGACATGCGCAGTCCTGGCCTCTGCTCAGCCATTCGAGCCTGCTCCGAGGTGGAGCAGCAGCTTCTGACCGCTGCTCTGCCTTGGAGCAGGCCCAAATGGCCGGGCAGAGGTGCCACTAGGCAGAGGCATTCCTCCGCTCTAAGGAGGAGCAGACTGCCCCTACTTAGAGTGAAGGAAGTCTCGTCTGAAGCCAGTCAGTTCAACTAATGGTTATGGACTATAGTTTTCACCAAACATCAATTTAATTACACTGGCACCATGAACTCAGTAAAAAATATGGAGGAAATGTTTGCCAGAAACCCATACTGTTTTGCTTTTATACTACTATGACAGTCTGTTCATGTTCTCCATAACTACTGATTTTACAAGAATGTCCTCTGTTTAGGGTCTGTTTATATGAATTTTAGAAAAAGGACCCAAATGGATTTGCTATAATTTATAGATTATAGTATTGTTACAGGATTAGGAAATGAGTTCGGGGAGTTACAATTTCAGTTTGGATCAATTGCTGTTACCTGTTCCAGCTGACCAGCTGTCTTTTTGTAGCCCGATATGTTTTCAGCAGACCAGCTGCTAATTTTGATGGCTGCCAGAATTTCTTGTGACTATAGTTAAGCAAATGTTAATGCCCCAAGAAACTCTTTGATGGAAACTCCTTGATGAAGCCTCCAATAGGAATTCTAAATTGTGCTATGGCACAATGGTATGCCACGGATAGTCCTCAGGTGTGCCGCAGGAGTCAGGTGAGGGACATTAATTACGGTAATAGGAAAATCGGGGGATTTGAACAACTTGGTGTGCCTTGTCAATGTTAAAAATAACTGATGGTGTGCCTTGGTAATTTCAATGCTGTATATCCTATTGCTGTATATCCAATATCCCCTTATCTGAAATAAATAAAACAGTTTAAAACTGATAATTTCAATTCCTTGTTAATGTTCCATGAGATGAAAAGGGTTGAAAATCATTGGCCCTGATGAAAGGTGAATTCAACCCTCTCCGTTTGCTTGGGACTGAGTGAGCCAAACACTGACCAAGTGAGCCAAAGGATCTGACAGATTCAGGAAGAGGCGAGAAGGTTTGTATTTGATCTGGGAGATACTGGAACGAAAGCCAAGAGGTGAAGGTTAGCAGCTGCAAATGTGCTTAGTACACCCATGTATGGCAACTGATGTGGTCTGCAGGAGCAAGCTACCCACTCCATCAAGCTTGAATATTTGCAAATAAAGCAAAGATTAGAAATCCCCATAAACCCCCAGTGATTTCTCCTATAAACTTCAGGAAGCCCAAAACTGGCTAGGATCTCATTATGTGGAGTATGGGAACACAACATTATTATCTGGTTCACTTTTGGAAACAGTCAATCCTTGTTTATGTATGATTCCAGAGCTGGAATCTTTCTGAGGATAGGCTTTTCTCATGAAGCCTGGGATGCATACTGCTTCTGGTGTGGATCAGTATCTCCATTCTTCCTGTTCCACCCTGCTGATATACAGGGAGCTACTAGAGAAGAACAACAACAAAAATGCCTGGTTAACAAAATGCAGACCTCAGGAGAAGCTCAGTGCATGTTTCTTTCTAGTTTGGGGAGAAATACTACTTGAGTTGGCACTTCTTTTAGCCAGTCAGGTTCTTTCTTCCCATTTGTTGTGATGACAGGACAAAATTAAAAAACCTCCAAAATGGCATCTCTTCTGATGGAAAGATCTGCAAACCCTCGTCCCATTTAGAACTTGTGCATCTGAATGGGGGGGCAGACCCTAAGATCTATCTAGATGTTCAGGTGAAGATATGAGGGACTACAGGCAAACTTTATTACACGGAGGAGGAAAGTGGAAACAGTTTTTGGAAGATACCATCTCCACACTAATCTCATAAATGTTGAAAATATTTCTTCCACATTAGGGATTGCATTTAGACTCCAGCACCAGGCAGGGTGACCATATGGCCGAATTTGTCCAGATTTGTCCTCTTTTTTAGCCTTCTGTACAGGTGTCCGCCAAAAGGGCTTCATTGTCCTCCATTTCGGCTTCATTTTGGAACTCTGCAATGGTGTGCAGTACCTCATCATGTCATATGTCATTGGATTCATATTGAAGTGAAGAATCCAATGCAAAAATCTCCTTCCTATCAAAAGTTATGGGGGAAAAAACTAAAAATCAAAAATATGCATTGAGCTCAATGGGAAAGTGAAAGTGCCCAGTATTGTGGCTTTACTGATAAGTAGGAAAATGTGTCATTGTCCACTGGAAAGGCCAAGCTGAGAGGAATCCAAGACCTTGTCCTCCTTTTGAGGTTCAGGCATCTAGTCACCCTGGCACCATGTACCACACTAGAAGAACATGCTATAGTGCAAGGCATGCTGTGAGGAAGCCATTATGCAGTGGAAACATGACATTTCTTTTGCCTGATTCAGGCAATGTGGAAAACAGTTCTGACATATTCCAGAACAAGTGGTAATATCATAACTTCAGGGGCTTATTTCAAGTGTAAAGCAATTCAAAGAACATTCCCTCCATTAAGTGATCTTGTAGCACCTTCAAGACAAATAAGTTTATTTTGGTTTAGCTTTTTATGAACTACAGTCAGTCTCATCAGCTCAGAGTCACACTGCCATTGCCACCACTATGCAAAATGTGGTCAGTGATCTTGGCTGGGCACTTTAAGAATAAGCAGCAAGTCCTCTGCCAGCTAACCACTCCAACATCGAACCACTGCTGCATAATTTGCTGAATCAAATTATAATCCATTTGTGATCATAGAATCATAGAGTTGGAAGGGACCTAGTAGGTCATCTAGTCCAACCCCCTGCTTGCAGCAGGAAATCCCCCTAGAGCATCCCCGACAGATGCTCGTCGAGCCTCTGCTTGAAGATCCCCAGTGAGGGAGAGTCCACCACCTCCCTTGGCAATCTGTTCCACTGCCGAACCGCCCAAACCGTCAGGAATTTTTTCCGGATATCCAACCGGAATCTCCTCTCTTGCAGTTTGTCCCCATTGGTTCTAGTTCTGCTTTCAGAAGCAGCTATGAACAAATGAGCCCCTTCCTTCCTATGACAGCCCTTCAGGTATCTGAAGAGGGCAATCATACAAAGGAAGAGTTGTTCACAAAATACATACAAAGGAAGAGTTGTTCACAAAATGTGGAATATTTTGGAAGATGAATTAGGCCAACTGAAGCATTCAACTCAGGTGGCAGACTGGGTAGGGTGCCCGTCACTGTCTACCCACTTTCCTCCTCTGATCTTTCTCTTTCCTTAATCCATGCATTGAAGAAGGAAGAAGGGGCAGATCAGAAACACAGAGGACAGAAGAGGGTGGGTGAGAATGTTGAAGGAGAAAAGGCTGGTATATCATCAGAGGGCAGCATTTAGCATGATACCACCTTAGGCATCAGGAGGTCTTGGATCTAGCCCTTGTGTCCTTCCTTCATTATTTATGCAGAAGAATATCTTTGTGAAGCTATAATGTAAGAAGCATCCTGTCAGGCAGTTTTAGTTCTTTCATTCAGCCATCCACCTCCTTCCAAGCTTAATTAATAAACACTCCCATAGTTTTAAACCACCACAACATTCTAGCCAGCCACAATAAACTGTTTACAGCTTGGTGCAGCATTAAAGAATCATGAAGAGATTAAATATCTGCTAAGTCTGGATTTTTTGAATGGGGCCTAACTGCTTGTCAGTGAACACCTTTCCTGGGAGGAAGAGTCTTCTTTTCCTAAAACCGCTATTATCACAACCCCAAGCGATGGGGAGACACAAGGACAATCACATCACAACAACTTTGAAGTATCAAGAGTAGTTTTTGTAACAAAATGCCATCCATTAACATCAATTGGACTTGTTTCCAAGCTTGATTGGAGGAATGATACTTCAGACAGTTGTCTTTAATGTGGGAAATTGCTGGAAATCGTACAAGCAACCCAAGGACACAAATACGCAAGACTAGGTTAATCACTTGGCATTTTACTAAGTTACAAACACACTGTGTGAAAGTAATTAGATGAAATAGAACAGCAGATTTAATAACCCACTTCTAAGTGTATCCTTATATTGTTACCTAACTCAAGCATTTCAGCCCAGGACCCCCTTCTGAGAATGACAGTCAGCCCAGGACACCATTGGAAGTGATGTCATCAACCTGGAAGCAATGTCACAGCCAATGTCACAGCCAAAAAGGAAGTGTCATCACTGTGGTGCCAGAGCTTCATCACAACTACTTGGAATTAAGTCTCATTCTGTTCAATGAAACTTACTCCCAGGAAAGTATGAAGTGCAGTCTGAGTGGTCCATTCCCAGATGACAGCGCCCAGCTTTTTACAAACCCCTGAAATGTAGTTGCAAACCTGAAGGGTGTCCTGAACTCCACTTTGAGAACCATTAGCTTAGACACATTTAATATACATTGGAAAACTGTGGCTCTTGTGAACGGGGTTTCCATGTATGGAAAGTGTTTTGTTTTTGAAGGATAGCAATCCAACACCAAGAACTTGTGCATGTACTTCGCATGTGTGGGGACAATAGACAAGATCCACGCAACATGTGAAGCCCAATCCCAGTTATGTCCCCCACCTCCTGTGCCTTGGTACCCATTTTAAGAACATCTGTGCATTGCTAATGTGGTCAGGAAACTCTCAAGTCAAGACAATGGACAGAGCTAGTCATGTAAGGGGCTAACCAAGCCAGATATCTTTGACAACAGATTCGTGAGGGATGCTTACTTCCATCCATCCATTCACTATCACTCCTCCCACTTCTGAACAGTGGGGCCAAACCCCAGCCTAGGGGCCAGATGCAGCCCTCAGCAAGCTGCATGCATAGGGTTGCCATAAGTCCTAGCAAACCAGCACTGTCCCGGTTTTGGGGGATTGCATTCACATACTAGCAAGTTTGACAGGGGTCCTGAACTGGATTTGTGGAAGAGAATTATGGCAATCCTATACATGTAGCACTTGGCAAGACCCCTTCATCCAGTGTGGGGGCAAGCCTGCAATCCTCCAGAGGCAAAAGGAACTCTGCTCCCCACATGTCTGGAGGGTATTTTGAGGGCTGGAGAGATTGCACACACCTCCTCTGTGTATGAAAGTTCTTATGAACTGGTTTGAAGATCACCTCCTCTCTCTGTGATAGAAAGTGTTTATGAACTGATTTGAATTTATTCATTCTTTTGTAAAGTTCTGTGTCTAAGATATTCATTTATGTAAATTCATGTAAATTATTTTTTCTGCGCTCAACCCAACACATTCTCAGAGAGATGATGTGGCCCGACTTCCAAAAACCTTGGACACCCCGGTTTAGAAGAAGAGGAAGTTCAGGAGAGAAAAAAGGAGGAGAATGCTGGGCTACTTTCTTTAATCCAGGGCATGGGAAGAACACAGACTGGCACAAAACCAAGTCGGGGGAGGCAAACTTTAGCATACAGCCTCTGGGACACGGTGATGTTAGGGTAACCCTGGCCCTAAAAAATATCCAACTGGTTTTGATAAACATCCTTGGGCTGCCCAGTCATGACACTCATGAAGCAAGGGTATGTGTTGTGCTACTGGCTGGAGTCTAATGATCAAGACAGACATAAAAGGGTTTTGTACTTGGAAGTTCTTGGCTCCCTCTGGATATAATGTATTGTCTCTCATACTTTGTGTGTCATAGATTTGCAGTTGCCTAATAGGTTCTCCCCAATGCTAAACTGCACGTGCCTATGAAAACAACCACAGCTTCTATACAGCACACCTCTCATTACACTTGCATCATTATGTTGTAGATTTCACATGAAAACATAGCCTGGCATCTTAGCAGGAGCACCATGCGAAGATAAGCCAGGTGAGTTAGGCTGGCCTAAATTGGTTAGGATTGCACCCCAATAAAATTTGTTAAAACATACTATGACATAGCAAAGCTTATTCCATTGCTGTATTTTTCTGTGGAACATTCTTCATTTATTAGTCACATACTGTGTGGATGTAATTTCAGTCAAATTGGGCAGACCCACAGTTTTAATTAAAGTTTCACAGGCAGCTATTATCCCTAAGAGGTATAATACGAGTACAAGAGGTATGAGCTTTCTCCCTATCTCTACCATGGTCTGAGCCACGCTACCCCTCCCTCATGGGCACAAATGTTATTTGTCACATTTCAGAAGTTTTCACTGGTACTAATAGAAGTTGCTTTTCTTTCACAAATACTACTGGGAAATCTGGATTGTGGCTACAACAAGGAGTCAGATTCACACTTCCCTTCTCTCCCACCATGGTCCTGATTCTTGGGAAACAGTTGTTGTTTAATATAAAATGATATACCATAAAACATATACTGAAAATAAATGCATATTCAGAGAGTCAAGCAAAGCAATCTTATGACTAACTTGATCAACCATTATGGTGCCAGGCCTAGCGTCAACATAATGTAGTTGTGAATCTATATGCTAAGCCAGCTGCAGGAACAAACAGCACAATAGGAGTAAAAATAAAAGCTAATGTAAGCTGCCACTCCAACAGTCTCTCTGAGTAGGCTGCTGTTACTCTCCAATCACAATTTCACTTATGATGACACCCCACACATTACTCATGCAGGCAAAGCACTGATTGAGGCACAAAGGTCACCCTCCCCAATATATGAACACATACACCTTGCAAGGCACATCTCTGAGTAAACAACAGTTTTTCTCCTTTGGGCACTTAGCTTGGTAGTCCAG
Source organism: Cryptoblepharus egeriae (assembly GCA_030015325.1). Lineage (NCBI taxonomy): Eukaryota > Metazoa > Chordata > Lepidosauria > Squamata > Scincidae > Cryptoblepharus > Cryptoblepharus egeriae. The sequence goes on along the minus strand of JAREYC010000005.1, from coordinate 47,820,423 downwards.
AAGCTTGCATGTAGAACCCATAGGTGTCTCAAGAGAAGGGTTTGAGCTAGGTTGTCAAAAGATTCCATGTAGGCAAAGCTGCCAGGTGTTCCACATCAGAAAGTCTGGTTGTTCTAGGCTCCAAATATTTTTCTGGGGATCACCACCCTCTCCTGCCCCATTTCATCACTCCTTATCCCATTCCACCTGCTCCCCTTTCAGCCACCAATATTGCTGTCTTCCACAATCCTGTTTCATCCTCTCCCCTCTCCAATTCCACCTTCCCCCATTCCAGCCATCCATACTGCTACCTTCTCCAAGTATTCTCCTTCCCCATGTACCAAGTGACATCAACACTAGTGTTGCCACTGCTTTTTGAAAAGTTCTTCTCTGTCCTTCCATTCCTTTCACATGACTTACCACATTTATCAACATTCCAAGTAGAGAAATTTGTAATATTTTAAACATGGATCCTAACCCCGTAAAGTCTACGGGGTAAGGATCCATGTTTAAAATATTACAATTACTTTACTTGGAATGTTGATAAATGTTTCCTAAAGTTGTGTGCAATTTGACTATCTGGAGGTATGACTGTACAGTAAAAAATGAAGGAAATCCTTCTTTTTCCTTAAGGTCATGAATGTTATTGTAAGGACAGACGTCACAGTGAATTGAGCAATAATTTACATTTAACTTTTTAACCCTACATTTCAGCCTACAATAGCAACCTACAATAAAAACATAAAAATACAGATGCCTGGTATGCAGCTTGCAGAGCAGTAGCATTCCTTCTGTAGTACTGGATTACAGACCACAGCCTTTGGGCTAAGGCACCTGCACTAAAGACATCAGCAGGTCACAAAAATTATTCCTGAAAGGCAGGGATGGAACTCTTTGTTCCTAAAATATGTACTTTGTGTTTTTGGTTGTTTTTTGGCTGCATTGTCCTTTTTGGATGATGTTGTGCAATTAAGTTTAGTGTCAACACAACTCATCTTATTACTATAAGGCATCTAAAGAATCCTGCATACCAAAATCTTCTTGTCCTCCTCCTGCTACCCCCAGCTCAGAACCAGTCTCTGGAGGTTTTCTTTACACAGTCACTTTGGATCACAAGCTGAACATGAGTCAGCAGTGTGATGTGTCTGCAAAGAAGACAAATGCCAATTTAAACTGCATTAAGAGCACTGTAGCTTCCAAGTCGCGAGAAGTACTGTGTTCAGTTCTGGGCACCTCACTTGAAGAAAGATGCAGCCAAACTGGAGCAAGTCCAGAGGAGAACGTCAAGAATGATAAGTGGGATGGAAGGGAAGCCCTACAAGGAAAGGTTGGGGGAACTTGGGATGTTCAGCCTGGAGAAGAGAAGGATGAGAGGAGACATGACTGCCCTCTTCAGTTACCTGAAGTCATAGGGAGGAAGGGGCTCATTTGTTCATAGCTGCCTCTGAAGGCAGAACTAGAACCAATGGGTACAAACTGCAAGAAAGGAGATTCCGGTTGGATATTAAGAAAAAATTCCTGACAGTGAGGGCAGTTCAGCAGTGGAACAGATTGCCAAGGGAGATGGTGGACTCTCCCTCACTGGAGATCTTCAAGCAGAGGCTCGACGAGCACCTGTCGGAGATGCTCTTGGGAGAATTTCCTGCGACAGGCAGGGGATTGGACTGGATGACCTACTAGGTACCTTCCAATTCTAGGATTCTATGATTCTATGAACTATTATGGAGTTATGGACAAGAGCACAATACAGAGTGCTTGTTCATCCACCAGGAGTCCTGAAAGCCATAAAAACACATTTGCACCCCCTTTTGAGTTGCCATGGACCTCTCATATCATGTTATGAATCCAGCTTGTATGGCACTGGAACCCAGTACAGTACATCTGCACCAGCTGATGGTAGTGGTGAGAGGGGGGCATTGGAACAAAGGTGGCAGAAGGATTCTTGGTTATGGATTCACATTTTCTATGAGAGTGTTATTCAAACTGAGGGTCACGACTCTCCCATCCCTGTAAGTGGAAGGGGTGAAGGCAGAGACACAATCTCCAGGATCACATCACTAAGAGGGAAGGAAAGGTGGTGCTTTCACTCACTTTCATTGATGGAACACTGCAGCAGGCAGCCAAATCAGCAGCACTGATTTGTGAATGTTTCAAAGTTCAAGGAGCACTTCACAGAGCTCCACACAACTCCTGGAGTTGTATGATTTGTATATATCCATCATGTGATTAATTTATACACTACATCACTATTAATAAATTTAAAACTTAGATATCATTAATTACATGTAACTTATAAATTATGAAAAGACTACAAGTTGCCTGCTCACAAGGAAAAAGAGAACAATGAAGGTTTTTACCCTCAAGATACAAGGCTAAAAAAAAGGACATGTCCTGGAAAAAGAGGAAATAAGGTTTTCCTGATCCTGGGGATTGTGTCACTGCTCTTGCCCCTCCCACGCAAAAACATACTTAGGGAGTAAATCTCCCTAAAAGTTTGAGTATGACTATTTTATGTATCCAGTGTCCTCAATGGTACCTCAACAGCACTACAGTGAAAGCACATTATAGCATAAGCACATTTTTGGTACAGTTTTAATTATGATTTTTAAATATGCTAGTCACCTTGAAGATTCTGGCACATCAAAATTAGGGTTATAAATGCTTTAAGGGATTATTGAGTGGTCCATGCATGCACACATGCCTCACTCATAGTCCCTGTGAGTTTTGGGTGCTGTAATTTCCCTCTAAGCAAACTTTCAAGGCACCAGCAACAGTTTCTTATTAAAAATAAAGAGAAAATGTGCTTGTCATCCATTTTTGTCAATTGTGTGACAGACATGGAATACCCAGACAGCTCTTTAAAAAAAGACTGGTGTGTGATACAGATTAAGCCTGATTTGCAAAATCATTACTTGTCTCTTATTCAGACATAGTCCTCATTGACTTTCATAGAAGTCCTTTCTTGCATAAACCTGACGAAAGTTTTCCAAGATATGACACAATAGAGTTACTTTGAGCTTTGTGTCTGATGATTGCCCGTGACTGTCGATGCGAGACAGGCGCAGTACTGTGCTGAGTAATGATATTATCATATGTGAACCTTCCTCATACAGCTCCAATATAATTACATGTCATAGAATCTATTTTAAATAATTCTCTGAAATATTGAAATTCAGCATGCAGCAGCACAAAAACTATGGGGTGAGAAGCTAAGACTTGGAAGAAGTGCGCAGAAATCCCTGCTCAGCCATCAGTTCCATGGATCACCTAAGGCAAATCTCCACCTCTTTTTTTTACTTCATCAATCAGCAAAATGGGAATATTAGGGATGTATCACAGGATTATTGTAAGGGTGTTTTGAAGTAAAGGTGCTGATACGAAGTAAGCACTTTTAATGATGAGAGTGCAACAGAGAAGAGCAACTCTTGGGTGGCCTGGATATGGCCTCGTAGATTTATACATAGTTTTATGCATGTATAACATTTTTGTTATTACACACGCAGTGCTTTTTTGGGGTTGGGGGAAATGTGCCAATACTCACTACAATGGCTTAGCTAGGTCATTCCCATATGACTAATTATTAATTAGCTGCTGGAGGGGGGGAGAAGATGGAAAATGGTGATGGTACTCAGTAACGGAAAATGCCCTGAAAAAAGCCCTGCTTACTAGTAACTTGCAACTGAAGGGGACTTTTAACACGTATCTATAGGGTCTGTTCCCAACCCTCCCATGGATTAAAAAACAGTGGAAAATATTTAAATTCCTACTTCCAGATTTCTTGCCCCTCCAGTGCTCCTAATGGAGTGTGCCTCAATATCTACAGGGGTTTGCTTCCGGGACTCCCAGAAACAAACAAAAAATGATACAAAAATTTATTAAATAAAAGCAGTCTAAAAAAAACTAAAAAGGATGTTGCTTTACAATTGTTTAAAAGCAGCTTTTCTTACTGTTTGTTGTAGAGAGGCATTTAGCAATTAGAAAGGACCCCCTGCCTTTGCCTGGCTCAGCTGAAAAACAGAATGATTGCTTGCATGACTTCCTCTCTACAACAATAAGAAACACTGTTTTAAAAGAAATTTGCAGTAACCATTTGTGTTGAGTCAAATCCGTGTATAAAAAAATCTGTGTATAACAAAGTTGAACCTGTACAGATCTTTCCAAATGCAGATATCACATGTGCCACCCCATATAATGCTTTAGAGTAGGACTGTCCAAACCCTGGCCCAGAGACCAGATTTGGCCCATCGTGAGCCTCCATGTGACCCACCACAAGCCCCCTCTCTCCAGCCTATACGCAAGCCCTATCATCCTCCAGAAGATGCTAGGCAAACTTTGCTCCTCTCATATCTTCAGAGTGTTAAGACTGCTGGGGAGTCTACTTACACCTCTGTGTGTGTGTGTGTGTGTGTGTGTGTGTGTGCATGAACTGGTTTGAAGGTCACTCTGTCACTGTGTTAAAAAGTTTTTACACACTGATTTGAACTGATCTGATTCATTCAGATTTCTATCTTTAATACATTTATTTATGTAGATTTATTCAAATTTGGAATGCAAATTAATTTTTTTCAGCCCTCAACAACAATGTCAGAGAGGTGATGTGGCCCACCTGCCAAAAAGGAGTTTGTGCACCTTTGTCTCAAAGTATACAAGCTGCCTTTAATGTGGCTATTACAATGTCAGAACCATTGGTTTTGTACTGAAGTCATCCCCACTCATTGGACAGGTTAGGGACCAGAGCACTGTCCAAAAGTGAAAACCGTTGAAAAGTGAAGCCCAGTCTTTCTCAGCTTGCAAATGCAAAATGGCCACCAAAAAGACATAAATATCATTTGCAAAAGCCTAAATAATCCTTATCTATTAACACACAGCCAAAATACATAATAAATTATGGTAAAATGAACAAAGACATGTGTGAGCAATGAATATCTTATGTATTTGAATGGTTGTTATTGATTGAAGAAACTGATAAGGAAATGCCAAACACTTTTTCACCATGTCACATGCAAATCAACATCAGAGGAGACGATTTTAGCCTTTAGACCAACAGACGGGTTGAAAGAGTGAAACATGTGTCAAATGAATGAGTCCTGGGTATAACTGAAAAGTGTTGAAAAGAATGGACCCATCAGAAAACAAACCATCAGAAAGCGGGGGATGCCTGTATTTGGTATGCCTATATAAGTTTTGTGTAGTTTATGATGGCTGTCTGAAGGGGGCAAAAACAAGAAGTAGACAGAGGGCAGTCAAGATGTCAGTGAAGGGACATTTGACCACCTAGGAAGTGACTGTTGAACAAATAATGGATGGCACAGGGTATTTTTTGTTTGTTTGTTTGTTTGTTTTTGTTGGATGAGGGATGGGAAAAGGAAGAGTCCAATGGATTCTTCTGATAAGAACAAAGCCAGGGTGCCTGTACCTTTAACTGTTGCATAGAAGAGGGAACTGAGGCATGTGCTGCTTTTTAAACCCTTCTCAAGACCTGGGTCGGCCCCACAAGACTGGGTGAGCTCCTGTCCTTAGCCCAGCTCTGCGATGCCAGCTGGATCCAATCATATTGGCTCTGCCTTTCCATTGGACTAATTCAGTGGCGTGGAGAGGGGGGATTTGCTGCGTGGGTAACAGCCTATCCTCCATAACAATCCAACCCAGGCTTTCGTGCTTCGCATGCAGCATATGCAGCGCCGAGCACGATACCATAGTCTTTCAAGACTGACGAAGGCCTGCTTTTTTTTATGATGAGCTAAACCTTCCTCAATCCCCTCTTCTATGCAATGGTTAAAGGTACAGGCACTCTGTCCTCCATTCTAAATGGTCACCCTGGGTCAATAGAACAGTGAAGGAGAAGGGTAACATCTGAACATATAATATTTAGAATCAGCAAATAAACCCTGAATTTTGTTGCATGTTACTGGGTGTTACATCCCCCAAGGCTTGGATAATTTAACTTTCAAACATTTCATTCCTGCTGCTGTTATGTTCCCACCATGTTTGCCAGTCTGTACTCAACAACGTTTTGCTTGCATTTTTTTTGTTTGTTTGCATTTTGGAATAACAAAAAGTCTCCATTCATATTTGCATGGTGATTCCAGGCTCTTGTTGGGAAATTTTTGTCTCCGAAGAGCTGCTGCTTAGTGAAAAAGCAGTTATTAAAAAGGTATAGATGGAAGAGGTTCAATGTCTCATCACTCCACCCAACTTGGCATCTGATAGCTTTCTTAAGAATGCATTATAGCATGATGAACATTAATATACAGCAAGCATTACAAAACCACAATTACATCACTTTGTCCTCATTCTAAATTCACTGTATCAGACACCTGAACCTCCTCGATCAAAGGGCTGCAGAAGAGTGGAGATAAACTGCTACTGGTTGCCATCTCAGTGTCTGTTGTTAAGGAGATGGAGTGATACGATAAATTTTAAATGATACACCGTAGATTAAAAAACTACAAGGTTGTGATCTAATTAGATATAATTTCACTCTGGTTGGTTGAAGCATAGTTCACTAGCCATAAAATACAATGCACAAATGTTCACAAATGCTTAGTGGACATTTTAAATATTTGGTAAAACAGTGTTAGGGAAAAGGGAAAAATTGCTTCACCTGTTTAGTGCTTCACTTGTCTTTGAGCCTTCACCTCCCATCTAACCTTACCATTACTACTACTTTTACCAAATACTACCCTCTCTGCCCCTCTAGCAAGTTTTAAGTCCCCTAATCAGGGATTGTTGCAATAGTGGCTAATGTGTGGCCACTTTACAGATGTTAAAAGTAATAAAGTCTAAAAGTAATAAAGTAATAAATAAATATTTTATAAATAAAATAAATGACAAAGGCAGCAGTAATAAAGTTCCCTAAACTGTCCTAGGAGGGTAAACTCCTACATAGGATTACACAAGAACTTTTTAACTCATTGCATATATATTACTCTTCACTGTGAGTAATAATTGATCCAGTGAGGAACATCTGACTTGATAGAATGTACAAAATATGTTTGGTAATTAATTGCTAGAGGTGTTTGTTTCCAGTGAGTAAAATAAGATTACAGACTAAAAACCCAAGTCTAACCAAAGGACTGGGCCCTAAATGTAACTGAACACAATGGGCTTAATTCTGAGTACAATAAATAGCTCTGTTTTCAAATATAAGTAACAACTGTAGACAATTCTCGTCATGAATTAATTGGGAAATCATTGCTGTTTCCTATAATGAATGCTAGAATATTTTAATTCTTACATACATTTTATATCTTCTAGAAGAAAGGAGGTAAACATGATCTGAATTATGAATATGGATTTACTATAGATTATTTCATATCAGTAACCTTTGTTTAGAAGATGCTTAATTCCTGCGGGGTGTCTTGAATTAATGTAGCTCACACAATTAAACCGTTAACAAGTGGCATTCACTTAGCAAGTCTATGCATGTCTACTCAGAAGTAAGTTCCATTGTATTAAATGGGACCTACTCCCAGGCTGGTTTCTACAGAAGGAAAGACTTAAGCATCTTGCAAAAGGCAATCCATAAACTTGATTTGCCTTTGCCACTCCACCAACTTCTATTTATGTGCCTCCAGAGATTTTGAAATATCAAGCCACAGAGTTGAAGAGGACGACCATTATAACTACAGAAACAATATTGCCAAAAAAGGGTGTCTCTTGTCACTCAGAATGTAGTTTGGGCATATATATATGAATATAGATAAGACTGAACATAGTCTATATACGTATATAAAACTGCAGTCACTGACTGACTGACTGATTGACTGACTCACTCAGTCATCAACACCCAGCCAAAACTCCTGTACCTAGAAACTTTCCTTCCATGACATGAGTACTCACTAAGAATATTTTTTTAGAAATTTAACTCCTAAGGGGATGAAAAGGGGTGAAATGTTTTCATCATATACTTAACATTTAAGACTGACTGATCAACACCCAGCACCAATCTCTGCACCTAGAAACATGAAATTTGGGGAGCATATGCTTTCTGTGACTTAAGGACCACAAAAAGATTTGCTCTTTTCTCTGCTCCTTGGTGTCCAGTGGTACCTGCTTTTTGGTGCCTTTCCTCCGTGGTGCCCAGTGGTACCTGCTTTCAGCTGTTGCCCACTGGTGCCAGCTGCCTGGTAGCCCTCAGTGCCTGGTGCCCAGCAGGGATGCCCAATGCCCACTAGAGGTGCCTTGTGGTGCCCAGTGCTTGATCATACCTGCTGCCTGGCGCTTCCCGCTGGTGCTTTGAAGGAATGCTCGGTGCCCAGTAGGTCTGGTGTCCAGACACCAGTCCAATGGTGTCTGCTGCCCACTGTGCAGTGTTGCTCAGTAGTGCTTAATGACCTGTCATGCCCAGTAAGGATGTCTGGTGTTCAGCAGGAATGCCCAGTGCCTGCTTCACACTGGTGTATGTTGGTGTGCATTGCCCATAGGTTCCTGTTGCCCACTGGTGCCCAGTTGTGTCCACTGTCAGGTGGTGCCAAGTACTGATGCCCAATGCTGCTTGCTGCCGGATGGTACCTGTTAGGAATGCCTGGGTTTGGTGATACTTGCTGCCCCCCACTGCCTGGTGGTGTGCCCACTGTCCACTACCCAGTGGTGCCCAAAGCACAATGATGCTGTTCACTGCACAGTGGTGCACAGTGGTGCCCCATAGGGATGCCCAGTCCCTGCCAGTGCCTGTTGTTGGCTGCCAACTCCTCCTCATACCTTCCAGTGCTCAATGCCTGTCATTGCCCAGCAGTGCCTAGTACCAGTAGCCCTGTGCCACTGCTTGGTGTCGAGTGGTGCAGTGCCTGCCACTGCCAAGCCATGCCCAGAGCCTACAAATATTCTTGAAATTTTACTCCTGCAATGACGGGTTCATTCTGTTAGTACAAACAAATATTTGTTTTGCAGCCCTTTGCCATGTCTTTCCCCAAAGAATTATGGGAATTTTGAATAATTTTGGTGAGTCTCCATTTGGTTTTGCATTTATTTAAATGTATGATTAATTCAGCGTTAAGTCTGCTGTCCTCTTCCTTCCTCTTTTCTAGAGTTCCTGGTTGCAGCAGGTGACAAGAAGGGTATTTCCACATTGTTGCACCTTGATTAAAATTCATAAGGAGATGTCTCTTCTGGAATAGTTCCTTGTCTCTGTACAAAATTGACACTTTAATGCAATTTTTCTAATTGGCAGGACTTATGTGATAATAGGATGGTCCTTTACAAGCACCACCTTTTAAGAGTGAACATACTACTTTGAAAATATGGGTGCAATCCAGAGTAACTATTGGGAAGTCCTTGCTGCAATGTAAGCACAATTTACTCTGGATTGCAATATGAATTTCCCACAGTTTTTCACTAGGTGGTGCCTTAACTACGGGTGCACATAATGGACACAATCCAGAGCAAATTCAGCCTGCTCTGACCTAACTGCACTCTCCTAACTATTCTGTATCCAGAGCAGAAAGTTATGCTGAATCCAGAGAGTCAGGAAGCCTGGGCTGCCCTAACTGCTCCAGAGCATGCTAAGTAATTGACACAAGGGGAAGACTTGCTCCTGAGGAGACACCCCTCAGATCACACTGGACAAGGAACTGCTGTGGTGCCTACAGTGGTGACATGACTCTGCACATCACCTGGTGCAGAAGTCTGTGCGTCATCCCTGGGATGCGTGCTCCCCCTACCTGGACTGCGCAGTCACCAAAGTTGGCGCCTGTGCAGTTGTTTCTGAAGCCAACTGGCTTCAGAAAGAGTACTGCGCAGGCACCATCTCTGACACCTGCGCAGTACTTTTCTGAAGCCTTTTGGCTTCGGGGGAGACTATGCAGACGTCAGAGTTGGTGCCTGTGCAGTACTCTTTCTGAAGCCATTCGGCTGCCACTCCGCCTCCTGAGTGAGGCCGAATGGCTGTGCAGAGGCGCGGACTTTCTCTGCTCTAAGGAAGTCTCCTCTGAAGCTGTTCGGCATGCTCAGTGTGTTTCTGCGCAGTGCACCTCAGATGGCCGTTCAGGCCAGCTCCTCAGACAAGTGGCAGCTTCTGGCTGCTGCTCCACCTTGGACAAGGCCTGAATGGGGGTGCTGACGCCCGGGGCCTGCCAAAGGACAGTCAAACTCCTCCGGCACATCACCCCATACAGAGCGCATCACCCAATGCAGCCCACACCAGCCGCACCAGTCTGGTGACGCCACTGGGTGCCTGCCTTATAAGGAGTCCCTGATGAGATGCCAGTACATTCTACAGTGAATACAAGGGGCTTCTTGGAGTGGCCTGCTGTATCCTGAGGTTTGTGGGCAGCCGTAGTTTGTTCCATATCCTGAGGTTGAGAGGCAGGGGTTGCACCTAGGATGGCCAAGAACTCAGATTTTTGGTCAACACTGGCATTCTTACTCTGGCCTTATCATGGACCCCTATGGGTCTACTCATTACTATACCTGCTCCTGAGGTGGTAGAACTCTGACAGCTGGAAGAGGGCATTTCTACCTTGGAAACAGGCTCTGGATTCAGAGTAACTGCTCTGCCCTAGGCAATGCTAAACATGCCCTCAACTTGCCTCTCCTGAGCTGCTTAGGCTGCCCCAGTTAGGGCAGAGCAGGTCCACCTCTCTTAGGGCACCCTATCTTGCCTTGCTCTGCCCTAAACCTCTTCCAGAGTAACTGGGCTGGAGCATCTTACAGTTGCTCCAACCTAGTGTTAGATAGGGCAACCTAAGGGCTCTTATGTGGACAGATTAGTTGCTCTGGATTGTCCTGCTAGTCTCTTACGTGCTCCCGTAGTTACTCTGGATTGTAGGGTAAATCACTCACAATATGCACCCTGTATCTTCACAACAATGGCTGCTGGTTTCTGCAGGATCTGAAAAATGATGTGAAAAAAGAGATTCAGCTATTTGAAAGGCACCTGGGGTGGGGGCCATCCAGGAATCCCATATAAGCAGCCTTGAAAAGCATGATGGAAAAGACAGGACACACACAAAACAATACAAAGATGTATTGCAGCACAATCCTAAGCATGTCTACTCAGAAGCAAGTTCCATCAAATTCAGTGAGGCTTACTCCCAGGAAATTGGGTACAGAATTGTAGCCTTAAAGATATAATCCTGAACTTACTCACTAGTAAGAAAGATCTAACTTTGAAGCAGGGCTTTTTTTCTGGTACTCAGTACCAGCACCTTTTCCCACCTCCCCCCCCCTCCCCCACTAGCAGCTAATTAATAATTAGTCATATGTGGATGACCTGTGGTCATTACCGACACTTTTTCCCCCCAGAAAGAAGCACTGCTTTGAGTAAATACTTCGTATATACAGTACCAGATTTCACTGTAAACTGTGCATTGAAAACTCATTGTTATTTTTCCCTAATAAGCTCCATATTTTAAAAACCATAATACCATGAGAGTTTCTGTGGCTAAAATGTTTTGTGTAATAGCTTCTTTATCTTGTTATCCATCAGGTCAAACTCATAGCATCCTTAATATCCACAGTATAAAACCTATTTTGGTCCGCTATGGCATTCCCTTTCCTGAACATTTTGACACAAGTTAATTCTGCTATAGGTCATCTTTGCTTTCAAACATCTCTCTAGCTGAGCAGTGACTTCTACACTGTAAACAGTGATCTGCATTCTATTGGCACAAAAGTTAGATACTATGTGGTGATTTAAATAGGCCAAGAGATGTTGGGTGTATTAGAATTATCCTACCATGCCATAGGAATGTGTTCACACCATAGCATTCCCAGAAGTGATATGGCCTCAGAAGTGAGTGATTCTCAGAAGTGATATGGCTAGAAGAAGGAAAAAATGTATATGGTCTTCCTTTGGATATCTCCCCAACCCTTACTTTTAAGGGGTTTATTTTTTAAATTAGATGAAACTCTAAACACATCTGTAGTTTTATTCTTTTTAAATGCACTGGGTACAGGACACACTGAGTAAAAACCATGGTGCCGTTATAGGGGAATTGAGTACTTCCCCACTCATGGTTTTGATCTGTATGTGTGTTGGGGGGAGCTTAAATTCAGTTTAAAACAGAGTACAGGGAAGGGAGATGGACTCATAATTGAAATCATGGCAGGGCAAAGGTTTACCCCTAAGGTAAACTTTTCATATAAAAGATGGACTTTTTAAGTGAATTTAGTTTGCCTAGGGCTACCCTTGTTTTTTCCTCTCTTCTCACTATGGACTCCGTTCCCAAACATCCAATGTCTTGTGTCTGATTCCACATTTTCCAGTCCCCTCCATCCTCTTGCATTAACCAAAGCTGCAAGGCCAAGGATATTAGTTATTTTTCGTGTACCAAAACAGTTCCTGTTATCAAAAAAGTCTTGTCCAAACTGTTTCCTAAAGATATTTGTGCCTTGTAACCAATAATTGTAATTAATAAGTGCTTGCCTATGGATAATATGTGATGTCCTAAAACTGTTATAAACAGCCTGTTTTAATATCTTGTTAGGTCCAAATGACCCAGGCCCCATTCACCTCTGGCCCTCCTAGCAAGGCCAGATGCTCTAAGCCAGAAAAACAATAGACGCCAGGCACAAAACATCCACACCGAAATGATAAAGGCAGAATGAAGCAAAAATACATGTTTTATGCAATTAAGCAATAACTGCAAGCAGCCCTGACAATGTGCAGTCTCAAAAGAGTAGAGGACACATTGCAAGATTGCCTTCTAGCCTGCCCATCCACTGCTTGTCATCATTCCCTGAATCCCACTCTTGCACAAAAATCTAGCAAACCAGGATCCATGCTTTGCTCTCAGTCATTCGTAACCCTCCTCCTTGCCATTTGTACCCTTCTCTACTAAAAATGCCCTATAAAAATGTTTGCACAGCCTTTGTTCTTGGTTCACCTTGCCTAGTGGTGGTGGAACCCGTGTGAACACATGTAATAAAGCTAGCTTTGTATCGTGGTCCTTTGTAGTTTTCTGCCATTTTGTTTGCCTCTCCAGAGAACCTGGGTAGTGCCCCAGGGGTCGTGGGTTCAAGTCCCACCCCATTTGAATACAACTCTCATATTGTTAATTTCAGGTTTTAAGTACTGTACCCCAGAAGTAGTGGGAAGTACATTTCTTGCTTATAAAACATTATCTATATTCAGCAAACAGGGATATGTGCTACATAAATATTATTATATTTGACTCAGCTCATGAAGTTAGATCCCATTCAGCTGTTGTAGGATTCTTTAGGGCACACAAACAGAACATATCTAGTACTGGTGAGTCCTTCCACAGTTAACACACTTGGGATCCTAAGGAAAATACATAACATACACACAGCGATTCTTGCTTAGACAGCTTTCTTTTTTTAGGATGTCCACATGTTTATCTGCTAAACAGTCAGTTGAACAAGATCGCTCAAATTTGGCCATCAGCCCACATCCACCTACATTGGTTTTCTTAATAGCAAAGACAGTAATTAAACGCCTTTGCCTCATAAGAGACTTTCTTTCAGTCTGTTACTGATTTTTGCTTCAACAAAACAGCAGATGAGCCGAGATACTGATGAGCTGAATGAGGATTTTCTAAGAGGTTATGATAAGACAGAGGGAGTGGAGGAGGAGACAGACTGTCTTCCAACTTTGTGTCATTTTATACTTAAAAACAGACACGTTTTATGTTGAAAAAGGCAGATTTTTCATGGCAAATGGGTCAATCTCCTTTTCAAGTGAAACTGAAACAAACATGAATTTAAAGAAATAAAATGAAGCCACTGAGGAAAGATCTTCATCTCAGATTGGAGGAAGATGCCTCCTCAGCTATCAAGGCAACAGACTATCTGATAATTTTGTTATTAAACTTCACTAGAAAACTTATCATCTTGGAAATTATTTAGTACTTTTCTCTTATTCATCTTCTCATTTTATATATATATATATATATATATATATATATATATATATATATATATATATATATATATATATATATATATATATATATAAAACTCTCATTCTCTCTTTCTTCTTCTGGGTACTTCAGCAGGGCCTCTAAAACCACTGGAGGCCTTCTGTCAGTTGGAGACCATAGCAAATGTTCCTTCTGCTACTGTTGCTACCACCACATCTCAACCAGCTCAGCAATACTACTCTAGTCTTCTCCTTTCTTATGATGTGGAATGAGTGGCTGCAGAAGACATGGACTTAGTAAGAAACAATGTTTATGTGGTTGTTCCTGTAGGTGAGGAGAACAAAGACTAGCAAGAACCATGGGTGGGTGGAATCCATCCCTATGGACTCAAGTAGTTGGCACTACATATTCAGTGGATAAGGGAAAGAGAACCTTGGATACTGTTCAAAATCCCATGAGCGATACAAACTCTCATAAAATACTGAAATGTAGTTAATATGGTGTTTCCAACCTTATGTTTGCCTGAGAGCACTAAGGCAGGTGAGGCGGCAGGGTGTTGCCACCTGCATTAAAGCAGGCGGTGGTTCGCCCCCTCCTGAAGAAACCCTCCCTGGACCCTAAAAACTTAAACAATTATCGGCCAGTCTCAAACATCCCATTTCTGGGCAAAGTGGTCGAGCGGGTGGTGGCGTCCCAGCTTCAGAGGGTCCTGGATGAAGCTGATTATCTGGATCCCTTCCAATCTGGTTTCAGACCGGGGTTTGGGACAGAGACTGCCTTGGTCCCCTTGGTGGATGACCTACGCCGGGGAATGGTCAGGGGAAGTGCATCCCTGTTGGTCCTGCTGGACCTCTCAGCAACCTTCGACACCATCGACCATGGTGTCCTTCTGGGTCGGTTGGCCGGGTTGGGGATTGGAGGCACTGTTTTGCAGTGGTTCCGCTCCTTCCTGGCTGACCGGTCCCAGAAGGTGGTGCTGGGGGATGCTTGTTCGGCACCCTGGCCTCTTCGGTGCGGGGTGCCACAAGGTTCCATTCTATCCCCCATGCTATTTAACATGAAGCCACTGGGAGAGGTCATCCGGAGGTTTGGAGTGAGGTGTCATCAGTACGCTGATGACACCCAGCTCTATCTCTCCTTTCCTCCTGAGTCCAAGGAGGCAGTTGAAGTCCTAAATCGTTGTCTGGAGGCAGTAGGGGACTGGATGAGGGTGAACAAGCTGAGATTAAATCCTGATAAGACAGAGGTTCTCCTGGTCCGGAAGTCCTCAACTCGGGTATTGGAATATCATCCCATTCTGGATGGGGTTGCACTCCCTCTGAAGGAGCAGGTTCGCAGCTTGGGGGTTCTCCTGGATTCGCAGCTGCTCCTGGAGTCCCAGGTGGCAGCTGTGGCCAGGGGAGCCTTTGCTCAGCTTCGGCTGATCCGCCATCTGCAACCATACCTGAGTCGCTTGGATCTGGCCACAGTGACCCATGCCCTAGTGACATCGAGACTAGATTATTGCAACACGCTCTACGTGGGGCTGCCTCTGAAGACGGTCCGGAAACTTCAACTAGTCCAGAATGCAGTGGCCCATGTGGTTGCTGGGGCTGGTCGGTTCGACTCTGTCGGGCCACTGCTTCAGCGACTACACTGGCTGCCCATTCGTTTCCGGGCTGAATTCAAAGTGCTGGTCCTGACCTTTAAAGCCCTAAACGGCTCAGGTCCAGGGTATCTGAGGGACCGCCTTCTTCCATACAATCCGACCCGTCACCTAAGGTCATCTGAGGGGGCCCTTCTGACTGTGCTGCCACTAAGAGATGTGAGAGGTGTGGCGGCCAGAGATAGGGCCTTCTCGGTGGTGGCACCCCGGCTTTGGAACTCCCTCCCCTTAGAACTGAGGAAAGCTCCCTCACTACAGAGCTTCAGGCGGAGCCTTAAAACCTTTTATTTTAAAAAGCTTTTTAAATGGGGGCAGAGGTTGGGGGGCTTTTTATCTTTTTAGACTACGTTTTATCGTTTTAGTCTACGTTTTTAGCTTTAATCTAATTGTATTTTAACTACATTTTAATGTGTTTTTATCTCTATTTATTACCATATCTAATTTTAGTGGTGTTTTATTGTTTTTTAATTGTTTGGCCGCCTTGAGTTCCCTCTTGTGTTAGAAGAAAGGCGGGATACAAATTGCTTAAATAAATAAATAAAACATCTGCATAGAAGAATCAATGGGCTAAGCAACCTTCCTCTACCTAATGACTTTCCCTAATTCATTCCATATTTACAAATACCTACCTCAGCAAAGGCTAACCTGAGGATACATATCTGCCAAGGAAACATATAGTTCTACCTTTAGGCCAGTGATCCACAGTCACCACTGTTTTCTGCCCGTGAATTATATGCAAGCAATTCAAGGATTTTATTGAAGAATGTCCTGATTCATACCCTGTTGTCCCAATCATGTGAAAGCTTTAAGGCAACAATGTTTAAATGAGTAACCTTAGTAAGTTTTCTGCTTTTTTTAAAAAAAAAGGATTACAGTGGCGCCTCATGTAAAGAACGCCTCACATAAAGTATGTTCCACGTAACAAACAAAAATTTCTCTAGTATTCTGCTTCACGTAAAGAAAGTGCTTCATGTAAAGAATACATTTGTTGGCAGTTGGGGCAGACGTGCTGGCCGGCAGCCTGTTTAAAAAGCATCAGGGCTGCCTAGCGCACCTGCACATAGTGAAAGCAACACTTCCATGCTGTTCCTCCTGTGGCCAGAGGGAGAGAAGAGCAGTGGAGAAGAGGGAAGCAGCTCAGGGTAGCCAGAAGAGAGCAGGGGAGAGAGGGGCTCAGGATGGAGAGAAGGAGAAAGTGGGGAGACACTTTGAAGGTGTCTTGGATTGCAGCTTCCTAACCATGTCTACCCAGAAATAAGCCCTATTGTGTTAAATGGGTCTTACTCCTAGGAAAGTGTCTTTAGGACTGCAGCCTAAGTAGACTTCATAAGATCATGCACATTGAATGCATGTTTTGAATTCAATCCCAGTGTTCTGTCATCATTTTTACATCCAGTTAATATTTTTATATGAATATTTTTGGGGTTGTAGAACCAATCATCTGAGTTTCCATTATTTCCTATGGGAAAATCCGCTTCACGTAAAGAATGTTTCACATAAAGAACATGCCTCCAGAACAAATTAAATTTATTACGTGAGGCGCCACTGTATATGCATCAGCCATGTCTGCAGCTGCAGTGGAAGTTTTTCATGAGTAACATTGCTGGCTGTTCCTATGTTCCTGGTTTTACACTAAGTGGTTAAGACACTGTGCCTGTTAACCAGCAGGCCAGGGTTTGAGACCCGGGTCCCCACATGACAGCATGAGCGCCTGTCCTCAGCCCAGCTCTGCGACGCAGCTGGAACCAATCATATCGGCTCTGCCATTCCATTGGACTATTTCAGTAGGGTGGAGAGGGGGGATTTGCTGCTTGGGTAACAGCCTATCCTCCATATCAATCTACCCATGCCTTCATGCTTCACATACAGCATCAAGCATGATACCATAGTCTTTTGAGACTGATGGATGCCAATATTTTTTCTTTATCTGAATGCTCACCAAAAACTCTCAGGACTCTATGCCAGGCATAGAAAATTAAGTACTGTGTGAATTGATTTCAACAAACTTTGCAAAAGAACAATACCCATCCCATGCATCACAAAGACACACAGTTCTTTGTAAAAGAATCCTTCACTTCATTTTTTTTAAATAAAAGCTTGATGTCCTTGTGACAGGAACTTCTGTTCCTTTCTGAACTTTGTTACAGAACTTCTGTCCCTCCAGGGCTAAAGAGGATCACTTAGAGGTAAAGCAGCCACGGAAAGAGCTGCAGTCTCACATTTTCTATTTTAATCCAATTACACTTTGTGCAGCATTATATTTGAGAATAGATCCACATTTGTAATTTTATCTTTGGAGGCCTGAGAAATACAATACAACGTGGACGGCATCCAATGAACTGTGTAACCAGTTCTTGTTCCTTGGCCTGCAGACCCCTGAGCTACATGGCAAACAAACGGGGTAGGGAAGGATGGTGACGTGGATTCAGATCCAGTTCATGACATGGTAAAAATAAATTTAAAAAGGCAAAATCCTGTGTGAATCTCAGCCTTAATTTTTGTCATATTTTATTTTCAGTGTAATTCACCTGTTTGAAGTGGTTTACCAAAAATTGTTTCCTAGCATGTACTGTACATACACATGTGCTGGGCATATGCTAGGACCAGGCCAGTCTTGTTCTTTTTTATTTTGCTTGCTTTTTATTTTTGCTTAGGCAGATAACAAAAGAGAGCACAGGACACCACAGATCTTTAGGTGAAAAGATAAACTTTGCTTCATTGGAGTAACTTCCCCTTTTTCCAACAGCCACAAATTTCCCCAACAGCCACAATCCGCTATTCAAACCTATAAACAATGCCATTACATGGGAGTTTCCTGCCTTGTAAACAAGGCCATGGTAAATAGGGCCATTTGTGATCACAAAACCCAGGCTCTGGCTGTCCTGGCTTCCCTTTGCCAATTTCATTAGCAATTCAATCAAGAGGCTTATGTTAATCAGGACACAGGTCTCTGGAGCAATTAAGGAGCACCCTTCACACCCTTCCAAGAATGCAGCCCAATAGGAAATGGCCACCTACAGTGGGAAACCTATGAAGAACAATCTCATTCTCCAAAATATATTATTGTTAGTCAATGAGAGAAGTCACTGTATGCAGTCTGGCATATTTTTAATTTTTTGAATGCAATGTTTGGGTTTAAAATGCAATAGGAGGGTAGGGGGCTTGGCACAGATAACATGGAATTTGTTGCCAGTTATAGAGGGATGCAAATAACTGGGACATTAAAAAACACTGATGTGAATAATAAGGGACACTGATGACCGGGATGCAAATAACCAGGACGCAATTGCCTGAGGGCTGTGGGTGGCGCAAGCGGTTAAGACGCTGTGCCTGTTAACCAGCAGGCCAGGGTTCGAGACCCAGGTCAGCCCCACAAGACAGGGTGAGCTCCTGTCCTTAGCCCAGCTCTGCGACGCCAGCTGGATCCAATCGTATTGGCTCTGCCTTTTCCTTTGGACTAATTCAGTGGCATGGAGACGGGGGATTTGCTGCTTGGGTAACAGCCTATCCTCCATAACAATCCAACCCAGGCTTTTGTGCTTCGCATACAGCGTATGCAGCGCTGAGCACGATACCATAGTCTTTCAAGACTGACGGAGGCCTGCTTTAATTGCCTCAGATGTAAATAGTCCAGTACTGGCAGCTATGGCACAAGTGGATTGGTTAAGCCACTCTCACTTATCACTGCCTGAAAGTTCTGTGGGGCTTGAGGAGTGGCTGGTGGTACCTAACCTGCCTGGCCGCTATCCCTATTCATTTAAATTTGATAAAGAGCTACAGAATTCTATATTGTTTGAAGATCTGAATGTTAAAACTACTTGATTAAAATACAGTTCAGGAAGAAAAAATGAGCTGTGATTGGCTTGTATGTGACTTTGATTTGTGCAGACTCATGGCAGTGGAGAATTCCATTTGAAGAGTCAGAGCATAATTCTATGCACATCTACTCTGAAGCAAGTCCATTGTCTTCAAGGATTCTTACCCCACAATCCAGAGTAACTATGGGAGCACATAAGAGACTTTACGTGCACCTGTAGTTACTGCACCACCTAGTGAAAACCTATGGGAAAATCATACTGCAATCCAGAGCAAATTGTTCTTACACCAGAGCAAGGACTCCCCATAGTTACTCTGGATTGCACCCTATTACTCTCTGGAAGGTGTGCATAGGCTTGCAGCCTCACAGCACTATCCTAACTTGTCCTGAATTAGGCAGGCTGACATGCCTGCACTGAATCCTGTTCAAGCCAAATTTGGTCAAGCACCCAGCTAATCCACTAGGAGTTCCCAGAAGGAACAGGTCTCTTTATACTCCTCTTCCTCCTCCTCCTCCCTCTCCCCAGGGGCTCCTCCATTCTGCCCCCTCATTTCCTATGAGGCCTAAACAAGTAGGTGTCCAAATAAGTAGGTATACTTTCCAGTCAGGCTGAGAAGAATTTTCTGCCCTGAAGTCTTGGAGGGGGCTATTAAAGAAGGGTCTCTCTGTTAAACATCTTATTTTCGCTAAAAATCTTATTCCTCGCAAGTTTTGAGGAGGTATTTTCTTGTTTGTTTGCAAAAGGAGGGTCTATGCAAATGAGGTCCCCTCCCTCCTCCCATTGTGTATGCTGAGTCAGGCAGGTTCATAGATGCCCCACTAAGAATTCCTGAGGAGGAAGAGAGGACCTTTGAGTGCCTGCACTCCTCTCTCCATTCACTGCCTTTGTATGCCTACTCAGAAGCAAGGACCATCCTAGTCAATGCAGCTTACTCCCAGGTTGGTGTGGATAGGATGGCAGCCTCAGAGCCCAATCCTCTCCATGCCTGCTCAGAAGCAAGTACTGGCTGACCATACGTCCTCTTTTCCCATGACAGGTCCTCTTTTTTAGCCTTGTCTCCAGATGGGGAAAAAAAATACATTGCCCTTCTTTTCTTTGTGAGCTGGCAACACTGAGCCATCTTGGTCAAAGGACTGACTCCTAGGGAAGTACTGACTGACCATATGTCCTCTTTTCCCAGGACAGGTCCTCTTTTTTAGCCTTGTCTCCTGGTTGGGGAAAAATACATTGCCCTTCTTTGTGAGCTGGCAGCATTGAGCCATCATGGTCAATGGACTGACTCCCAGGGAAGTACTGAGTGACCTTATGTCCTCTTTTCCCAGGACATGCTCTTTTAACTCTTTTTAACTCTTGTGTCCTGGGAAAATATCTTTACATTTACCGGTAACCAACTGATGCTGTTGGTATCTATTTTATTATTGGTATCTATTTTTACAGTATTTTGAAATGTACCAGTAGCTGCTGCATTTCCTACTCTCGGCTTATATGCGAGTCAATAAGTTTTCCCAATTTTTGTGGTAAAATTAGGTGCCCCGGCTTATACGCGGGTTGGCTTACACACGAATATATATGGTATATTCAGACTTAGGACACCACACAGTCTGTTCCTGGCTGCTCAAGAGACAAGGTTTGGATTCAGCATAACTGCCAGCTCTGGGCTCTGCCTCCCATCCCATGTGAAGAAGCACTTGCTTCCATGACTTCGCACCCATTTTTTCTCCTGTGGAGGCTCTCCTATTAGGGGAACCTCCACAAAAGAAGGAACACAGGAGCAAAGCTTCTAGCAACCTTCACTGAAACAAAGGAACAAATCCTGAGGGACAGTCGTGAGTCCCATCTTGGGCCAGAGCAGGTGCCCTTAAGACTCTACATTAGGTACATCTCTGGCTCCATCCAATTACTGTCTGAGTATCTTCTATGTATCTTCTGTGTAAAGTTTCCTAGAGCTGAAAAAAATGATAATTATGTTCAAGTCAGTGTACATATTTTCTACACTTTCTTGAGTACAAACGTTTCTACTTGCGTGTGATTTTCTTCATCAAACACACATATAATCTATGTGTTGTTGATAATTTTTGCTGAATCAGACCACTGCCATTATTCTGCATGTCATTTTATTACTAACCCTGTTTCACAATCTGCTGAGTGCTTGGTTTGTTTGTTTTTTTAATTCAGAATTAACAATTCCAAAATAAGAATATCATAGAATAAGAACACATCCATCAACTACAATTTGACACTCGCTATAATCACATGCACATTAGAATAACAAATTTCTTGTTGCTGAAATATGAAAACTCACCCCCTGAGTCATCAAAGAGACCATCAGTGATGAAAAATTCATGAGGTTACATTTGAAACAGAACATGAAACCCCTTCTTTGCAAATTCAAATGGTGGGAACCAGATCACTATTATTTTTTATTTTTTTGTGAACAGTTTTGTGAAGGTATTTATTTTCAATTCCAGATTTAGTAAATACTGGATAAGGCATGTTTGAAAATGATAATGTATATGGTTATTGAGCGCATGGGTGTATTAATAAAGGCCATTTATGCAATGTGATTAATACCATAATGTGCATATCTACTAAACCATCAAGGTAGGGGAGAGGAGGATCTGTGTCTGTTCAGCTCCTATCCCTCGGGGTGAGGATCCTAGCAGATCTGTATTGCACACCTCAATTCTCATCCACCTAACCAGTAGGACTAACCAGAAGTTGCTGAGTATCTGTATAGTCATATCTTCCATTATATTGCTTCATTTAGCGCTGATTATTCACAGAGCTTTGTCCAAGCATGGTTGACAGTCATTTTAACTTATGAGTGCAGCACAATCTGAACCAAACAGCACCCATTTCCTGCCTATTAGATTAACAAAGATTAGGCTAAGAAAATGTGTCTAGCAGTGCTTGATTTTCAGGGAAGTCTCTCCTATGTCGTTTGAAGTGTTGCTTTCTGTGTGTGTGTGCATGCATGCACACATATGTGCGTGCGCACTCATATGTGTGCTGGGATGGATTTCTGTTTAGTATCTGCAATGTTGAAATGCTTCGTGGAGATCTGAATATGAGGGATCCTGATGTCTCGGTGACATTTGTTCAGGCACTGGGTGAGTGCCCATATCCATCAGAGGGCTCACCTGGGTCAGTAGGTCCATCCAAAAGGCAGTGGATGGTGGGGACTGCCCATCTATGTTAGTCTACTTGCTCCCACTGCTGCTGGTACTCCTCCTACTACTCCTTGGATTGGGCAGACAGGAAGAAAAAGAAGTAGGTTTCAGGTGGTTACTGCGGTATCTTCATTGGAGGGACATGAGGGTAAAAAGAACTTCAGATGCAGCAGAGTGTAAACAGTATCTTGTGGTCTTGTGCTCCTTGAGGCATCTGGTGGACCGCTGTGGAGGTTACAAACCACGAGGGGTGTGTGCATAAATAGATGCAGATGTGGACAACCTCCAAATGCCAGATGCAGGGGAGAGCACCTGGATGCAGGTGTCAAATATGCTCCCATCTGGTGGGCCTCAGCTTCCTCATCACAATACAGGAAGCTGGACTAGATGGGCCTTTGGCCTGATTCAGTGGAGGCTCATCTTATGTTCTTATGATATAGAAGGCTGGACTTAGACCTGATCCAGCAGGGCTCTTCTTCTAAAAAATATGGAATGGAGTGCTGAGCAAGAACACTAAAAAGTAGAACAGTTTCTGGCATATCATTAGAAAAGGGGAAAGCATGTGGTCTTGGCCATCACAATCGAAAACCACAGTAATTGCAGTAGTGGTAGTACCCAGTGCACCATTGGAGAATGTTATGGGAACCCACACAACCTGCTGCTCTCACACAGCCCCTATGTAAATGAAGCTTTCCTTGCTGCAGTAGAGGGTATGGGTTTTCATTCTTGCTATTTTGACACACATAGGGCAAAATCCTAAGCTCATTCATCTGTCTCCTTGTTCTGCTGTGACATGGGAAGGCCAGCACATGTCTGTCCATTGGCCAAACCCCTCCAGAAATATGCAGAAGTACCTTATTACACTTTTGCAACACCCACAGAACCTGTTCTGGCCTAACTAGAGGTTAGGATTGCACTTGCAGTTGGCTACTATCTCCCATACTTCCCCCAACACTACTTTGTAAACACCACATAGGGCTTGGTGAAGTAAAAAACATGACAGTCACTGCTAGAAGACTGTTGTTGCTGATGTCATCAGTCCAATGAGAAGGGAAAACCTATATCTGCTGTCAAAATCCTCCTTAGGAACAAGAGGGACCACCAAACACCTGATGTTAAGATCCTGATGGTGTTATCAAATTAAGAAAAGATGTTAAACTCTGTGTTGCTTCTTATTCCTGTTAAACAGAGTGTTTCAAAGCTTTACTTCAGACAATAATAAACATATTAGAGAGTAGAAAGCACAGGTGGGCTGCAGCTGGTTCTCACTGGTTCTACGGTTGTTAATTTGGGGAAGACATTAGGGAACCGGTAGCTAAGAGGGGGCCGTCATCTTTGAATTGCATGCAACTGTGTTTGAATTTCTCTTAAAGGGTCTCTGGGTCTGTCTTCCCAGAGGTGAAGCTCCACTCCCTCCTCCTTCCTCCCCTTCTGAACCTCCCTCCCCTTCTGAGGGGAGCTCTCTCCCCCCTCCTTCACCTCCCTAAATTTTTTTTTATATTTTTAAATTTTAAAATACAAACAGTCTGTTCGCATTACCATCATTCAGACAAGGCATTGCGGTCATTCCACAGCACATCAAACACTCACTGCTGAGATGGGAGGGGTTTGGATCACTATATAAATGTCTCAAAGCTCAATACTTTCAAGTCAGGGTGAGGAGCTTCTTCATGCCCCAAACCTTTGTATAATGCTATTCAGGAAGTCTGTCCTTGGTAAACATCTTATTTTGATTTAAAACCTTATTTCTAGCAATTTTTCAGAAGTTATTTCCTTGTGCAGTTCGCAAAGCATGATGGGTTTCTCATATGCAAATGAGGCAGCCTGTCTGGGGATGGTGTTTGGATCCCCCTCTCTGGGGATGTGCGTATTTTGGATCAGGCACATTGATAGACAGCTTTACAAAGGAGTCCTTGGGTGGGAATAGGGAAGCCAGAGCTGCTGAGAAAGGTCTGGGAGCCTGTAGGAGCGGCATCTGAGTGTTGTTAGGATGAGATCCTGCAGGGCTTTTATCCCCTGTTCCTCCAGCCCTGTCTACTTTCCTGAGAGTAAGCCCACTGTCTATAATGGGACTTTCTTCTAAGTAAGCCTGCATAGGATTGGACTGTAAGGCTAAAATCCTCAAAGTCCTGGGAGGAAACCCCATTGACTTGAATGGTACTTACTTCTGAGTAGACACGGTTAGGATTGGGCTCAGGCTGCAATCCTATCCACACTGTAGTCCTTCCCCCAGATCTCCCCACCTCATCCTGCCCCTCTGAGAAATCTCTCCACCTGAGATTGTGGGGAGGCAGTATGGGGGCACCTGAAGAAATAGCCCCAGTTCCCATCGTGCCCCTCCAGGAGCCCAGTCCACTGTCTACTCTGAAGTAAATCCTATTAAAATCAGTAGGTTTTACTCCCACGTGAGGATAGGAGTGTAGCCTCAAAGCCCAATAATCTGTCTACTCAGAAGTAAGTTTCATTATAATAGTGAAGCCTATTCCCTGGAAAGAGTGCATAGGATTGCAACCAGTAGCTGGTTTCTAAGAGCTTGTAATCCTATGCCTGACTACTCATCAATCTATGAAGCTTACTCCCAGGAAAGTGTGCAGAGGAGTGAAGCATTAGAGCCAATCCTATTCTTGGCTACTCAGAAGTAAGTCCCATTAGAGTCTGTGGAGCTTACTCTCAGGAAAGTGAATAGGATTGTAGCCAGAGGCTGGTTACTAAGAGCTCAGTCTTGACTACTCAGAAGTCCTATTATATTCAATGAAGCTTACTTACAGGAAAGTGTGGACAGGATTGTAGCCTTAAGTAGTGGCTTAGAGGCAAACCTCAGCCTGCGGATGGACACCACAGACTCTGGTCCTAAACTGTAGATCAGTGTTTCTCAACCAGTGGTATGAGCACCACCTGTGGAACTTGTGGTAGTGTCCACAGGTACTGAGGCACCTGGATGCAAGTGTCATATGTGCTCCCTGAGGCAGCTCGTGGGCCACTGTGTGATTCAGGAAGCTGGACTAGATAGGTCTTTGGTGTGATCCAGTGGAGGCTTTTCTTGTGCTTTTATGTTCTTATTTGTGGCACACATTCCCCCTGAGAGCACAACAAAGTGTAATGCATAGGAATAAATTACACTGAACTCAGGGGCTTTATACGATTGATGCGGTCACAAGTGATACAATTTTTTTGGTAAACTAAGGGTTAAGATGGCGTGCCCTCCCCCGCCCCTGACCCAGCCTGGTCCCGCCCACTTCTGGAGAACCGGTTTTTGGGCTAGGCTGGGCCCACCACTGGTAGAAAGAAGTATATGGTGGAGGGCACAGGTTGTTCATTTATGAGGCCATTTGTGACACAATCTCAAGCACTAGATGCAGGAAAGGAAGCTGAGGCTGGGGCTCCCCCATCTCTAGGGCTAAACCAAACCTCTCCCTTGCACATGTTCATACATACTAAGGCACACTTTCTTCAATCCCCATATTCCTGTTACATCAATTGCACTCATTCCACCCACACAAAATCAGGCACACATGGCAAACACCCCCTGCCCATCCTTTCCTCTACTCTTTCACAAGTAATAAAGGAAAAACTAGCCCACATAAGTTGTCAATTTTCCTCCCAAAATATAGAAACAGAATGTTACAGTGATAACTGCTGCTTCAAAATACTCATGACTTATTTTTCTTAATCGAATTGATCTGACCAGATTTAAGTTAAAGCTGACAACAACAATCATGATAATCATCTCTGAATTCTCATGCAGAATGATTTGCAGAATGATTTTAAGCAGGGCTAAACACCAGTGAATCACCCCAAATTTGTCCAGTCAAAGCCATTTATGAGGAAATCTTTTATTTCTTTGCCCTCCCTGTTGGAGTACATCCAAGCAAAAGAGGTTTGTGAATGTCAAACTTGCCCATACTGGTGTGTTCAACAGCTATACCTAATGCAGACTTGTGTGCCAGTCTCCACCCTGCTAATGTCAGGTCAAACAAACTGCTAGAGTCAACCTAGATGGACCTTAAGCCACAGCACAATGATCCTTCTTTCACACGTCCCCAATTCATCAGGATGGGAAGTAGCACAACAAGTTTCTTGCCACGTACAAGCATACGAAACGTATACCGGTATACGTACTTCTGCCCAATCATCTGATGCCTGCAGTGTAAGTCTAGAAAAGTGTCTCCAGAGCAATATGATCTACGGTATATAGTTGTTTGAAATATAATCCAGTTTTTCTTTTTGTACAAAGATCAGATCAGAATAAAAACAAAAAATGTACAATAAACATGCAGAGAGAGAGAGAGCGCGCTCCCTGTTAACTGGAAAAGAGGCATATGTGTGTTTCTCTTTGATTTAGCGGGGAAGAGTAACTGGCCCTACTCCAAGAATGTCTGTTATATTGACTCCTGCTGGTGTTATTTTTTGCATCTTTTTTAGATTGTGAATCCTATTGGGATTGGGACAGGAACACATTAGCCATTATTTTTTCATTTCTTTGTAAACCACCTTGTGACTTTCTTAGTTGAAAAGTGGTATATAAATACTGTAGGAGAGAGAGAGAGAGAGAGAGAGAGAGAGAGAGAGAGAGAGAGAGAATTAGTTTTAAGCACATTTGTCAATGAGAATATAAGCCAAAGTTTTAAAATGAAATTTAAGATGAAATTTAAAATGAAAGTATGAATTGGGCTCAGAAACATTTTGGCAGCAACAATGCTGTTTGCATAATTCTGGTATGCCATGGCCCCCAAAACCATCATGCAGCCATATTCTGAAATTTTCAGATGCCACTGGTACACACATGGCAATGCACATCTACATTCACGTCCAGTCTGCACATGCACAGAAGATTGCCACATGTGCTAATCCTCTTTGCAAGACTGGAATGAATTTATTCAGCAGGCTTCAGCCAAAAGCGGCATCACTAGGGGAAAAAGTATCAAGGACACTTCTTTATTATGCAAATACTTTATAGCAGCACCTGCACTGTGGTTAACATTGTTCACTGTTGCAGAAAAAAAACAACACTTCCTCCCTTAAACACACAAAGGACACAGTGATATAAAGAGGTGGAAGAAAAGGGCAACATTTGGGGTTGTGCAAGAGATCAGTGCACACAAAGCATGTAGCATGCCTCAGCCTGCTTTAGCAAATTGGTTGAATAATTTGGCCATACAGTACAGTGCCATGCTGTGATTGATCAAGAGCACAGCACACCCAGGGGAAGTCAGAAAACAAGACTTTGGGCAAGACGTCTGGCTATTAGTGATGGCCCCAGTTACTGTACTTCCTTGCCTTGCTTATCTTCTACCTGCTTTGCATGGGAGAGTGGCATTATTAAAGGGAAAGGCCATGGGGCCATGTGAAAAGGCCATTGTTCCCTGCACATGACAGGCACATGTGAAGGCTTGCCTTGTGTGCTGGACTGGGAGGGGAGACAATTTGTCAAGGCCACTCCTTATACCAAGGCTTGCCTTAAACACCCAGCACGTGGCATCAAGATGAAGCTGCACCCATTGCTCCTTGAAACTGGTATTCATGATTATAGGCCATGGATGAAGTTAAGTAATTTCAGGCATATTATGCAGATATACAGTATTATCAGGCATATTATTTGAAGGCTGCACATGTATTATATAGGGACATGGATTTGAGGTTAGGAAGGGGTAAAATGTGTGTTGGAGGCACTTCTGACCTACTAACATACCATAGTGTTGAGACTGAGCAGGGTCCTCTGCCTTTCCCTTATAGGTAATTTTGTAGATGGAGGCTATTGTGCAGTGGTGGTCTAAAGGACCCTACACGAATATGAGGGAGACTCCTATGGGAAGGAAGCTTCCTATACTTTCATTTTTTGAGAGCAAGAATCAGAATACCACAAGAAAAAGACAAGATTTATGTAGAATATAATTTATGTTTATATGTAGAATGTATAGTGTGAAACTCTAATAGTGTGGAACTCCACTGATGCTTGATTGAATCCAATTAGGTTTCTGTATTTCAAAGCCTTAACTTCACCAGCTATGCCTAGCTTTAATACTAAATCTTATATACTATAAAGGCCCAATCCTATTCTACTTTCCAATGGTTTTGCAACCACATAGAAAGGGGACAAACATTCACTTATCTGGAAGAGGCTTCTATGACTGCCCCCTACCACAGGATTGCCTGTACCATTGGTATAGCTACACCAGCACTGGAAAGCTGGACAGGATTTGGCTCTAAATCTGATATACTACTAAACAGATGCCAAGCAGACACATGATGGTGTGGACAGAGAGCATCTTTTCAAATGCAGCAATAGGGCAACAGTTTAGGACAGTAGGGGCATACAGGCACACCTTGATTTATATATGGGTTCCATTCTGGTCACACTTACATAAGTTGAATTTTTAGGTGCATGTGCATATGCAGCAGATGAAAAGCACTACAGAAGTGTTTGGGATGAGTAGAAAATGTGTGGTGTGTGAAGACAAGATGGGTGACTGTGTATTATTGTTATGGCTTTATGGAATGCTTTGCATATATTTGAAATGACATAAGTCAAAGGTGACATAAGTCCTATACACAGAGAGGTATTATTCACAATTACTGCAGCATTGCTGATAAATTTCCTGTCCTCTTTCTTTTGGAGGCACTTTATAAGATTTGGAACATCTTTGAGAAGCACTGAAGACTCTTTAAAATTATGTTCATTTTGCTTTGGTACTCTGGAATTTGGTACTGTAGGAATTGAATTTTCATTTGTGAAGGATGTTGCTTTTCATTTGAACTTGCTCAGACTGTTTGTCCCAATCTGGGAAAGATGATACATGTACAGAAGCAACTTTCTACTTGGCATGGAATGGACTGGTCTTCCTGGACTGAAAACCAAATGTATCAACTGAATTGGTATGTGCATTGTTGAACATGAAACCCTATTTACACCCATGTCCTCTCACATTACAATCCTTTCCTAATAGATCAGAGAGGTACCTTTTAACTTTTGGTGGGGTGACATCTTCATATACTTAATAAGGGAAGGGTAACTATCCTTAATCACATCATCACAGTGTCTGTTTTAGTGGCTGTTTTTGCTGTTCTCTCTCTTTTTAGATTATATACTTTGGACCTGGGAGCCATTCATCTATTTGAATTTATCTGTAAAATTGCTTTGTGAACTTCGTTGAAAAATATGTACAGAAATCTATAAATATATATAAAACTGACAAGTCACTGACTGACTCACTGATTCACTGACTCATCAACGCCCAGCCAAAAACGCTGGGCCTAAAGCGTGAAATTGGGGGAGGGTGTTCCCTCCATGATGGAGGCACCCACTAAGAACCGGTTTTCTGAAATACCCACCAGAAGCAGGTGAAAATGGTGGGGAACGCATTTTCCTCCTTATACTGTACATTGAAGAATCACTGACTGATCAAGGCCCTGCCCCAACCCATGGACCAAGAAGCATGAAATTTTGGGGAAGGGTGTTCCATCTATGACATGAACACCCACCAAGAACCGATGTTGAGAAATTTAACCCTTAAGGGGCTGAAAAGGGATGCAATGTATTTTTGTCCTATACTTAACATTGAAGACTGACTGATCAATATCCAGCCCATTTGGTGCCTGGTGCCTGATTACTGCGTGGGAGGGTTCACTGGGGGGTGTTGTGCATGGGGGTATAATGTGCATGGGAAGATGTTGCACATAGAAGGGTGATGCGCAAGGGGGTGATGCGCAAGGGGAGTGATGCACATGGGGGTGATGCGAATGGCATATGGGGGGTATTTTCCTCCCGCAACACAGGTACAGTTTGCTAGTACAGTGGTACCTCACTTAACAAGTGCCTAACTTAACAAGTGATCCACACAACATGCACAAATTTCTCTAGGATTCTGCCTCACATAACAAGTGTTGCTTCACTTAACAAGCACACTCATTGTCAGTTGGGGCAGACGCACTGGCCGGCAGCCCTTTTAAAAAGCTTGAAGGCTGCCTAGCACGCCTGCCCATAGTGAAAGCAACACTTCCGTGCTGTTCCTCCTGTGGCCGGGTGTCCACTGGGCAGAGGGAGAGAACAGCAGTGGACAGGAGGGAAGCAGCTCAGGGCTAGCCAGAAGGAAGCAGGGGAGAGAGATGCTCAGGATGAAGAGAAGGAGAAAGTGGGGAAAGACTTTGAAAGTGTCTTTGATTGCAGCTGCCTAACCATGTCTACCCAGAAGTAAACCCCACTGTGTTAAATGGGGCTTACTCCCAAGAAAGTATCTTTAGGAGTGCAGCCTAAGTAGACTTCATAGGATAATGCAATTTAATGCATGTTTTGAATTAAATCCCAGTGTTTTGTCATCATTTTTACATCCAGTTAATATTTTTATATGAATATTTTTTGGGTTGTGGAACCAATTGTCTGAGTTTCCATTATTTCCTATGGGAAAATCCGCTTCACATAAAGAGCGTCTCACATAACAAGCATGCTTCCGGAACAAATTAAACTTGCTATGTGAGGCACCACTGTATACTGAATAAACAAGAATAACGGCAGTGACAATGCTATAGGGTTCAAAGCACTAAGTTTTGTAGGGAGCCTCACCACAGCTTGCAAGAGGCCCTTCCCCTTCAGATGGTGGGAGTTAAACAGATGTGTATGCTTCCCAGCCCTTCTAGCTACATCATTGATCAAAAGCAATAATATAATGATGCAAATGTCCACCTATATCTGGAACAAAGTCAAGGTTCCTTTCTCTGACACTGTCTGATAAATGTTGCTAAATGAAGGGCTATCCTGAGTAATTACAAATGCCAGACTGGATTCTGTAGTTAGTAACAAGAGTCTGGAGATATCAGTAATTAAAGTACTCTCCAACTTGGGAAAGACCAAACAAGATATTCAAGCTGCTAGGAATAGTGGATCAATACTCCAGTCCTATACACATGATAGGATCCTTTACCTAGTGAAAATAGGATTGCAGCTTTTGCACTAGAAAGTACCGCTACAATGGCTTATATTAAATCTGTGGAATTTTTACAGCCCATTGCTGAGTGTCAAAAACATTACAAACATATTTGCAGAACCCAGCACCGTTCCTACACTGGCAGAATGTCAATGCCAGCTGGCATACCACTAGCACTGGTCCAGCACCAGTGCTTTGCCACTTGGTGGTTACCCAGATACATCAGGCAGCAGAGATGTGAATAGGGTGTAAGGGATAGGGATAGGATGAGGAAGAGGATGAGGAAGAGGCAGCGGAAAGAGTGGAAGGACTGGCAGAGCTTAGCTCCACTTAATGCAGAGCCTCTGTATTGTGTAGGGGCTTTCAGTGCTACACAGATGCTCCTTATTCTGCGGCAGTCAAAGGTTGGCAGCAGAATCAAGTAACCCTTCAGGTTACTTTAGGAATACTTTGGGAATCCTTTAATCAGGGAAGGGAATGAAAATCCCCTTCTCCTAGGGAACCACTGGTTCTCAGGATACTGTGAGAAGCCTGCAGTTTTCAGGATACTGTGGCAGCCTTTTTGGTGCTGCAATAATCCTGGCACTCTAGGCAGCATAGGAAGGGCTACCAGTTTTAGGGTTGGGGGGCTTAAATAACTCTGTATATTTGCATGCAAAACTTTTAATAATTAAAAATTGAAAGCATAAGAATTATAGAGTCATAACAATAAACCTTTTGTTTCTTTGAAAATCATCAATGAATCTATAGTCTCAATGGAAGATATAACTCATATATCAAGTTAGTTTCCCACTTTTATGTTCTGCAATCAAGATCTAAAAGTGGAATCTTGTATCTACCCCAGCCCCAGCATCTCAGCTGTTAAAGGCTCAAATGAACTAATTTACTGACTTGGTACTTGCAATCTTTTAAAGACATATTTTATGTCCTGGATCTCCTGGGGAATGGTGAGCGTACTCAGTCCTGACATTTGCTAGTGAATAACTAGAGATTCCCTCATTAATGTAAAAATCATGACCTTAATTTTAGGTGGCTCTGTTTTGCTTTTAGCTTGAGCAATAATCAATAATTCAAAATTATTTGTTAGTGTAGATAGATTGCCATAGGAACGGCATTACTTAAAAGAAAGTATCAAAGCTGGAGCAAGCTAGTCCGTAGTGAGTAAGGAGTAGTAAGCTTGGATTCTTCCTTTAAGGATGCTATCAGAGTACTTAAAAGAAGTTTCTATGCAGAGAGATGCAGGTGGAAGCTTGCTTTGGCATGCCAATATTAGAATTATATCCAGAACAAAGCAGATGAAGCAATGATACTTTTGTAACACACTCAAAGTGCCAGCCCAGAAGTATTACAGTAAGTCTCTCATGATGTTTATCTGCACCTCATCTTACCTATAATGAAGGTCAAGAAAAAGTTGCAACAAAAATATGAACTGTGTAAAGACAAAAAATCTACAAGCTTATGATACACAAATCTCTGCACCATAAAATCACTTTTTATCTTTAATTAAAGCATTTGTGCTCCATTTGTGTGCCAAAAAGGGGATGTATCACAACTAACAATGGCTTGCAAAATAATATTTCCTGACAGCAACAAGGAAAACACTGCAGCAGAAAATCCCAACATCAGCCCTGCAGAATTTAAATTTGCACTTCACTTCCTGGCCTTCTGGAAAAGCCATGTAGTCACCGTCTAATGGAAAGCACACTGCGATGGAGACAAGTAGGTGTCCCTAAGGGTCGTATTACACAACTGAGGTGCTGCAACTCAAAGGTTGTATCTTATGCACACACCTGCCCAACTTTAGAAAGGAGGGGAACAAAGAACTCTTGAGTTTCGTTTGGCAGTAGAAGGTGAGGTAGAAGGTAAAGCAGAAGGGGCTCCAGAAGGTGTTCTGGCCTCTGGCCATGTAGGCTTTAATGCAGAAAACCGCCATTGAACCAGGTCTTGGAATGAATAATTTTAATTAATGAGGATGTAACTCTATGGGAATCATGTGCTTTTTAGGAAGGCCCAGTCAGAAAGAGTCCTGTTGGATCAGGTCAAGGGCCTATCTAATCAAGCTTCCTGTATCTCTGAATAGCACAGACACTTCTGAGTACATAGAAGCCATTAAGATACCTGTATCTTTTTTCCCTTGAATCTTTTCTCCTATCCAGAGATAGGCTATTTGTAAAAGAGCCAGGATGGTGTTGTGGTTAGGGAGTTGGACTGAGACCCTGAAGATCACCCTCTCAGATCCCCCTCTCAGCCATGAAGCCTCCTGGGTGACTTTGGGCGAGTCACTCACTCTCAGTCTCACCTACTACATAAAAACATAAAATGTTTGTAAGCCACCTCAGGAATTTTCATTGTCATAGGGGAGGAAGGGTACAAATTAAATCAAACAAACAAACCTGGAAATTGAATATAGCCATCATGACTATCTGTGATGGACTTAGCATTAATAAATCTGCCCAGTCTGCTTTTAAAGGTAGGCCAGGTATCCTCTGGCAAAGAGTTCCACAGATTAATTATGTGTGGGGTACAGAAATATTTAATTTGGTCTGTTTTAAACTGTTTTAATATTCCTGCCACAATTTTAATAGTTCTCCTGGTTTTGATATTTGGCAAGAGGAAAAGGATCTTCCATATCCACTCTGTTCTCCCCTTGCATGAAGGCACTCCTCCAGTGTTGAAGAGCCTCAAATGCTGTAGCTTTTACTTGTAAGGGAAGTGTCCCAGCCCACTAATCATTTTGGATACTCTCTGCTGCATCTTTTCCAGCCCCACTATAAACTTTTTTAAGATGTGGCAACGAGAATCGGACATAAACCTTCATATGTGACCTTAACATTGATCAGTATAATGGCATAACCAGGGACCTGCAAAAGGCAAGGTTATTTTTCCTGACAAAGAATAACACCCCATTGTCAGTAAAAGTAGCCTCGCCTTTTGCAGGTCCCTGGACATTACATTTGTCATTTTATTCTCAATTCCCCTTTTACGGCTTTCAAGTATGAATCTGGCAGCAAACAAACACTAAGGATGCAATCCAAACCTAGGCCAGCACAACACATCAGTCTTCCCATTCCCATGGTAATGTAGGGGGTTTGCATGACTATGCATTGGCCTTACTGTCTCCCAGGAGTGGTGCAGAAGTGTCTTATGGCACTTTTATGACATCCCTAATCAGCACAGGCCAGCCTACCTGGAGGTTAGCTAGTGCAGCTATTGTACACTATAAACAAACAAACAAACAAATAAATAAGCAAGCCATTTTCATTGAGCTCCCAACCTCCACCCACGATCTCTCTTCTGATCCATCCCAGTCACCACAGAACCTGTTGCATGTTGAACCAACAGACATTTCCTTGCATTTTTCAACTGCATGCCAGCATAAACCACATATTCAGATATTTGGCAGTGCAATTCTCCTTAGCCAATCTCTTTCCCACAGGATAAAGTATAGATAAAGGTGGTAGTGGGATTCATATAAATTAACAACAGGTTCTATGTCCCATAAGTTACCGGGTCTCAGAACCAGGCACTCATTAGCAAAGGGTTCTATAGAACCTGTGAGAACCCTCTGAAGACCACCACTGTATAAAGGGTATGCCTTCCTGTGGACTCTCCTTCCTTTCTAAAGGAAGGGAAGTAAACCTGACAAGACCTGCCTCACATTTCAAGAAACGTATGTTGCAGTTGGAATAGCACAAAGATTCCCAAAACAATCTTCTTAATGAATGTTTCCGACATATGGTATTGGCATTAGTGCTGGTACGGGGGCCAGAAGGAGAAAACCCGCAAGATCAGTGTTCTTTTCACACCAATTTTATATTTCTATGAACGTTTGGGGTTTGGTTTGCACCACATTCTAGACAGGTAACCTTTTAAGTCTGATGTAGCACTGACATGACAAAACACATTTTAGACTTTAGGAGACAATTTAGGCCAGCATAACTCACCCCTTCCTTGTACCCGGGATGGTGTGGGGAGGTTGGTGCATGCCTGTGCATAGTGGGCTTCAGTAGGCAAGAAGCAGACCAGCATTTATTGAGTCAAACTGGAACTGGAAATGGCAGGCAAATGCCTGTAACTTATACTCCAGGCCTACAGGGCCTTTAACCAATCATAATACTTGAAAAAGCCTGCCCAAATACAGCATGAAGTTTCTAAGTTTCCCTCCAAAACCATTGGAGTTAACAGTTAGGGTCATCTAAAAGTTAGTTTCACTTTGCAGGAATTAACACAACTACAGGTATTCGATACATAACACTCTCCACTTTTATGAGGGCCCCCACTCCTAGGCCAGCAAGGGACTTTTACCAGGACTTATGCCAGCCTAACTAGGGATTAGGGTTGCACCCTTGAGCATAACTTTCCAGCACCAAGGTAAGAGCAATGCACTTTAGAGGTAAGGGAACAAACATTCCCCTAACTTGAGGAGACCTCCATGACCACCACCCTACTACAGGTTGCAGCACCTGCCCTACACTGGCACAGCTGTGTCAGTGTGGCAAATTTGGTTAGGATTTGGGCATTACAGTTTCTTCCTATGTGTGCTTAACAAGAAGTAAACTGCCTTGTCATCAAAGGAATTTGTTCCTAGTCACAGTTGTTTAGGACTGCAGCTTTCACAGCTTTTTGGTGAGGAGAATGTGCTTTTGCAGCCAACAGCCTATTTCATCAGATACCTGGAGTGTTGGCAGGTTTTGGTTCTGGAGCTAGTAAGATAGTAAGATTCAAATCAAGCCATGTAATATATAGTTTATGAGAAAACATTTTCTTATTTAGAGTTGTGTAAACCTTCAAGTCCCCCTTTCTAAAGTGTTCAGTGCAGCTTGAAACCTTGAGTGTTTTAATACCCACCAATGCTGGGGCAATAATGTGTTGATTTTCTTCATGAGAATTATTTGTGGCTTGAAACTGTAGCTTGGTCAATGTTATTTTACTCCAGATCCTAGTGCTAGGAGATGATTTCGATTGGCATCCCATGGGAGTGTCTCTGCACTTTCTCTTGCTAACCTGTAGCATTTGTTGCTAA
This sequence comes from Cryptoblepharus egeriae, assembly GCA_030015325.1. Taxonomy (NCBI): domain Eukaryota; kingdom Metazoa; phylum Chordata; class Lepidosauria; order Squamata; family Scincidae; genus Cryptoblepharus; species Cryptoblepharus egeriae. Next base: position 47,784,047 of record JAREYC010000005.1, on the reverse strand, counting down.
CCTTGCAGCGTGTGTGTGTGTGTGTAAGAATACAGCTGATGACAAGCAGAGGCATCGAAATAAATAAATAAATAAATAAATAGCCTGCATTCCAAGGGTGTCAAAATATCACAAAATCAGAAGAAACCCCAAAGTGCTGACCATGCTCTTTTGGAAAAAAAGGTGTGTTGTTGTCTGTTACTCAGAATCATGGCGGTACAGACTGAGTGAATTACTGGCATTAGCTTGCCACCGTGTCAAAACGTTTGCAAGAGATGAGATGAAAATGTGAGTCATTGCATTTCATTCACAAGGGAAGGAAGAGTGGCTTTGTGGCAAATGCTGGAGATCTATGGGGCTCAGAGCCTATCTCAGCTACTTTCCCTGTGTAATGATGAGCACGTTGCTTCCAGTACAACCACAGCTGCAAGCGGTTAGGAGATTGGCTCAGAACGCTGAAAAAGAATATGTGCACCATTGTTTTTACATTTTCATTTTGAGGATTAAGGGAATGTTAAAGTATGGTAAGAGTGTAGGAATTATCTTGCTGCGTCATGCCCAAAGTCAGATGATCTCAAGAAGCTCATAGATGTGTATGGACATGAACAACGTCCAAATGGCAGATGCAGAGGGGGGGAACCTGCATGCAGGTGTCATATGTGCTTCCTGAGGCATCTAGTGGGCCACTGTGGGATATAGGAAGCTGGACTAGATGGGCCTTTGGCCTGATTCTGTGGAGGCTCTTCCCATGTTCTGATACTTCCCTGCTTAGCCACAGGTGTTTTGTTTTGTTTTGAATATAACCTTCAAGAAGCCATAAACAGCTATCCCAAGTCACAAAGGAAGACCATCCTGACTAGAATTTGTATTGCATATGCAGACATGCAACTCTCCGCTGTGTTTCCATACAAAGTTTGAGGCTGTCTGTAAACCCATTTGTAGCAATGCAAACAATCACCTACCTGTTTGCAGAGCAAAGGGGACTGGTCTACCCCAGCCAGAGTTATGGGCGCCAAGATGACCATACATCCTATTTTTCCAGGATGTTTCCTGGATTTTAGCTTTATGTCCTATAAAAAAACCTTCCATGTCCCCCTTTTCCTTGTAAGCAGGCAGTATGTAGTCATCTTTAATTTTAAAAAAATTATATGCAATAAATTACATCTAATAGTTTTAATAATTAGTAATATAGTGTTTAAATTAAGCTTATGAAAGGAATCTTTATAAGTGTTTTTATGTTTTATTTTGTCATGGCCTACTTTTTTCTTGAAAATCATACATGGGTGGGGGCTTGCTGTCCTCCTTTTTTGGTTATGCATATATGGTTTTGGTTATGCATATAGGCTGCAATCCTAACCACACTTTCCTGGGAGTAAATATTATTGAACACAATGGGACTTACTTCTGAGTAGACATGATTGCACTGATAGTCACCTTGTTCAGGGCACACGTGATATTGTGCACTGCACATTATAAAAACACAATTCATATTTCCCTAATAATGTAAGGCCCTATAAAATAGTGCAAAGCTTTTTGCAGCTCGTAGATGTCATGACTGGGGGATGCAGAAGCAGTCATGTGCTATCATTTTTCCAATCAATCCAGAAAGCCAAAACCAATTTTTATTAAGACTGATATTCTGACTGAAAACAAAGTTGAAGTTATTTTAACAATTGGGACATCAGAAAGTCTTAATATTTTTAAACTCACCATGCCTAACATGCTATGTTCAGAAAGTAACACACACTAATGGGTTAATAGGTTAATAACTTTGCCTTCCAGTGATTCTATTTGTTGTAAAATACTAGTAGGGACTTTTTTTTCTTTCTCTGTGCAGAATAACAAGTGTGGCATAGCAAGAATGGTATGTACTCCACAGAGCTGGCAGTCTTGCCACAAGGTAAATATGCTTGCAGCCATTGTTTGTTTCAATTACAAACACAACTTGCCCTTTCTTCCCTTTGGCAACTATTAACAATAAAGCGTGACCAAGTTCAAGGCACATCTTACAAAGCTGTGCAACGCTTCTCAATTTGTGGCTCCTGCAAAAAGTGATCAGAGAGACACAGACGGTCCTGTCTAAACATGCAGTTGCTTCCTGACTCCTCTGTGGGGTTTACATAAATTGATTGCCTTGTCAGACTACTTGCAGTCCAAGGTTCTATATGTGCAGATGTGTACAGATGCCTTAAATCAAATCAGACCCCTGGTTAGGAATGACTAGTTTGGCTGGCAGTGGCCTGCCAGAATTTCAGACCTTTCCTGCCCTGGCTAGGAGATGCTAAATAGTAGAATTAACCTGAGATCTGGTGCATGAAAGTCAGGTGTGAACCTATACTTCTTCAACAACAGGTACATTTTATCCAGGCTTCTTGATTGGGTAAACTGTTTGAAGGCCACAACCCTAGTTATTAATCTAGGGTCTATTAATCTATATTAATCAAATATATAGTTATTTGAAGTCACTGCAGTTCACTGACTTGTTAATGCCCAGCCAAAACTGCCAGACGTAGAAACATAAAATTTCGGGAGGGTATTCCTTCTGTGATGTAAGCACCCACTAACAACCAATTTTTAGAAATTCCATCTGGAAGGGAGTGAAAAGGGGCACACTGTGTTTTGTCCCTATACTTAACACTGAAGAATCACTGACTCATCAAAGCCCAGCCCAAACCCCTGGACCTAGAAGCATGAAATTTGGGGAGTGGTGCCCAAATGGTGGTGCTCAATTCCCATTGGTGCCCAGTAGGGGTGCCTAGTGCCCAATACGCTCCCGTGCATGGTGCCCAGTGTCTACCAGTTCCCACCAGTACTTGCCACAAATATTCTTGCAATTTTACCCCTGCAGTGATGATGAATTCCACTAGTTGTGAATAAACCTCAATAAAATCTGTAAACATTCTTACAAGGAAGGCTCACAATAACTGTTGATTAGGTCAGCGCAGTGCATGAAAGTCATCAAGATTAACATAGGCTCACATCATTTGACTTAAATCATATATTTTAGCTAAGAATTAGGAAACCATTGTATATGTTTGTGTGTGTGCCTGCGTGCATTTTGCTTTTTATGAATACAGGCTTTACCAAGGCTTTGATAGCAGGCCCCCAGTCCTCTGTGTCTTGAGACACACTGCACTGTCACCATATGTCACTAGTGGCAGTGGCTGTGTGAGGCTGTTTACAGCTCTGTATTCCTATCACTGTTAATGTCACATTCAAAATAAGCACTCCAGTCAGTCTCATGGGGTAATTGGCAATTGGACTGGAGGAATTGGTACAAGCAGGTAGTAACATAACTTCAACCTTAAACACCCCAAACCAGCCATGAAATAATTCAAAGGCTTTGTTGGTGAGACAATGCCAGGCTATTTGTACTGCAGGGTGCGGCCCGTTTTGGTAGAACACCAAATTAACTCCCATTGAAGAAACTTCTTGGGTTGGTGCACGTTGGCTGCTCCTGGACCGTCCTGATGGCACATTATAATTTAGGGTTTGGTGGCGGTGCAGTGTGACCCAAGACACAGACGCTCAGTGCACAGGATTTGTCTCCACCTGCCTTCCTGCCTGCTTTTAAAATTGCTAACAAAGCCTCAATACAGCTTGTGTTCATAAGGAGCAAAACACATACACACAAAGCCCCCCAAATGCCCATTTTACAAACTGTTGCCTCCACCGTGTAACATGTTGCATAGAACCACCACCCATTTATTTTAGATTGATAAAATTTGCAGAAGGGGCAGCTACCAGCAGTGATAATTGTGGTTAGAAATATTCGATAGCAAAAGGGCAAAAGACTAGGTAGTTTCAGGAAAAGCTTTGCTAGAAGATATGCAGCATAAGGAGACCCTTGTTGTGTTTGCTTTTCAAGAGGAAATCCCAAAATGCCCCAGGATGAAAAGGACCAAGGAGAGAACTCGGGAAAACCTTGATCTGCAGCCAAATCCTGCATGAGTTACTAGACCTGTATGACATCCTTAGAGGGCTGAAGAGTCTTTAGTCCCATAAAGTTAGAAACTAGTGACATATAAGTTGTGCTGTAGTCTGTCTGTGTGTCCCCCTTCACTAAGTGTTATGCATGGGGCTTTTCCTGTGTGCTGTTAGTAAAGCAAGTGCAAACTATTCAAATGGGGCAGTCCTGAGTGCGTCAAAGTTTTAAGATCAGGAAATCAGTGGCATACAAATGGGGTACTGGAGGGTGCAAAGCTGCAAGGGCGGTGACAGAAGCTGACTCCCAATTTTAAAAATCTTGTCATTTTTGACTATTACTACAATTTGATCAATAATTTCATTCAGTAATTTCAACTGCATTGACATATCTCCATCAAATGTTATAGCCAAAAAACCAGAAAAGGAGTACAAAAAGTGGATTACACTGGGATTACCACTGGGTTTAATTTGTTGCAAGCATTCCCGAAAACCAAATGTATTTTCATAAATTTATTTGTTTTACCTTTCTTCTCTATTACAACAGAACTGCTTTTGTATGTATGATATATCACTAGCTCACTGCTTATTATCCTGATAGATATTCCTTCCCTATTTTGGTTTGGTTTATGTTTTCTAATGCTTCTCTACATAAATGAAACCTTTTATATATGTTCAATAAAAGAAAAAGTTCACTGTCTACGCTTCTCTGGATATTATTATTAAATTCATACCTTGACTATTACTGAGAAAAAAATTGACATGGGAAGGATACCAAAAATATATGGACCTTTGGGTGCCAAATGACCTTCATATGACACCACTGGAGGGAACAGTGTCATATGAACAAGAAGAACAATCAGGGAAATGAGAAGGAAAAGGGAGATCCAGCAAAAGTGGGGAGGCCGTAAGGACTAATAGTTTCTATACATGTATCATGATTCGAGGATTTTAATATGAATGTGGAAATTCAGTCCATAGTTAGCTATGGGTTTACTGAATGACCACAGCCTGTGGTCTGTGGCCACGCTTTCAACAGCATCTGGAGGTGCAGAAAGCAGTAGGTCAAGCCTTTCATTGCATGAAAATAAATATAATGTGGTAATATTTGCACATCAAGCCACTGTTAAGGCTAATTGAGGAGTGAGTACGCTCTCCTGAGTCCGAAGCTCCATGTTATATTAAATGCAGCACGTACTTGAGACTTGTTTTTACACTCAAGTAGCATCCATTTGGATTGGGACTGAGGTCCAGTACAGTATTAATGCAATTGCATTAATCACACCAGCATGCATTTAGCAATTTGACTTATTTCCTGCTTCTGATGTAGGGAGGGGAGGAAAAAGGAGTGCAGTGTTGGGAAGTCCCATCTTTTCCTCTTCAAAGATCTCATGAACACCCAAGTACTTTAGATCCATCATCCACTGCCTTAAGGAATAGATATTACTTTAAAAAAACTGAACACATGGGACATAGAATTGTGTATGTACCAAATTTCATGCTTCAGCGATGTAGTCATGACATGGAAGTTCAGGTTTTCATCCACCTGCCTTTATTCTGCCCAGCAACATGCCTGTTATTTCAAGTCTAAGCTTAACTTCATCAGATGCAACAAATTATACCACATAGTTGAACTGCTGCCATGAGACAGCAAGTTGGGATCCGTTTGGTTTTCCATTCTCTGCCCAAGCAGCTTTCTGAGTTCTTAGAAGCTTATTATATTAAGAGGTGTGTTGCTCATCCTCCTCCATTTCTGCATAGTTACATGAAAGCCTAGGTCCACAAGCTTAGTGAAGTTGATGACTGAATAAGGCTTTGTACAGCCAAAGCTGGGCAGTATTTAGCACTAGCTCAAGTCAAGCTCTCTCCTATGCCAACTCAGGGGTGTCAAACATGTGCCGTATGGCACAGTTGTACCACCAAGATAGGTGCCACCAGCTTCTTGCATTGGCCTCCCCATGCCGAATCTCTCAGTGAAGCATTTTTGCATTGATCGAGCTCATCTGATGCAGTGGATTTCGGGAAGCATGAGTGCCCCAAACCTGTGCTGGATAAAACTTGGGCACGAGTGCCCCAAACCTGTGCTGCAGCGCAGGCATGCTGGCCTGCCTGTTGCAGCGTATGTTAAAATTGCAGTGTTTGATCATTTCCCCCCTCTTAAACTAGGAGTACAAAAAATGACTACCTTTATGTACATCACTGAAATAGATTGTGAATCAAACTGCTGGCTGTAACATTGACTTCATGAGTTATTTTGTTTTCTGGATCACCTTAAAACAAACCAGAAACCTAAAATCATGGTCTTTAATTCTCAATCATTTGCACCATGATCATTGGATGTCCTGATTTTTAAAATTGATCAGATGATCCAGTCCCCCACCCTCCACAGCCAAGATGAAAATATCAAATTAAGCATTAGCTTAGGGTACCATCATTTTTTTTCTTTAGGGTGACTATAGTTTACACTGTTAGAACACTCCAATAGATAAACAAATGGGATCAACATGTTCTTGCCTGCTCTGAAAGGTTTTTCTTAGGGCCAAAGTTGATGCAATGCAGAAGATCTGCAATTAGGCCCTCCCATGATTTTTTAATAGCCATCTGGGGTAAACCATCACAAATAGAACAGTATCAATTGCTCCTTTTTCATTTTTTTACCTGCTTAGCAGAGACTACATATACTCAAGAAACCCAGCCTATTTTAAGGGTGTTACCTAAGTCAGTATCAGCCAAATGCAAAATAATCAGGCTACTGATGTGATCATTACCATGCAAGTGGCCATATCTTCAAGAAAAGGATAATTTCCCTTGTACAGCCAGCCTCTGCAACTGACCGATTCATCTTCAAAAGGGCCCTTGGTGGACCAATAACCTTTGTAATGCAATGTTCTCCACAGGGAGTTTTATTAAAATGCTGTGTTATTGGACAGCTATTAAACATTGTTCCTACAGGCCCAGGATGAACAAACATGCCCATCGTTTGAACATGCTCAGGTTCTTCTGTGGCAACAGAAAGGAATGTTGATTTATTGCTAACCTCCCTGCAGGCAAATCTAAACCCTTTCATTCATAACCCTTTCTGTTGCACACCCTTGACTCTGCAAGACAGGTTTACCAAGAAACAAAATGCACACAAGCTTTAAAAAAAATTGGATACCCATGCAAGAGTTGGTCTATGGACATGAGAGGATGTCCAAGGCTGTGTCCAATCATTGTCAGAAAAGCAATCTGTCATCAGTGGCAAATGGAGAAAGTAATTTGTACATATACATGCTTTACTGGTTCCAAGGCTCTCTTTCCCATCCAGATAAAGCTCAGTTTAAGAGATAACTTTTCTGTTTGCCTATCATTGCAGTGGACAACATGTATGGATCCCATTCATTTTAAAGTGTATTTTATTTTTCTTAGACAATGCTACCATGATAGATGACTAAATTTGGCAAATATTAGAAATCTGCACTTTAAACAGGCAAATACATACTTTCAACAATGATAATGGGGTGCACTCTCAGGTAAAAGTGAATAGGATTTCAGCCTTTGGGGAGTTTTTTCCTACCAATCCCAAACAGATCAGCAATTGCTTGAGAGGGCTCCGAACTAAATTTAAATGAATTTTACTTAGGCTGCAATCCTAAAGACACTTTCCTGAGAGAGAGACCCACTGAACACAGTGGGGCTAACTTTTGAGTAGACATGGTTAGGCTTGTGCTCTTAATTGATTTGATGTGGAAGGGTGCTAAATTTTCCAGCTTTACAATGTCACTTCCAACCATGAAATCACAACCAGATTAATAACGTCACTTCTATGGGTTCCAAAAGATTGGTTTATGGAACTTTACAAAATTAGGAACACACCCATTCATTAACTGCCTCCCAAACATTCTTTCGCTGGGTAGACATGATACTTTTTACCTAAGTGCATTAGATTTGTTGCCATGTAGTCTAATCTTGCCTATTTGTCCTAGCTAACTCCATTGCATTGTTCACTTTCCATTAAAATTCTAAGCTGTTTGCATTACCTATCCACTTAATACCTTTACATCTGCCGAGCACACACCATTCTTTCACCCAATTATAGGAAAAAATGCTAACAGCTTGGGGTTCAAGATGGTTCCACAAGGATTCCTCCCTTCCCACTTAGTCTCATTCAATTACTAGCAATGTTAGCCAATCTACTTGTTGGCAGAGTGAAATAGTAACACCCTCAAATACCTGTTCAGGCAGTTGGTGACACAGCACCAGTCACATGAATGGCACAAAATGTTTTGGGAGATCACCTGGTTTGGAACTTGGGATTCCTGCTTATATTGACAATTAGGTTTCCTATGGTAGCCAACAGCGAAGATATTGCTGATGTTACAAGATTATTGTAGCAAGGGCTTAGTTATGCAGGCACATACCAATGATTGTGAAAGACTGCATAGAAATAAATTTAATTGACGGATTGACAGTTTCTAACTTCCAATTTAAATTTTAAAGCAAACAACAGCTACAGTAGGCAAACTAAAAAGCAAACTTAAATTTATTTTGCAAATTACAACTCCCTTTGCATTTTACGGTGTGTTGGAAGTCACAATTTATAATCAGCAGCTTCAGCAGTTTCCTGCTTTCATCAGCCAATATTCCAACAGTTGCATTTTGCTGATTTTCCTTGTGCTAAGAGAAATTGGTTTAAAGAAAAGCCATCATACAAGTAGAACAGAACTATTTTATTGATAAAACAGATCACACTTGAACGAACATAAAAAAGGTGTATTAAAACATACCCTGACCTGAAGGAACTTGATTTTCTGAAGTAGAAAAAAAGAGATGTACAATGAACTGAAATACTATATACACAGTATATCGTTATGTTAAGTCTGTCAACGCAGTTCATTCAGAAGACATTATAGTACCTGTACATGTGGTTCAGCAATCTACACCATTTAAAACCTAATTTCTGAACAATTTTTATCCAATTTGTGTTTTTATCGATTAGCTTCTAGCTTCAGCACGCATGCAAGCACACATACAACACAAATATGCACGCACAACCTCTTGCGCTTTGTTCCACTCATTCACACAGTTACCTGCAGTATCATGCATATACACAAAGCTGGATTTATTTATTGTAAATGAATTTTCTGTGCAACACTCCCTTCAATTTACATTCAGACACTTGCAGTTTTTAAGGCAAGTGCTAGCTCAGAATGATCATGGGAAACTAACCATCTGAGAACACAGAAATGTGTGGCTTTGAAATTGGGATTTCTACATTTTCCAAGGATCTCGTGTGCATTATGAAACCAATGATGACAGTTATCCACATAGCTTAAAGACAACTGTCCGTTGAGTACTTTCTTTCAACAATAATCATTTTCATATTCATTTTTGCAGCACAAACATACACAAGGAAAAAAAATCTGTTTCAAAAATATTTGTGTGTCATTCTAAGTCACCTCCCAGTATTTGCCTGAATGCAAAAATGATTGAAATATTGTATAATGGACTATTGAAAGAGAAAAACAGCCACTTAGTTCCACCTAACCAAGTTAACTCTTCACACCAACACTGAGCAACCTCTCCCTGCACTGAAGTTACAGGTGAAAAATACAATTATCTTTACATGCTCAACACCATCTTATAGAAAATGTGCTCAGGATTTTCTGGCTTCAGATCTCATGTTTGGTCAGTCCCTTAGATTACAATGCTACATTAACAAGTAGCTTAGGTGGAAAAACAAAGTGGCCTGCACATTTAAGCACAGGCCACACAGCAGTCAAAACAAGAGTCCTTGGTTTGACTCCCACAGCCTCCATGGAGCAATATCTGTTCACACATGTCTCAGAGGACAACTGCAGCACAGTTCCCACTTGGTAGATCTAGGTGCTGTCGGGTTTGCAGTGCAGGGCACTGCATGTCAGTACATGCACCATATCTTAACAGAATCTCCACTGTGCGTGTGTGTCCACCTTTGGCCGCCAGATGAAGAGGCATCAACCCTTCCGCATCAGGGTCGTTGACATTTTCTACACTGACCAGCTCTTCCACAACTTCATCGTGTCCATTTTCGGCAGCAAGGTGGAGCGCCGTCCTGTTTGAAGGGCCCCTGGCCAGGACATAAGCGCTTTCCTCAAGCAACAGCTTAGTCGTTGACAAGTGGCCATTGCGGGCTGCTAGGTGGAGGGCAGTACAGCCATCCGCTGCCACTGCTTCTAAATCTGCACCCCGGTTGAGAAGCAGCCTTGCAGTACTGGTGTGGCCTGTTTCAGCTGCTATATGGAGAGGGGTGTGAAGAAGCACATTTCGCAGATTGATGTCCGACTGCAGTTCAACAAGAATCCGAGCAACTCTGTAGTGCCCTCTCTGGGCTGCCAAGTGAAGAGGGGTTCTTCCATCCAAGGTCTGTGCGTTCACATTCACACCTGGCTGTTTAGCCAGAAGCTTCACAATAGAAAGGTGACCTTGCCAGGCAGCATAATGTAAAGGCACCCAATTATCCTTTCCTTTGATGTCTACATTAACCCCTCTTCGCAGGAATATGCGTACTATGTTCTCTTGGCCATGCTGGCAGGCGATGTGGATGGGAGCTCTTCCTTCAAAGTCCACTTCATTCAGGAAGGCGGACTTCTCAAGCAGCATCCGTGTGCTCAACTCATCCCCGTTTTGGGCAGCAAAATGCAATGCTGTCCAGTGGTCCTCATCTTTAGCATTCACATTAATTTTCCTAGCTAGAAGCAACTCAACAATCGCTTTATTCTTTTTCTCCACAGCCACATGGAGGGGAGTGGAGCCTCTCTTGTTAGTCAGATTGGGGTTGGCATTATACAGAAGGAGCCACTTGACACATTCCTCCTGCCCTGATTCAACGGCCAGATGCAGGAGACTCGAGTTCCCATCTAAAATAAGATCCACATCCTGAGGCTGAAGGATCTTCATCAGTTTGCCAGTGTCTCCAGATGTGATAGCCTCGGCCAGTTTTCTTTTCTGAATATCTGTTGAACCGATATCTGCAGACACACAAGAAGAAATAGCAAAATACCATTATAATCCAACCTTTATCTACTGAACAGCTGCCAGATGTTAAAGACCCAGGAGCCACACTAGAAAAATGCCATGGGAACTCCCTTCCCAGGCTATGAATCTGGCAAGTCACCAGAAAGCCTGAAAATAAAGAGTTTTTTCTACTCTCCCCACTGCACCACTTTCCCCCCACACCTGGACAGGTTTCTTCATGTCCATCTGGATTGCATTAACCATGCTATTGGTCATATTAAGCTCTCATCTGGATTTTGGGATCATATGCACTCAACTAGTTTTCAAACATTAATAGAATTCACACACAAGTAAGCTTTTAATGACAACAACTTTGAGCATTTAGATAAAATCCTATTGTATTTCCAAAGGAAAATCAAAAGTACGTGTGTGTCCATTGTCAAAAACCCTTAATACTCTTAAATCCTTAAAAATAAATAAGTACTCTTGTCTAGAGATTCTTACTGTTTATCATCTGCTGTACCACTTCACATGGTCTCTATTTGAAGTACCACCAAAAGTAACTCGTGATGACACTGTTGCTAGTAAATTCTGGGGTGGGAGGTCAATTGCAATGCAACCAACACCACCAGTAAGAGACGCACTGCTTTTTCAAGTATGGAAAAGCAAGTTTTTGAATCCCCTATGGTGGTGTTGCATTCCTGGTCTTACTGCCAGGCGTCTAAGCATTCTGCAAGTACCACCAGACACTAACTCAAGTACCATACAAGTGATTGAGAAATACTGCTCTAGTCCATCTTTCTGGCCAACTTCTGTTTCAAATACTTTCCAAAAGCGTAAGTAAACACTTAGGGCTAATTTTTACAGTGATAATTTGTTATGTGTCTCCAACTCTTGAATGCATTCACATTGTCCGTATTAAGATGGGTTAGATCTCTTACAAATGTTGAACCTTTCCATTATTCTCAATGCTGGAAAAAGAAAATATTTTGCACTGATAATGAAAATCACCCTCAAATCCAATCTGTGGATCATACAGATCATTCATCACTTTTGACTATACGAACACTTCAACAGACACCTTGCCACCACATATTCCCTACACAAATTCCCTTTGATGAGCTGATTCACTATTAATTGGACAAACTCTTGGGATGAAGCAAAAGGATCATTTTGTGTAAACTACCAAACATTTATGCCTAATTAAAGATTGGTAACATCATTTTGTGGGATTTTGCCTGACACCTGTTAAGACCTTGAGTTCATCACCTCTTCCCAAGCCTCTGCTAGGAAAGTGAGAAAGGGTTAAAATGCCTAAAGCATTCAACCAGCCAGTCATCATGCCCTCCAAAATATACTTTTGGGTAACTGACCAATGTAGAGCTAACACAAAACAGTTGTCTCACAGTAAAGTTAACTTGCCACCACATATTCCCTCTTTGCACAAGCCACAATGCACACCCAAATTTGCTTCTGTATGATTGCTCCATAGGATCATAAAATCCTTACCAGTTCCAGAATTCTCCCTCTCAAAGGACAAAGACAGGGAGCCTCGTGAAGAAAAGGCAGAGTCCACAGAGGACACTCCTGAAAGCCTCTTGTCACTGGAACCGAGCCTTGACTCTGAAGCACTGCGACTTCGCTCTTCAGGCTCTTCTGACTGTGAAATCCCTGAATCCAGCTGGGACAACAGTTCTGAGAGGCTATAATCTTTCAAAGATGTGGGATGAGCGTCTTGGGATAACACAGGAATCTCCTGGAAGGTGTGATGGAAGAGGGGGAAACAAACAACAATGGTCCACTTTTAAAAAAGTACCATTCAAAATAGCAAAACACCAGAAAAAAAATCAAACTCCATTTTTTTTTCATTTATGTCTCTCAAGTATGTACCTTGGGATAAGTCTCTTGAGTACTCTTAATGTCTTCCTGAGCTGTTGTTTCCTTTTGTTCATTTTCTGGTTTTTCACAAAGGTCTTCTGTTTCAGAGGTGATTTCTTGAAAAGAAAAACACATAAAATAAGTCTTTATTGTTTAGTACCCCCCCCCTCCGTTTCATTTTTCCTAATTAAAAAAAGAGATGGCCAAAAAAAACCAGGTATGACATATACAGTTGTTGTGTACACTTTTAATGGTTAGTTGATCTTCTACATTTGCAAAAGAGGTGGCAGAGAATAAATTGCTTCCCATTCAGAAGCTTGGTCAACCTTTTGCATAAGACTATGCAAATTTGAAGATGACAACTGATGCCACAGCCCTTGGAAAAGGTGATCAAGAACTGGAAAGGCCCCTCTCCACCTCCTTCTAGCCATATCCTTCTCTACTATTCTTTACTTCCTCTGTGTAATTACATTGCTCAGAAATTCTGTACTATAAATGACATATTATGTAACCATATAACTTATTCAACTAGAATTTTAAAGTGCCAGTTGTACAGATAGTCAGAATATGGAGCTGTTCTATAACTTTTAGAACTTTATATAACTTTATAACTATAAAATTTTATAGCTATAAAAAGGAAAGATCAGCAACTGCACCGAGCAAAAAAAAATAAATCTGTATTTCCCCATACCCACCTAAACCAAAAACATTCCTTCTAAAACTTCTCATCACCATTTGGACACCACCAAGAAGTTCTTGGACACCACCAACACCTTCTGCTATTTTTACTTGAAGAGCTTTTCTTTTAAGCTCTTATGTGCAAAAAAAGCAAGGACGAAGATAAATAAAACCTAAGTAATTTCTGGTGATCTGGAACCCAGTCCTAGATGGGGAATTAGAGCTGCATATTCTGTACTATGCAGATTCCTTGACCCTTTGATATCTGGTCAGCATTTTAAAGCTAATCAAGGGGGACTCCTTATTTAAATTCTTACAACTGATGAGAGTTATTTCATGTCACTGAAGACAATTTAGGCCAGTGCAACTTACCCATCCCTGTGGTGGTGTGGGGAGGCCAGTGCATGTCTGTGCATTGGCCTAACTCACCCCCTCAGGAGCACCAGAGGTGTCTTACAGCACTTTTGTGACATCCTCAGGTCAGTATGGGACCCCCGGGTCAATTAGGCCAGGACATGTGCTGGCCTAACGGGGGTTAGGATTGCTTCCTGATAATCGAAAGCTGTTGTCTTACATTAAAATTTCTTATAGCCACCCTATGCATGATTTGGAATTAGAAGTTTACCCCAGATTTAGCTAGGTAAGTAAACATTTAGCTAGGTAAGGGGATTTAGCTAGGTAAGTAAACATTTGACATCAATCATGATTAGACATGTTCACTTATAATCCCTCCTTTGTATTGAGTAAGTTCACCATACTGTTGCCTACACAGAACACTCAGATATGTACGCATTCTCGTATTACAAGGTTTTGCAAAATGAGTGACTCACTTCAGTGTTTTGGTGGAGTTCTGCAAAGGATTAGTTAATAGGGCCCTGAACCCTGAGGTGACTCACTAGTTTGTAAAGGTTAGAAGGAACTTTACCTTGAAATGTTGGCCTCTTGCTAGGGTCATCATGCCAGCATTTCTGCATCAGTTTGATCAAGTTGTTGCATGCATGAGGTCTGGACTTTGAAACAGCAGGTAATTCTGGGCGATGGCCATTAACTACTTTCACCATAATATGGAGAATATTATTTTCTTCTGCAAAGCAAAAGCACAAGATTATAAGCATCATGCCTGAAGAGATACTCCTCACAATAATTTGGGTCCTATCTCAAGGCGCCTCTTGTTTTTAAACACTTAGCCAAACACAGAATATGTCCAACTTGTACAAAAAGCTGAAAAAGGAGAATCCACTTAGCCTGTTTGCAAAAATTTAAAAAGGGGGTGGGGAGAAGGAGTGACTAGAATAAATGGTACACCAAAAATATATTAGAGGAATGAAGTTATTTAAGTTAAATATTACTTTGGACACCAAACAAGTGTCACATCATGAACATAGAATCAGATCATGATTATTCATACTAATGGGAATTAGGAGGGGTGCTTAATTCTGGGTGGAGGCAAAGGTACTGCAACTTTCTTAAAGTCCTCACATATACACGGAATCATACACACGTGCAAGATATGATCATTTTGGACCTGGGGCATGAGCACAATGCTAATCATGTTTTCCTGGGCTAACTGTAGGTGGGTTATCATCACGTTCAGGTTCTTGATATATTAGCTAATTATGAGACTGGTGGCAATGGCAACAATGTGTGGCCTGCTTCTCTACTGGAACTCACCTAATATAGTACTTCCTGCAAGCAACTTTTGGGATTCTGTTGTTTTTTGCTTGCCAAACACTGAGATCTGGATTGCTCTGTTTGTTTTGAGGAGACTGCTGGATGCATGCATAGGCAGCAAGGAGTTGGAAGACTCATGGATTTTTAGCCTTTGACATGATTTGCATTCTGAAGCCTCCAGCCTGAATATTGCATTTTGATGCAAAAAGGAGAGCTGAATCTTCAAAGCCATCCTCAAAAGGTGTGGACAATATTTTAAGCCTCTAAGATAGAAGCATCAGTGATTATGAAGGCTGGGCATAGTGAAGGCAAGCCATGTCATGATGGAAGAGAGGAGTCAGACAGACCCGCTTAAGAAGGAGCTGTTTTTTGATAAGACTCATTGAAAATGCTATCCACATAGCCCAAACTTTGCCTACCTGAAAAGGGCTTCTTCTGCGTGAGGACTCCCCATATAACAATGGAAAAACTGTAAGAGAAACAATCAAGTTTAAAACACTAATGCATTATTTCTTTATTTCGCTTAACTGAGAGGAGCAGAATTGAAGCCTTTTGTCATTCCCCCCTTGTTTTCATTATCAACTATGCAGACACCTTCAAAACAGCACCTCTAACCAGGGCAGACACCTTTAAAATGGCTGACCGAAGGGTCTGCCAGTAATTTTAAAGCAGTGGTTCTTAAGCATTTCAGTCCAGGACATCCTTTTGAGAATGAAACCTGTCTGGGACATTCTCCCCAGGGAAGTGATATCACAGTTGGAATAAGAAGTACCATCACTTTGATGCCAGAACTCATCTTTGACTTGCGTTCAATGACTTACTCCCAGGAAAGCAGCCTGAATGCCCCATTTCAGATGGTGGCAGACAGTGCTGGATTCCGAAATGGTGGTGCCCAGATTATCGTGACCCCCCCCCCCCGAATGAAGTTGTGAAACCCCACAAGAAGGTTCCAACCCCCAATGGTTCCGCACAGGTTGCAGGTGCAATTCAGAAGGTTTCTACAGCATTCAGAAATATTTCCACACTTTCTCCTGCACTCTTCTGGCTTCCTGAAGGTACCTGCTGGATTCACTGAATCCAACACTGAATGGAACACTTGGCCTTACAACCCACAATCAGGTCTCTGAACCTAGAGATTCTATTTGGTTCTCATGGCTGCAGCTGTTGGTGCAACTATTCCTCAAGTCTTTTTCAAAAGTAAGCTAGGAGGTCATCGCTACATCTTATGGACTGAATTCCTGATGCTAATTATGTGTTCGGTTCAGAATCATCTTCTCATGCTTGGCCTGAACCTATAGCTAATCAGATTCTTTGATAGGCATCAAGACATATGGATCACATCCAATTCGGTTGCCAATAGTATACACTTAACTATTGCAATACATCAATAAAGTTTTATTGGCAACTAATGGTTCCCAATATACTACGTGAGAGTCACCACTATTAAAACATCTTAACATTAATGCATTGAAAACTACCAAACTACCTAATTGCCAGTAGACGGTAGCTAATATACTGCATCCATTAGAGAGTTGCATCATATACTGCACTGCCACAATATAAATTCAGCAAACAAATACTGTCTTTTAGCTGATTCTGAATGAATTATGTATGACGCCTTGCTTGAAGCTTGTCCTGAATAACTCTCAAGTACTTAAACTGTTCAGGTATAATCTGGAACAATTTGACCCAGATGGCAAAGAAAACGAGAAGTGTTTGAATAAACAAGGTTTCCAAAGAATACACTGCTTCCATATACATGCAGAATAAATGCAGAGATCACCAAATGCAAATACAAGGAAGAAAAATATATAGGCCACCTATGCTAATGATTCAGCATGAAAATTATGCATTTGAGCCCCAGCAATGTCTTTAGATCAAAGATGCTGAGTGTTACATACAACTGACCTAGTGTATGGTATTAACTTAATAGAACAGTCTGGGCGCAAACAGGTATGCACAAATGTTTGGCTGGAGGGCTGTATCACCTCTTTGGCGCTGTGTTGGGGGCCAGAAAAGTACATTTTGAATATGAATAAATTTACATAAATGAATATATTGGAGATAAAACTTATATGAATGAATGAATGCAAATCAATTCATAAACACTTTTTAACACAGGAAGAGGGAGTGATCTTCAAAACAGTTCATAAGCACTTTCAAACACAAAGAGATGTGTTCACTTCCAGGGAATTACAAGGTTCGTCCATGGGCCTGATAATGAGGGGGCTTACTGTAGGCCACAATATGGCCCCCCAAGTTAGGGTTTAGGCACCCCAGTTTAGAAGACAATAACTAATCATTAAATTCTTGTACTTGTTATGGCATCTCCAGGAATGTAAAGAGGAGGATATTGGAAACTAGGAAGGTGTGTAGAACAGGTACAGACCTGTAGACGTCATGCTTGGTGTCAAAATATCTATTCTTCTCCTTGATGCGTTCTGGAGGCAGGTATGCAATAGTCCCACAAAGTCCGTCCATGCTGAGATCATGAGAATGAGATAGGCCATTGCACTTGGCTAATCCAAAGTCTGAAATCTGGTTAAAAATAAATAAAAAGCACATATGCAGCAATTATCTTAGAGACAACTTCACTGAAACATTCATTTCAAGATGCTCAGTTTTACTACATTCTTCTATAAAGTACAGTTAACAACTATCATTTGGAAGTGTGAAGCCAATAAAAGAAGTCTGTAGGCTCGAGAATACAGCAAGTTTTTATAAAAATATAAGCTTGTAAAGAAAGAAAGGCTCATAGGCAAGCCAATTTTTTAAAAGCTAAATCAACCTGTTAAGAGCGAAGCTGCTAAAACAAGTAACAGTTTGCAAAACATTTGTTCTCAGCTTAGCTAATAAAAATGGCATCTATATTTGGCTTTCATGCTGGGAGACCACACGCTCCTGTAGATGCATGTGCAGTTTCTCCAGTGCAATAAATTTCTTTTCTCCAAGGTTCGAGGAGCCAATCCAACCAAAGTGAGAAATTTTATACTCCAGTGCTTTTAAAAAGGGAGAGAATTGAGCATGTGTTGCTATCAATTGAGCTTAACTTCCACTGGATCACTTCCTTGGGTTTGGCCCCTGCAAGGAAGAGGCATTTATTTCAAAGGTGCACTGGCTAATTTGAATGAAGTTTGTGAGATAAGATTATTGACCAAAAATGATAAAGTTGATGAAGCAAGATGAAGATGAACTGACGAGTCCCTTGCACTGCAAGGAGATCAAATCAGTCCATCCTTCCAGGAGATCAACCAAGTGTTTACTGGAAGGACAGATACTGAAGCTCAAATACTTTGGTCACATTGTGAGAAGGGAGGACTCCTTAGAAAAGAGCCTGATGCTGGGAAAAACCGAAGGCACAATGAGAAGGGAATGGTAGAGGATGAAGTGGTTAGATAGTGTCACTGAGGCAATGAACATGAATTTGGACAAATTTTGGAAGCTTGTGGAGGATGGGGTTTGCCTGGTGTGCTGCAGTTTGTGGGGTCACAAAGAGTTGGACATACAACTTGATGACTAAACAACAACATGATGAAGGTCTATATAAGCTTCGTTGTATTTGCTAAATATGCAAATACAATTCAGCAAGTCCATGGATCTCAGTTGGGCTACTTCTCAATAGACCTGCAGCAGTCTATACTGCAATGTTCTTTGTTAATGTCTTATTATTTGTTAATAATTTAGTAAGAAGGTGCCTGCAACAAAAATACAAAAGCATTTAACCTGTTTCTAAAAATATCCGTTTTTACTAACTGGAAATAAGGGACAAAGCTGCCATGCTCTAACTTTCTGCTTATTTCTTTTTCCTGTTCATTTCATCCTCCATCCTCTTTCTCTTCATTCTTTAATTTTTCCTTACATCTTGTTTCGATCCTGTGTTTCCCCTCTTTTTCTAGTCATACTGACACCAAATATACAGGCAAACATTATGAAATACATTTGCAAATAATGTCGCTTCTTGTTTTTGCGTCAGTTTTTGCCCCATGGACCCACTTGCGGAGGTCACTCTCATTTTGACCATGAAAGAGGCCCCCAGGAAACAAAAAGGCTGAAGGCTTCTATTTTCAGCTGGGAGTTTTCAACATGTCCAAATCTTCCACGACTGACACATATACTGTACATCTGTACTTTCAAAAAGTTACGACACTTCAGCAGAAGAGACACATTCAGAAAGGAGTTTTGCGGGTTTAAAATTAGATGCTTTGAAGTGAGTTCTAACACTGGATAAAGCTTAGTCACTCAACCCTCTCTGTTCTCTTCTCCCCCTCCCCGGTTAATGTCAATGTGAACCATGAAGCACACACAAAAATACAGCCATTAAAGACAAGCCTTTTAATTAGCTTCCAAGGAATGACACAGAGTAGAGCGCTTGCCAGGTGCACAGGTTTGGGGCCTGGGGAATTTCTCATTTGTTATATTACTAAAGAAATTCTGAGAGCCCTGATGCTAAAAATGCCAGGGAATGAGCCTAGAAACTTTCACAGAACTGGAGCCTTCCCCACTTTAAAATAATCCAATAATACTGACATTTTATTCATCTGCTAAAATGCATGAAAGCTTGCAACGATCTTCCAGGCACAACAGTGATGCTACTACAATAAAACCTTGGATTAAGAGTATCTTGGATTGAGAGTGTTTTGCAAGACAAGCAAACACTTCTAATAAAATTTGACTTGATATAAAAGCAAAAAGAAGTCTTGGCCAGTGCTCTGCCAGCACCTGCTCAGCCTCTCCTAGAGACTAGACTATGCATGTCAACTCTGAAGTAAGCCCTACTACAGTCAATGGGGCTCACTCATATGTAAGGGGGGCCAATGGAAAGGAGCCTGAGACCTCTAGTCTTGCATGCCTACTCTAAAGTTAGTCCTATTATAATCAGTGGGGCTCACTCATATGTAAGGGGGGCAATTGAAAGGAGCCTGAGACCCCTAGCCTTGCATGCCTACTTTAAAGTTAGTCCTATTATAATCAGTGGGGCTCACTCCTGTTTAAGGGGGCAGATTGCAGCCCGAGAAACCAAATGCAGGTTAATTTGTTTTATTTTTCTTTCTATTTTGTATTTTCTTTATTATTTTGCATTATATTATAGTATTGTATTAACTGTTATATGAAAATTTTGGATTGTGGAATGAATCATCTGAGTTTCCATTATTTCCTATGGGAAAAGTTGCTTTGATATACAGGCGTTTTGGATTATAAGCATGCTACTGGAAGGAATTATGCTCGTCAACCAAGGTACTGCTGTATCAGCAAAAACACATCATGCCAACTATCAGACTGCCAGATAAGAGAAATATTTATTCCCATAGAGTACAATAGTAAATAAGTTGTATGGATGACAAAGTGAAAGTTTAAGATTATTTATATCAGGGAACAGGGACACTCTGGGCAGTCGTGTCTGCCTAGACATGTGGCATTTGGGGATAGTAGGTGGACAATGTGACTGCCCAGGGTGCCCTGTCCTCCAAATGAAGATTTCAGGCAATGCCCAAGTGGAATACTCTGATGTGGTTTGGATAGGGAACGTATAAGAGGTGCACACCAGTTGGAACTTTGAGCACCACTGGTCTAGCCTAGAGTTTCTCCAGATTTACTCTTAGGAGCCCAGGGGCTCTGTAAGATACTTTCAGGGGTTCCATAGGTGGATGCCATTAGCACTGGCCTCAGCCCTTCCAGAGATTCTGCATATATTCCAATCCTCCTTTAAGGATTGTGAGGGGCACCAGAGACCCAGCTATTCCTTCAAAGTGCTTGCGTTTTCTTTACAGTTCAAAAGTCTAAAGGAGATTCAAATGTGGTTTTTCATAGAATCGTATTCTAGGACTCATAGAATCCTAGAGTTGGAAGGGATCTAGTAGGTCATCTAGTCCAACCCCCTGCCTGCAGCAGGAAATCCTCCTAGAGCATCCCTGACAGGTGCTTGTCAAGCATCTTTTAAAAGATTAAAATAAAACAGCATATACATTAGACATATAAGATATACATACTATAATATAGATATACATATATATATATATATATATATATATATATATATATATATATATATACATACATATACATACATATATATACACACACACACACACACATATATATATATATATATATATATATATATATATATATATATATATATATATATATATATATATATATATATATATATATATATATATATATATATAAGATGTACTTTTTTATTTTTATAAGGCAGTATAAGGATTACGGTCAGGGCAGTGCAATGACAAGAATACAGTTGTAGAGTATGGGTGCAATCCAGAGCTCACAAATCCTTTAAGAGTCATTTGAATTGACTAATATCCCTTCTATAAGCACTCAACTAACCTGAAGGAATGTGGAAAAAGCCCTTCTACAGCAATCATTCAACATAGGAGTGCTTATTAAAGTTGAATCAATCACTTTAAAATTCACTTTGCTATGCATAGAGAAATGCATAGGATCTTCTTTAAATGCATTAAATCCTTTAAATGAAAAGGATCTTCTTTAAAAAGCCATAGAATAAAATAGCCATTTGGCTATTAAAAGTCTGAAGTTTATCCTGTTTAGCAATCAAAGCAATTTATTATACTCTGTCAAAACAGTCTACTATTTAACACTTCTATGGATGCAATAGTCTGAATGACACAGAATGCAAATTTTCCCATAGAAAATAATGGAAACTCAGACAATTCATTCCACAACCCGAAATTCTCATATAACAACTGTTACAATACTGTAATATAACGCAAAGACATGGACATGCACATTATGGATTCAAGATGTGGGTGGTGGGCTTGGCCCCCATTTTTCATCCTCTTTTTTTCAACCTCCCCTGCCCAGTGAATTGCAAAAAGAGTGAAAAACTTGTATGCTACTGCCAAACCTTTCAATCAATAGAAATCCACAGATAAAAACTTACTTCCAGGAGAAGGAAAGGTACAGAAAAGAACAAAACTAAGAAGGAATAACAGATAGGAAATTATGGTTTTGCTTATTAACGTGAAAAAAATATTATCATCATCATCATGCCCAGAATTTATTTTTAAAGAAAGAAAAAAACCAGCCTTTTACTTGGATAGACACTTATGGTTCTTAGCCAGTTTTACAGCTTTTTTAAGCAACGATAATTACGTATTGTACTTTTGAGTAAGTTTCAAATGGTGCGTGGCTGATGAGAGATTTTATTTTGATGCCTCAAGGATCAGTGTTTACTTTATTACGCCAGCATCTCAGTCTTTAATCATATCACAGAGCTGAAGATGATAATTGGGACCCAAATAACTCGAGGTCTTCAACGTACCTTGACATGATAATGGGCATCAAGCAATATGTTGGCTGGCTTTAGGTCCAGGTGAAGAAGAGGTGGAGACATACAATGAAGGAAGTTCATGCCCACAGCAGTCTCATGGACGATTCGGAAGCGCAGTTCCCACGGCAGGGGCTCGGAGGCCAGGAGCTTTTCCAATGATCCTGTCTCCATGTATTCCATGACCAAGCCCACAGGCTCTTTACAGATGCCATAAACTGGAAGGATATAGCGAAATTTTGCCATTTCCATTTTCTTGGCTTCTTCCAGGAGTTCCATGCGTTCTCTAAGTGAACACAAAAATCTAGTTTAGCAACAAGTTTATATGGAAGGTTGACAAAAATCTAGTAAATTTATACCCATTTCTACAAAGAGTGTTTTAGCCATTCTGCACTTTAAGTTTAACTGAAATATGGTGAATGAATTTCATGGGTATTCAACACCCTCTTCCATCAACAACTGAACGTGGTGGACAGATAAATTAGAACATGCTTCTGCAAATTCACTTTCATTTAAAGAGGGCCTCTGTTCAGCCAACTTGAAATTTATTCTCCCCAAGTCTTCCAAATTAAGGCCATCTCATAAGCCAAGACACACCAACCAGAAAATTAAAGCAGGACACAATTTGTTGAACAACAAACAAAGCAACAACTCTACGATTAACTGATCTAGTAGTCTGAAAAATGCTAGACTGGTAATAACAATGGATGTGTTAACATGCAAGTAAATTTTTAAAAATATTTCAATACTTCAAAAATAATTGAACAAAAATACATAGCCTTTTCAAACTATTATAGTGCAATCTATGCCTGTCCACCCGGAACTTCAAGGATCAGTGAAGCTAATCAGACTAACCAGGAGCTAGTCCCATTTTCTTCGATAGGGAAAGAGGCAGACCCTTTTCCGCCGGGAATGTGTGTATCAGATGGCACCCCAATTATTCCTTCTGAATTTGAGCATCTTCGCAAATGTAGCCACTGGTACAGGATGCCAACCAGACAATTACCAAGGGGAAGAGACTATTAAATCTATGGATGACCATTTGTGAAGTGACAACCTCACATTTCAGTATAACATTTTGATTTGCATGCACTTGCCACTTCCCACGGTCAGGGCTTTCTCTGTACCCAGAGTTGGGTTTTAACTACTGATAATAAGAAAGGCAAAATTGAGCGCATTTCATCTACTCACAACCATTCATTAAACGTACTTCATATAAAGCTTCAGGAGAAAATCAAAGGATCATCTTACGGTTAATGATCTCATTTAAATAATTTATCCTGGAATTAGACTACAAATTGCAATTTTCATTGAAATAATAATCCTAACCTCCATAGGCATAAAGATTAGACATATTCAATATCATAAAGCTTTTATTACAATCCTCAGTAAAAAAAATATGCAATGCAGTATTAAATTTTATCTGCAATATAAAAAGGCAGATCGTCAATATCAAATGAACTGCTTCCTATGCAGCGCCGAGCACGATACCATAGTCTTCCAAGACTGACGGAGGCCTGCTTCCTACATTTTCATAGGTCTAGAAGTTATCTTATGTATCCTTTCTTCTAAAGAGATCAGAATGGTATATACACTAGTCTCGATATCCATGAGGGTACCTTGGTGGATGCAGATTTTAAACTTAAACGAATGCAATTAAAAGATTAGACAGCCCTTTAAAAATAGCCTGCTTACAATGATATTGCCATGAAATAGCCTACTTATTTTATTTCCTCTGTAAACCACTTCGTGAAATTTTGGTTGAAAAGTGGAATGTAAATACTGTTGTTGATGTTTATAACGCAGCATATAAGCAATCACTTCCCAACAGCTTTGCATACTGTTGCATGCTCTGGGCAGGGGAGAGAAGGGTCGACATCCCAGCTGGAAAGAAGGTCTTCTAAGCCATCTCTACCTCCCAGAGAGGGAGGTTGATTGATTGCCTGCCTGCAGCCATTACGATGGTAAGCAAGATTATTTTTAAACCTAAATGGACGCTTAACTTTTAATTTAATGAACCAACCTCATTCAGTTTTAGATAAAACTGTGGGTGAAAATTTGCTGAGTTATACCTTCATATGGATATACAGTAATCTGAATTTACCCACACAACAATTATCTTATTTTACCTGCACAACAATGCTAACTGGATTAGGGATATGAAGGTGTCTATCAAGGTCCTTCAGTAAATTTTATTATCTCAGATTTGTCAGGGGGACCTCCTATTTCAAATATTCACAAAACCCAATCCTGGAATCCAAAAACCTGAGACTTATCATGAGACATTACTTCCTGTTGCCAACATTTTTTTAAAGCAGTGGTAGTCACAAAGAGCAAGAAAGAGCAAGAACAAATGTTCAGACAAGCCAAGTTAGCATGCGCTGTTCAAATCTGCAAGAGCACTGCAAGGAGAGGATTGTGCTCCATACAATCCTCACTGGACTAACTATGAAGCACAAAACCAAATAAAAAAAAAAACAAGATGAGAAGCCAGTTGCTCAACCCTCTTAAAATACGAAAGAAAGGAGAATCCAAAAGAATCCTAGTATGGGTGAAATTCCAAAAGTTATTTGCCAATAACACTTTAAACAGCCTAGACACCAATAATGAAAAACAGAAGGCCTTTAAGTTCTTTATAGCACCTTAAAATTAAGAGTCTGAAAAACACAATTTGTGAAGGGATACCAAAGAATTCTTGAAGTGTGAAGCCAAAGGAAGTGATCCTAGTGGATCGGGTAGTAACCTGTTTTTAGTGTGCACAGTACAGTTGCGGGAAAGATCCATTACATACCAATTCAGCCCATGGTAACAAGAGAACAGGTCGTGTACCTACTTAAAATAGGAACAATTGGAGAGGATGATTTTACTCCTGCACTGGTGGAATTGTTTTCTGTCATCCAAATTGGCCATGGATGACAGTTTTTCACCTTTCCCAGATTGGCAAGGGAAAGAAGGTATGATCAGTAGATTTCATGGTGTTAACAATGGGTTATTGTTGTGTCTTTTGTTGGGGTGTGTGAATGTAGATAGAGTATTGGATGAATGGGGAATGGCAATGAGATACGAGTATCTTGTGTGTTCCCTGAAGTATCTAAGTGGAATGTTGTAAGATTCAGAAAGCTGGACTAAAATGAATCCTGGGCCTGATCCAGCTTAAATCTTCTTAGATTTTTATGGTGGAAAATAAGTGGAAAACCTTTGCCTACTCAGAAATTAGAAACACAGTTATTAACTAGTAAGCCCACAAGTAGAAGTTAATGTTGGCTGCAAGGGCTAATGAGTCACACCAAGTGAGAAAGTAAAAGTCTGAAAAATCTGTTCAGTTTGGGTGTGGGAACAGTTTGGAAAGGGGCTCTTTCTAAGTATTCACAGCAATTGCTACCACTGCCCCTAAGCAAATATTCTTTGAGATAATTACCTTTGAAAAGAAACACCAAGGTGCTTTGACATCAAGAAAGGGAGTGCCAGTAAATGAACTGAACCACCAGCTATTGCCTCCAAGCATCCAACTCATCAAGCTTCTGCTACTTTGAGATACATAAAAGTAAAAGACTTCTCTGGATACCAAGGTGGAATTACTGAAGGTGGTCGGCAGGTACTGTCCTAGCACGTAAAATAGAAGCCAACAAGCCAGGATTTTTGTTCTATATTGTGATACAACATGCCTACATCCATCCATCCTTGGACATACACACGAGCAAAAATTCTGAGTTTACATTTCAAGATAATCATTCAAGCATTCCCATCAATAGCCATCAATATAAGAATGATTGGCCTTGGAGAACATATAGTTAAGAATCTTGGAAGCATGGATTTATAAAGCAGTTACTTATGTTGCAATTGCTGTTGGTAATAGAATTTCACTGGTAATAAAGCTCAGTGAACAGGAATATCTATAGACAGTTCTTCCTCATTTTATGTCTACCAAGATAACAGAATATAAGAACTTGCCTCCTCAACTGGATGTATAGTTACTGAATAATGTTAAGAGATCTTGTAACTCCATTCAGCTGAAACTGCTTAGGCACAAAGCAGAAGGCATATTACATATTTTTAACGGCAAAGCCCTGTTTCTATTATTTTTATAATCATTGCTTATCTATTATAGCTCATAACCGTCACCTAATTTTCACTTTCGAATCTAAGTTTTAACAGGATGAGAACACAATCCTATTCATATCTCCTCACAAGGAAGTTCCACTGACTTCATCAAGACTTACTCCCAAGTAACTGTGTATTCCATTGCAACCAGATATACTCAGAATATATGTCTCATACACATGTGCAGGTTGAGATCCAGGGAACGGTCACATAGATCAAAACATCCAGCTCTTACCAGCAACAGATGTCCATAACTTTGGAAGCCCATTATAATTACTACTATATATGATGTTGCTTCACAGCCTAAAGGTGAACAGCAGCAGCATTCCTCTTATATGCTTGATTGTTCTCTTTGTGTTGTTTAAGGGGCTTTTTGTCTCCCTTTTATGCAGATCTGCCTTTATTATTGTGCACAAAAGATTGTACTCTCCAAATTACAATGATAAAAACTGGCTAAGCAAGCAGTACTGCTTTAAAAGCCTATATTTCTAGCATCTGCTTCCTAAGAGAAGCCAGTTAAATGCTTCATTATTACTCCAAAGAGAGATAATGATCTGGCAGGAGACAGTGAAAAAATTAAATTTGCTTATTTAATCTCTGAACAAGCTACAGAAGTAGGACTTCAAAGTATAAGGCTTGGATCTTTCTAGACAGAATTCCACCCATTTAGTTTTACAGTTGTAAAAATTAAGAGTCACTTTCCCGAACTCTGCCTTGTTTACAAACTCTTTGAATCCACCATGCAGTTCAATCCCATGGTGATTCACGGCATTTTCAAGAATATGCCTCAATATTTGCTTATGGATTAGGAATAAGTAGTTTTAAAAAGTTCAGACAATATACCGCTATTAATACAAAGTATAGCAGGGTAACTACCATTTGTTCTTTACATGCCTACCGTAGTGCTATACAGTCAACAGATAAAACTATATAGCTTTGCATCTGCAAGCCAGGTTGTACATGCAACTTGTTGAATTTCTACACAACATGGAGCTAGTAGAGGAAGAGAGAAAAGTAAGCTAAAATTAATCTCAGTATTACTAGCAGATACTCTAAAATGTCCATATATTAATAATTATGGCAATTTACACAGTAATGATGGGCAGTATAGGACCCCAGACTGAACTCATTCAATTAACCACTCTGTATATGAGAGGCTACATGAATTCATAACTCATATACAAATCCAAGCTCCGTTGGCCATATTTAACACACTAAAAATTTGCTCTGTCCAGTTTGTACCTTTAGCTTCTGAAGAGGACTGTTCTCCAATTAAAGCAAAAAAAATTCTAATTACCATCCATGCGCATACTCTATTGTATTTTAATTATTACCAGTTGTCAGTAACCTTCATCTTACTACAAGATGCAACCATAAATATGGATGACAATAAATTGCCTAAAAAGTTTGGAGGAATGAGATAGCAAATAAAAAGTCTTAATCTGCCAAACCAATTTTTTATATTCCCGGACCATAAGGGTTTTTTCCCCCACTCCAGCCCTTCAGAAAATTGGGAATTGGTAAGCTTAATCCTTCCAACCTGAAGGAAAATTGAAAACCACCATTCTAGGTCAATTCACTTATGAAAAGCACTGGGAATTTCAAACATCTTATGAGAACATTCTGAAGCCAGTATCAATTCCCACCCAGGAATCATGGATTTCAACTTATAATATGGAAATGTTTTCATGGCACTTCAAGCCAACATTCCTTTTATGGGTAGGGCAAAGGAGATAACTTCTTCCACAAGGGAAAGTGCAGATAGAAAGACAAAGCAGTTCTACAAGATCAAGAACTTGATGGAAAGGATGCGTGATGCAGGTAAGCAAATGAAACACAGATGGAGCAAGAATAAAATTCCAGCTGGGGACCGAATGAGAATCGAAAGAACAGTAAGAGGTATTTTTGTAATTGAGGAACAGTTTGAGGAATAGTTTCCAAATCTAGTTCTGTTTTTGTATGCAAATAACTACACCCTTAAGAATATTATTAGATGTTTCCTGCTGGGAATGAGTGATCATTTTTGCCATTCACTAAAGTCACCTTTGAATGGGTTCCATTGCTGTAGAAAGATGGAATCCATCATCACCTTTTGGGGATTAAAACATTCTTTTCCTTGGCTTATCTTTGCCATCTCAACAGTTTGTATTTTGGAAAATGCCCATGTTTCTGCAGTTGTGCCACATCCAAACCTGGTTCACTCATTATTATGTCTGAATCAGTTCAGTCTTATTGTCAGCTATAAACAATCTACCTTTTGTTACAAAACAGATCAAGTTGTTAGAAAGATTAGATTTCTTAAAAAATGGATCAAATTCTTCAGCTATATACCATCTCAAGAGAGAAAAGGAAAGTACTCTTGGCGGTACATCTTGTCTTCTGTATACAGTTCAGAAAGCTTACATTTCATGTGTCTACAGAAATTCAAAGGAAGATGCAACAATACTCCTTTTACCAAGATGCCAAATTCCATTTGGTACCTGTTCAGTTAAAAAATATCCTGCCTAGATCCCAGAGATTCCACAGCCCAAGTTTAAAACAACAAAAGTTGACTATCCCTACAATCCAGAGTAACTCCAGGAGCACATAAGAGACATTACGTGCACAAGTAGTTACTGCACCACCTAGTGAAAACCTATGGGAAATTCATACTGCAATCCAGAGCAAATTGTTCTTACACCAGAGCAAGGACTCCCCATAGTTACTCTGGATTGCGCCCATAGTTTGATAGTTTATGAATTACTAGTCTAACCCAAAAACTACTCTGCGAACAGAAATATTAAGAATATTAACATAAATTTTAATATTAGGCCCTCCTACAACAACTCTCTCAAGTATCTAAAAACATCTAAGGGCAAAATCCAAAGTAACTATGGGGAATCCTTGCTCCAATGTAAGAACAATTTATTCTGGATACCAATATGAATTTCCCATTGGTTTTCAGTAGCAGGCCTCCGTCAGTCTTGAAAGACTATGGTATCGTGCTCGGCGCTGCATACGCTGCATGCGAAGCACAAAAGCCTGGGTTGGATTGTTATGGAGGATAGGCTGTTCCCCAAGCAGCAAATCCCCCCTCTCCATGCCACTGAATTAGTCCAATGGAAAGGCAGAGCCAATACGATTGGATCCAGCTGGCGTCGCAGAGCTGGGATAAGGACAGGAGTTCACCCTGTCTTGTGGGGCCGACCCGGGTCTCGAACCCTGGCCTGCTGGTTTACAGACACAGCGTCTTAACTGGCTGCGCCACCCACAGCCCAGGTTTTCACTAGGTGGTGCAGCATGTCTCTTACATGCTCCCGTAGTTACTCTGGATTTGGGGGCAATACATTAGTAAAGATTATTTCTGGAGCTGCAAGGATAAATCTCTGCATTTAATGACTTGCATTAAATCATACAATGACTTGCATTTAATCATACAATGGAAAAATGCCATTGAAATCCATTAGGATCTCATCCCAAGATGCATTTTCAAAATTGTGGGTCTCAACACATTTTGGTTTACAATCCAATGTGTGGTGGATTGCCACAGGATACTCTCTGTCATGCAACAAAGCATCACTGAGGCCACTTCTGGGTCATGCTGGGTCTCCTTCCCAAAATGCACTATGGGAGCAACTTCGTTGCTGCCACAGGTGTCTGGGACCTGATGTGGGGCCGACATGACTTCCAGAGGCTTCCAACAATGTTTTATTGCATGTCAGAGAGAACAGCATCATGACCCACAACAGAGGTAGAGGCTGATCATGGTGCTAAAAATTTAAGAACCACTGCGCTAAGGTTTACATGCAATTTCCTATTACTATTGGAAGTATCATGGTTGTATTGTGCTAATTCTTCATGAAGGAGGCCAGCCGGTCAATTAATAAAAATTTATAATACATATGAGGTATTAACATACTTGGAGGAAACTCCAATCCACAACAAGCGGACTCCGTCAACACATGGTACAAATGCTGAAGTTGCCTTTATGACCTATTAACATACTGAGAAAGTTCAGCTACTATTCAACGTTAGTACCAAATCATGTTCTGGAGTGTACATGTTCAAGTAATCTTTATAACAATATGGCAGACTACTCCACCGCCCTCAATCCCACTTTGATTTCCAAGCACACCTGGCTAATGTTATCTAGCTGAAGGGGAGAGAGGAACCTATTGTGTAGCGCAATGCTCAGAGATCCAATGCAGAAGAATAATTAGTTAGATATTAATCTCTTTTCCAAAAAAGAATAATGTTTTGCATGTCTTGCCTATGGCAACACCACTCATGTGACGGAAAAGTACACAATATCCTATGCTATGATCTCACTAGCTTGAGCTCTTTCCACAATGGAGATGGTCAGAGTACTAAAGAATGCAACCCCGGGTTTCTTTTAAAAACACACAAGATAGCTCCTTAATCCAAAATAATTCCACCTAGAAAGAATGGGAACTGTATATTTTAAATATTCTCCTAAAATTCTTTTTTATATTCTCCTAAAACATAACGCAGAACACAATTATAGAAATGAAAACATCTTAGGGATCTTCAAGATGTAGGCAAGTAGGAAGCCAAATAGTCCAGCATATAGGTGTCCCTCATTATCCACTAGGGTTCCATTCTGGAACCGCTTGTGGATTAAAAAATCAGTGTATAAAGAAAACAATGGAAAGAATGGTTTAAAGACCCACTTCCAGGTTTTTTGCTCCTCTATTGAACCTCATAGAATAAGGTAATACCTCAATATCTGCATAGGTTTAACTCTGAGACTGAAGAATGGAATGATTGCTTGCACAACTGCTCCTCTACAACAGTAGGAAAGAAGTATTTTTAACAATGATTTGCAGTGATTTTAACAGTGGGATTTGCATGTTCAGCAAAATCCATGTATAAAAATCAGTGTATAGCAAGGTTGGACCTGTAAAGATACCAAACAAGTACCAGTACCATTTCTTGTTGGAAGAAATGGGGTGGTGGGGGGAAGCACAAGATGGGCACAGTTGACCAGATAAACCACTAGATTTTGAAGTACATGAACAGTTCTTCAAAACTGTCAAATGCTGTTTACTGGCAGTTTTACTCAGATATATTACTTGGTGGCTTGTCCACATTTTAAAAAACTAGCCAACGTTACTTTTCTATTGTTTTCCTTGGTAACTCAGTATAGCATTTCTTAAAACATACACAATTACTGTTGACATTTAAAAGCCGCAGTCAAACCACTGTGTTTGCAATTTTAAATTTCACATTTGAACCCTAACCAGAATTGCAAGCCATCTAAATATTTTTAGTATGTCACTTTTTAACAACAGGTAGCAGTTTTCATACATAGACAGGTTTATAAAGGCATTTACAGGTGTCCGTTGTTATCCAATAGGGTTCCATTCCAGAACCTCCCATGGATTAAAAAAAATCCATGTATAAAGAAAACAATGGAAAAATAGGTTTAAAGATCCAGGTTTCTTGCTCCTCTATTGCACCTAATGGAATAAGGTACAGCTTCAATATCTGCAGGGGTTTGATTTTGGTACTAAAGAACAGAATGATTGCTTGCATGACTTCCTCTCTACAACAGTAGAAAAGCAGTTTTTTAAACTGTGTCATGCAGTGGCCAGTTGTGTTGTGTCAAATCCGTGCATAAAAATCAGTGTATAACAAGGTTAGAACTGTGCTCATAAATAGCAAGATGTTTTGAGTGACAGTTGCAGACAAAGGGCATTTAAGGAACCATGAATGGAATCAAGGGTTGCAGATTACCTTTGAAAGCTCAGGGTGGTATAAGTTAGGGGTGTCAAACTCATTTCATCCAAAGGGCCGCAGTTGCATTAATGGTGTCTCCCTAGGGCCGCAATCCCATTTTTTTGCATGTCTACTCAGAAGTGTCCTCCTTTCTCCTGGGCTCTTTCTCCCGCTCCGGGAAGCTGCTGCTGCGCATGAGCCCTCCTTCCTCCTGGGCTCTTTCTCCGGCTCAAAATCAAGTGCGCTGGCACCACTACTGAGCTGCTTCTGGGGATGGAGAGATCACTTGTGGGCTGCAGGTATGCCTGCAAAGGGCCACATGCAGCCCTCGGGCTGCCAGTTTGACATGCCTGGTATAAGTAATGCAGGTAATGCATGTAACAAAGGTAATGTAAAAGGATATAATAAAATACAACTGCACAAGTTTTCTAAACATCTTGGAGCTTGTTCAATTTGAAATCCCTCATTGTGAACAAATGGCTTAGAGTAATACAAGTGCTACCATGGGAAGAAAGATGTACACTGCAATCATCTCCTGCCTGGAGTGGTTATCAATGTGATTAGTCACTTGGAGAAAGAAAAAAAACCATTTGGCCAACAAACTGAATAATGCCAAGAGCTAGATAGCTTGTTCTCATAGTTCTCAAAAGTTTAACTCACAATCACACACCCAAAACAACACTTATTGGTGTTAATACTTGGGAGAAGAGTTGAGACAACAACTTGGTTCCTCTGACTACTGGTCAAGAGACTGCCATTTCTCCAGAGACCAGGTTGTAGACAGCATCTTCAGAATTTAAAGATGGAATGAGGAAGGTGGAAGAAATATTTCATATGATCGTTCACCTACTATAGGCTATTCAACTTTCAAGCACCACTCAAACACTATCTACAGCCAGACTGGCAAAGCAGCCAAGTAGGCATCAAGATGATTCATCATATTATGCAGGATATATGGAAAAATCCAATATGGACATCACCTCTGAGTTCACACAAAAAATGTCAAGCCCACAAAGCTGAACTCATGAGAAATTCTGCAACTCTTGTGGACTATTTCTCTGTTCTCAAGCATGGACCATTATTATTAAGATCACCCTTCCTACCTCCTGACAAAAATGGAACCAATGGAGCCATGAATGCAAACACCATCCATGGAAATTTAATTGCAGTAAATGGAATCCGAGATGTGAATATATAGGGGTTAGGCATTTCTAAGAAAATAGTACCAGAGGTCTCACTTGGATAGGAACAAGCAATCATACAAATTAATCCAGATACAACACAGTTACTCTTTGGGAGAAACAGGGTGCAACCCTAAACAATTTAGGCCAGCACAAATCACCCATCTCTGCATTCCCATAGTGGCCAGTACACCCAGGAATGGCACAGAAGTGCAGCATGGGACTTTTGTCAGCCTAACCAGGGATTAGGACAACCTGACACTGCAAGACAGATAACCCCTCCACAGTACGTACTTACACTTGAAGCCGTGCCACCCCAGAAGCACAGAATTATTTTATTTTTTTATTTTAATGTTACAATGGCCCCAAGGAGAAGATCCTGCTTACACTGTATTCATTTGTTTGCACTTCAGATAAAAGCACCTGAAGCACTTCCTGCTGCTGGATTGCCTATTCTGACCTCCGGAGCCTCAACGGGCATGATATATTAGCACAAGCCACCACATGCCTGATTAAGGGAGGGACTAGTCTGCTGAGAATGGCTCCCAGCAAAGACAGCAACTAAGGCAGTATGAAGATCTTAAAAGTGGCCTCCCTCACATGGCTGATTTCGATTTACCAGTACCCCCAGTACCCCCAGAATAGCAGTCATTCTCCCCCACCAGTACACTGCAGACAATGTGCAACACAGAGGCTACTGGAGTTACCTTCGCTTCTTTCTTCTTATGGCAAAGGTCACTAAACCAGTTTTACAGCTACGCATTTCATCACCATTATATACACACAGTTATGAATAAGCTCAGTAATTCAATTTGACTAGAGACGAGCCACACATTATAGCCTCCTCTTCGCCTCCATCTCTATCAGCAGCAACACAACCCCTTTTCATTTTTACATCACTCCTCTCAGCTTAAAATAATCCTCCACTTACCTCCAAAAAAATTTTTGCATTATTGTTTATTCATTAATGAATCACAAATTGTTCCTTCAAACAGCTTAGCTGACTTCCTGCAACAAGGCTTTTTTGGGAACAAAAATCCTCATTGTACCTCTAAAGCCGTGTCCATCAAGGGCTTTATACCAACCCCAGTGTCTGTTTTTTTCAGCATAGGCCGCTCTGTCCTTGAATGGCTGGGTGGACTGGACGTTTACATCTGATTTACCATAAGTCCATGTATTGTTCGTCCTGCACTAAATGAAATAAATAAACCTCTAAGCTGTACCAACAAGCAAGGACAAACACCGCTAGAACAATGGTCAGCACTCCAAGAGTAGGCGAGCCCAAACTCCTCCACTTTGCTATCAAGTGCTTTAACAATGGAGACTAATCAGTTTGAAAACCAAGACCCCGTCTAAGTTACAGTAAAAGGAGTACATAATACAATTATCCCCATACAGATTATCTACGTACAAGTAGTAACATGATACTGGTGTCACACTGCTGCTACTCTCCACCCCACTGAACACATGCAGTAAAAAAACCAGAGAACGTCATTTCCAGAAGGAAAAAAGTCACCAAGTCCAGACGCCTGCCTTCCATGCACAAAGCAGAAATACTAGCCACACTCAGGAAAGTAAATAAACACTGGTGAAGAAATGCATGTCTGTACCTCGAAAGCTTTGCACACCCTCTTAAGAGAACAATGTCCCAGTTCTGCAAGTATCCACTTTGCACTTGCACTTTTATTTTCCCCTTTCTCTAGAGTTATTGTTTCAGTGAGAACATTTTCAGTGCAATCCTAAGCATGTCTACTCAGAAGTAAATCCCATTGTGTTTGATATTACTTATGATTAGGATTGCAACCTTTAACTTTCTAAATTTCAGTAGTAACTCCTGTACAATACAGTAGTAACAATTTCCTGTACCATTTCAGTACAAAGCTTTTTAATACAAAGTTTTTTTAAATAACAAGCATTCAAGCCAAACCCATACACATTAAAGCAATTTCAGCTTTTCCATTGGCCAAAATTGAACTCCAGATCTCTTACTTGCCTTTATTTTCAACAGGTTGGATGATTCTGAATCTTTTTTATACAGAATGTGGCAAGCATTTTAAATGAAGTGATTAAACAATTAGACAAATGCATGATTTTAATATTTTTTTCTGTTTTATACATTATTTGTAAACGAATCTGATACAATTTACAAATTCAAATTGTTAAAAAATTCCCTGCTCAAGTCATAATTGCACATAATATTTGCAGTAAGTTATAGTAATAGTTGCAGTGACTGTTACGTTAAAACAAAAGAGTTTGGTATTATTCTGCATGAAATGTGTGCAAATTAGTTCTATGCTGGTTCAGAGGGTCTGACCGGGATACTGAACTACTTTAAAAAAAAAATCAGAACTAAAGTTTCAAAAACTAATCAACGTGAAAAGAGTTCAAATTTTTTAAATGGCTCAATTCCGTGTTGTTGGTGGAAGGTCCCACCAAGAGTAACTACACGCCCAAGCACTATTAGAGCACCTTATTAACCATTGTGGTGCAAGCTATGCTTCTTGCATGACTAAAAGGAGTGCAGCATTTATGGGTTAAAAGTCATAGATGCTTTTTTTAAGCTATCAAAAATGCAACATTCTACTTTACATCTCAGTAGTTGTTGGAACAAAGAACCCCATTGGGCTATCTGATATTAGGATCCTTTGGGATCAACATACATGTACCCTTTGTAGCCTTCTCCCCACTCCCACGGAAAAAATTACCGGTAGTCCTTCTTCCCTGTTCTATGGATGATTAAACAGAATATTGGGCATGGAGAACTTTACACACTATACAGAGGGTGAATTTCTGACTTCAAGGTGATCTTGCCACATAAAACTGTCTGCTGTGGGAGCCTAGCAAATTGCTGGGAATCTGGAATTTTTTTTGAATGCGCTCTCATGTTCAGATGGGAAGATAGCCAAGACCTATGTTACTCATCATATTCAACCTGAGAACACACCCAGCACACTCCCGAAGCTAAGCACTGCAAAGAAGGCTCAGTAATGGGGGACACATATCTTTTGGGGAGCTTGTTTACCATGATGATGCCCACTAACTGGACAAAGAGGCAATCTACGAAGTAGCAGATGTAATTCAGCACGAGCAACAATCCCTATTCAATCACACAGCAACTTTGTCAGCAATTGTTGGCTGTTGCTTCTAGTGTAACTACTAGTAACCTTCTTTTCCAAGCCACTATTCTAATGCATTCTAAATAGTGATCTCTGTCGTGGAATTGTTTTTGCACATTCACAGCCATGTGCTCTTAGGATCAAAACAGGTTAACTAGTGAAAAGGAGCATCTTCCCCAGTAATATACTGTATTAACTTGAATCTAACGCACTATCGAATCTAATGCGTATCCTATAGTTATAATCAAAATACCACATTTACTTGAATCTAATCAACCATCAAATCTAATGTGTATTCTGATTTAGGTGACTAAATTTGGCTGAAAAGGGTGAGCATTAGATTCGAGTAAATACAGTGTTCAGCTAATGCCTTTGCTTTTGGCTACCATGGCTTAGAAGTACATAGCTTTACTTGTCCAGACTGGCAAGTGGATGGGCCGTAACACCAGGTATAGGGTTGGGCTAGGTAATTTTTGTGGTTCCTTTCAAGACTAACTCTGACACATGTATACTATTGACCTTTTTTAACTGCATCATATATTTACAAAAATGTATCCAAACCTTATTTCCTTACTTCTAATGCCATTGAGGACATAATCCTAACCCATTTAGGTCAGAACAACTCACCTGTCATCCCATTCCCTTGGAGGAGGAGTGGGGAGGCTAGGCATGGACATGTGCCAGCCTAACCATCCGCACCCCTGAAGTGGTAAAGTGGCTTACAGCACTTTTGTAACATACCCAGGCTTGTGCAAGGAACTTGTGCCAGCATAACTGGGGGTTAGGACTGCACTGTGGCTTGCATATTTTGGCCATATATACAGTAAGACCAAATATAGGTTGGTCAAAACTGAGGAAAGATGAGTTATGTGGAAATTTTTTGCAGTGCAATCTTCATATCTATTATATATTCCATTATTAAACCATTTTTTCTCGACTAGCTCAAACATACAGATTAGCAAGATTTATCTCTGCTCCCTTCCTATACTTGAGCTGCGATATTCAGAAGTAGAGGGTAGCTGGTGATTTTTAAGATTTTAAAGACTGCAGACAAAGTGGTCTGATATAACTCAAGTTTTATTGTATCTGAAGTATCTTCAGCAAGTCCCCCATGATGCACAAGAATAATCTTTGGCAAAATACCCAGAGTCTTAAAATTAAATCCCTGTAATAGAGCTGACATCATATACCTATAGCTCTGTATCATACTCCTTCCTCTGTGGTGGAAATTACCCAGATTGCCAAGAATCTGGGATGTGCTTTTAGGGCACACTCTGAGTTCAGGTGGGGTATTGGCAATATGTACATGTATCACTTTGACTTTTATGAGTTTCTAAAGCTTTGCTTAGCTGACTTGAGTACCAAATAAAATGCAAAGATACTAATCTGTATCATCTTTTTTGATATCTACCAAGTTGCCTTAAGAGAACGAGTTAGCCTAAGAGATGGAATTTCAAATTAAAAAAGGCTTTATAGGCCCTCAGATCAGAAGCCAAATTGTTGCAATCTACTGCTAAAAGGAGAGCCAAGATATCACAAGTCCCAAAACAATTCAAAAGCACCAGTGGCAATTCTGACATTTCCGTCAAGTGAGGACTTGGGCTGCAATCCTAAAGACACTTTCCTAGGAGTAAGACCCATTGGACACAATGGGACTTACATCTGAGTAGACATGGTTAGGATTGTGCTCTTAATCTTGGTATAGTGCTTAGCGAGTTGGATTGAGACCTAGTTCAAATCCCTCCTTGTCCATGAGGCTTCCTGGGTGATCTTGCTCTCAGTCTCACCTACCTCACAGGGTTGTTGTTGTGAGAGCAGCAGGGGAAGAACTAAAGCTTTGTAAGCCACCTTGGGCATGGGGAAGACAGACAGATCTGGAAAAACTCTCTATATACCAGCCAGTAATTTTCCAACACTATATGAACAGCCCAATGCTATGCACGCCTACTCAGAATGAAGTACCATTCTAACTAATGGGGCTTACTCCCAGGTAAGTGTGGATAGGCAATCAGTTCAGGGCTACAAGATTCCATGCAACAGCAGATCCTGACAGTGGCCGGACATTATACAGAAGTTTGGTTTTCCTTCTGAATAGGTTGAGAATTGGAATTCAAGTGACTTCATGCAGCAAAGCATGCCCTCATAAGCAATCACTGAGCAGGAACATTGTGGCAGCTCATTCAAGCACAGACCTCAAGATAATAAAGGGTTATTAGTTAAGTTCAAAAATGCAAGCATTCCCAGCCACCCACCTCTGCCAACTAGCCTGATCCTTGGAAGGCCTCTCCCTTTTCCCCAGCAGGCCACCCCTTGCAGAACAACCGGTCTTCACATTTACTCTGCAGCGCCGGTGCAGGCAAAGCCAAGCCAATGGCTTGCAACGTCCCTGTCTGGCTGGAAGTGCAGGTCAAAGAGTCCATTGGCACACATTTGCATTGCTTGGCAAAAGCTACAGAAGAAGCCTATGCATAGGGTGACCAAATGTTACAAGCCAAAAAAGAGGACAAAATGCAGGAGGTAAAACACTTTATAGCTTTATAAAAGCTAAAAACACCTTATACATATATCGTTTTCAGGATGATTAATTTAAACAGTATATTACTGATTAAATTTAAGACTATTATTGGTATATATAATTTATTAAATAGAATTTATGAACTGCAAGAAGGATACATGCTGTCTGATCTCAAGGAAAAGGAGACAATGAAGATTTTTTTTTCCCAGGACACAAGGCTTAAAAGAGAACATGTCTTGGAAAAAGAAGACATAAGGTCACCCTGTCTGATACCAGCTTGCTAAAGATGGTCAAGGGGAGTGGTGGCATTTGATTGTATGTGTTTGATTGAATACATTAAAGTCTCTTGCAGGCACTTAGTAAAAAAACAGCTGAACAGCTGAAAAAAACACTCAACTTTTCTGGGAGTAAGCCCCATTGACTCCAATGGGACTTACTTCCCAGTAGCCACACATTAGATTGACTCTTAACCCATCACTCTTGCCTCCAGTGTCCAAAGCAAACAGGTGAACAGAATTTTTGCTGGATCAACCCAGGACATGCACAGCTGTAGGAACACCTCTGACCGAGGTAGAAAAAATCAGTTGGAGAACTGAATACAAACAGTGGCATAGCCAGAAGAGGGCAAAGCATCCAGTTTTGCAGGGAGTCTCACTGCAACATGCAAGGGATCCCTCTCCTTTGGGGTTATTCCAAGTGATGGGAACAAAACAGGTAGACAAGAGAGAGGCTCCCTGCACAACTTGATTCTTTGCACCCCCCACTAGGTGATAATATAAGAACCTAAAAAAGAGCCCTGCTGGTTCAGACCAATTTAGACCAGCTTCCTATATCTCACCTTGGCCCACCAGATGCCTCTGGGGGTCCACAAGACAGCAACAGACCGGCATTCTGGTGCCCTCCTGTGCATGTGACATTCTGAAGTAGCCTAAATCCAAAATCGGGGTGTTTGATAAAATCAGGGCTCAATCAAAAATCATGGTTATAACCATTATGGGTACATCTTGTTCATCTTGGCTTGTAACCCATGACTGACATCTCCTCCAGAAAGTTGTCCAATCCCGTTAAAAAAAATCTAGACTAGATGCCATTACCACATTCTGTGGCAAGGAGTTCCACAGACAACTATACCACTGCTCCCCCAATGCCTGGCAGGACGTCACTAATCTCTGGCAAAGTGAGGCTGCAAACAAAGCATCGCATGACAGCATCAGGATCTGAACCATGAATCAAACTCTAGTGACTAAAGAAGTGCAATGAGCATGTCTACTCAGAAGTAAGCCCCATGGGGTGCCATCAAGCTTTCTCCCAGGAAAGCACACCTAAGGATTTCAGCCTAGAAATATTCTATGTAAGCCCAAAGAGATCTTCAGCTCCACCACACATTTCTTAGCTCCCATCAAAAATGTAGGACACCCCCAAAAATGTAGGACATAACCAAATGAAAGCTAAAAACACATAATATAATATGCTGTCGTGTGGTTAATTTAAACACTATGGAGGAAATCCTAAAGACTTTCCTGGGAGTAAGACCCATTGAACACAATGGGGCTAACTTTTGTGAAGACATGGTTAGGATTGTGCTCTGTATGACAAAGGCTGCAATCCTAAACACACTTTCCTGGGAGTAGGCAACACTGAACACAATAGGATTTACTTCTGAGTAGACTGGGTTAGGATTGCACTGTTACTATTCAATTCTTTCTATACTATTCTATTCTTATCCTTTCAATTTCAAGGGAAAGGATAATTTTTTCCAGGACATACGGCTTAAAGAAAAAAAAAGAGGACACATCCTGGAAAAAGAGGACATGTAGTCATCCTGGTTCTTAGATTTCACTAATCTGCACTCTTTCCTGGAAGGAAGCCCCACTGAATCTAATGGGACTTACTCCTGAGTAGACACTCTTAGAAAGGATTGGGCTCTTGAAAACTCAATGGGGAGGAAATATGTTCACCCTGGTTAACCCCCATTAGAGTCAATGGGGCTTAGGCTGCAATACTAAAGACACTTTCCTGGGAGTAAAACCCACTGAACACAATGGGGCTTACTTTTGAGTAGACATGGTTAGGATTGAGTTTTTACTCCCTGGTAAGGATGGATAGCATGCATACTAACTTTCCCCCAGGTAAGGATGCAGCTTCATGCTGCACTCATATCCCTGCTTACTTGGGAGTAAGCCCCATTGACGATTATAATGGGGGTTTACCTGGGTGACCATATGTTCCTCCCTACTGAGTTTCTAAGGCTGCAATCCTAAGAGCACTTTCCTGGGAGTAAGCTCCACTGAAGTCAATGGAGCTTACTTCTGGAGTATACACGAAAAGGATTGCACTGTGATGAGCCCAGCCCTGTGCCAGTCGACTCAGGTGTCAGCCCCGTGGAGTGCAGTGGGGCTTCCTCGCGAGTAGACGTGCCCGGGATCGGGTCCTTTGCAGGTGTGCAGCCACTTACTTCTCATCCACATGCAGGCTGGGGGAGCACTTGATGGCCAGCCAGGTCTTCCAGCTCTGGTGCCGGACCTTGTAGACCTGCCCGAAGCCCCCCGAGCCGATCTTCTCCCAGCTGCCGAACTCCGCGGAGTCGAAGGTCTTCAGCGCCCCCAAGGGCCACGGGGAGCCCCCGCTCGCCTCCCTCTCCATCGAGCCTCTGCCCTGCCTGCGCCCGCCTCCCCTGCCAGGCTCCCTCCTGCCTGCCTGCTCTGCCTGCCTGCCTCCGCGGAGACGCCGAACCCTCTGGCCGCCTCCGCACCTTCCTCCTCCTCCTGCTTTGCCTTCCTCGCTGAGTCAAGGTGTGCTCATTCACCGGCTTGACATCACTTCCTCGCCTGCTGGGCAGTCCCAGGCAGACAGGGCGGGCACCAGCCCTGCAAAACGAACTGCCGGCTGCCTCGGTGTGTCCTCTTTTCCAGGACACGTCCTCCTTTCAAGCCTTGTGTCCTCCTTTTCCAGGACACGTCCCTTGTTGTCCTCTCTTTTCCAGGACAAGTCCCCCTTTTAAGCCTTGTGTCCTCTTTTTTCAGGACATGTCCTCTTGGCCCTATGTCCTCCTTTTCTAGGACATGTCCCTTTTGTCCTCTTTTTTACAGGACAGGTCCTCCTTTTAAGCCCTGTCTCTTCTTTCTCCAGGACACGTCCTCTTTTTGGCCTTATGTCCTCCTTTTCAATTACATGTCCCTTTTTAAAGCCATGTCCTCTTTCTCCACAACATATCCTCTTTTTGGCCTTATGTCCTCCTTTTCGAGGACATGCCCTCTTTTTTAGCCTTGTGTCCTGGGACAAAAATCTTCATTGCCCTCCTTCTCCCATGGAGCCTTCTTGGAGTTCATAAATTAAATTGTAATAAATTGTGTAGTTGTTTCACCACATGTCCTCTTTTTCCTAGGATGTGTCCTCTTTTTTAGCCTTGTGTCCTGGGACAAAAATCCTTGGCCTCCTTTTTCTTGTCAGCCTGCAGTACATAGCCTTCTTGCAGTTCTGAAATTAGATGTAATAAATCATATGAAAGTTTTAAACTTAATATTAAGTGTATAAATTAACCACATGAAAGCAATATATATGAGTGTTGTTTTAGCATTTATTTTGTCATAACCTTCTTTTTCCTTGGAGATCCTACATATTGGGAAGGTCTTGTCTTCAGACTGCATACTTACCTGGGTGTAAGTATGCATGTTAACAATACTTACTGGGAATACTTACTGGGAATTCTTACTGGGAATACCATTGTTTATTACAATGGGGCTTAATCAGGTTGACTGTATGTCCTCTCCATTTGCAGTGCAGTCCTATTTGTGTCTACTCAGAAGTAAGTTCCATTGAGTTCAGTGGGCTTGCTCCTAGGAAAGTGCTCTTAGGATTGCAGCTTTACTTTCTAAGAGCCCAGACCTGTGCCTGCAAGACATGTACCTGAAAGCTCTTATGTCCTCTTGACATAAAGGTCACCCTTCTTGCACCCTACTCAGGGTGTCCCTATAGAATGGAGGACAGAGTGCCTGTACCTTTAACCATTGCACAGAAGAGGGAATTAAGGTAGGTTTAGCTCATCAAAGAAGGTTTTAAAAAGCAACACCTGTCTAAATTCTCTCTTCTATGCAGTGCTTAAAGATACAGGCACTCTAATGCATTCTATATGCTCACCCTGACCCTAGTGTGGCAGCCATGCGGTCTGATCCACCTCTAATGTATTTATACGGCCAAAAGGTGTTAGATATTTGATGTGATCCTTGACCAGTGGTACAGACTCTGCCAGTGGTGTAGTTAATGATCTTGGAGCAGTTCAAAGATATGCCTGGGATTTAAAAAACTGAAAATGGAAGCAACTTGTCTCCCACTGGCTTTGTCACCTCCCCACTGGTT
The DNA here is from genome assembly GCA_030015325.1 of Cryptoblepharus egeriae. Taxonomy (NCBI): domain Eukaryota; kingdom Metazoa; phylum Chordata; class Lepidosauria; order Squamata; family Scincidae; genus Cryptoblepharus; species Cryptoblepharus egeriae. The sequence goes on along the minus strand of JAREYC010000005.1, from coordinate 47,740,646 downwards.
CTCCACATTTGAACATCTTGTTGCTTCCAGACAGTATCATCATAAGAGGTAACTGGCACATGGAACAATCAGTTTCACTGGTCAGTTTAGAGTTAAGAAAATCCACATAACACAGTGGTGCTTTTATTTTCTTGCTGTTTGGCTACAACTTTAATGAGAGAGAGAGAGCGAGAGAGAGAGAGAGAGAGTTTGTTTCATTGTATTCTGCATTAAATTCCACATCAAATGGTATATAACATGATGATATTATTCAAAAATGCTCACGTTTTAACCATTTTGGCTGTAATGTCAAGCTAAGGTTGTTACTCCCTGTACCGTACAATCCAGAGTAACTACGGGAAGATGTAAGAGGCACTTACTCAGGATTGCTCTATGCATTTCCTATAGGTTTTGCATAGGTGGCACCATAACTACATTGGTGTAAAAGGTCCTGTAGCTACTCTGGATTGTAGCCTTAATTGTATAATTTATTACAGTCAGGACCATATGAAGTGGAATGACAGAAGACAAATCTTAAGAAACACTGGCTTAGATTACTTGTTAGCAAGTACCCAACATTCACAATGAACTCAGTGGAGCTTACTTCTGAGTAGGTAAACAAAGGTTTTCAGCATCAGAGAAAATACTGGTGAAGCATAAGAGACGGAGGGTGCAATCCAGAGTAACTACGTGGAGTCCTTGCTCCGGTGTAAGAACAATTTGCTCTGGATTCCAATATGAATTTTCCATTGGTGGTGCAGTAACTACGGGTGCACGTAATGTCTCTTACGTGCTCCCGTAGTTACTCTGGATTGTAGGGTCTGAGCACAATCCTAACCGTGTCTACTCAAAAGTAAGCCACACTGTCTTACTCCCAGGAAAGTGTCTTTAGGATTGCAGCCTAAAGTAAAAAGAACTTACTTTTAATACTTTGTAAGTAAGACCCATTGAACACAATGGGGCTTACTTCTCAGTATACATGATTAGGATTATGCTCTTAGGGTGCAATCCTATTCCTGTCTATTCAGAGGTAAATTCAGAAGTAAATCTATTCAGAAGTAAATCAGTGGATATATTTGAATAGGATTGCAGCCTGACTGCCCAATCCTTTTCATGTGTACTCAAGAGAAAGTCTCTTGTCATTGGTGCTTACTCCCAGGTACGCATGTATAGGATTACACTCTGAGGATCCAGTTCCAGTCAGGGGTCCTGCACTGAGATGTATCCATGCTAACATGGCATGTGCTGCATCTTGAGGGAGGGAGCCTCCTCTAGGTAAGGGGAACATTCATTCCCTTGCTTCAAACCTGTGTTGCAGCTGCATCCGCACAGGAAAGTTGAAAAGGGTTGGGCCATCCAGTGAGTGATTAATAGGAATTCCCAGACTGGAATCTCATTTCTGCCATGAGCTCACCAATTGGCCTTTGGCAAGTTGTTCCTTCTCAGCCTCAGCCCCCACCTGTAATATCGGAATAATAATACTCACCTTTACAGGGTTGTCGTAAGGATTGCACATGGAAATGCTTTGAACACTCAAAAGTGCTGTACAAATGCTTATGATTTTCTTTTGTGTCTTTTCTAGTGAGTAGATTCTGCTGATGCTCTTTTGCATCTTTAGATTGTGATCCCTTTTGGGATAGGGAGCCATTAGTTAATATAATTTTCTTTGTAAACTGTTTTGTGAACTTTTTGTTGAAAAGTGGTATATACGAGTAAATACTGTTGATTGAGTGATTTAGGCTGCAATTCTAACCTCCACTTAGGCCAGCCTAAGTCCTGGCATAAGTTCTGTGCTGACCTGAGCGTAAGATACTTTTGCTCCACTCCTGGGAGGTTAGGCCAATGCACAGGCATACACTAACCTCACACCATCAAGGCAAGATAGGTGAGGTGAGTTAGGCTGGTCTGAATTTTTTAAGATTGATCCCTATATAATCAGTTGTCTCATTATGTTCCTTGGTGCTTACTCCCTAGTAAATGTGATTAGAATTCAAACCTAGCAGCGCAATCCCATGACTATCCCTTCAGAAGTAAGCCCCACTAAATTCAGTGGTTCTTACTCCTAAGGCTGAAATCCTGTGATACATTTTTTGGGAGAAAGTCCCATTGAACTCAAGGGGGCTTACTGCTGAGCAGACAGACGTAAGTCATACCAGTACCTCTTCCATTCTATATCCTAATACAAACAGCAGCCTTGGGCTCTTTCCATGCCCAGAATACAATGGTACCTCACTTAACAAGCGCCTCGCTTAACAAGTGTTTCATATAACAAGCAAAAATTTCCAAAATATCTTGCTTCACATAACAAGTTCCACTTCACTTACCAAACAAGCATGCTATGCAGTCCTAACACTCCGCATGGAGGCTGTTTAAAAGGGCTGCCGGCCAGCGCTGCTGCCTCTAACTGCCCCCAAGTTCCCCCACCGACCACCTCGAACCTCCAGCAGCAGCCCAGGTAAGCCTCCCAGGAAAGCATCTTTGATTGCAGTCTACCCAGAAGTAAGCCCCATTGTGTTAAATGGGGCTTACTCCCTGGAAAGTGTCTTTATGATTGCAGCCTAAGTAGACTTCATAGTATCATGCACACTGAATGCATGTTTTGAATTCAATTCCAGTGTTTTTTCACCATTTTTACATCCAGTTAATATTTTTATATGAATATTTTGAGGATTGTGGAACCAATCGTCTGAGTTTCCATTATTTCCTATGGAAAAATCTGCTTCACTTAAAGAGTGTTTCACTTAAAGAGCATGCCTCTGGAACGAATTAAGCTCTTTATGTAGGTAGGTAGGGGTGGGGGAAGTTCATCAGTGGCACAGGTTGAAACATGGGGGTATACAAGGGAAAGGGAAAATGCAAGAAAAACTGCTTTGGTATTCAGTGCCCTTGAAGCATAGTATTGCTGAGGGTTTCCCAAACTTTAGTAGCTTAGGAGTTCCTAGAGAAATGTTCGGTGGGAAAGTGCAGTACGCAATGCCCTGGCACTAACTCGCTATGACAGCACTATTCAAGATGCCACCTGCTTTTGATTTTGTCAATTCATTTTCAGTTGGGAGTAGATCATGCCAACTCCAACTCTTTTGCTGTTTATGAATTAATATTTTTTATCAGTACCTTGCACAATAATGTAATGTCACAACTGCTTTTTGCATTGCATTTTTGTATCTAGAAAGCTGCCAGCTAAAGATAGCACTTTGAGCACTTGATGAAATGCCACAATATGTTTGTTCATCTTTAAGGTGCTTGACCAGGCTTAGTTTCTGGAACTGATTAGTATAACTGTGTACCACTCAAGTCATATTATGTTACTACTATGTTACCTTTGCATTTTTTCTAATAGTCATGCTTACCTGCAAAATTCAGTGAATGAATTTTTCTGTTAATTTCTGTATATCAACAATTGCTCACTCTTAATAGAAAGATAAATATATATAGAAAGATATATATTATAAATATTAAGATATGATCTTAATAGAAAGATAAATATATTTGGCTGGTGCTTGACAATAGTCCATTTCAGACTGAGTAATATGTTGAAGAGTGCTGTGCTATTAGGATATGGGGAATGCTCGTAGCTCTATGGCCAGGTCCTGAGGCCTTGCTGAGTCAGTTACTTGGAATGGGTCAAAGCACGTTAACAAATGTTAATTCCTTGAGTGGAAAATTACTGCAAAGGCCCTTTGGAGGTTCTTATATCAGCATGAGAAGACTATCTAAATTTGTCCCCCTTTCCCTCTGTATGAGTGAAAGATTCTGGAAGAAGCAAGTTGGAATTTAGACGGCAATTCTATCCACACCTGAGAGTAATGGGATTTACTTTTAAGTAGATACAGATAGGATGGGACTCTTAGGCTGCAATCCTAACCTTCAGTTAGGCCAGTATAAACCCCGGCTTAGGTTCTGTGCTGAACTGGTGGTGTCACAAAAGTGCTGTAAGACACTTCTGCACAACTCCTACACAATTCCTGTGCCAGTGCACAGGCATACACTGACTTCTCCACAGCAGTGTCCCCGAATGGGGCTGACCACAATTCCCGGAGAAACACCAATACAGCAGGACGGTGCTACACAGACCCCTTTATGACATGTGTACACATCTGTTCCATCTCCACTGGGCAAGGTGAACAGAAAACAAAGGCTGTGCATGCATTTTTATGGGGCATTTTTAATTGAGGTGGGTACAAATGGCAAGGAGGAGGGTTACAAATGACTGAGAGCTAAGCTTAGATTTAGCTTAGTTTTTGCACAAGGAGATGATTCAGGATGATGACAAGCAGTGGATGGGTAGGCCGGAACGCAAACTTGCAACGTGTCCTCAACTCTTTTGATGCACACTGTCAGGGCAACTTGAGGTTATTGCTTAGTTGCATAAAACATATATCTTTGCTACCTTCCCCCCTTATTGTTTTGGCCTGGATATTCTGTTTCTGGCCTTGTGTTATTATTATTTTCCAGCCCAGAACTGCTGGCCTTGCTGTGGGGGCTAGATAAGGCTAAGGGGAATTGGGCCTGGATCTTTTGGACCTAACAAAATATTAAAACAGGCTGTCTACAACACGTTTAGGGCAGAACACATGTCATATATATGCAAGCAATTATCAATTACCATTATTGGTTATAAGGCACCAATATCTTTAGGAAACAGTTTGGACAAGGCATTTCTTCATAATAAGAACTGTTTTGGTACACCAAGAACAGCTAATGTCCTTGGCATTGTAGCTTGTTCAGTGTAAGAGGATGGAGGGAGCTGGAAAGTGTGGAATTAGCAACAAGGCCTGGTTTTTCGGCTACACCACCATGGGAAGATATGCCAGGTGAGTTAGGCCAGCCCAAATTGGTTAGGATTGTGCCTTTAACCTGTGAGAGACTGCAACAGAAGCCACAAAGAAGAGCCGGTTGCCCAAAAGCTTAAATGTAGTTAAATGTGGCTTGCACGAGGTGCTAACTGTAGCCGATGCCCAAAATCTATATTATTGTAAACAAATACATTACAAAGATATCATAAGACTCCAGTGATTTCTTCTCCAGTGGAAAGTGGGCAATAAGCGTTCCTGTGCAAATTTCACATTCCTATGCAGAGATTTGACTAAATGTAAATATCAGTGGACTTCCTTGTAACTGACTGAAGTTTATGTAATGCTATTGCCAAGCCCAAGTGTCTATATGAATTTTATTGTATTGATTTCTTAGTGTCAAAAATACATGCTCTGAAGAGTTGTTTTCTGTTCAGAAGCTTAACCTACTTACAGTAAAGATTTGCCATCCATAAACATGTTGTATTAAAAACACTCCTGGGCTGCATGACTCATACACACTTGCCTATACACACACTCCTGGGAGTAAGCTTCACTGAACACAATGGAATTAACCTCCAAATAGACATGCATAGGCTTTTGCTATGGGTGTATGTGTGTGGGTGTACTCTTTGGGTCTAGTTGCTGCACTACACAATAGTTAAAATTGCTTCTCTAAGGTTATCTTATATATTTTATAGATAAGCATATAAAATACTGTACATGACAGGTGGACAGCTCCATAAGGCATTTTGAACAATTGAAGGCATATCCCTATTTTGAGCAGATTAAAGGCATATTCTTGGTGCCCAGGGGTGCCTGGTGGTGCTCACTGGTGCCCAGTGGTGCTCAATATCTGGTGCCCAGCAGGGATACCCAGTACTTAGTAGGGATGCCTAGTGCCCACTGCCAATGGTGCCTGATGGTGCCTGCTACCAGATGGTGGCTGGTGACAATTAGGGATGTCCGCTGCCCACTAATGACCACTGGTGTCTACTGCCTGGAGGTGCCTGCTGCTTGTTGGTGCCCACTCATGCCCAGTGGTGGCTGCTGCCCAAAGCACAGTGGTGCATGGTGATGGTGCTGCCCAATGGTGCCTGGTACCTGTCAGTGCTCATTGCTGACTGGCACTGCCCCTAAGACAATTTGTTTTAAATAATTGCCTTAAAACAGAAACTGATATAGGAAGAAATTTTGTTTCTTTTAAATTAGTGGCACTTGGATTTATAAGAGATAAAACCACAGAATTGACCACAATTTTATGTGTGGGAGTAAGCAACGGTGTGTTCCTAGTATGCATTCCTGTTATTTGCATGGAAGGAATATGTGTGCAGATTTTGGACCATACAATGGATAAATCTTTATTTTAGCTCATGCTCATGTATATACATAAATTTGGTATGAGTCCATGTTTGCAAACACAACTCCTATGGTCAATTAAAACTGGACTAACTCGTGGCCAATCTTAACCAAATTTCCAGTGCCAATACAGGTGGAATGCTGCCTCAGGATAAAGGAACAAACACCCCCTGCCTTACCTTCAGGAGGTCTCTATGACTGTCTCCATCACCTCCACGGCATCAGTGCTGGAAAGTTGGAGAGAATTGGGCCTTTAGTTATTAATGCTCGCCTTATGTGTTCTGTTATTCTGTCACCTTAGGCTGTACAAGTCAGGAAGTGAAAACACAGCAGCCTGCCATCACATAGTAATACAAAGCTGAGCTGGTGTGTGTTGCAACATGTTTACGCAGATCACTAATACTCTTAACATTGAGGAGCACAAAAGAGGACACAAATGGCTTTTGTAGTTGAACAATGACAACAAACTAAGAAGCATTGTCCCCCCTCCCCAGGCTTAAGTGAGTTCTTATCACATCTTGGATAATTACAAGACTACAGACAGGAGGAGAGGTCATTGAGAAGGTGTCCTTTAGGCCTTCAGACCTAGGCTGCAATCCTAAACTCCAGATAGGCTGGCCTAACCCCCAGCATAAGTCCTGTGCTGGCTGATGTGGGGGTGTCACAAAAGTGCCATAAGACACTTTTGCACCACAGTTATGCACTTGCCTCCCTACATTACCATGGGAATGGGAAGACCAAGAAGTTCTGCTGACCTAGGTTAGTATTGCACCTAAAGTCAGCAAACACTTGATGTCATAGTGCACCAAATTTCCAGGACTTTGTGGAACATTAAATACAATCTGTTTTTCCCACAAAGAAACCTTGAATGGATTACATCTTGCATCAAGATACTAATAAGCACCACAGTACTGCAGCTGTACTGATCGATTCAGGCATTATTGAATCACAAAGGAGTAGATAGCCTTCTTGGCTCCATGAATTGAGATGGCCTGATGGCTTCCTCTTTGCAGGGGTCATGCTTAGATCAGAGATTGCTTCTGGGAATTCAGTCCAGTTGAGGAAGATGAGTCATTGCTGCATCCTCTACAAGTGTATGCGTAAACACAGAGTTTGGGGGATCAAAATGGATCTTTGAGCCACTGTAATTAACATACACAGACTGGCAGATCATAAACAGGCAGAATCCAGGCATGGGAGACCACAAGAGGTTGCAGTAAGAATGCCAGCTTTCAAGCCACAGGAGTGAGGAAATGTGGAGATCCTCCACAGGGGTCCCACGGCCAGGGTGACCAGATGCCAAACCCAAAATTCCTGAACCCCAAGGCCTAAATTCCTAATCCCAGGCCAGAATTCCTACCTACTGAAAAAAATGGCCAAAAATGTATTTTTTTTGTTTTTGTTTTTCTATTTTTTGACCATAACGTTTGATAGGAAGGAGATATCTCAAAACTGATTTTTGCATTGGATTCTGCTCTTCAATATGAATCCAACAACATATGGCATGATGGGGTACTGTGCAGTATTGCGAAGTTTCAAAATGAAGCCAAAATGTAGGACAATGATGCCAAAATGTAGGACACCCAGACAGGAGGCTAAAAATCCGGACAAATCCGGGTTTTTCCAGTCATCTGGTCACCCACCCCAGGCTAACAGCCCAAACCCATGCTATCTGTGGTGTCAGATGACTGTGGCACTGAAATATCTGCCACAGTAGGAGTGCTTCAGGCTGGTGACTCCTAGGGAGAAGGTGACATTTGTCCCTTTCCCCAAAGTAAAAGAATCAATGCGACTACTAGATTCTGCAGCAAGCCTTCTGTTGCTTTACAATCCAAACCTTGGGTGCAATTGTAGTGTGGCATGTCATATTGAACCATAACTGATTTGAGTGGAATTGTCCACAATGTGGGAGAGGAGGAGGAGAACCTTATGATTTTGCTGCCTAATATTTACAATAAAATGGCAACATTCATTTTTTTTAATCAAAACACAAAGGATAATCAAGCTAGTACAATCACAATCAAAACTAGTTTGAAACACGGTTTCAAGAAAAATTACGCTAGCTTTCCTTCTGAAACACAGTTTTACCACTGACTAAAAGCAGACTGCAAATTCCTTAAATTGGATAATAAATTAATGGTTACTTTTAGTCCAGCAGTAGAAAAATGCTTGCTGCTGCTTGTGTTGTTGAAAAAGAACAAAATGAAGATGAAGAACTTCTCATAAAGTCCAGCTCTATCCATCTTACCTTTTGCTATAAAAGGTTGCAAAAAAGGTTACATCAGAGTGCCAGAATCTGAAGTGCACTTTGAAAGAGGTGCTTGTCACAATAAGGACATGCGATACTAAAAACCGGAGAAATAATAATCAGCGAATCACTTCTGTGCTGTTCTCCTTCAAAGACACGTACACTCAGCATAGCCACACGTAAACTAAATTAGCTGGCCTCAAACTTATCACTGGGTGCCTATTTAGTTTAAAAGGCAAACATTCAATTCTTCTCAAGCACAACAAAGGCCTAGGTTGCTCCATTACTTTACCACGATCAAGTACCTGACGGTAGATAATATCTACACTATCATTGTAGCAGCCCAGTCCTAAAATCCACTTGACCTGGTTCAGACACCCTCCACTAGCTCTTGTATGCCATAAAACATGTTTGTGCCACTCTGGGAATAAGCTGCACTGGCACAATAATGTGCACTGGTCTGCAGTGTTGGCTCCAATCCCTGTGCACTGCAGGTTGGTGCAGATAAGTGCAGATAAGATAAGCACAAGGTGTCATAGTGGGTGGGAGAGGATTTGGCCTGGGAACTGGGTGGGATTGATAATGGCAGCTTATGCCATTTCCAAACCCCCAATCCTGGGCCTCATAGCCCTGCATGGGCTGCAGACTGGAGTGATCCCCTCTTACTCCAAGGGACCTCCATTAGTTCCCAATCCATAGGTTACAGTACAATCTATGTGATCTGGGTGTACAAGCACAGGCTTAAGATTGTGCCTTACCTAGCTCCTTTAAGGAAAGGATTGAGGGATAGCAAGAGATTATTCTCAGCACTGCCACCAAGCTACGCTGGTATAAAAATGATTTATGGAATATAAACACAGGTGTCCCTCATTATCCACAAGGGTTTCATTCCGGAACCTCCCATTGATTAAAAAAAATAGTATATAAAGAAAACAATGGAAAAATAGCTTTGAAGACCCACTTCCAGGTTTCTTGTTCATTTATTATGCCTAATGGAATAATAAATATCTGCAGGGCTTTGATTCTGGTACTGAAAAATTGAATTGTTGCTTGCATGACTACCTCTCTACAACAGTAGAAAAGCAATTTTTTAAATTTTGATTTGCAGTGGCCATTCATATTGAGTGAAATCAGTGCATAAAAACATCGGTGTGTAACAAGATTGGACCTGTATACCCTTGTATGTTAGCATCTGATTGGTGTCTGGACTGAAAACATCTTGTAACTGCTGTCATTATAGAAAGTAGCTGAAATGTCCAGTAACAATGCTGTATTTCCTCAGAGAGAGAGAGAGAGAGAGAGAGATTGTGTACTGTTGATAGCATAAAATAAAACTGCTGATCCAGAAATCCAGTCTATTTTTGTGTCATCTTGCTGGGTTCCCTGCTGAGATAACAAAACCATGTGGGATGGCAGCATGCTTGAGGCTTCAAGGAAGCAAAAAGTCTATTGAGCCATAGAGTTATTTCGCTGGTCTCAGTATGTATCAGTATCCGCTACTTGATGGGGATCAATACTACTCAATGTACTTACAAAAAATATCTATTATTTACTACTATTTAAGTATCTACTATTTACTATTTATGTTTTCTGAAATATTTCAGAATATTTCAGAAATCAAATATTTTAATAATTAACATAGATGGACAGTAACATACACTCCTTCGATTTGTGAATTACGGTATATAGAAGGAGTGCAGATACTCCGGATGATAGGAGTTGATAAATACTGAGCTTCTATGAAATTGTGTGCACCTAGAGTTTTACTCATAGTCTCTGGAAAGTGGCCAGTAGCATAGTTAGCACCAAGTACCAAGTTTTTCAGGCAGCCTCACTTCATCATTCAAGGCTTCCTTCTCCTTCTGAACCATTCCAGGCAGGGGGAGCAAAGTGGAGGCAAACATGGAAGAAGCTCCAAAGGAGAAGGGAAGTGGCAACTTGCATGTTATGGTGAGGACCTAGTCCTAGTGCTTTGCGCCCCTCCAGCTATCCCACTGCAATTAGCTTACATCAGAATTGGTTTTCTCATGTATTCAATCCTGGAAAATAAATCAAATGACTTATCCACAGTGGACTCATGCTGAAATGAGATATATCTTATAAATTCAAGGGAGACAACATTTTAATATTTTAAAAATTAAGCTAAGTATTAAATAAGGGATGAAATAAATGCACCAATCAAAAAAGACATATACGTTTGAAGGCATCTCTGAGAAAGTTTCTATTGCTTTTATTTATAAGTGTAATCCAATGCATGTTTACTCAGAAGTAAGTTGCTTGGGGCTTACATAATTCAAAGCCCTAGTTCAGAAGGCTAAAGCGGTTCACCAGGAACTTGGATCAACAGCACTATGCTGCTGTGCCAAGGGCAATGTCAATTTTTTATTAAGCAGAACAATAACAAGACAAGACCTGTATACTTTATACATTGGGGGTCAAAGAACAATGCTCCACAATATGCTTTCCGAAGATGTGCTTGGACATGTCCAGTAACATCTTCCTTTTGAGTGGCAGATCACTATGCCATCTCATAAGCTGCTGGGATCTGTCACTCAGAGAGCAGAAGGAATTCACTAGATGTGCCTAAGCACATCCTTGGATCGAACGCAAGCTCTGGATCTAGCCCAAAATGTTCTGTAGGATATGCCATATCTTCGGTTTAGCAGTAGGTAACATCTATGAACAACTTCATACTACTGTATAAAGTTTTCAAATTGCATCATAAATTGTACCTCATTGTGAATTGGGTTTTTTGGTTGATCCTGGATGCTGGACACTTGTATACTGTAACTGTACAAACAAATTCCAAGGTGTGGCATCTCATGTTATTCAGAAGTGAGAAATAACATGGGATGCCTAAATTCACATTATTTTGTCTATATCTTCTGGTGGTGCAAGTGGTTAAGACACTGAGCTTGTTCACCAGCAGGCCAGGGTTTGAGATCTGGGTTTCCACAAGACATGGATTTCCTGCCATAGGCAGGGGGTTGGACTAGATGATCCACTGGGTCCCTTCCAACTCTATGATTCTATATGTCTATGTCTATGACTGAAATAAGGCTCCTGTAATTCTTCTATAGAGCGAAGGAAAAACCTTTCATTTTAGGAATCCTGACTCACCATGTACTCACATATGATTTTGTAGAAGCTTCTGGCCAGCAAAGAATTTGCTGAAAAATGATTGTTCTGAAATTTAACAATGTAACTGATGCAACAGGTAAAGTTTGTAATCAGTCACTCTAAACCATATGGATCATTTGGATTGCTTATATATTGGAAAGGGGCAATGATGTCAGTGGTTCTACACAGTTTCCATTTTTTAACAGGGAATCAATTTCACTTCCAGATAAAAGTGGATTTAAGAACCATCTGAGGACCAAAGTTGCCTGCTTATGCCTCATTACCCTGAGCAGGGAGAGAAATTCGGGCTTTACATTTGGAGGAAATAGCAATGGAAGATTGCAGTGTGTTGTATTTACAAATACTGTATATAGTTTGGGTATTGGATAGAGGCAGATAGCAGACCACTCAGACACAGTAACAGGCTGCATCAATCTGTAGGCATTTTTTCACCTTTTAGTTTCTAATCCACATCCTCTGTCTTTCTAGGATCAAATAAATCTCTGTCTTCCTAAGAATGACACATCCTGTATATAGTTTGGGTATTGGATACCAGTTGGGTATTGGATACTTCTTTGTTTTCTTCTCTTCACAGTCTGGGGAATTAACTGACACCCAAACCTTCCCACAAGATTACTGAAGGTTTTAGGGTCCCAATGGGGTTAAAACCACTAGGGAGTTGTTAGCTCCTAATTCATGAACAATCAAGGACTGTTAACCAACATCAACTGGCCTCCTGATGCCTTAGCCTATGAAAACATAGGTTATCTGCATTCAAGACTGCAGCTCTGTTAGACTAGGTATCAATCCTTAATTGACAAGTCATTCATAGGAATGCAGTTCTTTTTGCATTCATAGTAACGCAGAATATTTCTGTGCAACAAGAATTGTGCAATAAACAGTGCAATCCTAAGCACGTCTACTCAGAAGTAAGTCCTATTGTATTCAGTGGGGTCCACTCCTAGGAACGTATGTTTAGCCATACTTTATTGCAGCCATAAAGGGTTAACCTTCCCCTTCCTGTGTATTATGGTCTCTTGACCAAAATAAAGTTCTGTGGCTTCTTACTGCTTGTGATGCGGGTGTGGGGAGGTGATGTGGGTCGAAGGGGTAGCCCCCATACTCAAAACAGCATCCTCCCCAAAATAATGCCACGGAGAGGTTGGTGGTATTTCCAATACGACACTTTTACTCTCCTCTTGATGAGGGGTGCAGTTCATCTTGACAGTTACAGCAGGTAAGTATTAACAGTCAACTCCAAACCTCAGTACAGACGGTTCTTTACAACAGGTAAGTACATCCCGAACCCCAACTCTGGAACAGGTAAGTCACACAGTAACACCAAGCACTCTGCTCCTTCCTGCCACTGTTCTTCCCGCCTCCCTTTATATATCCCTCCAAGGTCCCCTGTCTTGGAGGGGGAGGCACGTTGCTCCACCAGGCCGGGCCCCGATCCAGCCCAGGCCTTCTCAGGCTACAGCTAGTTGACAGCCCTCCTGGTTCTCGGTAAGCCTGCTCCTTCCTTCTCCTCCAATAGCCGGCAACCATCCGTTTTCTTTCCTCCTCCATCCACTGGTCCCGGTCTACCATTTCTTGCCACTCTTCTGGCATCATGGTGTCGGCCACTATGGCCTCTGCCTCCTTTTCTCTCCTCTCCAGCTCCCACGGTGGGATGCGAGGGGGGCTGTACTGTGTGGCTGGCCCGCAGTGGCACTCAGGGTCCCCCTCCTCCCTGGATATGTCCAGCCACATCATGTCCTCTTCCCATTCTTCTTGGGGGGTCATCCGTCTCCCCTCACACTGCTTTTATTTAATAAGACGGAAATTTCAATTTTAACATTAACTTATTGAGTATAATTGACTGATAGAACCTCTATAGACTTTGATCTTAAGTTGACACTTTGTATCATGAAAAAGAAATGGTTCTAGTGATGAGAAATATGTTTAAACAGTACAATATTTTTTAATTTAACAATCTTTTTAAAGTTTTTGTTGTGCTTGTAATTTATTTATTATAATTTTATGCCTCAGGAAATTAATTTCATAATCTAAGGCTGGCCCCCTAGTACTCACTATGACACAATTCTGGCACTGTAGGTTCCAGATGACTCTGTCCACAGCCACAAAGCAATTGCTGGAAAGTATCCTTGACTTTGATTATACAGTACCTTTTAGCTTGGTTGGCTCAATCCTTTGTTTTATTCTTCACATTTCATGTTTTAGACTTTTACTTAGATATATCATGAATATTTGCTGGAAAACTGCTGTTATTGTTGCTTTGTTTCTTACTGATTTTTTAACAGAATAAAAATGAGAAGAGTGTAGAACTGTATTAAATATGGATATGTGCCTTTCAGTTTTGCATAAACTGATTTATGTTGAATATACAAACAATCTAATAAAATAATTTTAAAAGAAACTGTTATATATGCCATTTACTGTATATTTTTCTTTACCCCAGGCAAAGCTCCAGCCACCCTTATGGAGTTTCTATGATCCATACCAGCTATTTACGGTGCAGCTATTTACAGTGCAGGCCATGCATTGGTTGTGACTGATTGATTAGGATTGGACTGTCCATAAGTAAATAAGGCATGATTATTTAGCTGGTACAAATCTAGGATGCCCAGTGTAATGCTGGACCAACACTAGAATTAAGACAGTGTTTATAAAATTGTGGGTTGGCACCCACTTGGTGAATTGTAAGCCAATTTCCATTCATGTCAATATTCTATTTTTTAAATATTAGGCTTGATACTATCATGGTATATGATTGCATGTGGGGAAATGTTACAGATCTATTCTTATAACAGGCTACTAGGCATATGCTTTTAACAATGATACTAAATAGGGGCCTATTCCTGTGTAACTTTTGGTAGGATTGTAGCCTAGGATTGTTAAACGTTTTCCTGCTAGACAGTTCACTTAAGGCCATGGCATCACTTCTGACAGATTCTAACTCTAAAAGGTGGGTCCCCTTGCTAATAGTTTGAGAACCACTGGGTTAAGCCATGGTAGAGGTCCCACCACCTCCTTGGTCCAATCTGCTGCCATTCTCCCCTGCCCCTACCCAGAAACATCACATTCCTGTCACTCTTCCCATGTATCAGCACTGCTCAGTGCAGTATTATTACCTGCACTGGCTGGCTCAACCAACACTTAGGACTGCACTGTAAAAAAGAAAAAAAACCTGATTGCTTGATCTCTATTCTGTTATGTGTTGCACTGAATGACATGAAGGAATCCTAGGTATTGCAGCAGCACAGAAGAGAAATTGAAACCACAAGTTGGCAACTTAGGTTAGCCTACAACAAATGCAAGGAAGGGAGACAGAACCAGAAAGACAGTCTTTAAGGAATGTTTTCTCTGAAGACTTGTCAAAGGTGGGAGAGACAAGTACAGCTTTCCCTGTCCTTTTCAACCTTCCCTGACTGGTCTCTTGCTTTTTTCATGGTATTTTTTCTGAGCTGGTCTAGCCTGCCAACCAAGTTGAGAATACACTGTTTATCTAATAAAATTCAGAATGGAAGCTGGGACTTGAAAAGACATGCATCGAAAGATTGAGCAAAGTGCCACATAGAGTCTGCGGAAGGGGGAGAGAGAGAAAGAAAATCAAAGACATCTGTTAGCAACAAATTCAAGCAGTCCCCAAAACCTGATTATCCATTAAAGTTAATTATAAGTTAACACAAAAATAAAATGGGTACCCTATCAACATTGCTCCCATAAAAGTTATTTGTGCATTCTCTACAAAAGAGTGACTTGTACATGCATAGCCCAGGTGATTCCTGAACATCAGCTTAAAACATGCTAAGCTCTCTCATTATGATATTAATAATGAAGACCTTGCAACACACATCTTCTGTTGTCAGGTTTGTCTACAAGGAGAGAAAATAGTACTGCATCTCACAAAGTTTTCTCTTTATGTAGACAAATCATAACTAAATGACAAGTATGGCAACATCTTCATAACTGAAAGCTATTGAGAAACTGGAATGACATCTAAAAGAAGTGACAAGTCTTGAACCACCATTTCAGCTATTTAAGTCTTGAACCAATGATTGAGATTTGGAGAAACAACAATATTTTATGAGTGTTGGGCATCTCTATCCTAATCTGTGCCAGCACGCACAGAAGCTCCAGGTTCAGAAATCAATGATGCGGGTGCTGAATTATCACCCTACTCTGAATGGGTTTGCACTCCCCCAGAAAGAGCAGATTCAGAGCTTGGAGTGATCCTGGATTTGTAGCTGTTTCTGGATGCCCAGGTGTCAGCTGTGGCTAGGAGCACCTTTGCCCAGATTCAGTTGATGTCCAGCTGCAGCCTTACTTGCTTCAGTTGGATCTGGCCACAGTGGTCCATGCCGTGGTGGCATTAAGACTAGACAATTGTAACATGTTCTGCACTTGAAGAAAATAGGTTGTGGGGCTGCACTTGAAGATGGTCTGGAAGTTGCAGTTAGTGCAGAATATGGTGGTTTGTGTGGTTGCTGAAGATTGGCAGTTTGACTCTGTCTCACCACTCCTCTTGCGATCATGCTGGCTGCTGGTTCGTTTCCGGACCCTATTCAAGGTGTTGACTATGACCTTTAAAGCCTTGAATGGCCTGGGACCAGTGTATTTGAGAGACCACCTTTTTCTATACAATCCTATCTGTTCTCTGAGATCATCTGAGGGGACCCTATTGGTTGTGCCATCAGTGAAAGACGTTAGAGGGATGGCAGCCAAACAGGGCCGTCTTTGTGATGGCACCCACCTTATAGAACTCCCTCCCCACTGAACTAAGAAAATCCTCCTTGCTGTTGTCCTTTTGGCAAGGCCTGAAGATCCTTTTATTTAGATACTCTTATGATGGCTGTTCCTATATTTCTTACTGCTGTCTGCCATTTTTAAAGGGTCTTCTTAACTTGCATTTTTTATAGTTTTAATGATATTTTACTAGCGAAAAGCGTACCTGCGTTGCAGGAGTAACATTTCCCCATATGCCATCCCCCCACAGCGCAACTTCTCCCCATGCGCAACTTTTCCTCATGTGCAACTTCCCCCATGCACATCAACCCCCCATGCGCAACTTCCCCCATGCACAACTTCCCCCATGCGCATCAACCCCCCATGCGCAACTTCCTCCCATGCACATCAACCCCCATGCGCACAACCCCCCATGCGCAACTTCCCCCATGTGAATAAACTCCCATGCGCAACTTCCCCCATGCACATCGACCCACCATGCGCAACTTCCCCCATGCACATCAACCCACCATGCGCAACTTCCCCCATGCACAACTTCCCCCATGCGCATCAACCCCCCATGCGCAACTTCCTCCCATGCACATCAACCCCCATGCGCACAACCCCCCATGCGCAACTTCCCCCATGTGAATAAACTCCCATGCGCAACTTCCCCCATGCACATCGACCCACCATGCGCAACTTCCCCCATGCACATCAACCCCCCATGCGCAACTTCCCCCATGCACAACTTCCCCCATGCGCATCAACCCCCCATGCGCAACTTCCTCCCATGCACATCAACCCCCATGCGCACAACCCCCCATGCGCAACTTCCCCCATGTGAATAAACTCCCATGCGCAACTTCCCCCATGCACATCGACCCACCATGCGCAACTTCCCCCATGCACATCAACCCACCATGCGCAACTTCCCCCATGCGCATCAACCCCCCATGCACAACTTCCCCACATGCGCAACTTCCCCATACGCAACTTCCCCATGCACATCAACCCCCAATGTGCAACTTCCCCCATGCACAACTTCTCCCATGCGCAACTTCACCCATGCGCAACTTCCCCCCATGCGCAACTACCCCTCATGCGCAACTTCCCCCATGTGCATCAACCCCCCATGCACATCAACCCCCCATGCGCAACTTCCCCATGCGCAACCTCCTTTCATGCGCAACCTCCTTTCATGCGCAACGTCCCCCATGCACATCAACCCCCCATGCACATCAACCCCCATGCGCAACTTCCCCCATGCACATCAACCCCCATGCACATCAACCCCCATGCGCATCAACCCCCATGCGCATCAACCCCCATGTGCAACTTCTCCCATGCGCATCAACCCCCATGCGCAACTTCCCCCATGCGCATCAACCCCCATGCGCAACTTCCCCCATGCGCATCAGCTCCCCATGCGCATCAGCCCTCCATGCGCATCAACCCCCCATGCGCAACTTCCCCATGCGCATCAACTCCCAAAGAGCAACTTCCCCATGCGCAACTTCCCCCCATGCGCAACTTTCTCCATGCGCAACCTCCTTTCATGCGCAACCTCCTTTCATGCGCAACGTCCCCCATGCACATCAACCCCCCATGCACATCAACCCCCATGCGCAACTTCCCCCATGCACATCAACCCCCATGCACAACTTCCCCCATGCGCATCAACCCCCATGTGCAACTTCTCCCATGCGCATCAATCCCCATGCGCAACTTCCCCCATGCGCATCAACCCCCCATGCACATCTTCCCCCATGCGCATCAGCTCCCCATGCGCATCAGCCCTCCATGCGCATCAACCCCCCATGCGCAACTTCCCCATGCGCATCAACTCCCAAAGAGCAACTTCCCCATGCGCAACTTCCCCCCCTGCGCAACTTCCCCCATGTGCATCAACCCCCATGAGCAACTTCCCCCATGCGCAACTTCCCCATGCGGATCAACTCATGCGCAACTTTCCCCATGTGCAACTTTCCTACATGCGCATCATCCCCCCAGGTGCAACTTCCCCCATGCGCAGCATCCTCTCCAGTGCAACCTCTTCCTCCGAACAACTTTCCCAGTGCACCAGGCACCGAGCACCAAATTGGCTGGATGTTATTCAGTCTCCCATGTTAAGTATAAGACAAAAACACATTGCCCGCTTTTCAGCCCCTGAAGGGTTAAATTTCTCCAGATGGTTCTTGGTGGGAGTTCAGGTGACAGAAGGAACTCCCAGAATTCCATGCTTCAGGCCCAGCAGTTGGGGCGGAATGTTGATGAGTCAGCAATTCTCAATGCAAAGTATAGGGAGGAAAACTCATTGCCCCCCTTTTCACCCCCTTCCGGTTTGAATTTCTGAAAACCGGTTCTTAGTGCACCCCTCCCTCACGGAAGGAACACCCACCCCAAATTTCATGCTTCTAGGGCTGGCAGTTTTGGCAGGGTGGTGATGAGTCAGTCAGTCAGTGAGTCAGTCAATCAGTGAGTGACTTTTCTCTTTTATATATATAGATTATCTCATTTTATAGTTTTTATTTAGTTTTAATTAATCGTATCTTAACTGAATATTCTCGGTGCTGTTTTTATTTTTGTAAGCTGCTTTGGATATCCTTATTTAGGTAGAAAGGCAGGGTATAAACGAAAATAAATACAATAAATAATAATCATGCCTCCTCTTGGGTCAATCTGTTCCTCATCCTCCCCCACCCTGACTCCAAAATGTCCTCACATCATCCCTGTGCTGTCCAGTGCAATCTTATCTGTGTTGGCCAGTGCCGATT
This sequence comes from Cryptoblepharus egeriae, assembly GCA_030015325.1. Lineage (NCBI taxonomy): Eukaryota > Metazoa > Chordata > Lepidosauria > Squamata > Scincidae > Cryptoblepharus > Cryptoblepharus egeriae. The sequence goes on along the minus strand of JAREYC010000005.1, from coordinate 47,721,642 downwards.
GTGGTTGCAGCACCAGCAGACCAACACAACCTTTTGTGCCAGACCAGTGGGCTCATGAGTAATCACAACTGCACTTTACAGCACATTTGTGACACTCTAAGCTGGTGCAGGGATGGCTAGCCTACACCAGCTCAGGCAGGTTATAGGATTGCACTGTGAATTACAATATTCACTTTTTGTTTATAATCACAGAGATAAAACAGCCATGACCATCTTACTCCATACAATCACTTTCAAGTGAGAACTACAGCAATCAAATAAACTATCCATAGCCTGAAGGGTTTATAAATTGCTGCCACTTAAGAACGCAATAATCATTTGTCAGCCCTTGGGCAAACCACATTATTTTCCAGAGCAGGGCTTGTCCAGAGTATGACCAGTGTCTCTTGAATGGGCATTTTTGTTACAGATGGCTGAAGCTCTGAATTTATCACCATACTGGAGTGCTTATCATTGGTTTCACTGACAGTGTTGCATCCTAAAGTGTCATTGAGAATATGTCTAAGACTGCAATCCTAAATACTTTTACCAGCAAGTTCCACTAAACTCAAGAGTGGCTTACTCCTGGAAGAAACCTTCTCCACACTCACTAAATTATGTCTTTTAACTTCTGTGGGTGCATAAATTGACTGCATATCATTTTGTAACCTACATTAGCTGCTATGCATATAACTTTAAGATATAAATGTTCTCTATGGTGTTTTTTTTAAACTTGCATCCTTCTCAACAGGAAATCTCAACAGGAATTTTTACATGCTGAGCATGTAAAAATGAGTTAGGGTGGGATAGTTCACACTGGATGCCCCTCTGGTCCAGTATAAAAATCCTAAACTAGGACTTCTTTAAATCCCAAAGATGGTTAATCACACTATGTTAGTCACAATTAACTTTTTCTCAGATTTCAATCATTTCATTTGTAAATAAGTAGTCAGTCATGCTACTGATTTCAGTGGGACTTAGTTATGACTCATTTCCTCTGTCATGCCTAAGGAAATAACTCCATTGTTTGGCATAGTGACAAAGACATGCAAATTAAGAAATACTGTGGAATTACTGTAAGAACAAGTGTAAGGGATTGAGTAAAATTTTAGAGCAAAATCCTAACCATGTCTACTCAAAAGTAAGCCCCATTGTATTCAGTGGGTCTTACTCCTAGGAAAGTGTGTTTAGGATTGCAGCTTTAGAGCGCAATCCAGAGTAACTATGGGGAGTCCTTGCTCCGGTGTAAGAACAATTTTCTCTGGATTGCAATATGAATTTCCCATAGGTTTTCACTAGGTGGTGCAGGAACTACGGATGTACATAATGTCTTTTGTGTGTTCCCGTAGTTACTCTGGATTGTAGGGTTAATCTCTCTCACAATAGAATCCTAAGGAGGTCTACTCAGAAGTAAGCCCCTTTGAGTTCCATGAGACCTACTCCCAGATTAGAGTCTATTGGGGCTGTAATGGGTCAGTGGTTAAGATGCTGTGCCTGTCAACTGGCAGGCCAGGATTCAAGACCCAAGTGCTACAAGATGGAGTGAGCTCCCACCCCTTGCCCAGCTTCTCCCAACCTAGGAGTTTGAAGGCATGGAAATGCAAGTAGATAAAAGGTATCACTTTGGTGGGAAGGTAACGGCATTCTGTGCACCTTGGCGTACAGTCATGCTGGCCATGTGACCATGGAAGGATCTTTGGACAATGCTGGCTCTTCAGCTTAGAAACAGGGATGAGCACTGCATCCTAAGGTTAGTCACTACTAGCAGTACAACTCTAGGGGACACCTTTACCTTATAGGTATATAGGACTGTGTATAGGTGTAAAAGATTGTAGCCTCACTGGTATATTTAACAGTGAATGGAAGCCAATAAGGAGGTGCCATTCATATTATAAATTTCATATTCATATTATAAATTAGAAATTTTATAAATATAAACCTTTTAAAAGTTTTAAAAATCCCTTTCACTCCAATCCAAACATGTTACTCGGAAGGACTGATGGATTTCACATGCCCTACAATCCAGAGTAACTATGGGAGCAAGTTAGAGACATTTACATCAATGTAGTTACAGCACCACCTAGCGAAAACCTATGGGAAATTCATTTTGCAATCCAGAGTAAATTGTTCTTACGTCAGAGCAGGGATTCCCCATAGTTACTCTGGAATGCGCCCTTAGATGTACATCTGTGCTTCAGAATAGGGTCTATAGTGATAGCTCAAGACACACTGGATTCCCAAGTTAGTGCTGTCTGATTTATGGATGGTCTGAGTTAGAGGGGGCATGCACAGACCATCCATTGGTGCTTTTGCGCATGCATGATAGTGCTGCACCATCAAGAGTCAGCCATTCCAATGTACATCTGTTCTGACCTCTGGGCCATAATTCCTGTCCTGCAGGGTAACATAAAACACTATGAATACCTGTTCTTGATTATTTGCTGCCCCTAAAGGCTAACTCAGAGGTTTCAAAACTGTTCATTGTGACACCATTAGCATTGCGAAGCACTTTGCAAGGAGTTGAGGGCCACCCACCTGCCAGCAATGAAACTTTAAGGCAAGGCTGCAAAGAACGATAAGAGGCTTGACTGGCCAAGCTTCTCAGCATGGTTTTTGTGCGCAGGAAAAGGCATTTCAGTTCATCCTTAGTCCTTGGGCTGCCATCTCTAACTTAGAAGTAATGGTGGCAACATTTCCAGGAGCTGCAACTGCAATTGCAGCAGTGAGGAGTGTCACAGGTTCAAAAAGACTGGATTGTGCTGGGCTAACTGTATATTTGTTATCTCACCCTGTCTAACTGTGGGGTTGCCCTGGGAAGCCTTCCTTATTCTCTCTACCCACCAAATTAGGGGAACTGCCTTGATAAATTCTGACAGCCATCCTACTGATGTTTCACCCAGTTCTATATGTTACTAATTTACCTTTTTCACCCATAGGGTGCAGATGCTTCCAGTAGGTTTGGCAGTGCATGGATAACAGTGACTTTCTGATTGTTACAGAGAGAGGCTCGGCTTGAAGGGCTCACTTTGAAGTCCAGTCTGCTTGACAGCTAGAGAAGATGCTAATCGTTCAAGTCATATTTTTGCTTTCATATAAACTGCCAATTATGTTATAACTCACTGATACCACCTTTCTTGTACAAAGTGTACCCTCCTTATCTCGTGAACCCTTACTACTATAAGATTCTGATTTATAGGTGACTGATAAGGGACAAAGACAGAGAGATAGTGAATGGCCTTGGGCAGGATTGTATCCTTCATTTGGCCTTTGCTTCTGGGGTCTTGCAGGGTCCAAATCGATTACATTATTCTGTGACCCAAGGTTGCCACCTTAAAGCTCCAATGCCTTCAACAGCTTGTGAAAATATTTGAGCATGCTTAGTTTAACTCATTTGTGTGTCTCCATGCCAGGAAAAGCAGATCTTCCTTTCTTCCCATTACACATTTGTTAACAGCACTTGTCCTCATCAGGTAATAATCATAATACATGTAGGCACAAATCCTATCCAAATTTCTAGCACTGACATAGTTAATGGGGTTGATGCTGCATTCTGCAGTTGGGTGGCAGTCATGGAGGCCTCCTCAAAATAGGGGGATGCTAGTTTTCTTACCTCAGAGCTGTGTTATCCTCACCTCAGGGCTGGAAATTTGGTTCGGAATAGGGCTTTTTTCTAGGGGTACTCATCGGTAATCAGTACCGGCATCTTTTTCTGCCTCCCCCCCCCCCCCAACAGTTAAGTAATAGTCATATGGGGATGACCTGTGGTGAGTACTGGCAGCTTTTCCCCCCAGAAACAGCATTGGTTAAGATTATGCTCCTAATCATAAATATTACTGTAGAAGGTCTATTTGATTATCTGCTTCTTCCAGTGAGCAGTATATATACTACTCACTGTGAGTATCTGTGAGTACTATATATTCCTCCAGCATATATTTTTGTAAATGTCCTGCAATATACCGTAATTACAACTCTGCCAGCCATTTTCCTACAGTCTTCCTTATTCACATAGTAATGAAATATCACCTGAATGCATTTCCACAGGCCAATAGCTAAAAATCCTTAAAAGTAAATAATAGTTTCATTAATTACATGACTGTTATACACTATTCTTATTATGATTATAGACTGTTGGGCGCAATCCTAACCTAGGTGGGCACAACTCATTGGTCTTCCCATTCTCATGGTGATGCACGTGAAGTACATGTCTGTGGTGCCTGCATTATAAGGAGTCCTGATGAGATGCCAGTATAGGGCTGTGGGTGGTGCAAGTGGTTAAGACACTGTGCCTGTTAACCAGCAGGCCAGGGTTTGAGACTTGGGTTGGCCCCACAAGACAGGGTGAGCTCCTGTCCTTAGCCCAGCTCTGTGACGCCAGCTGGATCCAATCGTATTGGCTCTGCCTTTCCATTGAACTAATTCAGTGGCGTGGAGCAGGGGGATTTACTGCTTGGGGAACAGCCTATCTTCCATAACAATCTAACCCAGGCTTTCATGCTTTGCATGCAGCGTATGCAGTGCCGAGCATGATACCATAGTCTTTCAAGACTGACAGAGGCCTGCTACAGTGAATACAAGGGGTCTTCTTGGAGTGGCCTGCTGTATCCCCAGATTATGAGCTGCCATAGTTGTGCCACATCCTGAAGTTGAGCGGAAGGTGTTGCAGCTGGCCTGGCTAAGAGCTTAGATTTTTGGTCAACATTGCCATTCTTACTCGGGCCTTATCATGGACCCCTATGGGTCTACTTATTACTGTACAGGCTCCTGTGGTGGTATAACACTGAGGAGCTGGAAGAGGTCATTTCTGCCCTGGAAACAGGCTGTGGATACAGAGTAACAGCTCTGCCCTAGGCAATGCTAAACATGCCCTCAACATGCCTCTCCTGAACTGCCTAGGCTGGCCCAGTTATGGCAGTCCAGGTCCACCTGTCTTGGGGCAGTATGTGTTGCCTTGCTCTGCCCCAAGACTCTTCCAGAATAACTAGGGTGGCCCATCTTTCAGATGGGTCAGCCCAGTGATAGATAGGGTAACCCAAGTGCACTTTTGGATTGTGTCCTTAGTCATGCTGGCCACATGACCATGGAGACATCTTCAGATAATGCTGGCTCTTTGGCTTTATAATGGGGATGAGAACCACCATAGATAGTGTCATTCACAACTAGCAGGGGATACCTGCAGGGTATACCTTTACCTTTAAAATGATTTATGGGAAGATCATACAGTGGCACTGAAACAGTGCAGGGCAGACTTTTGTTATTTGGACTCCAGCAAAAGTTTTTTCAGCAGTCTAGTGTTGGTCTTTTACAACTTGCTGTTCTAGTTTACTTTTGAATTTCACTTTTAAGTGTTTTGGTGCTATTATTATTATTACTTGTTTGTGGTTCTGGTTTTTCATGTTTTTAAAATTTAAAAGCTGAGAAGTGCAAGTCATATTTGATGAATAAACAAATGAATAAATTTTGCCCCCTCTTCAGGAATGCCACTGCTTCACTGTGCATAAGGAGGAACTAATGTAGGATGGGAAAGCTACTTATAGCATAGTTTGGGATTATTTCCTTACATTGCTAAACATTTTATAATTGTTTTTAAATGTTAGGCTGGAAGAAGCCTCCTCCACACTCAGAGACTGGATTCATGTCTTTTAACTTCTGTGGGTGCATAAATTGAGTGCATATCATTTTGTAACCTACATCAGCAGCTGAGCATGTAATGTATAAATCCTTTTCAAACTGACCATGAAAATTCCATTGTTTGTTTTAAAAAATTTAGCTGTGTTGTTGTTCAGAAGACCAGAGTGTTTTCTTGGATTTCTGTGCCAAGGTTCAGAATGGAGAGATTCTTCATTTCTGACTTTTCCCCCACAAGGATATGTGCAAAAACCATGCAAGTGTCTGTTTTGCTAGGTGAACATTAGCTGGGGATTCAGTGAATTAGATAGTTCACTGCCAACTGTGGCATTCCAATGATGTACCGCAGGTCAGATATTTATATGATCTTTGCACCCGACAGCCTACAACAGCATGCATGGATCCTGTGCATACAAGTGCATACACCTGTATAGAAAAACACTGCAAAGTATCTTTTTTGCAGTTCTTTTTATTTCTTGCCCCCTCCCCACACAAGCACACTTTGGCTACATTCCTCTGATATTTCTTTCATATGCTCAAAGATAATGAAAATGCTCCTGCAGCTGAATGACTGAGATCAAAGAAGCTATTTGCATGCCTAAAATTACTCATAAGCATCAAATATTTGCTGTATTTGACCACTATTTATGTTAAGGAGTTTGGGTTATTCAAAGATGAAAGGTACTTCACAGATAGGATTACACTTGGCTCACATAATCCTTTTTATCTGCATTGGTGAAGGCAAGATAGCAAGCAGTTGAACTGCAAATAACTTCTGGAACTTCACAAACTATGCTCAATTTCAGAAGCTAAACTTTGTATAGCTACTTCAAGTACTTCTAGTTCTTGATTTTTACTTATAATTTCAGGACAGAACAGTGAAAATTGCATGAAAACAAATGAAATTGACAATTTGTATTATGACATCTGGGTCTGATCCCTGAGAATAGCAGAAGGTTGCATATCCCTTGCTGGACTCAAGGATCCTCTACAGATTATCATAGACAGTTTTGACAAGGATGATGACTTGAAAGGGGTGAAGAACAGACAACTGTGATTCAAAGACAGGATGCACACAACACAAGTCAAGGATTGATACGATTACATGATTACATGAGAACTAACATTACAGCAGGCCTCCTTCAGTCTTGGAAGACTATGGTATCATGCTCGGCGCTGCATACGCTGCATGCGAAGCACGAAAGCCTGGGTGAGATTGTTATGGAGGATAGGCTGTTACCTAAGCAGCAAATCCCCCCTCTCCACGCCACTGAATTAGTCCAATGGAAAGGCAGAGCCTACACGATTTGGTCCAACTGCGTCATTATATGATTACATGAGAACTGGATATATAGAAATAAATATAAATGTGATATTGCTTCCCCCAACCTCTGAAAAACATTTTTGAGCAACTTCAATTCTAGAAATTGTCATCTATGTACTGCTGCTTCACAAGATTTACATATGGCCATGTTCCTATGGATAATCAAGTAAAGGGGAAATCGTGATCTAAATCATCAGTGTAAAGCAGGCTTTTATTTCATATGCATGAGAGAATATAACATATATGGTAAAAACTTAAGAATTAACTTCTGATTAAATACTATTCTCAATTGTCCTTTTCTTCATTCCATCCCTTCAGTAGACTTTCTCTATAAGAGAAATGGAGATTGCAAGATTTTTTGAGGGGGATCTGTCTTTAAAAAAATAAACTTAATAATATGTGCCTCGTACAGTCTCCTGACAACCTATTAGTTCGAAAGCATCTGAATGCAAGTACATAGGTACCACCTTGGTGGAAAGCGGTACCACTTGACCATTGAGATGCCTTCAGACAATGCTGGCTTTTTGGTCTTGTAATGGGACTGAGCACTTCCTTTAGAGTCAGTGAAGTATATGCCAATAAAGGTTTTTGGAATTGGAGTCAGTAAAGACTAGCAGGGCAACCTGTGGGGAACACCTTTACCTTTGTATTGTATACATGAATTGTGCTTGCACACAGTGAAATGTTATTATTCATTTTCCTAATATCATGCACATTACTTTCCACCAAAATCAGTAAAATTAACTGGAGACAAAGGTACTGTAGTTTAAACGTCTATTTAAAAAGAAGCTTTTAAAACTGTGTTATTCCAAAACGTTAACATAGAGTACAATCCTAACCATGTCTACCCAAAAGTAAGCCCCATTGTATACAATGGATCTTACTCCCAAGAAAGTGTCCTCAGGATTGCAGCCATAGTTGCTATCATTAGGCATAGCTTCATACTCCAACCTGAATTTTGTTAATAACTTGTTAGGAGTGATTATATAACTCACCATTGCCCAAATTAGCAGGGATAATGATTGCTGTAGTACTTTTCCATACGAAGTGCTCAAATAACCCGTATGGCAAGGAATAAGGACTTTTCCACACACTACAGAGCTTAGCAGTCACTAGGTATCTTTCCATTTCTTAGTTCTATTGATCCTCTAATTGTCCCTAGCACAACGCTTCAGACTGAGAACCAATTCACCCAATGTTTTCCATTCCTAGCAAAGTACTAGCTATGCACAAAGTACTTCCCAGGTAGGTATGCACTCGAAGTGACAAATATAAGGTGTGAATCAAGTGATAAAAGAGCATGTGAAATTTCCACTGCCAGAAAGTATCACCATAATCACGAATTTATATTTCTGAGTGTCCTGATTCTCATGTTGCTGCTACGAGGGTGATTCAATAAATAAGGTGAATTTTTCTGTATAAGGACTTCTAATACAGATAGAAGCTTTATTTTTTTAATTTTTCAACGTAGTCTCCCAGCACTGTCACACACTTTTCCCATCTGTAAAAGCTTCCGTAAAAATCTTTAGACTGATGTCTCAGCCAGTCACTCACAACACTTTTGACTTAATCGTCACTTTCAAACTTCGTACCTCTCGTAAACGCTTTCAAGGGACCAAACAGGTGGAAGTCTGAAGGGGCAAGGTCTGGGCTATAAGGGGGATGAGGGAGCAGTTCCCAGCCCAGCTCGTTGATGGTCTGCACTGTTTGAGCTGCTGTGTGAGGCCTTGCATTGTCGTGATGCAAGATGACTCCTTTTGACTGATGACCTCTGCGTTTTGTTCTTTACTGTAATATATACAGTAAATAAAAAAAATTAACTACTACTATTGTAATAGCAGGTAACTACCGGTAATTCATTTCAGACTGGAGGTTGTCTTCATCTGTTGCAGCAAAAACAATCCGGCATTTTGTAGCACCTTAAACACTAACATGTTTATTGGATCTTACTTATGGTTAACAGCCCATTTCGTTAGATGTGAACTTTGGTCCTGGCAAGCTTCTGCTACAATATGTTTGTTAGCTTTTAAGGTGCCACAAGACTTGTGGTTGTTTTAGCTATTTCGTTGCCTCCCATGATAATTGGTCTTAAATATATGTCCCAAATACATTGTTAACAGGTATTAGTTTCATTCATTGTCTAATCTCACTTGGCATGCTGAAATAAGAATTTTGCATAAGAAAGTATTTACTGTAACTATCTAGAAGTCAATGCCAGCCACCTCTCTGCTGCTAAGAAAACAGTTTTATGAGAAGCAAATCAGTACAGTGGACTTTGTACAGTCCCTCAAAGCAGGTGCCCACTAATACCTCTTTACATCTGGAAATTTTCAGTCTCTTCACCTGTTTTCTCACTCAAATAAACACATAAGTCAGCTGTGCCTACAGGAAAATTTAGAGCATGTTGAGATCTGTGCGCAAGGCCTGGGAAAATAGCAGAAGAGGGAGGAGTGGGAAAGAAGATAAGATATATTTGCCCCCAGGAGCAAGTTTCCCATTCTTTTTTTTCTGGTTCTGCAAGTAGTTTAGACTTGCATTCATACACACACACACAAGTTTATCATTGCTCATTGGGCCCGATTCCACCTTTTTCATGCAAACAAGACCTTCTTTAAAGCTTCTCGGGCAAGAGCTAAAATTAGCAGATCTTGACTTCATACACCATAAAACAACAAAGAGAAATTCTTCCGGCATGACTCACCCGGCCTTGCATATTGCTCTATCCTGCATGAGCTCTGTATAAGCAGCTGGCTGTTGGAGGACAAGGCGTTAACAGTGTTAACAACTCCTACACTTGTCCAGATATTTGCCGTGAAAGGAGGACTAAGCCACTTTTTTCTCATTTGCTGGTAGAACAGCCACTAGCCAGCAAAGATTTTATGTTGTTAAGATATGCTCAGAAGTGTTATGGGTAATGCATTATGAAATATTGAGGTTAAACAGGAGACTAGGGTCACAAGTCCAGTGGTGGGCTCCAGCAGGTTCGCATCTACTCTATAGAACCAGTTGTTAATGAGAAATAGGACATATAAAGTTTAAAAATAGCCATTTAAAAGTGGCTGCCAGGTGGGCATGGAACCAGTTGTTAATTTCTTTGAATCCCATCACTGGTCACAACCCTAACCAATTTTCTAGCACTGGCATAGCTGTGCCAGTGGGCATGTGTGGCATCCTGCAGTTGGGGGAAAGGGCAGTCACAGAAGTCTCTTCAAGGTAAGGCAATGTTTGTTCCCTTATCTTGGACTTGCATTGCTGGAGCTGGGGATTACACCCTGAGCATTGTATTGGTTATAACAGGCAATTTTTAGACCGTTGCTTTTCCCATAACTAAATTATAGAGACCGTAATAGTAGTGTACTAAGTGCAGAGTGGTGTGGGGCGTCATATGCGCTACAGAGCAGATGTTGGGCCTGGTCTTCCCCAGGGATCCAGAGGTCAAGTCTATCCTAGTCTTTAAGTGGCCAGTAAACCTGGATTTCACCAGGGGGATCTCAAGTGAAGGGCAAACCTACTTGTGGTTTTGAATAGGCAGCCCCAGGTGTCAAATGTCTTAAGTACAACACTGCAGACTGAAGCCTAGTTCCCATTTGATAATCTCTGGGTTATCAAATCAGTGTCTGGGTTGTCTGTCTTCTGATGGGCTTCACTGATTTACTGTTTTTCCGTAAAAAATATTAACCTTTGCACATAGAAAACTATGGTTTATTAGTGTGCTATGGTTTCCCTGTGGTAATGTATGGCTGTGAGAGTTGGGCCATAAGGAAGGATGACTGCCAAAGAATAGATGCCTTTGAATTATGGTGATGGAGAAGACTCCTGAGAGTCCCTTGGACTGCAAAGGAGATCAAATCAATCCATTCTCCAGGAAATCAACCCTGACTGTTCACTGGAAGGACAAATACTGAAGCTGAAGCTCAAATATTTTGGCCTCATCATGAGAAGGAAGGACTCCTTAGAAAAGACTGATTGCTGGGAAAAACCGAAAACAAAAGGAAAAGGGGAAAGCAGAGGATGAGATGGTTAGATAGTGTCACTCAGGCAACGGACATGAATTTGGTCATACTTCAAAAGCTAGTGGAGGATATGGTGGCCTGATGTTCATGGGTAATGAAGAGTCAGACGTGATTGAACAACTTAACAACACAGAAAACTAGTTGTCAGGGGGAAGTTAGTCTAGAACTCTTCTTCCACTTTGGTTTTAATACCCAGGAGTATATATTTGAATGAAGCATTCAGTTGTGTGAATCTCCCCACCCACAGCATGGAGTGATTCAACCCAAAGACTGATTCGTCATCTCAGTGAGAACTAGTTCTATGCTATGCAAAATTAGAATAAATATTGTAAAAACATTGGAAATCACATGTGCTTACATGTTTTTCACTTCTGTCAGTTTTCTGCTTAAGTTACCTTTTGTTCAGGTTTATGTTTACTTGTGAAAGTGGGTCTTCTGTTTCAATACACAAAGCCCTGTATCTAGGAAAGCCCATCTAGGAAAGTGGGACATAAAGATATATCAATAACAGCCTTCTTATATATCTTGTAGTTACCAAGAGGACAAGTTTTGCTTAGAAAATGATATTATCCAAGACACTTGTTGTATGATCCACTTTTCAGAGTAATAATGAGAGATGGTTTGGCGTAATGACTAGTCATGTGTATAATAAATCTTTGATCACTATCCATGATAAAATTGACTTTGGCCAGTTGCCATTTCTCAGTGTAACAAATTTCCCAGAACACTTATGGGAATAAAATGGGGATAGGAGAATCAAGCTGAGCGTGGAGGGGCAAAATATCCTAAGCATATAAAAATACGATCTTTGTTAAAACGTTCCTTTGATTTAAATGCTACAATAATGGCATTTCATATAATCATTTAATTATGACGACTACCGTATCACTGTCTTGCAGACTTTGCAATAATGAACTTCCCTCAAAGTCAGTGAAGACTGAAAATGTCTGAGGTTTCCTTAAGTGCAGTGAAAACAAGGACGAGGGCCTGTGGGCACTCACTCTCTCACACATACACACACATGCGGAGATCCTAGGGGCAAGCAGATCAAAAGAAAAGAGGGCAGAATGCTGTTTGAGTTCACACAGTGCTTCAAGGTACCTCAGGGAAGGGCCCTGAGGAACCAAAAAGCTCTCAGAAATGCAGCCGAGTGATTTGTGACTGGGAGCGGTGCCACCTCCTGATTCGGTTAAGACATATATTGCCAGAAATCAGGCTTGGACCTGCCCTTTTTAGTCGGCAGTTTCCTGCTCCTTCCCAGAACGGCCCACCTCAGACCTGTTTTGTTTTTTTGTTTTTAAGAATTGTAGAACAGATAGCATCACTATGTTTCCTCTTACGGTTTAGATGTTTTTGCTAAAATGTTCACAGTGTGCTAAAGAAAGCGGACTTTTGTCAGGATATGCACATATTGGTTCTCTGGTTGGGCCTTGCGCAAACATATCAGCTTCCTCTGCTGATAACCATTTATTTAAATCAATTCTTTACAGAGAGTGCATTGAAAGCTAGAAAAGCCATTTGCAAGGAACAATCTTTGCATTCCCTCCTTCCCACACCTGATAAAACTTGTCTCAACAGTTTCTCTGTGCTATTGCCAGTGATATCACCCACCCTACCAAGTAGTAATTTACTACTAATTTACCACTCTCAACTAACAAATTAAAAAATCTAAGGTAGTAAGGAAGGGGAAAAAATGCCCTTGACCTTGGCAGGTCATTATGAATACTTATGTGATTCTTGTTGTTTTTATCATACATATTAATAGTGGATTAATTTATAACAATTATATTCCGAATACATGCCTTCTTAACATGTGCCCTGTTAGTTAATTCAAGGGTGTCCAAACTTTTTGGCAGGATTTGGCACATTTAAGATGTGCTGCATAAATGCTTATGTATGATTGTGTAATGCTTTTTAAAGATGTAGCTTATAGCACATACTTGTTCTGTGGCGCAAGTGGCTAAGACACTGTGCCTGTTAACCAGCAGGCCAGGGTTTGAGACCCGGGTCAGCCCCACAAGACAGGGTGAGCTCCTATCCTTAGCCCAGCTCTGTGACGCCAGCTGGATCCAATCGTATTGGCTCTGCCTTTCCATTGGACTAATTCAGTGGCGTGGAGAGGGGGGATTTGCTGCTTGGGGAACAGCCTATCCTCCATAACAATCCAACCCAGGCTTTCGCATGCAGTGTATGCAGCGCTGAGCATGATACCAGTCGTTCAAGACTGACGGAGGCCTCCTTTGCTCTGTAAATCAATATCAGTTATATAATGCTTTATTACTACAAAATGAGGCACATTCCCACTTCCCTCTAAACACAGAAGGAATCCAATGGGCCAATGAGGTGAGGCAGGCTAGAAAAGGCTAGAAGGTGAATACCATGTCTGCTCCCCAAACTGAGGCAGGGTGACCGGATGCCAAACCCAAAATTCCTGAATCCCAAGGCCAAAATTCCTAATCACAGGCCAAAATTCCTACCCTGAATTTTGGCTGAAAAAAATTCCTACCCTGAATTTTGGCTGAAAAAAATTGCCAAAAAATGTATTTTTTTGTTTTTCAATTTTTTGACCATAACCTTTGATAGGAAGGAGATATCTCAAAACTTATTTTTGCATTGGATTCTGCTTTTCAATATGAATCCAACGACATATGGCATGATGGGGTACTGTGCACTATCACGAAGTTTCAAATTGAAGCCAAAATGTAGGACAATGCCAAAATGTAGGACACCCGGACAGGAGGCTAAAAATCCAGACAAATCTGGGTTTTTCCGGTCATCTGGTCACCCTGAACTGAGGTGGTAATAAGTGGGACTAAAAAAGTCCAAGGAGATAACTGGGGCTGGTGATGAGTGGCAGATGCCATGGTTATTGTATATCCTACTCATCCAACTTTGTAAACTATCTAGGAAAGAGGGACATAAAGATCTATTAAGGAAAATCAGGAACTAAGTAATATACAATGGTACCTTGTAAGACAAATGACTTGTTAGAAGTATGCTTTGTAAGACAAACTAAAATTTCTAAGGAATTCTCCTTTGTAAGACAAACAGTGCCTTGTAAGACAAACAGTTTTGGCAGTTTGGCAAACAGTTTTACAAGGAAAATTTGTTGTAAAACGAACAAATTCATGGATCTGCATCGTGAGCAACAGCACAAGGACATTGAGGACATCTCATCTGCAGAGAAGGAGAATAAGGAGGCGGAAACACGAGGAGGACATCACATCTGCAGAGAAGGAGAATAAGGAGGAGGAATCCCTCACATCAAATGAGATTAAGGACCATTGTAAACATTGGAAAATTATGCAAAATTTTCTAGAAAAGCAGCACCCAAATCAGGCTGTAGTAGTGCGAGCGATGAATCTATTTAATGACAATGCAATGTCACATTTCTGTGAAATCCTCAAAAGCAAACAAAAGTGTCATTAGAAGGTTCCTTGTGAAAGTTGCTAAAAAAGACACCAGTGACTCTCTTAGTGAAAATCCTTGGCCATAAAGCTTTTGCTTTTCTGTTTTACTGTACAGTATATTACAGTGTTTTTATTAATGTTACAGTAATTGTGCTCTGTTTTATATTACAATGTTTTGAATTTGATTACAGTTTTTTCTCATCATTTTTACATACAGTCAATGTCTTTATATGAATATTTTTGGGTTGTGGAATCAATCATCTGAGTTTCCATTATTTCCTATGGGAAAATCTACTTTCTAAGAAGAACGCTTTGTAAGACAAACATGCTTCCGGAACGAATTATGTTCTTCTTACAAGGCACCACTGTATATGAAACTTAACTGTGTTGATGACAGAAATACAACTCTAAGCTTAACTAACTCATCATACTGCATTTTAGTCTCTGGTCTGGATTAGTTTCTTGTCCATAACAATGTCCATTTTATTTCAGATACAACTAAAAAAACTTTCTGGTCAAATGGCTGTATACACCATTTCCCAAACATTCTTTGCTTAAATTAATAATTTCAAAAATGTAGAGGCAAGATAATCCTATTCTTTCTTCTGTAGCAGTTGTTGGACTGTTTTCCTTACTTGTATGAGGGTGCAATCTTTGTAATTTCATAATAGAGACTCAATTGGAACTGAACAGAAGATATGGCAAATTCATTGTATGGGGTGAAAATTCCCATTTTGGCCTGGATACAGCAGTTCTGTAGATACAGGTTTTCAAGACAAGCAGATTTCATTAGCATTAGTTAAGACTGCCTCCTGGTGGCCAGTAAGCTACAATGGATGTCAATTACATGACTGCTGTGGATTTCAATTTCTTTTTTCTGAGCAGAATCCATGAATCAGTTATTACAGACAAAAGAAGCAAGTGCTACATGGTCAGGTTAAGAAAATGTCCCTTGATCTGCAAATTTCTGCCAAGGACACAGAGAAAAGCACAAAGAGTATTATGGAAAAATGATTCTTTTTTTCCAAATATTTATTACATGATAAAAGAAGATGATTTGTTGATTTCACAGCCTATGGGCAAATTCATTTCAAAGGGAAGCACTGCTTTTCAGGTCTATTACTTAAATGAAATATTTAATCAAAGAAGAGTCCTGTAATAGTTCTATTACTGCTTTAGGGTTTTAGTTCACAACAAGCTTGATTCAAATTTAAATGATACTAAAAGCCCATAAAATGTTGCTCTAACATCAGACTGGCTACTTGTTTCTGGCAGTCCCCAAGCAGTCTTAGTGCTAGAGGGTTCTCCATTGTAATAATGGAAATGATTCATGAAAACGAGATACATTTCACATCACAGACTTTTTCCACCCTACTGCCACCCACTTATTTTTTCCATATGTTCCATTAGATACAGAATTGGTCTAAAAGCAAGGATTTCTTTTTAGCTTAATTATGCTCTTACATACCACTGACAAGCTAGCAAATTACCAAGACCTTTACACTTAAATCTTCTTGATCTATGTTTTTGTAAACAACACTGCAGTTTTATTTACTTACTCTTTCCTCACTGCTTGTGAAATGTATCATGACTCCCCCGTGACACATCAGACCCATCACTCCTCCCACCAACCTTTATGGGCTGGTGTGTTAACCATACTTTAGGTTAGAGTGGTGTCTGTAGAGTACAAGACTCTCAAGGCCACTATATTTCAAATTGCTGGGCCAACATCACTTCACATTTCATGTTATATGCTCTGCCTCTGTTTGGTATCCAGCAACCGATTCTGTTAAGTGTCCCATGGGCTCACACAAGCTCGTTCACAATTTGGAGTCTTCCTTCAAACATACGTTAGTAGCTGTACATCTGTTGCTG
Organism: Cryptoblepharus egeriae; assembly: GCA_030015325.1. Taxonomy (NCBI): domain Eukaryota; kingdom Metazoa; phylum Chordata; class Lepidosauria; order Squamata; family Scincidae; genus Cryptoblepharus; species Cryptoblepharus egeriae. Next base: position 47,705,416 of record JAREYC010000005.1, on the reverse strand, counting down.
TTGCTCCGTTTGAACTTGCTGTTGCGCCGCCTGCTGTTGCGTTGGTTGGGCCTGAGTCTGCAGGACATCTGTCTGAGGTACTGCCCTCCAAGTTAAGGGATGCTGTTCAGATATTTGGCTCCCTAAAGGAGCAATGGAGTTCACCAGAGTTGTGAGGTTGATAAAATGGGCTACGGACTGGGGGTTTGATGCCTCGGGCTGGGACTGTATTTGAATATCATTCTGACGATTACCATGCAACATGGCAGAGCCAGTGACTGTATCAAATGTCACAGTGAGAATGGAATTGTCCAGTTGTAATTGGCGTTCCGGAGTGGCAAGGTGGCCTACAGCCACAGGCTGTAGGTTTGTAAATTGGGTTCCAGCAGCCGTAGTGATGGGAGTGACACTAATATTGGTCAGGCCAACAGAGCTAGAAGGGGCTGTGACATTTGGGTCACCGAGGGTCACCACGACCTGAGAATAAAGAAAGGGAAAATCAGTATGATATTAACTATGAAAGGGATGTGAAAGGATATGAAAGGGAAAATCAAGATGATATTAACAGGATTAAAAATGGTCTTTCCTCTAATCCTTAATAACAAATATTGTTCCACACACAACATATATATTATTCCACAGTTCCACACATTATATATTATCCCACAATATTGAAATCCTATGTTGATTAACCCATTTCTACCCAATATCATCACTCTGCTCTTCAGAAAAGGAAACTTATACAAATGAGAAAACTAGTAGAAAAGAGGCATACCCTACAATCCAGAGTAACTACGGGAACATGTAAGAGACATTACATGCACCCGTAGTTACTGCACCACCTAGTGAAAACCTATGGGAAATTAATATTGCAATCCAGAGTAAATTTTTCTTACACCGGAGCAAGGACTCCCCGTAGTTACTCTGGATTGCACCCTAAGAGGAAAAAAAGAAACGTTTCTGGTCTCTGCAAATATAAGTCTTGCCAAAGTAACCTTCATAAGTTCTTTCAAAGTGAACCGAGATGATTCCGCTGACACTGCACACTTTGACTTTCAGAAAGCTTTGTTTCTTCACTAAAAGCTCTTTAAACTTAGTATTTGAGGAATACGAGGACAGGAAGTCAAGAGTACAAATAAAAGGGCAATTCTCCCAGGGGAGGGAAGTAAGGTGTCCCTAAAGAATATGTCTTGGGATCAGTGCTTTTACCTTATTTATAAATAATATGAAGTTAGGGATAAATAGATAGGCAGCCATGTTTGCAGATGACATAAAACTACATGAGATGGTTAAAACCAAAGATTGTGAAGGACGCCTAAAATACTCTCACAAGTGGCATATATGATTCATCTATATATAGTGAATAAAATTTAAAGGTCACTGACATTAACGCCCAGCCAAAACTGCTGGACCCTGAAGTGTGAAATTTGGGGAGGGTGTTTCTTATGAGAGAAGACTGAAGCATTCAAAGACTTTTTGCTTGGGAAAACAGGTGACTAAAGTGTAAGGACCAAGGCCTATAAATTAGGCACAGCATAAAAGAAATGGACAATCCTCTCCTCTCACAATAACCTCTCCTCTCACAATAACCAATAAATGAGACTTAATGAAACAGAATAGCAGAATATTTAGCATGGACCAAACAAGGTACGTTTTAACACAGCAAGTAATCATTCTGCAGAATGCAAAAATATGTGATGATGGCTACTAGTTTGGATGACTTTAAAAGAGTTTTCACACATTCATGGAGAGCAGGTCCATCAATGGCTACCAGTCATGATGGCAAAATGCTTCTTCTGAGTTCAGTGAAGCATATCTCTGAATACCAGTTGCAGGGATGCAACAGTGGAATAGAAGAATGCCTTTCTCTCGACTCCCAGACATATCTGGTGGTCCTTGGCAGGAAACAGAATGACTTTTATCTTTTTAAGTTCTTATGATGTAGTCAGTAAAAATAATGTATACTGACATGAAATAATGTATTTATATTGTCTACATAAATCTCCAAACACTTCTGTAGTAAGTCCTTACGGTATTAACGTTAATTAACTAATCACAGTTTCTACATTGTTCATAGGCAAGGCTGTAATTTTTAAAAAAATCTGGAATAATGCCAAGCTTGCAACTATGTACTTCATTCAGCTGATGGAACCCAGCAAATAAAGAAGCATAATTACACATGAAACTAAAATTAAAAGGGGTAAATAAATGCACTGGAGGTAATCTTGGTTCTCACTATTGTATTGGTTCTCACTATCTCACTTGGTTCTCACTATTATACTGCAATTCTATGCTACTTACCTAGCAAAAAGCCCTACTGACCACAATAAGGTTTATTTGTGAGGAAACACACAGAATTACGCTACAAGGATCCAATTCTGTTCAAACTTACTGGGAGACAAGTCTTATTGAATACAATAAAATGTATCTTCCAAGGAAGATGTATAAGACTGAACTGCAAATTGCCTGGCCAAAGCTTGGGCAAGAATATACAAAATGGTAGCTTCAATATTCCAGGCTTATGGTTGCCCTAATTTCCTGCAGAATAAATCTGTTTAAGCTCTGGTACGAAGGGGGCACAAGTCTGTTGTTCCACCCTCCCTGATCAAACCTGGGGTTATCAGTGGTTGCAGCAAAGGGTATGTTTGCTTCTTCCTAAAAGGGAATTTACAAATGCCACAAAATATTTACTCCCACAAGGGTGAGGTTCAGCCATGTACAATTGCATGGCTGAAAACTGAAAATTTTCAAGCAGAGGCTTACCCTACAATCCAGAGTAACTACGGGAGCACATAAGAGGCATTATGTGTACCCGTAGTTATGGCACCACCTAGTGAAAACCTATGGAAAATTCATACTGCAATCCAGAGCAAATTTTTCTTACACCGGAGCAAGGACTCCCTGTAGTTGCTCTGGATTGCACCCATAGTGAATTTTCTGGGGGTTCCAGCAACCAATGGTGTCCACAGTTCAGACCTGGACCCTGTGATGCTCCAGGGTACATCACTGCAACATGCTTCCCACTGCAATGTCCTCCCCCACCCCCATCCCCGTCACCTACCCAGCTGTATGGAGCATCAAATGATGTTCCGTATCCTGGGCACTCTGAAGCTTTTCACTGGAAAACTGGAAGTACTCTATAATGGCATGCCAGAGGATTCAGAAGGCTTTCAAGAGTGCTCAGGACACATCCAGCTATCCAGCTATTATGGGCCTATCCAGCTCACAGAACAGCTTTGAAGGACATGCAGAGGCCACAGAGATGGCAGCAGAGGCGTAAGAGTTCCACACACCTGGGGCTTTTGTCCTCCCAGGACCAACAGTGGGTCTCTTCCTTCCCCATTCTCCATTCATCACAATAATGACCATTTCCCAAATTTCCCCCTAAATATCCTGTTACAAACTTCGCATACTCACTGAAACCACTTTTTAACAGTTCTAGTACTAAGCAGCCAGTTTTGTTGTTTCTCCTCTTCCCCTTTGTTTTTCTGGTAAAGGATCTTACCTGCTGAATGCTTTGCACAGCTGAGTTGGTCTCATCTCCCACATTCCCCGTGAATTCCACTTCTTTTTCAGTATATTCACTGAAGGCGGAGTCTTCAGGCACTTGGGATTCCTCCTCTTCACCAGACTTATGCTTTCGCTTATGGCCACGTTTATGTGCCTTCACGTGCTTACTTTCTGGCATGTCTCCTTGTTCCAGAGCTAGGTCTGGCTATACAGACAGAGTTTTTAAGACAGAATGTCACTGATCAACAATCACCATTTTTCACAAAAAAACCCCTCCAAGATGAAATGGCTGAACTAAAACCTATCATTATGTTTCTTCTAATTTGTTCTGATATCAATAAAAACAATGGTTTGCTTACTTATCAAAGGTTCTAAATTAGCATAACAACACTGGGAAGACTGCCTGTGCAGTGGCCTAATGTCCCCAAGGACTGAGGGAGAAGTACCTTACAGCACTTTTGTTATACCACCAGGTCTGCAAAGGACTTATGCCAGCCTAAGTGGAGGTTAGGATTGCAGCCTAGCAACCTGATCCAAACTGTGTGGTATGATGGCACTAACTCAGGAGTGTCGCCCTTACAATACCTCAGGAGTGTTGCAAACATGCCATAAGGCAATTGTTCTTGAGTAAATTGTTCTCAGGATAGGAACCCCTTTGGAGAATGATCTGTCCAAGATACCCATGGAAATGATGTCATGGCTGGAAGTGACATCAAACAGGAAGGGACATCACTGTGATGCCAGAGCACCTTCATGTCTACTCAGAAGAAAGTCCCATTGTGCTCAATGATACTTACTCCCAGGAAAGCAGCCTGGGAGCCACAGTCCAGGATGGTGGTGCCCAGCTTTCTGCAACCACCCTGAAATGAAGTTGCAACCTCCATAGGACCTGCAAAAAGTGAGGTTATTTTTCCTAAAAAGGGGGTGCTTAAACAGAGCAGGAAAATAACCTAACCTTTTGTAGGTTCCTATCCATAGGGTGTTTGGACCCCCACCTTGAGAATCACTGCAAAAGGGATGTTTGCATTAACTTAAGAGCTAATTGCACCAGAACAATGACGTGTAATGGGCTGCCAATACAGGCTCAGAGTCCCACATAGGCCAGCACAGGTGAATGTGGAGCTGGGCAACACAGTCAGTGTAAGAGGGTGGGCAGAACAAGAGGTATATTGGGCAGAATTGGCTGCAGTGGTACAGGTCACGTACTAATCGCTTACCTGGCCCAAACTGCCTTACAATGGCTGCTTGGATTTTTGTCAGCTAAATTGTTGGCACAAATCCAAGTAGTCCCATAGGACAGATTGTGGGGCTCAACTGAATACAGCAAAGGCCACTCTGGACTGCATGTTGTAGCACTGGTTAAGAATGCACCCTAAATTATTTTTTTTTTAAATTGGCACACATCCTTAAAAAAAAGAGAGCAGCCACTGGAAGTGCTGCTTTGCTGTGACAAATATGGACAGTTGCATTCCTCCTGCTTAAAATAAGAGAACAACCACTTAAAAGGTGCCTCCATGCCCATTTAGCAGGTGTATACATAGAGCTGTGGGTTGTGGGTGGTGCAAATGGTTAAGTCGCTGTGCCTGTTAACCAGCACCTGGATCCAATCGTATCGGCTCTGCCTTTCCATTGGACTATTCAGTGGTGTGGAGAGGGAGGATTTGTTGCCTGGGTAACAGCCTATCCTCCATAACAATCCAACCCAGGCTTTTGTGCTTCGCATGCAGAGTATGCAGCGCCAAGCATGAGACCATAGTCTGCACAGACTGACGGAGGCCTGCTTTATTTTTTTACATAGAGCTTTAGAAATATCGAACTTTCTTGTACTTCATGACCTTTGGATTCCATTTTTGTCTCTTTATTGATGAACACATCTGCACTAGACATATCCAGGCATCACCGGATTTCCATAGGGGATACATTCCTGCACCTGCTCTGACTATCTCCATAGTTCCCTGCATGCTGCTGGAGCCCAATTACCTTTGTTTAGCCTCAGAACATTCAATTAAAGGGAGATAGGGATAGAAATCAATAGAAAATTTTTTAATCTTTAATCTGGAAATCAATTACAATATTGACTTTCTGCATGAGAGAGAGAGGAGTTAATGAGGTGTAGATTTGAAAGAATCTGAGAACATTGAACTGAAATAATCTGAAACTGCATACTAATAACCAATAAATAAGAGCAGCTGTTTGAAATATAACATATATGGGCAAAAATTTAGATTATTATTGCAATCCTAAGTGGCATGGGATCAGGGATGCTGACATGGCTGCATTGCACACAGTGCTACATTGGGGCTGCTCCTGTGGGGCAAAGGGAAACTTTACGCCTTGCCCTGGGAAGAGATGCAGTGGCTATTAGGTTCTGAGCCTGTCCAGTGGTGGGGCAAACAGAGCAGACACAAACAGCCAGAGGTTGCTCTGTGATGCCTGGGGAATGAGGTTGGGATCCAGCATATTGCTGGGTCCCAACCCCCCCCCCGGTTCAATTTTAGTCTTCCTTTTAGCCTGTAGGCTTTTGCCTGCTTGTCTTGCTATAGGTTTTCTGCTTGTAACATTTGTTCAAGCAAGACACATTGTCCCTCTACGTGAATATAATGAAACAAAATAAAGGTAATGGGGTGTAGGAGGCATGGGGAACTGGGGAAAACTGGATCCAGTGATATGGGATCTTCATCTTACAGGGGAATGCCTATATATCTGTTTCAGTACTGATATACACACATAAGATCTGAGCTGTGAAGATAACACTTCATGCATGTAATGAATCAGCACCAGTTTATTTAATATAATGCCATAATAAAACATGTCTAAGCCACAAGATACTTCTGTTGTTTTCATGCAACTGAATTCCACATAGGTCTCTTGAAGAAGTTACAAAGATCTCTGGATGGTGGAAAACTGAAGAGGTGTGAATACTTTCTAAGCCTCTGGGGGTTATGAATTATAGACTCCAGTGTGCCAACAACCCCTTACATTTAAATTCATATGGTTAATTATAAGATTTATGCATATGCTTTTATTTTTGCTCAACAGTTGTTCATCAGTAAAACAATGCAGGTGGTGGATATCACATTCAGCACAAAACAACAGCATGTTTTTTTGCTTTTGACTTATTGCATGAATGCATCTTTACAATCAAAAGGACTAGAAATGAAAACAATTTTTTAATTTTAAGATGAAATTCAGGAATTTCAGTATTCGAATCAAGAGCATGCATGCTGCAGAAAAGATCTTTAGAAGGAGCAACGTGGCTACCTTTTTTGTAACCTATGTATACAAACACCCATAGCATTAACATATGAAAAAGATAGCATGCAGTCCATGTTGGCATTTTACCTGCACAATCCCTATAGAAGAAGCATCAACAGTGGTGGTTTCTGGGAGTGGATCCAAGTCATCAATCTGAACCGAAAGCACCTGGAAATCAATCAATCAATCAATCAATCAATCAATCAATCAATCAATCAATATGAAGGAATTATATGCCAAAGACAGGACTAACCAAGCCAGTCAGTGCATGAGACAGTTATTCTAATATGTAACTTGTAATACTTAAGTTTTATATTAATCTGCTAATATGTATCAGTACAATAATGAATTAGCATTTGCTTTTTTGTCATTTATAACATACAAGTGAAATTTACCCACTGTTTCGGGAGTAAAATTTTCAGAATATTTGTGGACGTGGGGAAGGCTGGGCACTGGGCTGCAGGCAGTGAGCACTGCCTGGTACCAACTGGCACTGGGCATCGGAAGGTATTGGGGCAGTGGTGGACAAAAGCAAGCACTGGGCATTCCTACCTGCAGCAGGGACCACCATGCACCACAATGCAGTGGCGATTGTCCCCTAACCTTCCTGTACACCACCATAGTAAGGAAGTAGAAAAATGTAAAAATCCAATAGCAATGGAAACATTGGACAGGAGCCCACCCAAGATGGGTCTGGTCTGTGATATTTTGCCCAAGCATCTGCATGTACTGACATATGAAAGAAGCACTAGTATGCAGCTGTGGGCATCTAGTCTTATAACCCTTGGTAATTTCAGCTCTTGGCATCATCTCACTCGTGCCATTTTAAACATGCATATTGTTATTTGTAACAGCCCAGTTTGCTCTGAACAACTCAAGCATTTCATTAGCAAAGGTAAATAACAAACTAAATATTAAAAACTTTAAAAACAACAAGTTCCAAAAAGTACAGTTCAGACCAGATCCAAACCATCTTCAATTTCAGTACAAGATTGTATTTCAGTATAATTTTAAATTAAATTCTGTAGAATTTAAATAAAATCTGTATTTTTAATGGTTTTCTTTACAACAGAGATTCTTTTTTTATCCAGGATGGCTAAGAAAAGCAAATTTAAAACTGGTTGATTAATGAAACAGTTGGGTAAAATAACCTTGCTGGAACTTCCTCAGTACAATGAATATCTTGCTAACAGAAGAATATGCACATTATGGAAATTTCCATTTTAAAGGAAAAGGCTAACCAGTACATCAGTTCTGCTTCCCGCCTACTGCAGACAGTGATCAACTTGGTCCTTAACCTTGGAGATCATAAATGCTAGGAAAGGAACCAACTTTTCAAACACAAAGTTTTCAGCAACCATTAAATAATGGAACAAAGTTCTGGAATTAACTATGTGCATGCAAAAAAATTCAAAACAAAAATGTCAGATACCTCTGGGTGTTTTCGTCTCATGTGACGACTCATTGATGCTCTGGTAGAAACCTTTGTCCCGCAGAGCTGACAGCTCTGAGCTTCTACCTTATCATGAGTCAACTGAATGTGCTTCTGAAGCATGTAATCCGTGACATATTTTTTATCACACACTGAACATGTCCACTGCTTCCCCACTAGCAGAAAGCAAAACAAGAAGTTTTATATTAGTATGTATGTCATGGTAGTAGTACAGAACTTTACAGGAATTTCAACCACATTAAATATTTCCAGAATTTTATGCTTCAGAAATCCTAAAGAAGCATGCGAAACTCACGATACATCCCATGCAAGCATTTACCTGTGTGAATCAATTTATGTGTTTCCATTGTGTTCCTCTCACTAAATGTCTTCCCGCAGAGCTCACACATGAAATCTTTGATTCCTGCTAAACAGAAATAATATTAGTACCAAAATGATAATCTGCCAAAGGTGACTCTATAAAGGACGCTTTGTAAGTCAAACACGCTTCCAGAATGAATTATGTTCATCTTACTGTATATAGATTTATTGGACATTTTATGTATAAAGTGTAAGCCATTTTGGGCATCTACTCCAGCAGGGTAAATATCTTTCTGAAACATTAATGATATTGGACAAAATTCATTGTAATTCTGAGGATGTATTTGGTAAAAAAAAATAAAAGCATTATCCAAGCCAGCTTCTACCAATGTGCCCGATCTACAGGTGCACCCGATCTATAAGCAGAGGTTCCCAAACCGTTTAGCATTGGGACCCACTTTTTAAAATGACACTCTATTGGGACCCCATAGCCATATGAGCTTAAAAAAGTTTTCACAAGCTGCTCAAGCTTCTATTTTTATTCTTATGGCTACAGTGGGAAGAATCACCTTCTGGAGTTTTAAGCTCCATGGTCATTGGATTGGAGCCATTCTGGTGGACATTCTGAAGCATTAGAGACTACTTGTTTAACCCTTGATGCATACAGCCTAATCGGTCTTGATTGTGTCGCAACCCACTAGTGGTTCCTAACCCAAAGTTTGGGAACCACTGATGTGTATATAGGATTGCAGCCAGAAAAATATGTATACGATTAGAATGTAATCTAATGACATCACTGTACTTTATTAGAGAACAGTAATACATTCCCTTCCCCTGCCCTTAACTTTCAATTTAGTTTGTTCTGTGAAACGGTTGCATTGCTCCTATCAGCAGTGCTTACCTGTGTGCCTTTTGTAGTGCTTAAGCATGTTAACTTTCTGTGCAAATTTCCGATGGCACTCTAGGCATTCATACTCCTTTATTCCTTTGTGAAGTTTCATGTGGTGGCGCAAGGCGTGTTTTGTTTTCATCCCTGTAAGAAATAAAAGATAGGCTAACGCATAGCTGGGAAGCCATTTCAATACCTTTTATCTAAGCAACACAAAGGAAGAATACCCTACATCAGAATGTTTTAAAGTGATGACCACCTCTAGGAAAAAATAAATAAAACGCTGTTGCATGCAACTTGGCTGGAAGTATCTTTGAATTCATAGATCAGTCACAGAATGAGACAGTCGAAATGGGGACAAGAAGGCTGTCTTCTCTACCAAAGCTTGACTTTGAAAAGAAAATAAAGTGGTAAAAATTCACAAGCAATTTGGACAGTACTTGTAATACAGATCATTGCCAATGTCACAAACTCTATGAGAGATTTCAAACGCAACCACCATTGTGGTTGCTACTGTCTGAAACTATTGTGGTGCACAAGAAGACTGTCTCTATTGCCAAAAATGTTCATAAATAATTGAGTAAATTAAAAGCACCACTTCTACTGCTCTTACACCATAACATAACTTCTATACAAGAGAGCATTAATGAATTATTGTCACTAAAGGGAATTTTCCATCTACATGTCAGATGCCCCAATTTACTATTACAAAAGTATACACATGACAAAAAAGAAGAAAGACTAACCCCCAAATCCAGAGTAACTACAGGAGCATGTAAGAGACTTTATGTGCACCCATAGTTACTGCACCACCTAGTGGTGATTTCATACTGGAATCCATATGGGAATTTCATACGGGAATCCAGAGTAAGTTGATCTTACACCGGAGCAAGGACTCTCTTTAGTTACTCTGGATTTTGCCTAAATTCTACCAGTGTCATGGCACCATACCATTTGGTCATGAACAGGGAAGCCTTAAAAGTCAGGTGTGCTTTACTGCAGAGTAACTCTAATATACAATTAAACAGGGTAAGTGCCTCTTGATTCATTCTCAGCATACTCTCAACACAAAATATAGAATTCCAGTTATGTGGAAGGAACCCCTTTGATTAGCAATGAAAAGTTGTATTTTGGAAATACAGGAGTACATTTCATGCCCACCACAGATATTTTGTGATAAATGGATGTACATACCTTTACCACATTCTGCACACAAATATTCCCGGATATTATCATGTACTCTCATATGTTCTTTTAACATGTCCTTCCTTGCAAATGATTTACCACACTGCTCACAAGCATGACTTTTCACTCCTTAACAAGGGGAGAAAAAAACAACCCAGATTGCTATATTAGCAAAAGGCCAAAGGGAAAAGGCACATCTGAGATGAAAGTAAAATCAATCTTTTATTAGGCAATAAACTGAGAGCCCCAATGAAAAAGAGCTTTTAAAAATAAGACAGAAGCATAGAAAGATACCAGGAAAGCTGTTTAGACACCCCTGAATAACTAACTGTTAAAAGTGCAAAATGTTGTGAACAGAAGGGACAAATAAAATGAAATAGAAGTAGAGAGAGGGAGAGAGAAAGGGATTTTGAATACCACTGACCTAAGAAAACTGTTGGGAATATTAAAAAAATTAGGAATACTCTAAATAGCATACTGCATTGGAAGCTTACAAAATATAGAACAGCATATGGGAGAGGATATTCCATCTATGCCCACTTACAGTAGGGTTTAAGAAATGAAGGACTCCAGCCAAGCCCTCCTCCAACCAAGAGAAGGGAATTATATTTTCTACGACTAGAGGTGGCTGAAGCTGGTTTTATTTTTTTCATGGATTTCAGTGTTTCCAAGGTTAGAAGTGCAGAAAGTAGTGCTTTGTGTTTTAGCAAAATATAAATTACAATTATAACCGCTTTAAAAGTATACTAGAGAGTACACTAGAGTATACTAGACAGTATATTACCCATGTTTCTCTCCCCAATAAAAAACCAAGTAAAACTATTTCATTTTTTTTTTTTGCAGATTTCAGGTTCTGTGTTTTGGATTTATGGTTTATGTGTTTTTGTTTCATTATCACCATTTTCACCCACCTCTACCTATGACTACCACATCTAGTTCTGTCTGTCTTCATGATTCCTTCACTCCTCTTTGTCAGGATGACAGCAAATACAGCAGAGACAAGAAGTGTGGAAGATTAACCCAACGTGCAATGGATACACCATGCACAACAGAGGTTGGAGCTTCCTGACAATGATATTACAACACAGCCTCTGTGGGCTGCATATAACACTGTTATGGCACTCTTCCTGGCCTTCCTAGCATCCCTTTCCCGGTCTAACAAAAGGATATGGTATTGGGATCTTCAATGCAGAATATACAATTCCCTCAACAAAGGATTATTACAATCTATTTTTTCCAACAAAGAAAATTAATTTACATAACTAAAAAGCAGCAGCAGCAGATCTTTGTTAAGAGAACAGTAATAAAATATTGTCTACCTGTATGAATAAGTTTATGCCGTTCTAAATTCCCTATGCTGTTAAAAATCCTTCCACAGATTTCACATGGATGGATATATCTAAAATGGGAAATAAAGATCAGCTAGTGACATTTTTTCTGATAACTTGAAAATCTTATAAATCTCAAATTGTACTTGAAAGTGAAGAGGTTATTGAAACAGTTCCTTGTCCCTTGGAATTAATCAGAAAACCCTGCTGGATTTCCTTGTATTTGACCAGCCGGCTATAGAAGAGTGTTTACCTTTTCTGTGGATTACAAATTAGTAGTGAATTTTGCTTGGGGTTCTTATGCTGTACATGGACTAAAGCTTTTGTCATCTGCTAAGGGAACATGCAATTAATATAGATTTTTTTAAAAACTATCCAAATTAAGCAATAATCACACCCTCATTCTTTTTATTACAGCGTCCCAGTAATATATCACATTGGAATTTTCTTTCATGGACTCCTCAGCTAGTAATTCACTACACAGAAGATAAACTAGGGCAAACAAAACTCAGGGCATCTTAACACATGTGTCTAGAAAGTAGCAGCAGCTACTATTTTCCACAGGTTGCAATCCTAACCTCCATTTAGGCTGGCATAAGCCATGGCATACGTCCTGTGTTGTCCTGGGGGTGTCACAAAAGTGCCATAAGGCACTTCCACCCCACTCCTTGGGGGGTTGGGCCAGTGCACAAGCATACCTCGACCTTCCCACACCATTGTGGGAAGATATGCCAGGTGAATTTGGCTAGCCTAAAATGGTTAGGATTGCACTCATTGCCTCAAACACAATTGTTATCCAAAGCAGAGTATCATTCTTACATATTTGTAATACTTCCATATAACTCATGGAAAAAATTTATTTCCCAGCTTCTCTTTTGCTAGAGTAGTGTATTCTTCTACGTTTCCATTTCCTTCTACTTTTCAGGAAAAAGTGTGACTATTAAGGAAGTGTGATAATGTGGTAATGGATGTACCTTCTCTCCATGGCAGTGATAGCAAAACAGGGAGTGCAGGTTTTATATACATGGGAAACTAACTCAAACCCAAACAAACATTTTGATATCCGCTTGACTGTGTAGCTAAGTCTCCCTTACTCAGATGTAGAAACGGCATAGCTTAGACTGAGATTCTAGCAGAAACAGATTTAACCCTTCCTGCCATCATTTTTTAATTAAAAACTGTCCTCATAAGTGATTTTAATCCAAGCACTACCATTATAGAAAATAACAATAGGTTAAATAGCAAGGGATGAGAAACTGCACAGAAGCAATTTCTCTGTCATGACCTTGATCTAACATGATTAGATCATATGGACCAACATGGTTGTTACATACAAAAAGGTAAACTACAGTTCCATGTGGCTAAGGTAAACAAAGTAAAAGTCCTAGAAAAAAGTCATAAGACAAAATTTCCCCCATTGACTATTTTTCACCTTGCTAAAGTTTCATTACCATTATTTTTTCAGGTTATAATTTTGCCTTTGGTTTCTTATGCATAGGTCCCATGGAAATAAATGAGATTCATATAGATATGGAAGGACTGCATTCTTACTCTAGTTTTGCTTACTTCTTATCTGCTTATTATTTGCTTACTTCTGCACATTGGGGTCAGGTAGGTTCTCCCGATGAATGACCATGTGTGCATGATAAGTTGCCTTCAAGGCAAAGCGTCTATTGCAGATGCTACAGCCATAGCCCTTCTCCTTGTGCACTTCCATGATGTGCTTCAAGTACTCTTTTCCTCGGCCAAATGTCAACTGAAGAATAAAACAACAGTGAATGTATCACACTGGAGAGAGAATGAAACACCTTTAGAAATATCAAACCACTAGTGAATGCAATTTGGTACAAACAGCAATGTCATCTGAAGGCAACACAGAATATGGAGAGAATTCCCCCTAAATAATTCAGAAAAATTGCATACAAGCATTCTTTATGAAAGTCAGGAGACCTAGATCAAGATTGTTATATAAACAGTTGTAACCAGCATTTCCATAGAATGGACTATACCCTTATCAATGCTTTTTTAATTTTCAGACTGACGATAGTTTTTCAAAACAGGTATATGTGGTCTAATCATTATACACAGATGGGGCTTTCCAGCCTATAACCTACCAGAAATCGGCACAGGCTAATAGATATAGATTGCTTCTTCTCTGCATTAAGAGTCTCTTTGTTGTGTAAGCAGACACTCCGGCTATGGGAGACCTGACTGCCTTATTAAGAGTCCCTTTGCTGTGGGTGGTGCAAGTGGTTAAGTCACTGTGCTTGTTAACAGGAGGCCAGGGTTCGAGACCCATGTCAGCCCCACAAGACAGGGCGAGCACCTGTCCTTAGCCCAGTTCTGTGACACCAGCTGGATCCAATTGTATTGGCTCTGCCTTTTCATTGGACTAATTCAGTGGTGTGAAGAGGGGGGGGTATGCTGTTTGTGTAACTGCATACTCTCCATAACAATCTAACACAGGCTTTTGTGCTTTGCATGCAGCGTATGCAGCGCCGAGCACGATACCATAGTCTCTCAAGACTGACGGAGGCCTGCTTTGTTGTGCTTTGACCACAATTGTATATGTCAGTGGTATTTAAGCATTTCAGGTGACCCCTTTCAAACTTAAAAATCTGTCTGAGACCCCCTTTCAAACTTACCAGGATGTGACATCACTGTGATGCCAAAGCTCCTATATATCTACTAGATTTAACCATTGGGTTAAATGAGACTTACTCAGATTCCAAGATGTTGGATCCCACCCTCTCATGACCCCCTAAGCTAAGCTTGAGACCCCCAAGGGGTGCTGTCCCCCACTTTGAGTACCACTGGTGGTCTGTCATTAAGTGGAAGCAAGGCATGCCTGTATCCACTCTATTTGGTTTCAGCCACCTTGGGTTTCCTTTTTCCAAGAAAGGCGGGATATAAATCAAATACCGGTAAATAAAATATTTCAGTGGATAAAACTGAATTTATTTCAATTCATTTCAAATTCAAATACACTTTTTTCCTAAATATATGTTGATCTTTTCCTTCCAATGAAATGAATAATGCAGCCTACATGCACAAGAGCCCAATGAATCAACGGGAGCACAGACAAGTTTCTGGCTCAGGGAATGCAGCTGACAATCTCTTACTTTTTCTGACATTTCTCATAACACCTTTCCTATATGCCATTCCACTACAAAATTTTTGAATGGAGTAAAACTACCTGGCACCTTTTGCAGCTATACTTGTGAGGCTCAGAATCCACACTTCCATCTGAGTTTTCATCATTTTCTTCTGAAGAGATTCCTATTTTTCCAATAAACTCTTCCCTCTGGTGGTCATCCATGATTGCTATGTCCTATGCATAAAAAAGTGAACATTCAGATCTTACCTACTTAAAAAAATTATCCTGACCCAGCAGGATAATTTTTAATATAATTTTTGTATTTGTAATACAATTTTTACACAGGGTTACTGTATAATTCAATTTTTACACAGGGTTAATACAATAATTTGTAATACAATTTTTACACAGGGTTACTCTCCAAAAACAGGGGCATATGACTGATTTGTTTGTCTTTCATGTGAGCATATTAGGATCATCAACAATGTCCTAAGCAAACCTCACATTTGCCTGATTCTAATAAGCAAGCCTGGACAAAACAATTAATTAAATATACTATCCTCCAGCCTACCATGACAACTGCAAATGGGAAAATTTTGCTTTTTGTTCAATACTGTATTTTTCACTTTTCAAGACACACCTAAATCTAAGACACATCTAGGTTTAGAAGAGGAAAATAAGAAAAAAATATTCTGAACCAAAAGATGTACTAATATATTTAATAAAATATAGCAGAATAATATTTCAACCATGTAAAGTCGACAGTGGTATTAAGAACCTTCTTAAGCATTCTTTAAGGTTAAGAATAACACATTCAACCATGTAAAGAGAGGTATTAAGAGCCATCATCACTGTCATGAACAAATGAGGATAGGCTTTAAAGTTCAAGCATAATAAGGTTCAGAAGGTCCATAATAAGGTTTGAGGGTCCAGGGTGCAGGTGAGTGAGTGGGGATGAGGTCCAAGGAAGGGTGGTGGGGTTTTCTTTTGGGGGTAGGAAGGTCCGGGGGGGAGTTGTACCTGCTTGTTCAGGTGAGGCTCAGCTCGGCTGTGGGTGGATGGGTGCCTGAGAAGCCAGTGAGGACAGGATCCTCTGGTGCCTACCGTGAATCAAGCCCCACCATATCCAATGGGGCTTACCAGAGTGAGTAGGGGATGGGGCCCAGGGTGCAGGTGAGTCAGTGGGGAGGGGGTCGAGGGTCAGAAAAGTGTGTGGGGGGGGTTGTATCTGCAGGCTCAGGTGTGGTGCTGGCAAGGCTTGGCTTGGCTGTGGGCAGGCAGCAGGGAGGCCCTGAAGGATGGTGAGCGGGCTGATGACGCTCCACAGTGGGTGGGTGGCGGAGATTCGGGGCCGGTGAGGCTCCACAGTGGGCAGATGGGTGGCTGCAAAACCCAGAGGAGAGAGGATCGGGGCCAGTGAGGCTCCGCAGTGGGAAGCTGAGCTTGGCAGTGGGAGGTGCAGCACACCAGGTAGCAGGCTGGTTTGTGTGCTGGCACAAGCTACACCAGAAAAAGGAAGGAGGAGGAGGAGGAAGGAAGGGGAAGATGCTTTTCTCGCTTTGGGAAGCCCAGAGTTTCCTGTGGAAACTGTCCTCCACCTTCCTCCTCTTGGCAGCACACGCGCCAGCACACAAATTGGATGGAATGGGGTGCCCCCATAGAGGTGCACCTTTGCTTTTGAATAGACACCGAAATTTCTCCCCACCCTTGGAGGGGGGGGGGTAGGAAGTGCATATTTGAAAGCGAAAAATACAGTAAATCATCTTTCCAAACCAGCATTTCAAAAATACTACATTAAAAAAAATCTTCACTGTGATTCAGCAATATATCACTAATTAATAGATGTTAACTCCTCTCCTCTTAGTCATGTTGGAAGACAGAAAACAAAAAATTTTTTACTCCATGCTTACAATAATTTCTCCTCTTATTTCAAGTTTTATAACATTCTTTTAGCAATAGGATCAGTGGTGGGCTCCAGCAGGTTCGCACCTATAGAACCGGTTGTTAACGAGAGATAAGACATATAAAGTTTAAAAACAGCCATTTAAAAGTGGCTGCCAGATGGACATAGAACCAGTTGTTAATTTCTGTGAATCCCATCACTGAATGGGATCCCTGAGTTGGAAACCTTAATGTACTATTTAATATGTGTTATGGCTTCTAATTTAAACTTAAGGCAAGGAAAAGCAACCACTGCCATATGACTGATGTGGTTTTCTGATTACTTCAGAACTGGCCTCTGAACTTTATACGTTGCTGTGCCATTTCGAGCAATTCTCTAATGTCATCTCATCCATGATGCTTTCTTCCAGCTGCAAGTCAACATCAGGTCATAAATCAAATTGCACTGCCAACTGTCAGAAATAAAAATGTTGTACCTTAAAGTGGACATGAATATGATCTCTCAGCACATCTACCCTGAAGAATTTACGTCCACAGATCTCACAGGGATACTTCTTATCTCCATGAGTCAGGAGGTGCTTATTCATATTGCTTCTACAGGAAAATATCTAAAAGAGAAGAAAGTGTTGGTGGATGGTTTTCCTGTCAAATGTGGGAGATCTATATTGTATCATGTTCCTTATTTAAAACTGACTAGTGACATTTAATAAAGTTCTTGTGTCTCCTACTTTGATCAAACCAATTCTGAAATTACATGTTTTACAGTTTTAAGTCTAATTAAAAACTATTCACAAATCCTTGTAGTTTGTGTCCACAGCTTAATCTGCAAAAACTCCAGGTTTAATAAAATTGATTTAGAATTCAATCTTATTTGGCATGTAGTGTTATAAATGTACTATAAGACACACCTGCAATTCTCTGTGCGGGTCTATCAAAGGCATTGGCTCAGTGTGAGCCCACGCTGAGCCAGTGCCAGGCAGAAAATGGAGGACACCCTTATATGTTGAGCTCCATAGGATTAAGATAATAGGAAAACACAATGTGCATGGGTAAAATGTGGCACTTGGAAACAATTGACCAGCTGCCCCCATTATAGTTGGGCTCTCCTGGGTGCAATTCTAATAGCACAACTTGCCCATCTCCTCATTCCATGAGAGGCATGGGGAGGGGGTGCATATCTGTGCAATGGCCTAACTCCCCCCAGTAGAAGCACAGTATTTTGTAACACCCACAGGCCAGCATGGGTCTTGTACCGGCCTAACTGGAGCTTAGGATTGATGCCATAGTGTGATAATTGGGCTCTCTCATATCTTGCAAATATGAACAAGATTTGCACATTTTCTCTTTCATCATTTGCACTACTATGTAAGAATAAAGTGCTTATTTCTGAACATCATCAACTTGATGTAACTTTCTGCTTAATGATGTCACTTGCAGCTTATTATTGCCATTTTTGGCCTTCAGCAGCACTATGAATGGAAACTATAGCCCTCCGTGATCTTTGATCATTTGCTTAGTCATGAGTAAACATGTGCATGCGGTTCAGTTTCATTTTCCTTTCCAATTTCAATTTTAGGATTCACAATCTGGACATGACCCACCATTTGGGAAACACTACATTAAAATAAAGGTTCTCAAACTACACTATTTAGCTCAGCAAGCCTTGGATACCCTGCAGATGATGCAGTAGCTTGATTGTGTCATCTGTAGGAAATCCAGAGCTCACTGAAGCCAGGAAGCTAATATATATAAAGAGTCCAATCTTATTTGACATGTAGTGTTATAAATGTGTCATAATGCACATCTGCAACAAAAGAGAGGGGTTATTTGCTCTTCTTCCCTTTTCTTGAGACGTTGCTAAGGTGAAGTAGTTTTTTAAAGTTTTTTTTGTTAACCCTAACAAGGAATAAATCCTGTGATGACCTTGGTGTGTTGCAAAAGTGCCATGAGGCACTTCTGCATTACTCCTGGAGGAGTTAGGCCACTGCACAGACATGGGACCACTATGGGAATGGGGATTGAGTAAGTTAAGCTGGCCTAAATTGGTTAGGATTGTACTGTCATTCTTCAAGACTGAACTATAACATCTCCCATAACTTATTATGTATGAGTGGCGGGGGATGTACCCCTGCTGCCAGTCTGGCTATTTCCCAAGTGGCCTAAAACAAAAATCTTTTTTTCTAAAAATCTAAAATCTAAAAAAGAAGGAAGTTGCATGTGTTTTTGCACAACATTCATCTGTTGTACCTTCTGCTGAGCTCGCGGGCTATGCAGGCTAGCTGGTTTACCACAGCTGCTGTGAAGCTTGCAGAAATCACACTATGGCTGCAATCCTAAGCACTTTCCTGGGAGTAAGCTCTATAGAACACAATGGGACTTACTTCTGAGTAGACCCCTTATGATTGTGCCCAAAGTGAATCAGTACTCTGTAGCAGTTGCAAAAAACAACACCAAAAAAGTCCAGAGAGAACGTGCTCCCTGAAACAGACTGATATGCCCATAAGAAATCCTACCTTTCCACACACTGGACACTCTGAAGGTTCTTTCTTATAGCGGACCATATTTTCTGCAGTGTGTTCTAATTCCTCTCTTTTCACACTCTTCACTCCTTAAAGTAACAGTTCCCACCAAAAAAAAAAAAGAAAAGAAAAAAGAAGACCATGAACTAAACCATACTTTCTACTTCTTCCTGGCACTCTTAATGAAAATAAAACACACTGTAAGCAAGACTGAAGCAGTGCACAGAATGATACTATGCAAAATCAGCACCGCTACAAATATAAGAATTAGGATGTGAGGCCTTGTACTCAAGACCGTTCATGGTTTTGAAGGGATCTGAACTGGACTTTCCTGCATGGAAGTCTATCTACTCCCTCTGCCAGCTTGATTGACACAGAAGATACATCCCTCAGTCTTCTCTGCCCCAAAGGATCATAGGAATAGAAACCTCAGCCTGCTTGATGGAAACAGAAGAAGTGGGTACAATAACACAATGGTCAAAGCTCTTTGATAGATGTTTACATCCTTTTTATTTTAAAAAAGCCTTTGATATATAGCTTCCCGAACATGCAGGGATTAGCAATTTGAGTTCTTATCCCACTTGGAAAATGCACTGCACACATTAAATATGCTGACACTGATCTTCTCAAACTGAAGATGTTTATTGGCATCAGGCAGAATAGTTCTTTCCTTAGGTATTGGTTTTGCTATTAATATTTTGCCCCCATATCAAGATGTAAAATAATAGTGGCTGGCTGTCCCATACCTTTACATTCAGTAAAGGAATGTGTATGATGCTCCCTCTAAGTAGGAAACTAGCTATTTCATCCCTGGAAGACAGAAGTATGAAACTCAAGGATATGTCAGAGGTTTTAACACCAAAATACTGTATCTTCATAAACTATCCATAAATAAAAAGGGACAAACTGTGCCTTTTAAAGAGCCAGAATCATCTGAATTATTCCATGTTTTTTGGTATTCAATGGTTTGTTACCATGAGAATGAACCAGTGACAGTTTGCCCTCATTCTAGTCTCTGAATGATTGTTGGCATCCAAATGAAAACGTCTTCCAGCCTCAAGCTTAGCTGTCAATTTAAGATCTAGGAAAGGGGTCTCCAAATTTTTTGGCAGGAGGGCCACATCATCTATCTGACACTGTGTTGGGGGACAGAAAACTAATATACATTTCAAATTTGAGTAAATTTACATATATTTGCATATAAGAATGCATTGTAGTTGAATTCAAGGCTTGCACAAGGGAGTCTTGCCGGAAGCCACATTGAGGCGTCTTGCTGGGAGCCACACTGAGGGTCGCTTCTGGCCCCCAGGCTGGGGTTTGGAGACCCCTGATCTAGGAGGTTCACCACAAATGTATTTACCTTCCAAGTGTCGCCTCTGGTGATCCAACATGACATCCTTCCGGTAGAACAACTTGTTGCAGATTTCACAGGCAAATTTCTTATCCCCATGTTTCTTTTTATGCTTTGAGAGATTGCTGTTTGTAGAAAAGAATCTGAAACACATCTCACATTGAAATGTCTTGTCATCTACAAGAAAAGGAAAGAAAAATATCCTACGTATTATTTTTACAGTCATTTTAAAGAACATGCCAACATATCAATCTGCACAACAAGGCAAACCCAAGAAGCAGTTTCCTGGCCATATATTATCATATACTGGTGTGTACATATTAGCATCTTTGTCCTAAAGTGATGTACAGAGACAGTGACAGCTACCTGAACTGAGTCAATATGAAAGATCCATTTCATTCCTGGTCTCACTGTTGGGCAGTAGGTGTCCAGGGGTCCTGTGAGTACTATCAGATACCTCCTCATGTACACTGACAGCACAGTGTACTGATTAAGAAATACTGGTATAAGACATTCTCATCCATAAAGAAGAAGGGAATAGAACAATTTACTAATTGAACAATACCAATTTAGTAAATAGACAATACCAATTTAATAAACAGACAATACCAATTTGAACAAATAGACAATACCAGTGTGAACAAATAAAACAATACCAATTTAACCAGTATTTGTAGACATTCAGAATGATTTGATGCTATCCATTCTTCTTCCTTGTCAATACTTCTACATGTCTTTTTGGCCCAAAAGAGGTGAGACAAGTGCAGTGCTGCTCTAATCTTGGCTTTGAATAAGCTTTTGGTTTGCAAACTGATCTGCCCTTCTTTGCAGGGAGAAAACATGTGGGTACCATGCATCAGCAGAAAAACAATATGCCAAAGCAGACTGGGCTTCGTTATTTCTATTGCTCCTTAAAGGATAAAAAATTCTAAACTACTACTTTAAACTTAACCAAAATGATTTAATTATTAGCATACCTGTTCTACAGTTATGGAATTCTAACGCACTCTCTATCCGAAAGGCTTTCTCACATGTAGCACACCTGAACTTGTATTCATTGTCAACCTGAGCATTAAAAAACAGAAGATAACTGAAAAGAGTACATGCATAGCAAGTAAGCACAACTAAAAATACAGTGGTACCTTGTAAGACAAATAACTTGTAAGATGAATGCTTTGTAAGACAAACTAAAATTTCTAAAGAATTCTGCCTTGCAAAATAGACAGTGCCTTGTAAAACAAACAGTTTTACAAGGAAAATTTGTTGTAAAACGAACAAATTGATGGATCTGCATCATGAGCAACAGCAAGAGGTTTTGGAGGAAATCTCCTCTGCAGGAGGAGAATAAGGAGGAGGAATCCCTCACATCAAATGAGATTAAGGACTTTTGTAAACATTGGAAAATTGTGCAAAATTTTCTAGAAAAGCACCACCCAAATCAGGCTGTAGCAGTATGAGTGATGAATCTGTGACAATGCAGTGTCACATTTCCATGAAATCCTCAAAAGGAGACAAGAGCAAATATCATTAGGGAGGTTCATTGTTAAAGTTGCTCAAATAAACACCAGTGGCTCTTTTAGTGAAAATTAGTCCTTCTTGGCCATAAAGATTTTACTTTTCTGTTTTACTGTACAGTATATTACAATATATTACAGTATATTATTGATTACAGTGTTTTGTCATACAGTTAATATTTTTACATACAGTTAATATTTTTATATAAATATTTTTGGGTTGTGGAACCAATCATCTGAGTTTCCATTATTTCCTATGGAAAATCCACTTTGTATAAAGAATGCATTGTAAGACAAATATGCTTCCGGAATGAATTATGTTCATCTTACAAGGCACCACTGTACTACTGTTTGAAAATTGTTTTACCCCTTACTATTTCCCTCTGTTGAGAAAAGATTAAAAGCTCAGATAACTACCACGGAAAAACAGTACATTTTTACCAATTTACCTGACTTGTGACTTTAAGGCTGCAAACCCAAAGACACTTTTCTGGGAGTAAGACCCATAGAATACAATGGGGTTTACTTTTGAGTAGATATGGTTAGGATTGTGCTCTAAAGCAGTTATTTTCAACCACTGTCCACATAGCGCACTGGTGTGCTTTGAGAACACAATCCTAACCAATTTAGGCCAGCATAACTCATCCGTCTCCACATTCTCATAATGATGTAGGAAGCATTTACTGCATTT
The DNA here is from genome assembly GCA_030015325.1 of Cryptoblepharus egeriae. Taxonomy (NCBI): domain Eukaryota; kingdom Metazoa; phylum Chordata; class Lepidosauria; order Squamata; family Scincidae; genus Cryptoblepharus; species Cryptoblepharus egeriae. The sequence goes on along the minus strand of JAREYC010000005.1, from coordinate 47,682,443 downwards.
CTGCAACATTCTCAGGGCAGACCAGGACTAACTGGTGGTTAGGATTGCAGCCTGAATGGTTTGCAGGTTTGCTGCAGGGGTTTAGGACAGGTTTATTTTTAGTAGAGCCAGTGAGCATGCGAGCCCCCTACCAACAGCATAGTGTGCCTTGTCAATTGTCAAAAAACCTATGGTATCTCTTGACAATTTTAGTACTCTGGTTAGTGGAATGAGATAAAAAAGGTTGAAAATATTGCCTTAAGTCCTCTGATTTTTGTTAATTTTTTTGTGTCAGTAGGTTAGGAGAAAATTTAACTTCATAAACATATGTTAAAATTCACCAATAAACTTCATAAAGAAAAACCAGAGAGGGTAAGCATCCAGAAAGGGTTAAAAGAAGGAAAGGAGGCAGCCAGTTTGATGAGAACTTTTATCCTTTTGAAGGTTTTGTACAGAGGCTGGGGCTCTTTATAGGAATGTGCAGAGGTCCAGCCTCAATGAAAGGAAGCTACTTCTCCATGTCAGTCTGTCAAGGGCTGCCACACGATAAGAGGCAGGCCAGCAAGCAGTAGCAGTAACAGTAAGGGCAATAAGAGAAAGCACAAGATAAAGGTTGCCAGAGAAGAAAGTCATCTGAAGGAAACTTTCTGCTGATGTGGAGTCTTTCTGGTTTGGTATCAGGGATCAGATATAAGATTCTTATTTAAGTGACCAGAGAAGGAAAAGATTTATTTTGTGAGTTGGTTAAAAGTTACCTTTTGAGTGCTGAGTCCATTTCTCAAAGTTGCATACTTGCTTATGTATTTTAATTAATAAATGTCTAAATATGTGGTGTCCAATATCCCCCAATTTTTCACAGTACCACACAAACGATTTTGCAGAAGTTCAGGCATTTTCAAATTGTAAGACAAGACAATCTTCTACATTTCTCAAATATATTTTTCTCTTGGAAAAAGTTTAAGATTACCAAATTCACCTACACACAAACCAACTACGATTAGCTAGAAGATCCACCCTCCAGCTTTCAGATCCATCCTGCACACTGTGGCTGCATAATTCTGTTCTATGGGAGACCCACACCAACCTCATTCCGACTGTGTTTGTATGAAACATGCTGCTTCAAGCTCTCTTTGCGACTGAAAAGCTTGGCACATTCCTCACATTTAAACAGCTTGTCACCTAAAGAATCAAGGGTGATAAGAAAAAGAAAGTGATTATAATGTTATTTTTTAAAAGTATCTTTCTCTTGGGAACTAGGAAGTTCTCTGTGGGCAGGAAAGAAGCTGACAGAGTCTCCAGGAAAAGGACTCAGAGAGAGAGAGAGAGAGACCTTTCCTGTCTCAAGGATCCACTTGAGCTCCAGTCAAGATCTAAACATCCGTTTGTGGTCCAAATTACCACAAATAACTTGTTGTAACAAATAAATAATTACCAGAGACTGTTCTGCCCAAAGATTCAGCTTTCCAGAAGCTGATTACCCATCAAAGGGGAAAACTATACTTAAACTTCCTTCCTAATAACCTGCTCAGCACAAGATTTAGGAAGGGGAATAACTAGATATATTATTTTAATAGCTTTGTTCTATGCAACAGAGCTTTACCTTTTATCTCTGCCTCAATAGAAACCTTTGTTCTTGTTAAATGTCTCCCTGGTGTCTGTGTGTGGTATCACCCTGGTATCTCTGTGCCTTTCTATTACTTATGGGTCACCATTTGAAGGTGGTCCTCACTGGTATGGCTGAGTTCAGCAGCCAGTTACCAAAGGAAGAAATTTGGCTAACAAAATCACAACACAATAGAAAAAGCTGAGTTGAGAAAATGCTTTTCATTAGAAAAACTGGAAAGACTACGAGCTTTAAAAAGTTCATGAACTGTAGCATGCTCAGTTACACTACAATATCCAAAATGTAGACAAAACCATTGTTATGATATTGCATGACTATGTATATAAAAATCATATTTTTCATCAAAAAATCATATGATTTCATTAAAATCATATATCAGAGTAACAACTAGTTGTGGGAGCTCTGAAAATAAATCAAGGCAGCATAAAACTCACCATGAGAGCGGATATGTCTGCTGAGGTTGCTGCTGTTTTGGAACATCTTGCTGCAGATATTACACTGATATACCCGTTTGTGTTCCCCAAGCTGCTTAATCAGCTTGCGCCGTATCCCATGCCTATTGGAAAGGATTAAGCTTCTCTTGAGGGGCACAGAATTTTGATGATGAGGAAACCTATCAGGTGGAAAGGAAGAAGAGAAAGAAGTGCAAACTTTAGAACATAAGAAAATTCTGCTGGATCAGACCAAAGGCCCTTCTAGTCCAGCTTCTTGTAGGTCAGTGGCCTCCTGATGCATCAGGGAGCACCTTCTTTCCATTCCACTGCATCTGGCTTTCTGATGTAGCCTACTTCTAAAACCAGAAGCTTGCACATACTGTACCCATCATGGCCTGTAACCTGTGATGGACTTTTGAACCTGTGATTGGAAATCTGTCCAATCCCTTTTTAAAGCCAGATGCCATCACCACATCCTGTGATAAAGAGTTCGATGGGTTAATTACATGCTGGGTAAGAATCTCCTGACACTTGGTTTTAATGGATGTCCCCCGATTTTTTGTGTTGTTTGAGAGATAAAAGAACATTCCTGACTTGCTATTGGGGTTCAGGGAGTGCGAGGGAACGCTCTGGTTTCCCACAGCTTCTAACAGTGGAAGTTGAGATTCTGACCCAGTTCTGGAAACTAGTAGTGGGTCTCAATTTCACTTTTTGCAAGCTACGGGGAACCCTGCAGAGTGCTGTGTGGCTCCCCAGACCCTGGTTCTCCAGACCCTGGCTGCATATAAGTATTTTAAAATAGCCCCTCTTCCCCTGCAGTGGTATGATCCTGGAGATTGTGTTGCTACTTTCCACTGAGTTGTACTGTAACATGTATGTAAGAAATAACTTGTTTTAAAGCAACCTTTCTTCCAAATGCATTAGCTTTCCACGGGGTCTTTTAAACAAGTTAACTCCTTTCCACATGTATCCTAGAAGTGATATAATCTGTCTGGGACCAGACACTTCCTTGCAAATATGGATCAGTTTACAAAGATAGGAACAGAGCTGATTTAGAACCAGGGTCTGCCACATTTACCTCTGTACTAAGCTAATTACTCTGCTGGATTATAGTTTTCTTATTCTCTGCAAGATCATTAGAATGCCTTAATGATCTCAGGACCTTTGGTTCAACTTTTCTTACCCATCTCTTCTTGCAGCAAATATCTTTATTGTAAGGATACAGACATTTAAACCTATCTGTCAAAGGATATTTACCTTCGATTAAAGACTGTACCATTTTAATTCAGATGAAAATTATGATTAGTAAGGCTGCAATATAATGGGACTGACTTCTCATTCAGTGTGTATGAGATTGTCATGTATATCTCATGTAAACATTCGGAAAGTTACCACTAACATTTTTTATTCATAAATATGTAAAAAATAAAATCAGTTATGATTAAGCTTTAGGTATAGTTTCATCCTGAGCCTGCCACTACTACAGTTTTACAAATCAGAAATTTCAATCTACTTATAATGGTTGTGTTTTTTCATGCTGTTATATTCAAGAGCATAAAATATCTCATGTTTTGCTCCTCATCAGCATCTTCAATACCTCTTTCATATTAAAAAGAACAGTTTACTGGAGTTTATAATAGGGAACAGTTATAACAATTTCTAATAGGGAAACAGGGACATCTAACCATTTGCTTTTTCATTTTTAGGAGAAACTTACTTTGTTACCGAATTCACATTGTTTGTAGTACTAGGTAGTTTTCCTAAAACTAGTTCCATAATCCTTTCTTCTGCAGGTGAAGGAGGAGCTACTTCATCAGGTGGGATTTCTGTAATTATTTCAGCAACGTTTTCTACTGTTAATTGAATTGATGATATAAGAAATGTTAGCAAACAAAGAACTTTAAATGCAACCACATAACAAACTGAGTTTAATTTTGTAGCCACCAGTAAGTCCTGATTAAGCCAAAGATACGGTAACTTAGGGCCTGATCCACTCCCAGGCCCGTGCTGATGTCTTTTGTACTCCTCAGGAGATACTGGTGCAGAGGCCAGCATCAGTCTTTGCCATCACCAAAGTATCAAGGCGGAAACACAGGTGAAGCAGGAGGTGCAGCAATTCAAACTCTTACTAGAGCAGGGAGAGGGGAGACAATATTTCACCCTCTCCATTATTATTTCATTAATCTAAATGGTCCCTTCTTCTATTAGCATGCTTGAAGAGGGGGGAAAGAATGATACTTTTATCATCACCTAGATCAGGAAACAGCACCAGGGAGTTGTGTGTTATTCTCCCCTAGTTACTCTTTTCTGAGATCAAAGTGAAAACCAGTCTAAAAGCTGCTACATATATAGAAAAAAAAGTCAGGCTAGGATCTCCTGGTGTCACACATATTTTGGCCCTTAATGAACAGGTCTGGGGAATATCTCTGCCTGATATTTCAGATAGCTCCTGGAAGTTGAGTCAGGGAATACAAGGCTAAATAAACCAATGATTTGACAGTCTAAGGCAGCTTTATGTAACAATATATCTTTTGGTAGATCATCTGTTACTCTGTGCAACAACATTGTAAAGTTGAGGTTTGTAAAGTGACAGCCTTCCCCATCAATGCATGTGGCACTGTAAAACAATTATTCCACTGAGATATCAAAGAAAAGAAAATGGACAGCAACTTTTTAATAACTTCTTTGTCTCACCAGAAGGGTCTTTATCTTCCACAATCACAAGAGGAATTTCTGGTTTTGCTGGTCTGGGCTTTCGGCCCCTTCGTGCTTTTCTCTTCATATCAGCACTGGTGTTGGCCCCTTCACAGACAGTGAGCTGATCTGCAGCAGGAGCCTCTGCAGCTTTCTCTGGAGGTGTGCAATTTTCACTGTACTGCGGCGTTCCTTTGGTTTGTTCCAAATGACTCAACAGATGTTCTGTCAGGAGTAAGTGATGAAGTTTTGAGTCACAGGAAGATAGCGGGTGGTTGAACCCTAAAAAGCTTCCTAATGGATCTCCTTCAATTAAATCTAATGCCACATGAACTCAAAACGCTTCACACACAGATTCTGTTATGATATTTCTGTGGACTAAATCTGCATATCTACTATGTCTTACAGTCCATGAAGTATACTGTACATGTTAGTGATCACTACAAAACACAAACATAAATGATACAATCTATAGTCTTTGCCAGTTGCCATTTATGCAGAAAGCAGTTTTCTAAAGCACAAATGAATGCCTTAAGTGCTACTTTGCCTTTGAAAAATGCATTTCAGCATCTTTTAAACTTCAAACATCTTGCTAATAACAGGTCTTAATATAATATACAATCCCTCTAAAAAGCCATGGGAAAACTGCAATGTATGGTAATCATACTATTTATCTACTATTTACATACAGTGTTTTCTAATATTACCTATAAAGTTAAGCTGGAACAAAACAAGTTTTCAAATGCAATCTCTGAAAAATAAACAAAATCACGAGCACTGCAGTAGCTCAGACTCTCAGTGCCAAATTATCAGATTTAAAATATGCCTGTGGAATTTCAACAGTCCTTACCTGTCAGCAGCTGAGGTTCTTGGAAAGCTATTGAGCATACTTTACAAGTCCACTGGCTGGGCTCTCCTTCAAGAGGCCTGCTAGTTTCTACAGTGCTCACTGGATCACAAAAAATGTTTAATTAGTCTCTTGAATTGTAGTCCAGACAGATAAAAATACAGAAAAATAAAAAAGCACAGGGAAATATTTTTAAATGTTGTGACCAATACAAAGTAAACCTGCATATCAAATGGGGATCTATGTTTTTACACCAAGAACGCAAAATGTAAAAGTCTATGGGCCCAATCCTATGGGCTTGTTTGCATTCAAGAAATGCAGCATGCTTTATAGCGGTTGTGAAAGACGACGTGATATTCTGTGCAGCTCGGCTACCTCTTCAAGCATTCCACAGCCACACACCTTGGAGCCATGTAGCCTCCAAAGATGCCCCAGGACCAGTAGATTGGCACAGACAGAATTGGGAGGGGATGGAACAGGGTTGAGATTGGGGCAGGGAGGGGTAAGGCTGTGTTGAGACTAGGAAAGGTCTGCATGAGTTCTGCTAATATTGTATTCCTCTTCCCTGCTTCAATCCACATTCTAAATTGTAAAATATGGTGGTATAGATCTGAGCAGACTCAGCAAGGCAGCAGTTTACCATGGGGCAAGGGAACAAATGTTCTCTTACTCAGTAGAAAGTTTTGGATCTGCTTGCACATTTGCATGATGCAGTTGCACTCCAGTGGAGAAGCTGCATCAGCAGGAGGGGAGTTACATAGGACTGGGCTGCAACTCTTGCCTTCACAGATAGATTAACTCTATCCAAAACATATACATGTGCCATCAGATATTCAGTTGCATTCATGCAGGCACTTTCTATAATGTAATTCCAGAGCTAACACACTAGCTACAACATAGCGTATACAGAATAGGGAAAAACGTTTCTGTACCTGCCAGGTCAGCTTCTGGAAACCGAGACTTTTTAACTTTCTTATGAGAAAAGTTACTGGAATGGAGAGGCTTTGAAGCTATTTTGTTTCCTTCTTGGTCACATTCCATCACAACTAAACACACATCTATGAGAAAAAAAAATGTCATTTGCTTTTCCCCCAGTTACTACACCACTGTCATAGGTACTAAAAGCTGCTACATTTGTTGGGAATACAAGGATGACTGAAAAGCCCTTAACCTAAATCCAGTTCAACTCTTATTCTGTCTAGGCTGAGAATTCTTCAGTAACTGCTCACACAATTTTGAAATATACTTCAAGAGATATCAATGTTGGACATGTGTGTTCTCTCCTTGAATTCAGTATGCCCTTGAATGTCAACAAGGGAAAAAAATTTATGGGGCTGCTTAACCCACCTCTGCTTGGCCAGCATGTGTAACACATTTGGTCCCTGTTGCATATTTACAATGTAGGCAGTGGCTTAATCCATTCCCTTCTGACCATATTCCCACTCATACCTGAAGAGGCAAATCTGCAGCTATTCATACATTTTCTGGCATGGGCAAAAAGTGGGAGAAGACACTTTCTGCAAATATCTGTCAGAATATCAGTCCTTCCTCTTTCTTCTCCCTAATATTGCTCTACTTAATGTCACAGCCTTGACAGCTGCTTTAAAAAACAAAACATCAACGCAAGGAAGAATATACAGATTTGTATTTGTGCATGGGCCAGAGTTATCCTATTAAATCACAACAGATACAGCAGTAACAACCCACTCACCTCAGCAACTTCTATCTCTCAGGCTACTTGCTTGGTGGAGACCCTAGAGACAACATTTGCAAAGATGGGGGAAAGGGCCCCAGTGACCAACATGCCACCCTTGCTGGGGGCACTTCACTGGGGACATATCAGCCCACATCACCCCACATCACTGGGGACAGTGAAGGTGTAAGTGGTAGTATTCTGTTGCTGCTATAGCATGAGAAGTGCTGGTGAAACCTAAGACTGCAACACTGGTAGCCAGACCAGGAGCACCTATGCAGACCTAGGGTAGAGAATGCTCATCCTGGAGGCAGGTGGAGTTGGAAAGGCTGAAGGGACAGGTCACACAGAGGAAGGTGCATGGAGGTGTTTATGGACCTTGGGCTTCCCAAAGGATATAAACGACCTGGTCTGAGATGAGATGCTGAGTAGCTTGGGGGTGAGGGCCTAGGGACCCTGAGGGCAATAGTCAAAAATCACTCTCCCATGGAGGACTGGTCAGCTCTATTGCTCTCCCATGGAGTACTGACTAGCGTGAGGACTCAACCCCCCAGTGTAGGTTAGAGGATGATAGGGGTATACATTAACCCCTCTTTCCCTTGCCTTCCTTCCGAGGCTTCTCCTGGAACACAGGGCCAGACATTCACCATAGCATAGGGTCCATGATGAAGAGGTCCTGCACAGGGGCCCAACCTAGGTGTTGGGTTGCTTTCCCTTGCAGCGACCTCATAGTGTGTTGTGTAATTTGAACCTCAAGTAACAAAAAGCTAAGATCATATCAATTTGTTTTAACTTGAGTGAATTTGCATGCAATAGCCTCTTCCTCAAAGAAAAACAGAACATTCAGAGAAAATGCTTCTGGTATAGTAACCTAGCAGGATGAGAACATCAAAAGAAATTCTCCACTCTCCCATCCTCAACCACCAGACGTACCATTGGCAATGCTAGTAGACTGCTTTAGAATTGGCTTCTCCATTTTTTTGGCATAGAAAGCTGCATACCATACTCTCAACTCCGTTCCTGATGGAATGTCCCGGGACGTGGTGAAGTAAATGTCATTATCATGCTGAAAGGCAGTCAAATTCTGGTGTTCATACTGAGTGGCTGGTCTCACCATCATCATCCAGTTACAATCATCTTCATTAGAAGTATCAAAATATACTGGTGGCCCATCCTTCTGAAAAACCTAAAGGATACCCGGAAACTGAATTGAAACTGAGGACTCACAATCATTTTATACTTTATACTCACTTCAATCACTTTATACTGCCAGATTATCAAATATGACAGATTACTAAAATGTGTTTGTGTGTATGGGTGGGTATGGGAAGGTTGGGGTTACTCTATATTTTGTAATACTACAAAAGTTTGACCCTCAGCTTCTGTAGCCTGTCTATGACTGCACAGAGGTAAGCAAGTCTGGATCTTTTGGACTGGCTTGTTAGTCTAGATTCTCACCATATGGTGGTTGCTTATTTCAAAACAGGTGCCTCTGAAAATCAAAGGAAGAACTAAGGCAAGCAAATTTTAAAAAATGTTTTTGGATGTTATACAAACAACAACTTTACTGTTTTATCTCCTGGTAAGGAAAAGATCACTGTTTCTGTATTTTTTTCCCAGGCCACCTGCTAAAAGAAAGAGGATCAAATTTACTGTAAATATGGGGTAAATACACTTTCAGATAATGGTGAATTCTGGCTGTCTATTTTGAGCCTTAAAATGATCAATAATACTGACTCAGTGTTACTGTACCTTCAACAGAAATGCTGACTCCTTTTCCAATTTGGTAACTCTCTTGGATTCAAAGGGGCCAAATTGTGTACGTTTCACCAGCTGTGTTACTGCAAAAATGCCTTCAGTCCCATCTTCAAGTTGCTTGATCTCCAAGTTGGAGGGAAGCGATGATCTAAGAAGTGAATACATTGAGTAAATCAGAGAAGAGCACACACAAGCATAGACCTGTCAGCATCTTTGAAGTTAAGAATGCCACCTTTTTAATGTAGCACCGGCAAAATTGGCTAGTATCATGGACAAGAACATAGGCAAGCACAGTGTGGTGTTCCCATGCGGAGAGAATATGTAAAATGAAAGCAAATGACACAGCTATCCTTATTGCATGGAAAACTGTTGTATGGAAACCAGTTTGTTTGGAAACCCTATTGTATGGAAACCAGTGTGGAAAACTTAATTGTCAATATCCGAAGATGTCAGCAGCTAAATCAATGCAATTAACTGAAAAAGAAAATTGGTCTTGCTTCCAGGTATTTCAGCCTGCCCTTAGCTAAATAAAGTTGTATGAATCCTTCCCAATACACATTCCTGCTTCTCTTAGGGAATCTAAACTTGGCTCAACTCATTCAGTCACTTATGAATTCACATAGTCACTTATGAATTCACAATAAATAAGTACCACACACAATGCTATGGTAAGCTCTTGCTTCTTCCAGCTTTTCTTCTCCTCTGTTCTAAGAGTTCAGAAGTACATACGAAGCTGCCTCATACTGAAAATACCCCTCAGATTATGTAATTATTGGTACATAATATACTGAAAATACCCCTCAGATTATGTAATTATTTGTATAATGTATAAATATTGCCATGGTCCTTCCCCAAGAAAAGACACAGACAACAGGGATGGTCTAGCCCAAGGGTGTCCAAACGTTTTGGCAGGAGGACCACATCATCTCTCTGACACTTTATGAGGGGCTGGAAAAATGATTTACATTTTAAATTTGAATAAAAATTACATAAATTTACATATAAGAATATTAGAGACATTACCAGGCTTGCCCACAGGCCAAGGGGTTTTGCAGCGGGCTGCACTGAGACACACCACAGGCTGTATCTGGCCACTGGACCTGGGTTTGGACACCCCTATTTTTGCCATGCATTTTTGTTCTGGCTGACTGAGCTAAGGGGCCGTCCTCTTCATTGGCCCCTCTGTGCTGAAATAGTCCACAGAGTGACAACGTGCAGTGTTAGGTATACATTGTTTTAGCAGACATCCTCTCTTAAATGCAAGCTCTCCGAATGGTAGGAGCATTTCCAGTTTGAAAATGCAGAATGGAAGATAAAAGAAAAGTGCATTCTGAACAGACGAGTCCAGCTCAGCCAATCTGGTTTTATTTATAAAGCAAGCAAGCAACACAGCTTTGTGCAAGTTACATACCTTGCCCTACTCAACACAAAGGAGTCTTTGACTGTCACCACAGGACCCAGCTCTGGACATTCTGAATCGTGATACTGACTACAATCTTCACACCCTGCAAGCAGACAACAGAAAGTGCAGTTTGGTCAGGTCTTTCTCAGTAATATGACCACAGAAGAATTCAAGCCCCTTTCCAGTAATTTTACATCCAGCTATATTTAATAACCCCAAAACTACATATCCCAAGTGAACCAGCAGTATATTTCAGCTCATCTGAATGATAAGCTGGAGAAAAGAACAGTTGCGTTATTTTATAAAAATTTAGCTGATATTTAGTGTATACAGAAAGGATGCAAAGAACAGAGGGAAAGGGAAACCCTTGACATATGATTAAAAAACAATATCAGCATTCTCCAAAAAGGTTGTGTGTGAAATTAGATATGCTCTTTTCTAGATCTTATACTCACATAACACGTTCATATCTTCCACTATATTACTCTGTAACTACTCATGAAGAGAAAATAACTTCAAGCTATATTTAGTCACCTTTTCAATTATTTTTATTCATTTATTTCTACGTTCATTTCTGTAGACTTTCTAAACATACTGGAAGAGGAATACATTATAATATTAAAGCAAAATCATGCACTAACAGTGCCAATCCATCATTCCTGAAAAAGAACAAGGATTTCCTAAAGATGTTGATGAGGGACCATCTGGTCAAACCAAAAAAGAAGTAGGTGGAGATCTTGAAGCTCACTTTTTACCTCCTCATGTCTTACAGCTAGCCTGGCACACCTAGCCCAGAACAGTGACCTGAAATACCTCTGGAACGGAGGCAATTCTGCAACCCCCTCACATGCCCCAACAGATAAACTGGTATTAGTATTCATTCTGAATCAATGATCGAGTTGCCATCAAACCTATCTTTCTGCAGGTATCATTATGCTTGTACCTCATTGCTCTGCTCCACAGTGAAATATCTCTGAGTCAGTCTCCAATTTATAAGGAGCACCTCAGGCACATCCGTTTAGCTCACCAGTCTATTGCACAAACCATTGTAATTGTAAGCACTGCAAAGTCATCACAGCAAAGGACTTTCTTGTATGCCTCGCAGACGTCTATAAAGCTATGTCCTAACTCTTCAGCAATTATTTACTGCAATGCAACATAAAGAAGAAGAAAAAGGAAAGAACATCATAATTTTCAGAGTACAAGTCCCACTATCTTTTGAGGAAACAAACTGTTTGATTTGCAAAATGAAACTGCTTAAAGCTATGGACATCTGTGATGTCAGTTACTAGATATTATCTTTCTCACACTCACTCAAGTATACAAACACCTTCGTAAAGGAAAACAGCTGCAGCAAACAATCCATTCAGATCTGGATTATACAGCACACACTTCCAACATAACTGGGAAAATTTGTATTTTGCAATGTATCACAAAACCTAACACACTCCTCTCTGGCACATGCCCAATCCTATCACTTTGACAGTGGTGTGCACTAATACATCTTGCAATTATTATTATTTTAAATACACCCAGGGATGGGAACCAAGAAGAAAATGTTCAAAGAAGCATGTACAGTGTCAAAAAGGATTCTTGTATTTATAAGTTCCAAGATGTATGTATGAAGTTCTGAGAACCTTAGCAAGATATTATACCTGAGCATTAACCTTGTTAACATCCCCAAAACACTCACCATTCAGTCATACCTTTGGTGCTTTCTCACGTAGTTTTAAAAATAAATGCAATGCCAAATACTGACCAAAGGTTTTTAAAGAACACTTATAAGAGTGTGGGGAAGGATGGGGGAACAAGTGAAAATAACTCAGTCCTAGAAGGTTGAACTAATGGGAAGCTTCAGCTAACTCCTCACTATAAACAGTCCAACCAATAGAGAATACCGGCATTCACCTTCCTTCAAAGCCCTCCTGTAAACCCATCTTTTTCAGTGATCTTTTGATTAAATTCCTCATGTGGAATTGAAAAAGTTGCCTAAGTAAATGAACCTCACATTTGCCCCTCATCTTTTCCAACCTTTTCCTTCCCAGATGTCAACATTAGACTGTAAGCTTTTAGGAGGACAACCTTTCCGTTTTCCTTTTTCTCTAGTCTAGAAAAGCAATTTTGAAGGTGCTATGGTTAAAAATAATATTGTAATGGAACAAGAAAGATATCAAGAAACTAGCAAAAGACCAAGAAATAAAAACCAAAAAAAGTTCACACAAAGGAATTGCTAGTAACATATTACCCATGTCATCATCATAGTGTTGCTCCCATTTCTTTTAGAGTATGGTTGCTAGATATAAGGGATAGCTCATCAAACTAGCGAGAGATTCACCTACTATTTGTATATGTCAAAGACAAATCAGCAATTTAAAATTTTACCTAACATGTTACCTAAATGGAATCAGTGCAACAACAAGCTGGGTTTTCCAAATTAATAAACATCAGAAGTGACCCTCTTAAATGACTGCATGTCCATCTGACATGTATCACATCAGATCATGAATCTGTCATTCATCCTCAAATACTTACAGATAAACATAGCTTCCTCACTGCCATCTTCTGCCATCTTCTGAAACCTGTCAAAACAAAAATGCACAGACATAAATTGGACTGTGGTACATTTCCTGACAACACTGCTATCCATGGAGTTAGTTACCACCGATGAAGTTTAGTGATTTCTGCAAACTCCAGCAGGTTGCAAAGTCGCAGGTACAGAACTATTGTTCCTATGAGGAACTGGAGGTTGGCATGCCTTATTTGCTGCATCTAGGGAATTAAAACCCTTACATGCTAAATCCAGGGACACTGAAAATGTCTTAGAAAAGTCTTGGCAAGGACCATTAAAGCAACACCCGCGATCAATGCGGCATATTCAGAGTGCTCTGCCTGATCGTAGGCACTACTTTCAATGACCCTGCTGACTCTGGAAGATCTCTGCTGGCCAGCAAAGACTTTCCAGAGGCAGTAGGGATCACAGAAAGCAAGAGCCACTTCACAAATGGCACAAGGTGGTCTAGCTCCATATACAGTATATATAGGACCCAATGAGCAGCAAATATATGTATGCTAAGGATTGATTGTATAGTTCAGAATATGGATGCTGACTTCTCTCAAAAATGCTGCAAATGTCTAACAGCGTGAAATTAGGACCCACAGAATATGGAGTGCACCTGTTATTTCACACAAAATGTGACACATTAAAGCCTCATATATTCCACTAATATTTTTACCCGCAGAATACTGTGCCCAATTACTAGGAACTGTAGCAAAAGCAATGCCATGGACAGGTGGCAGCCTCTTGGCCTACATTTATTTCTGAGCTTCTCCAGTTTCTTGATTGCCTCCAAACTGCTTCTCACAATAACTTTTCTTGATAAATAACACATATGAATAAAAATCACAAACCCCAAGCACACCTGTCCACTTCATTGTGCATACATTTAGTTAGAAGCTTCAGTCAATACTATGTGCAACATGGTCCTCATTAAAAAAGGAGGTCATTTGCATACTCTCTTACAAAGAAAAACATGAACAGATATGGTCATCGTTTATGGAGACAGAAGAACTCATAAGACGAACTAAAACCCCAAAACATAATGATTTGAAATTTGAATTTCTGTGAAACTGAGCACGGAGCTTGAACACTTTGCTCTAGTACGCTAGAACAAATATGGTCAGTCTAATCCTAAATTGCACTGGCACAGCAGGGCCGCTTGGTCTCCACTTCATCTGACACAACTTCAGAGCAGGCAGGAAGTCTCCTTGGGGTAAGAGGATATTCCCCCTTATACCAATAACACCCCATTATGCCTTATGGGGCTACAAGGATCTTTACTAGCTATTTAGCTGGGAGAAAGCCAATTGGCCCAGTGTAACACTGGACACCCAAGATGGGGGATAGTATAGAGTGAAAGAGACTGCTGCTGATCCTGCCCCTCCTGAACCCAATCAGCCCCTTTCTATCCTCACTTTGACCAAATCACCCCATTCCTACCTTTCCACCACCCTTCCATGACCTACACAAACCTCATCTCTGCTGCCAGCAAGATGGATGTAGTGTTGCTGGGGTGCTACAACCCATCAGGACTGCTTTCTCACTGGGTATCGTGACATGCCTTATAGCCCATTTCCCAACACAGCGACATATTGCTATGTCTCCCAACATAGCGACTATTGTGCCAGAGGTCCATCAGAAAAGTATTGTGTTCACAGCTGGTCAAGAAGTAATATTTCCAGTACTGTTCCCAAAAATAACAAATTTTACTTGAAGCTCTGACCCCATTTTCCATTATAAATTATGCCAATCTGAACGTGACTATGCTAATTGTGGTAGTGTTCTCTTTCTTGCTTAATCAAAAATGAGTTACATGGGTAGACCCATGACTGGTGGTCCAGATTTCTAAGCAAGATTGTCAACAGACTGGCATTTCTATTTACAGAGCTGTCATGCTGAAAGCATCCAAAAGGCTTCAATTATTTAATGCTGAGGCCCACCAAAATTGGTCACAACCTAATTTTTCATGGATTGCAAAACTGACAAGATGGATTCGGCAACTTGCCTGCCCAAAAACCACTTAATAGGCAGTTTCAATGCTAAACAATTTGGAAATTACTGCTCTACCCTACAATCCAGAATAACTATGGGAAGACATAAGAGGCACTTACTCTGGATTGCTCTATGCATTTCCCATAGGTTTCCCATAGTTTTACCCACACCGTTGGTGTATGTAACTACGTTGGTGTAAAAGGGCCTGTGTTTACTCTGGATTGTAGCCCTATTTTGTGTTTCCAATGGGCCTCTGGGTCTCATTTTTCCTTGTGCCATTAACTTGTTGAACTCATAATTATGTTGTGGTGACTTTTAAGTTAATATCGAGGCAGTGTTTTAACTTGAATTGAATGTCCTTATCTGTTCTTCTGCTTATTGTTTGTTTATGAGTTAGTGTTAGTATGTATGTAACCATTAGCTGAAACCAAATTTCAAGTATGGTTTCAATACTTGGCCAATAAATAAATAAATCCAATCTAAAAATCATTGCAAAACATGCTGCTAGTACACCCACCCACTCCACAATTTGTCTTCCTTCCCCATTGCGTTTTGCTACCTTTCAATAAAAATGGTAGATAAGCATTGTAGAAAATGGTGAAAACTGTTATTTGAAGGGTACCATGTATGGAAAAGAAAAACAATTCAACACCTCCCACAAAGAAGTAATAAATCATTATTTTCTCTTGGGATAGTTTTGCTTATGAAAAATAATTCAGTTATTTTTGAATTATAGTTCAATTAATGATGTTAATTGTTCAATTGATGATAGTTGAATTAATAATGTTCAGTTAATGTTAGTGGGTTATTTACTATCTTGGAACACCATTCACATTGATGGCATTACACAAATCAAGAACACTACATAAATCTGGTAATAGTAATACCTGGAACAAAAACAGCTGCTGCAAGATATTTATACTTTCTTCATGGCCAAAAGATTACTGACAGTAAAAGGTCAAACTTTTTTATCTGTATTTTACATATTCTGAAGAAGAGGTAGATATACAAATTAATGATATATCTGTACTGCCTTGTTTTTGAAAGACCTACATGAATGTGTGCATTGACATCCAGATTTCACAAAATTGAAGAAATGGACCCAGTCAAATAAACACAGATAGCTTACTTGACATATTTCAGGCAAAGAAAGAGAGAAGGCCAATTTAATAAATATAAAAAGTCTATTGGAAGAACTAAGGCTGAAATTCTATCTAACTTTCCTGGGAGAAAGCTCCACTGACTCTAATGGGACTTATTTCTGAGTAGACAGGCATAGAATTGGGCTCTAAGTCATATATGAGTAGAACATCTGAACTTGAGCAAACAAACCTGCCCCAATCTTACAACTGAGGTTTTAGTAGAAGTAAATATGAAAATCTATTTGCAGGATCAGTATCAGGAAAATCTATTTACAGGAACATTTGGGATGATGTATGGGAACCACAGGTGGATTTTCAAAGTCTGTATCTGGATTCATGTGAATAAGGATACCACTTTCTATATTTTAATTTTGTTTATTAAACAGTATTAGTTAAACATGCTTAACTCTGCATGAACTAATGTACTCCTTTATTTATAGACCAATTTTTGCTGGCCACAATGAACGCTCTGACTTTGATTAAGCTGCGATTTCTATTATGCGCACTAACAAAAACGTCACTACATTAGTAGTTACTAGTCATTACTCTCATCCTCCAGCGATGCAAATCCTTGGTGGCCTCTATCTCCTCTCCTTGCTGTGCCAAGCTCGTGCTCTCCTTGCCTCTTCGGTGGGCTCAAGGCAACTACTTACTTTTATCTGATTTTAATTTTATTATCATATTGTCTATTTGTATGCCAATAAAGGCATGATTTTATTTTATTTGAAAAAACAAATGAGCTCTGGGCACCACCTGGCAGCAGTGGGTGCCATTTGGGCACCAAATTGGTTCTTCGTGGGTCCTTATCTCGCAGAAAGCACTCCCCAAATTTCACACTTCTAGTTTCCTGGTTGTAAAAATGTAACAAAGAGGCAGCTTATGCCACCTTAAATCTGTGTGGCTTGATGGATTTTTGCCAGCATGTCTGCAACACGAGAGGAAGACATATGTTTCAGTCGTGATGGACAGTTATGAAACCATACAGCTGATTTTAACACGTCCTAAAAATGTGAAAAATGCAGAAGCTAATAATATTAGCTTCTTAACAGGCAGGGTATGTGAGGATATTCCAAATTAAAATTAAAATATGTTTTGCTTATGAAAGAGGAAATATTCTGAAACACAAAGATTATGTATTCCAAATAACTGAAAGAGGTGGTAGTTAACATTATGCATAGTGTTCATGGGATAAAGTGCTTATAGTTTTAAACATGCTATAGAGGGAATTTTGGCAGGTACAGCTTTTTTACACCTTTCCATGCTATCTTGCATCTGCCAAAATTCCCTTTTCTATACCACATTTGGGAGTATAGGGTAGCACTTGTCCCACTTTGCATCAAGTAACTCTAATTATGAGTGCATAAAGTGCAAGGATGTGATCTTATGTATTATCTGTTTATTTAAGGGATTTATATTCCATCTTTCCCACGTAAACACAAGTGCCTAAGGTGGATTACAAAGCTTTTGTCATCACAACAAGGTAGGTGAGGCTGAAAGTGAGTGAATGGACCAAGATTACCTGGGAAGTTTCATGGCTGAGACATGTGATCTGAACCTGGATCTTCCAGGTCTTCATCTAACTTCCTACCCACAACGACAGCATTCTGGCCCCTTATGTCAAGAACAGCTTGACATAACTTTCCTCTTCCCACCTGCCAGTTGTCATCTGGACAGGGTGCCCATTTGTTATAACCAAAAAAGTGGACAATGCCCTATAATGGAGGACACCTAAGAAAAATGTAGGACATGACAAAATAAAAGCTGAAACAGTGGTTTGTGTTTGAGTATGTGTGTATACGATCTGAAGTGTATAAAATATATACATACACAGTAGGCCAAAAATAGGCTTACACTTAATAGGTATGCACTTCACATTAAAAAAATTTTTTTATATTTATATGTATTTGTTACAATCATATTTGTTTAATACTGTTTATGTACATTTCCAAAAAGTAAATAAGGGATATAGAATACTGGTCTGGAATTATTGTTTGGAAAAATTAGATCTAAAACCTGAAAACAATAGTGAAACAACTGTAAGCCTTCTTTTGGCCTATATTAATATATATACACCGTCTATACTCTGGTTTCTCTTCAGATTTTGTGCATGTGTGTGTGTGTACAGGGAGAGACTGTGTATATGTTATACATATATACATACATATAAGCAGGCCTCCAGTCTTGAAAGACTATGGTATCGTGCTCGGCGCTGCATACGAAGTACGAAAGCCTGGGTTGGACTGTTATGGAGGATAGGCTGTTACCCAAGCAGCAAATCCCCCCTCTCCATACCACTGAATTAGTCCAATGGAAAGGCAGAGCAAATACGACTGGATCCAGCTGGCCTCGCAGAGCTGGGCTAAGGATAGGCGCTCACCCTGTCTTGTGGGGCCGATCCGGGTCTCGAACCCTGGCCTGCTGGTTAACAGGCACAGTGTCTTACCAACTGCGCCACCCACATACTTATACACACACACACACACACACACACACACACACATATTATATATATGTGTGTGTGTGTGTGTGTGTGTGTGTGTGTGTGTGTGTGTGTGTATAAGTATATATATACATAAATATATAATAATATAAATATATATATACACACACACATAGTGGTGCCTCACGTAAAGAACGCCTCACATAAAGTATGTTTCACGTAACAAACTGTGCTTCACACAACAAACACACTCATTGGCAGTTGGGGCAGATGCGCAGTCCAGCAGCCTGTTTAAGAAGCATCAGGGCTGCCTAGCGCACCTGCCCATAGTGAAAGCAACACTTCCATGCTGTTCCTCCTGTGGCCGGAGGGAGAGAAGAGCAGTGGAGAAGAGGGAAGCAGCTCAGGGTAGCCAGAAGAGAGCAGGGGAGAGAGAGGCTCGGGATGGAGAGAAGGAGAAAGTGGGGAGACACTTTGAAGGTGTCTTGGACTGCAGCCTCCTAACCATGTCTACCCAGAAGTAAGCCCCATTGTGTTAAATGGGTCTTACTCCCAGGAAAGTGTCTTTAGGACTTCTGCCTAAGTAGACTTCATAAGATCATAACATAAGATGCATAACATTGAATGCATGTTTTGAATTCAATCCCAGAGTCCTGTCATCATTTTTACATCCAGTTAATATTTTTATATGAATATTTTTGGGTTGTGGAACCAATCGTCTGAGTTTCCATTATTTCCTATGGGAAGATCTGCTTCATGTAAAGAATGTTTCACATAACAACATGTCTCCAGAACGAATTAAATTTGTTACATGAGGCATCACTGTGTATATATTTATATATAGGAATGTGTGTGTATATATATATATATATTTGTGTGTGTGTATATATATGAATGTATATATATGTGTATATATATATATACACACACAGACAATCTGAAGAGAAAGCAGAGCATATGTATTATATTATTAAAAAGGCTGTGGGTGGTGCAGGCAGTTAAGACGCTGTGCCTGATAACCAGCAGGCCAGGGTTCGAGACCCGGATCGGCCCCACAAGACAGGGTGAGCTCCTATCTTTAGCCCAGCTCTGCGAGGCCAGCTGGATCCAGTCGTATTGGCTCTGCCTTTCCATTGGACTAATTCAGTGGCGTGGAGAGGGGGGATTTGCTGCTTGGGTTACAGCCTATCCTCCATAACAATCTAACCCAGGCTTTCGTGCACGCACTGAGGGAGGCCTGCTTCTTATTAGGTGTAGCTTATGGATTGTGGGGACTGTGCCTGGAGCCTGCTGAGGGGAGAGGGCGGTGGCGAAGGTTCCTTCCCTCCCTTCCAGGGCAGAGGCAGCGAGGGAGGAGTGCGGGAGGAGGAGGCTGCCAGGAGCTGCCATGTCCTGGGGAAGGAGGGAGGCGAGGGGTGTCCAGGGGAGGGGGGAGTGCGCGTGGAGCGTCAGCCTCTGTGCAGCCGGTGCTGGGGAGGGAGTGCCGGGTGTGTGTGGGGCCCCTTCTCTCCCCCCCAGCCAGAGGCTGTGCTCCAGGCGAGGTCTCCCGGGCGAGGCGGTGCTCTGAGGGAGGGAGGGAGGGAGGCGGGGGCCTGGCAGTGTGGCTGGGGCTGTCCCGGGATCCGGGAGCGGCTCCACCGGGTTTTTCCTCGGACCCGCCTCGCCCCCTCTTCGGCGTGCGCGTTGGCGCCTGTGCCGGCGGAGCTCCCTGTAACAAAGAACAGGCGGCGTGGAGGGGGAGCGGCGGAGGGGAGGCGGTGCGGCCGGAGCGGGGAGGGCCGAGGGGGGCCGAGGGCCGCGCGGGGGAGGGAGGGCGTCTCCTAGCAACCGGGGAGCGGCGCGCGGCCAAACGGGCACTGGCGTTACCTGCTTTTGGAATGTTCACGCCCGGATCGAATCCGGGCTCCAGGTTCCGATCCCAGCCGGAAACCACGCGACACCGGAAGCGGGCCCTGCGGTTCGCAAGGCATCGTGGGAATCGTAGTTCAGGGGGAGTGTGGCTGGTGGCGAAGGAGGGAGAGGATACTCAGGAGTGGAGGGAAAAGGGAAGGAGCTTGCTCTGTTCTGTGCAAGCACTGCGGGGGAGGGAGAAGAGCAGGAGGCGGATAAGAGCTGACACCTGCTGCATGGCTCTCCACACAGTGGTTCCCAAAGTGGGGGTCATGAACAGCTAGGCACTTTGGCTGCTTTCCTGGGAGTAAGTCTCATTGAACACAATAGGACTTACTTCTGAGTAGACCCATGTCTACTCTGCAGCTCTGGAGTCACAGTGATGTCACATCAACATTTATGACATCACTTCCTCATTTATGACATCACTTTCTCATTGATGACATCACTGACTGACATCACTTCCTCATTTATGACATCACTTTCTCATTGATGACATCACTGACTGACATCACTTCCTCATTTATGACATCACTTTCTCATTGATGACATCACTTTCTCATTGATGACATCACTGACTCACATCACTTCCTCATTTATGACATCACTTTCTCATTGATGACATCACTTTCTCATTGATGACATCACTGACTCACATCACTTCCTCATTTATGACATCACTTCCTCATTGATGACATCACTTTCTGACTAACATCACTTCCACAGATATGACATCTCTGCCTTGACATCACTTTCTGACTGACCTCACTCTCACATTTACGACATCACTTTCTCATTGATGACATCACTGATGACACTACTTTCTCATTGATGACATCACTTTCTCATTGATGACATCACTGACTGACATCACTTCCTCATTTATGACATCACTTTCTCATTGATGACATCACTAACTGACATCACTTCCTCATTGATGACATCACTTTCTCATTGATGACATCACTAACTGACATCACTTCCATCACTTTCTCATTGATGACATCACTGACTCACATCACTTCCTCATTGATGACATCACTTTCTCATTGATGACATCACTGACTGACATCACTTCCTCATTGATGACATCACTTTCTCATTGATGACATTTTATTTATTTATTCAATTTGTACCCCGCCTTTCCTCCCCCATAAGGCGGCTAACATTAAAGAATAAAACACCATTAAAATGCTAATAAATACAAATTTAAAACATAATTAAAATACCATTTAAAATACAATTAGAATAATAAAGATTAAGAACAATTAAAACAAGCTAAAAGACATTCATTAAAACAATAAAAACACTAAAACACTGCCCCCCCCCACCCTCTGCCCTGTTTAAAACGCTTTTTTAAAATAAAAGGTTTTTAGGCTCCGCCTGAAGCTCTGTATTGAGGGAGCTTTCCTAAGTTCTATGGGGAGGGAGTTCCAAAGCCGGGGTGCCATCACCGAGAAGGCCCTATCTCTGGCCGCCACACCTCTCACATCTTTTAGTGGCGGCACAGTCAGTAGGGCCCCCTCAGATGACCCTAGGTGACGGGTTGGATTGTACGGAAGAAGGCGGTCCCTCAGGTACCTAGGACCCGAGCCGTTTAGGGCTTTAAAGGTTAGGACCAGCACTTTGAATTCAGCCCAGAAACGAATGGGCAGCCAGTGTAGTCGCTGAAGCAGTGGTCCGACAGAGTCAAGCCGACAAGCCCCAGCAACCACACGGGCCGCCGCATTCTGGACTAGTTGAAGCTTCCGGACCATCTTCAGAGGCAGCCCCACGTAGAGCACGTTGCAATAATCTAGTCTCGATGTCACTAGGGGATGGGTCACCATGGCCAGATCCGAGCGACTCAGGTATGGTTGCAGCTGGCGGATCAGCCGAAGCTGAGCAAAGGCTCCCCTGGCCACAGCCGCCACCTGGGACTCCAGGAGCAGCTGTGAATCCAGGAGAACCCCCAAGCTGCGAACCTGCTCCTTCAGAGGAAGTGCAACCCCATCCAGAACAGGATGATATTCCAATACCCGAGTCGAGGCCTTCCGGACCAGGAGAACCTCTGTCTTATCAGGATTTACTCAGCTTGTTCACCCTCATCCAGTCCCCCACTGCCTCCAGACAACGATTCAGGACTTCAACTGCCTCCTTGGACTCAGGAGGAAAGGAGAGATAGAGCTGGGTGTCATCGGTGTATTGATGACACCTCACTCCAAACCTCCGGATGACCTCTCCCAGCGGCTTCATGTAGATGTTAAACAGCCTGGGGGATAGGATGGAACCTTGTGGCACCCCGCACCGAAGAGGCCAGGGCGCCGAACAAGCATCCCCCAGCACCACCTTCTGGGACCTGTCAGCCAGGTAGGAGCGGAACCACTGCAGAACAGTGCCTCCAATCCCCAACCCAGCCAACTGACCCAGAAGGACACCATGGTCGATGGTGTCGAAGGCCGCTGAGAGGTCCAGCAGGACCAACAGGGACGCACTCCCCCTGTCCATTCCCTGGCGTAGGTCATCCACCAAGGCGACCAAGGCAGTCTCTGTCCCAAATCCTGGCCTGAAACCAGATTGGAAGGGATCCAGATAATCAGCTTCATCCAGGACCCTCTGAAGCTGGGACGCCACCACCCGCTCGATCACTTTGCCCAGAAATGGGATGTTTGAGACTGGCCAATAATTGTTTAGATTTTAAGGGTCCAGGGAGGGTTTCTTCAGGAGGGGGCGAACCACTGCCTCTTTTAATGCAGAAGGCAACACCCCCTCCCTCAGAGAGGAGTTCACCACCCTCCCTGTCCACTCGGCCAGTCCATCCCGGGCCAGTCTGATTAGCCAGGCTGGGCAAGGGTCTAGCGGGCAAGCAGATGGTCTCACACTATAGAGAATCTTGTCCACATCCTCAGGTTCTACAAGCTGAAAAGAATCCCAAAAGATGGATAAGACAGGTGCCCCGGGGACATCGTTGGATGTTGCTAAAGTGGCGTCCAAGTCATGCCGGATCTGATCGACCTTGTCCGCAAAGTGTTGAACGAACTCGCCACAGCGAGCCTCCATGTGCTCTACCACGTCAGTGAGGGGGGCCAGATGGAGTAGGCCCCGGACCACACGGAAGAGCTCCGCTGGACGGTTCTCTGCGGATGCGATGGTGGTAGCAAAGTATTCTTTTTTAGCCACCACCACCGCTGCAGAGTAGGCTCGCCAGTGAGCCCTGGCCTCTGCCCGATCAGAACCGACATGAGTCTTTCGCCACCGTCGCTCTAAACATCGACCTTGCTGTTTCAAAGCCCGCAGCTCCCCAGAAAACCAAGGAGCTGCGTTTGATCTACGGCAGGGCCGAGGTCGCTCAGGAGCGATCCCATCCAGGGCCCTGGTCATCTCCGTGTTCCAGAGATTGACCAAGGAGCCGGGTGAGTCGCCAGCTCTGGCAGCAGGAAAATCCCCCAGAGTCATCAGGAAACCATTTGGATCCATCAGTCTCCGGGGGCGGACCATGGAATGTGGTCCCCCGCCTGTGTAGAGGCTACCGGCTGCGATAAGCCTAAATCCCACCAGGTAGTGATCTGTCCATGGCAATGGGGTGATGGAGATGTCTTTCACATCCAGATCACCATCAACCTGCCCAGCAGTGAACACAAGGTTCAGTGTGTGTCCCGCATCATGAGTAGGGGCAGGTATTCTTTGAGACAGACCCATGGTTGCCATGGAGGCCATGAAATCCTGAGCTGCAGATGTTTGGGGTGCCTTG
This sequence comes from Cryptoblepharus egeriae, assembly GCA_030015325.1. NCBI lineage: Eukaryota > Metazoa > Chordata > Lepidosauria > Squamata > Scincidae > Cryptoblepharus > Cryptoblepharus egeriae. The sequence goes on along the minus strand of JAREYC010000005.1, from coordinate 47,658,261 downwards.
GCATGGACATTGACGTCCCCCAGCACTAAAAGGCGAGGGCACTCCAACGCCACACTCGCGATCACCCCAGTCAGCTCAGGCAAGGAGACTGTTGGGCAGCACGGCGGGCGGTACACCAACAGAATCCCTATTCTGTCTCGCCCCTCCAGCACAACACGGAGGCACTCAAATCCTGTGAACCGCTGGACAGCGGACCTGGTGAGAGGGATAGAATCATGGTATCAATGACATCACTGACTCACATCACTTCCTCATTTATGACATCACTTTCTCATTGATGACATCACTGACTGACATTACTTTCTCATTTATGACATCAATTTCTCATTGATGACATCACTGACTGACATCACTTCCTCATTGATGACATCAATTCCCCACATAAATTCCAGACTAATATCACTACCTCTTTGATGGCATCACTTCCACATTGATGACATAACTTCCAGGGTGTCCCAGACAGATTGTCATTCTCAGAAAGGCATCCCTGGCTGAAATGCTTGAAAACCATTGGTCTGTGCAATACCACAGCAGTGGCACAGGGGGGCACTGATGGAATCCTGCACATGAAGTCTTTACATGCAAGCCTAGGTGTGTCTACTCAGGAGTAAAAGGTGGCAACCATCTGACTGGCACCACACAGGCCTAGTAGTCAACCAAGGGGCTAAGCGTACTAAATTGCAACCCATTCCTGTCAGGCCAGGGCCAGCACTGGTTGTCCTGAACATCCCAGAAAAAAAACACATTCACAGCACTGTGGGACCACTGGCACCAGTGGGTGCCAGGTCCAATACTGGGAGGATGTTGGCTGGCAGTGAGCAGTATTGCCAGGCAGTGGGGCAGGTGTTTGGGATCAGGGTATGAGGTGGTGGTACCATCAGAGGCTTCCTCCTCTAGATCCTATACTCCATGTTGGGCTGTAAAGCCCAATACAGAATAGCTGGTATAGGCCTGAAAAGCCCTAATACTGGCTTGTGCCCTTTTTTGGTGGAAAGGATGAGCATTCCCTTCCCCCATGGAGACCTCCGTCAGCCCTTTTGGTGCTGCTGTGCCCAGCATGCACAGGATTGGGCTTCTTACTCAGTGACTGGTTGAAATGTTATCCAACACTCTAGCACCCTTGAAGTAAGGCAGGGGTGTCCAAACCCTAGCATGGGGGTCCTATGTGGTCTGCAGCAAGTCTCAATGCAGCCCATGGCAAGACCCTGGCTGTGCCCTCCTGTGTCCCGACAAGCCAATCAGTGTCCCGGCTCTTGAGCAAGCCTTATAATTCTCCAGATATGTCTCCAATACACACTTATATGTATATTTATTCAAATTTATTCAAATTTTAAATATAAACCATTTTTCCTGCCCTTGACACAATGTCAGAGAGATGATGTGGCCCTCCTGCCAAAAAGTTTGGGAATCCCAGAGACAAAGGAACAAATATTTCCATAACTTGAGGAGGCCTCTGTGACTGCCTCCCCTTTTGATGACGCAGTGCATGTCAGCACCATTGTAATAGCACTGGAACACTGGAAAGTTTTGGCCCCAAGAAGGCACACATTCACTTGTATTTCTTCATGGAGGCGGCCAAAAACCACGTGTAAATGACAGCGTTCCTGGTAAATGATTTAAGCCTCATTCTGTATATTCTGTCTACATGGGTGGCTTCATAGGTAAAGATTTTTCAGTCACTAACCCCGGTCAAGATGCCTGAATACTTTTGCATGAGGTCATATAGGGTACATTAGATCAGTTGAAGACACCTATTAATTGCAATTACAGGCCCCATTAGGACAAATAGCATTTTACTGTATACACAGTCACCCATTTCTAAAATCTGTTACTTCATCCACCGTCTCACACATTCTCAAAGCAAGGAATTTGTGATGGGTCTTTGCAGCAGTATAGAACTTCCTGGAAAGTTTGTAGTGCCTGGATTTGCCATTCCTAGAAGGAGGTGGTAATGATGTGCTAGGATAACCTATATGTACAGATGAGATATTTATAAGATTACCATGTTGGAATGAAGCAAAACATCAAAGCAATACCTGCCACAAGGCTTTATGTGAGATGTTGGCATAAAGGCTTATTCAGGCACACCATCAATTGCGACCTGGTAAGTGGAAATTAAACGGGCAGATTTCCTCTGAAACAGCAAAAGAATTATATCGCACCTGCATAATGCAGCTCAGGCGCCTTCTTGGAAAGAGGTTTGCAAATCTATGTCTAGATCAGGGTGTCCAAACTTTATGGCAGGAGAGCCACATCATCTCTCTGACACTGTGTTGGGGCCCGGAAAAATGATTTATATTTCAAATTTGAATAAATTAACATAAATTTACTTATAAGAGTGTATTAGAAACCGATCCAGAGGATTATGAGGCTTGCCTGAGGGCTGGATGGACGGGTCTTGCTGCAGGCCACCTTGAGTCTCATTGTGGGCTGCATCTAGCCCCTGCTGTGGTTTGGACACCTCTCTAGAACAGATCAAATGTTGCCACAAATAGAGTATGCATATGTTGCCAGTTATGCTGACACAACTCCATTTTCTCATTTTAGCACTAAATCTGATGCTCTTTTGCCTTCCCTCTAGAGCAGTGTATCTCAACCAGTGTTACAGGTACCACCAGTGGTGTTTGGTGATACTCATGGAACCCCTGGACACCTGCTGTCTGGCAACAAGAACAGGAATGTGATACAACAAATTGCAGTGGAGGGCATGACGTGGCAGACAAAGCTCCAAAGCTTGCTTTTCTGTGCTCCAAAGAGCCCTCCCATCAACCCCTAAGTCTCTTACTGGTGTCTGTCATATAGCATCTGGTCTCCCAACCCAGAAATAACTGGCTAAGATGTCACTGTCAGTTACTTACATGGTACTCTGAATATGTGGACCATGTGAAGAAGTACAGCAGGGGACAAACATTGTGACATACTGTTTGATACAAACATTAAGACTCACTATCCTCATTAACATGGCCTACTACACCAAATAATTGCTTTGGATATTAGTCTGCCTAAATAGATGATTATCTAGTATGCAGAGTTTAAGGAGAGAGGAACAGTGTCACAACTTTCCGTCAGTGCCTCCTTGGATAGCTTAGGCTTCCACCAATCAGGAATATGGTACTACCAACATTTTTACTGTTTCTTCAGTGCAGCTGTGAGTAGACGGCAGAGAGAGAAGTGCTAAGGAAGGGATGGTCCCTGAAATCATTCCAACCTAAACTGCCCCTCAGTAATTTTCCCTACTGGAGAAAAATGCCGTGTGTTTTTCTTGGGTTGGGAGAGACAATTTAGATTAGGAAAACAGAAGGAGGGAAGGACCCTGAATGAGGGCCAAAGTAAACCAATGCAAAAGATGCATAAATTCATCTCCAACCAGCATCTGTTTCTTTTGCTTAAAGAAGCTGGGGAACGATAATGTGAATTGGTGTCCCGACAGAAGAAAAGGGAGAGCTTAATTCTTTCTCCTTGCCCTGCCTCCTTGATCCTCCTAATTTTGCCTCTCCCCTGCAAAAAATAAAAAGGAGAGGCATTTGTACATGAAGCAAACTTCTGAATTATATTCCAGCAGAACATAGCACCAACTGCTCATGACTTTGCAACAACCCCGAGTTCTGACAAGTCGGTTTGGGGAAGCAGATTGAGGCTGGGAAAAGGCAGTTTCAGTAGCAGTTGCCAGTGTCCGATACCCTCCCTCCTGGCCTTGATCTGTCTTCCTGGGTCAGATCAAGTGTGCCAGCAAAATTGCTGGCATTCAGGATACATTCAGGAGGCAGAGGCTTGCACCCAAGCAAGACAATACAGTACATCTTCCTTACCCACAAGTTTTCTTCAACTGCCCTCCACAAATGGGATGCAACACAAACTGGTAGCAGAGCTGAATTTCTGGGGAAGATTTGGGCTATATGTTTGCAGCAACAGGGGTTGCCATGTCCTGAAAAACTAGGACTATCCTGGCACATACTGGCAAGTTTGGCAGGAGGTCCTCTCCCAGTTTTGTGGAAGAGATTATAGCAACCCCAGCTACAATTTAAGTTTTCAGATCCATTTTAAAAAGTCATCAGAGAAATACCTCTCTTCAGTCAACAATCTCCATTCTGACCCATCCAGTAGTCAGGGTGCCAACTGGGCAAATGGATTTCTTAATTGCCCCTTTAAGTTTGGAGATCTGATGGGCAGGAAGGAGTCAGGGTCAACTCAAGCTGTCATTTTTAAGAACGGACAGACCTTTCAGTGCCATTTGGGAAAATGCATTCTCCCCACTTTTGTTATGGCTAGGCTTAAAATATACTTGCAACATTGAGAAGCTTCCCACACCTCAGTCTTTCCATTGTAAATTTGGCATCATCAGTTTTGCTTTGTTTGAGAGGAATGGACAGGAAATCCTGCTTTCTTGCTGGTTTCCTTCATCCTGAATTGATATTTTGGAAATCACTTCTATGGTGTTAGTAAAACACCTATACAGTATTCCTTCTAATTGGGTAGCTGCATTTTTAACAGTCATGCTTCTTTCATTATTTATCAGGGGAAGAGCCACTATACCTATTCAACTCAGCAAAGTATTCTGTCTAGCAGTTTCCTTCTGTAGTTTTTATAACTCCAGAGTGATCCATTTATTTAGCCAGGTAGCTCACTGACACTCAATCCTAACTTGCAGTTAGGCCAGCCTAATACCCAGCACAAATTCTGTGCTGACCTGGGGGTGTGCTACTCCTGGAGGAGGATTAGGCCAGTGCACAGACATGCACGTGCCTCCTTATATCAGCATGGAAAAGGGGAAGCCCTTGAGTTTTGGCAGCCTAGGTTAGATTGTGGTTTTTTATGTTTGTTTTGTTAAAAAGCAAGAGGAATTCTTTATGAGAATTTCAAGAGAATTCTTTATGTTTGTTTTGTTAAAAAGCAGCACAATTAAGACTATTTATAAATACTGTTTTAATTAATATTCAAACATGTTATGTGGTTAACAGTCTATTGGGCATTGAACTATTTTTTTCCTGCATAGGCCTAGTCTTACATATTTTATAATTAAGGGCTAGAATAGCTCTTGTAGCAGTAGTTGAATGGTTGAAACTAAGTTCTTATAGAAACCTAAGTTTTAAATTTGAATGTTGGTGGGCTTTTCATCACATTCCCATGGTCCTAGGGGAATGGGCACAGGACTACTGCACAAGACTTGTGCCAGGGCCTAGGCCAGCCTAACTGGAGATTAGGATTGGAGACAATATCTTTTTGGATCTTCTGCAACAATTCAGTAATAGCTGCTCAACTCAATACTTAGGATGGGGACTGGAGGACCAGCACACAGCACTGGACAGTATTTTCATACTTCAGCAAACCATATGTTGAATGACATCAGTTGAAGCTCAGAAGTATCTTTAGCTGGTTCTCTAGTTTGTGCTGGCACAAAATCAGGACAGATTCATGTAGTCCCATTGTGAGGATTGTTCCCTTACTAGGTGACAAAAGTCCCTTTCAGATCTCCAGTGGCCTCTACATACAGTAATTGCCATTATGACACCACTGTACTCAGCAGCCTTGGCAAGGATAGGACAGGGCTACTGAGCAGAGAGAAGAATCTAGTGATTTAGGGCACAATCCAGAGTTAGGGCAGTGAGGACTTGCCCCATCTATTCTGAATCCAGAGGAGAAAGTTATGCTGGATCCAGAGAGTCAGGAAGCCTGGGCTGCCATAGCTGCTCCAGAGCATGCTCAGACTTAGACACCAAGTCAGTGATACCTGGGGAGGGCTTGCTCTCAAGGAGGCCCTCTCAATTGCATCTCAGATCATATTGAACAGGGAACAGCTGTTGTGCCTGCATTATAAGAGTCCCTGATGAGATGCCAATTCAGTCTACATACAGTGAATACAAGGGGCTTCTTGGAGTGGCTGCTGTACCCCCAGGTTAAAGGCTGCTGTAGTTGTGCCATGTCCTGAAGTTAAGAGGTGGGGTTGCAGATATACTGGCCAAGAACTCAGATTTTTTTGTCAACACTGCCATTCTTACTCTGCCTTGTCATGGACATCTATGGATCTACTCACTGTTATACCTGCTTCTGAGGTGGTATAACTCTGAGGAGCTGGAAGAGGGCATTTCCTGGAAACAGGCTCTGGATATAGAGTAACTGCTTTGCCCTAGACAATGCTAAACATGCCCTCAACATGCCTTTCCTGAACTGCCTAGGCTGGCCCAGCTAGGGCTTCTGGGGAGCTGGAAGAAAAGTTTGAAGTGGGTGATAAAATAGTGTTAGATTGGACAGGATGACCATATGGTCTGTTTTCGCAGGACATTTCCTCTGTTTTAGCCTTGTGTCCTAGAAAAAAATCTTCATTGTCCTCTTTTTCCTTGTGAGCAGGCAGCATGTAGCTTTCTTGGAATTCATAAATTATATGTAATATGTAGTAGTTTTAAACATACAGTACTAATACCTAATATGGTGTTTAACCACATGAAAACAATATATATGAGGGTTTTTAGCTTTTAAAAATGTCCTCCATTTTTCTTGGATGTCTTATATTTTGGGGGGCTTGTACTCTTTTTGTGGTTATGACATATGGTCACTGCATATTGGAGAAATGTGGGGGTCAGGGTGACCATAATTAAAAAAGAGGACAAGATCCTGCAAAATGATTGAAACAAGTGCAGGATTCAACTGGAGTGGGGAAGAGAGCCCAATCTATTCAAGTTTACTCAAAAGTAAGACCCATTGTAGTTATTGGGCTTCCCAGGAAAATGTGAATAGGATTGCAGCCTCAGAGCCCAATCTTGTGCCTTTCTATTGAGCAGCAGACCATTACAGTCAGTGGGGTTTCCTTCCAGGAAAGTGTGAAGATGCAGCCACAGATCCCAATCCTAGGCATACCTGTCTGTGTCATTCATATGCAAACCCAGGTGGTCCATTACCCCCAGGAATTCTATTATTACCCAAATTGGGGTATTTTAACCCTGTTCCCCACCTCTGCTTTAAGACATTTTAAAAGCAAGAGCAAGGCACGTTGGTTAAGTTTCCCTTTAAAAACAGAAGACTTTATATAGTGAAACTATTATATATTATTCCATCCCAATATTGTGACACTGTGCAAATCCATTATTGCTTAAAAAAGAAAAGTGGGAAAAATGATGCATACAAAGTTCATAGTACACCTTTGGTATTTTTTTTACTTTAAAAATCAAGTGACAACCGCTTTAAGACTTTCTAAATAATAGTTTTTAAATGTCTTCAAGTATTTGTAGGACACACAGCAGCATGTCGGTTCTTTTGTAGTTTGCATTTTCAGTCTACTCACGTGTCATCATCAAGCAATATTATAAAGACAAATCATATGTGCAGCCCCACTCTAAGTCCATTTACATGGAATAAAGTCCCAGTGGTTAAACTGGTTACATTTCATTGGGAGTAATTGGGATCACAACTTGATGCTTCTACTACACATTTCATTTTTATAAGTTAATTCTCTAGCAGGCAATCCATAAGAAGCTTTCATAAGAAAAGCTAGAACTTGCCTGATCTGCCAAAAACTGCTGTCACATTTCAGCAACAGCCTTTTCGTTTAAATTTCTGTGAAAATATCCTACCATCATAGCCTAAGTAAATCAGCACTTGTTTATAAACATGACCACCACCACTTATCCCTGCAAACTCTCTTCATTTACTAGTTAAAGTAACACAGTATTCATATGGGAACCAAAAAGAAGATAACAGTGCTTGGTTTGCAGAAAGATAAATTCCAATAGTAAACCCGTAATTAAGCTACTAGACTGACTCAGAAAGAGGTACATAATTTCAATATGGAATGCATAGAACAGGAATTTGCATATATTCTGTTCCTTTTCAGAGAAACTGGGAACATAATTTCCCATTTCCGCTAACATTTAAGAAGTAAATTATTTGTTACATATATTATTTGACATATTGTAGATTTTATCCCAAAATCTGAGAAAAAATATCTGAGAAAAATCTGAGAAAAAATATCAGTGAAGTTTTCTAATAATGTTATTTATCCCATGTTTTATCATGAGCCAGTATAACATGTAAGTCTCCAAGGTGCATTGGCAACAAGGTTTTCCCATATAATGGAAGTCAGAATTTGAAGAATCTTATGAGCACCATGGCTTTAAAGCAGACAAAGAGGGTGTATCAGTGTATATGCACAGCATATTAATTTTAGTTTCATAAGTAATTGTGTAAGTTATCAGTTTGCATGGCTGTCTATATCAAAGGTAGGTCTATTTATACTAGCTTAGCAATTATAACAGAAGGCTCCCATTTAGTTTTTTTTAATTTCTCCCTACACAAACATTCTAAATTTACTTCCTAATTCAGATCATTTGCATCAAGATTCCCAGCATTTCCACCTTTCTGCACAATTCAATACCCTGTTTAAAATTTGTATTGCCACTCTTCACTGTATTAATAAAAAATAAAGAGTGATATGCCACTATTAACATACATTCATGCAGGCATTCATCCATTAATATGCTCAGTTCAGGTTAAAAAATTTAAACACAATATGTCTATACATGTGTTTTGGACTAACGGTCATTGATATTGATGAGCTTATTTCTAAGTAAGGATGGATATGATTGAGGCCTCAGCCTTTGTTACTGAAAATAGCCATGAGGAATATCATTTTTATGCTCTCACTAATTTCATTTCACTGCTTTATTTTCTTGTTTCTTCCACTGCGCTGGAGAATCTCTTTGAGCATATAGCAGTTTATCCATATTTCTGTAAACAGTTGGACATGTACAGTTCCTTGGCATTTATTAATGTTATGTGTATGGTTCGAATGGTGTCCCATTTATTTTGTTTCTGCTCTTGCTCTTAGAGATAATTTTCTTGTTCAAAATGCGTGTTAGGGTTCCACCCTTTTTGCGGGGACTATCAGATGTGGGTTGCTGTAGATAGATGAGGTCATTATGTGACTGGCTCATTCCTGGATCTTTCTGGTGGTGACGTCGGAGAAAAAATAGCTTTGCACTCTTTTTAAATATTCCACCTGCAGTAAGAGACATAAAAAGGAGCATTAAAGTATTGTTGCTCAAGATAGTTCTTTGATCTAGTACTTAAGACTGAAATGGTAATATTTTCTCAATAAAGCATTTGCCCCATTTGTAGGTTGATTATTGTGTGTGTCATTGACACAAAAAAGACAAGATGACAAAAAAGAAAACTATCAAAAATAATCTTACCTCTCCACATGTTAGTAGATGTATATGGAAATAAATCCTTCATATATCCCTGATAATCTCTTCAAGTTTTTATTCCTGTCAAGCTGGAGTGCAAGTGAGTGAGTCTCCTAAAGTCCACCCAGTCAATTAAGGACTGCAGTAGGAACCAAGGACCTTCTAGGTCACAACATACAATTTTAACTGCCTACAGGACGTCATTACTCTCACCAAATTATTTAAATTTTTAAAAGAAAATTTGCCTAGCTTATAGACACACAAATTAAATCAGATGCATATATATACTGCTCACAAAAATTAGGGGAAATTTCAAAAAATATATATTATATTGTATTATCTCCTTATATATATTATGTAATATCCCCTAATTTTTGTAAGCAGTGTAGTTTTAGAGTATTCCTGGAAAACAGTAGAACTGCAACTTGCATATAATGCACATCACAATGCAATTCTTAAAAAATGTTATGCCAGTTCAAAAGTTTTAAGTACAGTATATGCATTTTAAATCATTTCATAAATGTCATGCAAACAGAGTTGCTCAGTTCTAACATATAATGCATATAATTATAGACAGGGCAGTGAAAAAAAATAGTTAATAGATATGAAAGGTTTTTCTGTCTCGATAAGAAAAAGAAACAAGAATTTGTCTTGAGGTCTTTATAAAAACATCAAGTATTGTCTGTCACAGCCTTTTTGTTTCAATGAGAGAGGTAACATTCTATAGTCTCTTGTTGAAAAAAAGAGGGATTCAGCATCTTTAGGCTGGATCCCAATAATTATACTAATCCAATAATTATAACTAATCCTAAAGAATATAAACCAGGAAATGAATTCAATGTATTGTTCTGTTCATGTGTCGTTTGCATAGAAATGCAAGCAAGTAAAAGGAGCTATAATGGAAGAAATATTTTTCCAAGCTTTATTTCTGAAATTAGTTCAAGACATTTGGTGATAGAGCAATGTGGAAAACTTTTTAAGGCTATGTTATATGTGTTTAGCATTACCTTTTAGAAAACTTTTTCACGTTTCTTTTGTTTATATGATTTGATCAAAATAGTGATAAGAAATAAACACAAATTATAAGAAGTTGAAAAGAAATCCTTGCATTTATAACATTCAATTATGGTATATAATTGCAGTTCAGATACAAAGAAGCTGTACAGTATGCAACTAGATACAATTTCAAATGACTGATCCCTCTGGTTTAGCATGTAAATACCGTACTAGTATTTACTAGTATTTCTATTCACAAAATAGTATTTCGTATTTTGAAATACTAATATTTTGAAGCACGAAAGCCTGGGTTGGATTGTTATGTTGAATAGGCTGTTACCTAAGCTGCAAATCCCCCCCCTCCACGCCACTGAACTAGTCCAATGGAAAGGCAGAGCCGATATGATTGGATCCAGCTGGCATTGCAGAGTTGGGCTAAGAACAGGAGCTCACTCTGTCTTGTGGGGCCGACCCGGGTCTTGAACCCTGGCCTACAGGCACAGCATCTTAACTGCCTGCGCCACCCACAGCCCATAGAGACACAGTCACTAGCCCTACAATCCAGAGGAACTACGGGAGTACATAAGAGACATTATGTGCACCCGTAGTTACTGCACCACCTAGTGAAAACCTATGGGAAATACATATTGCAATTCAGAGCAAATTGTTCTTACACTGGAAAAAGGACTCCCTATAGTTACTCTGGATTGCACCCTTAGGCTACAATCCAGAGTAACTACGGGACCTTTTACACCAACATTGTTACAGTGCCACCTATGGGAAACCTATGGGAAGTGCATAGAGCAATCCAGAGTAAGTGCCTCTTACATCTTCCCATAGTTACTCTGGATTGTGGGGTCCGTTGAAATGGAATATTATCACCATCATTTTGACAACCAGATATTTTACCATGTAAACTACTTTGTGAACTACTGTATAATAGCGATAACAATAAATTAAATGTGTAAACCAACACTCCGTTTTCAACCTAGTCACAATTTCATTCTACAAGTAGCTTCAAAATACCCTACATTTTTATTTGGCTGCCAAAATCTGCAACTCCTTCTCTCTACTGCTGAATATAGATAGCTTTGCCATTTCTCCTTGTTGACCAACATAATCAAGAGCCTGGGAATAATTCATTTTAGTAGTCTTTTAAACTCCTAAAATTAAGCCATGGGTCCACATGTCCCACATGCTTTTACTTGTCTATATAATTTTTTAATGCACACTACCAGCTGAGATTTCTGTTTGTTCAGTATTATTTGACTTCAAAGCAGTGGTGTTGCTAATGATCATGTGCAACACTCAAAATGTGGCCTCAGAAGTGATGTCGTCCCTGGGTATTTAAATTTTTAAAAAAAAAATTCCCCTGCAACAATAAAATCAAATTTAATTAAGAAAAAAAATGAAAATTGTGCCCCTTATTGGTTAGGGAAACTGTGCTGGGGCAAAGAGGAATGGTTGTTCTTTCCCTGCTAAATATAAGAGGAGCACCATTTAGAAGTGCCTACATAATAGAGTTAGTAGGTAACTCTATTATGAAATATGTATATGTAAATGAGAGCTTATTCATATTAACACCTTATTTGTTTGATACAGTATCAAAATTGCATCTCATTGGCTCTCAGAGCAAGCAGTATCATGAGAAAGTTTTCCCATGAGTTAAGAAAATCCACTTTTTGTTCCATAGGCTTTTGTGTTTTTATTTTCTAATTAATTGGCCATAATGTTAGATAGAATATAGATATTCCAATGCAGTTTGTTTCATTGCATTCTCCATAAAATTACCTTTCCAACAATATATAATATTTTGGTTATCATCCTTCATTCATATCCCATTTTTCATACCGTTTCTCTAGTGTCAACCACAGCTTGTAGCTCCCCCTAACTGTTGTAGACCTGCACCTTCTAGCTATGCCACTGCTTCAGAGATCTGTATCTGAAAATTAGTACAGGCCACCGCAATTTCTAGTGTTTATACTAGTTGTGGATTTATGATAATGCATACTATTCCTTTAAATTTAAACACGGTAACCAATTGAGGAGACTCCCCTCAGATCAAACCAAACAAGGAACAGCTGTGGTGCATGCAGTGGTGATGTGACTCTGCGCATCACCTGGTGCGGAAGTCTGTGCGTCACCCCTGGGACGTGCACCCCCCCTGCCTGGACTGCAGGATGTCCAGTTGGCGCCTGCACAGTTGCTTCTGAAGCCTTTCGGCTTTGGAGGAGACTTTGCGGTCATCAGAGTTGGTGCCTGTGCAGTACTCTTCTGAAGCCCTTTGGTTGCCGCTCGGCCTCCTGAGCAAGGCCAAATGGCCGTGCAGAGGTGCAGACTTCCTCCTCTCTAAGGAAGTCTCTGAAGCTGTTTGGCATGCTCAGTGTGTCTCTGCACAGTGCACCTCAGCTGGCCGTTCTGGCCAGTTCCAAGGATGAGTGGCAGCTTCTGGCTGCTGCTCCGCCTTGGAGCAGGCCAGAATGGGCACGCTGACACCCGGGGCCTGCCAGAGGACTGTCAAACTCCTCCAGTGCATCACCCCATAAGGAGCACGTCACCCAATGCGGCCCGCACCAGACGTACCAGTCTGGTGATGCCAGTGGATGCCTGCCATATAAGGCGTCCCTGATGAGATGCCAGTACATTCTACAGTGAATACAAGGGGCTTCTTGGAATGACCTGCTGTATCCTGAGGTTTGTGGCAGCCGTAAGTTGTTCCATATCCTGAGATTGAGAGGCAGGGGTTGCAGCTAGGCTGGCCAAGAACTCAGATTTTTGGTAAGGCCATTCTTACTCAGGCCTTATCATGGACCTCTATGGGTCTACTCATTACTATACCTGCTCCTGAGGTGGTATATCTCTGAGGAGCTGGAAGAGGGCATTTCTGCCTTGGAAGAAGGCTCTGGATACAGAGTAACTGCTCTGCCTTAGGCAATGCTAAACGTGCCTTCAACATGCTTCTCCTGAACTTCCTAGGGCAGAGCAGTTAGCGCAGAGCAGGTCCACCTCTCTTAGGGCACCCGATGTTGCCTTGCTCTGCCCTATGCCTTTTCCAGAGTAACGGGTGGAGCATCTTACAGTTGCTCCACCCTAGTGATAGATAGGGCAACCCAAGGGCTCCTATGTGGACAGATTAGTTGCTCTGGATTTGGCTTTTAATTTAAAAAAAGTCACTTTTTAAATGAAAAAACCTGAAGTGAAATTTTAATGCCTTATAAAGCATTATTTTTCCCAGGCCTCCCAGTACCTTAGAAGATATTTAAAATGTCACTTCCAGTTTTTTTTTTTTTTTTTGTAAAATTGGAAGTAAGTTTTGTCTTTAATCTAAGGCTCACTCTGAGCCCAACAGAGGTCATGAACAGATGTGGAAAATTCTCTGCTGGACTCAGAGGACCAGGGTGTGTGAGAGTGTGTATGTGTGTGTGTGAGAATGTCCCCACAGACCCAGGGATACTCAGATATGGGGGCTCCCCTGCATTATAGAAGCTGTAATTGTTTCTTGGTAACAATAGTGTATACAATATATACACAAGTAGAATAGAATTTAAAAGAACACCTCACATGGTGATGGGATATAAACTGCATATACACCCACCTATGTTTCCACAAACTTTGTAGTATGTGAAACAATATAAGGGTTTTAATACAGAATGCTTATATCAGAAATGTGAAATTGAAGTGTTTCATCAGTCACTCTTCATTGCAAACTAAAGATCTATGGACATTTTTGTTCCATAACTCCTTGTAGAATAAAATATTAGGAACTGCCAGGGAACTACAAAGGGTGCAATCCAGAGTAACTATGTGGAGTCCTTGCTCCGGTGTAAGAACAATTTGCTCTGGATTGCAATATGAATTTCCCATAGGTTTTCATTAGATGGTGCAGTAACTAGGGTACACGTAATGTCTCTTACATGCTCCCGTAGTTACTCTGGATTGTAGGGAAAGATACTTATTCAAATCTAAAAAGAGTTGATTGGGGGAATGCATGCAAGTTAACATGCCTAAATGCCTTTTATTTACGTTTTTTTCAAATTTATTCTCTCAGATGTGTCACATCTGAATATAGCATTGTGCCAGTTAAAGCACATTAAAAGAAAAATCAGCACTGAGAACTTGTGTACATATGAAAGGAGACATAATGGCAATCCTAAAGAGGGTGGGTAGTCAGATTTAAAGCTTATTGGTAGTATGAATGATAACAGATCATAAAAGTGTTTAAGGAAAGGATTTATTGTGAAAAAAAATCAGAGAGACTGTACCTTTAGATTTCTTCACAGTTCCAGATTCTGAGATGCTAATGGAGTTCCCAGATATCTTATCACAGTCTTGGTCAAGTAGTGCATTGCTATCCCATTGCTGGCTGCTGTCATCCAAGGGCCAGGCATTATGGCTGTTTTCCTGGGGGTCTTGATGGGCAGGTAGTGTTTGGGATGCAGATATTGACAGTTTTTCATCAGAAGGGGTCTGGGCAAGAGATCCTTCCACAGTGGAAGTGTTATTTTGTTGATATGATCCATCCATGGCTGCTGCATAGTCCATCATGAGTGCAGCTTCACTATCCTGAGATAAGTTAGTCTGATAAGCAAAAATACAAAGGTGAAGCAGACAATCTAACTTAGAAAAATGCTGTCAGATATGAATGAATGCTACTTTAGGCATCCCTAGGGCCAATGGCATGCAGAGTAAGTTGTATTTTATCATCAGAACAGGAAATTTGCCATGGTACATCATAATGTGCTTTTGAATAGTCCCCTTTTCAAAAGTGGTTTTACCATATGGCCTAAAGGTCTGGGAAGGTACTTTTGGGAAATAACTCCTAAGTCCTGCTGGGGAGCAGAACCAGTGGTACAATTTTTTGCGTGTTGGGCACACGCAGTTTTTGGTGCACATTCTTGTCTCAACATCCTGAAGCATCAACATGATAGCAGAAATCTTCATGGCTTTTAGCAGCACAAAAGTAGTCTACAGGTAGTCTTGTATAGTTATAGTTACTTCTACAAAAGAATGGCTGGCTAATTCAAATGAATGTATATTCCGACATAGGAGGCAGTAAGGCTACTGAATTGGACTAGCAGGCGAGGTCACAGCATGCACAATTTTTTCCATATGCTTGAAGATAAAGAAGCCAGGATGGTAGTGGGCAGGGAGTTGGAATGAGACCTGGAAGATCCAGGTTCAAATACCCCCCCTCCCCGCTGCAATGAAGCTTCCTGGGTGACCTTGAGCCAGTCACTCACTCTCAGCCTTACTTGATTGTTGTGAGGACAAAAAGATAAAAGCTCTGTAAGCCACCTTGAGAATTTACTTTGGCATGGGAAAGAAAAGATAAAAATCCTTTAAATAAATTCCCTCTTATGGTGTGCACATCCTCTTTCCAACTGTATCACAGAATCAGATAGAATTGGAAGGGACGCAGTAAGTCATCTAGTCCAACCCCCGCCTGTAGCAGGAAATCCTCCTAGAACATCTCCGACAGGTGCTTGTCGAGCCTCTGCTTGAAGATCCTCAGTGAGGGAGAGTCCACCACTTCCCTTGGCAATCTGTTCCACTGCTGAACCGCCCTCACCATCAGGAATTTTTTCTGGATATCCAACCAGAATCTCCTTTCTTGCAGTTTGTACCCGTTGGTTCTAGTTCTGCTTTCAGAAGCAGCTATGAACAAATGAGCCTCCATATGTCAGCTCTTCAAGTATCTAAGAAAATAACTTTTGCCTATCTTTTTATTTTACTCATTTTCCAATCAACCGAACACTTTCATTTTCATATCAGAATAAAACTCCTGATGGTCAGGGCAGTTCAGCAGAGGAATAGATTTCCAAGGGGAGTGGTGTACTTTCCTTCACTGGGGATCTTCAAGCAGAGGCTTGACAAGTACCTGGTGGAAATGATTCAGGATGATTCCTGCTACAGGCAGGGGGTTGAACTAGACGTCCTATCAGGTCCCTTCCAACTCTGATCCCATCTTTTCTTCATAATGCCACAGCTTATAGCAGCAGTAAAGTGCCAACTGCTGTGCATGGAAAATAACTTCCCTGGCATGACCAAGGAAAACTCTTCTGTATGGGAAATGGGCAATCTCCTGTCCCAGTCTCTCCCCAAACCACACACATCACAGCCATAGCTACCAAAATTCAGGTTGCACACCCATCTGGTGCGACAACACAGAAGTGGCTGGTCAGCACACAGTTTAGTGGAGACTGGGACGGGAGATTCCTGGCTACCCTGTGAAATGATTTGCATCTGTCACCTGGTGGAGGGCTAAATGCATGCACTGGATTTGGCCAACAGGCCATGGTCTGACCTGCCCTGACTTATTCACCCCCTCCACATACTGGGGCCCATAATCTTAAAAAAAAATCCTACTCTTTACTCCACCAGCACTTCACAGGGCTTATGGTGTTAACCCTGAAAGGGTTCTTGCTCTCCTTTCCCCATTTTATCTCTCAGTTCTCATTCCTTTGGTTGCTTGCCTCTGCTCACTCTGCTACTCCTATGAAGGCCTTTCCTAACTAAACTATCCTTTGACTTTTCTCACAGGGTCTCATTAAAATAACTCTACTGCAAACTGCTTCAGTTGCACAGCAAAAAACAAACAAAAAATATCCATGACATCATTGCTAACGCCTGCCAGAGGCTTAACTGTCATGGAAATTCTTAGGGTGTTACAACATGGATTCCAATAATGAGATGAGTAGATATCAAGGACAAACATAAAGTGAAGCTTTTATTAGAAGAGTTGAGAATCCTATTGTTAAATTTTGCTGACATAGCTGTCTCCACTTTTTTAAAAAAGATCCGTGCAGGAGGGGACTCAGACTGGAGATTTTTACTTGATTACAGTACAGTGAAACAAATACAACTGCCTCTCAGTACTGCTGCATATGAAATCCCTGACAAAAGCTAATGAACCATTTCTGAGGATCAAGAAGACCAGTATTTTTAGGACTGGGGAGAGAAAGATGGATATTTATTTTCACACATTACATCTCAGAAAAAAGTATACTCTTCTCAGGATTTGAAATCAAGAGCATTTATTAATTTTACCTTTGATATCCCTGATATTATGATTGTACTTTTCTTTCTAGGAGACTTGAGCTTCTGCTTTGCAGACTCACTTAGCTGGCGAATGGCTATTTCAGCAACAGGATCCGTGCCATTTAAAACCAATAATTCTGAAAAGAGCAGTCCTAAGTAATTAACTAAGAAAGCATGGACTGAAAGCACAGTAAAGAATCAAAGCAGGAAGGTTTTCTTACAGCTGTTTTATGTAAATCTAGATCCAACACCACAGTTGTAAACCAGTATTTTGCCATTTAACACTGACTTCAGAACTGAATTGAAATACAGCCTTTATTCACATTTTAAAACTCTGTCTTGTAAAGCAAACTTCGTAAAGTAAAAGTAAAATGGTAGCTCAATTATGCAAAGATGTAAGGGGCTGCCTTATGATACAGTACATTTGGCCAATGTGTTTCAAGACCCTGGGTCAAAACTGTTAATGGCTTTCCAAGATGTGGCTGATGTCTTTCTTAGGGCACTATTCAGAGTAAAGGCAGTGAGCCCTAGCTGGGCTGCCCCAACTACAGTGGTACCTCACTTAACAAGCACTTTGCTTAACAAGCATTTAACATCACAAGCAAAAATTTCCAAGAAATCTTGCTTCACATAACAAGTTCCACTTCACTTAACAAGCAAGCATGCTATGGGCATGCGTGCTATGGAGCCCTGACGCTCTGCATGGAGGCTTGTTAAAAGGGCTGCTGGCCAGCACCGCTGCCTGTAACTGCACCCAACTTGGGGGCAGTTGCCTGGAAGTGCCAGAGGCAACTGCCCCAAACTGCCCCCACAGACCACCTTGAACCTCCAGCAGCAGCCCATGTAAGCCTCCCAGGAAAGTGTCTTTGATTGAGCCTCCTAACCATGTCTACCCAGAAGCCCCATTGTGTTCAATGGGGCTTACTCCCAGGAAAGTGTCTTTAGGATTGCAGCCTAAATAGACTTCATAGGATCATGCACACTGAATGCATGTTTTGAATTCAATTCCAGTGTTTTGTCATCATTTTTACATCCAGTTAATATTTTTATATGACTATTTATTGGGTTGTGGAACCAATCGTCTGAGTTTCCATTATTTCCTATGGGAAAATCTGCTTCACTTAAAGAGCGTTTCACTTAACAACTGAATGCCTCCATAACGAATTAAGCTCTTTATGTGAGGCACCACTGTATTCTGTATTCAGAGAGCTATGCTGGATCCAGAAAGTCAGGAAGCCTGAGCTGCCCTACCTGCTCCAGAGCATGCTCAGTAGTCATCAAGTGAACATCGAACAAAGAACAGCTGTGGTGGCTGCCTTATAAGGAAGCCCAGAAGTTCTTGACAACTAGTAACAACTGCAGCATGAGAATGCAATACAGCAGTACCTCGAGTGGAGGGTGTATGGTTGGAGTGGCCTGCTGTATTCCCAAGTTAGTGAGCTGCCATAGTTGTTCCATATCCTAAGATTGAGAGGCAGGGTTTGCAAAAGGCTGACCAAGAACTCAGAAGTTTTGTCAACACTGCCATTCTTACTCAGCCTTATCATGGAACCCTATAGGTCTACCCATAGCTATACCTGCTCCTGAGGTGGTATAACTCTGAGGAGCTGGAAGAGGGCATTTCTGCCCTGGAAACAGGCTCTGGATACAGAGTTAACTGCTCTGCCCTACGCAAAGCTAAACATGCCCTCAACATGCCTCTCCTGAGCTGCCTAGGCTGGTCCAGTTATGGCAGCCCAGGTCAATCTGTCTTGGGGAGCCTATGTTGCTGTAGGCTATCCCAAGCCTTCTCTAGCATAATTAGACTGCCCCATCATTGACCTGGGCCACCCCAGTGATAGATAGGGCAGCCCAAGTGCACTTCCCTATACTGTTTCCTGGGAGAAAGCTCCACTGACTATAATGGGACTTACTTATGAGTAGACAGGCATACATAGGATTGGGCTCTAAAGATTGTTAGGGTTGTCCAAACTTTCAACTTCAGAGCTCCTGAACCTTTAACAAGTGTGTAGAAGAAGGAATTTCAGCAGGTACAACTTGTGATATGTGAGATAAGCCACACCTGCAGATATTCCCTCCTTTACACACTTGTTAAAGGTCCAGGAGCCCTGAAGTTGAAAGTCTGGATACCCCTGCTTTAGATCATGGGTCTCTAAACTTTTTGTCAGGAGGGCCACATCATCTTTCTGATACTGTGTTGGGAGCCAGAAGAAAAAAATAATTGATTTACATTTCAAATATTACATTTCAAATTAGTGATAGAACTTGTGAATGAATGATTTCAAATCAGTTCATAAAAACTTTCCAACACACAAAGACAGGGTGATCTTCAAACCAGTTCATAAGTACTTTCATAGAGAGGAGTACTCAAATTACTCTCCCCAACCCTCAAAATACCCTCCCCGAGGTGTGGAAAGCAGAGCTCCCCTTGGCTCTGGAGGATTTCAGGACTTCCCCGAGGGCCAGATGGAGGAGGCTTGCCAAGGGCCAGGTGGAGGCTCATTGAGCATTGAATGTTTGTAGATCCCTGCTTTACTTTAGATACCTCAATCCCAAACCATAAATCCCAAAACATAAATTTTTGACCATAAAGGTCAAAATCAGCACCCCCAGAAATGAACTGGCAGACAGTGCAGCCTGCAGAGCAGCAACACAAAGCTGAAGCTGACACTGTTTGGAATACAGTATATACCATAATACCCATCTATAAATGTTGAAGATGTCACCCTATACACCACAAAAGTAAAACTTACCTGTATCTGAAGAAGATAAAGCTTTGGTTACTGAAGCTTTCCGACAATGGATTGCTTGAACAGACAAATCTTTCTCAATCACCTTCACTTTAGCAGGACTCCTGAATGGTGAATCTAATATATGAAATGCTACCATTATTTTTAATCTCCATACTTTGATTATTAAATCCAGTTCTATAACTAAAATCCCATCCCAGGCACAATTTTAAAGCCTGGAAAAATAAAGTGAGAAAGATAAAAGTTATAACAGACTGCAATAACTTTATCTATCATGTATGTATAACAATAGTTATTTTACGTTTCTAAACCATTGTGACTGCATTATTCATGTTTGGTAGATCTCTTGTCTTAAAGGCTTCCAAAGGATTGATTAACTTTAAATAGAGTAATTAAAAGTTAAATAGAACAAATTGCTAACAGGGACAGCACATCTTTTTGCTGCAATATTTTTGCAATTACAGGAGTTTACTTAAGCATACATATACTGTATACTGTGTTAACAGAAGTCAACCCCAGTAGTTTAGTTCCAGGAATGAAGACAGATGGCTCAATAAAATTTAACACATGCTACAGTCCCCTCTCTTATTTCATCAGTTCTGCACACAAAGCTGACAGACATACCAAATCATGCTGTCACTTCAAGCAAGGAAAAAAATATTGCACAGATGCTGGTCCTATGTCTTCAAGTCCTCTAATGGCAGTATTGTGGACTTTGTGTGTACATGTGTGTTTGCTAATAACTGGTACATTTAAGGGAAAAAAAGTAGTATTGCTTTTCAAAACTAAGAGGTCAAGGACTGTTTATAATGCATGTCTTAAAAGTACATGTTTTAAAAGTTACTGCACAAAAGAAAGAAGTTAATGTGTAGAAGTTTCCATATTAGCTACTGACATTTTTGAAGATTTTTCTGCTCTGTAACCTTAAGAAGGATATAAAAAAATTATTCTTCTTTGCCAAGAGTATGTATTTATTTTTCAATAGCATCATTTCACTACTTGACTTACAGGAACAATGCATGTGAGATAACAGTTAATTGCTATTCCTAGCTAAAGAATACTTGTTTTTCAAGGCATCAGGAAACCATTCTGCTAAAGCTGGTAATAGAGGTCATTACAGGATTATAGTAGGGCAGGATTTGGCTTTGTGAAGATGATTAATTAAGGTAACCAGGTTACATGGCCACAGAAAATGTGTCTCTTTCACAATCATCAAAGAGTGGAAATCAAGCTGTGGGGGAAAATCCTAGATTTTCATCTCAGTTTTCACTTCACCTGAACGCAATGCAGATGATCTTCCTTCTATTAAAGGTTTGGCTTTCACAGCAGTAACAGTAGTGATCACAGTTCCACATGGCATCACAGTTCGATCTTTTTCTACTTTTGCAACAGGAAGCTTGGGAGTAGCTTGGGAGTATCTAGACTCTGAAGGTTCTATATACAAGAACTAGAAAAAGAGAAAGTTAAAGATTTAAAATCTATACATATAGCTTGGTAGGAATGTGCTAGTGGATCCACATTTGGCTTGTGTAGGAAACTTCAAAGGACAGCACTAGTGTTTTAAAAACCAGTAGTGGAAAACAAAGTCCCCTGAAGAAGCCAACATGCAATTCCACTAACCCTTTATGAAACAGGAAATATATGTGCAGAAGTTATGCTGTAGCATTTGGCAGTGATCTGCCTTGTGAATGATAAAGAACTACCGTAATTGGGTAAAGATACAAGATCAATTGAGTGTACATGGATACCTGAAAATGAAAGAGAGGACGAGTACAATGAGCTTAAAATGCTTACTTCGGCAAAGAGAGATCCTATTATTGGGCTACTGCTGTTAAACTGGCTGTTCAGTGCAAAACATTTATGTCCAGAAGGTGCTTTTCTGAACAAGTCCAAAGGCACAGTAGTTGAAGCTGAGAAGCCACCTGAAAGAGACAGAAGCAATGAAGTCTAAATAATTGATAGTTATTTGGATAACAAGCTCCATTTCAAATCCCTTGCAATATTTATGTATTTAAACTACAGCTAACTTTTGTGAAGTTAGCTTGGGTTAGCTTAGAGAGAAGTTAGCTTAGAGAGAAGCAACTTGGGTTTTTTGTTTGTTTTTTACTAGAAAGCAAACCAAAGTATCATTCTTACACTTCCCATAACCAAGTTTAATTCTCAAATTGTTTGATTAATATGGGATCCTTGGACGATCAGCTTTTGGAAAGCTTTTAAAGACAATTCTCAGCACAAGAAAACTGGTGGAAAAAACTGATTAGATAAAAACAGATTAGATAAAAACAGATTTTTAACACAAGGTTTTTGTCCAGTCCAGGCTGACTGAATGCTATTATTCAGTCTACTAATTAATTGCTAATTTCTTATTTGACTCTGGAAGGGATAATACATGCAGCAGCAAAAAAGCCTTAATGAGCAACATTGGCCATACATATTACTGAATAACAAGCAGCAGTTAACAGTTCTTCCATTTAATTCTGTATTATTGCACAGATGCACTTCACTAACACAGATGTTTACAGTGTAAGTAACTACTGAAATGTACTACCTGACTTGTGTTATCTCAAAAGCACATCAACATCTTACAAGAGGGAGAACCAAAAACAACTAATATAGGTTTGGTTCTCAGGTGGAAGATAAAGACCTTAAAACTTCATGGATTAAACTTCCACTAGATTTTATGAAATTGTTATTTCCTAAAGAAATGCTTAACAGTCATGTTACATAAATACACACAAGATACACATAAAAAAACACATAAGACACAGCATGTTATTAGATATTTTGTAAATAAAAATTTGAAGCATAAAATGAATTACAATATGTGGAATACTTACTATTCAGGTCTCCATTTTCAACTATCCTTACTTGGAGGTCTTTTGATTTGGCATTTAGTTCTCTGTGAACAAACAAAACTATTAAAATGCTCAGATGGGCATAGTCTCAAGCCTCACCTCTGATGAAGCAATTAAAAAAACAAGTTCTCATTTATTTATTCTTGTTTTGATAGCTTACAATGGTTTGCAATCATACAGAATGAAATTATAGCAACCAATATTTCTTCCCAAATATGGTCTCTATTCAGTCACAATAAGGGAGCAGTCCTAATTTCTCACAGCAGCAACTGCTAAAGCATGTTGGAACTCCTGGAGAATAAGTTGCACTGGAAGGAAGGCCTGCAGTGTACCATTGGCATGGATCCAAGCTGCATACCTGAACAGGTAAGCTCTGGCCAAGCAGGACAGGGGAAGGGGGATGGCAAGATGGATCAAGCCTGGGGAGGGGAAGATTGGTGGCACTTGGGTACACTGAGAGCACATTCCTAACCATGTCTACTCAAAAGTAAGCCCCATTGTGTTCAATGGATCTTACTCCCAGGAAAGTGTCTTTAGTATTGCAGTCTGAAGCTTATTCTTATTGGGCCTTAAAGCCTGGCATGGGGCTGCTTTGACTTGCAACAGCAATTTTGCTAGCGTATGTCTGAGTAGCCCCATTACATAGGCTGGGGCTTTACCCACAGTAAGCGGACAAATGTTCTGTTACATCAAGGAGACATCCAGCCTGCTCATAGACAGCATTGGATGCAGTGTGGTTTGTGTGGCCTTGCTGTGCTAGTTCTGGCTAGGACTTGGCTGTAAGTTGATTTTATTCCCTTCAAGTCTGGACTTAAACAGCAAAAGAAAACAAAGATAAAACTTTTCAATTAGGAAAGAAGATTTCAGTAAAAATCTAGGTTTCAATCCTCAACATAATGTACTATATTTTAAATGTTTTTATGTTTTATTGAATGTTTTATTGTAACTGTTAGCTGCCTTGAGTTGGCCTTGGCCAAGAAAGGCGGGATAAAATTTATTAGGATAAATAAAATAAATACAGTCAGTAATTAATGCAGCTAATGATCTTGCCAATCTACAGAGTAGTACCATATTTTATTCATACAAAATAAAACTAGGATTTGGATTCACTGAGCTTGTAGCTATTTGGTTGGAGGAGTAAAACACTCAGTAAATCAGGGACTACCTTTTCTTGATCAATGCCTCAGCATCTAGACTAGAGCTTCATACTGCTGCCTCTTCCATATTGATGGCTGACTACTATGCTTCTGCTGCCAAATATCCAAAGAAATAAAGGAAGGGGAAAAGGTGTCAAAGTTTGTAATACCATAAGGCAAGGAGAGAAAGAGAGAATAGGTGATCACCACCAGTTATAGGTCACTGTCCAACTGATGTCTCATGGAACAATGCAAGAGAACAGTGGTGGGGAAAATGACTTTGTCTGAATTTACAATTTCTAGGTAAAAATTTTAGTTGCTGGAAAAAGCACAAAATCTCAGCAACAAATGGTTCTTGAGCATTTCAGCCCATGACCCCCTTCTGACAATGAGAACCACAGGGGAAAGGACTGTGGCTGCTGCAGCACAGATGCATCCTTATTGGCAAGGCCAGCACTGCAGGGTGGATGGGGTACATGCTTGTTTGGGATGTACATGGGGAAAGTGGGTGGGGCAGAAGAACAAGCATGGTGCATGCCCCCTAAAAAGTGGAGCAAAATTGCTGCAATTGCCCTAAGGTCAGCTCTGAAGATGTGAATTGTCTGATCCCACGTTCATAATGACATTTGGAGAATAAAAGGTGTTAACATTTTCTATAACCTATAAAAGCTTTACTAAACTAGGGGACATCCAATGAATGTTGGAAGGGTCATGCAGAGAAAAGAAAATTTTTTAAACCCATTGTGTAATTCATCTGTGGAACTCCTTGCCTTAGGATGTGGTGATGGCATCCAGCCTCAATGTCTTTAAGAAGGGATCGGACACATTCCTAGAGGAAAGGATCATCGCAGTTTATAAGCTATGACGGGTGTGACAGTGTGTGCAAGGGTGTTACTAGTGTGGTGCAATTCGCACTGGGTGATGCACCTAAGGGGGATGACACGCACTGGGGGAACCTAAAAATTGCAACTTTGTGATGGTGTCACAAACCCCATCATGTCATATACCATTGGAATCATATTGAAGAACAGAATCCAATGCAAAAATCCTTTCCTAGCAAACGTTATGGCAAAAAAACTAAAAAAAGAACTAAAATATGCATTGAACTCTACTGAAAGTGAAAATGGATGTTTAAGTGCACAGCTATGTTTACTAGTGAGTAAGCAAGCATGCCGTGGCTGGAGTGCAAGGTCAGTCCAGGAGAGTGCAAGACTTCCAAAATGGTCCCAATCAGGGATGTTACTAGGGCGTTAGAAAGGGGGCACTTTTGAAGGCACCCCTTGTGACCTAAATGGCTAAAATCATGGTTTGTAGAAATAATCCCATCATGTTATACACCTTTGAATGCATAATTTACAGCAGAATACAAGCAGAATACGGTGAAACAAACCACTTTGAAATATCTTTATTCTATTAAAATGTGTGACTATAAAAACCAATGGAGGTGGGGCAATGGCACATAACCACCCCCACTATTTGCATTGTTGCCCCACATGGGGGTGATGCACTGGCCTCCCACACCAGGTGACGCGAACCCTAGTGACACCCCTGGGTGTGTGCATGCATAGATAGATGTAGATGCAGGCAACCTCAAGATGCCAGATGCAGGGGAGGGTCTGGATACAGGACTTGGTGCTCCCTGAGGTATCTGGTGGGATGCTGCAAGATACAGGAAACTGGACTAGATGGACCTTTGGCCTGATCCACCAGAGGCTCTTCTTATGTTCTTAAAATCAATACTTACAAGATGAATTCTTCTTTCCAAGAAAGGTCCATGGGATTATTGGCTACAGAGCTGGAAAACTTCTGGAAAGGGTCATTGAGCTCTATTATACACACTGGGTTAATCTGGCCTATAATGGAGAGCAGAAACAAAAACAGACATCAAATATAAACTACTTTAAGATAACCGTTTATGCATTCTACTTTCCAGAAATAAAAAACCCACAAAATTTAACTAGAAAATTAAGAGCACAATCCTAACCATGTCTACTCAAAAGTAAGCTCAGTTGCTTTAAATGGGCCTTACTCCCAGGAAAGTGTCTTTAGGAGGCAGCCATAAGAGTTTGGAGAGCAATATGCAGTATTTATTCTGAAGAGGTGATTCATTACAATTTGTATGTCTAGCTTTGTCTGATTTGATGGCACACTTCCTTAAATGCAGGGGAGGCAAGCTGTTAAAGGGAAGAACTCCGTGTGCATCCACATGGGAAAAGCCATGAAATCTGTTTTGACTGGAGTAGTTTTTAATGTAATGTTCTCCTGACTGAATCTTACTTTGATCATATTTTCTTGAAATGGTAGATAATGGGAACTTTCAGTCTCCCAAAGTGGTTCCAAAACATTGTTTTCAAAACATTAAGTGGGTTTTTTAAACCTTTCATCTTTAAATTCTGCTTCATTTAGTCTGATCCCAACTTCTGCTTTGCAAAGAAGAGAGAGAGAGAGAGTGTGTGTGACACTCAGAGAAGGTTCTATATTTCCCATTCCTACAGGCAACAGTTAAATCTCCTTGGAGCCTTTGGCTGGTTGGTGTCTGGTAGGGAAGCTCAGTGTCCCACATCTGGTGCCCCATGCCTGATGCTCAGTGCCCAACAGGGGTGCCCGGAAGGTGTGCCCAATAAGGGTGCCCATTGGTGCTGAGTAGGGATGCCTGCTGTCCACTGTGCAGTGCTGTTTGGGGCCCAATGGTCCACGTAGGGATGCCCGGTGCCTGGGAGGGATGCCCAGTGTCCACTTGTGTCTGATGGTGTCGAGAAAGGATGCTGGTGGTGTCCAGTGGTGCCCGCTGCCTTTTGCATGGTAGTATCCAGTGCTGTCCAGTGGTGCTGGGTAATGCTGCCCAGTGCTTGGAAGGGGTGCCTGCTGCTGCCCGCCACTGCCCCATGGTATCACCTGGTATCTGTTGTTACCCAATGGTACCCCCAGTGCCCAGTCATGCTCAGGGCCGACAAATATTCTTGAAATTTTACTCCTGCAACAGCAGGTTCATTCTGATAGTTATATAATAAAATGACAGTGGTACCTTGCTTAACATGCATTTCACATAACAAGCAAAAATTTCCAAGAAATCTTGCTTCACATAACAAGCTCCACTTCACTTAACAAGCAAGCGTGCTACGGGCATGCATGCTATGCAGCCCTGACGCTCTGCACGGAGGCTCTTTAAAAGGGCTGCCAGCCAGCGCTGTTGCCTCTAACTGTCCCCAACATGAGGACAGTTGCCTGGGGGTGCCAGAGGCAGCTGCCCCAAACTGCCCCCAAGTGCCCCCACAGACCACCTTGAACCTCCTGCAGCAGCCCCCAGGTAAGCTTCCCAGGAAAGTGTCTTTGATTGCAGCCTCCTAACTATGTCTACCCAGAAGTCCCATTGTGTTAAATGGGGTTTACTCCCAGGAACTGCATGTTAAGCATCTTTAGGACTGCAGCCTAAATAGACTTCATAGGATCATGCACATTGAATGCATGTTTTGAATTCAATTCTAGTGTTTTGTCATCATTTTCACATCCAGTTCATAGTTTTATATGAATATTTTGGAGGTTGTGGAACCAACAGTCTGAGTTTCCATTATTTCCTATGGAAAAATCCACTTCACTTAAAGAGCGTTTCACTTAAAGAGCATGCTTCCGGAATGAATTAAGCTCTTTATGTGAGGCACTGCTGTAGTTATTGTGTCTGGAAAGTTGTACTTTCTAGAGTGTGCAGGAAAGACTATTTCCCTGTGCTATGCTGCAATGAGGGCTAGGCTGCTCAGTAGCCAAAATAGGGGAAGAAGTACTCACTTTGGAAATTTAATTTGGTAAGAGAAGAGTTATTTCTCTAAGAAAGGGATCCACAAGCTTGTGGAAGCTGTGAGCTCCTAGCAAGTTCTGCAAAGATGGTAGCCATCACCCACAAAATGAACATGGCCACACTCACTGAGACCACGCACACACTTCCACTCATCTCTCCCCATCACTCTATCCATCCACACTCAATTAGCCTCTCTATTCCAAGAATGCCAGATGAGAAAACATCCCCTACTTTTCATTTTCCTTTTATTTTAGAAATTGACCCAGTTTACTCAGGTTTACTGAAGAGCGTCCATATTCAGGTGGTAAAAATCATTGATTCAAAATGTTGCTGTCAACCCTGAACAGACACTTGTTCAGCTGTGCTCATTTTTAAAGCTACTATGCATTCCCTTGCTCTTTCCTACACCATTTAAGGGTGATGGGTTGGGAGGAAGAATGATTTAAAGGATGAAGAATAGAGAACTACTGAAGCTGTTTTCAATAATACCTTTTGGGTTTCTGGATATTTGTGCAATTCACTACTTAAAACTTTTTGAAAAATAAAAGTGGGAGAAAGAAAAATAAGTTATTTTACCTCTAATGGATTGATTGGTCAGTGTAGCTTTAATGTTTCTCATCAGTAGTTTCAATTCATGAGCCCTTGGAGGTTTAGGAGGACTGGTGCCCTGAGGAAGAGTTCCTGCATTTTGTACATTCTGTGAAGGGGAAACATCAAAACATCAAAAAGGGGAAACATCAAAATACATACATACTGTATTAGTCACGCACACAAAGACACTGAGTACTTTTGTTCATTTCAGTTAACCATGACAATAAATACCACATATAGGCATGTGATCATTTAGACGTAGCAAAGTTATGAACAGCTTACTGTTGCACAGTTATTTTCAACCAGTGTGCTGTGGCCTCAGGTGTGCCACAGGACTCTGGGGATTGACATTCATTAATAGGAAAATTGGGGGATTTGAACAATCTGGGGTGCGTTATCAATGGTAAAAAATGATGGCATGCCTTGACAATTTCAGTGCCTTGTTAAGTGTGCCGTGAAATGAAAAAGGTTGAAAATCACTGCTGTAGCCCAATAAAGATGGAAGATGCACTAATCATTAATAAAAGTAGAATAGCAAAGGAGTACCTAAATTACCTTTATATCTGTAGGTTTTGTACATAGAACCACAGAAGGTGATGCTGAATTAATAAGATTCTGTAACACAGGTGTAAGTGTTTCTGATAATGCAAATGCTGCAGCAGTCTCGTCCTAGAAAGAGAGGATAAAGTGCACTACTTGTAAGATCCAGGGGTAAGAGGTGAATCAGGACAGAATCTTCAGCAACTTCTCCTATACCACGTGGCTAAATTCTCTCAAAACATTTGAAGCAAATATTTTACTGCAAAATGTGTTTTGCTGTCCTAGAACTGGACAGGTTACACCTGGAGACAGAACTGAGTTCAAACATGGGGTTTCTTTCAACCCTGTCATATACAATCAGTTCTCTTCACAACATATGCAAATTCACTATATGTAAAGGGCAGAATTGTTACCTCCTGTCATTACCTGTACCTCTCATTTGTCATTATCTGCTATGCAGAGACTTTCCAGAAGCTGCAGGGACCCTCTGAATGGTGCCTATGTCCAATGCTGACCTCTGTTAAAATGGCCAGGGGAAGCTTCCATTCTGAAGGTTCCTATAGCATTCATATATTATTTGTCACTTCCTTCTGAATTTTGCAAGCTTCCTGAACATCTTTGTCCTATGCTTCTGATGGTAGCCCTTCGCAGGGTACATTACCTTACCACCATTGATCCATAGGAAATCTGCTATCCACCAACTTTTCCAAGAGACCTCTGGCTAAGGATAACAAGAACTGACTGTACGTTGCAATGCAAAACGAAACATAGCACACATACATCTGGAAATTTATACCATAGAAACATTTGATCTTGGAGTATCAAGTGGTATAAATGCCAGTACCCAAAAGAGACAGCAGTAAAGAAAAAAACACATATCATAATCCTTCTTTATTTCTCTTTTCCAATAAAGCAGTTTGCTCTTGCTTAAGTTCAGTAGGACTCTATGGGGTTTTCCCCCTACATTCAGTTCAGTCTACTCTTTCCCAGTTCAGATAATCAAATTAATACAAATAGAGTGACAAATCCATACTTTCCTTCTCACCTCTTCTCTTCTCACTGACACCTGGCCAGTTGCAAAACTTGCTGGTTTCCTAAACCACAGTTTTATGCAACATCCAAACTGATATACAGTGGTTTATGCTATCTAAACAAAGCTATCTAATTTCAAATTGTGGTTTAATAGCCTGGTTTTTTTTTTTTTTGGGGGGGGGGGGGGACGGACAACTAAGACCAGATTCTCAAACTGGACATCACAAGACATCAAGGTTTAACAAACCAGTCACCATCATTAATGATGACTTGATGTCTTGTGATGTCCAATTTGAGAATCTGGTCTTAGTTGTCCCCCAAAAAACTTGCTATTAGTAGATACACAAGCTTATTATTTCTTGTTTGTTGGTTTATAGTAAGGGTGCCCAAGTGTTTAACTTAAGGGCTCCTGGACCTTTAACAAGTGTGTAGAAGAGGGAATTTCACTTTGTGATCTGTGAGATGAGAAGCTGCACCTGGTAAAATTCTCTCCTTTACATATTTGTTAAATGTCCAGGAGCCCTGAGGTTGAAGGTTTGGACACCCCTGCTTTATAATCATCCAAAGTTGTATTTATGAAATTCAGAAGCAAAGGAAATTAAACAAGAAGAAGGCCTGGAGATTTAAAGTCCGTTTTTTACAAGGTTATGAGGACCAGGATATATCAGTGTACCCTGTGTAGCAATATTCATAAGTAAGTGAAAATAATGTTGAACAAAGGGGAAGACTGCAAAGTCAGAAGATAGAACAGCTATATTGCCAAGGTCCAGGTTAAAAACAGTTAACAGGTGATTCTAGCCAAGAGCCAAAACTGGAATCACACTGATTGGCTTGCTTCCTGGAAAGCCTTTGAAAGTAATTAGTAAAATTGCCAATTCATGTAGCTCACCAAGAAGGGTCTGCAGTCATACTGCTGCATTAGAACTATTTGCTGACGAGGCACCATTTACGCGAAGCAACCTTTAGAATTTAATATTTTACAGTTGAGGCTTTGCTCAAAAATTTAGAGTTGAGGCTTTGCGCAAAACTTTTAATAAAATGTTGTGCCCCAGGCTCCTGCATGGATGATGATCTCTAGGCAAAGATGACTTTTATATATAACATTATATATTATATGAACAAAACATTAAAATTATCACATTGATGCAAGACAGGTGGAGTTTCAGAATCTGTGAGAGTTCTGTTCCAGGAATCTCTGCGGATGCAGATTTTTAAACAAAAGCAATGAAAAGATTAAATACCCCTTAGGAAGTCTCAGAGAGGGAGGTTGATTTATTGTCTGCCTCCCACATTACCATAGTGGCAGGTATTCTGAATGTCCTAAAGGGACATTTATGTTTTTCATTTAATGGACCAACCTCATTCCTGTTGAGGGTTGAGAAAAATCTGCTGATAATTAGGTTTTACCTGCACATGACATGTATTATCATACTGCTCTTGTCTTATAACATTTATGTGTTATTAATTTGGATACTGCTTATTAATATTTGAATCATGCAGAGCCGTTTTATAAACCCTTAATTTTTATCATGTAATGTTGTGTTGCTGATCTCAAATACAGTGACGCCTCACGTAACAAATTTAATTCATTCCGGAGGCATGTTTGTTATGTGAAACATTCTTTACGTGAAGCGGATTTTCCCATAGGAAATAATGGAAACTCAGATGATTGGTTCCACACCCCCAAAATATTTATATAAAAACATTAACTGGATGTAAAAATAATGACAGAACACTGGGATTGAATTCAAAACACGCGTTCAGTGTGCATGATCTTATGAAGTCTACTTAGGCTGCAGTCCTAAAGACACTTTCCTGGGAATAAGACCCATTTAACAGAATGGGGCTTTCTTCTGGGTAGACATAGTTAGGAGGCTGCAATCCAAGACATCTTCAAAGTGTCTCCCCACTTTTCCTTCTCTCCATCCTGACCCTCTCTCTCCCCTGCTCCCTTCTGGCTAGCCCTGAGCTGCTTCCCTCTTCTCCACTGCTCTTTTCTCCCTCTGCCCAGCGGACGCCCAGCCACAGGAGGAACAGCATGGAAGTGTTGCTTTCACTATGGGCAGGTGCCCTAGGCAGCCCTGATGCTTTTTAAACAGGCTGCCGGCAAGCGCGTCTGCCCCAACTGCCAACGAATGTGTTCTTTACGTGAAGCACTTTCTTTACGTGAAACAGAATCCTAGAGAAATTTTTGTTTGTTATGTGAAACATACTTTACGTGAGGCGTTCTTTACGTGAGGCGCCACTGTATTTGTTTTAAGGCTCTCTATTTCTACTGCTGAGTATTCAGCAGGACATTCACTGGAAAATATCCAACCACATAGATCCTGTGGAATATATTTCAGCAACAGCTTCTTTCAGATCATGAGGTCTCTGGATATATCCCTAAACACTGGATAACCTGTTTGGAGTAACTAATGCTAGAAGAGGGATGTTCTAAAGCTCCCATGCACAAGTAGAAGACCACCAATACTAAATACATCCCAATACACAATTTGAGGCAGCCCCTCATGATCTGCTGCTAATTATTTTTAAGTTTTAGGAGTGTCTTCCTATGTCATGTCAGAAATCTTCAAAGAGAAAGAAGTTGTGACTTTTATCTAGGAATCTCAAATTAATTACTCTATTCTCTCTATCATAGCTACAATTATCAGATTTTATATGATATTATTACAAATGTGTATCAGAGCCAGTGACTTATAATTACTCATGTAAAATTAAGAAAGCTTTTAATTTTAATACTGCTGATGAGACATACTTCAATACCAGTACGTTGTGAACTGCAGCCATAAATCTTATTACTACTTACCCGGAAGCTAGCCTGATTGTGCAAAGGATCCAAGTGTTAACAACTAAGAAAAGGGTAGGCAACTGTTACAAGACATTGTAAACATGAGAAGGGTATAATTTTTTCAAGAAGTTGAAAATGTAACCAAACACAAACATACATACCTCTTGCACTTTAGAAGGCTTCACTTCAATATTTGTTTCTGAGTTATGAATGAGAGACCACTTGACCTGGATGTCATCTTCTTTGGCTTTCATTGAAAGTTCCAGCTGTTGATATCACAGATCATTATGTTTTTCCATCAGTTTTCCTAATATAAGTAGTCCTTACATTTTCAATCTATTCTAGAGACACAGTGTGTAGTTAGTATGTATTTCCCCTTGTTAGCTTAGTGATTTTCAAACATTGTGCTGTGGCACACTGTTCTGCCATGAGTGGTCCACAGGTGTGCTGTTGGGGGGGGGGGTTGGAAAATGTATTTATTCAATAATATTTCTTAATAGGGCCCAGAGGCGTAAGGAGACTATAGTGCGGGATGCGATGTGCCACGGGCAATAGGGCACCGGGGTGCCACTTACACTCCTCTGGTGGAATCATGTGTGTAGAACTCACTGGTATTATTGTGTGTGTGTGTGTGTGTGTGTAAATATATTAGTGCAAAAGTCTAGTCCTTTGCAGAGATCTCTCCTGATACAAGCAGGGGGTTGGACTAGATGTTTTGATAGAGGTGAAATTTCAGTCCTTGCCATGGGTGAAATTTTGCCTAGGTATGCCTCTGATAGGGCCATTAGGGGATGTGAACTCTCCAGCAGCTGCATGTAGTGCCTTGTCAACTGTTAAAGGACTGATGGTGTACCTTGACAATTTTAGTGCCTTGTCAGTGTTCCATGAAATGGAAAAGGTTGAACACCACTGAGTTAGCTGTAAAACATCTTGCCTTACATAGTCTCAGTTGGATCTCAGTTGTAGACACAATTCATTGCATAGTAGGCATTTTTTGTACTATGTTTACAAATGACTGCAGCTGCTGCTGTTTAGATTTAATGTTTGCTAAATCTTAAGTGATAGCTCACTAATAGCTCACTAGTGATAGATCACTAATGGTTTCAATAATTATTACTATTTAAAGCAAATATTTTTCAAGTTCTAGTTAATAGCTTTTCTTTATAAGAGCCTTTTTATATTGTTTTGTTTTCATTTTTTGCTGTTACAGATTGCAAACTAATGAATTTACCAGACTGACAAAAAGGAAACATGAATCATCCAGAGCCAGGTAGTTTTCATCCTATTTGATTTCAGCATGTGTAACTCTTCCCCCGAGACTTAAAACTGTGGGTAGATCATTCTTACATTCGTAGCATGTTTTTAGCTGGACAGCCAATTGTGTTTCAATATTAAGTATAATATTACAGTACTGCACAGTCTCAATATTACAGTACAATAATAAGGCGATATTACAATACCTTAGCAACTGTGGTGGTTCCAGTCCCAGAACTACCCCACCCCACCCATGTTGCCAAAACCCATGGATAATGAAATACACAGAAGGAATCATGGAAGAAATACCCTCTCCAAATTAGGTCTGGGGGTTTGGGCTGGGGCTGGAAGAGTCAGCAATTCTTCAATGTTCAGCAGAGGGACAAAATTTCGTTGCATCCCTTTACATCCCTACTGTTTTGAATTTTGAAAAACTGGTTCTTAGTGGGTTCTTAGCTTCCATCATGGAAGGAATATCCTCCTAAAATTTCATACTTCCAGATCCAGCGGCTTGGTGGGGCATTGATGAACGAGTGAGTCAGCTGATATAAATATAGACTAGCAGAATTAACCCGGAGTTGCAGGAGTAAAATTTCAATAATATTTGTGGGCCCCAGACATGGCTGGGCACAACCCACTGGGTGCAGCTGGGCAACAACAGTTACCAGGCATTATATGGTACCAGGGGGCAGTGGTGGGCAAATATCCCAACCAGGCACCTGCCACCACATCATGATCATTAGCTTCACCATTGGCAATACCCTCCTCCAATTTCATACTTCTAGGTCTGGAGGTTTTAGCGGGTCGTTGATTGAGTGAGTCTTATGTATGTGTGTGTGTGTGTGTGTGTGTATAATATAAACACATTTTGTGTGTGTGTGTGTGTGTGTGTGTATAATATAAACACATTGAAGACACAATAAAGGAACCACTTCTTTCATAGTTTTCTAAAATGTGACTGGAAGAACATCTTTCAGGATTCTAGGAAGAAGCAAGGGAAAAGGCTCAAACACACATACATTCAATTAGTTAATGTCTTTTTTCCAGAATATTATTTGCATAGTGCTGTTGCATAGGCAGTTAGAAAATTATACCATACTGAATGAAATACTTAAAATTAGCAAGTTCTAGACTCAGGTTTTTGGGGTACCAAGAGAAATCAGTATAAGATTTTAAACATTTCAGGCACCTAGGCACCTGAATAAAATCTGTAGACACTCAAGTGGCAAGCGATACCCTTCACATACTCTGCCCCCCCAAGTCAACAGACCCAAACAAGAACAAACCAAACATGCCTGGATATGAGGTTGTGAGCTATGGTCTATAGTTAGAAAAATGCAACAGGTTAGGCCATTTTTCCAGCAAAAGGAGTACCACCCCTTTTGCAGGTCCCCATCTAGATAGTAATCCTGTCAGTATAAGAGAGAGTTTGATTTGTTTCAGCTCTGTGTATTTGTTTGTGTAGTAATGTTGGTGTTATTGAGGGTGTATTATTGTTGAGCATCAAATCAAACTCTACAATACTATAAAGGATACTAAAAATTTTAGGAGGAATTCATAAGAAATCCTCCAAAGAATATCTAACCTAATCCAATAGTAGTCAATAAAAGTACAGCAGTGTCTCAAATAACAAGTTTAATTCGCTCCAGAAGCATGCTTGTTATGTGAAATGCTCTTTATGTGAAGCAGATTTTCCCATAGGAAATAATGGAAACTCAGACGATTGGTACCACAACTCAAAAAATATTCATATAAAAATATTAACTGTATGTCAAAATGATGACAAAACATTGGAATTGAATTCAAAACATGTATTCAATGTGCATGTTCCTATGAAGTCTACTTAGGCTGCAATCCTGAAGACACTTTCCTGGGAGTAAGCCCCATTTAACACAGTGGGGCTTACTTCTGGGTAGACATGGTTAGGAGGCAGCAATCAAAGGCACTTTCAAAGTGTCTCCCAACTTTCTCCTTCTCTTCATCCTGAGCCTCTCTCTTTCCCCTGCTCCCTTCTGGCTAGCCTTGAGCTGCTTCCCTCTTCTCCACTGCTGTTCTCTCCCTCTGCCCAGCAGACGCCCAGCCGCAGGCAGAACAGTGCGGAAGTGTTGCTTTTGCTATGGGCAGGCATGCTAGGCAGCCCTGATGCTCTTTAAAAGGGCTGCCGGCCAGTACATCTGCCCCAACTGCCAACCAGCATGCTTGTTAAGTGAAGCAATACTTGTTATTTATGCGAGGCAGAATCCTAGAGAAATTTTTGCTTGTTATGTGGATCACTTGTTAAGCGAGGCACTTGTTAAGCGAGATACCACTGTATACATTATTTGCGATGGATCTTCAAGCAAAATTTAGTAAAGCAAATTCAAAATATTACCTGCAAGTGAAGTGGAGACAATTTTACACTGTAAGACTGACATTCTGCAGTAGGTGAAATTTGATTCACATTTAGAATAAAGTGAAAGGCATTTCCAGCTACGTTACAAGAAACCACCTGGAACAAAAGAGAAACCTAGTTTTAAAGATAGAGATTGTGTGGAGACAATTATAAAGGAAACAAATGTGTGCATTTATGTGTATGCAAAAATGACTGACATTTCTTGAGATCATAGTTTAGGATTTGACTGCTGCAGTACATCTATATATATAAAAGAGAAAAGTCACTCACTGACTGACTGACTCACTCATCACCGCCTGCCAAAACCGGTGGGCCTAGAAGCATGAAATTTGGGGTGGGTGATCCTTCCGTGACTGAGGGGTGCACTAAGAACCGGTTTTCGGAAATTCCAACTGGAAGGGGGTGAAAAGGGGCGCAATGTGTTTTCCTCCCTATACTTTGCACTGAGAATTGCTGACTCATCAACATTCCGCCCCAACTGCTGGGCCTGAAGCATGGAATTCTGGGAGTTCCTTCTGTCACCTGAACACCCACCAAGAACCATCTAGAGAAATTTAACCCTTCAGGGGCTGAAAAGGGGGCAACGTGTTTCTGTCCTATACTTAACATGGGAGACTGAACAACATCCAGCCAATTTGGTGCTCAGATCCTGGTGCACTGGGGGATGTTGTTCGGAGGAAGAGGTTGCGCTGGCGAGGATATTGCACATGAGGGGAAATTGTGCAGGGGGAAAGTTGCGCACGGGGGAAAAGTTGCGCACGGGGGGAAAGTTGCGCACGGGGGGAAAGTTGCGCACGGGGTTTGATGTATATGGGGGTTGATGCGCATGGGGGGTTGATGCGCATGGGGGGTTGATGCGCATGGGGGGTTGATGCGCATGGGGGGTTGATGCGCATGGGGTAACTTGTGCATGCTGGGTTGATGCGCATGGGTGAAGTTGCGTTGGGGGGGTGATGTGTATGGGGGAAGTTGCGCATGGGGATGGTTACGTCTGGGGGAAAGTTATCCATGGGGGGTTGATGATTATGGGGGAATGGCATATGGGGGAATTTTACTCCCGCAACGCGGGTACGCCTTTCGCTAGTTGGAAATAAGACAGTTTTCTTCCCATCACATGAGCAATGGTTAGTGAAGAGCATAAGAAGAGCCTCCACTGGATCAGACCAAAGGCCCATCTAGTACAGCTTCCTGTATCACACAGTGGCTCATCAGATGCTTCAGGGAACACATATGAAACCTGCATCCATGTGCCCCCCTTGCATCTGGCTTTTTAAAGTTGCTCACATACCCCTGGGGTATGAGGGGTATCTGAACATCCCCTTATGGCTTGTAACCCATGATGGTCCTTTCCTCTTGGAATTTGCCCAATCCTTTCTTAAAGGCACTGAGGCTAGATGCCATCACCACATCCTGTGGCAAGGAATTCCACAGACCAACTACACATTGGGTAAAGAAATATTTTCTTTTGTCCATTCTAGCATTCCCAACATTCAATTTTAGTGGATGTTACATGAAAGGGGAAAGAACATCTCCCTATCCACTCTGTCCATGCTTTGCATGATTTTGTATGTCTCAGTCATGTCCCACCTCAAACACTTCTTTTCTAAACTAAAAAGCCACAAATGCTGTAGCCTTTCCTCATATAGAAGGTGTCCCAGACTATTAATCATTTTAGTTGCTCTCATCTGAACTTTCTCCATTTCCTCTATATTCTGCTTGAGACGTGGCGACCAGAATTGGACACAAATGTGGCCTTACCATCGATTTGTACCTTAGCATTATAATTTTTGCCATTTTATTCTCAACCCCTTTTCTAATGACCCCAAGCATGGAATTTGCCTTCTTCACTGCCACCACTCATTGGGTTAACACCCTCATCCACCATTACCCCTAGATCCCTCTGCTGCTCTGTCACAAATAGCTGTTGTTGTGGTAATGCCCCACAACAAAATTAGACATTAGATTGTACTACTTTTAAAAATCAAAACAGAATATATATTTACTGTATGATACAGTATGATCACTGTTAAGTCGATTATTAGGTAAGATTAATATTTGCTCTGGTCACTTCTTTCAGTTATCCAAAATTCCCATTGCATTAACATGTTAGACATGACCTATGTTACTTAGATCTGACTTCATATGCCACAAAACCAGAATTATTTGAATTATCACCTTGGAATAATCTGAAGTTTTACTTCAAGATTTTTTAGAGCAAAACAATGAGCTACCACTGCTCATGTTCATGGCCTCTACCCCTACTTGAAAGCAGGTAGGAATGTTTTCCTCACATTCCTTTTCTATAACATTCAAAAAATGCTAATCAACCAGGTTATTATAATCTCTTACTTCTGCTTGCCTTACTCAATCTATCCTCTTTTCAAAGAGCAGGTTTGCCCAGTTGTTCCTGTTATTCTGTGCCAGTTTGTTTTCAAAAGCAGAAGGGCCATGACCCTTATACAAAGAGCATTTCAGTAGTTCTTCCCCTCAGGGGCAAGAACTTTTGATGAATATTTGCAAACTGGCATGAGTGCCTATGGACAGACATTCACATCATTGTCTTTAACAGATCTGTGGAAATTTTGCTCTGGGTACACATAAATAAGCAGGCAGTGTACTTAATTGGCATAGGGCCCAAGGTGGCCTGACTTTTGTGAAATTCCTAACAAGTAACAAAATTGGCAAGACTGGATTGATAGCCATTTAAAGACAAACACATGCACTCCTATACAGAAATTTTTTTAATATAGTGCACAGCCCCAAATAAACTCAAGTTTATAAACCTCAGTTCACTTAAAGGTAAACAAAATTTATAGAAATATTGTGTACCTATCATAAAGACCTTGTTGAGGCTGAATGTACATGAAATGTTATTTCAAAAAAGTGCAATTCACAATAGTTTACATCCAGTTTAAAAAAAAAAATGAGTTGAAGGCAAATCCTAATGCATTTCTTTCCATTCTTGAACCCTCCTAGGAGACAGGCAAGGCACGAGTCAAAGTTTCAATAACACTCTCTCTTTACACTTTGGTAAAAGAAACACCAACTTACACTGTATTCATTCCAGTGGACACAATCTAGTCAATGTACTTAGAAGCCTCAATTTCAGTGTGCAAGTTAATTCCTAAATCTGAAGAAAGAAGTTTAAAATGCTTCATTTGGATCAGACCCAATGTTCCAAAGACACAAAATGTCCTGGGGAATTCAGTCCAAAAAGAAATGGCTGTTTCTGTAGAATGACTTCTATAGTCACTAAGGGAGCAATCCTATCCAACTTTCCAGCATTGCAACAGCCAAACCAATAGGGTGTGTGCTGTAAAATGCAGCATGGGGGAGTCGCAGCAGCTTCCTCGAAGTAAGCAAGCATCTGTTCCCTTATGTCAGGGGCTGCATTGTGGCTGTGTCATTGATGGAAAATTGGATAGGATTGGACCCTAAATGTACTACAAGATTACATAAAGTCATGTATAGGTAAGCTAGAATTTCAAAGAAAATTCATAAGGAAAAAGATTCAGCATTTATGTGAAGCCTGGAACCTCCATTAAGCCTAGAATTGTTGTGGGAGGAAAAACATCCAGAAGGCTCAAGACAGCCTTCATAAATGTATCCACCTTTACCTTGAAATTATATAGCTCAGCTATAGCCCTCCCAATTTATTTGCACCTTCAAGAACTGGAACAACCCAGAATGGCCAGAGTTGCAACCAATTATATTTCCTTTGTGAAAGTACTCTCCTCCTGCTCACATATTTGCAGTCAGGAATAATTCCCCTACAGATTGTGACAGTTCACTTGCTTACATCAACTGAAGCTGTGTTCTATTTAAGCATGTTTCTTCAGGTATAAAGAAAAAGGGACTGCTTCTAATTCAAACTGAGCATAGGGACACAGCCGTAGGAATCTCAAACCTTCATCAGAACCAATTTGCATCTAATAGACAAAATGTTGCATATTACACATCGCCATCTCCAGGGAAAGAGCAGCTCTAATCACTCAGGTTGCTCATGTGCTAGAAAGAAAGACTTCATGAATTTCAAGAGACTACACTTATATGTCCACATTTGATCATGAAAGCCTTTTCTACATTGGAGTTATATACATACACACACCTACATAATCAAAATTGTTAGCACTCTTATGGAAGCACTCAACTAAATACAATTAACACATAAGTACAATATTAGGTATGTGAAAAGCGTAGAATTGGATTGATATAGATATGTGTACTACCAAGACAGAGCAGGTCAAACCTCATTACGTGCAGGAGTTTACTTCCCCAGACAACCACCGTGGTTCCAGCTGATCGGTCTGTCTCTCTCACATACACAACACATAAGGCTATGCTTTTCCCTTGCTGCTATCACTGCCACTTCATGCCACTTTGAGCAGGGTTTGGGCTTGACACATGGTTTGGCCAGTTCTGGTTCTTCCTCACCAGGGTATGAAATGAGGTAGGGACTTGGTGCAATCCAGAAATAGCTTCTTGAGCACAATAGACTACCTGCCAGGTAATGACTTTCATGTGTAGTTTTTAGTTGTTGATGCTGGTTTTAATAGCCATCTGTAAATTATGTGAAGGCAGTTTGCCCAAGGTATTTTTTGTGCCCTCATTCTTTTAATGGGTCTTGTACATTATAGTATTTTGAGAGCAAATTCTTCTTCCACTTACATAAACAGCATGTTCGTTTCTAGGCCTTGATCATGGGTGCCAAATCATATGAGTTTCAGCTTATTTGTGGTCTTGTTGACAACCCTGTCTGGCAAGGAGTGGTATATAGGTTGAGCAGATATCAGCAGATTTTGAATCAGTGGATTTGACTCAACGTGAATAACTATCCACACTGAAATGCTAAATAAACATCCTTTTAAAGTTTAAAGAAGAAAAAAGGGGAAACCTCGCTTTCACATAGTTCAACAACAAATAATAGAATGTTTTACACACTTCAACAACAGTACGGTAATTACTTAGAAGTGACACAAACTTATATCAGGACATCTTAGCTAATAACCCAACAGTCTACAACTCATCGTAAGTTCAATAAATCGACTTTTGCTAATCATTTAAGAAAAGGGACCTTATTAAACACTTGGAGGACCACAACTCATGGCTGTCTTTGGTCATACGTTATACTACAGACATACTGCTGCTGGAGCAGGCTACTTTAGAAGGAATTTCTTGCTACAAAATTACACTAACACTTTTTATGTCCTTTGTTATCCAACTTTGCACTAAACAACTCATTCTCTATTACTGTCTATTGATCATACAAGGTTTGGCCACAACATCACACAGTGTGATGACTGTTCCTTGCTTGTTCCTCTGTTCCTCATAAGGTTTGAGCCTCATAAACTTTAATAGGAACATACTCAACTGAGACATCGTTAAATTATCACCACTGCAGAAAGACAATGTGGCCAGGCAGACTTTTTTTCTGTAGTGACCAGCTTCATTGTCTGGGAAGAATAGTTGCTCATGTCCACCAAACAAGCACTAAACCAACTGGTCATGACAGCGCATGGAATGAAAAGTGATCAGATTTTGTAGATTAACATGCTATTTAACATCTACATGAAGCCACTGGGAGAGGTCATCCGGAGGTTTGGAGTGAGGTGTCATCAGTACGCTGATGACACCCAGCTCTATCTCTCCTTTCCTCTTGAGTCCAAGGAGGCAGTTGAAGTCCTGAATCGTTGTCTGGAGGCAGTGGGGGACTGGATGAGGGTGAACAAGCTGAGATTAAATCCTGATAAGACAGAGGTTCTCCTGGTCCGGAAGTCCTCGACTGAGGTATTGGAATATCATCCTGTTCTGGAAGGGGTTGCACTCCCTCTGAAGGAGCAGGTTCGCAGCTTGGGGGTTCTCCTGGATTCACAGCTGCTCCTGGAGTCCCAGGTGGCGGCTGTGGCCAGGGGAGCCTTTGCTCAGCTTCGGCTGATCCGCCAGCTGCAACCATACCTGAGTCGTTCAGATCTGACCACAATAACCCATACCCTAGTGACATTGAGACTAGATTATTGCAACACGCTCTACGTGGGGCTGCCTCTGAAGATGGTCCAGAAGCTGCAATTAGTCCAGAATGCGGCGACCCGTGTGGTTGCTGGGGCTCGTCAGTTCGACTATGTCGGGCCACTGCTTCAGCGACTACACTGGCTGCCCATTCGTTTCTGGGCTGAATTCAAAGTGCTGGTCCTGACCTTTAAAGCCCTAAACGGCTCGGGTCCAGGGTACCTTCTTCTGTACAATCCAACCCGTCACCTGAGGGGGCCCTACTGACTGTGCCGCCACTACAAGATGTGAGAGGTGTGGCGGCCAGAGATAGGGCCTTTTCGGTGGTGGCACCCCGGCTTTGGAACTCCCTCCCCATAGAACTTAGGAAAGCTCCCTCAATACAGAGCTTCAGGTGGAGCCTTAAAACCTTTTATTTTAAAAAAGCGATTTAAACGGGGCAGACGGTGGGGGGCAGTGTGTTGGTGTTCTATTTTATCGTTTTAACAAATGTTTTTTAGCTTGTTTTTAATTGTTCCTAGTTTTTATTATTCTAATTGTATTTTAATTGTATTTCAATGATGTTTTAAATTTGTATTTATTAGCAATTTTAATTGATGTTTTATTCGTCCATGTAAGCCGCCTTGGGCTCCCTCTTATGGCGGAGGAAAGGCGGGGTGTAAATTGAGTAAATAAAATAAAATAAATAAATTTTATCATTCATTCAGATTTTTTTCATAAACACCCAATCAGATAGAGCAATGAATCCATCAAACTGAGAGTCTTAGGCTCAGTGGCATAGCTAAGAAATCAGGCATCCAGGGGAAAAACAGTTTAACACAGTCTAGG
Organism: Cryptoblepharus egeriae; assembly: GCA_030015325.1. Lineage (NCBI taxonomy): Eukaryota > Metazoa > Chordata > Lepidosauria > Squamata > Scincidae > Cryptoblepharus > Cryptoblepharus egeriae. Next base: position 47,615,083 of record JAREYC010000005.1, on the reverse strand, counting down.
GCCTATGAGGTGCTCAGTGCCAGATTCCAAGATGGCTGCATCCAGCTTTTCGCGACCCCATTGAAATGAAGTCGTGACACCCCCAAGGGGGTTCCAACCCCCACTTTGAAGATTACTGCCCTAGGTTTTCCAAAGTGTTAAGGAAATTAAAACTGGAATCTTAAAAACAATTATTAGAAAGGAAGCCCCATTGTACACTCTATTTACAAGTAAACAAACATAAGACTACATGCTGTGATCCTAGAGAATTCACTGGTAATTCAAAACAATCTGGTCAGTAACACAAGATGTATCGATATCATTGCAGAAGACACAATAACAATGCACAACAAGGTTTATGAAAAAGGCTTCAGCTGTATATATTAAGCATTTCTTGTTCTACTATCATTTGCAAAAGCAAGAATACAGATACCGTTTGATATCTACTTATACTAATACAGAGTACATGGACTGTAGAAAATAATTATTTTCTATAATTAATTCTTTTCTCTTGCCAGTCACCTGCATGTACCAATAAAATTAACTCCTACCATTTTCTATAGAATAGCATGCACTTTAAAAATGGAGCAGAACTGCTTCTCCCTTGATGCTCAGTCATTGGGAATGACAAACAATACGGTGTAAACTTGTTCTGGTTTAAGGCACACCTAAAAAGAGAGATAAGCTGCAACCAGGTCCACATCGGCCAGTATGTACAATGAATACATACCTGAATCTGCCCTTGTTTACACCTTGAATACATACCTGAATCTGCCCTTAAATCTCACATCTTATGACTCTTCTGCCATTATCATCTTTGTTCCCACTAGTGCTTCAGTAACCCATCCAGCAAAAATATTTTAATGGTAAAAGGACTGATGCTTTTGTCACTGGCATGACAATCTGCTTCCAAAATTCTTTTATCCAATATGTAAGAAGTTTCATTCAATATGTAAGTAGATACCAAACACAGAAGTGATGGTAAATTCCATACAAACATAACAACTTGCCATACATTGTCGTAAGATGTTCTAAAACAGGCATGTCCAAAATGTGGCCCGGGGGCCCCTTGCAACCCAGGACAAGGGTGGATGTGGCTCTCCTGCAAAGCTGGCCACCACCATTGGAAAAACCAGCTTTGTGGCAGCAGCCATTTTCAAATTTCGTGTGCTTCTCTGCGCACTGCCCTTGGCAGCCGCCACAAAGCTGGTCTGGGCTACCTGGCTCCTCCCCTTACTTGTCTTCTGGCACTCAGAGCACTTCAGGCCCCTGCAGACCTTGCAGCGCTCACCCACCTGCATCCCCCAAAAGCAGCCTCAGCCTCTGTCCCAGCTGCTGCCTGCTTCCCTTGAGACCTACTCAGAAGTAAGCCCTGTTAAAGTCAGTGTGGCTTACTCCCAAGTTGCAGACTGAGAGCCTAATGATGCATAGGATGGGCTGTGATCTTCTCCAAGCTTAACCTTGGAGATATGCTGCAACCCTAACCATATCTACTCAGAAGTATGGCCCATTGTACCCAGTGGGTCTTCCCCTAAGAAAGTGTATTCAGGATTGCAGCATATCTCCAAGGTTAAGCTTGGAGAAGATCACAGTCCATCCTATGCATTATGCCTCCTCTGAAGTAAGCCCCACTAAAATCAATGAGGCTTACTCCCAAGTTGCAGTCTGAGAGCCCAATCCTATGCATGGCTATGCAACAGAAAACCCCATGATAATCAATGAGACTTACTCCAAAGTTTAGCTTGGAGAGGATCACTGCCCATCCTATGCATCATACCTATTCAGAAACCCCATTAAAATCAATGAGACTTACTCCAAGGTTTAAAAAAATGTAGGACAAAATATAGGACATCCTACATTTTGTCCTACTTTTAAAAAATAGTTGTTAGTGTTTATGTGCGGCCCAAACCAACTCGTCTTCTTCCAGTGCGGCCCAGGGAAGCTAAAAGGTTGGACACCCCGGTTCTAAAAGGTACCAGTTAAATACAAAACAGTACATTGATTATTCATCACAAGAGCCAGACAACAAAGCTTGTTGACACACGACCAAGAAAGAAATCCCCTTCCATCCATTAATCTTCACTCTAGATCCTATACTACAAGGCTACTTTTACGATAGAATCCAATGCATGATTTCTCAGAAGCAAATTCCAAAATGCTGAATATGGCTTATCCCCATAAGATTGCAGACTTATTCCACCACCATATATGGCATCATTTTACATGTGTGTTTAGAAAAGAGCATTGCCACACAATAAATAAGCATTCCACCAAAAAAAGTTGACAAGACTTGCAGACTTTAAAAAAAATGAAAGCAACATCATACAAACAGTATCTAAATCTGTATAATCTATTAGGATATAATTTGTAAAAGGGCAAGTGATTTAACCAGCTGTAAAAGATGTACACAAGATAAATGGGGATACATTTTGTTTTTAGCATGAGTAATTTTCTAACAGTAAAGAGAGAGTCCAGTGTAAGGTTATGACAGAAAATAACTGAAAAGCATAGTTTTTATAGGCATAGATTTTGTGCATAAATGTGTGTGCATAGACTTTGGCATAAATGTATGCATATGTGTGTATAATGGAACCCCTTACCAAAGAAATGCTGGGAAAATCCAGACTTACCTTTTCCTCATCAGACTTTGCCACATTTATTACTCGTTGAACCACAAACTCTAGGGGCTGAGGTGCTGCTTTTTCTTCAAATGTAAACAAATGGGAATCCTGGGGAGGGAGGCAAAAATATGCATATTTGAATAAAGCAATTCTATCAAGAAATTGAAAGTACTGTATACTGTATATTACCAGTGACATTCAGAAAACCCCAAATGCCTAACACCTGTTAATTAGGCCTGCTGCATCCCCAGGTTAGTGAACTGCCATAGTTATCTCATATCCTGAGGTTATGTCCTCATAACCTGAGGTTTAATACTCTTTGATTTAGCAGGGGGAGAGTAACTGGCCGTAGTCACCCCCAGCAATGTCTGTTCTAGTGGCTTCTGCTGGTGTTCTTTTGCATTTAAGATTGTGAGCCCTTTTGGGACAGGGACACATTAGCTATTAATTAGCTATTAATTTTATCATTTTCTTGTAAACAACTTTGTGAACTTTTTAGTTGAAAAGCGGTATATAAGTACTGTGGATAGATGGATAAACAGTTAAGTAATAACGCTTAGAAATGCTATGAAATAGAAAATTCATTATTCAATAGAGTATTCATAATAGAGCATTCTGAGTGCTTGACATTAATGTTCTTAATCATCCGCACATCAGCCCTGCATTATCTCCTTAGTGCAGGGGGAATGTTAAGATGGGGCAATGTTAAGATGAACAGGGGGGATGCACATGGGGGGATGTTAAGATGAACAGAAAGTGACTTGCCAAAGAACAAACTCACAGTTCCTTCTCTTATCCATTCTAAAACACCCAGTTAGCTTCTCAAGCATTAATGTAAATCTCAGACACACAATGTGTGTTATGAAGAACATCCAGTGTTTCAATCATCTTATGTTATTTTGGAAGTAAGCTCCACCCATATCAGTGAAGGAGACTTCCATAGAATTTGCCTTTGAAATTAGTAAGAAATACAGTTGCTACACTGGGACGAGTCATATGGAATATTTGCCAGTTCATCAACTTCTTTAAACTCTCAGAAGCCTCGGTGAGACCCAGTATCTAATCATGAGAGGTAGTCCTGAGGCACGTTATCTAGGGTGCCTACACTTTTGGAGAGATACTGATGAGACTTCATTTTGCAAAATCCATAGGGCAAAATCCAGAGTAACTACAGGGAGTCCTTGCTCCGGTGTAAGAACAACTTACTCTGGATTCCAATATGAATTCCCCATAGGTTTTCATTAGGAGGTGCAGCAACTGAATTAGTCCAATGGAAAGGCAGAGCCAATACGATTGGATCCAGCTGGCGTCGCAGAGCTGGGCTAAGGACAGGAGTTCAACCTGTCCTCCAGGGTTCGAGACCCGGGTCGGCCCCACAAGACAGGGTGAGCTCCTGTCCTTAGCCCAGCTCTGCAATGCCAGCTGGATCCAATCATATTGGCTCTGCCTTTCCATTGGACTAATTCAGTGGCGTGGAGAGGGGGGAATTTGCTGCTTGGATAACAGCCTATTCTCCAGAACAATCCAACCCAGGCTTTCGTGCTTCGCATGCAGTGTATGCAGCACCAAGCACGTTACCATAGTCTTTCAAGACTGACGGAGGCCTGCAGTAACTACAAGTGCACATAATGTCTCTTATGTGCTCCTGTAGTTACCCTGGATTTGGGGGTTAGTTACTATTGCTCTTATCTTGATCTTATCTATCAATCAAATCTTGTTGATTTTAGTAATTGTGTTACTGTTCTATGTGTACCATCTATATACCAGTATATATAACTGAAAAGTCACTGACTCATGATTATTCACTCATCAATGGCCAGCAAAAAACCGGTGGGCCTAGAAGCATGAAATTTGGGGAAGGTTTTCCTTCCATGATGGAGGCACCCACTAAGAACTGGTTTTTGGAAATTCCAACCGGAAGAGGTTGAAAAGGGTGTTTTCAACATGTTTTCCTCCCTACGCTTTCCATTGAAGAATTGGTGACTGATCACTGCCATGCCCCAACCCCTGGACCTGGAAGATTGAAATTTGGGGAGGGTGTTCCTTCTGTGACACCAACACTCACTAAGAACCAATATTGAGAAATTTAACCCTTAAGGGACTGAAAAGGGGTGCAACATGTTTTTGTCCTATACTTAACATTGAAGATTGACTGATGAACATTCAGCCAATTTGATATCTGGTGCCTGATGCACTGGGAGGGTTCACTTAGGGGGACATTGTGAATGGGGGGATGTTGCGCATGGAGGGACGTTGCACATCAATGGGGGGTTGATGCGCAATGGGGGTGGCACATGGCAGGATATTTCATTCCTGCAATGCAGGTATGTTTTGCCAGTTTTTAATATCTTTACTTTTGAACTGCGTTTTGAGAATTAGAAAACAGAAGGAAAAGACCTAATTAAATACATTTTTAACAATTCAGGGCACAACCCTGAATGAAGACCAGTACAACTCACCCATCTTCTCTCCATTCCAACTATGGCATAAGGAGGTAGGACTGGCCTCACCTCCAGTGAAGTGAGCCTTACACCCCCAGACCAGCACAGGACATCGGCTGGGATTTATGCCAGCCTAACCAGGGTTAGCATTGTGCTGTCAGAGCAAAATGTGGCTGTTAAAGACTCTATAAAACACACTGAATTTAATGAGATTTCTGAATATACATGCATTGGCTTGTGCTATAAATGTAGTCATTGTTGAATACACAAACCTAGGGATGGCTAGAAGTCTACTGATTATAACTACTCACAAGACCTTTTGGTGTGCTTAGCAGTGGTTATTACTGAGAATTACTACTACTGAGAGTTTAAATAGTCACATCTCTCTATATAAAACTGAAATGTCACTCACTGACTTACACATTCATCAATAGCCAGCCAAAACTGCCAGGCCTAGAAGCGTGGAATTTGGGGAGGGTGTTCCTTCCATGCTGGAGGCACCCATGAAGAACCAGTTTTCAGAAATTCCCACCAGAAGGGGGTGAAAAAGGGTGCAACACATTTTCCTCCCTATACTTTACATTGAAGAATCCCTTACTGAGGGACACTCTGTCCCAAGCAGTGGACCTAGAAGCAAGAAATTTGGGAGAGGGTGTTCCTTCTGTGACATCAACACCCAACAAGAACAGATGTTGAGAAATTTAACCCTTAAGGTTCTGAAAAGGGGTGTGATGTGTTTTTGTCCTATACTTAACATTGAAGACTGACTGATCAACATCCAGCTAATGCACCAGGAGGGAGAGTGCACAGGGGGTGATGGTGTGCATGGGGGGATGGTGCGCAGGGTGGGACGTATGCATGGGGGTATTGCACATGGGGATGTTGCATATGGTGTGCATGGGGGATGTTGTATGGGGGTATTGCGTATGGGGGGTGGTGCGCAGGGCGGGCGGTGCGCAGGGGAATTTTACTCCCACAACACAGGTATATTTTTCCTAATTTATTAGGATGAAATGCTTTTAAGGATAAACAACAACATTAAACTTGCTCTTGCTTGCTCAATGCAGTTTGCTCAATGCAACATACCTCTCCACACTCAAATGGTGCAGAGAACAGTAGACAATTCTATTGCCAAAGATAGAAGCACTGCCAAAACACTGCATTAAAATATAATCCCTGGAACTTGTTAAACTGCAACAAGGTCATGTTCCAGCAAACTAGATATAATATGTTGTGTATCCTGAGCTGCCAATTTTTAAATGTTAAAAGAGTGTTTTGTGGTGGTGCAGCAGCAGAAGCAAAGCAGAATTCCACTGGCTTCCCCTATAGTGGGCATTGTTCTGAGCCTGGAAGGCTCAGCGAGGGAGTAAAAAACACATTGCACTGCCAGGCAGTGAACTCATCAAAAGAAAAGGATGCAGTTGCGCTCTTGAAAAGGATACACGTGTGCAAGGCATTGTTACTTTCCTATCACTTTTCCTACAGTATGCTTGCTTCCTAGCCTTTGACCCCTCCCCCAATTTACTATTCTATTTGCTATTCTTTACAAAGTTTAAGCTATTAATATTTAATGGAGCATACCAACAAGTTACAATGTAAAATGTGAGGCAACCTAAAAAAGGGGGGAGTGACCCCTTTCAGCCATTGATAGAGTTGTATGTTTACATCCTAAAGGTCTTATTGAACACCATGGGCTTACTTCTGAATAAAGATAAATGGCACTTTTTCAAACACCTCTAGCCAGTGGCCAACATGACACTTCAGTGAACAAAACAGCACACATAAGATGATTAAGAGCACAATCCTAACTGTGTCGACTCAAAAGTAAGCCCTATTGTGTTCAATGGGTCTTATTCCCAGGAAAGTGTCTTTAGGATTGCAGACTAACTATTTCTGACAGAGATGCTTAAATGACTTAGGAGAACTCAGGCAGTCAATGCATACATTTCAATGCAAACAACACTGAGTGGGGGAGGGGGAAGAACATGATTTTTGTTTGTTTAAATAGAATTTAAATTTTGGATCAAAAAAACCATTTTTTCATTCTCATCATAACTTTCATTCTCATCATAACTTGAAGAAAAACATAACCAATGTTTTTATGAGAATTTACAGCCTCATAATAATGCATTCATAGTTGAGCGATCAGATTCCAGGTAGGGCCACTTCATCTTCAATTTCAGAGTCAAATTTAGAATGACATATTCAGATGAAAACACAGCAAGCCTCTGGTCAAAGCCGGAACCTTTCAAGGAAAAATCCCTGCTGTCAGTACAATAACACTCTCCATGCTTTCAGTTCAACCTTCTTTGATCTGCAAGGCACTTTCACAGCACAACTGGAAACACACCCACTTGAAGGTTTAGCACAAAGTAGTGCTACCTGTACTTCCAAGGTCAGAACTGCCTGGAGTATGCAGTCCCTGACTGGCGGGAGTGTGCAATCCCTGAGCCTCACACTACAGCTCCCAGAAGTTATCTTCTATATCTACGGGATGGTCTTCAGTTCCAATTCAGAGAGCTTCAAGCTCTGAATGTTCCATCCTGGCTCCAAAGTACTGATTAGGCACGTCTACTCAGAAGTAAGTCCCATAATAGTGAATGGAAATATAAGGAAGTCTTACACATTATAGCGAATGGGTAAGTAAGTAATGTTGCAATCCTATACAATCCCTCCCTTTCCTGTGAGTAAGTTCCACTGAATTCTGTATAATGCAACTTACTTCTAAGACATATACAGGTTTATACAGAAGACACACAAGACTTACTCATGGTTAAGTAAGGCTACCCATTGTAGTGAAAGGGTAAGTGGGTCAATAGCTTACTCCTGGGAAAGTGTGGATAGGTTCGTAGCCTTACTGGGCTGCCTGTGGACCACACAGCCAGCCACCAATGTCATTCCCTGTGGGACCAGTATGGACTGGGAGAGTGTCTCCTGGGCGCCCCTGCCTCACTCACCTCCCGGGCTTTGGCTTCCTCAGTGAGCGCGGCGAGCCAGGCTTTCTGCCACTGGCTCCTCCAGCCGGGGAGGGAGAGGAGCCAGGCGAAGAGGGGGCAGTCCTTCTCCTCCTCGTCCCCCGGAGGAACCGGGGTGGGCTTTCCCCGTCCTTGGCGCAGGGCGCTGAGGCCATACTGCAGCAGGTAAGCGGCGAGGACGGCCAAGGCGGTGGCGAAGAGGGAGAGGAGGGAGAGCCTCTGCAGGAGCTCGCCCAGGCAGGACGCCAGCCAGACCATCCTGGCCCTTCTGCTTCACATGGCAGGCAGGCAGCGGGTCCTCCTCTTCCTCCTCCTCTGCTGCGCAGCGCTGCCTGCGAGGCGAGCTAATCCCCAGCCGTGCCAAGCGCCAGGCTTGGAGAGTCTCGGGTGACGCCAAGGGCACTCACTCCCTCGCTGGCTCTCCAGCCCTCCCGCCGCCCCACAGGCACAGCAGAGCTCAAGACAGCCGGCGGTGGGGCTCAGGAGGAGCTTGAGGGGTGCGCCCAGCGGAACAGCAACGTCACCGGGGCAGCCTCTCCAAGCCCAGCCCGCAGGAGGCAGCCACTCATTCACTCCCGTGCGCTTTTACGCACGGCTTGGAACGCTTGGAGAAGCTACGCGCGCCTCCGACCTTCCCAAAGGCGCAGCACCGGGGGCTGCAGGGGGTCCCTCAGGCGGGCGCCTCCCTCTCCCGCTGCCCTGCCTCGTCCACTTGGCCCCGGCCCCGGTGGAGGCTCAGCTGCAGTGACCACCGGAGGCGCAGCCTTGCAGGCTCCTTTCCTCTCCACAGCTTGGAGAAAGAGGGACTCCAAAACCTCCTCAGCCCTTTCCACAAAGGCACAGCCAACTCTGCTTTCTCCCGAGTAAACCTGCCAGTGCAGAGGAGGCTGCCCAGCCTGGGTGTCCTCTTTTTCCTGGATTTGTCCTCATTTGTATCCTGGGGGAAAAAAAATCTTCACTGTCCTCCTTTTTCTCCTTGTGAGCATACAGCATGTAGCCTTCTTGGAATTCATAAATGAGATGGAATTCTTTAAATTTCATAGTAAGTTATATAAAGATCCAATCTAGTTATGCATAGATTTTTTTATACACAGATTTGACTCAACACAAATGGTTACTGTAAATCGCAGTTTTAAAAACTGCTTTTCTACTGTTGTTGAAAGGCAGTCATGCAAGCAATAATTCCATTCTTTGGTCCCAGAATCAGATATTGAGGCACTAATGTATTCAAAATCAAAATGGCTCTTCTGAAAACAAGATTTATTCTGAAAACAGGATAACCTCCCTTTGGAGGATTCCAATAGTACTGGAGGTTTCAAACTAGTTACAGGATTAGTACAGATATCCACACATAGTAGATAGGATTTTATGTGGATTAACACCAAGATCATCTTAAATTGACAAAAATAATGGTCTGAAACTGCACAACAGTTCACTACAGCATCAGAAATAAAAGTGATAATACAAATGGTCACAGAAAGGACTTTATGTATGTTAATGACTTCCAGCATGCATACATGTTAGAAAAAGTTGTATGTGCCTGCCTTGTCTGTTATGGAGTACAATCTAAAATAATAAGCTGCCGTTGCAACTAGAGAAACTGGGAGCCTCCCTGTTGTCAGCCTGTGAGAGATAAGGACTGCTAGTAAATATATTTGTGGTTGGTGGGTGCAACATTTTCAAGAGAAGTTTTTATATAAGTCTATTTCTAAAATATTTTTATTTAATTAACATGAACAAGGAACATAAATTATAATAATGATATGGTGCTTTGCAGCAAAAACAACAAATTTAGCAAAACAACAAATGTAGCAAAAACAACAGATTTAGAACTCACAGTTTAAAAACGTATAGTCACCTTGGGTGCCATTACTGAAAGGGGGGTATAAATTCAAGGCACAATCCTAATCAATTTAGATTGGCATAATTCACTTGTCTGCCCATTCCTGTGCACTGGCCGAATCCCCCCAAAAGTGGCACAGAAGTGCCTGACCCCCAGGTCAGTAAGGACTTGTGTCTGGACTTGTGTCCACTTAACTGGAGGTTAGGATTGTAGCCTCAGTAAGTCACACCCCAACCCTATCCATTTTTCCAGCTCTGGTTTAGTCATAATGCAGCACTATGGTAAAGGAATATGCGTCCAATACCTTGAGAAAGACCATAGCTAGTGACTACTACAGGAGGCAGTGCATACTTCAGATCTGGAAAACTGGATAGGATTGGGCCCTGAGTAGTAAAAAATAATAATAAACTGAATTACCAGGTAGGTTGAGCAATTAAAAATACAATATTAAACTACAATAAAATATCATTTGCAGACTTACATTTGTGAACTTAAGATATCTTGTTGTCATGTACTCCTAACTAAGAATACGGAGTAGTAACAGTGGTATAGCTAACGGGAGCAAAGCACTAACATTTGCAAGGAGCCTTATCGCAATGTGCAGGTGATCCACTCCTCTCCCCAAGTGACTGGAATGGCAAACCATTTCAAAAGGAACAGCTTACACTTTCTCATAACTACCTATGCACCACATTTCTTGCAAAAGTATTGCTCTTTTGAATCTCTTCCAAATAGCTGTGTAATAGTAACTATGTGTCCTGTGTTCTTTCCTATTCAGTACAGAGAAACAGAAAGAAGTGGAGAGAAACAATGACTCAGATAAACATCTGTCCCATGTGCACATGAATTTTCAAATTTTAACAGAACTAGCTGTTCTGACTGAAATGTAGATATGATTAAGGAGCTGTGCAGTTCAAACTTAGAGGTTTTCTTTCATTAAAATCAATTCCTTTTGGTTAGGATTGTGCCATCAGAGACCTAGGCTGCAATCCAGAGCAAATTCAGCCTGCTCTGACCTAACTGCACTCTCCTAACTATTCTGTATCCAGAGCAGAAAGTTATGCTGAATCCAGAGTGTCAGGAAGCCTGGGCTGCCCTAACTGCTCCAGAGCATGCTAAGTAATTGACACAAGGGGAAGACTTGCTCCTGAGGAGACACCCCTCAGATCACACTGAACAAGGAACAGCTGTGGTGCCTACAGTGGTGACATGACTCTGCACATCACCTGGTGCGGAAGTCTGTGCGTCATCCCTGGGATGCGCCCCCCCCACCTGGACTGCACAGTCACCAAAGTTGGCGCCTGCGCAGTTGTTTCTGAAGCCAACTGGCTTCAGAAAGAGTACTGCGCAGGCACCATCTCTGACACCTGCGCAGTACTTTTCTGAAGCCTTTTGGCTTCGGGGGAGACTGTGCAGGCGTCAGAGTTGGTGCCTGTGCAGTACTCTTTCTGAAGCCATTCGGCTGCCGCTCCGCCTCCTGAGTGAGGCCGAATGGCTGTGCAGAGGCGCGGACTTTCTCTGCTCTAAGGAAGTCTCCTCTGAAGCTGTTCGGCATGCTCAGTGTGTTTCTGCGCAGTGCATCTCAGATGGCCGTTCAGGCCAGCTCCTCAGACAAGTGTCAGCTTCTGGCTGATTCTCTGCCTTGGAGCAGGCCTGAATGGGTGTGCTGATGCCCGGGGCCTGCCAAAGGACAGTCAAACTCCTCCAGCACATCACCCGATACGGAGCGCATCCCCAATGCAGCCCACACCAGCCGCACCAGTCTGGTGACGCCACTGGGTGCCTGCCTTATAAGGAGTCCCTGATGAGATGCCAGTACATTCTACAGTGAATACAAGGGGCTTCTTGGAGTGGCCTGCTGTATCCTGAGGTTTGTGGGCAGCCGTAGTTTGTTCCATATCCTGAGGTTGAGAGGCAGGGGTTGCAGCTAGGCTGGCCAAGAACTCAGATTTTTGGTCAGCACTGCCATTCTTACTCGGGCCTTATCATGGACCCCTATGGGTCTACTCATTACTATACCTGCTCCTGAGGTGGTATAACTCTGAGGGCTGGAAGAGGACATTTCTGCCTTGGAAACAGGCTTTGGATACAGAGTAACTGCTCTGCCCTAGGCAATGCTAAACATGCCCTCAACTTGCCTCTCCTGAGCTGCTTAGGCTGCCCCAGTTAGGGCAGAGCAGGTCCACCTCTCTTAGGGCACCCTATCTTGCCTTGCTCTGCCCTAAGCCTCCTTCAGAGTAACTGGGCTGGAGCATCTTGCAGTTGCTCCAACCTAGTGTTAGATAGGACAACCTAAGGGCTCTTATGTGGACAGATTAGTTGCTCTGGATTGGGCTGCTAATTTGTTAGTCCTGTTTTTTGACCTAACTTGTAAAGTTATCACTTACATATACAGTGGTGCCTCACATAAGGAGCTTAATTCATTTCGGAGGCATGCTCTTTAAGTGAAATACTCATTAAGTGAAGCAGATTTTCCAATAGGAAATAATGGAAACTTGGATATTTGGTTCTACAATCCCCAAAATATTCATATAAAAATATTAACTGTATGTAAAATGATGACAAAACACTGGAATTGAGTTCAAAACATGCATTCAGTGTGCATGATCCTATGAAGTCTACTTAGGCTGCAATCCTAAAGACACTTTCCTAGGAGTAAGACTCATTTAATACAATAGGGCTTACTTCTGGATAGACATGGTTAGGAGGCTGCAATCAAAGACACTTTCCTGGGTGGCTTACCTGGGCTGCTGCTGGAGGTTCAAGGTGGCCAGTGGGGGCACTTGGGGGCAGTTAGGGGAAGCTGCCTCTGGCACCCCCAGGCAACTGCCCCCAAGTTGGGGGCAGTTAAAGGCAGCAGCGCTGGCTGGCAGCCCTATTAACAAGCCTCTGCATGGAGCGTCAGGGCTGCATAGCACGCATGCCCATAGTGCGCTTGCTTGTTAAGTGAAGTAGAACTTGTTATGTGAAGCAAGATTTCTTGGAAATTTATACGTCGTGAAACACTTGTTATGTGAGGTGCTTGTTATGAGAGGTACCACTGTACTATAATTTTATCAGCAAAAGAAGTCAAACATTTTTTCACAATTTCTTCTTCAATTTCTTTTTCTAGATATTTGAAGCGTTCTTTGCTACTGCAAAAAAATAATGAATTTGTTTATGGACTAATATAAATCTTCATTTTTTTTTAAAAAAAAGGCTTACCAAAAATGTTTGTTAAGAAATCTGTATTATAAATTAATTATCTTTTTTTTCTCTCCAGAAATAGGCTGTGATGTCAATCTCAAATAGTTTGTTTGCATACAAAGAGGCATCACATTTGTTTGCATACAAAGAGGCATCAAGATAGGTCTGTGACATTTCAGAACTGCAGGGACTGTTTAAGTATGCCAGTGTTGTCTGAAGTACAAACATACATTTCTTCTATCCCAGTGTGGAATCTGGTTAAACCAGTTCCACAGGAGTTAGATATATCTGAAGCTAAACAGAGGAGAAACCTATTCTTAAAGAGAACAAGAAAATTGATTTAACAAGTGTACAGCTCTTGTGGATGCCTATTGGTTAATACCTGTAACATCCCTGAAGTCAAATAACACAACCTATTTCTATGGCACTTTGATTCAAATTCCATGCATGGGGTTATTAGAAAAGGCATTGAGAATTAAATGGCAAATATTATGATGGCATTGTACACATCAATGGTGAGGCCATATTTTGGGTACTGTGTCCAGATCTGATTACCACAACTCAAAAAGGATATAAAGGAAAGGGAGAAGGGTCAGAGGAGAGTGACTAAAATGATTGATGGTCTGGGACACCTTCCATACCTTTCTGGGACTCTTCAGTTTAGAAAAGAGATGCCTGAGCGGGGACGTGATTGAGACTTACAAAATTATGCAAGGGATGGATAGTGTGGATGGAGATATGCTCTTTTCCCCTTCAGATAACACCAGAATTGGGGAAGGCACCTGGATGCAGGTGTCTTCTGTACTTCCAAAGGCATCTGGTAGGCTGCTGTGAGACACAGGAAGCTGGACTAGATGAGCCTTTACCTAATCCAGCAGAAGCTTCTCTTATGTTCTTACATTATATTGCAAAATGTTATATACCTGGTAGTGGTTTATCAAATTTAAGTTACTTAGCCTGCAATCCTAACCTTTAGCCACAAGGGGTGCGTAGAGGTGGACAGCATCAAAATGCGAGATGCCAGGGGGGCACTTGAATACAGGTGTCATATGTACTCCCTGAGGTATTTGGTGAGCTGCTGTGAGATCCTGGAAGCTTCACTAGATGAGCCTTTGGCCTGATCCGAAGGAGGCTCTTTATATGTTCTAATGTAAGCTGCCTTAAGCCCTGGCATTAGTTCTGTGCTGACCTGGGAGTATCACAAAGTGTCCCACTCCTGTGGGGTGGGGAATTAGGCCAGTGCACAGACATACACTAACCTCCCTGTACCATCAGGCAAAGAAATGCCAGGTGGGTTAGGTTGGCCTAATTTGGTTAGGATTGCACCCTGAGTAACATTGTTAAGTACAAGCCACACAAGAGACTGAGAACACCAGCTACTGAGAACATGTTACCAAACAGGAATGTTAATTTGACATTGTGAAAACATGATGTTCAAACAATTCAGACCCAATTATGAGCACAGCAGGAAGAATAGGGCTGAAATCTCTATTTCCCCCTCTAGTGCAGATCTACATAAGCCTCACATTGCAGATAATGTTTTAAATGCCACTTATTTAGCCTGGAGATTAGCATGAAGAGGGGGTGCTGCACTTCTCTTTTAGCATCAGGACAGTGACCCCAAAGCATGCCTTCTCCAATTGCACATTTTCCATGAAACACATGAAGACAAAATGACTCATCTTTCCTCTTACAGAGGTTCCAATAGTGTGGGAATTGTGTGGGAAATGCATTGTTAGACAAGACTTAAGCAAGAATCCAGAACCTCTTTTGGCTTGTTCTTTTTTAAACTGTACTGAGACAACACTATCAGTCCAGCATCCTGTGATCTTTCACCACTAACCATTCAGTTTCCTGTTGTTTTATTTTTATTTTTTCAGAAACTGGAAGGTTCTCAGTATTGACGTCCAAATGTACAGACGTCTTGCACTGCCCTCTTCCTGATTGTAATGCCATGCCTCTGTTGTTAAAAACAGATTCCTACACTGACATAACCACTAGGGTTCGCGTCACCCAGTGCAGGCCAGCACACCACTCCAATGCAGTGGGTGGGGCAACACTAGGTGGTGGGTGTTGTTATGTTCCATTGCCCTGTCCCGCTTGCTTTTTGGCCACACATTTTGATAGAATACAGATATTTCAAAGTGATTTTTTCCATTGCATTCTGCTATAAATCATGCAGCCAATGGTATATAACATGATGGGATTATTCCTAAAGACCATGATTTTAGCTGTTTTGGTCACTGGTCGAGTCACCCTCCCCCGAGGTGGCACCTTTCCTACATCTTATTGCAGAGGTTCTCAAACCTCTGAGAGCACAATACCATAGTCTTTCAAGACTGACAGAGGCCTGCTCAAACCTTTTAGCTTAGGACCCACTTTTTAGAGAGATAAGCTGTCCAGGACCCACCAGAAGAGATGTCATGGTTAGAAGTCACATCAAATAAATTAAAATCTATATAAAAAAGTCACTGACTGACTGACTCACTCACTCATCAACATCCAGCCAAAACCACTGGGCCTAGAAGCGTGAAATTTGAGGTGGGTGTTCCTTCTGTGACAGAGGGAGTCACTAAGAACTGGTTTTCAGAAATTCCAACCAAGGGGGGTGAAATGGGGCGCAACACGTTTTCCTCCCTATAATTTGCATTGAAGAATCGGTGACTGAGGGATGCTCTGCCCCAACCCCCATGAAATTTTGGGAGGGTGTTCCTTCCGTCACATGAACACCCACCAGGAAGTGATTTGAGAAATTTAACCCTTAAGGGGCTAAAAAGCAGTGCAACGTGTTTTTGTCCTATAATTAATATGGAAGATTAACCAACATCAGCCAATCTGGTGTTCGGTCCCTGATGCACTGGGGGGATGTTGTTCAGAGGGAGGGGTTGCACTGGGGACGATGCCACGCATGGGGGTGTTGCACAAGGGGTTGTTGTGCGTGGGGGTTGTTGCGCATGGGGGGATGAACATGGAACATAATGCTCATGGGTGTTGTTGCACATGAGGAGATGATGCGCATGGGGGGGTTGTTGGGCATTGGGAGGTTGATGTGCATGGGGGACTGATGCACATGGGGGGCCATTGCACATGGGAATGTGATGCGCATGGGGGATGATGAGCATGGGGGGGATGATGCACATGGGGTGGATGAACTTGGGGGATGTTGCGTAGGGGGTGGATGCACTTGGGGATGTTGCGTATGGGGTGGATGCACTTGGGGGTTGATGTGCATGGGCAGTTGATGCGCAGTGGGGGATGTCATATCAGGAATTTGACTCCCACAACGAGGGCATGCTTTAGCTAATAAATTGTAAATACATTATAATAAACCAAATGAATAACCTAATCCCCCCAAATAAGGAAGATTTTTAATTGTACCCAGTGCCCATTATGATTTAAGTTCATATATTTAAACTGATTTGGTATTAAATTAATTTTATATCAAGCATGCCTTATTTGGGTTAGATTGACATTCAAAAAAAATCAGAACAGGCGTAACCTCCCCCCCTCCCCACCAAAAGCACTGAAACCTCCAACGAATGAGGAAAGGCAATTAGGGTATTGGGGAAGAGGAGTTTGGATTAACATCTGGAAATATAAGTACAAAAAAATACATTTTTATTGATATATAATATGAATTGCTTGGAGGAGTGGGAGAGCCTGCATTGTGGAGCATATGCTGAGACCCAGGTGCACAGGATCAGGACCGTTCTGGAAGCCTTGCACTTCCTTCCACTGATTTTTCTTGCCAGCCAAGGTATGCTTGCTTACTCACAAGTAAACAAGGCCGTGCAGTTTCACTTTCAAAAGGGTTAATGCATAAGAACATAAAAAGAGCCTTCACTAGATCAGGCCAAAGCCCATCTAGTTCGGCTCCCTGCATCACACAGAGGCCCACCAGATGCCTCAGGGAGTATACAAAACACCTGCATCCAGGTGTCCTCCCTGCATCCGGCATTTTGAGGTTGTTCACATCTACACATACCCCTCCTGGCTTGTAACCTGCAACGGTCCATTCCAGGGAAGGCTTAATGGAGGGGCTTCCTTGTGGAGTAACTGGTGGAGACTGCATTCATTGGATCAGGACCAGATTCATCTTAACTTGCCCTTTCCAATGATGCAAAGCAAGTTCACCTACTCACGAGTAAAGGCACAATATGGCTCTAGTTCACTTCCGTAGAGATCAATTCAATTATCAGGGACTTCCTTCTGGGTTGATTTTGGAGGCGCCATTCATTGGATCAGGACCATTTTGGGGTCTCTTACCGATTCCTCTCAGCCTGCTCTTTCTGGCTGACTATGCACATTTGCCTTCTCATGAGTAAAGCTGTAATACTTATGGAGCACTTTCACTTTCCCATTGAGCAAAATCCATATTTTTGATTTTTAGTCTTTTGGCTATAA
Source organism: Cryptoblepharus egeriae (assembly GCA_030015325.1). Lineage (NCBI taxonomy): Eukaryota > Metazoa > Chordata > Lepidosauria > Squamata > Scincidae > Cryptoblepharus > Cryptoblepharus egeriae. The sequence continues at coordinate 47,597,634 of JAREYC010000005.1, read as the reverse complement.
CTTTTGATAAGAAGGAGATATTTCAAGAGATTTTTGCACTGGATTCTGTTCTTCGATACACATCCAACGATATACGACATGATGGGGTAGTGCACACTGCCGTAAATTTCCAACAGCCCCTTTGTACATGTCATTCCTCCTTGGGCATATCAACAGGTGTGGGCCACACCCTTGCACCACCTTGAGATGTCCCTGGATGCATCACTTTGTGGCATATGGTCAATTTTATCTATGCACTTTTTCCTAAATTTCTCTCTTCAGGATAATGATGCACATTATCATTCCACAATCCTTTCTTGTTTTCTCATACACATCACCTTGATTGCCTGTGCAAGTACAATTGCATGAACTGCAATTACTCAAATTATTAGAACTGTTGAAATTAATTGAATTAAAAAGTTTTTAAAATAAGCTTATAAATAGGTATGTTCCTGAATTGTACAAAAACCATGCTCATAATGGTGTACAACAGTAAATAAGATTCAGTGCAGCCACTGTTTTTAAGAAATAAAGGTGGGGGTACTCACCATGAATATGTTATAAATGTGGGAATACTCACCATGAAGATGTTATTTGTAATCATAAGTTGTGGGAGAGGAACAGAAGTGCCAGTCCTCAGTACCAGTGAGTACTGCCTCAAAAAGACCGGAGTGCAGCAAGAAAGCTGACAAATTTGGAATATAGCTGTTAGTGACTAAGATCCCAATCCTATACACGTCTATTCAGAAGTAAGTCCCATTGTGTTCAATAGGTCTTACTCCCAGGAAAGTGTGTTTAAGATTGCAGCCAAAATCTTTTACCTCTGTCCTCCTAGAGATTGTTGAGAATTTCCTGAAGGGAGGTAACTGCAGATGTTTACATTTACAGCAAAATCATATACAGTACAACCCCTACTCAGTAGTACATCTTACTGTGTTTAATGGGGTTGACTCTCAGGTAAGTGTAGAATTGGCACATTAATATGTGTTGATGATTCAACATCTGAAATGTAAAGGCTGCAAATAAATATGTCAAGTAATAAATACCATAACTTGGAATCAACCATAATTCAGTGTTTTTCACATTCCTACCAGTAGAGGTCAACACAATAAATACATTTATATTTACATCATGTCATTCCATTCTACTTGGTGGTGAAGGGGAAGGGTTTAGAATAGAAATTATGCATTTGTAAATTACAGGTACATCTTTGTTATATACCAATTCATTTTATACATGGATTTGATTCAACACGAACAGCCACTGCAAATGAGAAGGAAGGACCTGATTCCTGGATAGGGGGAAAATACATCCCTTTAAAAAGAGTTTAACTGCTTTTCTTACTGTTGTAGAGAGGCTGTATGCAAACAATTCTTCCATTCTTCATCTAAGCCAGGCAAAGGCAGGGTTTCCTTGAATTTCTAATTGCTGACTGCCTCTTTACAACAGTAAGAAATGCTATTTTAAAACAATTGTAAGGAACGTTTTATTTTTTAAAATGCTTTTATTTAACTTTTTTTTGTATCAGCAGGAAGTCCCAGAATCAAACTCCGGTGGATATCAAGGCAAGATCTTATTCTGGAATAAGGAGCAAAGGAGGAGCAAGAAAGCAAGTGGGTCTTTTAATCTATTTTACCATTTTTTAAAACTCCTCAGATATTTTGTATCCTTGGTGGTATCGAAACAGAACACCCGGGACAACCTGGAAATCCTATAGTTTTAACTGGGTTCTAGAGATCTAGTGTTACAAGGGACTGAGTTATAAATAAGAAAAGTCCCTGATCAAAATTTCATTTTTCCCATCACCTCACATCATCTTCAGGCAAACCACTGAGGCTCAACACTTCCTCATCCACACTACAGGAATAACATGACCAATTCGTGCTTCGCATGCAGCATATGCAGCGCCAAGCACGATACCATAGTCTTTCAAGACTGACAGAGTGTAATAAAGATATGTGCATGTGAACGTTTTTTAATACCTAAAAGCACTACGTAAAAAATGTAATCAGCACCCAGGAAACATATGCCATACCTTCTTCCATATATCTCTATTACAATTGTAGCTTTGTGTGCATTTTGTGTTTATAAATCACTTTTGAAGTTTATGTAAGCTTGATTGAATGTGATTGATTGAAAAGTGGGGTGTGAATAAATTTTGAGTGGGCCTATTTGTCTCTCGTAAGTAAAACATACTACAGAATTATTTCAGAGAACCTCTTTCAATTCAGAGATTATATTGAACAAAAGGACTGCTGTTTCTTCATAAATGGGAATTTCTTCCTGACCAAGATATGGCATATTAAAGGCTATGTAAAACACCAAATTTTGGGGACGTTGCAATTCATTCTAATTGCCCTTTGCTGCTCTGCAAAACAGCTTGGTGCATTTAATGGGAAGGAAGGGGCCAATTTGTTCATAGCTGCTTCTGAAAGCAGAACTAGAACCAATGGGTACAAACTGCAAGAAAGGAGATTCCGGCTGGAAATCCGGAAAAAATTCCTGACGGTGAGGGTGGTTCGGCAGTGGAACAGATTGCCAAGGGAGGTGGTGGACTCTCCCTCACTGGGGATCTTCAAGCAGAGGCTCGACAAGCACCTGTCGGGGAAGCTCTAGGGGGAATTCCTGCTGCAGGCAGGGGGTTGGACTAGATGACCTACTAAGTCCCTTCCAACTCTATGATTCTATGATTCTAATGCTCCCCTGTCCTAGATTTGCACATTCAAGGTTATTTTTGTTATTAGTACATCCTGCATTTGCTTATACTTTTTTCATTAGTTTTAGGCCATATGTTGTAAAGAAACATGGGAGGACAGTAGGGTTGGGAAGTGTCAGGCACTGATTCAAGCTTCCAGGTACTAGATCTGTGAAGTAGTCACAAAATAGGCAAAAAACAGGTATAATAGGCAAAGCCCCATTCATTTCAACAGAAACATTTTGAGAACATGCTGAGTTCTCTCACTGAAATTAAGATGTGCGGGTGAATACTGGGTACGAGCACATAAGTTTACCACTACCACTTAAGAATCAGGTAATGGAGGCAGGATAAAAGCCTGGAAAAATGCAACACACCACTTGGAAACAAGTGATCTACCTAGTTTGTACCTCTTTATAGAGGTGCCTATTCTTGTGATCATACACCAAGAGGTGAGTGACATTGATACAGCAACCTTAGCTGAAAGTGGATGGATCTGGTTCTGATCAGTAACTGGATAGGGAGCAACTTGGGGATATTATGTATGCGGCCTTGAAAACAGCCATGGCATGCAGTGCAGATTATACTCTCTTCTTTAAAAAAAAAAAGATGCAGTGCAGATGCAATGTAGACATGCATCCCTCATGTGACATTTCTCAATTGTACCATAGCACTCATGTAATACATTGAGTAGTAAGTTCCAATGATATCAATTTCTATACAATTAAGTCTGGAGCATCAGCAACATGATACCATACTCCCATATAAGACAGAATCACTCAAAAGAAACAAGTTTATTCTACTTCAAATGTTCTTTAAAAGATCTAGGTAAAGAAAACATACAGTAGAAAAGTAATACAGAGCACCAACGTTACAATAAAAGAAAAGTTCTGAAACTAAGAATTCTCAATTCTAGAAAAGTTAGTTGGATTCCTACTGAAAATTCAACACAGATGCAGTATATAACAAATACAAGATATACAAAATTATAAAAACAGACCCGTTGAAACTTTTATATATACTTTTCATTAAAACCAGAAGCAATTTCAAAAAGAACTTGAGCCCAATATCGGTGATGGCTAGTAGGTTTTTTTAAGCACCTCATAACAGGTACCATTTTCATGGATTTTTTAAAAGGAATACTGTACTGTCAAGAAAATTAGACCTTAAATACAATCTTCTCAGTTCCTCGTCAAACATTTGACTCTACTCAAATTTGACTTTTATTTCCAGAGGGACAAAAATGATGATCTGTTCAATGACACTGGAAAATAAACTGATCATGTAACCATCTCAGTGCTATAAAAACAGACAAAACAAATTCAACACAATTTAGATCTAGAAGCTATCAAACATCTGAGATTTTCACTCATCACCACAGTGCTAAAACTGCATTCATAGGGAAATGTCTTTAGAAGTTCTATTGAAATAAGCAGCCTTATATTAAAGAGGTGTTAACATATGAAAATCATTTTACTCACAATTTGTCATATAAAATGGTAACATGATTAAGGCGCTAATGGAGTACTCATCTTGAAAATTAAGTTGTACTGTATAAGTTATTTTAGATCAGAATATGTGATAATAAAAAACCCAGATTCAAAAAGATTCATCCTGATATACTGTTTCAATACTGATGAATTAATTACCACTTCAAGAGAAAGAAAAGCAATGTGCTTGGATTATATTTAGGCAAAAAATTGAATGCTATAGGCAGTGGTTCTTAAAGTTTTTGGGAGTACTCCCAAGATAAGTCTTTGCAGGGGAGAGGAGAAGGTAGTGATGTGATCCCCAGTCGCACTGCTGGTGTAGGTAGAAGGGGGGCTATTTTTAAAACATGTGATGCAAGCGTCCTGAGATGGGCTTCACAAACACCCAGGACTCTAGCAGGACATAAATTTAAGTTTAGTCCCCCTTCCCCACAGTAACATGATCCTGGGGATCTGCCTGTTAAAGGGAAATGGGGCAGCATTACATAGGCTGGTGCATCAGAACCCACCAGTTTGAGTAACACTAATAGGCACATGCCTTGCAACTTGCTGGTTTAACTAACTAAACTATGCTTAACTAAACTATGGTTTCATATTATGTTAGAACTGGACCTTTTCACAACCATTGTTTATTTGGACACAATCAACAGAATTCAAATTCATGGATTCAAGCTCCTTTGCCAGCTATTTGTGCAAACTGTGATTACCACTGTGTCCAAATTAGTTTAAAAGCTATTTTGGTTTGCCTCAAGACACTTTGCTTTGCCTCAAGAAGCTGCTGTACTGTGGAAACACAAACTGATCTTCTCAAGATCTGATGCACTATAGTGATAAGACTGAATGTATGCATCTGAGTCTTTCGCGTGTAAGGTTTAGAACCACTTGTCTGACTGGATTTTCATTTGCAATGAAAATCCACTCCTGATTTGAGCTACCATGTATACAAGAGGCAAACTAGAGTTTAGAACTGCTTTGTCTGATTTTGATTCTCATCTTGCATGGTAGCTCAAATCAAAGGTGTGGGTTTATATTGCTGGCAAAAACCATGGCTTACAAATCCTGTGCATGGTCCAAGCAGATGTGATACAGCCATCTTGATTAAGCTCAGCTGATCTAACTAATGTGTGAATGAATGGCATTCATTACCTCTGGTAAATGTGTTTGACAGATTTTGCAGCATCTCAGAATTCTGCAAGACCTATTCAAACAGAGGGAACTTGGCTGGGCAGACAGACTTATTCACCAAGTACACTGTTTTCTTCTACTGTAACATTTTTACTTTCAAAAACATAGCACCAATAATCAGTCTCCAGCCTTAACAGCCAGGTTCTTTTTTCATCTGTGGCACCATAGTAAAATGCTTACAAATATTAAAATTAAATAAGGATGTCATTTGAAGTCAAACTGCCAATTCTACAATCTGAATCATATTTCCAACTGACTCCATCTGCATTTTTCTTGGCTCAGTAGCAGTCCTTGATTCACAGGAATTACTACAAGATTGCATTGCAGCTCTTGCCCAACACCATAGAAAAGAAGTAAAGAAGACAAAAGGCTTGGAAAACTATGGTTTGTGACTGTTAAAAGAACTGCTTCCATGAACTGAGAAGCAGGTGGAACTGGTAAAATCTAGAAAAATTACACTGAAGTAAGCCAAGGAAAGATCACTAGCTGCTAGTAGAAATAGGTTTAGAAATAGGTATAAACATGCAATCTACTATGAACTTAGAAATTATCCTATTGATATTGATGTGGGTACCCTGGAGCACATATCTTACAGATCATCAGATTCAGACAATAGATCTATTTATTAAAAAGATTATTTTCTGGCCTTAATTCCCCCCATCAATTGTGTTTTTGCTTGGTATGTTTGCTTTCTATATACTAGTACTTCTGTAGCCTTTTTAGATAAATATTCTCTTAAGATTTTTCCAGTCATTTCCTTAGCTCTTCAGAAAAGGCTTATTTATGAACAGAGTTCAGTAAAGCACTTCTTTAAAGCTAAAATCATCCCCAAACCACAGATTTTCAAGTCTTTTATTACAATTTCATTATTCATATGTAGGTGTATATAAATGAAGGTTTCCTGGATCAGGAAGTCTAGGTATTTTATAAGCCTGAAAATTCCTCTGATTTCAAGGGCCACATTGATCATGTACTCTGAAATCACCAATATTAAATGCATTTGGAGCAGGACAAAAATATGATTCAATTCATCTGCCACCCTTATGGAAAAATCCTACTGATATATAAATATATAATCAATAATATATATCTTATTGATATATATATTTAAAACTTGCATATTTCACATCACATACCTAATCCGTCTGTTCTGAGAAACATTGATACATATATAGTTTCAAGCAAAAAAGCTTAGTCTTTCCCCTTTGAAACTGGCAACTGTGGTATTTCATCACAAAATTTGCAAAATTAAACATGATAAATAACAAATCAAGTTTTCATTTTCATTTTTATTATGGTAAAACTAAATATATTCCTTGAACAAAATTTAGTGTATATAACACACAACATCTTCCATAATTTATAACTTTTAAAACATATATTAATCTTTCATAATTGGAGGCATATTTATTTAATGTCCACCAAAATAAACACTTAGGGCTTTTAAAAGTACTGAATTAAAAGCTAGACGGAAGCCTCTGTCAAAATATTTACAAAATGTTCTTCTTTGAACAGGGGATATATAATTTACTAATTAACAGGAACAGATTGGGGGGGAAAGGAAATTACGGTACATACAACATTCTGATTAGATAAACACAGGAAAAAAATCTTGATGGCATATAGTACTTTGTGATTTGTTTTTAGTTAAGAAAAGCTCTATTCCTTAAAAAGTGGACAACAGCATTTCTGATTTATCATCTTGCTATAACCCAAATAAGTGTCTTAGTAGTTCTTTTCATTGAAGTTTTTAGATTTTAGTTGAGAATTGATGCATTTTGTCAGGATGTTATTCTCCTTTTTTTAGATTTGGGACACAGTAATTTAGATTGGGCTTAGAATAAAATATTATAAAACTAATAAAAATACAGTATTTTGTAATTCTGTATTCTGTGTACAGTATTCTGTAAAAATACAGAATACTGGTAACATAGATCTTTAACTCCAATCTGCTGAAGTCAGCGAGGGTTTTATAGTTGACCACAGTAGGTTCAAAGCTACTGCTGATAATTCAGATAAAACGAATTGACTGGATAACCATTTGCATTTAAATTAATGAGGAATCTGCATTAGGGCCACCCCCACAGGCATACACCTATGTTACGTCTTTAACATATAACATATGAATCAGAGGAAAATAGTTACAGACAGCCCAGATTCTCTTTGCAGCAGCTGCAAAGATCCCCATTCCAACCTCGCTGATTCCATCTATTCCCATCTATTGGATGCTTAAATTTTCTCATGTAAGTGCAGAAATGGTTGAACATGGACAACAGATGCAAACTTATAGGACAAAAGGCCAGTTGCCACAGGACCTATATCTTTTAATTCATAAAAGCAAGGCTTGCTAGCTGTGCTCCATTTACCTAAGCACAGCAAAGGGCAGACAAAACCTTGTCAAGTTTTCATTTTTTAAAATTAAAAAATTTAAATATGACTTTAGTTGGCATGGCTCATGGCTTTGTACTAATTTATTTTAAAATGAAAACCTATTTTGTCTAACTGGACAAAACAAGCTGGTGCTGTTATTAAAAAATGGGAATAACCAGAGTACAGTTAAGCTTTGAAATGAATTAAACCAGAGATTCAAGCTTTGAACTTAACCTTTCCCCCCTAAAACAAGGATATACTACCTGAATAGGCAGAGCTTATTTGTGCAAGAATGTTACCATAGCATTTTCATCATTACAAATTGGCTATGAGGGTTTTTTTTAAATAATTATTGCAGGAGATTTCGCTTTGCTTGTTGTGCAGTGCCAAAAGTCTTAAACAGAACTTATCTAAGAATTTTTTTAATGGCAAATATAGAACATGATTTAAGACCCAATCCTATCCAACTTTCCTGCATGTGATGCAGCTGTGCCAGCAAGGTTTGTGATATATTGTGCAGTGGAGGGCTCATGGAGGCCTCTCTCAAGGTAAGGAAATCTTTGTTCACTTACCTTGGGGCATCTGTGTGGCTGCATTGGTGCAGGAGAGTTAGACAGAATTGGACCCATGATTAAAGCTCCTGTTTTTTAAAAGGAAGCCATTCTTAAGCCATTCATGATTTCTGTAGGACTTCTGAACAAACACTGCACAAGATCAAGCTATAGAAAGGAGAACCTCTAAACTGATCTTGCTGGAGCAAAAATTATTTTCAGTGGTGCTTTGTATTCATATCTAGTACTTTTAAAGTTATACTAGGAATATATGAACTACCAACCCTGTTAATTTGTTAACTCCTCTCCAGGGCCTGCTGACTTCACATGGGGCTGCTCATACTCACACCTGCAATTTAGCAGGTGCATGTCTGAGGAGCCCCATAGGGCAGGTTGGGTGTTACTAGGGTTAAGGGGAAAAATGTATCTGTAACCTAAGGAGATCTCCAGTCTGCTTCTCAAGCTGCTCTGGATACAGCAGAAGCCATGTGGCCTCACTGCACCAGTGCATCTTAGGATTGGGCTGTCAGCTGCCAAAGCTGCAGCACTGGGAGACTGTATCAGTGTAATTTATTACACCTCAGGATTCCAACAATTCTACATATACCTCATTTTAATATCTTAATGAAACCTGCTTAATGCTTGACAGGCATTAAAGAAAAATTCAAAGCTTTGTATGCTTTTCCCATCTTTCCCCCTTCAAACTTGGGGGTCATGATCTATAGAAGAACACTAGAATGTCCACATATGTTTGTGCAGTTTACTTTAATTGTGGAACAGCAGTTTGAGAATAGCTTCTGATGCAGCTAGGGTGGGGAGCTATACTTCAGAAAACAAGTGAAATAGCCCTACTGCACCTTAAGCGTTCAACAGATCACAACTACTTATTATGAAGCAACTTTATAGGACATGTTTCTATATAATAAGAGGGCTTAAGAACAAAGATGGCTATTCTAATAACATTTATATGGAAATGGAGTCCTTGTATATGAACAAGATTTACATCCTTCAAAATAAATGTATTTAGAGTTGGGGCACCGGTTATTATTAAAATTTAAAAGTTCTCACTCCCTTTTATTATAGGTTGTATGAATACCACCATGCTGAGCACCAGAGCTATTTTTCCTAGAACCCAAAATTAGCTTTTGAGAGCTAATTGATACATCTGCAGCATTCACACCCTCACTGTTAATTCTAATAAAAGCCCTTTAGATCAAATTTTAAATGCTACCAGCAATGAGGCAGTTTTAATCTTGAATTTCTGATGACAAAACAAACTGTGAAATGTTCCTGGCAGATATCTATATTAATGAAACCATCAATCCAACTGCCATTTAGAGACAAAATGCCTCTAAGACTGCCACTACCAATCCCTTCTAAGAGTATAGATGTGCACTGCAAATAGAGCTAGCTTGACCAGGATGGCTTCCCCATTTATCTCAGTGGATGAAGGCAATGACATTGGATCCCCACATATATAGTGTGCATGCATTCGAGTGCATATGGATTTTTGGAAAGCATGTATGGTTACCTTCATATGGATGTATGGGTATAACTGTAATAAATGGAATGTATAATTACAAAGCTACAGTCCAACATACAATTAGGTATGCTGAAGCCCACTCAAAGACAAGGGTCAAATGATGCAAGGCCAAATGCACAGTGTGATAATTTTTAAGGAACTAGTATGTGGGAAGTGTTATGAAGCTGTGGCAGAAGGTATTCTGTCTTTCTAATACTTTTTCCCCAGTGGAAGCTTCTTGGGGGGGGGGGGGTTTGAGAACTGAACCACAGTGTGGACGAAGTACTATACTTTAAAAACCTTACCTCCTCACAGTGGGTTCCCAAAACAAGTTTGCTTAGTCCTGCCCAGGACTGTGGCTTAGAGATTTTAATCACTATATTTAAACAAATTCATAAAACAAAAATGTGTGACAGACATAGGTGGAAAGACAATTGCCAGTGCCAGAATTATAAAATACAGCATCTGTGGTGTTGTATCACCCCAATTTCAACTAAGCTAATTTAAGTGTTTTTGTAATTTTATTTACATGAAAAATTTGGTCTTTAGAACCACATTCTTGTAGTCATTGCAGAGCTTGCCACCATTATATAATGGAACTATATTTGCTCCTGTTTTTTAGAATTACTATATTCATACATTCCATGTAATAAATCACATCCACACCAATACAGAATAAAACTTAATTTTTGATATCCACTCAATGCTGCCTCATATTGAAAATACAATAATATAGTTGCATTAGAATACGTAGCTGGCTGCTCCTTTATCACAACAACTCCAGTTACCAAAATATCTATATAGAACATCAGCTTCTGAAACAATAAAACAGTGTATCTTCTGAAAGAAAAGTATCCAAACAAAGATATGCTGCTTTATTTTCAAATGCCTGAAGGCAGGCTGACTACTATGTTGTGTAAAAAAGCCCAAATATTCACATATTGCTAAACTTAGGTTGTATTATATATCTTGCACAATTTCCATACAGAAAATTCCAGTAACAAAAAAACCCCAAAAAACACAATTTCATGTTAGTCAAAGTTTCCAATAAAGTCAAGTTAATTCAAACGAGGTTTTACTTGTTATTGCTAAAGTTCAATATGATCAAGGCCAACACAGGAACATATTCAATCAATTTGTTCTCCTAATGTAAAATGAATTCATACAGTGCTTAATGACAGAGTTACTCTCCATGAAAACCATAAATTAGCTTCAATGAAATTCTGTACTTAAAGTTACTGTTGCTTTTTACACAGTACAGTATTCATGTACAGTATACTACTATCACAAGATGAAGATGATGCAATATTTTAAGGGATGACACTTTTTTGTTATTAGGAGCTTCCAGACCACAATACCTAGAAATGTGACCAGTTTACTAGCTATAAAATTGAATTTACCTTAATCTCCACATCCAGAGCAGCACCACAAATTTCAACTTTTAAGTATTGAGGGTTCTTGTCCCTTAAGATATTTTTCTCATGTCAATGGGATAACTTCAGTAATGAAAATTAAACACAATTTTAAAACTCCCTGTAGGCAATCTTGATGCTATTTCCCCCCTTTTCAGTTGTGTGTCTGTTCATGACTCCAAAGACTAAATGCAGTTTTGAATGTTCTGTGACAGAGTTTGCACATATACTGTCTTTTGAATGTGATAGCTGAAAGCGGTGGAGCATGATAAAAGAGTGTATCCGACTCCTGAGGAACAAATACTTTCTCAGTAGCTGAAGGGGTTTCTGACATGCCTGTAGGACTGTCAGGTTCCAAAGGCTGTATTTTAGGAAGAGGTGGAGGTGGGGGCAAAGGTGGTGGTGATGGAGAATTAGCTGGTGCACACATCTCAGGTTCTTTGCGCATAGGCTCATCAGTAGCTTGCGCCATATGGGACTGAAAATGACTCCATAGTCGGAAATTGGTACGAAAGGCCTTGTTGCATACATGGCAGATGAAGGGCTTCACAGAGCAGAGAAGTTCCTGGTGACGCTCTAGCTGCTTGTGTACAGTAAAAATCTTTCCACATTTCTCACAGGGCCACAAACCAGTATCTTTACTGGTAGCTGCTTCCTTTGATTCTCTAGTGGCTTCAGAGCCCTCCTCCTCAAGATCATCTACAGGTTCTTCCTTAATCTGAATTTTAAACTGCTTGGAAATACTATGGTCTTCTGGGAGGCAGGAGGAATCTTCTGAATCAAAGTTAATTTGTTCTGAGGAATCACTGAATACGCTGTCTTCTTTGGCTGCAACAAAATTGTTCATCTTGTTGGGCTCCAGCTGAGAATGAAGCCTTGATGTGCTACTTACTTCACCATTATGCTCCAGAATGGGTAAAGAAAAATTTTCTGTTGGAGCCATGGTATTTTGATTGTGGACTTCGACCTGATGACGCCAAATACTGAAGGAGGATTTAAAAGTGCGCATGCACTCAAGGCAAGTGAGCTTCTTGTATTCACATGTGACTTCATGGTCATGCTTCAGCTCTAGAGAAGAAAACCGAAGGCTGCAGTAAGGACAAACGGTTGCATTTCGGCATAGCCGCTCGTGATTTCCCTGTTCAATAAGAGAGGAAAGCTTAGCATTACAAAGACGACAGTGGTAAAATTTTTTGTTTTCTACTGGGCTTTCAATACAAGTATCCTCTTTTGGTTTAAGAGGTTTAAGAGCCTTATTTCCTCCAACTGCTTTTTCCCCTGGGTGCATTTTTATGTGCTGCTTAAACTGTGAAAGGAAGCGATATGCTTTCCCACAATAGGTGCAAATGTAAGCTCCTCTGGTTCTTGACCTCAGGTTTCTTTTGATGACTTGTTGTGCCTGTGCAGCAACCTGTCCCTGGAAACCTGGCTTGCCACGCCTTAGTTTAACAATCAGAGCCTTTTTAATCTCTCGTTCTCTGACTATGTCAATTAATTTCTTTTGGAATTTTTCATCCAAGATAGCATGTGAACTGGAAGCAGGTGAAGGGTTTTTCACAATTCCATGCTGGGTCTGGCAATGTGTCCAAACTTTGAAGTTTGTGTGAAATCTCTTATGGCAGATATCACAGGCATATGGTTTTTCAGGATTATGATACATATTGATATGACGATGAAGACCTGCTGTTGACCTGAAAATCTTAAGACAATGTTTGCACTTAAACTTTTTGTTAGGTCTTGTTTCTTCCAAGTCACCATACTCATCTTTGCTAGTGTCAGAATCTGGAAAATCAGGATCAAGTGCTGTCGAATTTGAATTTTCTTCAAAATTGTCATCTGACCCAGGGGAAGCATGTTCATCAACTTTAATTTTTTTGAGTGGTAGACTTCTGTCTGCTTGAAACCTTCTTTTAGCTGGAAGCCTACTCAAATCTCTATGGTCATCTTCAGTTTTAAAAGAGTTACTTTTAATGGCAGATGATGAAGCATCCCCTACTGTAATTCTGATTATTTCAGAAGGATCTGCAAGTGGACTGCTAGGTTCAGTTTTTATCTGTATTTCTCCAAAGGGGGAAGTTAGCTCCCGGTCTGTTGACTGGGAGGCACTAAAAGACCTAAGGCGATGTGGGTGCATTACCTTGTCATCAGGAGTTGTATGTTCTGAAGATTCTTTCATAGATGACTTTTGGGCTATTACATTTAACGTTCTCCCTTGCATGTTCATCACGGAAGATCCATGTGAAGGCTTGAAGTCAACAGAAGACGAATAAACAGGAACTTGACTATCCATGGACAATGACCTCCTAAGGAGGCTTTTTACAAGTGGTCCACTCCTGTCAACACTCTGGCTTTCAGGACCAGGTGCCCTGGATGGGATGACTAATCCTAACTTTGAATAGTATAGCAAATTCCTGTCTTCCCCGGTACCAGCTCTTTTTCCTATCTCCCTCAACAAAAATGTGGATTCTGATGAACTACTTGGAGACACAACTGGCGGGCATGGCCTTTTCAAGAGTACTTCTTCTGCTTTTCCTCTTAGGAGCTGATCACTCCCTTCTGGTTCATTTGCTATCACTTCCTTGTTTGTAAACATTTTTTGAGTCAATATTGTATTTCTTTTAGCTCTACTTTGGTCATCCAGTGCACCTGAAGGTTCATGGGACTTGGAGTATCTTAAAGAACTGTCTTTTAACCATCTCCGTTCATTTAGCGACAGGCTATGTAGAAACTCAGTTGACTGTGTCATGTGCGACCGCTTAGTTTTGACAGCAGCTGAAGACAAGGGTACAGAATTATGGCTTATGTCATGTGGGATTTGACCCACATTTTTTCCCTGTGCTTCATTCTTACTCTGGCAAACTATGACACTTCTTTTCTGAGAGCTGCTTTCATCCTCCTCTTGGAACAGTATTTTCTTAATAGGACATGCAGGCAAAGGAACTTGAGGACTTTTAGAAACAATGTTAGTAAGAAAGGAAATTCCAAGACTGTACCCCACTTCTTGCACAGCAGCAAGGCTGCTTTTCTCAACAAACAGGGATGATGAATAAATGTAGTTTAATACATTATCAAAAGTATCTGGTTCACAGAAGTCAAGCTGAAACACTGATTGAGACTCATTTTCTTTTTTAGTGAACAGAGCCTGAAAGTATTCACTACTGGCAGTCAGAACATTTTTATGAGCACGGAATTTTTGGTCTCCCACTATAAGAACAACATCACAGAGCTGTCCTTTCAGACGTTCCTCATTTAAAGCACTTAGAAGAGAAATAGCATGTGCTGGATTTATGTAATGCAAGAGTCCCTCCATTATTTAGGTGACCTGAAAGACATGAAAACAGATGGCAGATAAGAAAACTGAAAGAAACAAACAGGCTTTTTCCCTGTGGAAAAGGCTGTGAAAACCTAATTTCTCCACTAATTTTTCTTTTATTGTTTTGGACTTCCGAACATCCGAAAAGCAGCCTTAGGGCCCAACCTTATCCAATTTTCTAGGACTGATGGAGCCACAACAATAGGGTGTGGTGGGAAGGCAGTGATAGAGTCTTCACCACAGTAGAAGGCCCTTTTTTTTACCTCAGAGCTGCAATGCAGTTGCACTGGTTGGATAGATTGGAAAGTTGGGTAGGACTGGGCCCTTAGATATGCTTATTTAGGAGTATATTCCAATGAATTCAGCAGGGACTCCAAGAAACCATATATAATGCTTTGTATGTATTTGACACACTGTAAAGCCGTTTCTTAGATGTACAATAGATATACTGACTACAAAATACACACAAAAACACTCCTAAAAGCCCAATCCAATGCTGGCCAGAGTGCTGGGTGTTGCCATAAAGTGTGTTTTCCCCTTAATCTAAGGTACAAAAGATGACATTTTATTTAACTTTTTATCAAACAAAATAGGCACTGGCAAACACTGTATATTTATGTTGGCCACTGTTGAACTTGTGCACGTATGAATTAAGTCCCACCTATATATATATGCACACAGGTTTTAATGTTCGCATTCATTGTTCTCCTAGTTTTACTTGTCTCCTCAGTGGTGACATATTCAGCTTTTCTTACTCCATGGGGTCTGCATGCATAGTATTTATTTGCACTATGTTATCAGCATGCAGAATTGGACAGTCTTGCTTGTAAGATAATTTTCCTTTTACATGGAAATGCTCAAGAAGTTAAATCAAAGAATTGCCAATCTATATATATAAAAGAGAAAAGTCACTCACTGACTGACTCACTGACTGACTCATCAAAGCCTTGCCAAAACCGCTGGGCCTAGAAGTGTGAAATTTGGGGAGGGTGTTCCTTCTGTGACGGAGGGGTGCACTAAGAACCGGTTTTTGGAAATTCCAACCGGAAGGGGGTGAAAAGGGGCGCAACACATTTTCCTCCCTATACTTTGCATTGGAGAATTGATGACTCATCAACATTTCGCCCCAACCCCCAGACCTAGAAGCATGAAATTCGAGGAAGGAGTTCCTTCTGTCACATGAACATCCACCAAGAACAGATGTGGAGAAATTTAACCCTTAAGGGGTGCAACATGTTTTTGTCCTATACTTAACATGGAAGACTGACCAACAGCCAGCCAATTTCGTGCTTGGACCCTGGTGCATGGGGGGATGTTGTTCAGAGGAAGAGCTTGCACTGGCGAGGATGCTGCGCATGGGGAAAAGTTGCGCATGGGGGGAAAGTTGCGCATGGGGGGAAAGTTGCGCATGGGGGGACTGATGCAGATGTGTGATGTTGCTTATGGGGAGTTGAGGCACATGGGGGATGATGCACATGGGGAAGTTGCTCACGGGGGAAGTTGCGCATGGGGGTTGATGCGCATGGGGGGTGTTGCACATGGGGAAAAGTTGTGCATGGGGAAAAGTTGCGCATGGGCGGATGATGCGCATGGGGAAGTTGCGCAAGCAGGGAAGTTGTGCAAGGGGGAAGTTGTGCATGTGGGGATGATGTACATGGGGGTTGATGCGCATGGGAAAAGCTGCGCATGGGGGATGATGTGCATTGCAAGGAAGTGGCGCATTGGGGGGAAGTGGTGCATTGGGGTGTTTATGTGCCATGGGGGGATGGCGGATGGGGAAATGTTACTCCTGCAATGCGGGTACGCTTTTCGCTAGTAGTAAAATAAAACTTACCCCCAAAACTTCCTTTCTTCTTCTCAAATTTTAGAATAATTGCCAAAATTACCAAAAGGAAATTCAAGATTGCACTTGATCCTTAATCTGCAATTTGCAGAGCGTATCTCAGATAATCTGAAAAAAGAGTAAACAAAAAACAAAATCCAGTTGCAAAAAAATGAATTCCCCAACTTTGTAGTAATGCACAGTGCTCAATGACAGCTAGGATTCAGAGATATCTGATCACTGAATGTCACATCAGAAGTAGTAGGTATTCTTTCTTTATTATTTTTGTTGTTCTTCTCACCTTCCTACGGGTAGAAGTGCTTGTTTTGATAACTAAAGCACAACATATGACATTTTGCATTGTTAACAAAAACACAAAACACCACATTTGCTTTCAATCACCTCTACCTTTAAGGAACAAGGAACACTGGAATTATGTATTCAGTTGTGAATAAAAACACAAAACACCACATTCTGCATTTTAATTCAACAATTTTAAAAAACCACTATTTTCAAACAAATGCTTAACTGCATTTCCAGCTGCATGTAGTACATGGACAAGGAGTGTGTTCAGTTCAGGTGCATGAGCACACTATGCCAAAGGATAGCATTGGGACCATTGAGAATTTGAGTTCTACAGGAAGACATTATAGCAGTGGTTCCCAAGTGAGATCATGATCCATCATTGGAAGGCAAATCTGAGCCATTTCCCCCTTAAGGGGTGTGGCCCAGGAATGAAACCTTTGACATAACCATGATCCGGGCATTGTAGGAACCCAGGTCCTGGAGGTTTACAGCTACCTCTGTGACCCTGAAGTCCAAGTAGGATTTTGGAAACTGCTGCATTATCTATATAAATAAAGGGCAAATTTTCAACCAGCAGACTGGTTGAAAATCACTTCTCTACATAGACATATTATACCTTTCTGGAATCAGGATGATCTTGGGATTGAAAATCTGCCCTTTACCAGCAGCTTGAAAAACCAGTATTGGAATTTGTGTCCAGCCAAAATAGGCAGACATGCCATTTGAATTCCAGAGACAATGTATTTGGGCGCAATCCAGAGTAACTAGGGGAGTCCTTGCTCTGGTATAAGAACAATTTGCTCTGGATTGCAATATGAATTTCCTATAGGTTTTCACTAGGTGGTGCAGTAACTACAGCTGCACGTAATGTCTCTTACGTGCTCCCGTAGTTACTCTGGATTGTAGGGTTTGTCTCTTTAGTTTTGGGCCAGAGGCCCAAATGGCCTCCATAGGAACTAGTTGAGTGCGGCTTTTAAGCTAGTAGTGAATATGGAGCAGTAGCTGAAAGCGATGTGAAATCAATTCAATTTAGCCTGATTCTGGCTTTCATGGATGAAACAAACAGCCACTGAAAAGGTATTTACGCTGTCACCAACTGGCTAGATTACACATTATGAGACACTGGCTGCAATTCTTTCCAACAGTTAGGCTGACATAAGCTCCAGCATAAGTCCTGTGCAGAACCTGGGGGTGTCACAGAACTTCTGCCCTACTCCTGGGGTGGTTAGGCCACTGCAAAGGAATTCACCAACCTCCCAATAGCACCATGGAAAGATATGCCATGTGAGCTAGGCTGGCCCAAATGCGTTAGGATTGCGCTCACAGTGGGTGCAATCCTAACCAAGTTAGGCCAGCACAACTCACGCATCTTCCTGTTCCCATGGCAGCGTGGGAAGGATGGTGCAGATTTATGCACAGGCCTAACCCCACCCAGGAGTGGCACAGAAATACCTTACGCCACTTTTGCGAAAGGACTTGTGCCAGCCTAGCTAGGAGATTCACAATCCTAACCAACTTTTCAACACTGGCACAAAGCAATGCAACTCTGAAATAAATGAGCAAACATTGTGTTACCTTGAGGATGCCTCCTTGACAGGCTTACAACTGCAGAATGCAACATATGCCCCACTAGCACAACTATGCCAGTGCTGAAAACTTAGGATTGTGCCCTCAGCTCAGTCTCTCTCACCTTTTCAGAGCATCTGTCTTGTTCCCTGGGGCTTTCAGTGTATCCACTCAGGACTCTTTTTAAAAGGAAAAAGCTGCATGGTGAGGTAATTAACCCTTTCCTGACCACTATTTTTCCTTTAAAATCCCTTAACTCTCACCTAGCTTTTCTGTCTGTGGATACATGATGAATGAATGAATGAATACATGATGAATACATGATGAAAGAACAGCAACTTAGAAGAGAGATTTAAGAAAAAATTGCTGGCAAGGGATCTCCCATGATTCAAGCTTCCACTCTATCAGTACTTTTCTCTTTTCACTCAATGTGAAAATTTACACAAAGACCTGAGCAATCTTATGCAATATTACTCAGAAATAAGTTCCATTAAAGTCAATAGAGCTGACTTCCAGGACTTCCAGTAAGTACAGAATACAAGTTTTAAGTGTAGTTTTTCCCATAATCCGCTGTTTATGATACAAAAATCCCACAACCTCGTCCACATCATTGATTCCTTCCTTTCTTCTTCTTTTGTTTCCTCACCCAGAAACACATTACAACCTTTCCACTCACTATCACCAAATATTTGCTTTCACTAACATAAGACTCCTCTCCAACCATTAATGCCCTCACCATTCACCCATATACCCTTTAACCCATATTCTTTCCAAGCCCTGCTTCCCCTTTCCAGCGCTTCCCCACAACTACAGAGGTTCATTCTGCAATGCTGCTTCCCTTTACACATCAGTGCCGCTATCTGACATTATGGGCCTGGACCAGGGTGATCAGATGACCAGATTTTTTTCTGGATTTTACCTCTTTTTTAGCCTTCTGTCCGGGTGTCCTCCATTTTGGCTTCACTGTCCTCCATTTTGGCTTCATTTTGGAACTTTGCAATGGTGTGCTGTAACCTATCATGTCATGTCATTGTATTTGTATTGAAGAGCAGAATCCAATCCAAAAATTGGTATTGAAATATCTCATTCCTATCAAAGGTTATGGCCAAAAAACTAAAAATCAAAAATATGCATTGAGCACAATGGGAAAGTGAAAGTGCCCAATTTACTTGTGAGTAGGGAAACGTGCCATTGTCTGCCAGAAAGGACAGGCTGAGAGGATTCCAAGATTTTGTCCTCCTTTTGAGGTTTGGGCATCTGGTCATCCTGGCCTGGACCTCCCCGAGCTTTCAACTCATCATCTTGTTGCTTTCCAGCACCACTACGTTTGCTTTTTCATTATCCTAATCTCTGAACTAGCTGCCTCCAAACTCTCCTCTTTCTTTTGACCTCCACTTTTGCAGGCTGTCCACTAATCACTGCCTTGGGCAATCTCTTGATTTTATTTAGAAATAAATAAATGCTCTGCCCATGAACTTTCTTCTATGGAATTTCTACTGTCCATCATCATCTTCAGGTCACAGAAGGAGCAAGAAAAAAAAACACTGGGAAGGTGGATTTGTCTAGTGGTTTGCACAAATTGCTAACTAAATTCTATAGTTTCTACCATAATACATCTGCTGTAAACGCTGGTTTACCCTAATAAATGCTTTTCCCTTCTAGTCAGATACAATTCATAATTTTAACTTTCTCATAAAGCTGTTATAGGCTTCCTAAGATCAAAAAAATTACAAAAAAGAATCCATTTTTCAAAATAACTATCTAGCTAAACAACTTCACATTACCTTTTCTCTACCATCAATGTTATATTATTTAAGGACTTTTATTCATTTAAAGGAGAGGCCATGCCAATGCAAACACCCTAGGTGGTGTTTATAAAACTTTAGTTCCTTGTCTCTTTCTTCCTTGCAACAACCCTGTGAGGTAGGTGAGATTGACAGTGAGTGGCTAGTCTAAAATTACCCATGAAGTGTCATGGCCAAGGAATGATCGGAGCTATCTAGCCCTACAATCCAGAGTAACTACGTGAGCACGTAAGAGACTTTACGTGTACCCGTAGTTACTGCACCACTAGTGAAAACCTATGGGAAATTCATTTTGCAATCCAGAGCAAATTGTTCTTACACCGGAGCAAGGACTCCCCGTAGTTACTCAGGATTGCGCCCTAGGTCTCAGTCCAACTCCCTAACTAGACTATCTTGGCTCTCACCCACACTCTTAAGCATCTCACCAATTAGGGATTTACTTCTGCTTTAAAAACGAGCGTCTCCTCTGATGCGATACCCAATTCCCCTTCCAACCTCAACTAGCTGACTACTTTTTGTCCTTTCTAATCTTTTTATAAATCTCCTCCCTATTCTAAACCCTGGTTAGCCATATCCCCCTACCATTTTTTTCCTCAAGCCTTGAAAACTCAGGGTGCACATTAGATTTGATGGCACATTAGATTCAAGTAATTATGGTATATCTTAAAACTCTTATTCCAGTCCTAATCTTAACCTTACAGCTGCATTTTAAAAATAAAAAATTCATCTAAGATAAATATACGAATATTGCAATTCTGGGACATAGAAAGGAAGGCTACAAATGTCCAACACTGGTTGTCCAGGATGCAGTGTTCATGTCACTGCTTTATGGAATTGAAGGACTGATAAAGAAGTTATATGTATATGGGCTCTACTATGCTGCACAGGTTGGCACTGACAGAAAATGCTATGGACACACTTTTCTTCCAAAATGTATTTTTCCCTATTTTCAAAAAAATCACATCTACTTTTGCATCCCTTATATTTGTAATATCTCTATATAATGTTGAATACCATAAACCTATATTCTACAGAGTGTAAGATTTTCCCCTTCCTCAGAAACAAAGATAATGAAAAACAAAGGAGAAACTGACCAGTAGAAGATCTGCTTGGCTTTCTCCAGATCTCTGAATTTTAAGAAGATAGCTGTTCCTAAGGTAAATCTTTTCCTTGCCAACAAAAGTGCTAAAAATGTGTTTTTTTTTTAATATAAAATGAAAATAAAGACTGACAGGATTCCAAATGCTCTGACAGAAAATGCTATGGACACATAGTTGCATCATGAGTTGCACACCCAGCAAGTGAAAGTCCTATCTCTACAGTCACACCTTAAAATTGGCGAGTATGCCTCTTAAAAAAATTCAATAAAATTTTTAAAAGCTTTTTTTTTGGCCTAACATGATACCATGCTGTATAAAATCAAAGTTTTATTGGAATTAATCTGGGTCACAGCTATAATATTCAAACAAATGCATCTCAAACTAGCATGCTCTTATACATCAGTTTCAATTATTTTACAAAATTTGGGTATAATCAAAGTGTTGCAGGAAAGACTTCACACACAGTGCAATCCTACTCGTGTCTATTCATAAGTAAGTTCCATTGAGTTCAATGGGGCTTACTCCCAGGAAAGTGCTCCTAGGATTGCAGCCACAATCTGGTATGCAGAATCTGGCTATGCAAAGGTGCTACAATTGGTTTATTTACACTACAGTGCAGAATGACTATTTGATTGCATACATTAAATGTACCTATCTTAAAAATAGGGGGAAATTCCGTAACTCTGCATAAAACAACAAATGGTGTTAATGCAATTGGTAAGTAAATAAATGAAATATAAATGTTTACATCACAGTCTACAAAGTAAGATTTAATGACACTCTCTGCTTACTATAAGCACATGTAAAATTTTAGAGAAATGCCTTGAATGGAGGTGTTGATGAACCAGAAATTCCTAAACTAGATTTTGTATGTAGCCAATCTAGGAATCTAAATGGAGAGGGATGCAGAAGAAAGGAGACAAGAGACTTTTCGCTTTTGTGGGAAAACAGCAAATTGTTGGAACAAACCAGTAGCAAGTATCAGTGGTAGCAGAGAAAAACATGCAAGCACTAGTTCAAAAACACTGCTCCTAATAGAATAAAGATCATGCCTTGATATCTGCAAGGGTTTGATTCTGGGACTTCTTGCTGATACAAAAAAATTGTTAAAAGCGGTTAAAAAATAAAAAGTGTGTCCCTTTACAATTATTTAAAATTCTCTTTTTACTATTGTAGAGAAGTAATGCGCAATTAGAAATACAAAGAAGTTCCTGTCTTTGCCTGGTTCATCTGAATGGATGGCTCTCTCTTTCTCTCTCTCACTCTCTCTCTATCTATCTAATATCTCGCCTTTCTTCCTTAAAAAAGAAAGCTCAAGATAGTTAACAATGTTTAAAACAACAATAAAATACCATTAAAACTAGATAGAAATAATAAATACAATTAAACTATACAAAAATAGTAAAAACAGTAAAAACCCAGGTTAGAAAAGAGGTAGGCAATGAAAGCAGCTTTTAAACTGTGATTTTAAAGGGACACATTTTTTCTCCTTCTTCAAGGATTGGCATGCTCCTTCACATTTGAGGTGGTCATTCATGAAGAGTCATATCCGTGTGTAAAGAAATCAGTGTGTAATATAAGTTTGGACTTGTATTTATTTATCTGTTTATTTAAGGCAGTGATTCTCCACCACTGTGCCATGACACACTGGTGTGCCATGGAACTGCAGGTGTGCCATGGGTCTTTTAATACTAGGGCAGTTTGGAGATTTGAGCTCCTTGCCAGCAGCATGGCATGCCTTGTCAATGGTTAAAAAACCAATGGTGTGCTTTGACAATTTTAGCACCTTATCTGTGTGTCACAAGATAAAAAAGGTGGAAATAACTGATTTAAGGGATTTATACCTGCCTTTCCCATGCCAATGCAAATGCCCAAAGCGGCTTACAAAGCTTTAGTTCCTTCCTGCTGTCCTCACAACAACATTGTGAGGTAGGTGAGAGTCAGTGACTGAACCAAGGTCATTTGGAAGCTTCATGGTCGTGGAAGGGTTTGAAGTTGGATCCACTGGAACCCACTCCCTAACCATACACCATCCTGGCTCATGGTGGGATTTCCCCCCAGGAAAGAAGAAGAGCCTTGCATATCAGAGGGTGCTGAATGCATTTCAGTTTGAGCTTCCACATTCAAGTTCCAGCACTAGCCTTGACAATGGAAGTGAGGAAGTCAAAACTGCAAAAGAGGACAGGTAATCCTAAAAATGCAGGACACTATAAAATAAATATTATGCCTCGGGTGCCCTTTGCGGAGAAATGTGGAATACAAATCTAATAATAAAAATAAAAGCTAAAAACACTCATATACATTGCTTTCAAAAGGTTAATTAAAAAAACTTATTAAAAAGGTAAAGGTGTCCCCTGCAGGTTATATTGCTAGTGCTCATCCCTATTTCTAAGCCTTTATTTCTGTCCCTATTTCTAAGCCATCCCTATTTCTATCCCTATTTCTAAGTGGTCACCCCTATTTCTAAGCTGTAAGCCTTTACAGCCAGCAATGGCCAGTTCAATGGTCATGACTGCCAAAGGCGCACAGACCGCTTTTTACCTTCCCACCGAAGTGGTACCTATTTATCTACTTGCATTTGCATGCTTTTGAACTGCAAGGTGGGCAGGAGCTGGGCTAAGGACAGGAGCTCATCACATCTTGTAGGAGCTGGGTCTAGAACCCTGACCTGCTGGTTAACAGGCACAGTTTCTTAACCACTTGAGCCACCACAGCCTCCCTCGTCCAAAAACCCATAACGATTAGTGCTACATTTTAAAGTGTTACATATAGTTTATTAAATACAATTTATTAATTATGTGCCTGTCTGCTCACAACAGAGATTCCCCCCAATGTTTTTTTTTAAAGCAAAAAAAAAAATCCCAGAAGAAGAGAACACAAAAGAGGAAATGTCCTGGAAAAAGGAGGACAGAAGACTAAAAACAAGAGAATTTGTTCTGGAAAAAGAGCACATAAGGCTAAAAAAGAGGACATGTTCCAGAAAAAAAGAGGACATGTCCTGGAAAAGGACATGTCATTCTGCGAGAGTGGACAACATCAACCCATCCAGTTCTCTCTATCTTCTTTTCATAGACTGCAGAGCAACAAGACCCACCAAGCCTTTGCACAGTGACATAACGGTTGAAAACTACAATACCCATGACTCTCTCTGGCAAAGCGCATGCGTAGTGAGTCACCCTGGCACGGGCAACGCGCAGGCGCAGCGGAGGCAAGGACGACTCCAGCCTTGAGCTGGCAACGCGCAAGCGCAGTAGAACCTAACAGAGTATCCAGAGGCTAGGCGCGCCTGATGAGGCCGCCACGATTTGCGCATGCGCCTTAAAGGGGCAGGGCATCTTTTTCGCCAACGGCGCAGGCGCAGAAGAGCACTCAAGGACCGCAGCCCTACTGGGCGAGGGGGGGAGACATACCTCAGAGTTACGTCAGGAAAAGACGCCTTTGTGCACGGGGTTGCCCGCGCCTTCGTCCAGGGGCAGCTCTGCCTTAAAGGACCAAGGACCGTTACTCACCTTCTCCGCCGCTGGACGAGCAGCCCCCCCACCTCCGCATCTCCCTTTACGGTCCACCCGCGCGCGCCGCCGCCGCAGCCGTGATTCCATCCATCTTGAATTTGACGTCATCCCACACCAGGGATGAGGTCATCGCTGTGAACGCTCGTCACGTGCGCTGCTCGCTGATTGGTCGGCTCGAGCCGGGCCGGGCGGGGGGAATGAGGGAGGGGGCAGCATCAACAGGAGCGGCAGCGCGCGGGCGAGCGCGCGCTTTAGGAAGGAGCAGCGCCTGGTTGAGGTGGCCTCGCGCCGCTGTCGCCTCTTCCTCAAGCGATGCCCGAGCGTCGGCTGGCTCGGCTGAGGGTGGGAGGAAGGAGCTCTCAGATGAGCCTCCTCAGGCAGGACACCCTTCTGGAGAGTCCCATCCACTGTACTCCAGTCACACAAGCACAAGCCCCTGAATAGAAGTCCCTCCCTTGTGAAGGCTTCCCCTCAGAGCGGCCCCGGACACGTCTCTACTCAGGAGTAAGCCCCATTACAGTCAATGGGCTTACTCCCAGGAAAGAGTGCATAGGAGTGGAGCCTCACAGCCCAAGCTGTGTCTACTCAGGAGTAAGCCCCATTATAGTCAATGGGCTTACTCGGAGGAGAGAGTGCATAGGAGTGGAGCCTCACAGCCCAAGCTGTGTCTACTCAGGAGTAAGCCCCATTATAGTCAATGGGACTTACTCCCAGGAAAGTGTGGATAGAATTGGTGCCTCACAGCCCACACCTCTGCATGGCTACTCAAAAGAAAACATCATTATAGTCAATAAGGCTTACTCTCAGGAAAATGGACAGAATGGAAGCCTCACAGCCCAATTCCTGTCTACTCAGATGTAAGCCTCAATGGCTTACTCCCAGGAAAGTGTGGATAGCATTGTGGCTTAACAGCCCAAGCCTGCCATGTCTACTCAAGTATATTTAATGGGACTTACTCCCAGGAAAGCGTGGATAAGATTGTAGCTTCACTACAACTTTCCAAGAGCCAGCTGACCAATGTTTGTTTTTCATAGTTGGTGGTGGTGGGGGGGGGGGGGGGGCTTAGAACAAAATTCTAGGCTTGTTTATTCAGAAGTAAGTCTCCTTGACATCAATTGTACTTAGGTTTGTAGCCCTAGCCTGCGGCATAATCCTATGTATGTCTACTCTGGAAAGCGTGTTTAGGATTGCAGCTTTAAAGTAATCCAAGTTTGAACCCTTTCTGTCTACTCAGGAGTAAGTCCTACTGTAATCAATGGGGCTTGCTCTTATGTAAGTGGAGATAGAATTTTGCAGCCTTTCCCCCCTTGATCACAGGTTCAGCAGTCCTGCATTACTTCTACCGGATGGTAAAAAGGGTACAATCACTTAGAGCACAATCCTAACTGTCTACTCAAAAGTAAGCCCCATTGTGTTCAGTGGTCCTTACTCCCAGGAAAGTGTCTTTAGTATTGCAGCCTTTGTCATATTCCTTTTCAACAAAAGCAGGCCTCCGTCAGTCTTGAAAGACTATGGTATCATGCTCTGTGTGGCATGCGCTGCATGTGAAGCACGTAAGCAGTGATGGGCTTCAAAAAATTTAAGAACCGGTTCTCTGCCCATCTGACAGCCACTTTTAAATGGCTATTTTTAAACTTTATATGTCCTATCTCTTGTTAAGAACCGGTTCTATAGAGTAGGTGCGAACCTGCTGGAGCCGACCACTGCACGTAAGCCTGGGTTAGATTGTTATGGAGGATAGGCTGTTACCCAAGCAGCAAATCCCCCCTCTCCACGCCACTGAATTAGTCCAATGGAAAGGCAGAGACAATATGATTGGATCCAGCTGGCGTCGCAGAGCTGGGCTAAGGACAGGAGCTCACCCTGTCTTGTGGGGCCGACCCAGGTCTCGAACCCTGGCCTGCAGGTTAACAGGCACAGCATCTTTACCACTTGCACCACCCACAGCCCACAACCACAGCCTTTTCAACACAGTATTGTATATTATGAATACCTTAGGAAGCTGCCTTGTGCTGAATCATTGGTCCATGTAGACTAGAGTCTCTGAAACTGACTCTCCTGGGTTTTTTTAGTTGAAATCTTTTTCTGTCCTAACAAGAGATGCATCCTGCGCCTTTTTTGCATGCAGAGAAGATGCTCCTCCACTAGATTCCTCCCTAAAATATATGTTGTTATCATTAATTTATTATTTATATGGAAGATTTTTCCCAGTTTTCAGGGGGCTGACTCCTAAAACAGCAAAAAATATCAGTTGCATAAAACATACATACAATTCCAAAGAAATTAGTATAGGTGCAACCTTGTTTTACTCGCTTTTTTATACATGGATTTGACTCAACACAAATGGCCACGGCAAGTCGCAGTTATAAAAATTGCTTCTCTACTGTTGTAGAGAGGCAGTAATGCAAAGCAATCATTCCATTCTTTAGTCCCAGAATCATACCCCTGCTGATACTGAAGCACTACCTTAATCCATTTGGTGCAATCGAGGTACAAGAAACCTGGAAGTGGGTCTTTAAATCTATTTTCCCATTTTATTTTAATACACGGTGGAGCAGTCAGTCATTGGTGGGAAGTGGAGTGGTGTGGTTGGGGCATTAGTCCACTAGACCTCTCTACGTGGCCAGGCCACAGAGACCAGGCCCATCACACAAGAGAGACACAACCTGGGTGTTGGTAGAGGGACTTACCTGTGTTGTCAGAGTTGGAAGCCTGAATGAATTTTATATAAAACACCTTGTTCTACTTACCTGGAGAGTCTGCATGGTCTGTCCTAAAGTTGCTTATTGGAGGAGCCTGATGACTGATTAGCAACCCCCTCTTGCCCAGGGACTTGGGACTGGTCCTCCACTCCACAGACCCACTACTTTCCAACATTTCTATTATATTCCAACAACTGCTTCAGAATCCTAACATTTGATTGTGAGTAATTAAATTGCACTTTGCACATTGATTTTTGATTGCACATTGATTTTTGAGAAAGCACCTTAGAGCTGAGTTGTTGGGTGCACTGAATTTTCTTTGATCAGAATCCATTGTTACATAATACACTGTCTCATTTTCATCAAAATTTATTTGATTTTTCCCCTGCTACTGATTTTAAAGTATGAAAGTATGATTTTAAAGTATGGAAACAAAATATAGTGGTTTTTTTAAAAAACATTCCATTATATAAGTGAAGTAGATGCACTCAACACCCTCTGAAAAAGAGAATGAAAAGATTTAGTTCATCCAAATGGTTCCTCTTTGTTAGTACTGCATAGTAATTGGATGTAATCCTAACCTAGGCTGGCACAACTCATTGATATTTCCATCCATTCCCATGGTGATGTAGGGAGGCAAGCGCATGGCTATGCACTGGCCTAATCCTCCTCCACTTTGGTGCAAAGTGCCTTATTGCGCTTTTGTGACACCCCCAGGTCAGCACAGGACTTACGCGAAGGCTTTGGCTGGCCTAACTGGAGTTTAGGATTGCAGCCGGGCATTAAGCTGGTATTCTCCGGTAACAAGGCTTTGGGGATGTGGCTTCTTGTTATCAGGGTTGGTTTGTTTATGGACATTTTACACCACCCTTTAAAGCTTCCCAATGTGTCTAACCATGTTAAATAAAGCATAACAACAAACAGAGCCAAATAAAACATACATTCCAGGGTTGGAATTGATGCTGATATGATTAAAGCCTTGGGGGAAAATATTTTGAAAAATATCAAGCAGGCTTATAGATCTTATAAAACCTTGACACAAAGATTTCAAATAATGGATTTTTTAAAAAGTTTGCATTTGCTTTATCCTACTGAATAACCATAACATCCTACATTATCCCAGATGGCAAATTCTACTGAATTTGGTGTTAACAGGAGAGCAGAACCATTTTAAGCCAATGTTTCGCAAACTGTAAGAAGTCAGTCAGGGGGACTACTGAATTTTCACAAAAAACCCACTGCCCCATACAATGTATAGGACTGAGGTCCTTAGTTTCAGGTGAGTGCATAATACAGGAGCTCACGCCTCTCTACCTTCCTATCCATTTTTTTGTTACATTTTTTGCAGTGGCTGAGCCAAATTTAAATCTAAACATCTATAAAGAACACAAGAACATAACTTGCTAGAGCCACCATTGAGAATTAATAAAGCTTAATTCATCCTTCAAGTAATATGCTCTTCCTATTCTAAGTGCAGTGAATGAGTGTAGGATCCCACAAGAATCAAATAAAATAGAACAGTTCAGTTGTTTGCTCATGCTCTCTTTGGCTAGTGATGCATTATCAAGCAGGGAATTGCTCTTTTTCACAAACCTAGACAACTGTCAAACCTACCGTAGTAGTAAATCAGCAGTTCATAAACTTGAATTGAGAGATCTTTCATTTTTTTCTTTGGTAATCATAGTTTATGTAACATGTTTTATCAGAATGCAGAAGGCTGGAAAGAATAAACAAGTTAATAAGGAGTTCTGGGAATTGCACAGGTTACGGCTTGTTAAGGACAGAACCTTCCTTTCCTTGAGCAGAGAAATACAGTATTTAAAGAGTATGATTAACAAAAGTTCAGATTCCTGCAATATATGATGTGAGTGGTCAAGGTCAGGTGGTGCTTCCCTTAATGCTGTATTTTTTCCACTTTCTGTCATGTCCATATTTATATATCCCTCCTCTCTTTGTCTCTTGGTAATTATTCAACCCACAAGGACTTCAGCTTTCAGTACTTAAGTAATAGGAAATGGCAAATACAACTGTCTTAGACTACACAAAACCACATAAGCGTAACATGCACTTTCCTTCCAACATCACTACGGGTATGAGAAAACATAAGTTGTGCCAGCCTAGGTTAGGATTGCACCCTTACTCCTAGGAAACCAGCTTGACGGTGCCCAAAGCCAGATTCCAAGATGGTGGCACCCAGCTTTTTATAACCCCCCTCAAATGAAATTGGGACCCCCCTCCCTGGGGGACCTCCACTTTGAGAACCATTGTTGTAGCGTATATGAATAGAATTTCAGTTCATATACAAACGAGATCAGTCTAAGTGGATCCCCCCCTTCAGAAATGTAGAACTTGGAGCTGCTGAATGAAGTTCATTGGCAGTTGATTCAAGCCAGACAAAATATTTTTTTTTCACACAGTGTCCAATTATTTTATGAAATTCACTATTCCAAAATGTGGTAATAAAGCTGCTCAAAGATGGCTTTCAAGTGAGATTAGACAAATTTATAGATGATGATTCTGGCAGTGCGTCAGTAAAACCTCAAAAGCTGTATTCCTCAGTAGGCTCAAAAGCTGTATTCCTCAGAATGCTAATTGTTGAGGAGTGGAGCACACCACAGTCCTCTTTGTGTCTTTTTAGTATAGGCTCATCCCCTGTTGTTGGCTTCTTAAATATGTCTGCTGTATGCTGGGAAACATATTGTTGGACTAGGTGGATCCTTAGATCCATGAAATGCTTTTGTCTTCTTATGTCCTCTTTGGGCTCAAATATTATGGAACAAAACCAACCCACATGCTGTATAGTTTCCTGCCCTATTGGCATCCCATTTTTTCCCTAGGGTTGATCCCAAGCCATATCAGAACCAGCTTATTAATATTAAAATGTATCTAGCTCAATATCTGGACTTTCCAATGGTTTCCTTTCCTCCCCAAGAAAGTACCTCAGCTGAGCAATTTCATTGTTTAGCATCATCATGCTCTTTGAATGTTATGGTGTGTTATATCACATAACACATGGTGTCCCTCTTAATATGTGCGATCATGGAATATCATGTGATGATGGTGACACTGCCTTAAAGCAGGATGATGATTCACTCTCACACCTTTATTAGCCTGTTACCTTTGTCTGCTGGCATTCTCCTCCTTCTGTCCAATCCAAACTAACCTCCCCGTAGGCTCACATCACTACTGTTACAGGGGGCTGCAATTCTACTTTAATGCACTCCTGCTTTTTTACCCCCTTTCTACCTGTGGTAACATATTTACTTGATAGGAAGTCTAATTGTCTTTAACAGAACATGGTTCCAACAAATGCGCATTAATCTAGGTGTTATTCTGTAACTACACCAGGTTGCTGAGGACCAAAAGTTGGTAATTGAGATGCAGGCAGTCCATGGGGAAAGCATTAATGAAGCTACAAAGGCAAGAAGATACTGGTTAGATTCTCTCTTTGTTCTGGGGCTAGTTGTTTTTCCCATATACAAAGAAGTCCTGGAGAAATCCTGCTTTATTTCCTAAAAGTTGGATGTAATACCAAAACAATTTTGTTCCTTGGGAACACAGATACCCGCAAAAACAATGAGGAGGTTTTTTGACTCAGTAGTTACAATCTTTGTAGCCTCTGTCTTTGTCGTCTTCACCACTACAGGGGAGGAAATTGACAACTCCTTTACAGGTGAGTAAAAATACACTTCACCAAAAGTACCTTCGCATAGAATTTTATCTTGGAATGCTGAAAAAAATTGATTGCCACTCCATCTTACCCAATTGGCAATTATACTCAGAGGTTGTGTATAATTCACATCCCCTTTTGATGTGGGATTTTAGATGACAGCCCAAGGAGCTTTATAATGTGGCCCTGTGTAGCTCTTTGAACCATTAAGCTCTGCTATAAAAAAAAAACTTATTGCATTCAGGCAATATCTGAATTACCCATAATTATCTGAGAAATTGTAGGGATGGAAATGGCAACTTTTAGCTCTGGAGTAATATAAAATGGTCCTTCCTGGGGCCACTATACCATTTAGCCCAGTTCTAGACAGGTGTGTGTGTGTGTGTGTGTGTGTGTGTGTGTGTGTATATATATATATATATATATATATATATATATATATATATATATATATATATATATATATATATATATATATATATATATATATATATATATATATATATATATATATATATATATATATGAATCATCTTCTATATGATGATTTATTTTAGAAGAATGATTTAGAAGAATTGTCATCTAAATACTGGAGCTTGTAAAAGCAGAAAAGAAAAGAAGAAACACTTATGACAAAGAACAGTATAAACAACTTTCATTCCAAGTATTCAAGGAATAAGGCTGACTATAGACTATAAATAGAAAGGAAATAGACAGAAATGAAAAAGATTAATATGACATTAGAAGACTGTGATGAGCGGGTCCATTTCAGGATGATGAAAATAAAATGAGTGTCCCCCCCCTTTTTTTTTTTTGCAAAAGTTAATTTAAAATAATTGCAGGCTGGGGGGAGGGCCTGATCCAATTACATTGACCTACGATTCCTTAATTATTATTTCGGAATTCTTCACAAAAGGAGTTTTGCTTTTCACGAGCATTGCTCTTTGCTGGGAGAAATTGTGCCAGCTAGGGTGTGTAGGGGGGGGGCAAGGTAAACATATGTCCTCTTTTTCCAGGACATGACCTTTTTTTTAGCCTTGCATCCTGGAAAAGATTTAATTGTCCTCCTTTTCCATGTGAGCAGGCAGCATATAGCTGTCTTGTAAAAATAAATTACCATATATGTAATATAATATAAAACATATAATGATTTTAAATTTAATTTAGGGTGCAGTCCTAACCATGTCTTCTCAAAACTGAGCCCCATTATGTTCAATGGATCTTACTCCCAGGAAAGTGTGTTTAGGTTTGCAGCCTTAATTTTTAAATTAACCACATGAAAGCTATATATATGAGTGTTTTTTGTCACTGAGTCTGACATATGTTAACAGTTTGCTCCATATTCACACACACATTGTTTTGTTCTGCTAAATTGAATTATGAATAATCTTGCAGGACTGAATAATCTTTATGAATAATCTTTAGCTCTGGAGTAATATAAAATGGTCCTTCCTGGGGCCACTATACCATTTAGCCCAGTTCTAGACAGGTATATATATCATAAATTCTACCAGATAAATTCTACCACAATCTACAATCAATGTAATTTAACAATTTCTTAAAAATCACCTTTTCTAATAGGAGATTTTATTTTTTGTAAATACAGTTGATTGCATAAGTGTAAAAATGATAATCCAGAAAGAAAACATTTAATCAATCATTAAAATATCCCCCCAAAATCACCTTCTTATGGTCTTACTGAATAAGATTGTAGTTGATAAAAAGTCATCCAATAAAATATCTTTTAATTAGTTTAGGCTGCAATCCTAAGCTCCATTTAGGTCAGCCTAAGTCCTGTCATAAGCTCTGTGCTGACCTGGGGATGTCACAAAAGTGCAGTAAGACACTTCTATACCACTCCTGGGAGTGGGCTGGGAGGTTGGGCTGGGTTTGGCCAATTCACAGGAATACTCCAACCTTCCCATCACCATGGGAAATGCATGTGAGTTGGGCTGGCATAAATTTCTTAGGATTGTGCCTTTAATGGTCGCCTAAGGGTGCAATCCAGAGTAACTACGGGGAGTCCTTGCTCCGGTGTAAGAACAATTTGCTCTGGATTGCAATATGAATTTCCCATAGGTTTTCACTAGGTGGTGCAGTAACTACGGGTACACGTAATGTCTGTTATGTGCTCTCGTAGTTACTCTGGATTGTAGGATATGCCTTACAATTGGGAGCAAGGAACAGAGGATGCCAGTTTGTAAACATCACCTGAACAGTGCGTAGCAACTCTGCCCAGGGGGATAACAGTTCTTTCAAAAAACACTCTGACCTCCAAGCTTTAGGCTACAGCTTGGCTGTCACGGGAATCTTGAAAACTGGGCTTTAGGGTTGGGCTTTATTGTGGTGTTGTCTAAGCTGACATTCAATTAGATGCTAACAGGGTAGCTTAAGTTCCAGTAGAAAAGTACAGAACAGGCTCAACTTAAATGTTACAACTTAAAATCCTACTGTAGAATAGTACCCGTCAACTGCCGTTCCCATCAAAGGATTGGGAGAACAGGATAGCAAAAGTCAGTCTGCCTTTATGAGTCCTTTTGCTGGGAAATGTATTGGACTGGGACATCACTGGGGTGCACGTCACCCGGTGCGGGAGGCCAGCTCATCACCCCCATACATTGGGCAGGGCAACAATATGAATGGTGGGCATGGTGATGTGCCATAGCACCACCTCCACTGGTTTTTTTAGCCATACATTTTAATAAAGTGGTTTGTTTCACTGCATTCTGCTGTAAATTGCACATTCAAAGGTATATGACATGATGGGATTATATCTACAAACCACGATTTTAGCCATTTAGTTCATGTGCTGCCACCCCCTTCAAGGGTGCCTCCTTACTAATGCCCTAGTAATGTACCTTATTGGGACCATTTTGGAATCTTGTACTCTCCTGGATTGACCTTCCACTCGAGCCAAGGCATTCCTGCTTACTCACCAGTAAACACAGCTGTGCAGTTCATGGCCATTTTCAATTAATTTCAATGCAATCATCAGGCACCTAATTCTGGGGTGATTTGTGGGGGCTGTGTTCATTGGATCAGGACAATTCTGGTGTCCTTAGATCCCAGTCAGCCTGCCCTTTCCAATGAACTATGGCATGTTTGCCTATTTGCAAGTAAAGCCGTGATATGGGTCACTTTCACTTTCCATAGAGTTCAATGCATATTTTTAAGTTTTTGGCCATAACCTTTGATAGGAAGGTGCTACTTCAAAACCAAGTTTTGCATTGGATTCTGCTCTTCAATACAAATCCAACAATATATGACTTGATTGGATGGGACACACCATAACAAAGTTATGTGTGTTTTTAAGTATTTAAGTCCCCCAGTGAGTGTCACCCCCCTTGGGTGCGTCACCCTGTGCGGACCGCAACAGTTGCACTACTCTGGTGATTCCACTGGTACTAGGTGAGCCAGTCATTAGATACTAGGGTTACATTTCCAGCTGGTAAAGTCCTAGATAGGCTCTCCTGCCCATGATATGGTTGGTCAAGTTAAATGTGAAGTTGGCCAACTCACTCTTTTCCCAATTCTCACTTTGGGACTTGCACTGGCACAAGGGTATCTCAGGATTGTACCCTGAATTATACTTGTAAACACTATTATGAGCAGTAGTGTCATGGTAAATGTTCCAAAGTGTGAGAGCTATTCATGACACCTCCCATTTCCAAGCCACTCATCTGATGATCAGGATGCTAAAGGCCCAATCTTATCCAACTTTGCAGCAATGATGTAGCCAGTGCTGTTAGGGCTTGTGCTGCATACTGCAGTTAATCAGTTGTGCAAATCAGCAGAGAAGCAAAACACAGTATTTTTTTTGTTTGTTTGTTTATTAATATCCTGCCTTTCTTCCCTAATCAAAGGGAACCCAAGGCAGCTAACAACAATTAAAAACAACAATAAAACACCATTAAAAGTAGATATTAATAAATACAGATTAAAACACAATTAAAATACAGTTAAAATACAGATTACACAAAAACGTTAAAACATCCCTCCTAAAAATTTACAATAAAAACCAGCTGAAAACAATAGTAAAAACACCAAAAAGAGATCAGACCAATAAAATAGCAGTCAAGCAGCAATAAAAATAGTATAAAACCATTTTTTAAGGATTGTGCAGGATTCTGTTGGTCGGTGTGTGGCAGAGATTTTGTCTGTAAATATTAGGTCATAATGAAATTAAAATTAGGTATTTTTTGAAGAAAAGAAAGTTGGTGCTTGTTACAAACACCAGCTACTGAATAGGAAAAAAATGCCTTTGGGACCAATTCCCATAATAAACTATGTTGCAACGAATTATTATTGCAATAATTCTATCAAACTATAGATCAATTCACAGATCTTTTAATTTTTTTTTCCTACATGCGAACATATTTTTTTTAAAATGTGTTAATTTTCTAACACACCCTTATGTGAGAAATACAGTGTGCAATCCAGGGCATTACAAATATAGCTAGTAGCAACTGAATGATCAAGATGGTCTTTTTCAAACTGCTGTGACTGCAAAATTGCTCCTGTTTGTAATCTGCTAGGGTAGATTACATCTCCCCATGTGAAAACATGCCCAGGGATGGTTCGGAATGTTTAAGTAGAGGAAAAGTATATATGACCTAACCATGAATTCACAAGTTATGCGCAAAAGCATACCACCATTTTTTTAAAAAGTTAAAAGTTTACATGTATTTATTGGGCTTGTATCTTGTACTTGCTCCAAAGTGTTTTGAGAGGTATACATGTAAATCCAAGGAGGTCCAGCCCAGGTATAGTAGAGGTCAAGCTAAAGTCTTGTTTTACTCTGCAAAACAAAATCAGAAAAACAAAATAATTGTTTTACTCTGTACTTGACTTTTTAATAAAACTTAGGCATTTGCTTTGGCATGGGAAAGGTAGGGTATCAATCCCTAAAATAAATAAGTAAATTCCTGCATAGAAAGCACTTGGAGACAATTCTAAATGA
This sequence comes from Cryptoblepharus egeriae, assembly GCA_030015325.1. Taxonomy (NCBI): domain Eukaryota; kingdom Metazoa; phylum Chordata; class Lepidosauria; order Squamata; family Scincidae; genus Cryptoblepharus; species Cryptoblepharus egeriae. The sequence continues at coordinate 47,561,674 of JAREYC010000005.1, read as the reverse complement.
GAAGGTTGGAAAGGAAGAAAATCTAGTGTTATTTGAAAATGTAATAAAAAAGGCTGAAAAATAGGGGGGGAAACTTAAAATGTGTCAAGTCACTTTTTATGATGATAATGATGATCATGATAATGATGATCATCATGACGATGGTAACAATAATCAAATAAACTCTTTAAAGCAATTTTGAGGATAAGTTTACGTATGTCCACTTTGAATTCCCTTTATCTTCATTGGAGCTTACTGTCATGAAATTATGCATAGCATTGCAGCCTTTGAATATTATCCTCTTGCTTTTGTTGTTGATTGGTGGAACCTTCTTGCTCTTGGATTTCTCCCCCTCCCAAGAGATTCTCTATTTTCCCAATTCATTTACAATATCATTAGTAAGAAACACAAATGAAATTCTGTTCCCTTTCCCAGGTACATAAGTAGATATTTAAAACAGTCTACTGTTTTTCAGTATCATCAGTTCCAATCTGATAGATTTTATTCTGTTTCTTTCCTTTTTAGAGAATGGTCTTTCCTTGCTGGGCTATCATTTATGCAATTATAGTGTGGTCAAGCATGTGAATAAACTGGTTGCCTACCAAAAGTCGTATGAGAAGCAAGTACCATGTGGAGGGTGGATTCCAGGAAGACTTTGTCCCAAAACCTATTACAAAGAAGACTACCATGAAATCATGATCCCAGAGACTGTGAACCTGACAGATTGCTGTGAAGGATATGAACAAGTTGGCCTCTATTGTTCTTTATGTAAGTATCAATATAATATTGAAAGTGGCACAGTCTACAAATTACTCACAATAGGGTTAGCCAGAATACCTGCATACAGCTATAAGTGGGAGGAAAAGCAATAATGAAATAAAAACACCTAACACCACGTTTTGTGCTTTTCTTTCTTTTGGAGGGGAGAAACCATAAAAAACCATAATTTATTACTTAATGGGGAGGGTGCATGATTAACAATTGCGACTGCAACTGCTGACACTATACCATTTATTTCATCTACCTAGTACACTTTTAAAGCAATTACAATGTACTAACAGAATGTACCCACCACTGCAGGAGTAAAATTTCAAGAATATTTGTGGCCCCAGACATGGCTGGGCATCAGCAGACACTGCCAGGCACCTGCATTGGCACCAGGCAGAGGGCACAGACCATGGGTGAAAGCTGGGCACCAAAGACACTGGGCAGCAGAGGTTACCAGGGGGCAGTGGTGGAATGCAGTGGATAGCTGCAGACACTGGACATCCCTACTGAGTTGGCTGGGCAGTGGGCACCACCATGTAGTGGACAGCTGGCACCACCAGGAACCAGTGGGCAAAGGGTACCACCAGGGACCAGGCATCCATACTGGGCACTGGGCACCACTGCAGAGTGACCAGAGGCCAAATGGCAAAATCCCTGCACGCCAAGGCCAAAATTCCTAACGCAAGGCCAAAATTCCTATAGGACACCCCAAAAATGTAGGACAAAATGTAGGACATGTTAAAATAAGCTAAAAACACTGCTATTGCTTTCCTGTACTTAATTTCCTGTACTTAATATTACCTTTTTAAGGTAATACACACACACTATTGAGGGGAGAGGGAGTGGATGCAGGCAGGGTGATTATATATATAGGAAGGGACCTAGTAGGTCATCTAGTCTCAATAGGTGCTCACCAAGCCTATGCTTGAAGCTCCCCAGTGAGATCTCCATATATATATGGGGTGCTTACCAAGCCTATGCCTGAAGTTCCCCAGTGAGAACAGCCAGGAAGCAGAAGGAGGGAAGCCCCAATGCCTGGGCAGCTCTGGCTGCCAGCGAAAAAGATTTAAAGGGCCCGCCTCAATTTTAAAGGGCCGGCAAGCCCAAAAACTTTTAAAGGGCCAGACAGAATGCCTGGAATGCCGGACAGGAAGCTTTGTTTTCCCCTTTTCCTCCAGGGGGCGCTATTTCCGGATGTGTCCGGGTTTCCCCCCCCTTCTGGACAGCCTGTCACCACCGGGCACCATCAACCACCATCAGGCAGTGGGCACTGGGCACCAGTAGGCAGTAAGCACCAGGAGGTACCAGTGGGCAGCAGGCACCACTGGACACAAGTGGGCACCAGGCATCTCTACTGGATTGACTGACTGAGTCAGTCAGTCTGTCAGAGAGAGAGAATTATAATATAAAATTTGAACAAAAACATACACCACCACTTTCTGCATTTCTAAATTTGGAAAACCCAAATTCCTTGAAAAGATAACCTCACCTCTGCTTATAGGTCAGGTTACACCTAGGCTGATTGTAGGTTATCAATGTTATCAATGTATCAATCTACAGTTAATAATTGTAGGTTATGAGGAGCCATATCCAGTGCAAACCAACTCAGAATTAAGTCCCACAGTGATCAATTAGACTTCCTCCCAGGAAAGTATGGGTAGGATTACAGAATCAGTCTTGTGCATTGTCACCCTTTAATGAGAACTGGGTGTGGGGAAAGGATGCAGGGGAAGGGTGGGCAGAGAACAGGAGGGACAAGAGCAGGAGGTGAGACACGGATCTGATAATTATGTTGGATCCAAATCCTGCTTTGCAGGCAGCCAGGAGCAGCGTCTGGGGTTGCCAGACCTATTAGGGCTGCTATAGTAGGGTCGTCATAATTCTCTTCCACAAAATCCAGACAGGACCCTCTGTCCCATTTGCCAGTATGTAAACACAATACCCGAAAATTGGGATTTCTGGGACATATGGCAACCCTATCTGTAGTAGCCCTATTGCGGGGAATACGAAACCTGCGCTGGATATAGCCTGCCTGTTATAGTGCAAGTTAGGATTGCACCATAGTGAAATCTGTGAGTTTAAACCTGTTTTAAGAGGTAAGTGTTGAAAGGTCAGAGGAACTGCTAAATTGTTCCCAGTTATTAAAAGCACCTTATATCATTTTGGTGCATTTGGGAGCTGCTCCATAAAAGTTAACAGACACTCACAAGAAAGCATGCAGTTCTCTCCTGCAGCCTGTTGTGGATAGGCTTAGTTAAGATGACTTGCTTCCAAATCAGGTTGTGACCATTGTGTTAACATCTGCCAAGCATCATTTAATATGCTTTTCATCAAAACTCCAAGATGTACTGCACTCTCTAGGGGGAAACTGCACACTATGCACTTGACTTCTAATTTATTCCATAGTAACTTGCAGTTCTGTGGAACAGGATTTCCTTTAGCCTGAATGTGGAAGCTCTCTCTTTTAAGCTGACAACATAATTTATTTAGGGGGAAAAAGGTGTAGCTTGTGTAACCTGTGGCAAATTTTGCTACATTACAATTGGGACAATTTCATTAGTTTTACTAACTCTACAATCCAGACTAACTACGGGAAGATACAAGAGGCACTTACCCTACAATCCAGAGTAACTATAGGAGCACGTAAGAGACATTACGTGCACCCGTAGGTACTGCACCAGCTAGTGAAAACCTATGGGAAATTCATATTGCAACCCAGAGTAAATTGTTCTTACACCAGAGCAAGGACTCCCTGTCGTTACTCTGGATTGCACCCTTACTCTGGATTGCTCTATGCATTTTCCATCAGTGGCACTGTAATTACATTGGTATAAAAGGTCCCGTAGTTACTCTGGATTGTAGCCTAAGCCTGGATTTTGCCATCAACTTGCAGTTACAAAAAGTTCTTGTTTTATTGTATGGAAATTTTTAGTGAGGGGTTTCCAGTTAATTTTTGAAAACTATTCCAAGGGTATAAACCACCACAAAGTGCTGCTGCGCATTTTGTGTTTTCTTCTTTTTGTTGAGGATTGTATGATGCATCCAAACTTTGTCCTGTTTACGGTATACTGAACCACTGTAATGTCCTTCACAGATCATACCTGGTTTCTTTTTATATCTTGCCAATCATTTGTCAGTCCATCTGACCTTCTTTCCTTGGTGACAGCAGATACTTTGCCTCTTACCTATTTCACTTGATACTCTGTCACTGTGCTCTTTTCTTTGATTTCTTCTGTTAATTTCCTATTTTCTCTTCCCCATTGCAGCCAGGGTGGGGTGTGATTGAGGCTGGGGAGGAGTGATGGTCTTACTGGTAATAGTTTTTGCCAAGAAGAGAGCAGGGACAGCAATTTCATAAGTAGTATTGTGTTTAATCAGCCACATGAAATAAAAATGAGTGTTTTCAGCTTTTATTTTATCTTGTCCTACATTTTGCTAGGCTGTCCTACATTTTGGGGGTCCTTGTCCTCTTTTTTGTTATGGCATTGGTCACTCTGGATAGGATTGGGCTCTCAATCTGTTAATTACAAATTTTATGGACATCTCTATGCTCATTTCAGGAACATACAAATTTCAAAAAAATGGGCTAGACAAAGTAGTGGCACTGAAGGAACTCTTTCTTCAATAAGCTTGGAGCATCTTTCCACATTATCCACTCTTTCCAGGCAATGTTCAGGGCAATGCAACTTGTAGACTAATCACGTTACTTTAAATACGTAATTGACACTTTTGTAGGTGTATGAGCCACACCTCCCATGACTTATATATATATAGCATGTATATGTGTGTGCGCATACTATGTACACACACACACTATGTACACCACCTACACACTTCTTATGGACTTTAACTTTTTCCCCTATCATAGTCCCAGACCAGATTTTGCTGCCCATAGTGACCTTGATGCTAATGTGACCTTCTCTTGGGGGAAATAACAGCTATAGAGGGGGCAAATCAAGGGAAAAGTTGTAAAGTCTCCCTGTGCCCGTAATAAGATTATACAGTAAGTCAAATTGGGACCTGTGAGATTTCTATTCACCAAAAGCAAAATAATACAACAACAACAACACACACACACCACGCACACACACACACATGAGGCCAACACACACACATGAGGCCAATTGCATACTTAAAGTAACATCTCATTTTTGTCTTGGCTTCAGCAGCAGAAATGCTTCATTTGCCCTCAGACTATTCTGTGACCCTCAGTGCTAGGCAGCCCAATCCAGAGCAACTAATCTGTCCACATAAGAGCCCTTAGGTTGCCCTATCTAACACTAGGTTGGAGCAACTGCAAGATGCTCCAGCCCAGTTACTCTGAAGGAGGCTTAGGGCAGAGCAAGGCAAGATAGGGTGCCCTAAGAGAGGTGGACCTGCTCTGCCCTAACTGGGGCAGCCTAAGCAGCTCAGGAGAGGCAAGTTGAGGGCATGTTTAGCATTGCCTAGGGCAGAGCAGTTACTCTGAATCCAGAGCCTGTTTCCAAGGCAGAAATGCCCTCTTCCAGCCCTCAGAGATATACCACCTCAGGAGCAGGTATAGTAATGAGTAGACCCATAGGGGTCCATGATAAGGCCCGAGTAAGAATGGCAGTGTTGACCAAAAATCTGAGTTCTTGGCCAGCCTAGCTGCAACCCCTGCCTCTCAACCTCAGGATATGGAACAAACTACGGCTGCCCAAAAACCTCAGGATACAGCAGGCCACTCCAAGAAGCCCCTTGTATTCACTGTAGAATGTACTGGCATCTCATCAGGGACTCCTTATAAGGCAGGCACCCAGTGGCGTCACCAGACTGGTGCGGCTGGTGTGGGCTGCACTGGGTGATGCGCTCCGTATGGGGTGATGTGCCGGAGGAGTTTGACTGTCCTTTGGCAGGCCCCGGGTGTCAGCACCCCCATTCAGGCCTTGTCCAAGGTGGAGCAGCAGCCAGAAGCTGCCACTTGTCTGAGGAGCTGGCCTGAACGGCCATCTGAGGTGCACTGCGCAGAAACACACTGAGCATGCCGAACAGCTTCAGAGGAGACTTCCTTAGAGCAGAGAAAGTCTGCGCCTCTGCACAGCCATTCGGCCTCACTCAGGAGGCAGAGTGGCAGCCGAATGGCTTCAGAAAGAGTACTGCACAGGTACCAACTCTGACGCCTGCACAGTCTCCCCCGAAGCCAAAAGGCTTCAGAAAAGTACTGCGCAGGTGTCAGAGATGGTGCCTGCGCAGTACTCTTTCTGAAGCCAGTTGGCTTCAGAAACAACTGCGCAGGCGCCAACTTTGGTGACTGCGCAGTCCAGGTAGGGGGGGCGCACATCCCAGGGATGACGCACAGACTTCCGCACCAGGTGATGTGCAGAGTCATGTCACCACTGTAGGCACCACAGCTGTTCCTTGTTCAGTGTGATCTGAGGGGTGTCTCCTCAGGAGCAAGTCTTCCCCTTGTGTCAATTACTTAGCATGCTCTGGAGCAGTTAGGGCAGCCCAGGCTTCCTGACTCTCTGGATTCAGCATAACTTTCTGCTCTGGATACAGAATAGTTAGGAGAGTGCAGTTAGGTCAGAGCAGGCTGAATTTGCTCTGGATTGTGTCCTTAGTCATAGCTTCTGAGAATGGTAACAGACTGTCTAGACATCTCCTTAAATAAATGATGAAAAGAGGTGGTTAGGCAATTAGTGGAATGAAATCACAGTACATCACTGAGCTGTTGTGAATTTGTCCCTCACCTCCCTATTATTTAAACAAGACTTCTCTCTAGTCCAGTGGTTCTCAATCTTCCTAACGCCTTGACCCCTTTATAAGTTCCTCATGTTGTGGGGACCCCCAACCATAAAATTATTTTTGTTGCTATTTTATAACTGTAATTTTGCTACTGTTATGAATCGTAATGTAAATATCCAATATGCAGAATGTATTTTCATTGTTACAAATGAAATGTGTGTTCTATGCACACATTGAACACAATGGGATTTATTTCAGAGGATTGGGCATAGGACTGGACCCTGAGGCTGCAATCCTATCCACATTTACATGGGAGTAAAGGCCCCCCTGACTATAATGGGATTTATTTCAGATTAGGCATGCATAGGATTGGGCCCTGAGGCTGTCAGTCAGCCCCAGTGCGTGTGCAGCTACAGCCGCAGGTCTGGCAAGCCTGACCTAGCCCCCTGCACCAGGGGTCTTTGGCGACCCCCAGGAAAGCTCTAGGCGACCCCCAAAGGGGTCCCGACCCCAACTTTGAGAAACACTGCTCTAGTCTAAAATGATTGGAATAGATTGATCTATATTCTGCATTTCCTTTAATATGTTCCTCCAGTTTGCCTTTTAGAAGTCATGATTGATATCTGCCTTGGAAGGAGATGAAGGGTGCAATCCTAACCTAGGTAAGCACAACTCATCAGTCTTCCTGATCCTGTGGTGATGTAGGGAAGCATGTTTGTGCACTGGCCTAACCCTTCCCCCAAGAGTGGTGCACAAGTGTCTTATGGCACTTTGGTGACACCCCCAGAACAGCGCAGGACATATGCCAGGGCTTAGGCTGGCCTAACTGGACTGCAGCCCAAGGGCCAAATCATCTTTTTATGTTGCAGGCATGTGTCCTGCTTTTTACTGTGTTCTTACACTACACAGTGTCTGAAGAGGCACTCTTTCAAGTGGGTGTTCCTCTTTTATTTACCACGGGGAGAGAAACTGGCCCTACACACTCCAGCAATGTCTGTTCAAGTGACTTCTGCTGGTGTTCTTTTTTTGCATTTTAGATTGTGAGCCCTTTTGGGACAGGGACCCATTAGCTATTAATTAGCTATTATTATTTTTCCATTTTCTTTGTAAACCGCTTTGTGAACTTGTTAGTTGAAAAGCGGTATATAAATACTGTAGATAGATACTGTAGATAGAGTTCATGTGTGACAATTAGGCTGCAGTCCAAACCTCCAATTAGGCTAGCCTAAGCCTGAGTCTTGTGAAGATCTGGAGATGTCAGAAAAGTGCTGTAAGACAATTCTGTGCCACTCCTGGGAGAGGGTTGGGCCAGTGAACAGATGCGTTTGCCTCCTTACACCACTATGGGAATGGGAAGACCAATGATTTGTTCCAGCCTAGATTAGAATTTCACCTTTAGTTGTCTTGAGTGCTTGGTAGCTGCTATGATTCCCATTGCTTCCACTACATTTTATAACAGGTAAGAGTTTCACTATTTCGGAAACTATCAACGGCTGTGACTTTCCAGTGCAGCATGGCCTCTGCTTCTCTTCAAACAGTATAGGTATCAGTAACCATCTGGATAGAAGCTACAGACAAGCAGGAAAGTCATAAGACATGTAAAATGGAAACCAGTCCTTACTGGTGCAATTACTGGATGGTTGATACAATCATCCAGGAAAATTTAAATTAAGCACTGTACTTATACACTGTACTTAGAAATTAAATTAAGCACTGATAAAAAATGAAATTTCATTCTCCCATCCCACCTGTGAGTTATTTATAAATTTACCTTGCCTCCATTAGACCAGAATTGAGACACAGCCAACAATCCTTATTCACACTTACCTATCCTTACCTTTAACTATAAATGGACTTACTTCTGAGCAGACAGATATAGGATTGGGCTCACAGTGACTGTTAAATTTTTCCTCTTTGTCAATTCATTCAGACATTCATTTTGACAGGGCTGCCACATGTCTAAACTTGTGTGCTGATTTGCCATCTATGTGAGCAAATTGGGAAGAATCCTGTTAACTGAAATAGCTTCAATGCCTGGTTTGCGTTGTTGGAGGGGGGGGGGGGGGGGAGGTGCCAGACAGATGGTCTCATTCTGGGAGTTGCTTGTGTCATAATTACAGCCTGATATGCTTTGACAGGGATGTGTTGTAAGTCTGTCTTTGTGTTTCAGCTTTTGCAAAAATGATGACTCTGACATTTTGGACTGATTACAATGGCTTTCAGCCATTATTGTTACTCTTCCTAGTCATTTGCACTGGTCTTCCAGCACACATCTGTGACTTGTTAGTCTGTGTCATCATCTGGAAAGAAATAGTTGCTTTGAACATGCACACCACTTAAGCAGTAGCTTGGATTCCTGCTGTGATAGGCTCATCCACAAGAGGCCAGGATTATAAGGTTCAAAGAACATATCCAACTCCAACTAACCAAAGGGGTGGGATTTCTAAGGGGCTGAGATCTTGAAAAGGTGCTAGTGGGTCCCTCAGCTTTTCTCCTGTCCTGGTGATAGTTGCAATAAGTGAGCATGCATTTCAGTATAAATGACAATGGTCCAAACCATGTGTTTCATGAAATGTGTTTAGCCCTGAGAGGGAACATGATTGAGATATACACAATTATGCAGACAATACAGTGAATAGAGAGATGATTGCATTGGGCCTAAATGCCTTTTAAAAGGAGATTGGATAGATTTCTTGAAGTAAAATCCACCACAGGATATAAGCTGTGATAGGTTTGTTGTTTGTACAACATACTAGTTTTAGAACTAGGCTATATTTGAATGCCAAATGCAGGGGTATGTGTCTTGTTGTCTTGTGGGCTCCCAGAGGCATCTGGAGGGCTAATATGAAATAAAAGAAGCTGGATGTGATGGGTCTTAGGCTTGTTCAGCAGGATTCTTCTTACATTATGTGTTTTCTTTTTCTAAAGTAGCAGATCTTTGGGTCCCAATCATGATGGAAGGTTGTATTTAATCCTTTCCCACACAGCCCCAGTTCAGATTAAAATGGTACCTTTCATGCAGCTTCAAGCATTCTAAGGGAAGGTTTCCTTGGCATCGGTGCATGATTCCCTCCCAGGGTGAAGTAGCTTTGGGGTGATGATTTCTGGTGGAACCATAGCATGGCAGGAAAGGATAGCATTTCAGTTGTGTTTGTGATTAATCTACACCAAGATTTATATTTGAGCCAAGAGGCAGGGAAAATTCTAAGATGGACTGGATAGCACTCTGTCGCATCTGCAAAGAAAGAATTAAGGCAATAAACTCTGTATTGGGTTAGGGCTATTCTGCCGGGCTAGTCCCTGTTAGGGCTAGTCCCGTTTTCAAGAGTTCCTGGGATTTGACTAATCCTCCCTGCATGCTGTTGTCTAGTCCTTATATAACCAAGGATAGCCCAATGATGAAGTGAACTGGCTTCCACTGGCAGAGTGCCCCTTCACCTAAGTCCACCACTGCCTCCCACAATTTGGTGACAGACAGAGCAGTATAGACATATTAACATAAAGTGAACAAGAAGTGGCTAATTCCCACCTTTACCTTTTCTTAGTTTAAAGGAGCTGAGTTCCTTTAAACTCCAACAGAAGAAAGATTCCTTGACGTAAACCTCCTAGCAAAGTGGTCCTTCCTCATATAGCGATTAAAGTTTAAATGGAGCTATTTGTGACTCTCTCAGCTTAATCCTTCCATGGAACATTTATATAAAGCAAGAAGTCCTGCACTTCCAGTTTTCAGTAAAGAACCACACAAGGAGTGACTTGATGATGAAGAAAAGTGGTGTTTTTAGATGGAGATGATCATGTGTAAATGTGCATACTCTGGTGAAAGCTTTGAGCTGCAGACTTAGTTTGTCCTTGCATGCACCCACACAAACTGGCAGCACTATCTTTACCCCGGTTAGGCTGGCACAGGTCCTTGCACAAATCCCATGCTGAACTGGGGGTGTTGCAAAATGTGCCAAAAACAGGGACAACGTGACAGTGTGCTTCACCCAGTGCGGGGGGAGCATGTCACCCCCCAGGACACGTGCACCTCTCCTGGGGTGGCACAGGCACCAAAGTTAGCACCTGTGCGGTACTGTTCTGAAGCCAGCTCAGGAGTGTCAAACTCTGGTGCATCACCCTGCAGTGGCGCACCACGCTGGTGCGGCCTACACCAGGCGCACCACCCTAGTGATGCCACTGGCATAAGGCACTTCTCCACCACTCCTGGGGGAAGGGTTAGGCCATGTGGGAACGGGGAGATGGGTGTGTTGCACTGTCCTAAGTGGGTTAAGATTTTGCCCACAGACACACACAACCAATGGTTGCTATTAAATTTAACTATGACGCACAGGCAGAGCCAAACTTGCCTTTTAATATTTAATTGTTTCTCCCTGCTCCTTATTTTTTCCTGCTGCCACTGCTGTTCACTAATGTTCTCCAAATGAATCATAGCGTGACTGGGCTACTGTTTGCATATTCTTGCTCAGTGCCTCTTCTTTTTTCTGGTTCTTCTGCTTCTTATTTATTTCAACTACGGTGTCAACAATTTCTGTCCTTTGTTTCTTTAGCAAAAGAAACCTTTTGCTGCTGTTATAACTGTTACAAATTCAGCAATATATAGTTATACCAAAATGAAAATTAATGTGACCACTTGACTTTGCGATTGCATGACAAGCCGGAAGAACCGCTTGCTGAAATGGAGGCAAATCCTTGGCTGCTTAGTCACTGGAGTCTTTGATCAAGCTCAGCTGAATGGGTGAGGCTGACATTCACACCTCCCAGAACAGAGCAGTACATGGTCTTGTCTCAGAGGTGACCAGGCTGGTTTTGCCTCCATTTGCTTAGCTGGCACTTGAAAGTTGCTGGCTTTTGTAAAAGAGGGTGTAACTTCTTGTGTTGCCAGAAAACTTATCAACTAACTAGTAACAGCCAACAGCTGTTGCTTACAGAGATAAATATAACAACGTTCATAAGTTAAAAACCATCCCCCTTTCAATAATCTCAACTGCCCCTTTGTCACCTCTTCTCAATTGCCCCCTCAACTGCCCCTTTGCCTCCTTTCTCTTCAATGGCTATCCCCAATTACCCCTAGCAGGGCCGGATTTAGGTCTGATGTGGCCCTAAGCTATTGAAGGTAATGGGGCCCTTTAAGAGGAAGTTTGAGAGGAATTTGAAAGGCATTTTGATGAATGGCATCAAGTTTGTTCAAATAAAGTCAAAAATCACACTGGGTACACTCAACGCTTTGGGCATGTTGAAAGCAGCTCTTGGGATCTTGGTTTCCGCATGTAATTCTGTTGCTAAATGTTTTGTTTTGCAGCCTTAAACAGATCCAATGAATTTGCCTCAAGACCTGGTGTGTGTCCAACAACGGATGTGAAAGCATTAAACAATATTTCATGCACATTGGATGTGGATTGTCCAGAACATAAAAAATGCTGTGAGGCTTCTCAACAAACTGTGTGTTTAGAGCCTGTACCAGAAGGTATTACTGTGGCCAATTTTCTGTTTTCTGTCAGCAGATCTGGCGCCAAAACTGTTATAATGAGGAAACCATTAGGTGTGTCCAGTGGTGGGATTCAATTAATTAACAGGCTGTATGTCTTAATAACCTAAATTAACAACAGGTTCTCTGTCCCATTAGTAACCAATTCTCAGAACCAGGCACTCATTAGCAAAGAGTTCTATAGAACCTGTGAGAACAAGCCCACCACTGTGTCCAATCCTGACCACAAATGAGAGCTCCTGGAGCAACTGAGGTTTGGGGGATGACAGGCCCATGAAATCATGATAGTAGGTAACATTGTAATGGAGCAACAAATTCTTGAACAATGTCAAGTTCACAACTTTTTCTGACAAGGTCTGGAGCCCAAATTGAACCCTCCTTTGGACCTGATATCCCTCTTAAGAAGCTTAAAGGTATACCCCTTTTCGGAAACCTTGCACTCTGTTGCATCTCTGACAGTTCCCACCTAGTTCATTACCTTAATTGGTGAGTAGACACAAGGGACATTGATGCCCTTGGTGCAGAGGAGGCTTGACCTTCAGGAGTGCTGTCTCTGAAGGTTTCCAGTATGAGGAGCACCTTGCTGATGGGAACAGGCAAAATGTCCAGGTAAAAAGCCAGTGTTGATCTCCTTTGATGCTTTTGCTACCATCATACATGACTTGGCCCTCCCTCTATGTCCTTGTTCTGGATCAAGGCTAAAGCCACAATATTAGGGTACTTAGGTGTTGGTGAGCAGATTTCAATGTCCTAGTGGCCTAATGCAGTAGCCTAGTATTTTAAAAATTGTATTAAATGTTAATAAAACAAACTAAAATGTTACTCAATTTAAAAATAGGTGCCTTGAGTTGTCAGTAAATCCCAGTTCTTTGAGATTATGTGCTCTGTGCCCAGTGCTCTGTGACTATGGACCTATTCCCCTCTCCAAAGAAAGTATTTTATTAATCTATATTTTAAAAATGTAGTTTTTAAAACTACATTTATAGACGCTTCATAGAGAGGACCAAAGTTAGAATTTATCATGGTATCTGCTTAGGGCTAGAAGTGATATCATTAAGGAGGAATCACTTCAAGAAGAAGATGGCCAGAGATAAGCACTTTATTCCCGCATTCAAACTTATTAGTTACAAATGACAGAACAGAAAAATGTGCAAATCTTGTTCATATTTTCCAGTTATGAGAGTGCCTAATTATAATTGAGCAGAAATATGGGTTGAAGCCAAGAATCAATGGCAGCCAAGAATCAGTGGCAGCATAGTTATCTCTTTTCCTGACTTCAATCTGTCTTGTGCCAACAAAACTGAATTATAACAGATAAATTGCTGGATAAATTGACATAGGCCTTAGGTTTGACATCCCTAGTTATTATTATCTAGTTATTATTGTTAAATTTATTTACCGAAACACAGATCTTCATGTAACAATATAATGAACTTGACATTTATGGACAAACTAAAATAGGCTTCTCTGATGTCCTGCTTTTTCTAACTTTTTCATTGAAATGTACCAATTATTGAAAGACTGAATAACTTTTCAAGGCTGACTTTGAAAAAATAATTGCAGAAAGGGGAACAGTTTTAAGGAACATAAATCAAATACAGGACTTTCCTCAAAGTGAGTAATACACAAGATAGGAAGCCTCTGAACTGCTGGTGTTGCTAAAGTTTGGGTAAATATCTTGACTTCTAGTTTCATTTAAAGTCTAAAAGAGAAATAAGTTAGGATGATTAATTTTAGTGCTTTATTTCTGAGCGCCATGATTTATTCTGACAAATGGATTAAATGTAAGCAGTGGAAATGAGGAGCCCTCTGTGATCAATGAGCTTTCCCCCATTAATTTCATGTTTAAGTTACAGATATATCGTTCACTTTATTCAATTCCAGATCAAACAGAGAAAAAGTACTGGTATAAAGTGTCTGTGCTGGTGAAAATGGACTTCAGTGAGTTAAAAAGAGTGGACCCACAACTTCTGAATCATTCACGCCTGTTGCACTCAATGGTATGAATAAATTCAATAGCTTTTGATCCACCACACATTTCTGCTGCTGTTGCTGTTTGCTGGTGAAAGCAGAGAGTAGGTAGCTCTATGGCTGCCACCTACTGAGCAAGGAATTAAATACATTTGTGTCCTTTTTGTAATTATATTATTAATCATCAAGAAGAATACTTCCTGCTTTTTCTCCTAAAAATATGTGAACACTGTACAATAGAAAAACAAAATATTAAACTCCAACAGCCTAATCATATGGGTCTCTGCACCACTGGAACTCAAGTTCTGATGGTGCAGCATGCCTTACAGTAGTTGCAGGACATTGTCCACAATTCTCTGCAACAGGCCAGCACCACCTGAATAATCTGCAAGAATGGGTGAGGATTAGGGTTAGAGGCAGGGGAGGGTGGTATGGGAAGGGGTAAGAGTGAAGAGGAGACTAGGGAGGTGAGAAATATGTGTTGAAGCCAGGAATCGGTGGCAGCAGAGATATTTTCCTGACTTCATTCTGTCTTGTGCCAACAAAATCTCAGGTGCTGATTCAAGTGGGCTAATCATAGCAGCAGAAATTTTCCCTTACCTGTTCCCTTACATGGAGACAGTGGTGTACAGCTTAAGTAGCAAAAGGTATATCATGCCATGGGCACAGTGGTGGGCAGATGCCGGTTCGGGCCTACTTACCCGAACCGGATCTTCCCACGCAGTGACCGCTGGCAAACCAGCCAGAGCCGCGGCTGGCAAGAGCCGCGGGGACCGGTTCGAAGGCTTTTCGGAGGCTCAGTGCGCCTGCGTCCAGCTTGATGCAGGCGCACTGAGTCTCCCCTCGGAGTCTCCTGGCACTGCATGTGCAGTGCGGCGCGGTGGGGCCCGCCCCTCACCCCACCCCCTTACCTCAGCCCCACCCCCTGGCCCCGGGCCCACCCCCCAACTTCCGGCGAACCGGATCTTGGGGCTTGGTGGGGCCATCACTGCATGGGCACATACATGACACCAGGTATGTACCCTCCTGTCCCGTTTCCCCTTCCCCATTGCCCTTTGTGGCTGGCCAGGGAAGCTGCAAAGGATGCATGCCCAGTTCATTTGCAGGTGTACGCACGCTTCGCAGTTGGCTGGGTTCCCTAATCAGTTACAAAGGGTGCATGTGCGGCTGGAACCCACCCCAGGCTGGCTGTGAAGAGCTCATGTGCAACTTCAGCCAGGCCACACTTGCACTCTCTACAGTCGGCTGGGGAAGCCTTTCCTGGCTGGCTGTGAAGGGTGCATGTGCGTGCCCCCCAACCTGTGCAGAGTGCATGAGTTCTGCACAGATGGTGGGGTTGTACGCATTATGGCATCATGACACCACTTGGCATCTTTATGTCATGTGTGTCATGGAGTGTGGAGCACCTCGATACGCTCCTACCTGGAGGAGATCTCTGGGATTCTCTGGAGACCAAATGTTCCCTTACCGGTAGGAGACCTCTGGAACTTTTGTTGACCAGCCAGCTGCTATTGCTCCAGTGGCCTGTCTGCATCAGCATGAGGAGGTTTAGATAGGATTGACCTGTGACAATGAAGTATATACCATGAATGGGACAGGTTTTGGTTTTCCAGGGAATTTATTGCCATATTTGAACAAATGTTGAAAAAGGTGGGTTGTATAGTTTTACTGATACACTTTAGTATTGGAAGTCATCGAATGGATGTCCGCTGTTTCTTACAGATTACTGGAGCACTATGGCCCTTGGAGGCCGCTGTGTACCATATCCAGACTATTCAGGGAGAACGCCATACGGAGACATTAGCTTCTCAGATTTTGATTGGACTGCAACAGCTGGTGCCACTGGCAAAATTATCTTCTTCATTGAACGATATTGTGAAACGAGTGTCTGAAGTCATTGACATTGTTGTGCAAGGTGATACCAAAGCAATGAACATAAACTAATTATTGTGCAATGCAATTAAAGAGAAAAGCTAAACAAGATCAAACTATAACAGCAGGTTAAACATTTAAAAAACTTCAGTGCTGGATAAAAGAGATTTGGTGTAGAATTGCTATATAATTACAGCAATATACAGCCGTACATTGGCTCAATAATAAAATGATTAAAAATTACCATTCTGAAGTGTAGCTTTATTGAAGAATTATTTAATTAAAATTTTAATATTAAAATATTAAATTTTTATAAATATAAGATAATTTGTAAATGTGAGAAATGGATTCTAGAGAGAAATTTCTAAAGCCACCTAGGGCTGCTTCACATAAGAATAAACTTTTTGTATGTGAGAAATAGTGCTATCCCAACATTTATTTTTGGCACATGCATGTAATGTACACATGTCTCTCACAATATGAGGTACTGAAAAGCTACTGTCTGTTGTGGCTTTGTGCTGTATGTATTATCAATCAGTTATTCAATCATATTTTTATACTGCTTTTTGGGCTCTCCATCACTGGGGATCATCAAGCAGAGGCTCAACAGGCACTTGTCGGAGATGCATTAGGAGGATTTCCTGCTACAGGGAGGGGGTTTGACTAGATGACCTACTAGATTGCTTCCAACTCTATGATTTTCATGCTTCTATGATTTTCCTCCGGGGGCTCCAAGCAGCTCAGGACAGTGTAGCTATGAATCCTACTTTACAGGATTGTTGTGCGGATGAAAGGATTGTTGACTTTCTTTTGTCCTTACAACAATTCTGTGGAGTAGGTGAAGCTGAGAAATAGTGACTGCCCCAAGGTAATCCAAGAAGCTTTATGGCTGAGTGGGATTTGAAACTGGATCTTCCATGACTCATTACAACTCCAGAACCATTACACCAAATAAATGACAGCCCAATCATATGTATATCTACTCGGAAGTACAGTAAGTCCCAAGATAGTATGGATGGGATTGTAGCCTGAGATTCAGATCATGATCTTGTGATGGATACTGAGAACTATTGGCAGACCATAGTTTGTGCCAGCAAACTTCCATCTGTTTTCCAATCCACAGTAGCCACCCGTACACCAAGTTGTTCAAGGACAGGGACATCTTGGGAAGGGAATGGGTGGAACAAGGGGAAGCAAGAGGAGAATTTTAGGAATACTTAATAACTTATAAGTCTATCTCCTTTCCCTTCCTTGATGAAAGACTCTGATCCGGGTTCACTTGATGTCATGCTTCAAACCAGAAATTCTTCTTTGATGGCAAGCTCAACAGCGATACCACAAAACACTGGCAAAGCAGCTTCCGAATGTTGTAAGTTATCTTTTCTTCTTTAAACATAATTGAGTTTTGAAGCTGCTTTGTCTAGGATCAACTTTGTATGAGATGTTTCAGGTTATTTTCTCCTAGAGACAGCATGGTGGGGAATATTAGAGCAGGCCTCCGTCAGTCTTGAAAGACTATGGTATCGTGCTCGGCGCTGCATATACTGCATGTGAAGCATGAAAGCCTGGGTTGGATTGTTATGGAGGATAGGCTGTTACCCAAGCAGCAAATCCCCCCTCTCCACACCACTGAATTCGTCCAATGGGGATATTACAAAAGTGCAAAATGCCAAGGCATCTTGTATCTTCCCTGAAAATTGGCTGAGCTATAACCACTAAACAGTGACATCTGGTGGCTGCTAAAAAGAAACCCACATGCCACTCCACAGCTCTTAATATAATATTAAGAAAAGTCTTTAAATATCAAAACAACAGAGGGAAAAATACAAGGATATAAAACAAGCACAAGGATAACAAAATGGCACAATGGCATAAAAAAGGCAAAAAGGACAAACATGGCTTCTTCCGTTGAACGATTCAAAAATCTCTTGAGGGGCCATAAGAGTGTATTTTCACCAAGGTAAAAATAGACAAAACATAATGAAGAACCAGGAATTCTAAAAACACCATTTTACACACACACACACACACACACACGCACACACACACACACACACACACACACACAGACAGACAGAGAGAGAGAGAGAGAGAGAGAGAGAGAGAGAGAGAGAGAGAGAGAGAGAGAGATCAGTATAAACACACAAAAAACACAAACAAAATCCATACATTTTAGATCCAACGCAAAATTGATTTGAAATTGTGTGTTTAATTTTTACAGGCTACTTTTCTCCCTATATCTTTATGATATAATAGTGTGCCCACAAATCATTTGTGCAGTTTTTTTAAAGACAAAGGTACAGATAAAGGCCTGCTTTATACTCCTTTATTCCTTGTTCCACTCAAAATTCCAGGGAAGCTTATAGGGTCAGTTTCCTATAGGGGACAAAAGTCCCCTATAGGAAACTCATGGATGAGATATATAGGAGGGACAGAAACTCATGGATGAGATATATAGGAGGGACAGAAACAATCTATTGCACACCAAATAATGTTAATCACAGAACAAAAGCCCAACTTCTCAGCTCTGTGCCCTTAACAATCTGAAGGGTCAGCTGTTACCCTGGCCATTCAACCCTTGGGGCAAACAGTAAAGAGCCCCACAAGCCCCTCCCAATGTGAATGCCATCTTGGGGAGAAAGGGACATGGGGTACATTTTTTCTAGCAGACAAATTCTTGACAGAGTGCCTGCTTATTTCAAGGTAAGGATAATTCCAGATGCTTGTCTTGAATTGAGGCAAGTGCACAGCAGTGATGATGAAGGGACTCATCATCAGCCACATGGATAGCTGCTAAGAAAGACAAATGAAAAATAGTAGTGTAAAAGAGAAAATAAGAGATGTCTAGCGTTTGACTTCTGGACTCAACATGTCAAAAAATACAAATGAATGAAGTAGAATTAACATTATGGCTGGCCATTTTAGCCTCTACCTGCAACCCTACTGGGATGTAAGTCCCATTGTTTTCAAAGGGGCTTACACCCAGTTAAACATGTTTAGGATTTCAGTCCTATGTCCCAATCCTATGGACTGGTTACAATAGCAGAAATTTCCTTTTGCTGTTGTAATTGCAGTGGCACCACTACAAATGGTATGCCACTGCCAGGCCATTCAGATTGCTAGAGTAAATTGTTGACAGTTCCTTGTGCCCTTTGCCACAGAGGCTAGGCTGTGCTGATCCAGTGGCAGAGTCTTGTCTTCTCATCAGAGGGGAGTAGGAGTTTGGGAGGATTTGGATGGGAAGAAGGGGGTTGGGGAGAGTTTGGGGGGAGAGAGCGTGTGATGAATCCTGGTGGCAACAATTTGTCCCAAGATCCGATCCCCTCTTTCCAAGCCTGTCATGTCCTGTCATTGTACTTTACAAGTTGCATAGCTGGCATGGGTCAGAGGAAACCCATATGTGGCCAGAAATACCACCCAGACATAAGGAAAATATTTTTACTTTCTTCTGGTTGGCTGTCTGATGCCCTTCACAGTTGCATACAGTGTGTGGTCCATCAGCACAACTCCATGTTGTGGAGTGGAGGGGGGGGGACAGGATTGGGATGTTAGTGTCACAAGGAAATTTTATACTAATGTAAAATAGTGTACTTTATATGCCTCTTAGTCTGTAAAAAAATGTACTTTTCAGTCGTATTAATTTTCTCACATGTGCTACTGCAGATCCTCCTGCTATTAAAAACTGTAGGATCGTCAATGTCACCAGCAAGAGTTTTGAAGTGTCTTGGAGTGTAACATGCCTCCTAAACCATTCATTCCAATTCGAAGTCTACAAAGGCAAGGAACTGGTTCAAAGAATGGAAACCACTGATACGAAACAAGAAGTGTTTGGGCTGGAAGCAGGTGCAATGTACACTGTGAAGATCAGCTGTGATGTATGCAGCAGGAACATCTCATACAGAGTGAAGACTGGTATCTATCATCCTAGAAATAGTATTTTGATTCCCACTGCATGTGTCTAACAGGCATCCCTTTTTTCTCAATATCACTCTCAGTGAACACACATCTTCATATATCAAGATTCAGTCCGAACCAGTTTAGGCCAGTACATCTCACCCATCTCCCTGTTCCTGGGGTAGTATGCGGATACTGGCACCTGTTTGTGCATTCGCCTAAACAAGTGGCACAGCAGTGGCAACCCTAGGCCAGCATGGGGCTTGTGCTGGGACTTGTGCAGGCCTAACCAGGGATTTGGATTGAACTGTCAGTTAGTAGATGGATAGAGACATTACATTCACCCATAGTTACTGCACCACCTAGTGAAAACCTATGGGAAATTCATATTGTAATCCAGAGTAACTTGTTCTTACTCCGGAGCAAGGACTCCCCATAGTTACTCTGGATTTCACCAATAGTTGTACTTTTAATGGAATGGGTAATGCTTAAACTCTTATAACTAAAAACTCTCTACTATGTAAATTCAATTTTCCTGTGACAGATTTGGACAGTCTCAAATATTGTGACCTGTAGATTTTTTTTTCAAATAAAGTCTTCCAGTATATTGTATTATCTCTACTCAGCTGCCTTTAAGAAAGCAGAAGATATTTATACCAAACCTGATCTTAATGACTGAAGTATCCTCAATGTGGTAATAATGGAGGGAGGTTAATTTATAACTAAACTGATATAAATGGTTTGATTAATCTGTCTAGTGGCACTGAAATGTCCCTGCCCCTCCAACTATAACTCTCTCAATATTGTGTCTTTTAGATGCTTTGATATTTGATGTTAATATAAGGATCTTGAACTATAACTTCACGGATCATTTGGTCAATACCAGCAGTATGGAATATCAGGCATTTTCCAGCGCTTTGATAAAGGAGGTACTACTGATTAAGTTTTATATAAATCAATAGTTCTTTATTTTTGATCTCTCATGTTTTTTGTTTCATTAAAAAATCATATTTACTAATAAATTTGCAAAGGAAGTTTAAAAAAAACCTTTCATTTATTGTCACCAAAATTAGAGTTGCCAGCTGTGACAGAAACAATTCCTGGACATTACCCCCCCACACACACACACATATCATTTAGACTGCAGTATTATGCATATTTATCCTGAATGATTGACTTTAACGAAAAATGGATGAGAGTTCAGCCATTAAAACTGTGGTGTAGATACATAGCTCCTGTGGGTGAACAACCACAAAAGGATCTTTGTAGATCTGCAGATGTCTTCATGAAAGTGGATATGAAGTCTCTGTGGGCAGTAGGGTTCTCAACCCACTAGGAGTCTGACCATGCCTTATAGAGCCCAATCCTATGTTTCTGCACCTCCTCCTTCCATTGATGGAGCTGCACCAAACAGGCAGAGGCTGCAATCCTGGGAGTAAGATCCAATGAACATAGTGGGGCTTACTTGTGAGTAGACATGGTTAGAATTGTGCTCTTATACTGCATCCTTTGTGGGGCAGGAGCAGATTAGGAGGCATCTCTGGGTAAACTTCTTATTCACAGATAAGTACTCTTGGACCTATACTGAATTGGCGCAAGTCCGAGGAGAGAAAATGGGGGATAAAGTATCCCCCTTTATGTTTGTGCCAGAACATACATGCTCCCAGCTCATCATGTATAAGATTAGATTGTTAGAGTCACTTGAAAAGCAAATATCAGCAACTGAAGCTTTTCACAGGATCAGTACACAAATTATCACTTGTTAACGTTGGCACATCAAATAGCTGTTCAAAAGAATATGGTACAATGGCCAGATGAAATATTTCTTAGTCCCAGAAAGGAAGATGAGCAGTGTGCACATGTTGCAGGTTTCACTCACCATCAAGAAATTGTTGGATAAGGTCATATGACCTACACAAAACTCAAAGTAAAATTCCACAATTGTGCACAGTTGCACAAAAATTTCACAGTTGCACGTGGCATTTCTGAAAACCTGAAAATAAAACATTGTCAAAGACAAAGCAATTAAATGTACGGAATTTGATGTCAAGATATTTTCATCTACAGATTGAAAAGTGGTTTTCTTCAAATATGTCTGAATTATACAAAATGGGAAAGATGAAAGTGCAAATAGTGTCTCTCAAAGCTGGTAGTGTCATCGTGAGGCTGAAAATCCTAATAGAAGACCCAGAGTTTCCTAGAGACTTATCTGTGTTTGATTCAATGATTTCAAATTTGCACAAAAGTGCTGTGTTTCAAGTTGACCCCCAGAGCTCCGGAGTGAAAGGTAGGCTATTTAATTGAATGCCAACTTTGCATTTGTTGTACAAGTGCAGTACAAAAGACAGTTGTATTAGGGACATGTTACTATTACCCTAAACATGTAAAATGGCCCTAGTATGTGAGTGCACACGTGTGTTTTAAGAGTGATGGGGAGGCTGTGAAAGTGGAATATTGGTGAGGGTGAACCTTTTGACTTTGTTCCTGCTGTGTTTTTCCTCCCTACTTTGCCCTTAATGGAGACCTTTTTTTTCCTTTAAAAATAGACCAATATGCCATCCTAAATTATATGAACATTGAAATGAGGGATCCGCTTAGCCACAGAGATACCCAAAGAAGTTGAATAAATGAATGAATAAATGAACCTTTATTGGCATTAGAAGAACAGTATAAAAACTAATTAGATTAAGGCAGTTGACATACCCAGGGTCCACAAATTTTGGCTAGTCTTTGTACCTGGGACAACCCCTGCCCTTTCAGGCTCAGGAGCAAGATGGAGATTGTAAAAGTATAGAAGTGTATACACTAGAAGTGTAAAAGTATACTTACTACAGTGATGGATCATTTCTGGACCCCTGAGCTAACTAAGATATTTATATTTAACATTATATAGCAATATTAGCAATATTAAAATTTTAGCAATATTAAAGCAATTTAGCAAATTTAGCAAAAAGTTTAGCAATATTTAATACTTAGCAGTATTTAAATTTTACATAAATAATGAGAATCAGAGATTACTATATTGTTTTTAATTAAATTCAAGGTAATCTATTGGGCAGCCCAGTTGTGAGCTGCCTGCAGTGCCAGGACTACAGTGGTGCCAAAATGGCTGAGGCAGTATTCTGAGTGCTGCAGGCAGCTATTTGGGAAAACGAGACTATTTTCCACTTCTCCGAGCGAGGGAAGTGGCCTACATGCTGCTACTGCTGTTGTGCTGGCAGCATGGGCCTTATGTTGACAGAACATGAATTTCATCAGAGAAAGGCATGGATAGGATAGAATCATGAGTCCCATTAAATTAAATCACTATAAATTTGTGACTGATTTTTTGTTTCTAAATTTTAGATTGGGATGAGTGTGCCGTTAAAGAAGAGAATGACTGCTGTGGCTTTGCAGACTGTATTAACACAATTGGCTCGTATGTGTGCAGATGCAAGACAATCATGGATGCCAATCCAGCCCGACCTGGGAGAAACTGTGAAGGTAAGATGTAGATTTCAGTAAAAGGGTGGGAAAGGGGAAGGTAGTAGCCATATATAGCAAGGCCACTGGTTTATGTTTATTATTGATTTATTTGTGGTGGTGCAGTAGTTGGATTGAGTTGGGCTGCAGTCCAAAACCCTGGTTAGGCCAGCACAAGTTCCATGATGACCTGGAAGTGTTGCAAAAGGGCTATTAAGCATTTTTGCTCCACTCCTGAGGTGTACAGACATGCGCCAGGCTGGGCTCCCCACACCACTGTGAGAATGGGGAGATAAGTGAGTTGTGGTGGCCTAAATTGGTTAGGATTACAACCCAATGGTTTAAAAGGGCACCTAGTGGTTAGTAATTTGTTGTATTTTAAATTTATCTTTGTGTGATGTGCAAACTTACTACAGGTGAAATAGTGGATCCTATTACAAAATGGGCGCCTACAGATGAATCAGTGACAACAGTAAGGACAATGCCTTCATTTGTTTCTAACACCAGTGAACCTTCAGATATATCTACTGTATTGCCTTCAAGTGGTACCAAAGAGTCAAGCACCCTGAGTACCTCAGAAACACCCACTCTGGTAACAGAACAATGGAGCAAAGTAACCCATTTCCCAGAAGGAAATATAACCAAAGAGGGATTAACCATGCATGAACAGCACAACTCTTCATTAACCATGTTACCTGCAACTTCAGATGCCACAATTAATGCTTCTCTGAGAGATGAATCCTTAAGAGAGTCAAGTACCCAAGGTCTCTCGCTTGATAGAAGTTCTCAGAGTGAACCAACTTCTAGTCTAACTGTTACAGAACAACCTGAACTTCTTGCTCAAAACCACTCCCTTGAAATGGAAATAGGAACAGTTAACAGTTCTTGGTCTGAGCAAAAACCATCTTCTCCAGTGCAATCAATATCTTCCACCATGGATTGTGGCAGTGAGTACACCTTTACTTCAGGGCTTTCCCTAAACAGAGAAAGATCACTGGCCTTTGAAAAATACAAACGTCAGTGACCATCCCAGTGAAATTAATAGGAATGATATGTATGCTTAAGTACATAGGTTTTATTTAGGACCATCCTGGTTTTGGGGGTTTGTATTCACATACTGGCAGGTTTGACAGGGGGTCCTGTCCCAGTTTGGTGGAAGAGAATTACAGCAACCCTAGTTTTATTGGGACTTGTAACAGTTGGTAGCTAGAGAAGACATGCTCATCGGGGAAAGAATTTTCTAGTATTTAGTACACACACCCAATGGGTCTGCTTGGCAGGCAGCACCAAACTGAACAGACATGAACAGCCAAAGGCTGCTACGCTCTGTTCAGGTACCAGAAGTGGGATCCATCATATTGCTGGGTCCCAGCATTGCATCCTGCAGCTGCTCCCTGCCCACCCAACCCAGGATTGCTCTCCATTTAACATCAGCCAGCACAACTTACCTTTTCCTCGGTGCCTGCATTGGCTCAGGGAAGCTTGTACACATCTGTGCGTGACCTAACTCCCTCAACATACAGTACTTTTGCAATACTCCCAGACTGATGCAAAGGACTTGCCTCTGGATTGTGTACCGAGACAGGAAAGTATAAGAACAGGCTCTGTTTTCCTCTTTTTATATATTAGTTTTTCTTCTTCTTCTTAGTGCCTCTTCCAGTGGAAAGAGTGGTTTTTTCCAATATAACCAATACCAGCTTTCATGTTGCCTGGACCACAAATTCTACACTGAAGCCAACTTTCCAGTTTCTATTGATGAAAGGAAAGCAGGTTGCTCAGATAATCAAGACCCAGAATAGCAATGTGTCTGTTTCCAAACTTGAACCAGGGATCTTGTACACTGTTGAAATTGAGGCAGACATTTGTGGAAAGCGAAGCAAACCATTTCAGGGGAAAGTAAAGACAGGTAATATTTCATAGTCATTTTTTGTGTGCCTATCTGGTTTTTGCTAATTCTCCTCACAGAGAAAGTGACAAGAGGTGTGTATGTTTTTATGTGTCTTTTCCTTACAACTGCAGATAATGTGGCAGTTGTGCTAAAAAAAGGTAGCAATTGTTATGGTCCAACAGCTACTGTTTCAGAAGAACATTTGAAAAAGTCACACTCTATTCCTATCTTTCTCCACCATTTCTGCAAATCAGGTTATGCAGGGAATGACGACACAAAGCCAATAGGCAGGTGTCGAATTTGGCTCGCTGGTCAAACAAAAAACACAGCTCCGCCCTCATGGGGTCAGGTGAGACCACCAGGAAGGGTGGAACCAAAAGGTGGGCTTTATAAGGGGGATGCACTGGCAAGCCTGTCTCAAGTTCAAGTTCAAGGTCTGCCCCCTTTTGATTCTGATTGGCTTATTATTTGGATTCATTGATTATTGATTTAATAATCATGCAATAAAGTGGCCCATCTCCTCCATTTGTTTGTCTGTGTGTTTAATGGACCATGTGTAGACCAATGATGACACAAAGCCAATAGGCAGGTGTTGAATTTGGCTCGCTAGTCAAACAAAAAATACAGCTCCACCCTCATGGGGTCAGGTGAGACCACCAGGAAGGGCGGAACCAAAAGGTGGGCTTTATAAGGGGGATACAGTGGCAAGCCCATCCTCTTTGTTCTTTGGACAGGTGAACACCCACCCTTCCCACCCTGAAGGCTAGTCTGGGCTTTGGCTGGTTGCCCCTTTTGGGGGGCCGAGTAGGAAATTTTGCTGCCTTCCTGATTGGCGGTTGGAAGGTAGTTTTTTTGCCTACTCCAGACTATCTTCCCTTATCTCACTATGCTCTGGCCACTTTGAGCAGGGGATGCGGGTGAACAGGTCCAAAATAAGGGGTTCAGCAATGTACAATCAGGATCAACTGAGGCACAAGCCAAGGAGGTGTGCCTACAATAACCCGACCTCAGCCCTCAACGGGATGAGAACGGAAAGGCAACCCCCGTGCCTGCAGGTTGCCTACTTTCAATCCCCGGCGGGATGGAAGGTGGTAACCAGGCAACAGTATGATCCGACCCGCTCCCCCCACTTGGGGGGAGGGGTATGTGGGGCGGAACCCAATTAACTGGGTATGGCCAATAGTTAGGTACACACCAACCCTGGTACCCAGGTTTCACCTGGGGGCCCATAAAGGACCTGCAAGCTCGTTAACCCTACATGGGGCAGACGCTGGGGGTCTGAAAGGAATTTAACCCCCAGGTCAAGTTCAAGTTCAAGGTCTGCCCTCTTTTGATTCTGATTGGATTATTATTTGGATTCATTGATTATTGATTTAATAATCATTCAATAAAGCGGCCCATCTCCTCCATTTGTTTGTCTGTGTGTTTAATGGACCATGCGTAGACCAATGGAAGAGGTTTTGCTATGACTCTCAGAAGGATTCTCCCTGCCTGGCCAGCTTCACAGGAGCAATGGAGGTCAATGGGAGATGGAGGAGGTGGCGGTAGTGGTAATGGTGGGTGGAAGGTAAAAAGGGAAAAGCAGAGGCAAAATTTGGGCACCACACTAAGTGCTGCTTTGGCTCGGTTTGTGAATGATACATATGAGTAAAAATTATTTTTACTCCATTTAAACATTTAATTTAAAATGGCATTTAAAATGTTAGGTTTTCCCGACTTTCTCAAGCTTCCTAGCTGACAAGACAGTGAGGAATTTCATTTGAATGAAAATGTTGAAGTCTGGCAGATCTTCCAAATCTTTTCTTCCTCTCTTTTGTAGAACATTGTGATAATACATACAGCAATTTATGTCTAAATGTTTGTCACTGCAACTTCGAATGAGAGGTATTTGAATGTTCTTAGAGAGCCAAAGTCTGAAAATTTGAACACAACTTTTCTAACCAATCATCTTCTTGTTTTTCAATATCACAGCTGCCCAGAAATTGAGTGGTACAGTCAGGATAACAAATCTGGATTATAATTCTGGCTTCTGCAACTCAAGTAGTGAAGAGTACCAAAATTTTACACGCTTCTTTCTCACTGAAGTAAGTTAATATCCAAAAGTCTAAAAGCTCAATGTTGCATACGACATTACGTTTTGAAAGGGTATGAACACTGATGATGCCAGGTTGTTGGAGGCCCTGAAGGGAAAACCCTGCATTGGTTTTCCATAGCATTCCCATGTCTGCCAAGTTAATGGCACACTGGGTGCTACCTCTGCCACAGGTGCTGAGGATTCTGGGCCTTCTGATAGGTCTAGTCAGAGTCCATCTGGCCAAATGTCTGGAATAGGTTTAATTTCGAGTTTAAATGGGTTGATTGTTTATTGACTATTTATAGCTTATAGTCCTATGGCAAGAGCTTAAGCACAAGTTCTCACACTAGAACTGTTTTGCGTAATCTCCTATCCCAGTACACATATTTATAACTGTCTGGATTCTGTTTTGATGTCAGGTTCGGACCTCTTTGCCCCTTAACATTCGTCAGGAAATGGATGATGGTGTGATTAAAATGTCGGTTACAAGTATCACTAATGGAAGCATAATAGTAAGCTTCCATCTCCTGATTGCTGATGACATTGATGCTGGCAATGTTTCTAGGGCTTTTCTTGATGCTTTTCAACACAGCAACCATTTCAAGGTTGACAACAGAACCCTTTCCATACATGGTAAGTTATATGAGTATAATATTAAAAAAGTTCTCAAACTTTTAAAAAAGAATAGAACTGGACTTCAGACTTTAGAGGAGGTTCCAGTTCTAGAAAATCTGCATTCAGTGTGCATGCTTGGTATAATCTGAGAGATGCCTAAACCTTCCAGACTGGAGATGTTGAAGCTGACATATTTTGGAGAAAGCTGGAGGGAATGGGGTAGTTAGATTAATGGAATTTCTTCAGTCCCTTCCAGGGCAGTGTACTGGTTAGGATTAGTAATACAAGCTCCTTTACCATAAGCCAGATAGCAAAACATGTTGGTAGCATACCTAGAATACCAGCAATAAACTGCCACTTTTAGCTAATTATCAGTGTAGCTAAATAACAAACATTATGACGCTAATAGATTTTTTTGCTCTCTTTTCAATAAAAAAAAACAGATTATGATGAGTGCAAGAGAAATGAAACAGATTGCTCTTCTGACGCATCTTGCAATAACATTTATGGATTCTATGAATGCAAATGCCCCGAAGGATTTGCCAGTGTAAATGCTGAAAGACCCGGCAGAGACTGTGAAGGCAATGTTTCAATATTTATTTCATTCTATCTGATCCACTTATAATAAATCAAACATTAATTCATATTTACAGGACTGGCTTTAAACCAATTGGACCAATTGCTCCCAGTGGTCCTGCCATGGTCTGGAATGTACAAGGGATTGAAAAGTAACTCCCTAATTTAAAAAACTTATAAATTATAAAATAGGGAGTTACTTTTCAATCACTCTGTACTTGGGAACCTTGCAAAGTACTTCCAGGGTTCCCTGTGGCTTGAAAACCATGAATGTTCCAGCTGCAATGAATGTGGAAATCAGGCTGGAACTGTCACTCTTTTTAAGGCATGGCAAAGTGTTTTGCAGAGATCCCCAGTACTCCCAAGAACTTGGTAGGACCCCTGAGAATGCTAAAAATAACACCCCCCATTCCCCTGCAAGAGCACGATCCTCGGGATCGCACTGCTTTCCCCTTTCCCCTGCTCTATAAAGAAAATAGAGGACCTTTACATGAATTGGGGTGGCAGATTGAGTATCACTGCTATACACATTTAAAATGTTTTCAGTAGTCTTGAGTTGTAAAATAACATGAAACTTGGGTGGGGCTACTTCCAACTCTAGTTAAGCCCAATATGTATTTTCTGAAGTGATCTTAATTCAACATGATTGTTTTTTAGGGCCAAAAGTATATGGATGAAAACATGTTGCACCCCTTTTCACCTCCTTAGAAGTTAAATTTCTAAACATTGGTTCTTAGTGGGTTCCAACGTCTCGGAGGGAAGACCCTTCCCAAATTTTGTGGTTTTAGGTGCAGCAGTTGGGGCAGGGCGTTGATCAGTGGTGGGCTCCAGCAGGTTCACACGTACTCTATAGAACCGGTTGTTAATGAGAGATAGGACAGATAAAGTTTAAAAATAGCCATTTAAAAGTGGCTGCCAGATGGGCAGAGAACCGGTTGTTAATCTCTTTGAATCCCATCACTGGCGTTGATATGTCAGGATTCTTAAATGTATAGGGAGGAAAACACATTGTGCCCCTTTTCATCCCCTTCCGGTTTGAATTTCTAAAAACCTGTTCTTAGTGGGTGCCTCCATCATGGAAGGAACACCTTCCCCAAATTTCACATTTCTAGGTCCAGCAGTTTTGGCTGGGCATTGACAGTCAGTGAGTGAGGGCACTGATGAGTCAGTCACAGACTCTTCAATTTTATATACAGTGGTGCCTCACGTAACAAATTTAATTCATTCAGGAGGCATGTTTGTTACGTGAAACATTCTTTACGTGAAGCAATTTTCCCATAGGAAATAATGGAAACTCAGATGATTGGTTTCAGAACCCAAAAATATTCATATAAAAATATTAACTGGGTGTAAAAATGATGACAAAACACTGGAATTGGTTTCAAAACATGCATTCAGTGTGCATGATCCTATGAAGTCTACTTAGGCTGCAATCCTAAAGACACTTTCCTTGGAGTAAGCCCCATTTAACACAATGGGGCTTACTTGTGGGTAGACATGGTTAGGAGGCTGCAATCCAAGATACTTTCCAAGTGTCTCCCCACTTTCTCTTTCTCTTCATCCTGAGCCTCCTTTTCCCCTGCTCCCTTCTGGCTAGTCCTGAGCTGCTTCTATCTTCTCCACTGCTGTTCTCTCCCTCTGCCCAGCGGACACCCGGCCACAGGAGGAACAGTGTGAAAGTGTTGCTTTCGCTATGGGCAGGCGTACTAGACAGCTTTTTAAAAGAGCTGCTGGCCAGCGCATCTGTCCCAACTGTCAATGAGTGTGCTTGTTAAGTGCAGCAACACTTGTTATGTGAGGCAGAATCCTAGAGAAATTTTTGCTTGTTATGTGGATTACTTATTAAGCAAGGTATTAAGCAAGGTATATGTAGTAAGCATTACGCTCTCTCAGTTGTCTTTGTCTGCCCTCATTGATTACATTAAATATTGGCTATGTAGTGTCATGACATCATCCCATTTGATATGATTTCCAGCTGGCAGGAAATGCTGATCTGATTAATCAAGAGAAAAGAAAAAGAAAACAATTAGTGCTGAAGCAGCAGTTGGAAATGAAAGACAACAAACAGGACTGAGAAGAGAAAAATGTTCCAACAATTTAGGGAAACATTCTAGCCCTCCTGATAGCATTGGTTTTGACATGGAAACAGAGAATACCTGGTGCATTCCCTCTTAAAATCCATATTCTTTAGTGGCACAGGCTACAATCCTAAAGACACTTTCCTGGGAGTAAGACCCATTGAACACTGTGGCGTACTTTTGAGTAGACATGGTTAGGAGTGGGCTGTTAATAGCTCTTGCTGAAAACTTTTATTTTTTAAGGAAATGAATTTCAGAATGCAATACTCTTATTTTTCTTAACTCTATAGAACTTCTTCCCAGCCATCAAGCTAGAAGAATAAAAACAAAAGACTGGAACAGCACTGCTCTACCCTTGGGGGATCCAATTGCTTCAACCCAAATACCTTCACATTCTAGAGAAGATCTTTCTGGGTTTGCTGCCATAGCCAGAATATCAGAAAATACATCCACTAGCGTTAGCGTTACCCAAGATCATTCAAAACCAACACCGAATGTCCACAGATCACCCCCAAAAGCACCCCTGAAGCTAGTCAGATGGCTTTCCATTAAGAATGCAGTTCAAGTACTCTGTGACATTGAAAAAATTGTCATCACCATTCAGAAAGATTTTATGCAGCAGGAGTCCATCCCAGAATATTCCCTCTACCTGGGAAGTCCTCACTGCAACGTGAGCGCCAGCAATTCCAGTCATGTTGTGCTAAAAACTGGGTGGAATGAATGCGGAACTGAAGTGCAAAGTGTAAGTAATAGGATTTGTGAAGGGAAAGAAATGAGATTTATTGCAGGTGTAATGTGTGTCTTAATGTATAACAGGTAAGGATTAAGTGTACTCAGACTATAATTGCACAAAACCTGTGGGGATTTTGTTTTGGGGTGGAATGAAACCTTATCATCAAAGAACCATGAAATGATGTGCTTGTTCTCTCTAATGAAACTTCTTCATGTATGTATGTGTGTGTGTGTGTGTGTGTGTGTGTGTGTGTGTGTATATATATATATATATATATATATATATACACACACACACACACACACACACACACACACATCTAGCATACCGAATGAGATGTAGGGCATCTTATTTGACTATTTTAATTTGCAAGTTAGGGAACAGTTTTGAAATAAGCTGTTCCTGTAATGTAATTTCTATCAAATTTCCTTGCACTTATGCAAAAGGATTCTAGAACTAAGGCATTACAGCAACATGATCTTCCTTAATTTAAAGGAAGTACAGTTACATTGAAGTAGACTTACAAGTACTGTTCCATACAGCACATAGGGCTCAATCCTGAGTAACTACGGGGAGTCCTTGCTCCGGTGTAAGAACAATTTGCTCTGGATTGCAAAATGAATTTCCCATAGGTTTTCACTAGGTGGTGCAGTAACTACGGGTACACGTAAAGTCTCTTACGTGCTCACGTAGTTACTCTGGATTGTAGGGATAGTCTGTAATCCTAAGCTCCAGTTAGGCCACCGTAAGCCCTAGCATAAGTCCTGTGCTGACCTGTATCACAAAAGTGTTGTAGGGTACTTCTGATCCAATTAGAACAGTGCAGAGGCATACGCCAACTTCCCTATACCACCATGGAAAAGTTTGTCAGGTGGGTTAGTCTGGCCTAAATTGGTTAGGATTGCTCCATTAGTGTAGCACTGTAAAGACCAAGATGCTTTTATGATGTTTACTCACATATAAAGTTACATGAAAGCAAAAAGTCTGTTTTCCTTTTGTGAATTTATTTTCCAGAATAGAACACATACCATAGTACAAACAGTTCTCCGGAATGATAAGAATTCCCAGGGGATTGTCCATCACTTAAAGATCATTAGTCCAATTCATTGTGTGTTTCAAAATGATGTCTTAGCTTCATCTGGATATACGCCAGAAGGGTAAATGAAATCTTACTAATCTATTGCTTCTAAAACATACCTACAGCCTATTGCTTCTATGTTGTTTCTACACTTTACAGTAGAAGAATGTATTAAAGGGTCACAAAGTCAACTTTGGAGAAAAGGAGGAGGGCACCCAGAGTGAGTTTTCATCAGAGACAAATCAGTCCAGTACAAAACAGACACTACTCTCAAGCATGCAATGTTTTTGGGTGTACATTTAAAATACTTGGTAGCAGTAATGGGAAAACAATCAGGGTGGGATTGCAAAAATTTTTAAAGGCTATTTGACACATTTTATATTTATTCAGTTTATATCTTACCTTTCTTCCTAAAGAAATGTGCCCCCTTTACATTTATATGAGTAAAGTTCTCATATACATGCTTGCTTATAGTATGGAATTGCTTACAGTACAGCATCACCCCCAAAGAGTGTTGGGGAGATGTTCCCTAAAAGCAGAGTACTGCATGAATTAGTGCTTGGTGAAGTCTGTGAGCCGGGAAACTGAGGTTAATGTTGGGAATCTATGTTGGGACAGAGAAATATTGCTTGAAATATAAAATATAATAAATTTTAATAATTTATTGTAAAATTTAAAATAAATCTTAATAATAATGACTGGTTCTATTGCAGAGTTTATACTATTTTTGATGATTTACATGGATCAGGACATTTCTCAACAGCAATGGAATTATTTATTGGAAATTCTCTAATCCCTAAAAATTACACCATATCTACAAGTGATGAAATATTGATTGAGGTGGGAATCAAGATGGAAGACAGCAGGCTCAAGGTGGTTGTCAGTGAATGTTGGGCAACTCCAACTAATAACTCCATGGACCCTCAGTCCTTTCCTTTTATACATGCCAGGTATTGTATGTTCACATGTGCACTTTTCTGTTCAGAGTACCCAAAAAGTAAAGTACAGCACTTTAGAATATAATGTAATTGCATGTTGATATTTATGATCTATGTACATAAATGCTTTGACTTGTGTGTGAAATGTTGACATTTTCTGGCCAACATTCAATGTCAGTCAAGCAGGCTGAGGGTTCTATTCCCACATATTTCTTGGGCAGAGAAGGCTGGGTGTTCCATTCACATGTGCAGGGGCATACCCTGGGGGTGCAATTGGTCCAATCCACACTAGGTGAGGTGCCTGAGGAGGGGGACTTGCTGGAGGAGTTTGACATTGATTTGTCTGCCAGTGAACCTCCCCTGGGTGGCTATACCCTACTCCTGGTGAGTTTGAAGACTCCTGCCTCTGAACGTGGCTGGAGGTAGAGCTTGACACATGCATATGCTAACCTCATGCATGCATGCTGCAAAGCAGACCCCTCCAGCTGAGTAGAGGCCTGCCCCTCACTTAGCTAGAGGGTTCTGCGGTGCACACACAATGTTCCACATGTGCACACTACACCTCTGAAGCCACCAGCCCTTCATGAGAAATGGCAAGTAGCTTCTGAGATGTAGTAATGTGCGTGTGTGAACTCTGTCACACAACACTTTGAAAGCCATACACACAACACTTCGAAAGTCACTTGCCTCATGAAACCTCATGAAGGGCTCATGGAAGACTCATGAAGGGCTAGTGGGCTTGAAGATGTAGTGCACATGTGCGAGGTGTGAGCGAGGGGTGGTGCACCTGAGAGAGGAGTGATGGACTGCCCTACTGGTCAGTGATGGGATTCAAATAAATTAATAACAGGTTCTATGTCCTAATAACTTATAAATTAACAAGGATGACAAGGGTTAACAAAATTAACCCACAACAGGTTCTATGTCCCATTAGTAACCAGTTCTCAGAATCAGGCGCTCATTAACAAAGGGTGCTATTGAACCTGTGAGAACCCCCTGAAGCCTGCCACTTCTACTGGTGCCTGCTGCCATGAGATATGTGGTGGACCACTGCATAGTGAGGCATGGTAGTGCCTACTGTCCGCTAGTGCTTGGTGGTGCCCTCTGGTGCCCAGTGCTGCCTACTGGTGCCTGGTGTCTAGTAAGGATACTTGGTGCCTGGAGTTACCCAGGCACCTGTGTAGTGCTGCCTGGTGGTGCCCAGTAAGGATACCTGAAGCTTGGCATCTACTGGTGCCTGCTGGTACCTGGTAGTAATGCCTGGTGCCTGCTGCACACAGCACTGTGGTGCTCACTGGCAACCGCTGCCCAGTGGTGTATGGATGCCTGGTAAGGATGCTTAGTGCCTGCTGGTGCCAGCTGCTGCCCGCCACTGCCCCTGATACCCTCCAGTGCCCAGTGCCCAGCAGTGCCCTGTGGTGCCCACCAGTGCTCAGCAGTGCCCGCCAGCACCAAGCTGTGCCCAGGACCCACAAATATTCTTGAAATTTTACTCCTGCAACAACAGGATAATTCTGCTGGTATGAATATAAAAATATTTTAGATTACTGTGTATAGTACCATTTCTGTGTCTTTTCCACCTGTTCACTTATTTTTCTCTTTTTCAGTTGCCCTGTTCCTCACACTCATACAAATATCATTGCAAATGGAGAGTCCTGCAAAGCCCAGTTTAAGCTGAAAATTTTTTCCTTTGTCAATGACTCTGTGGTTTACTTACACTGCAAAATCCATATTTGTGTGGAAATTCTTGCAAGCACTTGCAAGACGGTAAGCTATCTTCCTTACAACTTTCCTTATTTTCTCCATGATGTAAACAATATTCAAGAACCTGAACTGGAAAACAAGATAATACACCAGTAAACAAGGATTATCCATACTCCCAACTTAGCAAAAGGCACCAATTTAAAATATCTCTAGTATTAATAGACTACCTTGTTAGGGAGCTTTCTCTCCTTTTTCCAAGCAAATCTAACACACCCACAAAAACACTGTAAATGGAACAGAAAGTGTGCCTATGTGTGTGTGTTATGGGATTATAATGACCATTGTCAGTAAAGTCCTAAGGCAGTGTTAGGCCGACACAATTTCTATGGTGGCATGGGGGTGTTGCAAAAGTGTTGTAGGCACGTCTTGCTGCTCCTGAGATGGGGGAGGTTATGCCAATGCACAGACATGAGCTTGTTTCCCCATGCCTCCATGGGAACAGAGTGATGGGTGCTGGCCTAAATTTGTTAGAGACCTGTGTCTCTTATGGGATTAGAATGACCATTAAAATGATTTCTACACCACTTTGGTGTATGAAATAACCACTCCTATGCTGATTCTGCTCACCTACATAACTAGCTGACACTTGATCAAGCTCAAACCAAAACATGGGTTTTGTATGTGACTTCCTTGCTGATTCAAAGAGCAGATCACCCAGCAACCCCTTCATTAGGAAGTATATGAAAAAATGCTAAGGACCCTTTGAACTCTGTGTTGACCAAATAAAGCAGGAACAGTTTAAGGGGTGTATTAGGTGCTGATCCAGAGGTAACACCTTGAAAGCAATTTGTCAACAGGTTCAGAGAATTTAGCACAACTTTGGTAGATCGCAATGATGACAGAGGCAACAAGAATGAACAAATATAAATAAATACAGTAGTTATAAAAAACAAACCCAGGATTCTTTTCTTTCTTTTTTAAACATTCTTTCAGACTTGCAAAGGCTCTCGTTCTGCCAGGTCTGGGCAAACTGTTCCATTGCCTAAAACCACTTGGGGACCTCTGCGCAGATCAAATGGTAAGTCATAACTGCAGAGTAGGTTGTTTCACAGGCAATTGAGGAGTAATGCTGGAATGGGTGGAAGTCAAGAACAATGAACTAACTGGTCACAGTCTGGCTTGTAGTCCAGGCTAAACCAGATTGTATCATTAGATGGTGCTGTGCACTAGGAATGGTCATACAACACAGTTGCCTAATGGCACATTCCTCAGAAGGTATACATACCTGTATTGGTGCAATTCTGCATTATCTACATAATAATGCATTATTATGCTTATATGCGTTATCTACCTATTAAGAAAAAGAATTGCATTTTTGTTACCATTTTTTTGGTTTCCAATTAGCCTCAGAGAAGGGAAAGCAGGGATGAAAAAGTACAGTAGTTTGTCTTTCATCCCTTCTCTAGCTCCCAAGTTCCAATTGGTGCTGTTGCCTGCCTGTCTCCTCCATGTTGCTATAACCACCTGAAATGGCTTTGGAGGCAATGGGGAGAGGCAGATTATCTGGCACATTGAGGCGCCTGCAAAATTTTTTATTTTCTCCCCCTCTAGGAAGACAAATATTCTAAAGATTCTTGTTTTCTCCTACTGGATTCAGAGAGCCTCTTGGTCCGATGGGGAATAGCTTATCGTGGCAATGGCTAAACCAAACTCATTAAACCTCCCCTCCCCATTCTGGTTCTCCACTATTTGGGAATTGCAGAACCATTGACCATGATAGTGAGAAGATGGGATTATCCATACAGCCAGCTTAAATTCAGCTTGGAGTCTCCATATCCAATCAAATTTTACATGAATTATGGTGTTGTTTTGTGGGGTCTCAACTGTCACCTTTTGATGTCTTTTATTTCAGTTGATTTAAATGAAAAGGAAGAAGTGCCCGGTTTAGGAACAGGTTATATAGTCCTCATCGTTGTTTGTGTAATTGTCTTCATACTGGGAGTAGCAGGCCTTGTATATCACCATCGCCAGCGAAAGGCCGGGGCATACGACTTCCAGGTCAAGTCTGATAATTTTAACTACCAAGTGTTCTATGACTGAGCATTTCAATTTCAGCTACATGTAAGTTCTTTCATAGTGTAATGGACTTCCTGTCTTACTGTGAATGGCCAAATGGTCTCATGGTTCTGTCATATGCCTTTAAATACACCTGATCAAGAGCTGACACTTTGACAGATCAATGTCCTTTACTGATCAGTAAAGATGATCTTTCTAGGTAAAGAATAGTTGGCTGGAATGGGGAAAAGTGATCAGTTTGGGAAGGAGACACCCTCATTGAAATAAGGGAAGTAGGTTGATGTAAGGTGTGAGTGTGTGAAAAAGTTTAAAGAGCCAGCTTAGATTAAACCAGCAGATTCCAAACCTTTTAGTATCGGGACCCACCTAAAAAGTGTAACTTTACCAGCCACTGGAATGTTTGTGGCTATAATGGTGATTGGGCACCAATGCTCCTCTCATAGTATATTTAGTCCTTGATGCACGTAGCCTAATGTACCCTTCAATTTTGCAAATCACCCAAAAGTGGGTCATGACTCATCAGTGGGCTGAGAACACACTCTAATGATAACCATTAGTTATTTATAATTAATAATTATAATAATTATGGGGGTGTCAAAAATTTGTGGGCCCTGCGTGCCAAATGACCTAGGTACACCACTGTTGCATTGTATGCTCTTTAGAAGATGGCTGTGCTGGAAGTGCAATAGAAAAAGCTGTGTCACTAATAAAAATATGTTATTTTCTCTTTATCTTCTAGTTGGAAACAATCTATGACTATCACCTTGTTCCACACAATGCTGGACACAATGCACCCAACCTTTAATTACAAGCAGATGATGTTGAGATATATTCCCTGTTCCTATCATCAGTCCTCTAGGAATATATGAAATTCAGTTCTTATTTCAAAGTTCTTTGAAATTATGGCATCTTTTCAGGAAGAAAAAATACATGCCACCAATTTTGCAATTTGGTTTTTTCTTTCACTTCTCACATTGTCACTCATGTTGATATCATCAAATACAGAATACTTTCTTTAGTGCAGTAAGGGAATAAAGCAGACAGCTGTAGCAAAACAAGCCCTACATTTGGACACTTAATTAAGGGGACTCTAGAACTGCTAAATGTGCAATTTGTTTGCTGGATGATTGCCAAAAGCAGCTTTCTAAATCTGTTATTTGAAATTAATTACTTCCAAGTATGTTTGAATGAGCTTTGAAAAATCCCAATTAAGATCTTAAACATGGAGTTTAAAGCAATAAGAGATGGAACTGCTGCTGCATTTGGCACGGCCAGGAGAAAATTTTTTCCAGAAATTGATAAAAGTCAGATAAGTTCTGCACAAAGTAGCTTCCCAATGTAATATACTGTTCCAGTACAGTACAACTCAGTGAAAGCTTCTTTAAAAATAACTTTGCCACCAATTTGTTAAAATTTCCACCTGATGGCAAAGCTCACCGCATCAGGTACTGTATTATAATTTCTAGCTCTAGGTTAGGGGTCTCCAATAGTTTGGCCAAAGGCCCACATCAAATATTTAGCACTGTGTTGAGGGTTGGAAAAAATTTAAATATAAATTTTCAATAAATACTATAGAGATGGAACTTAAATTAAATAATAAATGGGCTCAAAGTTCCAGGATATCTGCAAGCATAGAAATAAAGTACACACTTAAACAGACCCTCCATTCTTCTCCATTCTCATCACAGCTCTACATATATTTGGTCAACTAGTTAGAGGCTCTTTGGGGACGAAAGGTTGGCTGGTTAAAGGCTCATCGTGGGCCATTTCAAACCCACTAGGCCATCGTTTGGAGACTGTTCTGGGTCAATGTGCTGTCATATGCTTACTAAACAGTGAATATGCTCACATTAGGGAACAAATTGTCTCTTAACTGGCAGGCTACTACATGAAGAGTGATTGAAAAGCATGAGATTGATTCATCCAATATGTAAGGTACCCATTATCTAGTTTGGTACATTGCTTCTTGGGTATAAGCTTGGGTATAAACTTCTGCTTTGTTTGTTTCCACGACAGTAAACTACATTTATTATTATTTTTCAATCTGGCTATCTCTAATCTTTGATATGCATAGACTAGGCTGGCCAGCCCTTTTTTCCTGGAAGATCTCCAGTGCTTATAATTGCTGAAGGCCAAGGAAAATTTCCAAACGACTGTACTTATTTACATTAAACAAATTGCTTGCTCCTACTTTTGTTTTAAGTGTTAGATCTCAACCACAAAGCCCCTGATGGAACTGGGGCCATCCCATTGTGCCAGAGAACCATGGGAAAAAAAAGTTATGCTCCCCAAATTGCTGTTAGGTAGTATCAGCACCAGTAGAACCTTCTCTTCTAAACCTAATCAGAGCATAGAAAGCACTGCTTTTACTGTGGCCCAATGGGACAGTCCTGATCCCAACTAGACCCCCACCTTGAGGCTATTATTTAATTTCAAAACAAGAAACTCACAGAATAAAATTAGAAATTGTATAGTTTTATGAAATTAACTTGCCTGATAGAGAAAAATCCTCAAAGATGAGAACGTTTATCTCAGAATATTTTTTTGAACTACTATCAACTATGGTAGTGGTGTCACTAGGGTTTGCGTCATCTCATGGAAGAGGACAACACATCACTCCCATGATGGACTTCCTTCCATTCAGTGGGCAGGTCAATACCTCAGTTGGTGGGTGTAGTAATGTACCATTGCCCCACCCCACTGATTTATTTTACTATAACTTTTGACAGAATAAAACAGTTTTTGCACAGTCTGATATCTCAGAAATGTATCTGAGCCTTTGCTTTGCATTTTACAAATGAATGGCTGTATTTTTGGTACATGCATTGTACATTTTCACTCTAACAGCACAATTTAATTTTTTTGTGTGCACATCAGAAAAGAGGAGCTATTTTTATAGTTTGTCACATCTGCATTTCTATATTATAATGACTTTGGGGTGAGCATCACTATCCATAAATCACTTGGGATGAGTGTATCTCTGAAACCAGCAAGACACAGGATCAGTGTAGATGGCAGTGATACCTGCCAGAATCCCCTTCCATGGAACTGCATGCTTTACAAGAGTTAAAACACATTAAATGATCCTGAGAGCCCAAACTTATACATGTCTACTCAGAAGTAAGTTCCAAGATACTCAATGGGGATTACCCCCAGGAAAGCATGGGTAGGATATGGTTCTGAACTATCTTAATTGCTTTGTGGACCATGCCTAAGTGTTGCTGGGTTAGCTAAAAGCCAGTTTCAAATGGTAAAATAAACGAATGAGGCAACTTTCATTTGATATACACTGAATAAAATCTTATGCTGAAGTAGCTATAGTTTCATGTTATTCACTTCAAACTTGCTGGCTTAATAAATGCATTTTGGAAGCTGACTTGCAATTTCTGATTGAATACTTTTTTCCTTTAACGTCCAACTTTTGAAGATGAAAGCTTATTTTCCTGGGCTTTTATTCTGCAAAACATATCATTTGGGCAATAGAAGAGGGCATTTCTTGACCAGAATGCATGAGTTCTTTCTTGCCTCTGACTCCAGATCTTAGGTTTTTTGAATGGTAACTCTCAGTTTTGTAATCATTGCAGCATGGAGATCCACGTGCATCCTGTTTAGGAGGATGGCCTGTTTACAGGTCAGGAAATTCAGATCATACATTAGAAACTTAATTTATCTACTTCATTAGATAAATTCTAATTTATCTAATTCATTAATTTTTCTAATTCATTAGAAAAGAAAATTTATCAGATATGCTCATGGTGATCAACAATTGCCTCTGAAAAATAGCCAGATTTATAAGTAGATGTTTTGATACTTTAATTACTTTTCAGTCATGGAACATGAAGAGTTTGGGGACAGTTGAAACAGATGGATAGGGTGGATCTCAGCACATGCCAGGACTGGGGCAATAATGTAATACTTGCTGGGTGATATGTAAGAGTTTGTATGGAATGTATGAACAGTTATACCAGAGAAATCATATTACTGTTCTTAACATTATGTCAGTGTTTTTTTTTTTTCAAGCCGATCATTAAGAAGCAGGGACTTGTGGTGTGAGTGAAGCAGAACTACCCCAGCAGAGTCTTCAAAAAAGAACTGCAGCTGACACTATGAGTGCACAAATGTTCACAACACAAGTGCTCCAGCTGCTGCCCAGAGCATGTGGGTTGTATTTGCGCACTCATAGCTTTTATTGTGGCACTTTTCAAAGGACTCCAGTGTGGCACTTCTGCCCCACTTGCTGTCCCCGCATTGCGTCCCTGTTAAAAAGGAGATTCTGATTTTATAGTCAATGGATACCAAAAAATGGATACAATGGATACCAAAAAATACAGTTACATACATTTATTCACATACAGTGATGCCTCACGTAACAAATTTAATTCGTTCTGGAGGCAAGTTTGTTACGTGAAGTGTTCTTTACGTGAAGCGGATTTTCCCATAGGAAATAATGGAAACTCAGATGATTGGTTCCACAACTCCCAAAATAGTCATGTAAAAATATTAACTGGATGTAAAAATGATGACAGAACACTGGGATTGAATTCAAAACATGCATTCAATGTGCATGATCTTATGAAGTCTACTTAGGCTGCAGTCCTAAAGACACTTACCTGGGAGTAAGCCCCATTTAACACAATGGGGCTTACTTGTGGGTAGACATGGTTAGGAGGCTGCAATCCAAGACACCTTCAAAGTCTCTCCCCACTTTCTCCTTCTCTCCATCCTGAGCCTCTCTCTCCCCTGCTTCCTTCTGGCTAGCCCTGAACTGCTTCCCTCTTCTCCACTGCTCTTCCCTCCCTCTGCCCAGCAGATGCCCGGCCATAGGAGGAACAGCATGGAAGTGTTGCTTTCACTATGGGCAGGTGCCCTAGGCAGCCCCGACGCTTTTTAAACAGGCTGCTGGCCAGCACATCTGCCCCAACTGCCAACGAATGTGTTCTTTATGTGAAGCACAGTTTGTTACGTGAAGCAGAATCCTAGAGAAATTTTTGTTTGTTACGTGAAACATACTTTATGTGATGCGTTCTTTACATGAGGTGCCACTGTATTTCTGTTACTAACAAAAGGCATTTGGAAAGTTATCTTTGAGCTATGTGACCAAGGTCACTGACATACTTAGAACACCTGAAAGAATTTCCAGTC
The DNA here is from genome assembly GCA_030015325.1 of Cryptoblepharus egeriae. Classification (NCBI taxonomy): domain Eukaryota; kingdom Metazoa; phylum Chordata; class Lepidosauria; order Squamata; family Scincidae; genus Cryptoblepharus; species Cryptoblepharus egeriae. Next base: position 47,519,635 of record JAREYC010000005.1, on the reverse strand, counting down.
AGGTTAAAAGAAACAAAACTGATCAACCCAAACCTTTTCACCAAAACAAATCATTTAGAAATACCAGTATATTACAATGACTGTTGTTGGAGTGGCTGTATGACTAATGATTCTGGTAAAGTTCATGTAGCAAAACAAAGACTAATCAAGGTCTCATGAAGCATGAAAGAATTAGCTGGTGATTTGGGGCCAATAAATAATAATCAACACCATGTCAAATAACTACTGACAACCTCAGGAAACCTTACTGGTAAGTCCTGAATGAGATTGATTCATTTCTATAGGTACTTGCCTTGGCTCCACAGATACTAGCCAATTTTATTGTGGTTAAACTGGTTTTAAAGAAATAAAAAATGGGAAGGTAAAAATTAAAGGTGCACAGCATGGACAAAAGTGGTTAAGACATAATAAGTGCAAAAGAAAAGCTGTGCTGGATCAGGCCAAAGGTCCATCCAACCCAGCATTTAGCCATTTAGGTCACAAGGGCTGCCACCACTTTCAAGGGTGCTCCCTTTCTAATGCCCTAGTAACCTCCCTGATTGGGACCATTTTGGAAGTCTTGTACATTCCTGGACTGATCTTCCACTCCAGCCAAGGTATGCTTGTTACTTGCCAGTAAACACAGCTGTGCAGTTCACATCCATTTTCAATGAATTTCAGTGCATCCTTAGATGCGTCCTTCAATGCATCTGATTCCTCTCAGCCTGCCTTTTCCAATGAACGATGGCACATTTGCCTACTTGCGTGTAAAGCTGCGATATGGGTCACTTTCACTTTCCATAGAGTTCAATAGATTTTTTAGTTTTTTGGCCATAACTTTTGATAGGAAGATGCTATTTAAAAACCAATTTTTGCATTGGATTCTCTTCTTCAATATGAATCCAATGGTATATATGACATGATTGAGTTTGAAGCACCATCATGAAATTGCTATTTTTAGGTCCTCAGTGTGTGTCACCCTCCTTGGGCGCATCACCCAGTGTGGACCGCACCACCCTAGTGATGCCACTGTGTGTGTGTGTGTGTATACACACACACACACACACAAAGAGAAAGCACGAAGCTGATATATCTGAGCTCATAAGCCAAAGAAATCCATGACTTTGTTCCTGATGACTGGCATCTACAAGTGAATAATATCACGTTGAGAGGAGAGAAATATTATGTTTCAGACAGATCCCGGTCTATGGAAAAATGGTGATTTCATTTCTTGTTGTCTAAATAAGGTTTGAGTTTGAAATTAAAATGAAATTCCAGGTAGATAATGACAATAACTAGTCATTAACTAGACATATACCTGTGAGCTCTTGGATAACTAGTCTAAACTTGTGACCTCCTGATTTATAAAGAGATTTGATTACATTTAGGGAAGGGAAGAACCAACAATAGAGTACAATCGTTAAATAATCACAAAGCAAACAAAAGGATTAAGGCCTACTTTCTTTTTCCTCTTTACTGAAAGTGCAAAGGGGCAGGTATTTAAAGCAAAGGACCCATCACAAGGTATTTTAAACTAAGATGAAGGGTGCAATCCAGAGTAACTATGGGGAGTCCTTGCTCCGGTGTAAGAACAATTTGCTCTGGATTGCAATATGAATTTCCCATAGGTTTTCACTAGGTCATGCAGTAACTACGGGTACACGTAAGGTCTCTTGTGTGCTCCCGTAATTACTCTGGATTGTAGGGGAAGACAGTTGTCTACAAGTCTATTAGTAGACAGTTGTCTACTTATTATTTCAAGTTAAAGTAACAGTGGACCCTGAGGCTATTTTCCCTTGTAATGGACACACACATGAAATTTCATTTCTAAGGAAGCCAATACTGTTTTAAGACGTCTTCCTGGTTCCCAGGGCAAGGGGAAACAGAATGTATAAAACTTTGACTCTTCAGCTTCAATTAAGAAAAAAGAAATTTTAAATTTCAAAACCTGCTGTTAGAATGTAATACTGTATATGAATAGTCCCATGTAAGGCCCTTCTAGTCCAGCTTCCTGTACCTCACAGTGGCCCACCAGGAAGCATACACCACAATAAATTTGAATCCTGGTGTCCTGCACTGTATTTGGGATTCTTAAGTACCCTACATCTTAAATAAGGAGGTTGCACATACGTGGCTTGTAACCTGTGGTGGTCTTTTCCTCCAGAATTTGTCAGTCCCCTCTTAAAGTCATCTAGGCTAGATGCCATCACCACATCCAGTGGCAAGGAGTACCGCAGACTAAAAACACGCTGGGTAAAGACACATTTTCTTTACTCTGTCCCGGCTCTCCAAATATTCAATTTTAGTGGATGTCCCCTAGTTCTGGTGTTATGTGAAAAAGAAAGAGCATTGCTCTATCCTCTGTATCCATCCTTTGAATAATTTTGTATGCCTCAATCAGGTGCCCCCTCAGGAGCCTCTTTTCTAGGCTGAAGAGACCCATGTCTTACCCTCATCTTCATCTCGTTCAACTTGCAGGTACCGCAAAGTCATTCTCAAGTAATGACTGGGTAAGGTTGGAGAAACATTTCTTTTCAATACAGCTCACACAATTGACTCTTCATCACTCAGATGTGTCTAAGGGTCAGTTTGAGTGTGTCCTGCCCCACAGAATTGCAGTCACTGAATTTTATAGCTGTCTTCACATCACATTGCAGTAATTCCCTTCGCTTTTCCGAACTTCCCTAAAACTTTCTAGAATGCATAACTGTGCAACAAACAAAGAAATAGTAGCTAAACTTTCCTTTGCGTCCTTTTTGTAGAGAGTTTATGCAGCCTGTTCATGTGTAGCTAATGGAAGAGGTGGGCAGGAGAGACACATTGGCTTTGCCTGAGCAACAGAGCAGCCTTTTCATCATAGGAATACAAAGGCAGCTTCTGCTGGAAACAAACCTCCTGTAATTTAGTGGCTGATGTTTGGCGACTGGCCCAGGACAGTTACAGCAAAGTGATTTTTGGTGGGGTTGTAGGGTTAATGCCTTAAAACTCATTCATGCAGACCAGAAATTTGGCTAGTTCACTTTGGTTCATTTTGCAGTGACAAGATCCTGCACTGAAGGCTAGAACCATTTTGCTGTTGTGAAGGAAATACTGTACTCAGAAACATTTCAAAATGATGAAACTTCAGTTCCTTCCAGGATTAAAACCTCAATGCATATATGGGTTAATAAACTGGTTTTGCCAAGATCTTCCCCTTTCTGGGCCCAATTCATTCTCTTCCCCACCGCAATCTCCTCCCTGTTCCACTCCCCACTCAGTACCATCCCTTCCCTCCTCTCTTCCAAAACTTGCTTTGGCTTGCTCTGGAGGGCCATTGGTATCCAATTTTCCACAGACCTGATCACTAGTCACTTGTGGCAGCAGCCAGGCCATGTGCACTGGTGCTGTGCAGACATTTTTGATAGCTATAAAACGGTCTACACCAATGGAACTCATTTCCATTGGCAGACATGACCAAAAGGATTTGGCAGGAAGTTAAAGTAAATTTTGAAGCAAGCCAACAAAATAAATTGGAATAGGCAGTTCACATCTTCTTCTTCCTCAGTAGGATCTGGTTAGAATTCATTACATTGGGCTTAGAGTTATGCACAAGGGGCATCACAAGTTGCAAGGCATGCCATGCCAATCTCAAAGCATCCCTTTAGGAGCTGTTTAAATGTCACCCTCACACAACTCTGATACGTCTGAAGGATGCATGCCATATTCCTCTAAGACCTCTGTTTGCACATTACCAAACTGTTCCTATCATTTTATTTCATGACACAAGGATGTGGCATGTTTAATGTGCAAATATAGTGTCATCTTAGATCAAACTTGTGTAACCTCAAATAAGGCCTTTTCACCTTTCTTTCAACTGCTTCTTGGGTTACAGTTTCATGGATACTCAGTCAGACATGCTTCGTTTGAAAAGCCTTTTGACCTATGATTGCTTCCGTCATCCTTTCGTTTCTTGAGGAAATGCTTTTGATAAAATGTTTGGAGCCAAGATTCTGATTGGAATCAAGATTTTTGTTTGGAGTTAAGATTCTGAAGAAGAAACTGAAAATAGATTTTCTGTGCCCTTCTGGGGAAAATTATTTGACTGAGATATCATCATGGCAAAGACTGGAGACTGTCACTGCTTTACACACTGTCCTTGGTAGTTTACAAAATTAACCTATCTAGATATTATTGCATGCATGTATTCAGACAAAGGCTGGGGATGCACATATACATCTGTGTTAGTTTGCTGCAAATGGGTATACATATGTGTGCTGGCTGTACCCTATCAGCATCAGTATTACTAGATCTAGTAAGGAAACATACTAGATCAGGATTATGAGTGATGTCAACAATGAAGTCCAACTGGGCAGTGCACTAGACGGGACACGGCTTTTTGACAAGAGACATGTGGCTTCTATTGATGTATGCTCACATCACATCATTCTATTGATATACGCCATTGATTGCTGGCTTTGCTGCCACAACTGGAAGTAATTTGGCACTTGGTGTGGTGTGGTGTGCCGAAAGCTTATCTCTATCTGTGTTGTGCTTGGCATGTACAAGTGAAAGTCTAATGACTCTCTTCAAGACATCAAACCAGTGATTATGACAATAGGCCCATTGGATCTTTGATGGATCAGACCAACCAGCCATCTATTCCATATCCCAACCACCCACCGCTTCTGGAAAGACTTCAGCCAACCATGAGAAGACACAGAGCACAATCCTAACCATGTCTACTCAAAAGTAAGCTTGATTGTATTCAATGGGCCTTACTCCCACAAAAGTGTCTTTAGGATTGCAGCCTTAATGAACAGAGATGGAATAATGCTACTAAGGAAAAAGTAAAGGTAAAGATCCCTGGCTACAAGCATTACAGATACAGATAGATTACTGTTGAAAAGGGGCAGAGTGACATGGCAACAATGCACACCTAGGTTTGAAGATGGACTGAGAGTAGAATTCCTGAGAATGCTTTTAAGACATGTGTAACAGGTGCACAGAACGGAAATCTATTGCATGTGGAGGAAGCAAGTTCAGTGGCCAGTGGTATAACTCAAAGATCTTGCAAGAGAGAAAGTGGAATAGGAGGGTAAACATGCAGTAATAAAGCACTTTTATTATGAGAACTAGCGATATTTACCCACCATTGCAGGTAAAAAATTCCCTATGCAATCCCACCTGCACCCCCCCATGCAAACCCACCCACCTCCCATGCAAACTCCCCACTCCGATTATACATGATTCATTTTTAACCTGGAAAAGAAAGGACAAGCTTTTTTGAGTGCCTGGCTTGCCTCTATCTCCCAGTCAGGGCTTAAATCTTCCCTTCTGGGTCCACTCCTGTTTGCAGCCTCCAGGGGATACTTTTCCAAAAGTTGAAGCACATATAGGCCAGTCTATTTTGGGTGGGTGTCCACCTTGTGTAGTGGTGCTAGCAAAGCACAGCCTCAGCTGCATGGTATGTATTGGCAAGAGACATGTAAATATAGTAGTCTGTATTGCCCATTTGTACAGATTGTCATTTGCCACTGGGGCATATGATTGTGCAAAATGCTCAGTCCTCTTTAAAAAGTAAAAATCGATTGCACAACAGAACCAGAAATTTCTGTTTTTTGCAACAGGGCAACATTTTCTTTGATTAAATGCAAACAGGACATTCTGGTCCCTCAATTCACCAGCAGTATGAAAAACAAATGTGATGAATGCCCTTTTCTTTCCGTAGTTTTCCTTTTATTTGTGGACACTCCTAGCCTTCCCAAAGTACATTGTGATGCAATAAAATAACCAAAGCTTTTGTGTGGCATCTTAGATCTCGAACTCCATTTCTGGGGTGTCTAAGGTTCCTTATTTTCCATTCCCAAAAAAGCCACTTGTCAGAATATGGATTTGCTATCTGGAGACAAGGGATGCAAGCTAAACATCCTGCTGAGCTTGGCATGTGCTCACTGACTGGGCAGCATATTCAACCTAGAAGTATGGAATATAAGTGTGGAATATCCCAGGTGGTTTCTCTTCATCTAACTGAAAGGCCATTTCTCCCTAGTAAATCTAGGCTCTTTAAAGGCATGCATAGAGGTGAGGTTGATGATTGTATTTGGTTTATATATTGGTGAGGGGGTTCCCCAGTTCCTTATTTTATATATTGGTGAGGGGATTCCCTAAACAGTTTAGGCCAGCTCAACTCACCTGTCATTCCATTCCCACAGTGATGTGAGGATGCCAGCACACATCTGTGTGCAAGCCTACCCCCCAGGAGTAGCACAGACGTGCCTAACAGCACTTTCGTTATAATTTCAGCCAGTGCAAGGGACTTGTACTGGCCTAACTGGGGTTTTGGACTGTGCTGTCAGAAAAGTTAATAATCTGACTCACTACAAGGCCTCTTCTTTTGTTTATGTACTATCGAAAATGTCACCATTTCCAGGATATAGGGTGATTTCCTTGTACTAGGTCAGAACTGAAACTTTAAATAGCAGTTTTAGTGTTTTGCATATGATATAGACCGGTATTAAAAATTATATTAACTTCTCTCTTCATGAAAGTCACTTCCGAAATATTTGCTGAAGCAACTTACATAAATGTGAAAAGTAAACTCATCTGCGAGTGGTTGAATAAAATCACCCGTTACATATATAATTTCTATTTTCCCTCCCATACTGTATGGAAGAGTTTTTGGGAAATGGTGGAGAGGAGAAGGACATATCATGGCACCACTGCTGCAGGTTCTGAGGGACCCTTGAGTAAAGCTCTTTAAGGGCCCTCACATGCTTTGTGGGCGCACACCAGTATGAGTGTACACATGTTTCTTCCTTCAGAGCAATCAGCTGATTCTCCCATCCACCTGAGAAAAACATTGAGAGAGGCCAGATTTCACTCTGTTTTCCTTCCTCCAGCAGATTCCAGGAAATTAAAACATAGCTGCAGTCCAGATATGTTTTAATCAAGATGCAGCCACACTAATAAGTGGTTGGAGAATTACAGTATATTCCAGACTAACGAAAAGCGTACCCGCGTTGTGGGAGTAACATTTCCCCATATGCCATCCCCCCACGGAGCAACTTCCCCCCATGCGCAACTTCCCCCCATGCACATCAACCCCCATGCACAACTTCCACATGCACATCAACCCACTGTGTGCAACTTCCCCAATGCGCAACTTTCCCCATGCGCAACTTCCGCCCATGAGCATCAACCCCCATGTGCAACTTCCCCCCATGTGCACCAACCCATGCACAACTTCCCCCATGCACAACAACCCCAAGTGCAACTTCTCCCATGCGCATCAACCCCCATGCGCAACATCCCCATGCACATCAACCCACCATGTGCAACTTCCCCCATGCACAACTTCCCCCATGTGCAACTTCCACCCATGAGCATCAATCCCCATGTGCAACTTTCCCCATGCACACCAACCTATGCACAACTTCCCCATGCGCAACTTCCCCCATGCACAACAACCCCCATGTGCAACTTCTCCCATGCGCATCAACCCCCCATGCGCTACTTCCCCCATGCGCATCAACCCATGCGCAACTTCCCCCATGCACATCAACCTCCCATATGCAACTTCCCCCCATATGCAACTTTCCCCCATGCGCAACTTCCCTCATGTGCTTCCATCTCCCATGCGCAATTTCCCCCATGTGAATCAACCCCCATGTGCAACTTCCTCGCATGTGCAACTTCCCCATGTGCATCAACCCCCATGCGCAACTTCCCCCATGCGCACCAACCCATGCACAACTTCCCCCATGCACAACCTCCCTCACGCGCAACTTCCCCATGTGCAACTTTCCCCCACGCACAACTTCCTCCCCATGCGCAACATTCCCCCATGCGCATCAATTGCCATGCGCAACATCCCCATGCGCATCAACCCCCGTGCGCAACTTCCCCCCATGTGCACCAACCCCCCATGCGCAGCATCCTCCACCCTCCCTCCGAACAATATCCCCCCAGTGCACCAGGCACTGAGCACCAAAGTGGCTGGATGTTGTTCAGTCTCCCATGTTAAGTATAGGACGAAAACACGTTGCCCCCTTTTCAGCCCCTGAAGGGTTAAATTTCTCCAGATGGTTCTTGGTGGGAGTTCAGGTGACAGAAGGAACTCCCAGAATTCCATGCTTCAGGCCCAGCAGTTGAAGTGGAATGTTGATGAGTCAGCAATTTTCAATGCAAAGTATAGGGAGGAAAACGCGTTGCGCCCCTTTTCACCCCCTTCTGGTTGGAATTTCCCAAAACCGGTTCTTAGTGCACCCCTCGGTCACGGAAGGAACACCCACCCCAAATTTCACACTTCTAGGGCCGGCAGTTTTGGCAGGGCGGTGATGCGTCAGTGAGTGAGTGAGTGAGTGAGTGAGTCAGTCAGTCAGTCAGTCAGTGACTTTTCTCTTTTATATATATAGAAGATAGATTAACTAGCACAATCCATCCATCAAATTATTACAGCTATAGATTACAAACTATTTTAGTGTTTGATGTATCAGTATTGCTCTTTAATCAGTATTTAACAATAAATTCATGCTTTCTGTTTAGCAATGCTAGCAACGGTCAGATAGTTCAAACGTGGTGCTATTTGGTCTTCACATCAAATGGGAGGTCAGTACCATTGATTCTTATTTGCCTTGAATATCATTAAATGCTAGTGTTGATTGTATCTTGCACAAGGATATTTGTTTTGTTTCCTTGGGCATGCCTTTCAGTTTACTTCCAAATCTGAAGTGCCAATGAAAGCAAATGATAGTTCTGGAGATTACAAAAAAATCCCCCTCCTTCCACTTACTCTAGTGTTTGACTGTGATTGATCAAATTTCTAAACTTCTTCAGGAGTATTTTATGGCCTTGCATCACAGCAGTTGTTAGCAACAGTAATAGCTGTTATAATACCAGGAAGCTGGTGCAGGGCCTACCATTCAAGTAGGTGCAGGTTTCTCAGAAAGCCGGAATCAGCAGGACATGTCTGGCTTTTGTGCCGGACTGTCGCTGGACCTTGAGGGCAGGTGGTGCATGGGGCAGCCCAGCTGGGGTCCTGATACAGCCGTTGGAGTCCTGCGGCCAGGGATAGGCGCAGCCACGGAGGACTCACACTGGAGATGGAGGCAGACCAGGATGAGCCCCGTGGGAGACCAAGCTGGCCCAGCCCTTCCTCCCCTTTGAGCCCCCAGCCCGCCCTTCCCGGCGCTACCTCCGCTGCCAATCTCAAGGTCCGGTGACTCTGGCTAGGTCAGGAGGCGCGCACGGCCAGCTGAGGGAGGAATAGGAAGTGTTGCTTCCATAATGGAAGGAAGCAACGTGCATGCACACGATGCAGCACCAATGCTGTGCGCGCATCCTAGTTACAATAGCTGCCGGCCAAAACTCAGCCGTGGTGTGAGCAGCTACCTCTGCTCCCAAGTGCCCCCACCAGCTCACCACCCCAGCACCATGCACCTCTCCAGCAGGTAGCAGCCGCCCAGGTACGCCTCCTTTATCCTCCGTGTCTACTTAATCGGCTTACTCCTGAGTAAAGGGTAACCATATACTGGCACCCAAAAAGGTGGACAGGGTCCTCCAAATTTTTTTTAATGTCTGGATTTTCAGTGGAGAATCCAGACTTTTAGAGGATCCTGTCCTACTTTTTTGGGTGCCAGCATATGGTAACTCTGAGTAGGTATCACATGTACAATGAGCCCTAAATACTCAGAAATACCTATTCTACAAAAAAGTGAGTTCCAGCATCGTAGCCTGATGATAGGGTTGGGCCATGAAAATGTGAGTAATGCTCCAGTATCAGTATATATCTTTTTTACCTACCAATATTTCCTAATTCACATAATAATGTATAAAATCACAGGGTGACCAAATTATTCCTGAACCCCAGGGCCAAAATTCCTAATCCCAAGCCAAAATTCCTACCCGTTTTAAAAAATTGCCAAAAAATATATTTTTTGGTTTTTGTTTTTTGGTTTTTTGACCATAACCTTTGATAGGAAGGAGATATTTTTTCCTATCAAAGTTTTTCAATACAAACTGATTTTTGTATTGGATTCTGCTCTTCAATACGAATCCAACAACATATGGCATGACAGGCTACTGTGCACTATCGTGAAGTTTCAAAATGAAGCCAAAATGTAGGACACCTGGACAGGAGGCTAAAAAGCCGGACAAATCCGGGTTTTTCTGGTCATATGGTCACCCTGATAAAATCATGAAATCCTAGAGCAGCAGTTGCAACTTTTTTCATCTCACAGCACACTGACAAGGTGCTACAATTGTAAAGGAGCACCATCATTTTTTAAATCATTGAGAAAGTGCACAAAGCTATTGTTGGAGTGTGTGTGTGCTCAATCCTAGTGGCGCTAATTATTAATAAATTCCCTAGTGGCTCCACAGGTGCCACTCCTGTGAACCTTTCACAGCCTATCAATGTGCACACTGGCTGAAAATAGCTGCCGTAGAGGAATACTCTCTGTTTCCTCCAAAAATCCCTGGAGCTGAGTCACTATCACTCACTTGACCACCATCCAAAGAAACAGCATGGTTATTTGTTCTGTTTATTTGCTCATGTCTGCTAAGGTTTTGTCCTGTTTTCCAGGCAAGGAACAAACAGGCACTTCCTTCAATGCACTCAACATTACCTCTCTTCTAAAGAGAAAATTGCTAAAAATTATATAATGGGTAGAGGTGGTCTTGACTGGCTATGATGGTCGGGGATGGAGAAAACATGTAGGAGGCCAGAAAACTCCAAGAATTTTCTCTCAAGTTCTTAGGCAAAAACAGATGAACATATCTCTACAAACTGGACCAAAAGATGCTCTAGAGCAGTGGTCCTCAACCACATAGTCTAGCACTGTGGGAAAAAATTTCCCATGGCCTGGACAGGATGCGCAGGCGCAGTTTGCCCTGGCCCCAGGGTGAATGCAAACTGCACAGGTGCTGCCCGGTATTGAGCTGCATCTGTGTAGTTCATCCTGCGGCCAGGGCAAACTGCGCAGGCACAGCTTAGTAACTGGGCTGCACTTGTGCAGTTTCTTCCTGGCTGTGAAGCGAGCTGGGCACAGCCTGGCTCACCTCACAGCTGGGGAGAAACTGAGCAGGTGCGGTCTGGTTGCTGGACTGCGCCTGTGTCAGGGAGAAACTGGGCTAGGCCGGGCCGGGGCTGAGCACCCCCAGGACTCCTGCCACTGGTCCAGGGCCCAGTGCCAGCATGGCCCAGTGGCCAAGGTGCTGCAGACCAGCACTGGGTCACCGATTGAGGGTTGAGGACCCCTGCTCTATAGGAGTGATGGCTAACCTTTTCAGCACTAAGTGCCAACTGATGGTGCTGGTGCCCAGTGCGCATGCCCAGAATTCTGGGCGTGCACATTAGGCCAGGAGCTCCCTGAGCCTATTGCCCAGTAGGGTGTTCCTCTTTGAAGCAGAGACACTTTTAGCCATTACACATGCCCAGAACACTGGGCATGTGTTCTGGACTCAGGGCACTCCTCTTCCAATGTGCATGCCTGGAACTCTGGGTATGTACACTCAGGAACAGAATTGACTGATGGTGCTGGTGCCTAGTGCCTATGCCCCAGAGCTCTGGGATTGCGCACTGGGCTTAGAACACTAATCGGGGGGTGCTATGGCCACATGCCAGCAGAGTGCCCGCTGTGGCACATATGCTATCTGTTCGCCACCATTGCTGTAGAGATACTTTCACTTCAGTTGAATGAACTGTACAGTCTAGATCAGAATGTACAAGAACAGTTTCAGCTATTATTGATTGATTGATTGATTGATTGAGTGATTGATTGATTGGATTTATATCCCGCCTTTCCTCCCTAACAAAAGGGAGCTCAAGGCGGCTAACAGCAATTAAAAGAACAATAAAACATCATTAAAAATAGGTCATAAATACAGATTAAAACACAATTAAAATACAATTAGATTATTCAAAGACTAAAAACGATTAAAACAACAGGCTAAAAACACATGTTAAAACAATAAAACAATCTATTAAGAGATTTGTGAACATATGTGGTAAACTGAAAGTTTAGTGTCTTATATAGGAACTTTTCCCACATAAGAATCAAAAGTGTGCTGCTATATTCTTTTAATGCAGAAAGAGTGTACTGTAAACAGAGTGTTGTCAAGCAACAGGTTAGCACAAACCAATTTTTAAAGCTTAAATAAACATGCGGAGACAATTTCTGACCTTGGTACAGTGTTTTAGTTCTAGACACAGTGTACTCATTTCATCAGAACCTCCTCAGTGCAGTTTGACGTAAACTTAAGGCTCAAAGATAGTTTCAGGGAATAAGTAAATACCGTATTTCCCGGATTATTACACGCACCAGACCATGAGACGCACCAACATTTAGAGGAGCAAAACAAGAAAAAAAATATTCTGATCCAAATGGTGTACTAATATATTTAATAAAATATAGCAGAATAATATTTCAACCATGTGAAGTCAACAGTGGTATTAAGAACCATTATCACTGTCATTAACAAATGAGGAAAGACTTTAAGCTTCAAGCACTCTTTTAATTTTCTGGTAACACCAAAAACTCACCATCTCTAGTGTCAGTGATTTGCGACTTTTGCACAAATCTCATTGCAAATGATCAGACAACAACATTTTGCACAAATCTCATTACAAATAGTCCAGGAAGGCAGGTAATTTGGGGGGTTCTTTTGGGGGGTAGGTAGGGAAAGGTGAGGGGATCTAGATACATAGGGAAGAGTGAGGGAGGCACAGGCATGGAGCAGGAGGGACCAGATCTTGTTCATGTCTACTTTGGAGCAAGTCTCCAAGCCAGGGAAGGCTGCTTAGGATTGCAATTGTGCCAGGGTGACCAGATGCCAAACCCAAAATTCCTGAACCCAAAGGCCAAAATTCCTAACCCCTAGGGCAAAATTCCTTCCCGCTTAAAAAATTGCCAAAAAATGTATTTTTTATTTTTATATTTTTGATTTTTACTTTTTTGGCCATAACTTTTGATAGGAAGGAAATATCTCAAAACTGATTGTTGCATTGGATTCTGCTCTTCAATACAAATCCAACGACATATGACATGATGGGGTATGGTGCTCCAGGATTGGCCCTATCACTCTATCAGACGCACAGACATTTCCCCCCCCCCCCTTTGGGAAGAAAAAAAAGTGCATCTTATAAACCGGGAAATATGGTAACTGTATGGTTAGTTTCAGGAAAATGTGGCTGACAACTGCACGTTAATTTATGTTAAAAGCCATTAACCTGGAGTTTAGTTTAAGAGCATTATTGACATAGACCTCAGTTAAGAATAGAAAAGGTTTTTGAAAGGAAAGAGAATGATGGCTGTTTTAAAAACAGTCTACACTTGTAGGGAATTAGTCAAGTGTAGATTTCCACTTTGATCTATTCAATCTCAGGCTCAAACTTTGATCTATTGTGCCTGTATAATTTATTCCTACACCTTGCAGACTATAGAAATAGTTGTTTCTAAGTCCATAATTGCCTTTTTCACCACTACACAAGCAAGAATAAATACCATTGAAAACATAGCGCTATGAAAGACACTTTTTCCCATTAAGAGAATATTTACTAAAAAAAAAGAGGCAGATTGTCTGGGGCACTTGTCTCCTAAATCTATATTCCAGCACATGACCTTTACAATAAAGGAATACCATCATGGTTCATGATATTGTACTTGGCATCCATCAGTCTTTAAAGACTATGGTATTGTGCTTGATGCTGCATGCAAAGCACAAAGGCCTGCGTAGATTGATATGTCCTGTTCTCTTCTGGGGTGCTCCTGCCAGAGCTCAAGGAAATAACTCTTAAGCTGAAGGTTTCTCCTGCCCTCTTCCTTATTTTGCTCCTGATCTTCCTCCATTTTCCTTTCTACGTAGTTTCCCTTCCCTTATCTTTTCCCACCTGCCTTCCAGGATTTCATATTGCCTCTCCTTCTCCAGTTTCCGCATCTCATTCCTGTTTCTTCCTTTCCCCCATCTTTTCTTCCTCATGTCTTCCTCATCCTTGAGTGCTGGTCTAACCCCATTTATAGTCCAGTATTATTGGCCTATTTTTCATCTCCCAGTCAGTGGCAGCTGGATCTTCACCAGAACCTAGCAATGATGCCTTCTGACTGACCAGCACTTGGCATCATACAACATGGTATCTTGTATTTGGCTGTGTCTTTCTGCTTCTATCCCATCAGCTTGTTAGCAAAGTGGGACTCATGCACTCCATATAAAAAGTTACCTACATTATGAAAGTTACTGAAAACTCTTCTACCTGATATTTGTATGTGTGTGTGTAGGGACACCTTCTTTCCGTTTTTTTTAAATAAAAAAGATTTTCCCCCACATGTAGTTTAAAGTGGCACTTCACATGCTGTTTTTCTATATTTTAATTGACTCTTATTCATACAGCCATTTGATGCCTTGGCAGTCAAGCTTTTTTTAGTTACCTATTGATAATTTCCACTCATGGCAGAGAGATGGTTGTGTCAAATGGGACTGGGTGCCAGAATTCCACCCATTTGCATTCAGTGCATGGCAATAGAACTTTACATATGGCTAAGCCTGTGGTAAATCAATCAGTCCATCCATCCATCAATCCAGTGGATGGAAAAAATTGCCTAAAATCATGGCTTCCACAGATTCAAAGGGTTATATGAGATAATTTTAAGTATCTCTCAGTGATGGAATCTTCCCCCAAATCAATTCTGCTGCCAACTTAATAACAAATACAAGAAATTATGTGTTGGCTAGTTGCTAACAAATGTTAGGAACAGACATTTGCCCAAACTGAGGCTGCAGTAAAAACAAGTTTATTAGCCACAAGACATTTGTCTTTCCATTTGTTTTGCACAATGGAAATTTCAATTTAATTGTTAATATGAGTCACTGGGAAATAGATCTTTACTGGTGTTCATTATAAGGCATGTTTGAATTTTTATTTGGGGCAGATGTTAAAATATAACATGTCCAGAGTCCTTTTTAAACACACCCCAGGGTGTGCATTGCAGGATGTTTGCCCTCTTTCTTGAAGACTAGATCCTTCTGCTAGATCTCAGGCTGGGAACTTTTGCACCTGAGTTTCAAAACCTGTTTGCCTTGCAGTGTAGGCATGGAGATAAAGAAATCTGAAGCCCCCAGTAAGCACACATGGGCACATGTACCGGAGAGGGGCCTATGCCTATAGTCTTCCACATCAAGAGCAAATCTATTCATAATTGTTTTAACATACACTGTTCCTCATTCCCTTCCTTTATATATGTGATACATTTCCCAAGCTTTGCTCTTTATGCTTCAATGTTTGCAGTGTAAACCTTAAAGACAGTGAAAAGCACATATAACAGCAAGCTGGGTAAACCAGGTTTCCAGTTTACTGGTTGATGGGAACGCTATTTAAAAGTCAACATCCAGGGACCTTCTGAGAAGTCTTAAATGACTCTGTGAGTAATTCAGAGATGTCCCTTGTCGTACAGGAAAGGGAAGATCCTATTATCAATGGTCCTCAGCTTGATTCAGTTTCATTTTGATACAGACAATTCATGTGTGTGATTATGAATGAAAAAGATCAGATTTTAGAGCGTAGAGAGTTGATGGCAAACCTATGACATGTACATCAAAGGTGACACTTAAAAACATTTTGGGTGATACAACAATATTCACCAACACCCAACAATAATTGAGTTTTACTTGAAGTTCATTTTTGTAATTATTTGATATTTCTTAATATAATATATAGCACCACACTTGATGGGACTATATTTTATTTAATAAATAAATATCTAAATAATTGTTTCTCTTTTGTATGGGAGGAAGGGGTTGTCAAATTAAGCTATTTGTATCTGAATTTCTGACACATTCCCAAAAGGTTTGCCTTCACTGGTTTAGAGCAACTAAAACAATCTTATGCAAGCCTTTTTTGGGGGTGGGGGATACTCACCGGTACTCAGTACTGGCACCTTTTGTCTACTCCCAGCAGCTAATTAATAATAATTAGTCATATGGGACTGACTAGCTATGCCACGGTGGTAAGTACTGGCACCTTTTTTTCCCAGGGGATCTGCCTCTCTGCTGAACCCAAAGCTGAACCTTTCCGAACCTTTCAAAAGTACACAGGAGTGGCCTGCCATGGTGGTAATAATAATGATGATGGTGATGATGACGACAACAACAACAACAACAACTGGAAAAGATCTCCCGCTACCAAGACCTAAGAATCGAATTACAGCGTATCTGGTGTAAGCCAGTGCAGGTGGTTCCAGTGGTAATTGGCACACTGGGTGCAGTGCCCAAAGATCTTGGCATTGACAGAATATCACTCTGCCAACTGCAGAAATCTGCTCTTCTGGGATCAGCACAAATTATACGCCACTACATCACACAGTCCTAGACTCTTGGGAGGGTCCGACTGGTGAAGTGAATGAAACCAGCACGAAATTGTTTGCTGTGCATTTATGTATAATAATAATAATAATAAACAACTTTATTTATATCTCGCATTTCTCCCAGAGGGACTCGAGGCGGCTTACAAAACATCCATAAAAACACCAACAATAAAATCCAATACATTAAAACAGTTAAACAGGCATTTTAAAAACCATAATTATAAAACATCTACATTAAAACACTGATTAAACCATAATAAAAGAGTTGCGCAGTAGAAGTGGCCAGACTAAAAAAAGCAGGCTGCTTTTAAGCCATTAACTGTTACTTAAGGGATATTTATTTTTTAATTTAAAGAGCCAAATTTAAACAGATCAAAGTGGAAATCTTCTTCAAATTGGAAAGCCCACTCTGAATATTTTGCCTATACATACCATAAACCACATTGTTGCCTGGTAAGACCATGGTTGAGCTGGGCTGGGCCATCCTTTAGGCCAACTAAAGCTGTTGCTTAACATATCTGCAGGCGTGCCATCTCTGTCTCCTACTTACCTCACCTGGGAGGAGCTGAGACTAGCATAAGGATGGGGTAAGGAAGGGGGCAGCATTTGGCATAAATGTCAGGAGGTTTTGAGCTGACCCTAAAAGTTCTAAAAAGACCAATAAAACCTACTGCAACTGACTAGGGCAACATAAGATTTATAGGGACCACAGGAAATAGTCTGATTTGGCTCAGTTATCTGAAGTTTCCTTCACTTAGAGTTCCACTTCCTCAGAACTACTGTTAAGTCCCATTTTGTTCAGTGAAGTAAACATCAATATAGGATGAATCTTAGAGTTAAGAGATTTAGGGTGCAATCCTAAATGTAGAGAGCCAAGCGCATGTCTGTGCATTGGCCTAACCCTCCCCCAGGAGTGGCATAAAAGTGTCTTATGGCACTTTTGTGATACCCCCAGGTCAACACAGGACTTATGCCGGGGCTTAGGCTGGCCTAACTGCAGCTTAGGATTGCAACCTTAGGGAGCTTAAAATCTTCACATATCACAGGTCTTCCAACAGAAAATTTTGGCATGGTTTTTGCTGCAATCCTATATGGGCTTTCCTGGGAATAAGCCCCACTGGAATAGGTCTCACTTCTGAGTAGGTACACACGGAACTGATTGTCTACCATCTCTTTTAAGCCAGTAGTAGCTGTATTGTGAAGACCTAGCTTAAGACTACAGTGTTAGCAAATTATCCTCTGTTCTCACAAAATGGAATGTTTTGCATGTGCTATTCAGTAAAGACACCTCCATCTTCCCCTCTCTGCTAACAAGATAAAAGTGGAGCATAACACAATCCTTCCTGAAAGTAATTTTGCTGTAAAATTAGTTAAGTAAAGTAAGAGTTTAGAAAATAAACTTAAGCTGTAGATTAATTACAGTATTTAGTAATTAGTTAATTAGAAAGTAAATTAGTTAATTTACTTTAGTTAAAAGTGAATTAGTAAAACAGTTAATTAGAAAGTTAAGCTGTGGATTAGTGTGGAGTAGGCTTAGCTTTGTCCAGGACATGTTAACATTTTTACTTTCAGAGAAATGGTTGCATTTTTTAAATGTGGAAGAGCATTCGGTCTGAATTGGTACAGTCTGTGCTACCATCTTGGTTTTTCACCAACTCATTCTACTTGATGAGTAAAGTGGGTCTTCTTCAATTTTGTTGGAAACACTTGTACAGATTTTAGATAGAATTTAATTTGGCACTGCTTTATGGCTTATAGTTATTCTTGAAATACTTTGCCAATTATGTTGTTGTTTTGTCGTTCAGTTGTGTCTGACTCTTCGTGACCTCATTGGTTGCAGCACGCCAGGTCCCACAAGCCTCCACCAGCTTCCAAAATCCATCCAAATTCATGTTCATTGCATCGCTGACATTATCTAACCACTTCATCCTCTGCCAACCCCGTCTCCTTTTGCTTTCAGTTTTCCCCAGCACTGGGCTCTTTTATAAGGAGTCCTCCCTTCATATGATATGGCCAAAATATTTGAGCTTCAGCTTCAGTATCTGTCCTTCCAGTGAATAGTCAGGGTTGATTTCCTGGAGGATGGACTTATTTGACCTCCTTGCAGTCTAAGGGACTCTCAAAAGTCTTCTCCAGCACCATAATTCAAAGCCATTTATTCTTCAGCGGTCAGCCATCTTTAAGGTCCAGCTCTCACAGCCATATCTTATTACCGGGAAAACCATAGCTTTAACTGACAGATCTTTGTCGACAAGGTGACATCTCAACTTTTAAGTTGTCTAATCCTGTCATAAGTTTCCTCCCCAAAGCAGGCGTCTTTTGATTTCTTTGCTGCAGTCACTGTCTGCAGTGATCTTAGAGCCCAGAAAAACTCTGTCACAACTTCCATTTCTTCCCCTTTTATTTGCCACAAATTGATGGGAACAGAAGCCATGATCTAGGTTTTTTTAATGTTTCGTTTTAAGCCACATTTTGCACTTTCTTCTTTCACCCTCATCAAGAGGTTCCTTAGTTCCTCCTCACTTTCTGCCATTAGAGTGTTATTGTCTGCACATCTGAGGTTATTGATATTTTCCCCAGCAATCTTAATTCCAGCTTGTGATTCATCCAGCCCAGCCTTTCTCAGAATGCATTCTCCATATAAATTAAATAAACAAGGTGACAATATACAGCCTTGTTGCACTTCTTTCCCAATTTCAAACCATTCCATTGTTCCATATTTGGTTCTGACTATTGCTTTTTGGCCCACATACAAATTTCTCAGGAGACCAAGAAGATGATCTGGTACTCCTATCTCTTTAAGAACATGCCACAATTTGTTGTGATCCACACAATCAAAGACTTTAGCATAGTTGATGAAGTAGAATCATAGAATCATAGAGTTGGAAGGGACCTAGTAGGTCATCTAGTCCAACCCCCTGCCTGCAGCAGGAAGTAGGTGTTTTTCTGGAACTCCCTTACTTTCTCCATAATTGAAGGAATATTGGCAATTTGGTTTCTTATTCCTCTGCTTCTCTGGAAAATCAGCTTGTACATCTGATGGGTCATAATTCACATGCTGTTGGAGCTGAACATTCTTTGGCATTGCTTTCTTTGGGATTCTGTCTATCTACAGTATTTATATACCGCTTTTCAACTGAAAAGTTCACAAAGCGGTTTACAAAGAAAATGAAAAAAATTAATAGCTAATTAATAGCTAATGGGTGCCTGTCCCAAAAGGGCTCACAAACTAAAATGCAAAAAGGACACCAGCAGAAGCCACTAGAGCAGACATTGCTGGGGTGTGTAGAGCCAATTACTCTTCCCCTGCTAAATAAAAGAGGAACACCCACTTAAAAGAGTGTCTCTTGCCCAGTTAGCAGAGGAGGGACTGATCTTTTCCAGTCCTGAGGCTAATTATAGGCACCAGAAATTTAAAGTTTTTGTAGGGATTGTAGCTGTTGACTGAATGACTAAGGCTTATGACACAAGGATTTATGACAGAACATTATCTGAACAAACATGTTTTATTTGCAATAACTACCTGGGCTGAACTTATGCCCATTTGAAGACTTTTTTGACATGGAAAGTAGAGACAAACCAGGTGTCATGCATGCAAGGCTGCTGTTTTTGATATGTTTGATAGCTCAGGCACACAATGCATTGTGAAACTGAGAAAGCAGAATTTAAGTTGTTCCTTATGCCTAGCTGATTATTAACTCTGTCAAACCTTATACAGTGTTCTGAAGAAAGTTGTCAAAATAGATTTTATAATGATTCTTTTAAACATTCTTTGTCTTTAACTGACCTTTCAGAGTCACCTTCCCAGTGAGTAAGGGCATATGAGAAAAATCTGAATAGAGCTCTTGCTATCTGATGGTAGAAAGAAAAATATCAAAGGATATTTACTTGAAAATTCATAATTCTTCTGCTGTTTTGAGTCTAGTAACTGTTTATTTGGAAGGGAGTTTAGCTATGATTTTGTGTGTTATGGAGAATAAAATTTAAATGTAGAAGGATATTAAAACTTGAAGATGAAACAAGTTTTCATCCTCTCTCTCTCTTTCTTTCTCTCTCTCTCACTCTGTGTGTGTGTGGGACATGCCATTCCACTGGCAGCAGTCCCTCCCTCACCTTCAAAGCCATTCGAAGCAAAGAGAGTTGCTTCGAGATGCTCTGCTTTGTTCTGGTTGCTCCAAATGGCTCTGCAAGCATGGGGAAGGTGGTGCTTTATATTAATGTTCATTAATATTAATGGTGCTTTATACTAATAACCTGAAAAACATAGCATTTTGCCACCTCCCATCCTGGAACATCAATGTGCCCTCCAATCTTCATGTCATATGACATAGCTTCTGCTTTCCTTCTTTTGATTCATTTTTTTATTGTTAACAGCTGCTAGGATCAAGACATTTCAAGTTACTTTGTTATCTGTCTTACAAGAGATCCATGTGTTCCAAGTAATACTGGAGAAAAATCTAAGTGATAAAAATACAAAATTTCAAAAATGGTTGCAACATTTATATTTGAAATTATTTGTCTTAGTAGCCTCCAGGCTAAACTGAAATCAAGCTATACTTTAAATAAAAGTATATCAATAAAGCTATACTTTAATTCTGTATTCATAAAGGGTGCACTCCTAAAAACACTTTCCTGGGAGTAAGACCCACTGAACACAATGGGGTTTACTTCTGAGTATAGATTGTTCTCACAGGGCACAATACTTACCATGTCTACTCAAAAGTAACCCCCATTGTGTTCAATGGGTCTTAGTGGTGGGCTTCAGGGGTGCTCACAGGTTCTATAGAACCCTTTGCTAATGAGCACCTGGTTCTGAGAACTGGTTACTAATGGGACATAGAACCTATTGTTAATTTATTTGAAACCCACCACTGGTCATACTCCCAGGAAAGAGTCATTAGGATTGCAGCCAAAGACTACAATCCAGAGTAACTACGGGAGCATGTAAGAGACATTCCCTACAATCCAGAGTAGCTATGGGAGCACATAAGAGACATTACATGCACCCATAGTTACAGCACCACCTAGAGAAAACCTATGGGAAATTCATATTGCAATCCAGAGTAAATTGTTCTTACACTGGAGCAAGGACTCCCCGTAGTTACTCTGGATTGTGCCCAAAGTCTCCTAACTTCTGTCTTAATACTTCACAAACTGCAAATTTTTGAGACTTTTGCAACATGTGGAATGTTGTCTCATCGCTTTCCTTTAGATCCTAAAATCTGGCTCACTTCTTTTTTATATTTAAATTGCTCCAAAGAAAACTGCACTGTTTTCAACTGATTTTTAGTCAAAATAAATTTCCTCTCATCCTGAGCTAATTAAATAAAGTGGGAATATTCCTCACAATCAAAGCAAAGTTGCATGGTGGACTTGGAAAATCCAATTCAAATCATTATAGTCAATAAGAAAATTTATATGAATAAATAAGGCTATACCAAGGCCCCTGATAGTGTACAAGATTCCTTCCCTTTGTTTCTGCTCTTACTCCTTTTCCAAAATCTGATTTTTGATTAGGAAGGGGGACTAGAAAGGGAAAAAATGTGCTGTGGAAGTGGGAGTGAGGGCAAGAATCTTTGACTCTTTCCCACATCAAATCTTCCATTCCCGTTCAAATCCAGGGACCAGAAAGGAATTGTGGCTGACGGATCCCCCCAACATTCTGGGGTCTGAGACAACAGCTTTACTGAACTTTGATGTTACCTGCACTTTTATGCAGGTAACACACACTCTCACATGAACACACACACACACACACACACACTACACATGTGAACACACACATACACTCACTCACATGAACACACACACTACACACACACACTGCACTTTTATGCAGGTAACACACACTCTCATATGAACACACACACTACACACACACACTACACTTATCCTGAAGCTTTGATAAGTATCTTATGGGTGGAAGCCTAATCTAGGCCAGCACAACTAATTGGTCTTCCCATTCTAGTGGTGATGTAGGGAGGCTAGTGCATGTCTGTGCACTGACCTAACCATCCCCCAGGAGTGGCGGAGAAGTGTCTTATGGCAAAACTTTGCAGTTCGAAACCACTGGCTCCCACTGATGAAACACTGAGCTACCATTAACAATACCATATTAATTAGCATTCATGTGATGAAGAAATGTCCAGCAAGCCGTGTAACAAAATTCTGCATCACTGATTAATACCAAAACTGTTTGTAATGTCAACAGATCATATTGTTTTGCACAGCACTCACCATGGCCAGCCCATTCACAGTTCTGCATGAAGTTATCGTTTCAGGGAGCAGATTGGTGGAGGGGGTCCCACCTGTCTGCCTACTTGTCCCTACTGATTTTTCCCTTTGAATTGGAAAAGGGAGGACAAAGTAAAGGTGTGCTAGAATGGTAGACTCTCAAGCCCACCCCTCTTCTCCACATTTCTTCTGTTGCTCGATCCCCACTCTTTTCTGATCCCGGAAACAGGAGGAGCAGGTAAAGAGGACATCATTAGACATATTACCTCAAATGACAGGAGGTCTTGGGCTGACACTGGCACTCACTGCTCCCAACCATAAAGTTTTAATTCATTTTTCCCAGTCATAAAGTTTTAAAGTTTAAGTAACTCACAGGATTGGGTCATGTGAAATTCCTTTTCCTCCTCTGTTCCACATGACGTCTGTTTTATAATTAAAAAAATGTATACAAGAAAATCCCTCAGGTGACCATTTAAAATTTACAGTCATTCAGTATGAGTGTTTTTTTAATAGTAGAGCAAACTTATGTTCCTGATAGAATGAGGAATTACTACAGGTGGAAGCGTGACAATGCAGCCTCACCCTGTTTATAGAACGGGAACTGTTGGTGCAAAATGTCAGTCTCACAAATGGAACAGGTACCGAAGAAAGCCCCAGAGTAACTATGGAACTATGGAAGTATGAATGGAATCTCCTTCTTTACCTTTTGCTTGGTAAGTTCAGTTTTTCTTTAATGATATACTTTTGCCATGCTGTACCTAGATCCAAAAAAGTTGAAAGCAAATCCCTCTTAGTAGCTGCTTGGTCTGTACCACCAGAGGATTTTGTTCTGTACTTGCTAAGTCCATAACATTCAATCTGGTATTAATTGTACATGTAGAGACTGGTTTGGGCAGAATTTTTTTAAATGGACACACAGGTGTGATAAATCTTTCTCCATACTAGCAAAATACTCTGGCACTGGTTACAAATATATCATGGCTACCTCTCCTTCTGCTCTAGCTTTTAAAAATTTTGCAAGCCTTCTAGAGCAATAGAAACAAAGGGAAAATCTACTTAGCACATATTTTTCTACTTTAAAAATTTTTATTAATAAAAAAATCTACTTTGCCCTTAGTGTACAGATGTTTTGTACAGATTATTATGTAGATAATATCAATGTAGATAATATCAATGTGCAGATTATTATGTAGATAATATTGAGAAAGGTCTTAGAATGTCAAAAATCTAATTTTGCCTAGGGAGAGAGAGTAATTTATATGAAATCACAGGGTTTTTTTGGGGGGTAATCACTGGTATTAAGGACCACCATCTTTTTCCACCTGCTCCCATTAATGAATTAATTAGTCAAATGGAGATGATCTGTGGTGCGTACTGGCAACTTTTTTCCCCCAAAACAAAGCACTTTGAAATCATAATGTGCGATTTTGGAGGCAGCATTTGCTCAGATCTTGTATTTATGAATTCAGATCTGATATGCACAGTATGGGTTTTATACTGAAGATATGCTAACATCTTTCCATAGCTGGAAATCAAGTACACTGTGTTCTTGGATTACACTGATGAAATATAAGGGGAGGATCTTACCTGCTAGTGGGTGCTATTTCTAAGTTGTGTATTTTTAAAAATAATTTTATATGAACTTTTAAATTTTTGCCTGGTTAAAAATGAATGGGAAAGAGCATGACTGATACGTGACATTATAACAGATTTTAATGGTTTTTGAGGTTTTCATTACTAGTTAGGCTGGAATTTGGGCAAATATCTTAGTGTTTTGTGCAAGGCCCAACCTATAAATCAGGGGTGTCCTGTTTTTGGCAGGAGGGCCACATCATCTCTCGGACACTATGTCAGAGACAGACAAAATGATTTACATTTCAAATTTACATAAATTTACATAAATTCACATATAAGATTGTATTAGAGAAATTACTAGGCTTGCTTGTAGCCTGATAAAGGGATCTTGCTGAGGACCACAATGAGGTTTGTCGAGGGCCGCATTTGACCCTAGGGCCAACATTTGAACACACCTGCTATAAATGAACCTCTGCTTGATTGGGATGGTATAGCTGATGATAATGAGTAACATAGCTAATGATCATGTAGTCTGGTTGCCCCAGAAGTGATGTCACAACTAGATGTGATGTCATCCCTGGTTATTTTAAAAAGGAAAATTGGGGAAAAACCTGCCTTTTCCTCCTCAGCAGTTCACCACCCATTTGCTCTGCCAGTGGCACAGCAACAGTGGCACCTGTTTTCTATCTGGAGTAAAAGATTTTGTTGCCCCTTCTCCCTCCCTGCAACAACAAAATTGAATTTAATTAAATAAAATTTAAAATTTTGTTCCTTATTCATGCACAGGGAAACTGTGCTGGAGCAAAGAGGAATGCTTATTCTTTCCCTGCTAAATATTAGAGGAGCACCACTTAAAAGTGCCTGTATACCCAGTTAGCATGGGGTATTATGATATATGTCTATGAAAATGAGAGCTGATTCATATTAACACTTTATTTGTTCCATACATTCCATACATTATCAGAATTACATCTCGTTGTCTTTCAGAGCAATCAGTATTTTGTGAAAGTTTGAGTTTAAAAATTCACTTTTTGTTCCATAAACTTTTGTGTTTTCGTTTTCTGGTTAATTGGTCAGAACTTTTTATAGAATATAGATATTCCAATAAAGTTTATTTAATTGCATTCTGCATTAAATTACCCTTCCAACAATATATAATATGATGGTATTATCTTTCATACAGACCCTGTTTTTCTCAATTTTAGCTAGTGACAAGCATGTAGAACCCCTAAAGCTTGTAGCCCAGTGCAACTGCAACCCCTACACCTCTCCTAGCTACACTGTTGGAATAGGAGGAACATGGAGATGACCAGTAATCTTACATGGTGCTGTCATACTGATCCTTGATGCTGTAGGTGATGATATAAGAAAAGCAAGACCAAAGGCCCATCTAGTCCAGCTTCCTATAAAACACAGCTGCCCACCAGAATGCTTAAGAGAGCACATATGGTACCTGCATCCAGGTTGCAGGAGTAAAAGACCATTCTACACTGCACAACCCCCCATTGTGGAACAAATCCCACAATCCCTCAACAACCATGGGCATCTCTTCCAGGCAGGTACAGGATTTGGGACTGGGTGTTAATCAGTCTTCAATGTAAAGTATAGGCTGAAAATACATTGCACTTTTCAGCCACTTAGGGGTTAAATTTCTATAAATTGGTTCTTGGTGGGTGTTCCTGTCACAGAAGGAATATGCTCCCCGAATTTCACACTTCTAGGTCCAGGGGTTAGGACAGGGCATCCATCAGTCAGGGATTCTTCAATGTACAGGGAGGAAAACGCATTGTGTACCCATTCACCCCCTTCCGGATGGAATTTCTGACTAGTTCTTAGTGGGAGCCTCCATCACAGAAGGGACACCCCCCAAAATTTCACACTTGTGGGTCTGGTGGTTTTGGCTGGGCATTGATGAGTGAGTGAGTGAGTCAATCAGTCAGTCAGTGACTCTTCAATTTTAAATACTGGTACAAATAGGCTAGCGAAATGTGCCCATGTTGAGGCAGAATTTCAAGAATTTTTGAACCATCCCCTCATGCAACATCACCTCATACGCCATCTCCCTATCTACCATCTTCCCATGTGCATTATGACCCAACAACTGTGCCATCCCCCTACACTGCCAAGCAGGTGCAGCATTAGGGGCTGAGTTATATCAGACTTAGGAAAAAAACACATTGCACCACTTTTGACCCCTTTAGCGGTAAAATTTCTAAAACTACATTCATAGTGGGTGGTCACATCACAGAAGACACATCCTCCCCAAATTTCATGTTTCTAGGTCTAGGGGTTGGGGCAGGGTTTTTAGTTGAAAAGCTGTAGATAGTTAGACAGAAAGACAGCACCACCCCTGCTGGAGAAAAACCTGCAGAGGAAAAAACATTGCAACCAACTAAAACTCAGGACAATTGAAAGACTGTGAGATTAACGACTGTGAGATTATGTTGAATAGGTAGAAAATGATTAAGGACCAAAAATGACTTAAGTAGGAGAATTGTGACTCTGCAAGATGGTTTATACAAATATAAAAGCAGTTAAATTATGATGTGCATCTAGATGGTTTCACTCATTGACTACTGCAGAGGAGTGTGCAGCAGACACACCAGTCACTTCTCGTGTAACAGAAATTAGAAGATGGATCATGTTATGTGATTTTGGAAAAAGATAGAGGTTGAGGGTGGGGTAAGAAAGGGATGAAGTGGAAGCACAGTGGGTTAGAACTTCATTCCAAATTTAAAAACGATTGCAATCTTAACTGGATATGGTCACTTCTGCAGCAACTGCAACAAAAAATACCACAAGCGATACAACCAGCACAGCCACGTCCAGTAGTGTGGTTTCCGAAGCCAATACAACTGATTATTCTTCAATTTCCTTTGAAGCTGCTTCAACGGGCACACTCTCCACAAAGCCTTTCATAAAACCTCCCAGCATTGCCCCAAGCACAGCCAACGTCACAGTCTCCACGGAAGAGGCAGGAACCCAGGCCACTGTCACTTCTGCAGCGTCTGACACGAATCACACTATCCATTCCAGGTCAGGAAGCCCAACTCAGGCCGTCTTCGAAACATCGCCCTCCTCGACGCAGAGGCCCGATGAATCTGTACTCACCAGTACTGCATCATATACTTCAGAGCATCAGGCCTTCCACACCATTTCCGGCAGCAGCACTGCTGAACAGGAAGCCACTACAAGTCTGGGTCCCGCTTTGCCTTTCTCCTCCACTTCTGCCTCTCCTCTGTTCCTTTCCACAGTCCCACCGGAGAGCACGGTGTCAGGAAGTACCGAGCTCAGGAGTGAAGGGCCTGCCACGACCGAGCGGATGTCTTCAGGAACGTCCCCCGTGAGCACCTCGGCCACAGGCGAGTCAACAACCCACCCTCAGCGTCCCAGCACAGGAACACTGGGGGCCACGGAAGGCTCGTCCACCTTCTCCTCCAGACCTATGCAATCCGGCACACCCCTCACGGCTTCAACCAGCACAGGTTCTCCCAGCGGGTCCATCAATACTGCAGCCGCGTCCAGTAGCGTGGTTTCCGAAGCCAGTACAACCGCTTCCTCTTCTGTCTCCTCTGAAGCCGCTTCAACGGGCACACTCTCCACAACGCCTTTCATCAACCCTCCCAGCATTGCCCCAAGCACAAACCAAGTCACAGTCTCCACGGAAGAGGCAGGAACCCAGGCCACTGTCACTTCTGCAGCGTCTGACACGAATCACACTATCCATTCCAGTTCAGGAAGCCCAACTCAGGCCGTCTTCGAAACATCGCCCTCCTCGACGCAGAGGCCCGATGAATCTGTACTCACCAGTACTGCATCATATACTTCAGAGCATCAGGCCTTCCACACCATTTCCGGCAGCAGCACTGCTGAACAGGAAGCCACTACAAGTCTGGGTCCCGCTTTGCCTTTCTCCTCCACTTCTGCCTCTCCTCTGTTCCTTTCCACAGTCCCACCGGAGAGCACGGTGTCAGGAAGTACCGAGCTCAGGAGTGAAGGGCCTGCCACGACCGAGCGGATGTCTTCAGGAACGTCCCCCGTGAGCACCTCGGCCACAGGCGAGTCAACAACCCACCCTCAGCATCCCAGCACAGGAACACTGGGGGCCACGGAAGGCTCGTCCACCTTCTCCTCCAGACCTATGCAATCCGGCACACCCCTCACGGCTTCAACCAGCACAGGTTCTCCCAGCGGGTCCATCAATACTGCAGCCGCGTCCAGTAGCGTGGTTTCCGAAGCCAGTACAACCGCTTCCTCTTCTGTCTCCTCTGAAGCCGCTTCAACGGGCACACTCTCCACAACGCCTTTCATCAACCCTCCCAGCATTGCCCCAAGCACAAACCAAGTCACAGTCTCCACGGAAGAGGCAGGAACCCAGGCCACTGTCACTTCTGCAGCGTCTGACACGAATCACACTATCCATTCCAGTTCAGGAAGCCCAACTCAGGCCGTCTTCGAAACATCGCCCTCCTCGACGCAGAGGCCCGATGAATCTGTACTCACCAGTACTGCATCATATACTTCAGAGCATCAGGCCTTCCACACCATTTCCGGCAGCAGCACTGCTGAACAGGAAGCCACTACAAGTCTGGGTCCCGCTTTGCCTTTCTCCTCCACTTCTGCCTCTCCTCTGTTCCTTTCCACAGTCCCACCGGAGAGCACGGTGTCAGGAAGTACCGAGCTCAGGAGTGAAGGGCCTGCCACGACCGAGCGGATGTCTTCAGGAACGTCCCCCGTGAGCACCTCGGCCACAGGCGAGTCAACAATCCACCCTCAGCGTCCCAGCACAGGAACACTGGGGGCCACGGAAGGCTCGTCCACCTTCTCCTCCAGACCTATGCAATCCGGCACACCCCTCACGGCTTCAACCAGCACAGGTTCTCCCAGCGGGTCCATCAATACTGCAGCCGCGTCCAGTAGCGTGGTTTCCGAAGCCAGTACAACCGCTTCCTCTTCTGTCTCCTCTGAAGCCGCTTCAACGGGCACACTCTCCACAACGCCTTTCATCAACCCTCCCAGCATTGCCCCAAGCACAAACCAAGTCACAGTCTCCACGGAAGAGGCAGGAACCCAGGCCACTGTCACTTCTGCAGCGTCTGACACGAATCACACTATCCATTCCAGTTCAGGAAGCCCAACTCAGGCCGTCTTCGAAACATCGCCCTCCTCGACGCAGAGGCCCGATGAATCTGAACTCACCAGTACTGCATCATATACTTCAGAGCATCAGGCCTTCCACACCATTTCCGGCAGCAGCACTGCTGAACAGGAAGCCACTACAAGTCTGGGTCCCGCTTTGCCTTTCTCCTCCACTTCTGCCTCTCCTCTGTTCCTTTCCACAGTCCCACCGGAGAGCACGGTGTCAGGAAGTACCGAGCTCAGGAGTGAAGGGCCTGCCACGACCGAGCGGATGTCTTCAGGAACGTCCCCCGTGAGCACCTCGGCCACAGGCGAGTCAACAACCCACCCTCAGCGTCCCAGCACAGGAACACTGGGGGCCACGGAAGGCTCGTCCACCTTCTCCTCCATACCTATGCAATCCGGCACACCCCTCACGGCTTCAACCAGCACAGGTTCTCCCAGCGGGTCCATCAATACTGCAGCCGCGTCCAGTAGCGTGGTTTCCGAAGCCAGTACAACCGCTTCCTCTTCTGTCTCCTCTGAAGCCGCTTCAACGGGCACACTCTCCACAACGCCTTTCATCAACCCTCCCAGCATTGCCCCAAGCACAAACCAAGTCACAGTCTCCACGGAAGAGGCAGGAACCCAGGCCACTGTCACTTCTGCAGCGTCTGACACGAATCACACTATCCATTCCAGTTCAGGAAGCCCAACTCAGGCCGTCTTCGAAACATCGCCCTCCTCGACGCAGAGGCCCGATGAATCTGTACTCACCAGTACTGCATCATATACTTCAGAGCATCAGGCCTTCCACACCATTTCCGGCAGCAGCACTGCTGAACAGGAAGCCACTACAAGTCTGGGTCCCGCTTTGCCTTTCTCCTCCACTTCTGCCTCTCCTCTGTTCCTTTCCACAGTCCCACCGGAGAGCACGGTGTCAGGAAGTACCGAGCTCAGGAGTGAAGGGCCTGCCACGACCGAGCGGATGTCTTCAGGAACGTCCCCCGTGAGCACCTCGGCCACAGGCGAGTCAACAACCCACCCTCAGCGTCCCAGCACAGGAACACTGGGGGCCACGGAAGGCTCGTCCACCTTCTCCTCCAGACCTATGCAATCCGGCACACCCCTCACGGCTTCAACCAGCACAGGTTCTCCCAGCGGGTCCATCAATACTGCAGCCGCGTCCAGTAGCGTGGTTTCCGAAGCCAGTACAACCGCTTCCTCTTCTGTCTCCTCTGAAGCCGCTTCAACGGGCACACTCTCCACAACGCCTTTCATCAACCCTCCCAGCATTGCCCCAAGCACAAACCAAGTCACAGTCTCCACGGAAGAGGCAGGAACCCAGGCCACTGTCACTTCTGCAGCGTCTGACACGAATCACACTATCCATTCCAGTTCAGGAAGCCCAACTCAGGCCGTCTTCGAAACATCGCCCTCCTCGACGCAGAGGCCCGATGAATCTGTACTCACCAGTACTGCATCATATACTTCAGAGCATCAGGCCTTCCACACCATTTCCGGCAGCAGCACTGCTGAACAGGAAGCCACTACAAGTCTGGGTCCCGCTTTGCCTTTCTCCTCCACTTCTGCCTCTCCTCTGTTCCTTTCCACAGTCCCACCGGAGAGCACGGTGTCAGGAAGTACCGAGCTCAGGAGTGAAGGGCCTGCCACGACCGAGCGGATGTCTTCAGGAACGTCCCCCGTGAGCACCTCGGCCACAGGCGAGTCAACAACCCACCCTCAGCGTCCCAGCACAGGAACACTGGGGGCCACGGAAGGCTCGTCCACCTTCTCCTCCAGACCTATGCAATCCGGCACACCCCTCACGGCTTCAACCAGCACAGGTTCTCCCAGCGGGTCCATCAATACTGCAGCCGCGTCCAGTAGCGTGGTTTCCGAAGCCAGTACAACCGCTTCCTCTTCTGTCTCCTCTGAAGCCGCTTCAACGGGCACACTCTCCACAACGCCTTTCATCAACCCTCCCAGCATTGCCCCAAGCACAAACCAAGTCACAGTCTCCACGGAAGAGGCAGGAACCCAGGCCACTGTCACTTCTGCAGCGTCTGACACGAATCACACTATCCATTCCAGTTCAGGAAGCCCAACTCAGGCCGTCTTCGAAACATCGCCCTCCTCGACGCAGAGGCCCGATGAATCTGTACTCACCAGTACTGCATCATATACTTCAGAGCATCAGGCCTTCCACACCATTTCCGGCAGCAGCACTGCTGAACAGGAAGCCACTACAAGTCTGGGTCCCGCTTTGCCTTTCTCCTCCACTTCTGCCTCTCCTCTGTTCCTTTCCACAGTCCCACCGGAGAGCACGGTGTCAGGAAGTACCGAGCTCAGGAGTGAAGGGCCTGCCACGACCGAGCGGATGTCTTCAGGAACGTCCCCCGTGAGCACCTCGGCCACAGGCGAGTCAACAACCCACCCTCAGCATCCCAGCACAGGAACACTGGGGGCCACGGAAGGCTCGTCCACCTTCTCCTCCAGACCTATGCAATCCGGCACACCCCTCACGGCTTCAACCAGCACAGGTTCTCCCAGCGGGTCCATCAATACTGCAGCCGCGTCCAGTAGCGTGGTTTCCGAAGCCAGTACAACCGCTTCCTCTTCTGTCTCCTCTGAAGCCGCTTCAACGGGCACACTCTCCACAACGCCTTTCATCAACCCTCCCAGCATTGCCCCAAGCACAAACCAAGTCACAGTCTCCACGGAAGAGGCAGGAACCCAGGCCACTGTCACTTCTGCAGCGTCTGACACGAATCACACTATCCATTCCAGTTCAGGAAGCCCAACTCAGGCCGTCTTCGAAACATCGCCCTCCTCGACGCAGAGGCCCGATGAATCTGTACTCACCAGTACTGCATCATATACTTCAGAGCATCAGGCCTTCCACACCATTTCCGGCAGCAGCACTGCTGAACAGGAAGCCACTACAAGTCTGGGTCCCGCTTTGCCTTTCTCCTCCACTTCTGCCTCTCCTCTGTTCCTTTCCACAGTCCCACCGGAGAGCACGGTGTCAGGAAGTACCGAGCTCAGGAGTGAAGGGCCTGCCACGACCGAGCGGATGTCTTCAGGAACGTCCCCCGTGAGCACCTCGGCCACAGGCGAGTCAACAATCCACCCTCAGCGTCCCAGCACAGGAACACTGGGGGCCACGGAAGGCTCGTCCACCTTCTCCTCCAGACCTATGCAATCCGGCACACCCCTCACGGCTTCAACCAGCACAGGTTCTCCCAGCGGGTCCATCAATACTGCAGCCGCGTCCAGTAGCGTGGTTTCCGAAGCCAGTACAACCGCTTCCTCTTCTGTCTCCTCTGAAGCCGCTTCAACGGGCACACTCTCCACAACGCCTTTCATCAACCCTCCCAGCATTGCCCCAAGCACAAACCAAGTCACAGTCTCCACGGAAGAGGCAGGAACCCAGGCCACTGTCACTTCTGCAGCGTCTGACACGAATCACACTATCCATTCCAGTTCAGGAAGCCCAACTCAGGCCGTCTTCGAAACATCGCCCTCCTCAACGCAGAGGCCCGATGAATCTGAACTCACCAGTACTGCATCATATACTTCAGAGCATCAGGCCTTCCACACCATTTCCGGCAGCAGCACTGCTGAACAGGAAGCCACTACAAGTCTGGGTCCCGCTTTGCCTTTCTCCTCCACTTCTGCCTCTCCTCTGTTCCTTTCCACAGTCCCACCGGAGAGCACGGTGTCAGGAAGTACCGAGCTCAGGAGTGAAGGGCCTGCCACGACCGAGCGGATGTCTTCAGGAACGTCCCCCGTGAGCACCTCGGCCACAGGCGAGTCAACAACCCACCCTCAGCGTCCCAGCACAGGAACACTGGGGGCCACGGAAGGCTCGTCCACCTTCTCCTCCATACCTATGCAATCCGGCACACCCCTCACGGCTTCAACCAGCACAGGTTCTCCCAGCGGGTCCATCAATACTGCAGCCGCGTCCAGTAGCGTGGTTTCCGAAGCCAGTACAACCGCTTCCTCTTCTGTCTCCTCTGAAGCCGCTTCAACGGGCACACTCTCCACAACGCCTTTCATCAACCCTCCCAGCATTGCCCCAAGCACAAACCAAGTCACAGTCTCCACGGAAGAGGCAGGAACCCAGGCCACTGTCACTTCTGCAGCGTCTGACACGAATCACACTATCCATTCCAGTTCAGGAAGCCCAACTCAGGCCGTCTTCGAAACATCGCCCTCCTCGACGCAGAGGCCCGATGAATCTGTACTCACCAGTACTGCATCATATACTTCAGAGCATCAGGCCTTCCACACCATTTCCGGCAGCAGCACTGCTGAACAGGAAGCCACTACAAGTCTGGGTCCCGCTTTGCCTTTCTCCTCCACTTCTGCCTCTCCTCTGTTCCTTTCCACAGTCCCACCGGAGAGCACGGTGTCAGGAAGTACCGAGCTCAGGAGTGAAGGGCCTGCCACGACCGAGCGGATGTCTTCAGGAACGTCCCCCGTGAGCACCTCGGCCACAGGCGAGTCAACAACCCACCCTCAGCGTCCCAGCACAGGAACACTGGGGGCCACGGAAGGCTCGTCCACCTTCTCCTCCAGACCTATGCAATCCGGCACACCCCTCACGGCTTCAACCAGCACAGGTTCTCCCAGCGGGTCCATCAATACTGCAGCCGCGTCCAGTAGCGTGGTTTCCGAAGCCAGTACAACCGCTTCCTCTTCTGTCTCCTCTGAAGCCGCTTCAACGGGCACACTCTCCACAACGCCTTTCATCAACCCTCCCAGCATTGCCCCAAGCACAAACCAAGTCACAGTCTCCACGGAAGAGGCAGGAACCCAGGCCACTGTCACTTCTGCAGCGTCTGACACGAATCACACTATCCATTCCAGTTCAGGAAGCCCAACTCAGGCCGTCTTCGAAACATCGCCCTCCTCGACGCAGAGGCCCGATGAATCTGTACTCACCAGTACTGCATCATATACTTCAGAGCATCAGGCCTTCCACACCATTTCCGGCAGCAGCACTGCTGAACAGGAAGCCACTACAAGTCTGGGTCCCGCTTTGCCTTTCTCCTCCACTTCTGCCTCTCCTCTGTTCCTTTCCACAGTCCCACCGGAGAGCACGGTGTCAGGAAGTACCGAGCTCAGGAGTGAAGGGCCTGCCACGACCGAGCGGATGTCTTCAGGAACGTCCCCCGTGAGCACCTCGGCCACAGGCGAGTCAACAACCCACCCTCAGCGTCCCAGCACAGGAACACTGGGGGCCACGGAAGGCTCGTCCACCTTCTCCTCCAGACCTATGCAATCCGGCACACCCCTCACGGCTTCAACCAGCACAGGTTCTCCCAGCGGGTCCATCAATACTGCAGCCGCGTCCAGTAGCGTGGTTTCCGAAGCCAGTACAACCGCTTCCTCTTCTGTCTCCTCTGAAGCCGCTTCAACGGGCACACTCTCCACAACGCCTTTCATCAACCCTCCCAGCATTGCCCCAAGCACAAACCAAGTCACAGTCTCCACGGAAGAGGCAGGAACCCAGGCCACTGTCACTTCTGCAGCGTCTGACACGAATCACACTATCCATTCCAGTTCAGGAAGCCCAACTCAGGCCGTCTTCGAAACATCGCCCTCCTCGACGCAGAGGCCCGATGAATCTGTACTCACCAGTACTGCATCATATACTTCAGAGCATCAGGCCTTCCACACCATTTCCGGCAGCAGCACTGCTGAACAGGAAGCCACTACAAGTCTGGGTCCCGCTTTGCCTTTCTCCTCCACTTCTGCCTCTCCTCTGTTCCTTTCCACAGTCCCACCGGAGAGCACGGTGTCAGGAAGTACCGAGCTCAGGAGTGAAGGGCCTGCCACGACCGAGCGGATGTCTTCAGGAACGTCCCCCGTGAGCACCTCGGCCACAGGCGAGTCAACAACCCACCCTCAGCGTCCCAGCACAGGAACACTGGGGGCCACGGAAGGCTCGTCCACCTTCTCCTCCAGACCTATGCAATCCGGCACACCCCTCACGGCTTCAACCAGCACAGGTTCTCCCAGCGGGTCCATCAATACTGCAGCCGCGTCCAGTAGCGTGGTTTCCGAAGCCAGTACAACCGCTTCCTCTTCTGTCTCCTCTGAAGCCGCTTCAACGGGCACACTCTCCACAACGCCTTTCATCAACCCTCCCAGCATTGCCCCAAGCACAAACCAAGTCACAGTCTCCACGGAAGAGGCAGGAACCCAGGCCACTGTCACTTCTGCAGCGTCTGACACGAATCACACTATCCATTCCAGTTCAGGAAGCCCAACTCAGGCCGTCTTCGAAACATCGCCCTCCTCGACGCAGAGGCCCGATGAATCTGTACTCACCAGTACTGCATCATATACTTCAGAGCATCAGGCCTTCCACACCATTTCCGGCAGCAGCACTGCTGAACAGGAAGCCACTACAAGTCTGGGTCCCGCTTTGCCTTTCTCCTCCACTTCTGCCTCTCCTCTGTTCCTTTCCACAGTCCCACCGGAGAGCACGGTGTCAGGAAGTACCGAGCTCAGGAGTGAAGGGCCTGCCACGACCGAGCGGATGTCTTCAGGAACGTCCCCCGTGAGCACCTCGGCCACAGGCGAGTCAACAACCCACCCTCAGCGTCCCAGCACAGGAACACTGGGGGCCACGGAAGGCTCGTCCACCTTCTCCTCCAGACCTATGCAATCCGGCACACCCCTCACGGCTTCAACCAGCACAGGTTCTCCCAGCGGGTCCATCAATACTGCAGCCGCGTCCAGTAGCGTGGTTTCCGAAGCCAGTACAACCGCTTCCTCTTCTGTCTCCTCTGAAGCCGCTTCAACGGGCACACTCTCCACAACGCCTTTCATCAACCCTCCCAGCATTGCCCCAAGCACAAACCAAGTCACAGTCTCCACGGAAGAGGCAGGAACCCAGGCCACTGTCACTTCTGCAGCGTCTGACACGAATCACACTATCCATTCCAGTTCAGGAAGCCCAACTCAGGCCGTCTTCAAAACATCGCCCTCCTCGACGCAGAGGCCCGATGAATCTGAACTCACCAGTACTGCATCATATACTTCAGAGCATCAGGCCTTCCACACCATTTCCGGCAGCAGCACTGCTGAACAGGAAGCCACTACAAGTCTGGGTCCCGCTTTGCCTTTCTCCTCCACTTCTGCCTCTCCTCTGTTCCTTTCCACAGTCCCACCGGAGAGCACGGTGTCAGGAAGTACCGAGCTCAGGAGTGAAGGGCCTGCCACGACCGAGCGGATGTCTTCAGGAACGTCCCCCGTGAGCACCTCGGCCACAGGCGAGTCAACAACCCACCCTCAGCGTC
Organism: Cryptoblepharus egeriae; assembly: GCA_030015325.1. NCBI lineage: Eukaryota > Metazoa > Chordata > Lepidosauria > Squamata > Scincidae > Cryptoblepharus > Cryptoblepharus egeriae. The sequence goes on along the minus strand of JAREYC010000005.1, from coordinate 47,483,076 downwards.
CCAGCACAGGAACACTGGGGGCCACGGAAGGCTCGTCCACCTTCTCCTCCAGACCTATGCAATCCGGCACACCCCTCACGGCTTCAACCAGCACAGGTTCTCCCAGCGGGTCCATCAATACTGCAGCCGCGTCCAGTAGCGTGGTTTCCGAAGCCAGTACAACCGCTTCCTCTTCTGTCTCCTCTGAAGCCGCTTCAACGGGCACACTCTCCACAACGCCTTTCATCAACCCTCCCAGCATTGCCCCAAGCACAAACCAAGTCACAGTCTCCACGGAAGAGGCAGGAACCCAGGCCACTGTCACTTCTGCAGCGTCTGACACGAATCACACTATCCATTCCAGTTCAGGAAGCCCAACTCAGGCCGTCTTCGAAACATCGCCCTCCTCGACGCAGAGGCCCGATGAATCTGTACTCACCAGTACTGCATCATATACTTCAGAGCATCAGGCCTTCCACACCATTTCCGGCAGCAGCACTGCTGAACAGGAAGCCACTACAAGTCTGGGTCCCGCTTTGCCTTTCTCCTCCACTTCTGCCTCTCCTCTGTTCCTTTCCACAGTCCCACCGGAGAGCACGGTGTCAGGAAGTACCGAGCTCAGGAGTGAAGGGCCTGCCACGACCGAGCGGATGTCTTCAGGAACGTCCCCCGTGAGCACCTCGGCCACAGGCGAGTCAACAACCCACCCTCAGCGTCCCAGCACAGGAACACTGGGGGCCACGGAAGGCTCGTCCACCTTCTCCTCCAGACCTATGCAATCCGGCACACCCCTCACGGCTTCAACCAGCACAGGTTCTCCCAGCGGGTCCATCAATACTGCAGCCGCGTCCAGTAGCGTGGTTTCCGAAGCCAGTACAACCGCTTCCTCTTCTGTCTCCTCTGAAGCCGCTTCAACGGGCACACTCTCCACAACGCCTTTCATCAACCCTCCCAGCATTGCCCCAAGCACAAACCAAGTCACAGTCTCCACGGAAGAGGCAGGAACCCAGGCCACTGTCACTTCTGCAGCGTCTGACACGAATCACACTATCCATTCCAGTTCAGGAAGCCCAACTCAGGCCGTCTTCGAAACATCGCCCTCCTCGACGCAGAGGCCCGATGAATCTGTACTCACCAGTACTGCATCATATACTTCAGAGCATCAGGCCTTCCACACCATTTCCGGCAGCAGCACTGCTGAACAGGAAGCCACTACAAGTCTGGGTCCCGCTTTGCCTTTCTCCTCCACTTCTGCCTCTCCTCTGTTCCTTTCCACAGTCCCACCGGAGAGCACGGTGTCAGGAAGTACCGAGCTCAGGAGTGAAGGGCCTGCCACGACCGAGCGGATGTCTTCAGGAACGTCCCCCGTGAGCACCTCGGCCACAGGCGAGTCAACAACCCACCCTCAGCGTCCCAGCACAGGAACACTGGGGGCCACGGAAGGCTCGTCCACCTTCTCCTCCAGACCTATGCAATCCGGCACACCCCTCACGGCTTCAACCAGCACAGGTTCTCCCAGCGGGTCCATCAATACTGCAGCCGCGTCCAGTAGCGTGGTTTCCGAAGCCAGTACAACCGCTTCCTCTTCTGTCTCCTCTGAAGCCGCTTCAACGGGCACACTCTCCACAACGCCTTTCATCAACCCTCCCAGCATTGCCCCAAGCACAAACCAAGTCACAGTCTCCACGGAAGAGGCAGGAACCCAGGCCACTGTCACTTCTGCAGCGTCTGACACGAATCACACTATCCATTCCAGTTCAGGAAGCCCAACTCAGGCCGTCTTCGAAACATCGCCCTCCTCGACGCAGAGGCCCGATGAATCTGTACTCACCAGTACTGCATCATATACTTCAGAGCATCAGGCCTTCCACACCATTTCCGGCAGCAGCACTGCTGAACAGGAAGCCACTACAAGTCTGGGTCCCGCTTTGCCTTTCTCCTCCACTTCTGCCTCTCCTCTGTTCCTTTCCACAGTCCCACCGGAGAGCACGGTGTCAGGAAGTACCGAGCTCAGGAGTGAAGGGCCTGCCACGACCGAGCGGATGTCTTCAGGAACGTCCCCCGTGAGCACCTCGGCCACAGGCGAGTCAACAACCCACCCTCAGCGTCCCAGCACAGGAACACTGGGGGCCACGGAAGGCTCGTCCACCTTCTCCTCCAGACCTATGCAATCCGGCACACCCCTCACGGCTTCAACCAGCACAGGTTCTCCCAGCGGGTCCATCAATACTGCAGCCGCGTCCAGTAGCGTGGTTTCCGAAGCCAGTACAACCGCTTCCTCTTCTGTCTCCTCTGAAGCCGCTTCAACGGGCACACTCTCCACAACGCCTTTCATCAACCCTCCCAGCATTGCCCCAAGCACAAACCAAGTCACAGTCTCCACGGAAGAGGCAGGAACCCAGGCCACTGTCACTTCTGCAGCGTCTGACACGAATCACACTATCCATTCCAGTTCAGGAAGCCCAACTCAGGCCGTCTTCGAAACATCGCCCTCCTCGACGCAGAGGCCCGATGAATCTGTACTCACCAGTACTGCATCATATACTTCAGAGCATCAGGCCTTCCACACCATTTCCGGCAGCAGCACTGCTGAACAGGAAGCCACTACAAGTCTGGGTCCCGCTTTGCCTTTCTCCTCCACTTCTGCCTCTCCTCTGTTCCTTTCCACAGTCCCACCGGAGAGCACGGTGTCAGGAAGTACCGAGCTCAGGAGTGAAGGGCCTGCCACGACCGAGCGGATGTCTTCAGGAACGTCCCCCGTGAGCACCTCGGCCACAGGCGAGTCAACAACCCACCCTCAGCGTCCCAGCACAGGAACACTGGGGGCCACGGAAGGCTCGTCCACCTTCTCCTCCAGACCTATGCAATCCGGCACACCCCTCACGGCTTCAACCAGCACAGGTTCTCCCAGCGGGTCCATCAATACTGCAGCCGCGTCCAGTAGCGTGGTTTCCGAAGCCAGTACAACCGCTTCCTCTTCTGTCTCCTCTGAAGCCGCTTCAACGGGCACACTCTCCACAACGCCTTTCATCAACCCTCCCAGCATTGCCCCAAGCACAAACCAAGTCACAGTCTCCACGGAAGAGGCAGGAACCCAGGCCACTGTCACTTCTGCAGCGTCTGACACGAATCACACTATCCATTCCAGTTCAGGAAGCCCAACTCAGGCCGTCTTCGAAACATCGCCCTCCTCGACGCAGAGGCCCGATGAATCTGTACTCACCAGTACTGCATCATATACTTCAGAGCATCAGGCCTTCCACACCATTTCCGGCAGCAGCACTGCTGAACAGGAAGCCACTACAAGTCTGGGTCCCGCTTTGCCTTTCTCCTCCACTTCTGCCTCTCCTCTGTTCCTTTCCACAGTCCCACCGGAGAGCACGGTGTCAGGAAGTACCGAGCTCAGGAGTGAAGGGCCTGCCACGACCGAGCGGATGTCTTCAGGAACGTCCCCCGTGAGCACCTCGGCCACAGGCGAGTCAACAACCCACCCTCAGCGTCCCAGCACAGGAACACTGGGGGCCACGGAAGGCTCGTCCACCTTCTCCTCCAGACCTATGCAATCCGGCACACCCCTCACGGCTTCAACCAGCACAGGTTCTCCCAGCGGGTCCATCAATACTGCAGCCGCGTCCAGTAGCGTGGTTTCCGAAGCCAGTACAACCGCTTCCTCTTCTGTCTCCTCTGAAGCCGCTTCAACGGGCACACTCTCCACAACGCCTTTCATCAACCCTCCCAGCATTGCCCCAAGCACAAACCAAGTCACAGTCTCCACGGAAGAGGCAGGAACCCAGGCCACTGTCACTTCTGCAGCGTCTGACACGAATCACACTATCCATTCCAGTTCAGGAAGCCCAACTCAGGCCGTCTTCGAAACATCGCCCTCCTCGACGCAGAGGCCCGATGAATCTGTACTCACCAGTACTGCATCATATACTTCAGAGCATCAGGCCTTCCACACCATTTCCGGCAGCAGCACTGCTGAACAGGAAGCCACTACAAGTCTGGGTCCCGCTTTGCCTTTCTCCTCCACTTCTGCCTCTCCTCTGTTCCTTTCCACAGTCCCACCGGAGAGCACGGTGTCAGGAAGTACCGAGCTCAGGAGTGAAGGGCCTGCCACGACCGAGCGGATGTCTTCAGGAACGTCCCCCGTGAGCACCTCGGCCACAGGCGAGTCAACAACCCACCCTCAGCGTCCCAGCACAGGAACACTGGGGGCCACGGAAGGCTCGTCCACCTTCTCCTCCAGACCTATGCAATCCGGCACACCCCTCACGGCTTCAACCAGCACAGGTTCTCCCAGCGGGTCCATCAATACTGCAGCCGCGTCCAGTAGCGTGGTTTCCGAAGCCAGTACAACCGCTTCCTCTTCTGTCTCCTCTGAAGCCGCTTCAACGGGCACACTCTCCACAACGCCTTTCATCAACCCTCCCAGCATTGCCCCAAGCACAAACCAAGTCACAGTCTCCACGGAAGAGGCAGGAACCCAGGCCACTGTCACTTCTGCAGCGTCTGACACGAATCACACTATCCATTCCAGTTCAGGAAGCCCAACTCAGGCCGTCTTCAAAACATCGCCCTCCTCGACGCAGAGGCCCGATGAATCTGTACTCACCAGTACTGCATCATATACTTCAGAGCATCAGGCCTTCCACACCATTTCCGGCAGCAGCACTGCTGAACAGGAAGCCACTACAAGTCTGGGTCCCGCTTTGCCTTTCTCCTCCACTTCTGCCTCTCCTCTGTTCCTTTCCACAGTCCCACCGGAGAGCACGGTGTCAGGAAGTACCGAGCTCAGGAGTGAAGGGCCTGCCACGACCGAGCGGATGTCTTCAGGAACGTCCCCCGTGAGCACCTCGGCCACAGGCGAGTCAACAACCCACCCTCAGCGTCCCAGCACAGGAACACTGGGGGCCACGGAAGGCTCGTCCACCTTCTCCTCCAGACCTATGCAATCCGGCACACCCCTCACGGCTTCAACCAGCACAGGTTCTCCCAGCGGGTCCATCAATACTGCAGCCGCGTCCAGTAGCGTGGTTTCCGAAGCCAGTACAACCGCTTCCTCTTCTGTCTCCTCTGAAGCCGCTTCAACGGGCACACTCTCCACAACGCCTTTCATCAACCCTCCCAGCATTGCCCCAAGCACAAACCAAGTCACAGTCTCCACGGAAGAGGCAGGAACCCAGGCCACTGTCACTTCTGCAGCGTCTGACACGAATCACACTATCCATTCCAGTTCAGGAAGCCCAACTCAGGCCGTCTTCGAAACATCGCCCTCCTCGACGCAGAGGCCCGATGAATCTGTACTCACCAGTACTGCATCATATACTTCAGAGCATCAGGCCTTCCACACCATTTCCGGCAGCAGCACTGCTGAACAGGAAGCCACTACAAGTCTGGGTCCCGCTTTGCCTTTCTCCTCCACTTCTGCCTCTCCTCTGTTCCTTTCCACAGTCCCACCGGAGAGCACGGTGTCAGGAAGTACCGAGCTCAGGAGTGAAGGGCCTGCCACGACCGAGCGGATGTCTTCAGGAACGTCCCCCGTGAGCACCTCGGCCACAGGCGAGTCAACAACCCACCCTCAGCGTCCCAGCACAGGAACACTGGGGGCCACGGAAGGCTCGTCCACCTTCTCCTCCAGACCTATGCAATCCGGCACACCCCTCACGGCTTCAACCAGCACAGGTTCTCCCAGCGGGTCCATCAATACTGCAGCCGCGTCCAGTAGCGTGGTTTCCGAAGCCAGTACAACCGCTTCCTCTTCTGTCTCCTCTGAAGCCGCTTCAACGGGCACACTCTCCACAACGCCTTTCATCAACCCTCCCAGCATTGCCCCAAGCACAAACCAAGTCACAGTCTCCACGGAAGAGGCAGGAACCCAGGCCACTGTCACTTCTGCAGCGTCTGACACGAATCACACTATCCATTCCAGTTCAGGAAGCCCAACTCAGGCCGTCTTCGAAACATCGCCCTCCTCGACGCAGAGGCCCGATGAATCTGTACTCACCAGTACTGCATCATATACTTCAGAGCATCAGGCCTTCCACACCATTTCCGGCAGCAGCACTGCTGAACAGGAAGCCACTACAAGTCTGGGTCCCGCTTTGCCTTTCTCCTCCACTTCTGCCTCTCCTCTGTTCCTTTCCACAGTCCCACCGGAGAGCACGGTGTCAGGAAGTACCGAGCTCAGGAGTGAAGGGCCTGCCACGACCGAGCGGATGTCTTCAGGAACGTCCCCCGTGAGCACCTCGGCCACAGGCGAGTCAACAACCCACCCTCAGCGTCCCAGCACAGGAACACTGGGGGCCACGGAAGGCTCGTCCACCTTCTCCTCCAGACCTATGCAATCCGGCACACCCCTCACGGCTTCAACCAGCACAGGTTCTCCCAGCGGGTCCATCAATACTGCAGCCGCGTCCAGTAGCGTGGTTTCCGAAGCCAGTACAACCGCTTCCTCTTCTGTCTCCTCTGAAGCCGCTTCAACGGGCACACTCTCCACAACGCCTTTCATCAACCCTCCCAGCATTGCCCCAAGCACAAACCAAGTCACAGTCTCCACGGAAGAGGCAGGAACCCAGGCCACTGTCACTTCTGCAGCGTCTGACACGAATCACACTATCCATTCCAGTTCAGGAAGCCCAACTCAGGCCGTCTTCGAAACATCGCCCTCCTCGACGCAGAGGCCCGATGAATCTGTACTCACCAGTACTGCATCATATACTTCAGAGCATCAGGCCTTCCACACCATTTCCGGCAGCAGCACTGCTGAACAGGAAGCCACTACAAGTCTGGGTCCCGCTTTGCCTTTCTCCTCCACTTCTGCCTCTCCTCTGTTCCTTTCCACAGTCCCACCGGAGAGCACGGTGTCAGGAAGTACCGAGCTCAGGAGTGAAGGGCCTGCCACGACCGAGCGGATGTCTTCAGGAACGTCCCCCGTGAGCACCTCGGCCACAGGCGAGTCAACAACCCACCCTCAGCGTCCCAGCACAGGAACACTGGGGGCCACGGAAGGCTCGTCCACCTTCTCCTCCAGACCTATGCAATCCGGCACACCCCTCACGGCTTCAACCAGCACAGGTTCTCCCAGCGGGTCCATCAATACTGCAGCCGCGTCCAGTAGCGTGGTTTCCGAAGCCAGTACAACCGCTTCCTCTTCTGTCTCCTCTGAAGCCGCTTCAACGGGCACACTCTCCACAACGCCTTTCATCAACCCTCCCAGCATTGCCCCAAGCACAAACCAAGTCACAGTCTCCACGGAAGAGGCAGGAACCCAGGCCACTGTCACTTCTGCAGCGTCTGACACGAATCACACTATCCATTCCAGTTCAGGAAGCCCAACTCAGGCCGTCTTCGAAACATCGCCCTCCTCGACGCAGAGGCCCGATGAATCTGTACTCACCAGTACTGCATCATATACTTCAGAGCATCAGGCCTTCCACACCATTTCCGGCAGCAGCACTGCTGAACAGGAAGCCACTACAAGTCTGGGTCCCGCTTTGCCTTTCTCCTCCACTTCTGCCTCTCCTCTGTTCCTTTCCACAGTCCCACCGGAGAGCACGGTGTCAGGAAGTACCGAGCTCAGGAGTGAAGGGCCTGCCACGACCGAGCGGATGTCTTCAGGAACGTCCCCCGTGAGCACCTCGGCCACAGGCGAGTCAACAACCCACCCTCAGCGTCCCAGCACAGGAACACTGGGGGCCACGGAAGGCTCGTCCACCTTCTCCTCCAGACCTATGCAATCCGGCACACCCCTCACGGCTTCAACCAGCACAGGTTCTCCCAGCGGGTCCATCAATACTGCAGCCGCGTCCAGTAGCGTGGTTTCCGAAGCCAGTACAACCGCTTCCTCTTCTGTCTCCTCTGAAGCCGCTTCAACGGGCACACTCTCCACAACGCCTTTCATCAACCCTCCCAGCATTGCCCCAAGCACAAACCAAGTCACAGTCTCCACGGAAGAGGCAGGAACCCAGGCCACTGTCACTTCTGCAGCGTCTGACACGAATCACACTATCCATTCCAGTTCAGGAAGCCCAACTCAGGCCGTCTTCGAAACATCGCCCTCCTCGACGCAGAGGCCCGATGAATCTGTACTCACCAGTACTGCATCATATACTTCAGAGCATCAGGCCTTCCACACCATTTCCGGCAGCAGCACTGCTGAACAGGAAGCCACTACAAGTCTGGGTCCCGCTTTGCCTTTCTCCTCCACTTCTGCCTCTCCTCTGTTCCTTTCCACAGTCCCACCGGAGAGCACGGTGTCAGGAAGTACCGAGCTCAGGAGTGAAGGGCCTGCCACGACCGAGCGGATGTCTTCAGGAACGTCCCCCGTGAGCACCTCGGCCACAGGCGAGTCAACAACCCACCCTCAGCGTCCCAGCACAGGAACACTGGGGGCCACGGAAGGCTCGTCCACCTTCTCCTCCAGACCTATGCAATCCGGCACACCCCTCACGGCTTCAACCAGCACAGGTTCTCCCAGCGGGTCCATCAATACTGCAGCCGCGTCCAGTAGCGGGGTTTCCGAAGCCAGTACAACCGCTTCCTCTTCTGTCTCCTCTGAAGCCGCTTCAACGGGCACACTCTCCACAACGCCTTTCATCAACCCTCCCAGCATTGCCCCAAGCACAAACCAAGTCACAGTCTCCACGGAAGAGGCAGGAACCCAGGCCACTGTCACTTCTGCAGCGTCTGACACGAATCACACTATCCATTCCAGTTCAGGAAGCCCAACTCAGGCCGTCTTCGAAACATCGCCCTCCTCGACGCAGAGGCCCGATGAATCTGTACTCACCAGTACTGCATCATATACTTCAGAGCATCAGGCCTTCCACACCATTTCCGGCAGCAGCACTGCTGAACAGGAAGCCACTACAAGTCTGGGTCCCGCTTTGCCTTTCTCCTCCACTTCTGCCTCTCCTCTGTTCCTTTCCACAGTCCCACCGGAGAGCACGGTGTCAGGAAGTACCGAGCTCAGGAGTGAAGGGCCTGCCACGACCGAGCGGATGTCTTCAGGAACGTCCCCCGTGAGCACCTCGGCCACAGGCGAGTCAACAACCCACCCTCAGCGTCCCAGCACAGGAACACTGGGGGCCACGGAAGGCTCGTCCACCTTCTCCTCCAGACCTATGCAATCCGGCACACCCCTCACGGCTTCAACCAGCACAGGTTCTCCCAGCGGGTCCATCAATACTGCAGCCGCGTCCAGTAGCGTGGTTTCCGAAGCCAGTACAACCGCTTCCTCTTCTGTCTCCTCTGAAGCCGCTTCAACGGGCACACTCTCCACAACGCCTTTCATCAACCCTCCCAGCATTGCCCCAAGCACAAACCAAGTCACAGTCTCCACGGAAGAGGCAGGAACCCAGGCCACTGTCACTTCTGCAGCGTCTGACACGAATCACACTATCCATTCCAGTTCAGGAAGCCCAACTCAGGCCGTCTTCAAAACATCGCCCTCCTCGACGCAGAGGCCCGATGAATCTGTACTCACCAGTACTGCATCATATACTTCAGAGCATCAGGCCTTCCACACCATTTCCGGCAGCAGCACTGCTGAACAGGAAGCCACTACAAGTCTGGGTCCCGCTTTGCCTTTCTCCTCCACTTCTGCCTCTCCTCTGTTCCTTTCCACAGTCCCACCGGAGAGCACGGTGTCAGGAAGTACCGAGCTCAGGAGTGAAGGGCCTGCCACGACCGAGCGGATGTCTTCAGGAACGTCCCCCGTGAGCACCTCGGCCACAGGCGAGTCAACAACCCACCCTCAGCGTCCCAGCACAGGAACACTGGGGGCCACGGAAGGCTCGTCCACCTTCTCCTCCAGACCTATGCAATCCGGCACACCCCTCACGGCTTCAACCAGCACAGGTTCTCCCAGCGGGTCCATCAATACTGCAGCCGCGTCCAGTAGCGTGGTTTCCGAAGCCAGTACAACCGCTTCCTCTTCTGTCTCCTCTGAAGCCGCTTCAACGGGCACACTCTCCACAACGCCTTTCATCAACCCTCCCAGCATTGCCCCAAGCACAAACCAAGTCACAGTCTCCACGGAAGAGGCAGGAACCCAGGCCACTGTCACTTCTGCAGCGTCTGACACGAATCACACTATCCATTCCAGTTCAGGAAGCCCAACTCAGGCCGTCTTCGAAACATCGCCCTCCTCGACGCAGAGGCCCGATGAATCTGTACTCACCAGTACTGCATCATATACTTCAGAGCATCAGGCCTTCCACACCATTTCCGGCAGCAGCACTGCTGAACAGGAAGCCACTACAAGTCTGGGTCCCGCTTTGCCTTTCTCCTCCACTTCTGCCTCTCCTCTGTTCCTTTCCACAGTCCCACCGGAGAGCACGGTGTCAGGAAGTACCGAGCTCAGGAGTGAAGGGCCTGCCACGACCGAGCGGATGTCTTCAGGAACGTCCCCCGTGAGCACCTCGGCCACAGGCGAGTCAACAACCCACCCTCAGCGTCCCAGCACAGGAACACTGGGGGCCACGGAAGGCTCGTCCACCTTCTCCTCCAGACCTATGCAATCCGGCACACCCCTCACGGCTTCAACCAGCACAGGTTCTCCCAGCGGGTCCATCAATACTGCAGCCGCGTCCAGTAGCGTGGTTTCCGAAGCCAGTACAACCGCTTCCTCTTCTGTCTCCTCTGAAGCCGCTTCAACGGGCACACTCTCCACAACGCCTTTCATCAACCCTCCCAGCATTGCCCCAAGCACAAACCAAGTCACAGTCTCCACGGAAGAGGCAGGAACCCAGGCCACTGTCACTTCTGCAGCGTCTGACACGAATCACACTATCCATTCCAGTTCAGGAAGCCCAACTCAGGCCGTCTTCAAAACATCGCCCTCCTCGACGCAGAGGCCCGATGAATCTGTACTCACCAGTACTGCATCATATACTTCAGAGCATCAGGCCTTCCACACCATTTCCGGCAGCAGCACTGCTGAACAGGAAGCCACTACAAGTCTGGGTCCCGCTTTGCCTTTCTCCTCCACTTCTGCCTCTCCTCTGTTCCTTTCCACAGTCCCACCGGAGAGCACGGTGTCAGGAAGTACCGAGCTCAGGAGTGAAGGGCCTGCCACGACCGAGCGGATGTCTTCAGGAACGTCCCCCGTGAGCACCTCGGCCACAGGCGAGTCAACAACCCACCCTCAGCGTCCCAGCACAGGAACACTGGGGGCCACGGAAGGCTCGTCCACCTTCTCCTCCAGACCTATGCAATCCGGCACACCCCTCACGGCTTCAACCAGCACAGGTTCTCCCAGCGGGTCCATCAATACTGCAGCCGCGTCCAGTAGCGTGGTTTCCGAAGCCAGTACAACCGCTTCCTCTTCTGTCTCCTCTGAAGCCGCTTCAACGGGCACACTCTCCACAACGCCTTTCATCAACCCTCCCAGCATTGCCCCAAGCACAAACCAAGTCACAGTCTCCACGGAAGAGGCAGGAACCCAGGCCACTGTCACTTCTGCAGCGTCTGACACGAATCACACTATCCATTCCAGTTCAGGAAGCCCAACTCAGGCCGTCTTCGAAACATCGCCCTCCTCGACGCAGAGGCCCGATGAATCTGTACTCACCAGTACTGCATCATATACTTCAGAGCATCAGGCCTTCCACACCATTTCCGGCAGCAGCACTGCTGAACAGGAAGCCACTACAAGTCTGGGTCCCGCTTTGCCTTTCTCCTCCACTTCTGCCTCTCCTCTGTTCCTTTCCACAGTCCCACCGGAGAGCACGGTGTCAGGAAGTACCGAGCTCAGGAGTGAAGGGCCTGCCACGACCGAGCGGATGTCTTCAGGAACGTCCCCCGTGAGCACCTCGGCCACAGGCGAGTCAACAACCCACCCTCAGCGTCCCAGCACAGGAACACTGGGGGCCACGGAAGGCTCGTCCACCTTCTCCTCCAGACCTATGCAATCCGGCACACCCCTCACGGCTTCAACCAGCACAGGTTCTCCCAGCGGGTCCATCAATACTGCAGCCGCGTCCAGTAGCGTGGTTTCCGAAGCCAGTACAACCGCTTCCTCTTCTGTCTCCTCTGAAGCCGCTTCAACGGGCACACTCTCCACAACGCCTTTCATCAACCCTCCCAGCATTGCCCCAAGCACAAACCAAGTCACAGTCTCCACGGAAGAGGCAGGAACCCAGGCCACTGTCACTTCTGCAGCGTCTGACACGAATCACACTATCCATTCCAGTTCAGGAAGCCCAACTCAGGCCGTCTTCGAAACATCGCCCTCCTCGACGCAGAGGCCCGATGAATCTGTACTCACCAGTACTGCATCATATACTTCAGAGCATCAGGCCTTCCACACCATTTCCGGCAGCAGCACTGCTGAACAGGAAGCCACTACAAGTCTGGGTCCCGCTTTGCCTTTCTCCTCCACTTCTGCCTCTCCTCTGTTCCTTTCCACAGTCCCACCGGAGAGCACGGTGTCAGGAAGTACCGAGCTCAGGAGTGAAGGGCCTGCCACGACCGAGCGGATGTCTTCAGGAACGTCCCCCGTGAGCACCTCGGCCACAGGCGAGTCAACAACCCACCCTCAGCATCCCAGCACAGGAACACTGGGGGCCACGGAAGGCTCGTCCACCTTCTCCTCCAGACCTATGCAATCCGGCACACCCCTCACGGCTTCAACCAGCACAGGTTCTCCCAGCGGGTCCATCAATACTGCAGCCGCGTCCAGTAGCGTGGTTTCCGAAGCCAGTACAACCGCTTCCTCTTCTGTCTCCTCTGAAGCCGCTTCAACGGGCACACTCTCCACAACGCCTTTCATCAACCCTCCCAGCATTGCCCCAAGCACAAACCAAGTCACAGTCTCCACGGAAGAGGCAGGAACCCAGGCCACTGTCACTTCTGCAGCGTCTGACACGAATCACACTATCCATTCCAGTTCAGGAAGCCCAACTCAGGCCGTCTTCGAAACATCGCCCTCCTCGACGCAGAGGCCCGATGAATCTGTACTCACCAGTACTGCATCATATACTTCAGAGCATCAGGCCTTCCACACCATTTCCGGCAGCAGCACTGCTGAACAGGAAGCCACTACAAGTCTGGGTCCCGCTTTGCCTTTCTCCTCCACTTCTGCCTCTCCTCTGTTCCTTTCCACAGTCCCACCGGAGAGCACGGTGTCAGGAAGTACCGAGCTCAGGAGTGAAGGGCCTGCCACGACCGAGCGGATGTCTTCAGGAACGTCCCCCGTGAGCACCTCGGCCACAGGCGAGTCAACAACCCACCCTCAGCGTCCCAGCACAGGAACACTGGGGGCCACGGAAGGCTCGTCCACCTTCTCCTCCAGACCTATGCAATCCGGCACACCCCTCACGGCTTCAACCAGCACAGGTTCTCCCAGCGGGTCCATCAATACTGCAGCCGCGTCCAGTAGCGTGGTTTCCGAAGCCAGTACAACCGCTTCCTCTTCTGTCTCCTCTGAAGCCGCTTCAACGGGCACACTCTCCACAACGCCTTTCATCAACCCTCCCAGCATTGCCCCAAGCACAAACCAAGTCACAGTCTCCACGGAAGAGGCAGGAACCCAGGCCACTGTCACTTCTGCAGCGTCTGACACGAATCACACTATCCATTCCAGTTCAGGAAGCCCAACTCAGGCCGTCTTCAAAACATCGCCCTCCTCGACGCAGAGGCCCGATGAATCTGTACTCACCAGTACTGCATCATATACTTCAGAGCATCAGGCCTTCCACACCATTTCCGGCAGCAGCACTGCTGAACAGGAAGCCACTACAAGTCTGGGTCCCGCTTTGCCTTTCTCCTCCACTTCTGCCTCTCCTCTGTTCCTTTCCACAGTCCCACCGGAGAGCACGGTGTCAGGAAGTACCGAGCTCAGGAGTGAAGGGCCTGCCACGACCGAGCGGATGTCTTCAGGAACGTCCCCCGTGAGCACCTCGGCCACAGGCGAGTCAACAACCCACCCTCAGCGTCCCAGCACAGGAACACTGGGGGCCACGGAAGGCTCGTCCACCTTCTCCTCCAGACCTATGCAATCCGGCACACCCCTCACGGCTTCAACCAGCACAGGTTCTCCCAGCGGGTCCATCAATACTGCAGCCGCGTCCAGTAGCGTGGTTTCCGAAGCCAGTACAACCGCTTCCTCTTCTGTCTCCTCTGAAGCCGCTTCAACGGGCACACTCTCCACAACGCCTTTCATCAACCCTCCCAGCATTGCCCCAAGCACAAACCAAGTCACAGTCTCCACGGAAGAGGCAGGAACCCAGGCCACTGTCACTTCTGCAGCGTCTGACACGAATCACACTATCCATTCCAGTTCAGGAAGCCCAACTCAGGCCGTCTTCGAAACATCGCCCTCCTCGACGCAGAGGCCCGATGAATCTGTACTCACCAGTACTGCATCATATACTTCAGAGCATCAGGCCTTCCACACCATTTCCGGCAGCAGCACTGCTGAACAGGAAGCCACTACAAGTCTGGGTCCCGCTTTGCCTTTCTCCTCCACTTCTGCCTCTCCTCTGTTCCTTTCCACAGTCCCACCGGAGAGCACGGTGTCAGGAAGTACCGAGCTCAGGAGTGAAGGGCCTGCCACGACCGAGCGGATGTCTTCAGGAACGTCCCCCGTGAGCACCTCGGCCACAGGCGAGTCAACAACCCACCCTCAGCGTCCCAGCACAGGAACACTGGGGGCCACGGAAGGCTCGTCCACCTTCTCCTCCAGACCTATGCAATCCGGCACACCCCTCACGGCTTCAACCAGCACAGGTTCTCCCAGCGGGTCCATCAATACTGCAGCCGCGTCCAGTAGCGTGGTTTCCGAAGCCAGTACAACCGCTTCCTCTTCTGTCTCCTCTGAAGCCGCTTCAACGGGCACACTCTCCACAACGCCTTTCATCAACCCTCCCAGCATTGCCCCAAGCACAAACCAAGTCACAGTCTCCACGGAAGAGGCAGGAACCCAGGCCACTGTCACTTCTGCAGCGTCTGACACGAATCACACTATCCATTCCAGTTCAGGAAGCCCAACTCAGGCCGTCTTCGAAACATCGCCCTCCTCGACGCAGAGGCCCGATGAATCTGTACTCACCAGTACTGCATCATATACTTCAGAGCATCAGGCCTTCCACACCATTTCCGGCAGCAGCACTGCTGAACAGGAAGCCACTACAAGTCTGGGTCCCGCTTTGCCTTTCTCCTCCACTTCTGCCTCTCCTCTGTTCCTTTCCACAGTCCCACCGGAGAGCACGGTGTCAGGAAGTACCGAGCTCAGGAGTGAAGGGCCTGCCACGACCGAGCGGATGTCTTCAGGAACGTCCCCCGTGAGCACCTCGGCCACAGGCGAGTCAACAACCCACCCTCAGCGTCCCAGCACAGGAACACTGGGGGCCACGGAAGGCTCGTCCACCTTCTCCTCCAGACCTATGCAATCCGGCACACCCCTCACGGCTTCAACCAGCACAGGTTCTCCCAGCGGGTCCATCAATACTGCAGCCGCGTCCAGTAGCGTGGTTTCCGAAGCCAGTACAACCGCTTCCTCTTCTGTCTCCTCTGAAGCCGCTTCAACGGGCACACTCTCCACAACGCCTTTCATCAACCCTCCCAGCATTGCCCCAAGCACAAACCAAGTCACAGTCTCCACGGAAGAGGCAGGAACCCAGGCCACTGTCACTTCTGCAGCGTCTGACACGAATCACACTATCCATTCCAGTTCAGGAAGCCCAACTCAGGCCGTCTTCGAAACATCGCCCTCCTCGACGCAGAGGCCCGATGAATCTGTACTCACCAGTACTGCATCATATACTTCAGAGCATCAGGCCTTCCACACCATTTCCGGCAGCAGCACTGCTGAACAGGAAGCCACTACAACTCTGGGTCCCGCTTTGCCTTTCTCCTCCACTTCTGCCTCTCCTCTGTTCCTTTCCACAGTCCCACCGGAGAGCACGGTGTCAGGAAGTACCGAGCTCAGGAGTGAAGGGCCTGCCACGACCGAGCGGATGTCTTCAGGAACGTCCCCCGTGAGCACCTCGGCCACAGGCGAGTCAACAACCCACCCTCAGCGTCCCAGCACAGGAACACTGGGGGCCACGGAAGGCTCGTCCACCTTCTCCTCCAGACCTATGCAATCCGGCACACCCCTCACGGCTTCAACCAGCACAGGTTCTCCCAGCGGGTCCATCAATACTGCAGCCGCGTCCAGTAGCGTGGTTTCCGAAGCCAGTACAACCGCTTCCTCTTCTGTCTCCTCTGAAGCCGCTTCAACGGGCACACTCTCCACAACGCCTTTCATCAACCCTCCCAGCATTGCCCCAAGCACAAACCAAGTCACAGTCTCCACGGAAGAGGCAGGAACCCAGGCCACTGTCACTTCTGCAGCGTCTGACACGAATCACACTATCCATTCCAGTTCAGGAAGCCCAACTCAGGCCGTCTTCGAAACATCGCCCTCCTCGACGCAGAGGCCCGATGAATCTGTACTCACCAGTACTGCATCATATACTTCAGAGCATCAGGCCTTCCACACCATTTCCGGCAGCAGCACTGCTGAACAGGAAGCCACTACAAGTCTGGGTCCCGCTTTGCCTTTCTCCTCCACTTCTGCCTCTCCTCTGTTCCTTTCCACAGTCCCACCGGAGAGCACGGTGTCAGGAAGTACCGAGCTCAGGAGTGAAGGGCCTGCCACGACCGAGCGGATGTCTTCAGGAACGTCCCCCGTGAGCACCTCGGCCACAGGCGAGTCAACAACCCACCCTCAGCGTCCCAGCACAGGAACACTGGGGGCCACGGAAGGCTCGTCCACCTTCTCCTCCAGACCTATGCAATCCGGCACACCCCTCACGGCTTCAACCAGCACAGGTTCTCCCAGCGGGTCCATCAATACTGCAGCCGCGTCCAGTAGCGTGGTTTCCGAAGCCAGTACAACCGCTTCCTCTTCTGTCTCCTCTGAAGCCGCTTCAACGGGCACACTCTCCACAACGCCTTTCATCAACCCTCCCAGCATTGCCCCAAGCACAAACCAAGTCACAGTCTCCACGGAAGAGGCAGGAACCCAGGCCACTGTCACTTCTGCAGCGTCTGACACGAATCACACTATCCATTCCAGTTCAGGAAGCCCAACTCAGGCCGTCTTCGAAACATCGCCCTCCTCGACGCAGAGGCCCGATGAATCTGTACTCACCAGTACTGCATCATATACTTCAGAGCATCAGGCCTTCCACACCATTTCCGGCAGCAGCACTGCTGAACAGGAAGCCACTACAAGTCTGGGTCCCGCTTTGCCTTTCTCCTCCACTTCTGCCTCTCCTCTGTTCCTTTCCACAGTCCCACCGGAGAGCACGGTGTCAGGAAGTACCGAGCTCAGGAGTGAAGGGCCTGCCACGACCGAGCGGATGTCTTCAGGAACGTCCCCCGTGAGCACCTCGGCCACAGGCGAGTCAACAACCCACCCTCAGCGTCCCAGCACAGGAACACTGGGGGCCACGGAAGGCTCGTCCACCTTCTCCTCCAGACCTATGCAATCCGGCACACCCCTCACGGCTTCAACCAGCACAGGTTCTCCCAGCGGGTCCATCAATACTGCAGCCGCGTCCAGTAGCGTGGTTTCCGAAGCCAGTACAACCGCTTCCTCTTCTGTCTCCTCTGAAGCCGCTTCAACGGGCACACTCTCCACAACGCCTTTCATCAACCCTCCCAGCATTGCCCCAAGCACAAACCAAGTCACAGTCTCCACGGAAGAGGCAGGAACCCAGGCCACTGTCACTTCTGCAGCGTCTGACACGAATCACACTATCCATTCCAGTTCAGGAAGCCCAACTCAGGCCGTCTTCAAAACATCGCCCTCCTCGACGCAGAGGCCCGATGAATCTGTACTCACCAGTACTGCATCATATACTTCAGAGCATCAGGCCTTCCACACCATTTCCGGCAGCAGCACTGCTGAACAGGAAGCCACTACAAGTCTGGGTCCCGCTTTGCCTTTCTCCTCCACTTCTGCCTCTCCTCTGTTCCTTTCCACAGTCCCACCGGAGAGCACGGTGTCAGGAAGTACCGAGCTCAGGAGTGAAGGGCCTGCCACGACCGAGCGGATGTCTTCAGGAACGTCCCCCGTGAGCACCTCGGCCACAGGCGAGTCAACAACCCACCCTCAGCGTCCCAGCACAGGAACACTGGGGGCCACGGAAGGCTCGTCCACCTTCTCCTCCAGACCTATGCAATCCGGCACACCCCTCACGGCTTCAACCAGCACAGGTTCTCCCAGCGGGTCCATCAATACTGCAGCCGCGTCCAGTAGCGTGGTTTCCGAAGCCAGTACAACCGCTTCCTCTTCTGTCTCCTCTGAAGCCGCTTCAACGGGCACACTCTCCACAACGCCTTTCATCAACCCTCCCAGCATTGCCCCAAGCACAAACCAAGTCACAGTCTCCACGGAAGAGGCAGGAACCCAGGCCACTGTCACTTCTGCAGCGTCTGACACGAATCACACTATCCATTCCAGTTCAGGAAGCCCAACTCAGGCCGTCTTCGAAACATCGCCCTCCTCGACGCAGAGGCCCGATGAATCTGTACTCACCAGTACTGCATCATATACTTCAGAGCATCAGGCCTTCCACACCATTTCCGGCAGCAGCACTGCTGAACAGGAAGCCACTACAACTCTGGGTCCCGCTTTGCCTTTCTCCTCCACTTCTGCCTCTCCTCTGTTCCTTTCCACAGTCCCACCGGAGAGCACGGTGTCAGGAAGTACCGAGCTCAGGAGTGAAGGGCCTGCCACGACCGAGCGGATGTCTTCAGGAACGTCCCCCGTGAGCACCTCGGCCACAGGCGAGTCAACAACCCACCCTCAGCGTCCCAGCACAGGAACACTGGGGGCCACGGAAGGCTCGTCCACCTTCTCCTCCAGACCTATGCAATCCGGCACACCCCTCACGGCTTCAACCAGCACAGGTTCTCCCAGCGGGTCCATCAATACTGCAGCCGCGTCCAGTAGCGTGGTTTCCGAAGCCAGTACAACCGCTTCCTCTTCTGTCTCCTCTGAAGCCGCTTCAACGGGCACACTCTCCACAACGCCTTTCATCAACCCTCCCAGCATTGCCCCAAGCACAAACCAAGTCACAGTCTCCACGGAAGAGGCAGGAACCCAGGCCACTGTCACTTCTGCAGCGTCTGACACGAATCACACTATCCATTCCAGTTCAGGAAGCCCAACTCAGGCCGTCTTCGAAACATCGCCCTCCTCGACGCAGAGGCCCGATGAATCTGTACTCACCAGTACTGCATCATATACTTCAGAGCATCAGGCCTTCCACACCATTTCCGGCAGCAGCACTGCTGAACAGGAAGCCACTACAAGTCTGGGTCCCGCTTTGCCTTTCTCCTCCACTTCTGCCTCTCCTCTGTTCCTTTCCACAGTCCCACCGGAGAGCACGGTGTCAGGAAGTACCGAGCTCAGGAGTGAAGGGCCTGCCACGACCGAGCGGATGTCTTCAGGAACGTCCCCCGTGAGCACCTCGGCCACAGGCGAGTCAACAACCCACCCTCAGCGTCCCAGCACAGGAACACTGGGGGCCACGGAAGGCTCGTCCACCTTCTCCTCCAGACCTATGCAATCCGGCACACCCCTCACGGCTTCAACCAGCACAGGTTCTCCCAGCGGGTCCATCAATACTGCAGCCGCGTCCAGTAGCGTGGTTTCCGAAGCCAGTACAACCGCTTCCTCTTCTGTCTCCTCTGAAGCCGCTTCAACGGGCACACTCTCCACAACGCCTTTCATCAACCCTCCCAGCATTGCCCCAAGCACAAACCAAGTCACAGTCTCCACGGAAGAGGCAGGAACCCAGGCCACTGTCACTTCTGCAGCGTCTGACACGAATCACACTATCCATTCCAGTTCAGGAAGCCCAACTCAGGCCGTCTT
The DNA here is from genome assembly GCA_030015325.1 of Cryptoblepharus egeriae. Classification (NCBI taxonomy): domain Eukaryota; kingdom Metazoa; phylum Chordata; class Lepidosauria; order Squamata; family Scincidae; genus Cryptoblepharus; species Cryptoblepharus egeriae. Next base: position 47,463,218 of record JAREYC010000005.1, on the reverse strand, counting down.
CGAAACATCGCCCTCCTCGACGCAGAGGCCAGATGAATCTGAACTCACCAGTACTGCATCATATACTTCAGAGCATCAGGCCTTCCACACCATTTCCGGCAGCAGCACTGCTGAACAGGAAGCCACTACAAGTCTGGGTCCCGCTTTGCCTTTCTCCTCCACTTCTGCCTCTCCTCTGTTCCTTTCCACAGTCCCACCGGAGAGCACGGTGTCAGGAAGTACCGAGCTCAGGAGTGAAGGGCCTGCCACGACCGAGCGGATGTCTTCAGGAACGTCCCCCGTGAGCACCTCGGCCACAGGCGAGTCAACAACCCACCCTCAGCGTCCCAGCACAGGAACACTGGGGGCCACGGAAGGCTCGTCCACCTTCTCCTCCAGACCTATGCAATCCGGCACACCCCTCACGGCTTCAACCAGCACAGGTTCTCCCAGCGGGTCCATCAATACTGCAGCCGCGTCCAGTAGCGTGGTTTCCGAAGCCAGTACAACCGCTTCCTCTTCTGTCTCCTCTGAAGCCGCTTCAACGGGCACACTCTCCACAACGCCTTTCATCAACCCTCCCAGCATTGCCCCAAGCACAAACCAAGTCACAGTCTCCACGGAAGAGGCAGGAACCCAGGCCACTGTCACTTCTGCAGCGTCTGACACGAATCACACTATCCATTCCAGTTCAGGAAGCCCAACTCAGGCCGTCTTCGAAACATCGCCCTCCTCGACCCAGAGGCCCGATGAATCTGTACTCACCAGTACTGCATCATATACTTCAGAGCATCAGGCCTTCCACACCATTTCCGGCAGCAGCACTGCTGAACAGGAAGCCACTACAAGTCTGGGTCCCGCTTTGCCTTTCTCCTCCACTTCTGCCTCTCCTCTGTTCCTTTCCACAGTCCCACCGGAGAGCACGGTGTCAGGAAGTACCGAGCTCAGGAGTGAAGGGCCTGCCACGACCGAGCGGATGTCTTCAGGAACGTCCCCCGTGAGCACCTCGGCCACAGGCGAGTCAACAACCCACCCTCAGCGTCCCAGCACAGGAACACTGGGGGCCACGGAAGGCTCGTCCACCTTCTCCTCCAGACCTATGCAATCCGGCACACCCCTCACGGCTTCAACCAGCACAGGTTCTCCCAGCGGGTCCATCAATACTGCAGCCGCGTCCAGTAGCGTGGTTTCCGAAGCCAGTACAACCGCTTCCTCTTCTGTCTCCTCTGAAGCCGCTTCAACGGGCACACTCTCCACAACGCCTTTCATCAACCCTCCCAGCATTGCCCCAAGCACAAACCAAGTCACAGTCTCCACGGAAGAGGCAGGAACCCAGGCCACTGTCACTTCTGCAGCGTCTGACACGAATCACACTATCCATTCCAGTTCAGGAAGCCCAACTCAGGCCGTCTTCAAAACATCGCCCTCCTCGACGCAGAGGCCCGATGAATCTGTACTCACCAGTACTGCATCATATACTTCAGAGCATCAGGCCTTCCACACCATTTCCGGCAGCAGCACTGCTGAACAGGAAGCCACTACAAGTCTGGGTCCCGCTTTGCCTTTCTCCTCCACTTCTGCCTCTCCTCTGTTCCTTTCCACAGTCCCACCGGAGAGCACGGTGTCAGGAAGTACCGAGCTCAGGAGTGAAGGGCCTGCCACGACCGAGCGGATGTCTTCAGGAACGTCCCCCGTGAGCACCTCGGCCACAGGCGAGTCAACAACCCACCCTCAGCGTCCCAGCACAGGAACACTGGGGGCCACGGAAGGCTCGTCCACCTTCTCCTCCAGACCTATGCAATCCGGCACACCCCTCACGGCTTCAACCAGCACAGGTTCTCCCAGCGGGTCCATCAATACTGCAGCCGCGTCCAGTAGCGTGGTTTCCGAAGCCAGTACAACCGCTTCCTCTTCTGTCTCCTCTGAAGCCGCTTCAACGGGCACACTCTCCACAACGCCTTTCATCAACCCTCCCAGCATTGCCCCAAGCACAAACCAAGTCACAGTCTCCACGGAAGAGGCAGGAACCCAGGCCACTGTCACTTCTGCAGCGTCTGACACGAATCACACTATCCATTCCAGTTCAGGAAGCCCAACTCAGGCCGTCTTCGAAACATCGCCCTCCTCGACGCAGAGGCCAGATGAATCTGAACTCACCAGTACTGCATCATATACTTCAGAGCATCAGGCCTTCCACACCATTTCCGGCAGCAGCACTGCTGAACAGGAAGCCACTACAAGTCTGGGTCCCGCTTTGCCTTTCTCCTCCACTTCTGCCTCTCCTCTGTTCCTTTCCACAGTCCCACCGGAGAGCACGGTGTCAGGAAGTACCGAGCTCAGGAGTGAAGGGCCTGCCACGACCGAGCGGATGTCTTCAGGAACGTCCCCCGTGAGCACCTCGGCCACAGGCGAGTCAACAACCCACCCTCAGCGTCCCAGCACAGGAACACTGGGGGCCACGGAAGGCTCGTCCACCTTCTCCTCCAGACCTATGCAATCCGGCACACCCCTCACGGCTTCAACCAGCACAGGTTCTCCCAGCGGGTCCATCAATACTGCAGCCGCGTCCAGTAGCGTGGTTTCCGAAGCCAGTACAACCGCTTCCTCTTCTGTCTCCTCTGAAGCCGCTTCAACGGGCACACTCTCCACAACGCCTTTCATCAACCCTCCCAGCATTGCCCCAAGCACAAACCAAGTCACAGTCTCCACGGAAGAGGCAGGAACCCAGGCCACTGTCACTTCTGCAGCGTCTGACACGAATCACACTATCCATTCCAGTTCAGGAAGCCCAACTCAGGCCGTCTTCAAAACATCGCCCTCCTCGACGCAGAGGCCCGATGAATCTGTACTCACCAGTACTGCATCATATACTTCAGAGCATCAGGCCTTCCACACCATTTCCGGCAGCAGCACTGCTGAACAGGAAGCCACTACAAGTCTGGGTCCCGCTTTGCCTTTCTCCTCCACTTCTGCCTCTCCTCTGTTCCTTTCCACAGTCCCACCGGAGAGCACGGTGTCAGGAAGTACCGAGCTCAGGAGTGAAGGGCCTGCCACGACCGAGCGGATGTCTTCAGGAACGTCCCCCGTGAGCACCTCGGCCACAGGCGAGTCAACAACCCACCCTCAGCGTCCCAGCACAGGAACACTGGGGGCCACGGAAGGCTCGTCCACCTTCTCCTCCAGACCTATGCAATCCGGCACACCCCTCACGGCTTCAACCAGCACAGGTTCTCCCAGCGGGTCCATCAATACTGCAGCCGCGTCCAGTAGCGTGGTTTCCGAAGCCAGTACAACCGCTTCCTCTTCTGTCTCCTCTGAAGCCGCTTCAACGGGCACACTCTCCACAACGCCTTTCATCAACCCTCCCAGCATTGCCCCAAGCACAAACCAAGTCACAGTCTCCACGGAAGAGGCAGGAACCCAGGCCACTGTCACTTCTGCAGCGTCTGACACGAATCACACTATCCATTCCAGTTCAGGAAGCCCAACTCAGGCCGTCTTCGAAACATCGCCCTCCTCGACGCAGAGGCCCGATGAATCTGTACTCACCAGTACTGCATCATATACTTCAGAGCATCAGGCCTTCCACACCATTTCCGGCAGCAGCACTGCTGAACAGGAAGCCACTACAAGTCTGGGTCCCGCTTTGCCTTTCTCCTCCACTTCTGCCTCTCCTCTGTTCCTTTCCACAGTCCCACCGGAGAGCACGGTGTCAGGAAGTACCGAGCTCAGGAGTGAAGGGCCTGCCACGACCGAGCGGATGTCTTCAGGAACGTCCCCCGTGAGCACCTCGGCCACAGGCGAGTCAACAACCCACCCTCAGCGTCCCAGCACAGGAACACTGGGGGCCACGGAAGGCTCGTCCACCTTCTCCTCCAGACCTATGCAATCCGGCACACCCCTCACGGCTTCAACCAGCACAGGTTCTCCCAGCGGGTCCATCAATACTGCAGCCGCGTCCAGTAGCGTGGTTTCCGAAGCCAGTACAACCGCTTCCTCTTCTGTCTCCTCTGAAGCCGCTTCAACGGGCACACTCTCCACAACGCCTTTCATCAACCCTCCCAGCATTGCCCCAAGCACAAACCAAGTCACAGTCTCCACGGAAGAGGCAGGAACCCAGGCCACTGTCACTTCTGCAGCGTCTGACACGAATCACACTATCCATTCCAGTTCAGGAAGCCCAACTCAGGCCGTCTTCGAAACATCGCCCTCCTCGACGCAGAGGCCCGATGAATCTGTACTCACCAGTACTGCATCATATACTTCAGAGCATCAGGCCTTCCACACCATTTCCGGCAGCAGCACTGCTGATCAGGAAGCCACTACAAGTCTGGGTCCCGCTTTGCCTTTCTCCTCCACTTCTGCCTCTCCTCTGTTCCTTTCCACAGTCCCACCGGAGAGCACGGTGTCAGGAAGTACCGAGCTCAGGAGTGAAGGGCCTGCCACGACCGAGCGGATGTCTTCAGGAACGTCCCCCGTGAGCACCTCGGCCACAGGCGAGTCAACAACCCACCCTCAGCGTCCCAGCACAGGAACACTGGGGGCCACGGAAGGCTCGTCCACCTTCTCCTCCAGACCTATGCAATCCGGCACACCCCTCACGGCTTCAACCAGCACAGGTTCTCCCAGCGGGTCCATCAATACTGCAGCCGCGTCCAGTAGCGTGGTTTCCGAAGCCAGTACAACCGCTTCCTCTTCTGTCTCCTCTGAAGCCGCTTCAACGGGCACACTCTCCACAACGCCTTTCATCAACCCTCCCAGCATTGCCCCAAGCACAAACCAAGTCACAGTCTCCACGGAAGAGGCAGGAACCCAGGCCACTGTCACTTCTGCAGCGTCTGACACGAATCACACTATCCATTCCAGTTCAGGAAGCCCAACTCAGGCCGTCTTCGAAACATCGCCCTCCTCGACGCAGAGGCCAGATGAATCTGTACTCACCAGTACTGCATCATATACTTCAGAGCATCAGGCCTTCCACACCATTTCCGGCAGCAGCACTGCTGAACAGGAAGCCACTACAAGTCTGGGTCCCGCTTTGCCTTTCTCCTCCACTTCTGCCTCTCCTCTGTTCCTTTCCACAGTCCCACCGGAGAGCACGGTGTCAGGAAGTACCGAGCTCAGGAGTGAAGGGCCTGCCACGACCGAGCGGATGTCTTCAGGAACGTCCCCCGTGAGCACCTCGGCCACAGGCGAGTCAACAACCCACCCTCAGCGTCCCAGCACAGGAACACTGGGGGCCACGGAAGGCTCGTCCACCTTCTCCTCCAGACCTATGCAATCCGGCACACCCCTCACGGCTTCAACCAGCACAGGTTCTCCCAGCGGGTCCATCAATACTGCAGCCGCGTCCAGTAGCGTGGTTTCCGAAGCCAGTACAACCGCTTCCTCTTCTGTCTCCTCTGAAGCCGCTTCAACGGGCACACTCTCCACAACGCCTTTCATCAACCCTCCCAGCATTGCCCCAAGCACAAACCAAGTCACAGTCTCCACGGAAGAGGCAGGAACCCAGGCCACTGTCACTTCTGCAGCGTCTGACACGAATCACACTATCCATTCCAGTTCAGGAAGCCCAACTCAGGCCGTCTTCGAAACATCGCCCTCCTCGACGCAGAGGCCAGATGAATCTGTACTCACCAGTACTGCATCATATACTTCAGAGCATCAGGCCTTCCACACCATTTCCGGCAGCAGCACTGCTGAACAGGAAGCCACTACAAGTCTGGGTCCCGCTTTGCCTTTCTCCTCCACTTCTGCCTCTCCTCTGTTCCTTTCCACAGTCCCATCGGGGAGCACGGTGTCAGGAAGTACCGAGCTCAGGAGTGAAGGGCCTGCCACGACCGAGCGGATGTCTTCAGGAACGTCCTCCGTGAGCACCTCGGCCACAGGCGAGTCAACAACCCACCCTCAGCGTCCCAGCACAGGAACACTGGGGGCCACAGAAGGCTCGTCCACCTCATCCAGACCTATTCAGTTTAGTTCTCCTTTGATGACAACTGTTTCCGGTGTTTGCCGTGAGTATTTTAATTTTTCATTTATACGTTTTCAAGTGGATCTATTATTTTTATGCATGAGTTTTTAATTTTATATTTCTACCTTTTTTTTTATTTCTCTCCATTTAAATTTTTTCCTCTTATGAATTCATTCAAACTTTTTTATAGTTTCAGAGGTATTTCTTTGACAGTTTACACATTTGAATTCCTCCTAAAATGAATAAATTTTAGAAATTACTAAATTTATCTTAATAGTGTTGTGAATAGAGTAGGAATAATCCAATTTTGTGTTGTTACTTTGTTTTTAATAGAATAATTTTACTAGTGGAATGAACCTATTTTTTTAAATATAATATTTCTAGAAAATTTGTGGGTCGTTGGTATGGTCGGGCACTGGTTCGCACTAGGTAGTGGTACCATGTTGTGTGCATTGTTGGGCACTTTCACCACTTGGCAACAAGGGGCACTGGTCATTGGAAGGTACAACGGTGCAGTGGCATATAGCAGTAGACTTCAGTAGGCATATCTGATATCCTGACCAGCCACCATTGTGCAGCAACAGGCTCGACCAGGCAGCAGGCACAAATGGGCAGGGGGCACTAGCAGGCTGCAGGGCGCCACAAGACATTAAACACCCCTACTTGGCCCCACTGGGCATTTTTTGTAGTGGGTATCACTGGGCCCTAGCAGGCATCACTTTGTATCAGTGGGCAGTAGATAGCAGTGGTCAGTGGGCCCCACCCGGCACCAGTGAGCAGTGGGCATCCCTATAAGGCACCTATCAGGCACAGGGAACCACTGGCCACCTGATGCCAGGCTCCAAGCAAGGGGCAATACCAGATGGCAGTGGATAGCAGACAGTACCAGACACCACTAGGTATCCTTACTGGGAACCAGGCACAGGGTACCAGTTGGCACTGAACACTAGCGTACAATACCAAACAGTAGATACCATTGGGGACCACTGGGCACCAAATCAGTTCTTAGTGGGTACTTACATCACAGAAGGGATAAAAAGGTAAAGGTGACCGACTGTAGAGTGCAGTGCTCATCCCCATTTCTAGAGTCATTGAGCCAGCAATGCCCAACATGTGGCCTACATGCTCATGGAATGCTGTTACCACGTGGTGCCTATTTATCTACTTGCATTTGCATGCTTTCAAACTGATAGTTTGGCAAGTGCAGGGCTAAGGACAGAACCTCACCGCATCTTGAAGGATTTGCTTCCCAAATTTCATGCTTCTAGGTCCAGGAGCTGAGGCTGAGTGTTCATCAGTTAGTCTTCAATTTTAAGTATTGGACAAAAACAAACATGTTGTGATCTTTTTCATCCTCTTACGGGTTAAATTTCTGAAAAATGGTTCTTAGTGGGTGCTCACGTCACAGAAGGAATATCCTCCCCAAATTTCATGCTTCTAGATCCAGGAGTTTGGGCAGGGCATTCTTCAGGGATTCTTCAATGTAAATTATAGGGAGAAAAACAACTCCCAGTTTGAATTTCCCAAAATTGGTTTTTGTTGGGTTCCTTCACCATGGAAGGAATACCCTTGCCAAATTTCATGCTTCTAGCTCCAACAGTTTTGGTTAGGCATTGATAAGTGAATGAGTCAGTCAGTGACTCTTCAGTTTTATATAAAGTGGAACCTCTTTTTGGCTGCAATCCTAAACACACTTTCCTGGGCATAAGACCTATTGAACACAATGGGGCTTATTTCTGAGTAGACATGGTTAGGATTGCACCTTTATTTGACCATTCAAGGGACTGGAGGAAATTGGTCAACATAGAGCACAATCCAACATATGGAAAAATATGCAATATTGTACTTATAATATTTTTAGAGCTTTTATTACTGATTTTTCTCATTAGGTGATACACACATATACTTGAGAATTATTATTCTTTTTTTAAAAGAGTCAATCCTGGTGGTGCTTCTTTTTTCTGTAAATATCAGTGCTGGCTATCCCATACAGTCTTCAACTATTATATTAGATCCCCAACATCTCCTTCCTTTGGAATACCTGCATCCATGTTGTCCTCACATTCTTCTTCCACTTCCCTGTGTACATCCTTCACTTCTTCACTGGGCTGTACTGCAGGCAATATTGCTTGGAATATTGTTTCCGGATCAGGTTCATTGCAGGTTGCAACCTTATTATCAACTGCAACAAATTCTTCAAAATCTACCCCATCAAATTTTTTCACAGAGGATGGACTGTCTGATAGGGCTGCAACATGTAAGTCTGGGATTGTGAGAAATCCTGCTTTCTTGAAACACTTATGTATTGTTTCTGGCTGAACATTATTCCAAGCAGAACTGATCCAGTAAACACAGTCAAGTGTGTTAACTGATGCAGCGCAAGAACTTGCTTCCCCGGGGTGGAGAAGAGATTTGTGTTTTAGCAATGACCCACTTTAGGAGCTGGGCTCAGTAGTGCATTTTAAATGCTCTGATGATACCTTGGTTAAGAGACTGGATTTTTCAGATTGTGTTTGGAGGCAGAAATTTCAGTGTCACATTTGTGACACAATTCACTTGTAAGTGGACAGGACAGTTGTCAATTGTCAATAGAATTAATTTATTCTTCTTCATTTTGATACCCCCTTATCCACTCCTCAAATATGGAAGCAGTCATCCAGGCAGATTTGTTAGATCTCCAAGTGATAGGAAGGTCTTCAGGTTTCAGGTTCTTGAACGAGCAAGACTTTGCTGATTTTCCAACCACTAAAGCCTTTAGCTTCTCTCCTGCTGAGCTAGCACAAAGCTGAATTTGAAATGTTATTTTGAAAGTTTTCTGCTCTTACATTTGTCGCTTTTCATGACGAGGCTTCTATCCAACTCCCTAATCACCACACATCCAGCCCTATCCCTTCAGCTGAACAACAAGGTGGTGTTGCAAGGTGGGGCTGCAAGGTGGTGAGGCTGAGAATATGTGATAGGAAGCTCATGGCCACTGGGAACCTAAACCTGGATCCTCCAGGTCTCCATCCTTTCCCTAATCTCTCCCATCTCAACAACTCTGTGAGGTAGGTTTGACAGGAAGTATCCTCACAGAGGACAGGGTGCCCTACAAAAAAAGAGGAACAGACCCCTTAAAAATATAAGGCACCCAAGAGAAATGTAGGACATGACAAAATAAAAGGTAAAAACGTGCCACTATATTGCTTTCATGTGGTTAATTTAAACACTTTGGGCACAATCCAGAGTAACTACGTGGAGTTCTTGCTCCAGTGTAAGAACAATTTGCTCTGGATTGCAATATGAATTCCCCATAGGTTTTCACTAAGTAGTGCAGCAACTATGGGTACACATAAAGTCTCTTACGGGCTCCCGTAGTTACTCTGGATTGTAGGGTTTGTTACTTATTAGTAAATTTAAAATTGTTACATATAATTTCTTACGTATTTAATTCATAAATAACAAGAAAGCTCCGTGCTGTCTGCTCACAAGGAAGAGGAGAACAATGAAATTTTTTTTCCTGAGCACAGGGCTAAAAAAGAGAGTGTGTCCTGGAAAAAGAGGACAGATGGTCACCATGGGCTAGGATCACTGGGGTCTCTCTCGCTCTCTTAACCCCTCCACGCTCCCCTCAATCTTGGTTAGGATCATTGAGGTTTCTCCCTCTTCCTCCCTCCTCTCCTCAACCCCCTTTAGGGTCTTTCATCATTGGGTGGTCTCTCGTGGTGGTGGGGAGTGAAGCGATCATCTCAGGGTGCCCTCCCCACCCTGAGACCATCACTGTATCAATGGAATACGGTAATCCTGCTTTCTCAGAGGTGAAACAGTAAGATTACCATTTCCATCAATTCTAATGCATTTTAGAAGCAATGAATTCCTATAATGAACTTTCAAATGCTAACTAAATTCCTATCTGTAAAGAATGAAATTGAAATTGAGAGTTCATTTACTGAACACACTTTTTGATGTTAATTTGGGATTTCCCTCAAGAACTCTAGAAGTGTAACTCCAGAATAAGTTATCTGTAATTCATTTTTTGCATAGTAATTTTTGGGGAGTTTTTGTGAATACAGTGGTGCCTTGGCTTATGAGCAAAATTCATTCCGGAAGCACACTTGTAATCCAAAGTAGATTTTTCCATAGGAAATAATGGAAACTCAGACAATCCGTTCCACAACACAAAAATATTCATACAAAAATGATTACAATACTATAATATAATATAAAATAATTTTAAAAATATGTCAGAGTGATAGTTTTCAGGCAGGGAAAAGAGTGTGCGTGTATGAGTGTGCTGGCTTTGTTTAGAAGCCAGCTTTTGGAAGAGCTTAGCACCTTTTGCAGAAGGTCAACTTTTGCAGGAGCTCATTGTCTAAGCTTATTATCATGGTAACTAATTGCTTTTGTATATTCAGTAGTTGCCTTTGTATACAATTGCCTTTGTATATAATGAAAATAGGCTGCAATCCTAAAGACACTTTCCTGGGAGTAAGACCAATTTAACACAATGGGGCTTTCTTTTGAGTAGGCATGGTAAGGATTGTGCTCTGAGTTTCTTGGAACCAAATGTTCCAAAACATTGCTTGTTGACCAAGACAGTGCTCTTAAACCAAGTCAAAATTTCTGAGAAAATTTTGCTCATAATCCAAAACACTTGTAATACAAGTCACTTGTAAACCAAGTCACTCATAAACTTGTAAACCACTGGATTTAGTTGCAAATTGTGGAAATCATGTATCTGCATTAGTTAAAATAATTCTGTTTTTTATAGCTCCTGCCTCTTTCAACATTATACTTGAGAACTTAACCAGCCAAGCAATACAATTCAGTTGGATACTTCAGGGTGGGAGGAAGAGGAGCCCATACACTGTGTCTCTACTGGCAGATAATTCCACAGTTTTGAACAGAACAATCACATACAGCACAAGGATGGTGTTTGAAAACCTTTCACCTGGTTATTGGTATACAATATCTGTGGCGGTGCAAAACTGTGCTAAGAATATCAGTACTTCAGTGACAGTCCGGACAGGTAATCTCTCATTTATCTTTCTTTCTTTTTGAAAATAGACTATATAGAAAGCCTGATAGATTCACTCGGTCCTGGTTTCCATTTTAATCAGTGTCCCAGAGAGAATGTGAAAAGTATCTGCAATAAAAAAAATATGTTCTATAAAAGCTTCTAAGGTATTCCTCTGATTCCTTTACAGAAGCTACAGTTTATGATGGAGTGACCAGGATTACAAATATGGATTATATACCTCAGTATAACAACACATCAAGTCCTCAGTTTCAGGAATTTCAGAAGTTGTTTATGGAAGAGGTATAGCATTTTACAATTGAATTACATGTGCAATACACAGCGCAATCCTATTATTGGCATTTGCTGGGATAGCAGCTGTTGTGTCACCTATAGTGTGCCTGTGCCAGTTAACCAGCAGGCCAGGGTTTGAGACCTGGATCGGTCCCCACAAGACAGGGTGAGCTTCTGTCCTTAGCCCAGCTCTGCAACGCAGCTGGAACCAATAACATCGGCTCTACCTTTCCATTGGACTGTTTCAGCGTTGTGGAGAGGGGGGATTTGCTGCTTGAGTAACAGCCTATCCTCCTAACCCAGACCTTCGTGCTTCGCATGCAGCATATGCAGCACCGAGCACAATACCATAGTCTTTCAAGTCTGACAGATGCCTGCTTTATTATGGTTCTTAAGCATTTCCACCTGGGACCCTTTTTGAGAATGACAATCTATCCAGGGATGCCCTCCCCCAGAAGTGATGTCATGGCCAGAAGTTCCATCAAACAGGAAGTGACATCATTGTGATGCCAGAGTTCCTCCTTGTCTACTTGGAAGAAAGCCCCATTGTGTTCAATGAGACTTACTCCCAGGAAGGCAGTGTGAGTGTCTCATTCCAAGATGATGGTGCCCAGTGCCAGATTCCAAAAGGGTACTGACAGCTTTTCATGACCCTCTTGAAATTATGTTGTGCCCCCTACTTTGAGAAGCACAGCACAATCCTTTGAGAACCACTGCCGCATGGCTTGACAACTCTAGCACAAACAGTGCTGTTGTTTGTTCTAGCACCTGATCCAGTACAGAGTCTCTATGGCTCTGAGGAGGAATTGGACAGCACTTAACTGGATTTGTGCTAACCATGGCAGATGCCAATATTGGAAATGCAAGTGGGGACTGGTGGACAATCAATAACTGTAACTGCAGGAATGTTCTACAAACATTACATCATATTGCAATCAAATCCCCCCTTTGAAAGTCCTCTGACTTTCTGCAAGAACTACACCAACTTGAGGGCACTGCTGCCCAATGGTTAAATGGCTTAGATATTTGGCCATTGGTCCAAACACCTAGTAAATATTCATATATACTTTATATATTGAATTTCATGTTATGCTACTGCATTTTACCAAATGAATAAATAATTGTGCTGGTAGAAGACCTGCACTGGCCCATTGGAACTGCATCTTCACCGATGGCAGCCAGTCAAAGTGAGTACTTGACTGAGTGGTGGAGAGGAGGAAGTTGTATGTTTGAATGAAGGCAGGGAAAGGGTGTTTCAGGGTAGAAGGAAGGGAGTGGAGCTCAATAAGTGCTCCAGAAAGCAGCAGCATCTTCTCCCAAAAAAGAATACAACAGAGGCTTAATTGGGAAGATGATTTTTAAAATACAAAAATATTAACTAATTGATTGATTAATTAATACTGATAACAATTAATTAAAAAATTTTGATGGATGGGGGTGTCAAAAAATTTGTGGGCCCCTGATACACCACTGACATGAGGAATGTAGTTCCAGAATTTAAAAGGTGTGGACTTCCCCATTGTGGACTCTCCCATGGTGATGTGGGGAGGCTGGCACATGTCTGTGTATGGCCTAACCCCCCACCTCCTCTGGAGTGTTGCAGAAGTGCTTTATGGCACTTTTGTGACACTCCCAGGCCAGCATAGGATTTGGGCCAGGACTTATGCCAGCCTATCTGAGGATTAGGATTGCAGTCTGTGTAGGGAAAAGAGGGCACAGCAATTATCAGAAACTGTTGGTTCTTGTCCATTCTTGTCCATTGGTTAGAATTTAGAACATGTATTGCCTTAGTGTAAAGGCTTATTGGGATTGGGCCATATATCAGGCATAATTGAATAAATGTCAATAATGCCTCAAATTAAAAGGACACAAGACGAGAGGTGAAATGGTGGCTTCAGAAGAAATATGAAAAGAGCTTTTATAAGCTAAAGAACAACTTGAATGGGAAGGAAATTGCAATGCCTAATGATACATTTTTTAATGTGGGGTAGGAAAATCTTAATAATGATAAGATGCCAGCTAATGGCAGGATGTTGGTATGCCTAAGGCTAGAGTGATAATAGTGTATGTCCCTTTTTCCAGAACATGTCCTCTTTTTTAGCTTTGTGTCCTGGAAAAATTTTTTTGTCCTCCTTTTCCATGTCTGCAGGCAGTATGTATCCTTTCTTAGCTTTTATTTTGTCATGTCCTACATTTCTCTTGGGTGTCTTACATTTTTTGGGGGGGGGGGCTTGTCCTCTTTTGCAGTTATAATATATGGATACCATGCCTAAGGCTAGCCCTAAGAATCTAAATTTATTCATTCTTTGTTACTTAGCTTGACAGGTATATTTAAAAGGTTAAATGATGGAAAACTACAGTTTATCCAGTTAGAATGAATCAACTATGCAGATATTGTATAGCTAACTTACAGAAAGTGAAAGCAAACAGAAAATAATTGCCATCTTTCAATTTTACAGATAAAAAACAATTTGCCAGCTCAATTCAGAGAATTATTAGATTCTGGGAAAATGCGTATTACAATCACTGGAATCAGTGAAGGCAGCATAGTTGTGAAATTTATCATCGAGACAGTTGTGAGTTCAAATACAACACACCCTGAAGTTGAAGCTGTTATTGTTCATGCTTTAAACAAAAGCAAAGCACTGGACATAGACCCTCGTGAGACTTATCTACAAGGTATGTATGGCTTTTGAATGGTCTCATATTAGATTTACATTGGGTTCAGACTCATGAAGGGGCTCAGGGGTAAAACACATGTTGTACATGGATAGGCTTCAGTCCCTGTGATCTTCAGGTAGGGCTGATAGGGACCTTTGTCTGAGGTACTACCAGTCAATTCTGACAGTACTGAGCTAGATTTGGATGAATAGCTTCATATATCAGATGCATCACACCTATTGCCTTTCCTAGCTTGAATCACAGTTGACCAGTAAACCTGCAGAGTCATAACTGATTCACAGAAGGAAGTTTTCCCCCATCCACTTCCTGGTGAAGGATGGGGAGGATGTAACCAGTGCAAAGCTGCAGCAATAGAAGAGCCTCTAGAAATGGAAACTGGCCACTATAAGAGAGAATGATTTATTTAAGTATTTATATTTTCTCTTTTTAAAAACATATTGAAACCTTAGGTCATTAATAACAATACACAAGATAAAAATGGTGATAACATAGCCCAGTGGGTTTCCCAGGTCACTAGCAGGTATGAAACTAAAAGGAGTGCAAGCAGTCAAGACCAGAGTAGCTGTGGGACTTAGAGCACAATCCTAACCATGTCCACTCAAAAGTAAACCCCATTGTGTTCAGCAGGATACTCAGGAACTTTAGGATTGCAGCCCAAGTGTGGAACAAGCTGGTTCTGCAAGCAGGCAGATGCTAGTCAAGCGGGGAACCAGATCAGTCCTGAATTATTTCCTGTGGTTGGTTTGGTTTTCATTACTCTTGGATCCACTTTTTAGAGCCATATTGTCTTCCATATACAGCAGCATATTTGTCAGAGGCTCTCTGGAACAGAATGAGACAGGTGGAAAAAATCCCAAAACAAACCACCAAATTAAACCAACTGGACCAAAAACCCTATTTAAAGCTGTGTCCCTTTAGCAGGTGTCCTAATTTCACCCCCTCTCCCAAATGGTGTCTTTTTCAGTGGTTGTTACTGGTGACTTTATCTTAAGCTGTTGTTATTGTACAATATTTTAACATTAGTTGTATTTGATTGGTTGGTTGGTTTAGTTTCTTCACAGTAGCTCCATTATTTAGCAATATTCTGTTGCTAATATTTTTCCTTTGAGACATTAGAATGCTTCCACCAATTTGTATCTTTACATCTAACTAGCGAAAATGTACCCATGCTGCAGGAGTAAAGCCATCCCCCCACTGCGCATCACTCCCCCATGCGCATTATCCCCTATGCGCATTAGCACCCCATAAACATCAACACTCCCCCACTGTGTATTATCCCCCATGCATATCAACCCCTATGCGCAATACCCTTCCATGCACATCAACCCCCCATGTGAATCACCCTCCCATGTGCACGACCCTCCCATGCGCACCCCCTATGCACACCAACCCCCACGCACACCATCCCCATGCGCATCAACACCCCACTGTGTATCATTCCCCATTTGCATCAACCTCCTATGTGCAATACCCTCCCATGCGCACCAACCCCCCATGCACTCGTTCCCCCATGCGCACCAATTTCCCATGCGCACCAACCCTCCATGTGCGATACCCTCCCATGTGCATCAACCCCCCATTCCCCAAGCCCCCATGGGCACCACCCTCCCATGCACACCAACCCCCCATACGTATAATCCTCCCATGGGCACCAACACCCCATGTGCTTCAACACTCCATACCAACATCCCCCCATGCGTAACATCCGCCCATGCTCATCAGCTCCCATGCTCATCAGCCCCCCATGTGCATCATCCCCCATGTGCATCAACCCCCATGCGCATCATCCCCCATGTGCATCATCCCCACATCTGCATCAAACCCCCATGTGCATCATCTCCCCAATGTGCATCACCCCCATGCGCATCATCTCCCCATGCGCAACCCCCCCATGTGCAGCATCCTCCCAAGTGCAACCTCTTCCTTAGAACAACATCCGAACTGTGCACCGGGCACCGAGCACCAAATTGGCTGGATGTTGGTCAGTCTTCCATGTTAAGTATAGGACAAAAACATGTTACACCCCTTTTCAGCCCCTTAAGGGTTAAATTTCTCCACATTGGTTCTTGCTGGGTGTTGATGTCACAGAAGGAACACCCTCCCCAAATTTCACATTTCTAGGTCCAGGGATGGCAGAGCATCTGTCAACCCCCATGCACATCATTCGCCCATGTGCATCATGTACATCAAATCCCCATGTGCATCACCCCCATGTGCATCATCTCCCCAATGTGCATCACCTCCACAATGTACATCACCCCATGTGCTTCTTCAATGCAATGCACCGATTCTTCAATGCAAAGAACATGGAGGAAAATGTGTTGTGCCCCTTTTCACCCCCTTCTGGTTGGAATTTCCAAAAACCGGTTCTTAGTGGGTGCCTCCATCATGGAAGGAATATCCACCCCAAATTTCATGCTTCTAGGTCCAGCAGGTTTGGCTGGTCATTGATGAGTGAGTGAGTGAGTGACTTTTGTCCCCCCTGCGCAACTTCCCCCCATGCGCAACATCCCCGCATGCGCAGCATCCTCGCCAGTGCAACCTCTTCCTCTGAACAACATTCCCACTGCACCAGGCACCGAGCACCAAATTGACTGGATGTTATTCAGTCTCCCATGCTAAGTATAGGACAAAAACACATTGCCCCCTTTTCAGCCCCTGAAGGGTTAAATTTCTCCAGATGGGTTCTTGGTGGGTGTTCAGGTGACAGAAGGATCCCTCCCAGAATTCCATGCTTCAGGCCCAGCAGTTGGGGAGGAATGTTGATGAATCAGCAATTCTCCAATACAAAATATAGGGAGGAAAATGCATTGCGCCCCTTTTCACCCCCTTCTCATTGGAATTTCCAAAAACTGGTTCTTAGTGCACCCCTCCGTCATGGAAGGAGCTCCCAACCAAAATTTCACGCTTCTAGGCCCACCGGTTTTGGCAGGGCAGTGATGAGTGAGTGAGTGAGTCAGTCAGTGAGTCAGTCAGTCAGTGACTTTTCTCTTTTATATATATGGAAGAAGATAAGAACAGAATTAAGTTTTTTCCACTAATGTGTGATTGTGTTCTTGTTTCTTGATTTAAATTTATTGCAGTAATCCCTGGCTGTCAGTCAGTAAATAATGGCTGTTCTAAAGATGCCTTCTGCATTCCATACAACAATTCATGTCAATGTAAGCCAGGATTTTTGGACACGAGTCCTTTGGTGCCAGGAAGATCATGCCAAGGTAAGAATGAATGCAATGTCAACACTAAAAATAAATGGGAACAAAGAGTAAGAAAGATGGGTAACCCACCCCAACCTCTGATTCAGTGATAAGTGCTGAAGGATTAAAGATTGCCAAGGATGATGCTCCTTGAAACTTCTTGCTTGTTTCAACGTTATGCTTTGAAATTATAACAGATTCTTTAAAAATAAGATTTTCTTTCAGATCTAGATCGGAGGTGTGCAATCTTTTGTCAGACATCATTTCTCTGACACTGTGTCTGGAGTTAGAAAAAAGGAATTAATTTACATTTCAAATTTGAATAAATGTACATAAATGAATATATCAGAGATGTAACTTATATGACTGACAATGCAATCCTAACCCCTAGTTAGGCCAGCACAGGTCCCATGCTAGCCTGGGGGTATCACAAAAGTGTTGTAAGGCACTTCTGCACACGGGTGTTAGGCCAGTGTACAGACATGCTCTGGCCTGCCCACACCACCACAGGAACAGGGTGAGTTGTGTTGGCCAAAATTGGTTAAGATTGTGGTCTGAATGAATTCAAATTCATTCATAAGCACTTTTACACACAGAAAGATGGGGTGAGCTTCAAACCAGTTTCAAAAGATGGAGGGAGAAGATTTTACATACAGACCAAAGCACACCCTGCAGCTTGTGACAATGGAGACATTACCCATGCAGCTGGCTCTTGCAGCCACTCTACAGGGAGGAAAGGGGAGTTCCAATCCCCTCATCTCCATTGGAGGGGGCTTTCCCCCAAAAAGCCCTTAAAAGTCACTTTTGATTTTTCCGAAAATCAGAAGTGACTTGCTAAGACCTTCCAAAGCCTGTATAAGGTGTTCTGGGAAAGCTGTGCACAACTTCTCCCTTAGCCCTCAGAACACCCTTCAGATGTGAGGAGAGACGTTCT
Organism: Cryptoblepharus egeriae; assembly: GCA_030015325.1. Lineage (NCBI taxonomy): Eukaryota > Metazoa > Chordata > Lepidosauria > Squamata > Scincidae > Cryptoblepharus > Cryptoblepharus egeriae. Next base: position 47,445,168 of record JAREYC010000005.1, on the reverse strand, counting down.
CCCCTCAGCATGGCTCAGCCATGGGCTGGATGGAAGGTGCTTGCTGCATCTGGCTTCCGGGACAGGATTTGAACATCCTAACATAGATGAATGTAAGAATAAGGAGTACAATAACTTCTCTGTTTTGGAAAAAATCCTGGAAAAGTATATAGAGGTAAATAATCTGAATGATTGCTGAATGGCTATGATATATGGCTTGTATGCTTCCCTGCATTTTCTTCAATTTCCTCTGGTTTAGGCTGCAATCCTAACCTGCAGTTAGGCCAGACTAAGCCTCAGCATAAGTCCTGGGCTGACGTGGGGGGTGTCACCAAAGTGCTGTAAGCTACTTCTGCCTCACTCCTGGGGGAGGTGCACAGACATATGCTTGCCACTCTACATCACCCCAAGAATGGGAAGACTGAGAACGTGCTGGCCTACATTGGGATTGCCCCACTGAGTTATTTTTCCTTTGAACCTTAGGGCACATCCTAACCATGTCTACTTAAAAGTAAGTCCCACAAAAGATTTGGCACAAAATTTGGCACAAAAGTAAGGAACAAAAGATTTGAATGTGACAAATCCTGGAAGAGAATGTGAAGGTATAGCATCTCAGTGTAAAGTAGAATTTGCTTTTCTTTCACAATGTAGGAAAAAAATCCATCCAAATGAGCAACTGCAGTAAGTGCCTTTGCACCAGCAGAACTGGAAGCCCAACGTGGCCCTTACATAAACAGATACAAGAGTGATGTTCTCTAAAATGTCTTCTCTCAATATTACAGGATTCTTTGATAAAATAAAAGGTTCCTAATATGATTTCCCCCTCACTTTCAGACATTGATGAATGCGAGAATAAGGACAATACATGCTCCAAATTGGCTGAATGTCGAAACATCAATGGCAGTTATACATGTCAGTGTATACCAGGCACTAAAGACTTGAATGCAACAAACCCTGGAAGAGATTGCGAAGGTATAGAATCAATCTACATGTATTTGTTTTTCTTCCTAAAAAGCTAAGGCTCATGCTAAGCATGCAAAAACACATGGGAAAATGAACATTTTCCATGGAATAACTGCATGTTTGAATGCAAAATCTGACTGCACATTCCTTCCGTTCACCCTTTCCATGGAAGGAGACCAGTGAAGAGGGAAGAGGAGATGTGTTTCCATATATTGAAAAGGGGGTGGGAGCAGACCAGCCAATTACAGGATCCATATCTTATATTCCCTCCTCCTCCCTGCATACACACCTGCATACAAAGACATCAGCTTTAGGGTTCTCTGTAAGTACTTTACTCATAGTAGTTTACATATCTTCTAAGTTTACATATACAGGGTGATTGAAAAGTCACTCCCTATTTTAAAATGCTTATAAATTGCAATATAGGGAGTGTCTTTTCAATCGCCCTGTATATTCAGCAATTTCATGTGGATTTCTATTATTTATTTATTTATTTATTTATTTATTTATTTATTTATTCAGTTGTTATCCTACCTTTCTTCCTTGAATAAGGAAACCTAAGGTGGCTAACAACATTTTAAAACAACACTAAAACACAATTAAAACTGGATAAAAACAATAAATACAATTGAAATACAAATTTTAGCGCAAGTCAGTCAAGATGATCATATGACCTAATTCCTAAACTGCCATTTCTTAAAATAGCCATAGCTATAATTGAAATTTGGATTGCTTCTCACAGTGGACATGAGATTTATATATTTCAATATACAGATGTTAACAAGCACGCAAATCTTAACGCTTAACTAGCATTAACAAGCACGCAAATCTTGGCAGTCTGTGTTTGTAGAACGGAGAATTCTAACTTTTACATACCTGCTGAGCAATTTAGTTTTTTCTTTATTTTACAGATGCCGTCCAGTGTTTCAACAGGTCTGATTTTTGCTCACAACCATCTGACAAGTGCCTAGACTCACAAACAGACATATGTTCAAGTATGTTGTAAATATTTATTTTTACTACCTTAGCTACTGTCAGGTCAGATTCAAAAATGGTTAAAAGTTTTGCCTTGCTGCCTTACTGCAAATGACTTAGTTGGGTGTACTTGTTCCAATAGACATTCTGAAAGGGGGAGACCTTTTTAATAAATGTGAGGGCCACATTTTTTTGAGCATGTGAGTGTTTATAATGTATTGACCAAATAAACCGAGTCCCTTCTCTGATAAATTATGTTTATTTTATTTAAAAAAAAACTGAAAAAGGCTTTCATGTCCATGGATCCTTTATAATGTTTCACAAAAACCTTTAAAGAATCCCAATAAACACAAATACATAGAACATGAAAATGGGGTACTTACCTAGTCCTATACTTCGGTGATATAGAACAAGCAGAAGATAAGAGAATAATGACGCAGTATCTATCGTCACTGAGGATTTTTTTCCAAACTGTAGAGACCAGCACTGCCACCTGTTTTCGGACAATTTTTTTTAAAAGGAGAGTGTGGGCACAATCCAGAGCAGTTTCGGCAGCTTTTGCGATGACGCAAGAGCGATTTGCATTGATGCAGTTATGGCACCACTTAATAGAAACCTATGGGAAATTCATAGAGCAATCCAGAGTAAATTTTACGTGTGTCGATGCAAGAATGTCGGGGAGGGCCAGGGGCGGGGCTGGGGCGGGGACGGTCAGGGGCGGGGCCGGGAAGGGCACACCACCCACCCCAGCGTGCTGCAGGTGAGGGTGGACGGGGCCAGGGTCGGGCCCCAACCCCAGCGCACTGCGCATGCACTAATGTTGGCGCATGTGCAGTGCGTGTCCTGAAGCTGGTCGACCAGCTGGTCAACCAGCTTCAGGACACGCACTGCACATGCGCTATGGTTGGCGCACGTGCAGTGCTAAAATGGCGGCTGCGGCAGCTGAAAAATGGCTGCCAAACCGGTACGCCCGGTTTTCTGGCCCCCCCGTAGCTACCGGATTGGTAGCGGGGGTTCAGAAGTAACAACTGGTTCAGGCGATCCGGCCCGAACTGGGCGCTGTCCACCACTGATATGGATGCTGTAGAGCAGGGGTCCTCAAACTTTTTAAACAGGGGGCCGGTTCACTGTCCCTCAGACACTGTCGGGGGCCGGAGAGTGAGAGGACTTATGTAGGACATCCTACATTTTATCCTACATTTTAAAATGTAGGACATGATAAAATGAAGCAAAAATGCTTGTATTGCTTTCCTGTACTTAATTTCAACACTTTTGAAACTGAAAACCTTTTAACATGCCTGATTCTCACCCAGACATGCAAGATGCCCTCAAAGCAGTTTCCAGCAACACATTACTTCAACATATTTTACTTAACATATTTTTCTACAACATATTTTACATGTCAGACTTAAGACATGTAATTGTAAGACACCCTCAAAGCAATTTGCAGCAACACAAGGAATGTCAGTGACATGCACAGACACAACCATGCACTCTTTCTCACACACACACACCCACCCATGAATTCTTACACACACACACACAAACACAAGTTCACCTCAATTTTAGGCTTGCTGTACAGGAATTTTGCCCAAGCCTATGCATGTCTACTCAGGAGTAAGGCCCATTAGAGTCAGTGGGGCTTATTCCCAGGAAAGTAAGCACAGCCCTCTGCATTTCTACCCAGAAGTAAGGCCCATTAGAGTCCATGGGGCTTACTCCCAGGAAAGTGTGGATGGGAGGGTGTCCTTTATAGCCCAGCTCTCTGCTTGTCTCCTCAGAATTAAGCCCCTGGAAGCTGGGGTGGCCACGAGAGAGCGGCAGTAGGTGCACGCACCAGCCAGAACCCCATGGGGTAGACGAAGAGCACATGCTGCTCCAGCTGAGCATGCAACATTTAAAAAAAAAAATTTAAAGGGCCAGCTTGAAGCTGCACAAATTCTGGAGCCCCGAGGGGCTCTCTCCCTTTTAAACAGGGCTGCTGCGACTGGCGGATCTTCGCCGCGGCAGCCTTGAACTGCCCCCCAGTGCCCACGAAGCTCCTCCCAAAACCCCCAAAAGGCTGGCGGGCCGGATTGAGGCCTCTGGCGGGCCTGATATGGCCCCTGGGCTGGAGTTTGAAGACCCCTGCTCTAGAGGATGTCCTGCTGCAGGCAGGGGGTTGGACTAGCTGACCTACTAGGTCCCTTTTAACTCTAGGATTTTATGATTCTATGAATTTGACACATTAATTAAAACGAAAGCTTTTAGTCACAGAAAAGGGACAAATAAGAACCTGCTAAATGTACCTTTGTGTAGGATATCATTCCAAACACCAGGTGCATTTTGGAGGACAGTTTACAACAGAATAGGATCCGGAAGGAAAAGATTAGTTCAAATACCTTGCATGTTGAATGTTTCAGGTTCAAGCCCTGGAATCTCCAAACAGCAGGGCTGGGAAAAATTAAGGTCTGAAGCGGTCTGAAGTCAAAATGCACACTTCTAACCCAGCTAAACCAATGATCTTACTCAGTACAAAGAAACATTGTGTGTACTCCTGAGTAGAAAAGATTATTGGTTCTTTTATTTTCTGTTATGTGTATAAACTTTCAGTAGAGGCTGCAATCTTAAAGACAGTTTCCTGGGTGTAAGACCCATTGAACACAATGGGGCTTACTTTTGAGTAGACATGATTAGGATTGCACCCATAGTGAGTCAATATTGTAATGTTGGACACTAGCTTTTGAGGTGGAACTGAAGTGTTTTATTGTGCTGCATTTCTTTTCAGGCAACCAAGCATTTGCTTGCCATATTTTATTCATAAACTGGAACTTTACTTCTGATCTTTACAACTCTGCAAGTGACCGCTTTAAGAACATTTCCAGCACAATCACAGAAACTGTGAGTTGTTTTTTCACTTAAAAGGTCTTTGCAAAAGACCACAAAATACTCTTCATTGTTGCTGCTATTATAAAAAAAAATGCATTGATAATCTTTCCAAGTATTGTATGCAAAACAGTACATATTTAAAATCCATAAAATATTAAAATCAAACAATATAAAAATAGTAAGAAAGTTTTATCTCTGATATTATTGAAAACCTTTTTGCAATTATAAATACAAACATCATAATCAGCCCAAAACTCCTTGCACTGTGCTGTAAATGTGACGCAAAGCACATTTCTGGCACTCCGTGTAAGCAGCTCCAGCAGGAAGGCTGTGCCATCTTGCCACTGCTGAATTCTAGTGCACTGCTTGATGGAGCAGATAAGCTCCTGTCCAGCTGAGCAGGGTTGGAAGCAGGGCAGAACTGGAGCATACTTTAAATTATGCATTGCACATTCTCCACAAAATATGGTTTTTGTGTAGACTGGTCTATGTTTTGATTTTTGTCACATGAAAAGTACTCTTTTAAAAGTGAAAATAGCTAAAAGGTTTTTGTGCATGGTGATTGCATGTGATTACTCTTACCTGTGTTTTATCTGTTTACTGATGACAATCTGGATGAATTTAAATATTTCCAGATCACAAAAGGAATGAGAAGTAAGCTCAAAACTGAGAGCTTCAATATCATCATTGTTGGATTCCAGCCTGGAAGCGTGGCTGCCTCTTTTGCTTTTCTATTGCAAGGACAACAGTCTATTGATGCTAAGAATTTTACAGCCAATTTAAAAGAAGTAGTAAAGGATATGCTTGATAACCAGACTGAAGTAACAGTCCAAGAAATTGCAACAAATATTCCTGATAACCACACGGCAGCACCAGATATTCCTGCTAACCACACGGTAGCCCCGGATATTCCTGCTAACCACACGGTAGCACCAGATATTCCTGCTAACCACACGGCAGCAACGGCTATTCCTGCTAACCACACGGTAGCACCAGATATTCCTGCTAACCACACGGCAGCAACGGATATTCCTGATAACCAGACGGCAGCAACGGATATTCCTGCTAACCACACCGTAGCACCGGATATTCCTGCTAACCACACGGCAGCACCGGATATTCCTGCTAACCACACTGCAGTAACCGTCCAAGGTAAGTGGCTTCTGATCATTCTTGGTGACCATATGACCGGATTTTTCCTGATTTGTGCTCTTTTTTAGCCTTCTATCTGGGTATCCTCCAAAAGGGCTTCATTGTCCTCCATTTTGGAATTTTGCAATGGTGTGCAGTACCCCATCATGTCATATGTTGTTGGATTCTTATTAAAGAGCAGAATCCAATGCAAATATCGGTACTGAAATATCACCTTCCTATCAAAAATTATGGCCAAAAAACTAAAAATAAAAATATGCATTGAGCTGTATGGGAAAGTGAAAGTGCCCAATATTGTAGCTTTACTCGTGAGTAGGCAAACATGCCATTGTCTGGCAGAAAGGACAGGCTGAGAGGAATCCAAGACCTTGTCCTCCTTTTGAGGTCTGGGCATCTGGTCACCCTGCACACTATGCTAGAAGTGTCAAAAGTAATGGAACAGTTTATTGAAGACGTAAGGGGCACACATGGTAGACATAAAGGGCACAGATCCTGAAAGGCCACCTTGTAAGTTAGGGTACTACTGCCATATTAGGTCCAGGTAATTTAGAAACCTAATATAAGTATCCAATAGTTTCTTCAGTGAAGGGCATACATTCCCTTCTTCCAACTGGCTAGTGTTAAGATAGCTTTTGAGGGAATACCCAAACACTTGTTCAGCATGAAACTCAAAACCTGCCAATTTACTTCTGAGTGGACATGCTTAGGATTGCTCTGTTTAAGTCTCATTTAACACATTGGGGCTTACTTTTGAGATAACAGGGATGAACTCTGGCATAGCAGTGATGTAATGTCCTGTTTGCTATCACTTCTGGCCACGATATCACTTTTGGGGGGTGGGTGTCCCAGATTGATTGTCATTCTTAGAAGGAGGCCCCAGGCTGAATTTCTTGAGAACCACTGCACCAGAGGATGGGCTCCGTTCAAGATAAATTCCCCCCCTTCCTGTGTTCTTTTCAGCACTGAGAAAGTAATAATCTGATTGAAGATGTAAATGTACAGACATTAAATGGGCAATGCTGTCAGGGAGGATCTGTATCTACTTATATGTAAGTAGAATGGACATCCTTATCTAATTTTGGGAGGAAGTAGATCATTCTTCTCTGCAGGCAGCACAGCCATTTTACAAATAGAGGAAAATAATTCAGGATTTTTTTAACATTAACAGTCTGTGGTTTGTAAAATGGAACAGAAAATCCAGGGCAAAATAACTTCAAATGCAGTTTGGATTTTAGTCCCTCTATGCTTCAGAGAGTTTTACTCTCCGTGAGCAACAAGTCCAGTTGTAAGCAGGATGCCCATTGCTCCAAGAGCTTAGGCACCTTAATTCCCAGTTCTTTGTTCTGCTTCAAATACCTGGGTGTTATCTTTCTTTCATATTTAAAATCCCAAGCCATGCAGGAAGTATTTATTGCTTCAGATAGGATGTCCTGGGACACTCAAAGTAAATATCCACACCTTTAGAAAGCTTATATTCATAAATACGTGAGCCAGATCTCCACAGATGTTTACTGCCGGTTAAGAGGACTAGAATTCCTCATAAAAAACTAGTTAGCTGGCAAATTAATTCCAAGAGACTTCACCAGACCTTCAGTCTTTCTAGAATTCATCCCTTAAGTTAGAAACACCTTGCCAGAAAATAGGGCAACTTCCAATTTTGTTGCAACTTTATGGTTTATAGATTATTATATTAGATTCCAGGTGGAAGATTCATTGTTCTTGATTCCATAGGTATAAAAAAACAAAAAGTGAGATATCTTGGATAAACTCCTAACAACCACAATGCAGAAATAAGCCAGAAATAATCACCACTAGAAGGTCTGGCTGTTCTGATGCCCAAATGTTTTGGCAGAAGGACCATATCATCTCTCTGACACTGTATTGGGACCTGGGAATAAAAATAATTTACATTTAAAATTTGATTAAATTTGCATAAATGTATTACCTCGGAGGTGGGGCCTATATGAATGAATGAATTTTACTGAGACAGTAATGTACATGGGATAATCAGGGATGTGTTTTTACCAACGTAACAGATGAAGCCAGAAAAGGGAGCAGGGAATAACATAACCTCTGACCACATATGATTTCCTTGATTGCACCTGATTTTCAATATTTTAACCACCCCATATGCCGCTGGACAATTTATGTCTCCATGTGTGACCACATATGTGCGCAATCGGAACCAATATAGGGCACAATCCAGAGTAACTATGGGGAGTCCTTGCTCTGATGTAAGAACAATTTGCTCTGGACTGCAATATGAATTTCCCATAGGTTTTCACTAGGTAGTGCAGTAACTATGGGTACACGTAATGTCTGGATTGTAGGGTTAGACCAACATAACTCACCTGGCGTATCTTTCTGTGGTGGGGTGGAGAAATTGGTGTATGCCTGTATGCTGGCCTAATCCCCCCAGGAGTGGGGCAGAAGTGCCTTATAGCACTTTTGTGACATCCCCAGGTCAGCGCAAAATTTATGCTAGGGCTTATGCCTGCCTAACAGGAGGTTAGGTTTGCAGCCTCTGTATTCAAATAGTGCTTGTATAAACTAAACACAGTTCATCAATAGCCTGGATCTGTGCTTTTTGTCCTTAAATTTTATGTTCAGAACTTCCTGAATATACTTCTTGCCACTTGAAAATCAATTAATATTTCCAAATTATACTTTCATTTCAGCAGTATCAACACAGAAACCAAAGGCAGAAGATTCAAGCTGGAAAACAGCAGCAATTGTCCTCGCAGTGCTCTTTTGTGTTGCATTAATATGCATCTTGCTGTTAACCTCAATATGGCTTTATATGAAGAAGAGAAGTGGCAAATATAATGTTGAACCTCAAGGGCTCATGGGGAATTTTGCCTATAAAAACTTATAAAGGCAACTACATTATAAATATTGACCTTGCTTTGTGACTGTAGCATTTTCAACACTGCACAGCTAATTGAAAAACAGCTCAGATTTACCAACAATGGAAGGTGGACATCACATGTACAACCAATAGAATATTTTTGCTTATTAGAAATAAAAAATTGATTTGGTAAAATTCCACTGATATTGAAAGAGAACTAGTTGAAGAAATGAGGCCCATTTTTGCATCAAAAGAAGATTGCATCATAACTCAGAAAAGAGTTATCAAGGGAATAATGATATCATAATGACAATTATCAAGCATTTTACAATGTCAGATATTTTTGCATATGGTTGAATAGTTGAATATTGCTCTTAGCCATACTGTACATACCTGGGTGTCCCAGCACATAAAATGTGCTTAAAATGTACAATTCTGTCTATTTCAAAAAAATAGCATCTGTACTTTTTGACAGAACTGTGACAGCCCTATGCATGTTAATTGGTATTTAAGCATAGATACAAATTTCAGGAGCATTGAAGAGTTGCTTATGATTCATAGGGTGCAATCCTAACCTAGGCTGGCACAACTCATTGGTCTTCCTGTTCCTGTGGTGATGTAGGGATGCATGAGCATGTCTGTGCACTGCCCTAACCCTTCCCCAGGAGTGCTGCACAAGTGCCTCATAGCATTTTTGAGCCACTCCAGGCCAGCACGGGAATTGTGCTGGGGCTTAGGATGGCCTAACTGGATATTAGGATTGCAGCCATATTCTTTTTACAAAGCCATTCTGTAACAATATGTTCTAAATTGCTGCTATTATAAGTTTATGGGCTACATGCCACAATTCCTGGAAACTCACACCTTGGATACTGATATCGTTATTCTCAGCTATGGGAAATCTTCCTCTCTCTCCCATTCAACATCCTTTCCAGTGCATGAAGCTCAGTCCAGAATGATACATACTGTATGTATACCAAAGCTTCTGAATAGATCAGGCTGATATGTTTTTAAATATTCCAGCAACTGACTCTACAGTACAATCAGTGCTCTGATTGTCTTGCAATATTAATATTTCTTGCAATAATATTTATGCACTGCACACACCTGTATAAAAGGGTTAAACAACTAAGACAGCAATCCAGAAGTGCATTTGGGCTGCCCTATCCATCTATCACGGATGGCCCCAAAATGGGGCAGCCCAGTTATGCTGGAGAAGGTTTGGGGCAGCCTAAGGCAACATAGGCTGCCCCAAGACAGGTGGATCTGGGCTGCCCTAACTGGGCCAGCCTACATAGTTCAAGAGAGGCATATTGAGGGCATGTTTAGCATTGCCTAGGGCAGAGCAGTTACTCTGTATCCTGTTTCCAGGGCAGAAATTTCCTCTTCCAGCTCCTCAGTGTTATACCATCTCAGGAGCAGTTATAACAATGAGTAGACCCATAGGGGTCCATGATAAGGCCCAAGTAAGAATGGCAGTGTTGACAAAAAAATCTGAGTTCCTGGCCAGCCTAGCTGCAACTCCTGCCTCTCAACGGCAGGATATGGCACAACTACGGCAGCCCACTAACCTGGGGATACCACAGGCCACTCCAAGAAGCCCCTTGCATCCATCCTCCACTAAAGGTATTGCTGTACTGAAGTCTCAAGCTGCAGCTGCTACAGGTAGTCAGGAACTTCTGGGCTTCCTTATAAAGCAGGCGCCACAGCTGTTCCTTGTTCAGTGTAATTTGAGGGGGGTCTTCTCCGGAGCAAGCCCTTCCCAGGTGTCACTGACTTGGTGCCTACTGAGCATGCTCTGGAGCAGTTAGGACAGCCCAGGCTTCTTGACTCTCTGAGTCAAGATCCGGCATAACTTTCTCCTCTGGATTCAAAATAGTTGGGGCAGCTCAGCTAGGGCTCTCCTGACTGCCCTAACTCTGGATTGTGCCCTAACTTAGCAACCATAGACACGCATAACCGTGTGCAGGTTTACGTTTACATGTAAATCTTTGCATTTACAAATTATCGAAATGTGATTTTAATAGTCAAATATATGCCTGTTGCTTTTTGTCATGTATATACATATAGTAAAAGTGCTGTAAATTTTGAGAAATAAATTTGTATAATATTTATTTTAAACTCCCTTAAGACAAACTTCTTTTCATGCTTTTCAAACTGTTGCCAATAAATACATTATTTTTATTATAGTGTGTCCACATTTTAAAATTTGTCTTTGGCTTCTGCTGAAGATGATAGTGTCGGTGCATGTGTACTAATAAGAGTAACCAACCCTGCTGATGAGTGTAGCTGTAAGGACAGAATTCTTTCACTTCCTGCAGTAGGTGGAATAATGGATCCTAGCAGGGTGTTTCTGACCGCAAAGCCAACCCTATGTTCCCTAGTCTCGTTTGATGGTTTTCCCTGCCAGAAGAATGAGAAATCGGATCCCGAGTCTGACAGCCTTGTCTTTTGAAGAGCAGAGCCTCAAATGGCGCAGTCTTGGAATGTGTTGGAATCTCTAGCATGTATGCACTTTTGAAATAGCGACATCTACGTTGGCTTGGGCATGTTGTGAGAATGGCTGATGGTTGGATTCCGAAAGATCTCCTATATGGAGAATTAGTGTAAGGAAAATGCCCCAGATGGAGACCATAGCTGCGATACAAGGACATCTGCAAGAGGGATCTAAAGGCCTCGGGAATGGACATCAACAGCTGGGAAAACTTGACCTCTGATCATTCAGCTTGGAGGCAAAAGACAGCATGGCCTTCTCCGAAGAGACACTCGTTCGGCAGGCAGAGGCAAAGAGACAGTCCCGGAACCAGCAAAAACTGGGTGCTGGGCAGGGGACAGACTGTATCTGCCCTCAGTGTGGAAGGGATTGCCACTCTCAAATTGGCCTTTTTAGCCATCAAAGATACTGTTTTATGACCTCAATTTGAATACCATAGTCTTTTGAGACTGAAGGATGCCAATAATGAAGTCTAAGTTTTATTGTTAATCTCAAAGTCCAAATACCTTTATTGGCATAAAAACAAACAGACAGCAGGACAATAAACATACAATTGGATAAAAGCAGGTAAAGGTAAGTTGATTGCCTCAGAACCACCAAAGAGGCAATGTTTTCTGTGAGGTCCTATGAATGGGGGGTGGGTTTATATTTCAAATCATAGTGTACCTTTATTAGCATATAAGTAATATGTATACTTTATTAGCATATAAGTAAAAGACATTTGGATTAAAAAACATACAGATTAGCTAAAAAGTCGATAAAAATAAGTTAAAAAAAAGTTGTAGCCTTGTTACCTCCAAAGGTGCAATGAGAACACAAGTTTGGTATAGCATCAAGGAGAGGAGATAAAGGCCACCAAGGATTTGCAATGCTGGAGAGTGAGATTTAAGAATAAGACTACTGAGATAGTGAGGTTTTTGTTAGTGCAGTGTAGTAGAAATCACAGCTTATCAATGTTAGAGAGTTCATTGTGGCCAGCATAGAATTGGTCTGTAAAAGAAGTGCGCTTATAAAAGAAGCATGCATTGCAGAAACATGTGTTCCAGTGATTCTATTGCACTGGAACTGCAAATGCATGTCCTCTCCTCTATAGGAATGCCATTGAATCTTCCCAACAGAATAGTGGAAGATACTACATTGTATCTAGCCTGTGTAAAAAAGTCATAGCCCCTGTAAAAAAGCCTATGTAAAAAGTCATGTGGATTCACCAAAAAATAAAAATAGTCAGGGCACCTGTCATAGATAACCAGCAAATTAAAATGAAGAGGAGAAATTGTTGATCTGATGAATTTTCATTTCATTATCATTAAGTTATTTGAACTGAAAACAACATAGGGGGAAAATTAGGGTCAGACCTTGCATTTTTCAGGTACTTAGGGATCAAATAACCCCACTTGATTTGAATAATTTTCCCCTCCCCCCATCAAAGGATTAAGCAAAATTTCTTGTAAAAAATACCTCTTTCAAATGTTGTCGGTAAGGATTCAAGGCAGATGTAATGTGAAAAACATCTGGACATATTCAGAGAGATCCACAAGGATCCACATGAGTGATCCAGCAGCAGGTGGTTGAGCAAACAGCTGCCAAAGAATGCTAAACAGGAAAAAACCTGGGTAACTTCTCAAATGAGAGACTGAAAGCTGATAAAGCTGTCATGAGATACAGAGCAAGAGGTGTCACTGTTTACTGCTTGGCTGACCTAAAACTGGTCCTATTGGAAGGTTTGGAAGGAATTAGAATGGAAGATGTGATGACCATGCCATGAAAGGAGTCCATCCAGGAGTGGTTCATAAACTGTGAGTTGTAACCTGATTTTTAGTGGATTGCAAAACTGGCCAGGAAAATGTATTGAGCCCAATGAAAAGCTGAGCCACACATGCATAATTACTCAGTTTTGTCTTGACTCCTATCAAAGGTCAGACAAATAGGAATAGCAAGTCACCATAAAGGTCCAAAGAATGGAGCAATTATGGAAATTACAGATAATAAAAAGAGCAAATTTCATCATAGTTCAAAGCACAAGTTCAGGAAAAGCTTAGAGCACAATCCTAACTATGTCTACTCAAAAGTAAGCCCCATTATGTTCAGTGGGTCTTTAGGAAAGTGTCTTTAGGATTGCAGCCTTAATAAGCCAATTTTAAACATAGAGAGAGCTGCAGGAATTGATTGAAACTGCAACATCCAGAGAGTCAGGGTGACATTAGGTGATTAAAAATAGCAACTCTAGAGAACTGGTATTCAGCTGTATGGAACACCAACTTCTGAACAGACATACCTACAAACTTGGTTGTGGGAGAGGCATTGCACCATTGAAATGAAGAATATACTACTGTACAGTGATGGGATTCAAATAAATTAACAAGTTCTATGTCCTATTAACATAAATTAACAACAGATTCTATGTCCTATTAGTAACTGATTCTCAGAAACAGGCGCTCATTAGCAAAGGGGTTCGAAAGAACCTGTGAGAAGCCCCTGAAGCCCACCATTGCTACTGTAGTAAGTGCTGTGTAGAACTGGAGTCAACATTTATCTTGGGCCTAAAACAAAGTGGGACCCAAACTGTCTGTTGTTCTTTCCTTTTTTCACTGCACACTTCAGTATATAGTTAGCTTAAGCCTCCCTCATCCCAATTGCCTCCTCCAACTCCACCACCTTATTTCTTGTCACTTCTTCCAAACAGCTTGGGTTGGTAGATTTAAGAAGTAGCCCCCAAACCTACTCAGGCTGCAGAAAACATTTTCCTGGGACCAAACCCATTGCATATAATGGGGCTTACTTTTGAATAGACATGGTTAGGACTGTGCTCTAAGTATGTCCTGAAGGAGCAACGAAGAAGATTATGATGGTGGCACTCTTAGGATAAAGTAATCTATTGGATGGTAGGCTGATGCAGGTTTGCTCCTTCCCAGATTTTATTTTAGATACAGGCAAGCTCACAGTGCCTGATGCAGTGGAAAGACAGAAAGGTGGACTAGATGGGTTTTTGGCTTGCTCCAGCAGGGATCTTCTAATGTTCTTGAGAGTTATTGTTTGCAGAGCCTTGGATTGGAAAAGCAGTAATGAGTAATGTCAACCATTAGATGTCACTATCCACTCTCCTTTCCAACACATCATTCCTGCTGTTCAAATTACAACTGGTTTAGTCCTGAGAGGGGCTAGCTAGCAGATAGGCTTTGTTTGCTATAAAACACAGATTACAAACCCAAGTAGAGGAATGCCAAAACTTGATCTACACTGAGAAAATGAATACCCTGTGTCAACACAATGTTAAACCAAAATCAGATTAAGGGTAGATTAACTACCGTTTGCAAAAGAAGTGAATTTAGCTTGAAGTTAATAAAGCAGTGTGTGAGTAAAGTATGTAATGATATACTTAACAATGCTATTTCTCATTTACAAATTCTTGAAAATGACAAATTTATGAAAGATAAAGATAAAACGGTCTCTCTCTCTCTCTCTCTCTCTCTCTCTCTGTGTGTGTAAGAGCATATCTGAGGCAAAGAATAATTACTTTGTTGTGTTCTGTGAAGATTCCAGAATAAGGGGAATAAAAAGAAAAGAATGTTAGAAAAAATAAGGAATATTTTTTAATATTTTTTATTATAAGGAACAAGTATAATTATTTTGTAAATCGAGGGCTGTCTGAGAATGTACAACAATTTAGCAGTTCATTTTCTGATCCAACAAGTCTGGGCATGAAAAAAACTGTGCAGAAGGACAGCCAACTCCAAAGGGTCAGGTCTTTCTTGAAACACAATCCATGATCAGGTTCACCAATATAATAGCTAGCAGGCAAGTGGACAAGATTGGGGAAAAAAATAAATCAGAGAAGGCAGGAGGTTCATGTAGAAAGGTTCACAGAAAGTTCAAAGCTAGCACAAAAGGCAGGTAGGTTCAGGAAAAGGATTGCCCATCACTGAATTTGTTTGGCTCAAAAAGCGATTGTCAGCACTCCTTGTCAATATATTGACATACAGATACTGTGAACACTGTGTTGCAGAGCTCATAGTTCAGCTGATGATGGATCTAACACTAGAACAGACGAGCCAGCATGCCTGCAATGTATCCAGAGCATGATTGGGCCCTCTGCAGCTGCACTACTGCTAGGCCAGGGAAAACGTCCCTTCTCCGCTCCCCCCGACCCAGTAGGCTGCAGCAGCCCTAATGGGTCTATTTAGTTCTGCACTGCCCAGAGAAGTGGACTGGAATCTGGCATACTGCTGGGTCTCAACTCCTGTATCAAGTCTACCCTTGGAATGCCCTCTCCTGCCTCCTCCCCACATTCCCCTTAAGGGGAAATTCCAGTGGTGGGCTTCAGGGGGTTCTCACAGGTTTGCTAGTGAGCACCTGGTTCTGAGAACTGGTTACTAATGGGACACAGAATCTGTTGTTAATTTATTTGAATCCCACCTCTGCTCTTCCCCTTACCTTCCTCTGGCTTTCCTTTTAAACAAATCAAGACATGTGCAACATTCCAGCATTTCCTGTACATCCTGTTTTGTTAAAAGGAATCACTCCAGAAGGATGACCGTGAGGAAATAGGGAGTTTTCTGCACTTTTTGTGTGCAGATTGCAACAAGTTGGGGTGGGTATCCTTGGGCTGTATTCTTTCACATCATATACTCGGGCCAGGAAACCCAGAGAAACATCTTTAGAAGCCTTTGTTGGCACATTGAGAAGGATCCATGTCATGCTGAGGATTTAGTGCACTGCACAGATTCTCTCCAAAGGCCATTCTGTCCCTCCCATTGTTATCATTTTTGGGTGAAATGTTGAGGCACATGTCATTAGTCTACACCTATTAATCTAATCTTGAGACATTCTGGGCAGCATGCGAAGGTCACCCACCTGGATCAAGTTATCCTCCTAGGATTACATTAGCTACTTTTTCCCACTGAATGATTGGTAGTGCAATCCTAACCAGTTTAATCCGGCATAACTCACCTGGCATAACTTCCCATGATGGTGTGGAAAGGTCGGTGCATGCCTGTGCACTGGTCCAGGAGTGGACACTTTTGTGACACCCTAGGTCAGCATAGGATTTTGCCAAGGCTTAGGCTGGCCTAACTGGGAGTTAGGATTTTGACTAGGGTGTCCTTATTGGGCACTTTCTCTCAGCCTAATCTCTTCACAGATTTGTGAGGATAAAAGCAGGGAAGGAACTATGTAAACCATCTTGAACGCCTTGAAGGAAGGACAGTATAAAAAGGTAAAAGTAAAATAAAATAAATACAAATAAAAGGGGGACTGAGATGCCATTTACTATTACTGACATGTTCAGAAGTGATTGTATGTAGTCAACTGCAGATGAGCCATTTCAAACTTGCTCACAAGAGAGAGATATTGAGATATCTATATGAAGGGATGCAAGAATGCTGTTTTTAAAAAATCTATTTGAGGGAAATTGTTTGCCTGTGCAGGATAATGAACAGAAAGGATATTTGCTCTTCTGAGAATATAAAGCCCAGCAGGAAAGGGGGCACAAAAATAGCACAACTGGCACCTTTATAATGAAGGGACATGCCACTGGGATCTGGTTTCCCCTGCTCTTTGCCAGCATTCAGCCACGTGACCGTGGCTAAGAGAAGTTCCCAGAGGATGTCACATTTTCCCACCTCTGGACCAGCCTATTAGGAAACTAGAAACCTAACCCTCCAAAATCCTTTAAAAAGAAATACAGTGGTGCCTTGTAAGATGAACATAATTTGTTCCAGAAGCATATTTGTCTTACAATGCATTCTTTATATAAAGTGGATTTTTCCATAGGAAATAATGGAAACTCAGACAATTGGTTCCACAACCCCAAAAAATTCATATTAAAATATTAACTGTATGTAAAAATGATGACAAAACACTGTAATCAAATTCAAAACACTTTAATATAATACAGAACACAATTTCTATAATATTAATAAAAACACTGTAATATACTGTATAATAAAACAGAAAAGAAAAACCTTTCTGGCCAAGGATGGCTAATTTTCATTAACAGTCACTGGTGTCTTTTTGAGCAACATTCACAAGGAAACTCTCTAATGACACTTGGTTTTGTCTCCTTTTGAGGATTTCACAGAAAGGTGACATTGCATTGTCATTAAACAGATTCATCGCTCACACTGCTACAGCTTTATTTGGGTGCTGCTTTTCTACATACTGTATATACTTATGTATAAGCCAACCCGCGTATAAGCCGAGGCACCTAATTTTACCACAAACCTGGGAAAACTTATTGGCCTGCGTATAAGCTGGGTCAATAAGTTTTCCGAGTTTCTGTGGTAAAATTAGGGAGCCTGGAGTCTGCCCGCGCACTTTTCCAGCTGGCTGGAGAGGTGCATTAGCAGGGGCTGGTCCTGGCGCCAGTCCCCTGCCCGCGCACCCCTCCAGCTGGCCAGAGAGGCACACAGGATTCCAAGCACCTCCAGCCAACTGAGGAGGTATGTGTGCAGCCGCGACCACCAGTGGCAGCCATTTTGTGGCAAGCCAGGCACTTGCCCCGCGTATAAGCTGAGGAGGCTTTTTGGGCTCGTTTTTTGAGCCCAAAAAACTCGGCTTATACGCGAGTATATACGGTAATTTTGCAGCATTTCCCAATATTCACAAATGTCCTTAATCTCATTTGATTTAATCTCATTTGATAAGGGATTCCTCCCCCTTAGTCTTCTCCTCCTCTGCAGATGAGATGATTCTCATCCATAACCTCTTGCTGTTGCTCACGTTGCAGATTCATAAATTTGTTCATTTTACAACGAATTTTTGTTGTAAAACTGTTTGTATTAGGAGGCACTGTTTTACAAGGCAGAATCCCTTAGAAATTTTAGTTTGTCTTACAAAGCATTTGTCTTACAAGTTATTTGTCTTACAAGCTACTATACTTTTTCTGAGAGTTTGTTGCTCAAGCATCTAGCATTGTTGCTCAAGCTGTAACCTCCCTGATCTAGGAGGGAATTATGGCACATTTTGCAACACCTTAGGTCAGTTCAAGGGACTCGTGCTGTTCTAAAGAACGGTTGGGATTAGGCTGTGAGTGTCTCTCGTACATTAGGATATCATTCCCCCTTCCCTACCAAAAAAATTTGGTTATTGAATATTCCAGGGTTAACCCAAGACTTCCTGATAACTGAAACAATGTACCTTAATAAATACTATATCACCCCTACCAGCTAATGTGCCAGTCTTGCCCTTTTCACTTCCTAAACTGAAAAAGGAAGGCAGAGACAGATTAGAAAAGGAAGTGTGAAGAGAAGAAACAATTGGGCTACCATAAGACACTCTACCTCGACACTTGTCTCTTTTCCCTGCTTTCTCTTACATTATGGCTGTGATCCTAACCTAGGCTGGCACAACTCATCAGTCTTCCCATTCTCATGTTGATGTAGAAAGAAAAGAGCATGTTTGTGCATTGGCCTAACCCAGATGCCTTTTGTGGCACCCCCAGGCCAGCATAGGACTTAGGCTGCAATCCTAAAGACACTTTCCTGGGAGTAAGACCCATTGAACACATTGGGGCTTACTTTTGAGTAGGTGTGGGTAGAATTGTTCTGTCAGGCTGTCCTAACTGGGGATAAGTATTGCAGCATTGTCTCCCACTTCCATTTCTAATCCAAGGAATGAACATAGGAGAAGCAGTAGTGCTCAGTGGGTGGAAAGAGGTAGATATAGTCTTCTAGTGTGTAGTGTCTGAGGCAATCACCTCTGTTGGCCCCACAAATCAGCAAATGCTGCACCGGTTTATGGAAGTCCATTAGAATAAGAACTGGATTACAAAATATCTCCTTCTCAGTTCTCTTTGAAACTGCAGTTTTGAAAGTCAAGAAGTACAAAGCCTCAGTGGAGGCAGAATCTGAACATTTCTGCCTACTGCTGTTCCCCAAGGACCTGATTTTCATGTCTCTTAAGAAAAACAAAAAGTCTTTCAGAAACATAATCCCCCTCTACAACATCATGCTGGAGTGTAGTTCTTGCAATCGCTTAGGAAAAAAAACACTCACTGCATCCCAAATCATCAATCCATTTATCTTGCACTGTGTCCATTCAAAAGCAGACCATCTGGACTGCATTATTGTCACCAACTTTTCTTCAGTACATTTCAGTGATCAGCACCGCACTGTGAGGTTGAAAGGTTACTAGAATTCAAAAGGGTATTAATAGTGGTTCATTAAAATCCTTGGTAAGCTTAAATGTGTTAACAATTCCTTATGCTCTGGATTTTACATAAATGTTCAGATTGTCAGTCATTATTACAGTAGTTTGTGGTAATTTCTTCCTGGGATATTTTGAATCTGCAACTCAGGAGAAAAAATACCTAATTATCTTAACGAAAGCACTCTATACATTTATAAAAGAAATTAAAACACACACCTGCTCTGGATTAATTACTAAGTCTAATTTTTGTCATTTCCCATTCAAGGAATCTAATTTACCCTCATTGTGTAATTTTGTGCACTTTTAGCCCCATTGATTTCAGTGAGTATACTTGAGAAAGTACAGTTTTAGTGTGAAAGTTTCATCTGCTGTGTCTTTATGAAGCATAAAACAATAAAAAATTATCCATGGATTTTTACTCAAAGTGTTATCTCAGTGCAATGGAAAGGTGCTCTTTAAATTAAAGGGAAAATGTTTCTTCACAACCTTGGTAACCATTGTAATGCAGGAGAACATCAATCAATCAGTCAATCAATCAGGGGCTCAGAACAGCTTAATAAACAGCTCAGGACAGCAAGGCGAACAATGTTTACTTTCCCCCTGAGATTATTATTACCCCTACTTTGCATTTTGTCATGTGCTTCAGGGAAAAGGGAGGGGTTGCTTGCCTTGGAGTGAACTGAAACTGAGCTGTTTATTGACTGATGAGCTGTGGGTGGCACAAGTGATTAAGACACTGTGCCTGTTAACCAGCAGGTCAGGGTATGAGACCCGGGTCCCCACAAGACAGGGTGAGCTCCTGTCTTAGCCCAGCTCTGTGTCGCAGCTTGAACCAATCGTATTGGCTCTGCCATTCCATTGGACTATTTCAGTGGTGTGGAGAGGGGGGATTTGCTGCTTGGGTAACAACTTATCCTCCATATTAATCTACCCAGGCCTTCGTGCTTCACATACAGTGTCGAGCACAATACCATAGTCTTTTGAGACTGATGGATGTCAAGTTATTGATTGATTGCCCACTTGCTGCTGGTCTCCTTCATTCCAGTGGTAAGCAAATCTATTTTTAAACAACCGAGTAAAGGGACATTTCTTAAAAATCGATTTTCTCCTTGCCATCATGTACTTTAGAAGTTCCTGGTGCAAAAAGCAAGAAGTTCTTCACCCCTGCCATAAAATCATTAATGTCCACTGAAGCTGCTTCAGCTGCAATAACTGAATTTGCTACAGTGGTTCTTTTTGGTTAAATATATCTTTTTTTAATTAGGTCCTAGATTATTCAGCTTCACTCTAAGAACAGGTTCTTATTTCAGTATGACAAGTTAGCCCATAAATAACTATCCTTAAAAATGTAAAAGAGATAATTTTAATAGCTATGAATTAATCTTACTAAATATACGGTATATTTAAAAGAGAATGGAAAGCATGAGAAATACAACATCAAGTCTTTAAATGGAATTGCGATCTTTATAAATACAATGCAGTTTCTATTCCTCATATTTTAAACTCATTAGTTTTGCAATTCATACACTGCATCTGGATTTTATTTGACATTGCTAGCATAACACAGGGCAATGTTGTATCACATCAGAGAAATGCCTTCTGTCAGAGATTTTCAACCTTTTCATCCCATGGCAGACTGACAATGTACTTAAATTGATGGTGTGTCAATTCACACCATCAGTTTCTTGACAATTGACAAGTCACTCACGCTATTAATGGGGGAGGGGGGCTCACGTCCCTCAAAGGCTCTACTAGTTTGACCCTCACCCACACTCCCTTGGAATACCAACGTCCCATGGCATAGAGGTTGAAGATGGCTGCCTTATGGAGGATCACATAGTTCAGATTCTGAAAGCATGAGATACAGATGGTTTGCTTAACCCAGTGTCAGTCGCAATTAGGTATCTCCCCAGTTCAGGCGCAATGCCTGACAGATCCCCTGTTAGAAAACTTGTCATTAGCATCTAATTAACTCAATTCTAACGTTCTAAAAGTGATCAGTGACCTTCAGTAGGATGTACAAAGAGAGAATATTCAAAATCTGATTCAAAAAACCTCATTTATTAACCTTAAACAAGTAAACCAAAAAATACTGACAGGCCCCTGTTAGACTGGGTTCCATTTTTTAAACATTTTCACTTTTCTCCACAGCTCCGGTCCCTGACCCATCAAGTTAATGGGGGACACCTGTCTTTCCCCCTTTTAGTCCTATATGTGCATCACAGTAACAAGCATTCTGGCAGTGTTAAGTACTTTTCTTCTGAAGTAAAACATGATACACCAGGATGCTCAGCCTGGCTATAATGAGTCGCAAATGGTTTTTGCCACTCCATGAACCAGCAGCTTAGAACACCTGCTGACCTCAGTACATATGTGCAGTGGTTGGGGAGAGAGATGGGAAGGTGTGGAATAGGGCAGAGTGGCAATAGGGGTAGGAAGGAGGACAGTAAAGGACCAAAAAGTGGGCAAGGTTGGTGGCAGTGGTTATCACAGAATTCAAATTTACTTCCTTATTCAGAATTCAAGATCATAGGTACTGTATTTTCTGAATTAATCAGAATAACACTTTATTAAATTGGTTGCACATACAGCCCTGATAAAGGAGACAGGTCTACCGTGGAATATTTAATAAAGAAAGGGTCTCTTTATGCTAGTGAAATTTGTTACAACAGGATTTTAATCAACAGTTCCACTTAAAAAATGAAGAAAGGTGGCTAACGGGATGAAAGTTAAGGTAGATTTGACATATGTCCAGAAAAACAGGGACAATCCTGATTTTTAGGGATTGTGCTCTCATACTGGCAAATGGTACAGAGGGCCCTATCCCAATTTTATGAAAGAGAATTATGGCAACCCTAGGTTAACAGATAATGTACCATCATTGTTTTATTTTCTAAAACTACAGCAGTTTCACTTTTAGGTTATTATAAGTTAACATCCATACCCCATATGTATGTCCTCGGGGTGAACAGAACAAAGGCAACTTTCACAATAGGGGCCTTTAGCATTCATGACTCTTGACTCTTTTGCAATCTGCTAGAAGTGGAATTAAAATGATGACACTTTGCACTTAATTATATAGTCCAATATTATTCATAAAAATCCAGTAATACCTGTCCCCATGGGCAAGATTCTCCTGTGTGCTTATTCAAGAATCCTATTACAGTGAAGGCCTTGTTTATTTTCTGCCACTGTCACTTTAAAAACAGTTATCTTCCTGGCCCTTTCTTTTAATCTTTGCATCTATTATGAGTTGCTTCCTGTTCACTTGCAATGGTTCTTAATTAGTCTATTCCTATTCTCTGTAATGGAGGCTCGGTAGGCTTTAATTACTGTTTTCCTTTTTCAGTCAGCAAAATTATTATTATTTATGAGTGCACTTTTGTAATTGTGATCGTAAAAATCAAATCAATTGTTCAGTTTAATGTTTCTACTCAAATACTTTGATCAGTCTGCTCTTAAGATATAATGCCGGTACTCTGCCCTAGGCTGGGTACCCCTCTTTGTCTGACCTGATGGGAAAACACACGACTGTCCCAGTAAAGGGAAGGCAAGTCCGCAAGGGCGGAATCAGGGGGTATTTAAGGTCACGCATGAGAAGTGCTGGCCTTCTTTGCATGTGGTGCGGTCGTGAACACACACCCTATCCACCCTTTATTGGACTGTCTGGGCTTTGCTAGTTACCTATGTGGCCAAGTAGGAATTTTTGGCTGCCCTCCTGATTGGCCTTGGAGAGCGGTTTTTTCACCTACTCCAGACTGTTCGCATTGGTCGCTTTATTGGCAGGGAAATGGGGGAGAAGGTGTGATCCGGGTCACAACAAGTGTGTACTTCAGGGACAGCCAGAGCAGGTGTGACCTTGCAACTGCTCTCAGTGTCCTGTGCAGGGTGAGGTGGGGGCCTCGGGTCTGGTTTTGCACCGGGCCCCCTTAAAGGCCAATGTCAATGGGTCAGGCTTAAGGCCCGGAGTCAGTACACAATAACCCTTTGGCCCAGGTTAAGTGGGGCCTCGTCACAATCCTCTTCAACCCTCCCCCATTTCCACTTTGCCTCATATGATGCAGTGGGTGGGGTTTCTCTCAGCCCACATTTATTGTCTGCTCATTATCAATAACGTGGCCCATCTCTTCCATACTTTGTGTCAGTGTGTTTTCTTGATCAGTGCCTAGACAAAAACCCCATTCACTTTGTCATAACAATAGCTTCAACAAGAATAATCATAACATTTTTCTTTAGCAAAATTTGGCTGCATGTTTTTGGGTGGGAAGGACAGAATGGAGGATGAGGCTCAGGAAGAAGGTGGGAATCCTAACAATCCCTCTAAGTTGGGCAGCCCCACATGAGCTTCCCGGATTTGCTAGTCCAACGATCCCATGAGGTGGTTGGTGCTTTATTTGGAGTAAGGGGAAATATATGCCCTTACCTTCAGTCTGCTCTTATGCTGCATTGAAAGCAGTCCATGCTATTCAGCCTGGCTGGCCTAGTACAGTTTAGGATTTGGATGCCCATCTTTATATATATTTTTCCTTTCCTTATTTCTGAAACGTCAAGCTCCATTTGCTTGGCTCTTCCAAACCTTCACTGGTAGGTAGAATGATATGAGGGGTATATTCAGCACAATTCAGGACTGCAGCATCACCATCTCCCTGTTTTTCTTCCCTTCAAAACATGCATCAACGTGACTGCATAGTGCAATGCTGTACTATTTTGTTATTTTTTTAAAGTGCAATTAAACTTTAATGCATTAATAAAAAATTAATAGTTTGTTGTGATGGTGCGCTTCTATACAAAAACCAGGCATTTTAGATAGATGAATGCAAAAGGTAATGACAGGTCAGGAGCAACCAAGTTGTGGGTAAAAATTCATGGTGAAACTGCAGGCAGTCAATGCAAGATGAAAGCAGAACAGTGTGGATAAGGACGCCATCAGCAGCCACACCATTGCCCATGTCCAAAATGCAGGACACCCAAGAAAAATGTAGGCTATAATAAAATAGGAGCTAAAAACACCTCATATATCTTTAACGTGGTTCACTGAAATACTGCATTTCTTGTTATTAAATTTAAAACTATTACATATTATTTATTAATTCCAAGTTATATCCTGCTTGCTCACAAGGAAAAGGAGAACAATCTTCCAGGACACAAGGCTGAAAAAGAGGATATATCTGGGAAAAAGAGGACTTGTGTTCCCTTGATGCCCCTATGCCCCATTTGTGCTTGAGAACCTCAGCACAAATGAACAATCATTCCCATGTATTGGGGAGTCACGTGGTTTCAATTTTTCTGGGATAATGAAATGATTGAGTTGTCAGTTCTAGATTAAATGGATAGTGTGGGAAACCCTTTCTAAAACTAATGCTTAAAGTATTAAATTTTAGGTTCCAGTTGTTGTTAATACTTTAACAAAAAGGATACCCTCATAAGTGAGTGAGACCACAAATCAGTATAATGGCTATTTGTTCTATTTGCCATTTGCAGAGTTAATGCACAAGTAGGAATGCAGAAATGTCTTTGCTATTTTTAGCTGGCAGGCTACGTAATTCTTTTGCTTTGCCATATCTGTAAGTACAGTTTGGTAGCGGTGAGTCTCCTTGACACTTTACAGTGGTTTTCTTGGAGATGAATCACTATTCTTCTGCGAAGAAGTGAATTTGAAATAAGAAATCCAAACACCGTTTTCAAACTCAAAGGTATTTAATGATCACATTATAGCCATGTAAGATAATGCTAGAAAAGGTTGGAAGCGAACATCTTCGGAGGTTCTGCAGGAACTGAGGGCACAATCCTAACCAATCCTTCCCCATCTCCCATTCTGTCCATGGCATGGGTAGACTGGTGCATATCTGTGCACTGGCTTAACCCCCCACCCCCGAATGGCACAATATGAGTGTGCTTTATGGCATTTTTGTTACACCGCCAGGCCAGCACAGAACTTGTACCAGGGGTTAGGATTGTACAGTGGCTTGCCTTCTTTCACTCATTGGAAAGGACGTTACTTTTGTTTTTATTTTTTTAATTTGGGTTTTTTGACAGAAATCAGATATGGGCAAAATCCAGAGTAACTATGGGGAGTCCTTGCTCCAGTGTAAGAACAAGCAGGCCTCTGTCAGTCTTGAAAGATTATGATATCATGCTCAACGCTGCATACGCTGCATGCGAAGCACGAAAGCCTGGGTTGGAGTGTTATGGAGGATAGGCTGTTACCCAAGCAGCAAATCCCCCCTCTCCACACTCCTGAATTAGTCCAATGAAAAGGCAAAGCCAATACAATTGGATCCAGCTGGCATCGCAGAGCTGGGCTAAGGACAGGAGCTCACTCTGTCTTGTGGGGCTGACCCGGGTCTCGAACCCTAGCCTGCTGGTTAACAGGCACAGCATCTTAACCACTTGTGCCACCCATAGCCCTAGTGTAAGAACAACTTACTCTGGATTGCAATATGAATTTCCCATAGGTTTTCACTAGGTGGTGCAGTAACTGCGGGTGCACGTAAAGTCTCTTACATGCTCCCGTAGTTACTCTGGATTTGGGGGTAATTTAACAAATGAAAAAGGACTGTTGGGGCAAATGCTTTTGCTTCCTCCTTTTTCAACATTGCTGGGTTTTTTTTCTTAAGGAAAAAGATATTAAACTCAAGTAAGAACAAAACCAGATTTAGGAAAGTGGGTTACTCGTGCTGCTTAGTTGATTCAATACAAAGACACACTGTGATGGAATGGTATTTCTTTCTACTCAGAAAATAACAAGAAGGAGAATGAAGCACTTCAGAACTTGAATCTTTGTTTTTTGTATCTGTCTGGTGAATTTGTGTGTACCGGTAATTTTAACCTCTCACACTTTGTCCGGTCTACACACAAGCAAAAAAATTAAGCTTGTATATACAACCCCATATTATTTTGACTGGTGCAAGTGGAATAAAAAAGAAACTTGTGTGGGCATAATGGGCGAACCTTATGTGAAATTAGAAATGTGTAATGAAATGGAGAAAATGTGTAATGACCCCACTCTTTGGAGGCCCATATAGGAGGTGTTAAACTCTGTCACTGTAAAGCCTGGAATGCTAGTGTGAAAGTTACACTATTGTCTGGCGATTTGGAACGTCTAGTACTAGCAACCATAGATCATGTGTATGTGACAAAGGATCCCAGCCCCACTGGAGCATGTAGCTTCAGAGCTGGAGTGATTATTTTGGAGGGGAGCAAGTCAAGTATGAGAGGTTTTGGCTGCAATCTTAACTCCACTTTCCTGGGAGTAAGTACTATTGAACTCAATGGAACTTACATCTGAGTAGATATGCTTAGGATTGCACTGTTGGTGATGGGATGTGGAGATTCAGTGGCTTCAGAGACGGAGACTCCCTAAGTCTCATTAGACTTATGCAAAAATAAAAAAGCTAGTGCAAATCCAAGGAGACCCGCTGGAGGCCAGGCGGCTAGGATAGGGTTGCCATATGTCCAGAAATATGGGGACAATCCATTCACATACTGGCAAATGGAACAGAGGGTCCTATCCTGATTTTGTGGAAGAGAATTATGGCAACCCTAAACTGGGAGGTAAGTACTGTAAGTGAAAAAAATGTTTGTGGCAGCCTAGTCACGTCTCCATATCATACCATTTGGGCTCAGTAAGTGGCACTGCATTCTACACTTTTTTAAATGTAGCCCCATCCCATATGTAGGACACTGGAGAAATGTAGGACACGACAAAATAAAAGCTAGAAACACTCATATGTATATTGCTTTCGAGTGGATAATTTAAACACTTAAATTACATATTATTAAATTTAAAACTGGTACATATGATTTATGAATTACAAAAAGCTACATGCTGCCTGCTCACAAGGAAAACGAGGACAATGAAATTTCTTTTCCAGGACACAAGATTTAAAAAGAGGGAATGTCTTGGCAAAGGAGAACATATGGTCACCTTGCAGGGAAGGAAGACCCTGTGCTCATGGTGACCATATGTCAGAACTGCAAAAGGAAGACTCGGAGCACAATCCTTACCATGTTTACACAAAAGTAAGCCCCATTGTGTTCAGTGGGTCTTACTCCAAAAGTGTTTTTAGGATTGCAGCCAAAATGTAGGACACTCAAGAAAAATGTAGGACATGGCAAAATAAAAGCTAAAAACACTCACATGTATTGCTTTTGTGTGGTTAATTCATTTCTAACCAATGCATTTCTAATTTTATGTAGTTACTTATTATTAAATTACAAACCGGTACGTATGATTTATGAATTCCAAGAAGGCTAAATGCTGTCTGTTCACAAGGAAAAGGAGGACAATTAAGTTTGTTGTTGTTGTTGTTTGTTTTTCCTGGACACAAAGCTAGAAAAAGAGGGCATGTGGTGAGTCTGGATGGAGCCCACCTGCCCAGCTAGCCTCAGCCTCTCCTGGAAGACAACAAGAGCACGTTTAGCTGGGAGGAAGCAGCTCCTCCTCCTCCTCCTCCTGGCCCAATGGAGGGCGAGGGAGAGCCGCGGAGGAGCCAGTAGGACAGCCTGGGTGCCCAGAGTCTGCTGCTGCTGGTGCTGTTCTTGCTGCTAGTGCTGGTGCTGCGTCCTGCGGGTTCTCCAGGTTCCCCCTTGAGAAGAGCCACTGCTGGGGCACATGGCATGCCTGATGGCAGCCTTCTCGGTGGGTGCTGCGCTGGTGAGTACCTGGAGGGACCTCTCCCTCTCCTCCCCCGCAGGGGTGAGGGATCTTGCAGTGGCAACCACAGGACCCTCCACTGTTTGTTTGTTTGTCTTGCAGTGGCAATCGCAGGACTCTCCACTGTGTGTTTGTGTGTCTTTCAGTGGCAATCACAGGACTTGTGTGTGTGTGTGTGCGTGCGTGCGTCTTGGCAGTAGCCATCAAAGGACTCCACTGTGTGTATGGCTGCAATCCTAAAGACACTTTCCTAGGAGTAAGACCCATTCTATACAATGGGGCTTACTTTGGAGTAGATAGGATTAGGATTGCACTGTATGTGTGTCTTTCATTAGTCTGTCATATGATTCTTCACTCTGTGATAGCCTCTTGCAGTGGCAATCACGGGATCCTGCAATCCACATTGTGGCATCTCTCTCTCTCTCTTTCTCCCCCCCCCCCTCTCTCTCTCTCTCTCTGTGTGTGTGTGTGTGTATGTCTTGCAGTGGCAATCACAGGACCCTCCACTATGTTTTTGTGTGACTTTCATTGGCAGTCAAAAGATTCTTCTCTCTGTCTGTCTGTCTGTCTGTCTGTCTGTGTGTGTGTGTGTGTCTTGCAGTGGCAATCATGGGTTCCTCCAAGAATGAACCACAACTCTGTCCTCCCTTCTGCCCCCCCCCAAAATCAGGCACTGTTTCATTTCTTTAAAAGCAAATACACACACAACAGCATAACTCTTGTCCCTCCAGCTCCTAGGAACTGGTGGCTTTTTTCTCTCTTGCCTATGTGCGATTCAGCAATAGAGAAATCCTGATCCACATCAAGCCTACCCCAGCTGTTGGCTGGCTGGCTGGCAGCACAGCCCTGAGCAAAGGAGATAATACCTAGGAGGAGGTCAAATAGAGGAGTTAATTCATGAGGGGGCAGCTTGGAAAGAGGTGGATCACTTCTCCAAAAGTGACCCAGACCCTGAAGCTCCGGCTGCCTGGCTCCTTCATCCAAGCTGTTTTGGGATGGATCAGCATTGCTTTTAATTTTGTGTGTGTTTGAATGAGAAGAGATGTCTAGTTTTGTTTTTGTTTTCTTTGCATGAAGAAATCTTGATCTTTCGAATCACCTCTGAAATTGCTTTGGTAAGGAAATCTCACCTGTCTCTTGCTCCATGTTTTGTCTGCTTGTAAGTAGCTGTGAGTTATAAATCTGTGAGGAATCCTATTGTTTTATAGGATGGTCTCTATTATGGGGATGCATCCTTTTCCCCTGGTCCACATTGACAGATTTTTCTCCTGGGGGGAGGGCTATAAGATCCCCCCCTTTAAAAAGTTGCATAGGATGTAGTTGATGTTGCACCAGTGTTGTCATCCTGTAGGTAGAGGCTGGTTAGAAATGCAGTTAATTTTGTTGGGGGTATTTTTTCGGTTTGTGTCATTGACATCATCCTGGGTTTGAAGTCAGCTGCACATAACAGATTTTGACCGAAAGTTACCTTTGCCTTGAGCTCATAGGCTTTCTGAGCATGCTCAGTTTGTCACAATGGCATCCTATGATTTGAAAACAGATTTACTGAGGCACTGATAACCTCTCCAGGCTCATTATATAATGGAGTTGGTGTAAACCTGATCAAATGGAAAAGAAGGGTGGGTTTGGAAAAGTACATTTCTTTTGATTGAAAAAGGGGTCCAGGAATTTCAGGATGGACATCACTCTGATCAATGCTTTTGCTTCAAAAGGGAAGGCATATATTGTTCAGCTTACTGTGTAATATGAAGTCACTTTAAATCCTCATACATAAAATTAAGATGAAAATATGGTGTGCCTCTTTAAACTGGAAGACAGAAGTTAACGTAAACTGGCAGTCAACAGCAATACATCAAACATATTGTATTTTTCAAATATATTGTGAATAGCATTATACTGTAGAATATTGAGGGGTCTATTTTTTCAGAGGGGTAAGTGTAGTCAAGAATGAGCAATCTGACACTTTTATGCCCCTTTCTAAAATAAAATAAACTCTTCTTCGGTGTCCAGTGTCTGATCTCACGGATGAATAGAGTTTCAAATTGGAGGAAGGAGGGTGGCTTTCCTAAAGAAACTTGTATCTAGGCAAGATAATGGGTGCAGACCTAACCAATTTTCCAACACCAAAGTAAAAATAACACAACTTTGTGGTAAGGAAACAAAGATGGTCTTACCTTGAGGAAGCCCCCGTGACTCCCCCTCCAACTGCAGGATGCTGCACATGCCCCACTGGCACAATAATCCCTAGAACGTTGGGTGTACCCCCTTGAGTTATTACAAGATTGCCCATTTCAAATGGGCTTATTTTCCAGGTCAATTAAACGTCTATTAAACATCTTGAGCAACCTGCATATCTCTTTTTTTCTCTACCACACTTGATACAAAAGTCAAAATCAATGGACAAAAATAGACATCAAAAAGTGCCGGTGCTTGATCTAAGACAGCATTATATTTTTAGAAGTAATTGCAAAGAACCTGGTTGGTTGAAATTGGCTCTGTACTCAATAATTTTTTAAAAAAACAGCTCTTTTAGAGCTGCATAATGTTGGGTATTAAAATAAAAAGATGGCATTCTTTTTAAAAACAAGACAGATTGTTTTTGAACAATCCAGCAAAACAGTCCCCTTTCAATCACATAAGTGTGCCAGAGAAGGACCTGGTAGATTTTATGTTAAATTTGGTCCTTCAATTCTTTCAGAAAAAAATCACAAGAACACATGATGTTCATTTTATCTCCTCTCTTGGTGAACACTAACATTAATTTTAACTTTTAAAAAGCTGAAGACAGCCCAATTCTGCCCGTCCTCTATGCTTTGTGTGGGCACCTGTGTGCCTTCGCCCTCCCACTACTGTTGTTGCCTTGCTTTTAACCAGTTGGGCAAGGTGAAGTAAGATGATCTGGAGTTGACCCTCCCTCCCCATTCCTTTCTTTATGCTCTGGTGGCAGTCCAAGATGACCATGATGGCATCTGGGACATAATTTAGGGTAAGGGAAATGCTGTCTTACCCTGAGGAAACATTAACATGCTGAAACAGTGGACACCATTGCATTGCCACATGGAAAGTTACTCTAGATCAGGCTGTTAGTATATCCACATATAGACACTGGTGATAGTTTATGGTTGCAATCCTAACCTCTAGATAGGCTGGCTTAAGCCATAGAATAAGTCCTGTGCTGACCTGGGGGTGTCACAAAAGTGCTGTAAGACACTTCTGCACCACTCCTTGAGGAATATTAAGCTAGTGCAGACATGCGCTTCCCTCTCTACATCTCTAGGAACAAGAAGACCGATGAGTTGTGGTGGCCCAGGTTAGGACTGCACCCTACAAGGAGGAAAATAATATGTTGTGTACATTAGCTCTTCATGTACTCTGAGTGTTCTTTGTGATGCATTTTTGAGTGGGTGGGGAAGTGTTACTATGCAGTAATGACATGGAGCAAATATTTCCTGAAGGCATTTTCCCAGGACAATTTTGTGGAAACTTTTTTCCCCTCATCTTATATTCCAGAATGCCAGCAATTCTGCATCTGCTATGCCTGAGCCAAAGTCCGTATGTGTTTCAGTGGATGAGGTGGTCTCCACTGGTACAGACGCACAAGACACTCAAACAATTCATTTACTGAATGGCCATTTGAAAAAGCTGGACAATTCTTTGACTGAAGCCCATCGTTTCTCCTACCTTCCCCGGAGACCAGCTGTGAACATTGAGTTTAAAGAACTATCCTACAGCATCCAGGAAGGACCATGGTGGAGGAAGAAAGGTAAGAAAATATTGGGAACAGTATGCCTGGTATTCTGACACAGCTCTGAGTTGAACGTTAGTAGTAGCAGTAAAGACATTGGTGATAGACATTAAAGAGAGAAAACAAAAACATTTTTGAGGTAAAAAATAAGTTTCTAATGTTGTAATATTTCCATGTTTGCTATGCTGAGGCCTTATAATGGCCTTATAAGGGTAAAGTATTTATGGCACAATTCTAACCAAATTTCTAGCACAGTAGGGCACATGCTGAATCCCGCAGTTGGGGAGCAGTCATGGAAGCCTCCTCAAGGTAAAGCCATTTTTATTTCTTTGCCTTGGAGTTGCATTGCCTTTACTCAGTGTTGGAAAGTTGGTTATGACTGCACCCTTAGTGATTCTCACTTTGTTGGCACCATGTACATTTTTAGAACAAAGTCTATTTGATGTTGACTGTTAAATATTCATATAAGCATGTGTTGTCGATTTTTAAAGGGTTAATGGACAAGTTGTGCTCTTCATCTTGACTGGCCCGGTGGTACACCATATGATTTGCACCACCACAGTCTCTGCAGCCTTCTTGTCATATCTAATTCCTAGAGCAACTCTGAACAACAGCCTAGGATATAATGTTGCTCTGAATGATCGGCATCAGTGATTAAATGGGAAAATCTGACAATATTAGCTTATTTCTGTTCTTGAAAGGTGAATGTTCTTGATAATGTGAAGGATGTTTTTTGGCCAGTGATCACTCAGCAATTTGGGAATGGACCTTGGATGCTTAAGTGATTGATTCAACTTCCATACAAGTGCTTTCAGTGGGAAAAGAGGTGGTGCTTATTATAGAGCATCAGCAACTGGCAAAACAGGCCACTGTTTACCTAAGGTAATATTCTGCAGCATTGTGAAACCCTAGCTCTTCCTCTGATGTTTCGTCACTGTTAATTTTAGATTGTAACCTCCTTGGGAGCATGGAACTGATTCCATTGTCTGGCTAAGGCTGCAATCCAGAGTAACTATGGGAGTACGTAAGAGACATTATGTGCACCCATAGTTATGGCACCACCCAGTGAAAACCTATGGGAGATTCATATTGCAATCCAGAGTAAATTGTTCTTACACCGGAGCAAGGACACCCCTTAGTTACTCTGGATTGCACCCTTTGTCTATAAAGTGACATAGATATCATTTAGGTATATAAACCATGCAAAGACATAACAGATTATTTAAGCATTAGTATGATCAGCCTGGTGCTTCATGGACTTCAGAGAGGGACTGGCCTATCCAACTGAAGCTGTCTGCATGTAGCAGATTAGTAAATAGTGCCTATCTCTGACCTCCAATGTGCCTCCCTAACGGCTTCCACTTGCTATACTTGAAATGGAAGCAGGTCAAGAGAGGAAAGGGGTAACTGAAGGAAAGGAGAATTCTGAATGAGAACATAGTGGCAGAGGCAGAAAGCATTACTGGGTGGTGGGCAACATTCTGCATGTGCCCTCAAGCATTAAGAGGTCTTGAGGTGACACTATATCCCCAAATCCCTTGCTTCTGATTCAAATAGTGATGTAAAAGAAATGGTTGAACAGTCAGTGTTTGTGGTTCAGTTTTCTTTCAATGTGCTAATTTTTTTCAATGGTCTTGATTTCATGTGAATCTGAGGGCACAATCCTCACCAAATTAGATGAGCACAACTCACCTGATTCCCTGTTCCTATGGCTGTGTGGGGAGGCCAGCATGTTTGCACTGGCCGAACCCACATAGAGTGGCACAGTAGTGCCTTATGGCACTTTTCTGACAGGCCAGGCCAGCAGTGGACTAGTGCTGGGACTTAGGCCAATCTAACTGGGGATTGGAATTGCAATCCCATATGATCAACAGGTGCTCAGCATCTTCAGACACAAACCTAAATTTTAAGTTCTTTTACTAGTCTGTAACAGGACAGACAAGCAGGGTACTTTTCATTTGCCATTGTCTGAATGGAGAAGGCTGATGAAATGGTAATGTTTGGCAGACACTGTTCTGGATCACTAAATGTATAAACTGCAGGAGAACTTTGGTTTCTTTCATGTGATCTGTTCTCTATGGAAGGAAAAGATGACATAGAAAGGATTCCCAACAGCAAACGGTTCTGCTAAGAAAATTGCCCAAGAGAACAAAATGCACCTCTTGAGATAAGTGTCACACATTTTAATGAAGTAATTACATTTCACTTGGGATCATCAAGGATTGTCTTCTTTGTATAAACTGGCATGGATATAAGATTCCAACCAGTTATTTTTATACAATTTCACATCTATTCATGCAGGAAAATAGAACCCATGAACACCAAACTTCAGTGTTTGAGTTGTTTTTAAGTATGGATTGTCTAGAACATTTGTGTCTTCTCTGAAAAAAACCATACTTATACAATCTAGTCCTTGAATTATTATTTATTTCTCAGTCTTTTATGAATTATATAATGTTTGAACCGACTGAACTCAGACAGGCAGTTTCATTTGTGAACTTTCCACACTTTCCACACGTGAACTTTCACTGGCTCTTATAATAAATTGCTGAATAAAATGCACTGAAATGGAAATGGGCTTGGTTTTACATGGGTCACATAGAAATATATCATATATAAAGCATAAGTGGCTGTCTGATCAGCAAACAAACTTAAGATCCTATTCTTTTCCACGATGAAGGGTCATAATTCAAGGGTAGATTGGGGACATGCCTCAAGGACATTCCTCAAAAGGAACGTCCCAGGTTCAGTTTAGGCATCTGTAGGGAGGACTGGGAAAGGTTCTTATATGAAGTGAAAAACTGGAGAGCTACTGCAAGCAGGGCTTCTAAGTGAAATTTCATCTGGGGATACATATTTTGGGGGGTGCCCTTCTTGAAGGAAAAGGGGGGAAATAACAGGGAAGGGCGGTGGTTGGAGTGGGTAGAACAGCAGTGAGTGGGTGGGGGAAGATAGGGCAGGGCAGGTTGTCAACAGAGTCAGAATACTTTGGAGCTCAGGTCTATAGGGCTTCCTGATGCCCAGGTAAACCTGACAGTGTAGTGCCAGCAGCTAAATACAGCATACTCCTACCTCTCTCTAAAATATTTTATAGAAAATCATTGTAGAAAATTAGCATCATTGTATTTAGATACTAGAAAAGGAACTAGATAGATACTAGAAAAGGAAGTCCTTTGTGTAGAAAAACTTACTTCTGTAACTTTGCAGTGGTGCCCCAGAACATTTATACACTTTCACAATAAGCAGACCACATGCCAAAGAGCTACTACAGCCATCCAGTTTCCTCTGGGATTTAACACTGAGGCGTATCATGTATGTATTCTTGGGGCCCATTGCATATGGCTTGTGGCACCAGCTACTGCCACATACCCATGGTAGTGCCTCCAGTGCAAGCTGTGAGTCCAGGTGAGATATGGAAATATATGATCCCAGGAGATTTCTGAGTCCCTTTCTTTGACTCCTGGGCCATTTTTCTTTTACCCTGGGTTTGGGTACGGGTTACCTTCCTCTCATAGGCCCTGACTGCACATTAATGTAGATTGACAATATTGAGCTTGATGGCTTAATAGAACTACTGTACTCTTGTGGAACTCTCATTTTTCAAAATGGGATTATGCAAGAGAACTTCCCAGGAGGTTATGCCCATACTTTTTACATTTGCTGAATACCTCATTCTCATGGTTGCTTTTTACAGAGGTACATATATAACTTTGTTAAGCTGAGTCATAAAAACTTTTCATATTCCATGATTTTGTTGTCATCTTAGATAAGTATTGAAACATCACTCATATGTGGCAAGACATGTTCCACTTCAACATCATTATGCAATATGTCTATAGGCATGTCTTAAACCTTGAACACTGATTCTTCTGGATTAGCATTTTCCCGCCAACTCCTTCCTCTTTTGTAACCGATTTTCCTAGTTCTATGTAAGGAATACATATGTTGCTGCCATCCCTGTCTTAATGACTATGCAAGTAAACAAGATACTTGTGAATATGTCAGATTTACTTCTGTGTATATATGCATAGGATTGTGCTGCTGTTCACACATATTTGTACACTTGTCTTAAAAAATACCTTAGGTATACATGAAAAGTGTGCAAACACCCTCAAATGTATAAAATGAGTATTCAGCAACACTCAGGCTGCAATACTAAGCCCCAGGTACTCCGACATAAAGTGTTAGCCTGGGGGTGTCACAAAAGTGCCATAAAACACATCTGTTTCACTCCTGGGAGTGTTAGGCCACTGCACCGATATGTGTCAGCCTCCTTGCACCACCATAGGAATGGGGAATGGGTGAGATATGCCAGCCTAACTTGGTTAAGATTGTGCCCTCACTGCTCTGTACACTTCCAATATAATCAACTGGAGTGTTTCCTGCATGCCTCCCACTGAAATAAGAATCTATCCTCTTGCATAAATTCAATATACAGGTGAAATTTAAGATTACATCCATGATGTAAATAGATGGCATCTGTGATAATTAACCACTTGGCTCCTTTGTACAGGAGCTTCATTGACTATGATTGCAAGACTTTCTTTGCACATGCTTAGGTAGTTCAGCAGGACCTAATAGATATTTTAATCAATTTTTTTTAAATGGAGACCTAGTTCAATCAAAACCAGTCCTATATTTGACAACAAGGAGTATAAATTATGACTGGCCATCTAACTCTTACATCTTTCAAAACCATAATTTGAGAATTATGTCATTCGAAAACTTGTGCTTCCTGCTTTCTAAATCTTTTAGAACTGAAAACAATGCCTTAAAGCTTTTGAAGAAAGCAACGTTTACAATAGGCTCCAGCCACTGTTGTTAAAGAATGCAATCCTAAGCATGTCTACTCAGAAGTAAGTCCCATTGTGTTCAATAGTACTTACTCACAGGAAGGTGTGGTTAGGATTGCAGCTAACGTGTCAGAACATGGTTTTAAATGTACCACTTTTCTTTGTATTTTTTTCTGAGGTTCTGTTTCAAATTCACTCCGACACATCCATTTAAAGAAGCATATATACTGTACGTTGTTTTGTAAGATCTTCCACTGTAAGGATCTTCCTGTAAGAGCCTGCACCCGGAGCCATTTAAAAATGCAAATGATCAAAAATAGGATTTGCTCCAAATTATTTGCTAATCCCGGTTAGAGGAGTCAGAAAAAGCCTGTCCTCATCATAGCAGGTGCACTGCAGTAGAGGTGCCGCATGAACCAGTTCTCTCATTCCTGCTCGGTTACTGTCGGTCAATGCACTGTAGTAACCTCAGACTGATGCTCAAGTAGGAAGGAAACGGCTGCTGATAGGCTGCACTATTACTGTTGCTAAGATGAGAAAGGAAATGAATACAAAGATACAGACCAAAACCATGGCTAGGAAAAGATATATACAGTACAGTATTCTGATCAGTAGAGCATTTGAATTACATTGTTTGTCCTCATTTTGGAGTCTGCATTTTTTAACAGAGCAGATGTATTTTATGTCTTGTTTACCACTATCATTTCATATTACAGAAAAGCACATAACCAACTGCAGAAACTATAAGCTCCCTTTAGTGATACAAATTTAGAGGAATCCTTTCTTTTATTTAAGCTATGTTTTCATTTAAAAGAATAATACTTTTCTTAATAGTTTTTGTCAGTGAGTAAGATACAAAAATAGGCAAGGTGTGGAACTGGTTTATTATAATGGGACTTTCAGCCCAATCCCATGCCTGTCTACTTAGAAGTAAGTCCCATTATAGTCAATGGAGTTTTCTCCCAAGAAGTGTTAAAGGATTGCAGTCTTTGTGTAAGAGCAAAGTCCCCTATCATGCTGTAGAGTACAGCTGCACCAAGGAGATGCAGGCTACATGCTATGGTTTGTGTGGGTGGTGGTGGTGGTGGTGGTGATGGGGAGATAATGTACAGCCAGTGGGAAGTAAGTCATAATATTTTTTACTTCTGCTCCAGTAGAGTGCTTAACTCCTTACTGGTCTCCCGGAACTTGCTCCAGCCACTTTACCAACAGAAGTTTGAGGAGATGATGTTCCAGGGCAGGGAAAGGGGGATAAGATACTGGTACTGTTTCTAGAATCAACTCCCTCCCTCAACCCACACCCACTGTTAACTTACCTGGGTCAATGCTGCCCAGGGTCTGTTATGGCCCTGATTATCTTGGCAGTTGTTGGGCCTTTTACAACAGTATATCACTATTAATACTGTGGTAAGGTAGGATTGGGCCATCAGTCATACAATACTCACAAAGGGTACTACATCATAATTATATCTGACCAAAATGATACACATGTCTCTCAGGAAGTTGTTTAACTGATAAATCATCATTTACAAATGAGATGAGTGGGTGCTGATCATCAACACAGAAATACCCAAGGCATCTTGTTTATTATATGCACCATTATTTTCTTAAGTTGATTTCTTCCTTGACTCCAAGGACCAGACTTGTTGACTGAACCTCATCGTTCTCTTATGGGGAATTCTGGCTTTTCCAGTGGCAGGCATGCCATTTCTAGCCTTGCTTCAAACAAGAGGGAGACAACAAGGTTCTTGTGCATAGTGCACTGAAGGTCTTGTCCAAGATAGTATAGAATAGCACACTTTATTTGTTGCTACAAAACTGTTCAATGAGTCTTAATCCCAGGAAAGTATCTTTAGGATTGCAGGCTTTGTCAATGAACCTGATCCGTTTTAATTGTTTATTATTCTAACCAAGGGAACATAAAGAGATGCTGGTTATTATTTTTCTTTGTCAGAAGGGTAGTATTTTACCATCTGACCTGCACAAACAGGATTTTTGATGCTGTTGTCTTACCCCCCAAATCCAGACTAACTACGGGAGCAGGTAAGAGACTTTACATGCACCCGTAGTTACTGTACCACCTACTGAAAACCAATGGGAACTTCATATTGGAATCAAGAGTAAGTTGTTCTTACACTGGAGCAAGGATTCACCATAGTTACTCTGGATTTTGCCCTTAATTAGAATGTGATGCTTCTATGGCAAAATTTGTGGTAGCTCTTATTTTCCACTTACTTCATCTCAAAAGAAAATCCCCAAAGCACTCCACATTTATAAATGAAATCTTTATAACAGTATGTTTAAGGGAAAAAAGAGCAGAAAAAGCATCACCAAAATGGAGCAATACTAATTTACTAGTCCTTTCATGTTGTCCACTATGTCAAAAGGCAGAAAGGAAGCTCTTAAGTGTCATGGGAAAAAAATTGAGTGTTTGAAGGAGCCAACAGTTTTGGAGGTGCACAGAGAACCAATTCACACAAATTAGCTTGGCGAGAATGTGGATTGACAGGATCTGTACAGAGTTCAACAGACGGTGTAACAGCTATATAGTTGTTTTTCATACACTTAATTCTTCAACTCAACCCTCAGATGAAAGCTAACCAAACACTCACAACAGCTTTGTTGGTGGTGTGGGAAACGTTTCTACAAGCTGAGGGAATGGCAGATGCACATCAGTGTTAAGTAAATATAACATGATGCACACCGTGGTAAGAAATCATAGTTTTATCTAAGAATAGATAGGTTCTGAACAGTTTGTCATGGATCAGAAAAGAGAACTTGGGGTGGTGGTGGACAGCTGGACCAAAGGGCCAACCCAGTATGTGATAGCTGTGAAGAACATCAATTCCATGTTTAGGATAAATTTTAAAAAAGGGATTGGATTAAAATGGCCAACATTATTATGGCATTGTACAAATGTATGTCAGGTCACATTTGGAGTATTGTGTCCCTTTCAGGTCACCACCAGTGTTCCTTATAAGCTGTGCAGACAGACAGTTCCATGCTGGGCTCCATGCCGTATTGAGCATGAAAACCCAGTTCAGCCATGATGCAGGATGACATTGGTGAGCATCTGGAGATGGTGTTGCAACCCCACCAGAAGAAGGGGTCCATGCACTCATCTGGATTCTAAGTTGCTGTACCTCTAGGTTCAGCAGTAGTATGCCTCTGATTACAAATTGCAGGCTTGCAAGTGTTGTAGAGAAGTACATCTTCTTGTTGTCTTCTGTCTTGCTTGTGGTCTTTCAAGAGGCAGTTGGTGGGTCACTATAGGAAAAGGGAAACAGGTGCTGGACTATTTGGGACTTTGGCAAGGCTTTTTTTATTTTTATGAGTGTGATAGAAAGAGCACAAATAATTTTACCCTAGGCTGGTGTATGGTGAAGAATGATGAAGAATTACTGTGTGCTAAAACTTTGACCTAGGATATACTTGAAAAATCAGACTATGGTTTGCATAGCAAAATAAATCAGTAAATGGCTCTTTGTCCCTGAGGGCTCTTACCCTACAATCCAGAGAAACTATGGGAAGATGTAAGAGGCACTTTCTCTGGATTGCTGTATGCATTTCCTATAGGTTTCCCATAGGTGGAACCATAACTACGGTATAAAAGGTCCTGTAGTTACTCTGGATTGTAGCCTTAGTCTAAAAAGAGATCCAAAAGAGACACCAGCACTGAAAAAGCTGCCATACTGGGGTACAGAGGGACAGTTGTTCTTCCCTTGCTAAATATAGAGGACACCACTTTGAAAGGTGCCTCTTTGCTCAGTCAGCAGGTGTTAACATTTGCTTGACAGTATTTAAAAATAGATTTTGTTTGCTTCTTCTTTCATATTTAAGAATTAAAGAATTAAAGATTAATATGATATTTCATACTGTTTCAAGGCAATAACCACAGAACTCACAGTTTGAACGACCTGCATTATGTACCTCCTTTTTTTAACTGTTTGAAAAGATCAACATGGACAACTTGTGCTCTGTCAAAGCCTTCATTTCTTTCATAATGTATGAATTAATGATATTATAATAGACAGAAACCCAGGCATTTAGGTTGGCCTTGATAGCCAAAATTTCTGTTTACCATCAGCCCTGCTCCTTGAAAATGGCTTAGGGGAGAAGGGCTTGTCTCTGATATTGTGTGTCAAGAGCTCCAGAAGTCCTTAAAATTCCTCAAGGCAAAGTACAAGGTCATGGACAAGACTCCTCACTTCTCCTGAACTTCAGACTTAATAAAAATGATTCCAGCAGTGTCCTGAACTTTGGGAAGGCTAACTTTGGCTAAGGCCTATCCTAACAGTTCTGCTAGAAGTAGCATTTGGACACCATTCTGCACATCGTAGCCATCACCATAAGTGGCAAGTGGATGAGTCTGCACACTAGCACTCTTTCCATGTTCCCTGGCAGCAGTATGTCAGTGCAAGGAACAAGGGGGAATGGGGCAGGGGAGGGAGGTGGGGTTGATTGAGGCAGGGTTGAGACAGTATCAGCAGAAGCATCACCACCAATGTTTGATGCCCTCTCTTGGCCTCAGTCCATTGTACCTCAGAATTATGCCAGCTACATATCTGGTGAAGTTCTGAGTAGGTCCATTCAAGCAGTGACAGCTGACCTGGGCAAGGGAACAGTCACCCCAGGCAAGGGAACAATTTGAGAGACCTTTGGGTCCTGACTACTGTGAGATACTGTACACCCCCTGTTATAGCACCATGTGGGGAGTTGTATAAGATTGTGTTCTACATTAATAAGGCTATTATTGTGTTGCACAATACATTGTTAGCTGGTCACCTTTCTTAAGGGCTGTGGGTGGCGCAAGTGGTTAAGACACTGTGCCTGTTAACCAGCAGGCCAGGGTTCGAGACCTGGGTCAGTCCTCACAAGACAGGGTGAGTTCCTGTCCTTGGCCCAGTTCGGCAACGCAGCAGAACCAATCATATCAGCTCTGCCTTTCCATTGGACTAATTCAGTGACGTGGAGAGGGGGGATTTGCTGCTTGGGTAACAGCCTATCCTCCATATCAATCTAACCCAGGGCTTTGTGCTTCGCATGCAGTGTATGCAGCGCCGAGCACGATACCATAGGGCACAATCCAGAGTAACTACGGGGAGTCCTTGCTCTGGTGTAAGAACAACTTATTCTGGATTCCAATATGAATTTCCCATAGGTTTTCACTAGGTAGTGCAGTAACTACGGGTGCACGTAAAGTCTCTTACTTGCTCCCGTAGTTACTCTGGATTTGGGGGCTAGTCTCTCAAGACTGACAGATGCCTGCTTGGTCACCTTTCTTGATGGTGAAAGGCTCTGAATCACCATGATACATGGTGAAGAGCAGGGGTTACTCTTGGGAGCTGTATTTGTTCCTGGGGGAGGAAAAGAACAAACTCCTTCCACAAACAGGGTGCCATCTGAAAGTTGACATCAATGCAAAGGCCAATTGTTAATCAACTATGATAAATATGATCACATTCAAAGTTCAGCTGGTCAAAATAGTATCTTTCTGGAAGTTTTCATAAGTAGTTTCTGTGCTGCTGATCATTGATTAAAATTTCCAAAGTAGCAATGGAGTTGCATTTTTAAAAAATTCTAAATCTGCCCTTTTTCCCCCACAGAAAATTCATTTGTTCAGTCCACAAGTAGACATATTCAACATTGCTATCGTTCCGTGCAATTAATTGCGGGTTCCATCATGTCAACTGGGAAGCTGCTTTGCAAATAAGAATCAAGTAACATAATCTTCCCAAACAATTAAAAAACCAGGTTGATGAGAAATAAGCCAGAAATGAGCCCTCTCCCAGACTTAACCAGACTTAAACCTGACTATAACCTATAGACTATAAGGTTTAACCTGACTATAAGGGGCCCGGACTATAGTTTGGAAAAAAATGGACTTCTTGAGTAGACACGCATGGGATTGTGCTGCCAGGTTGAGATCCTATGCATGCTTTCCTGGCAGTCAGCTCCCATTGAACTCAATGGACTTACTGTGGTACAGAGTGGTACAGAGCGGAGGCAGGGCTGAGAGTGGCAGACCCAGCAGGTACCTCACCAAACCGGGAGGAGGAAGCGTCTGGAGGAGAGGAGATGTCCCACCCTGGCAGACATTTGCAAAGCACAGGAGGATGCCAAGGGGCTCTTCCTGGCATGGAGGGAGCAGAGAAAACCCACTGCTGTGTCAGAGTAAAGGGGGCCACCAGCCCAGCCTCCCCTTCCCAACAGTCACCCATCAGACGCCCCAGGAAGCCTCCGAAAAGCACAAAAAGGCAAGAAACTATGGTCCCCCCCCCACACACAGTCCCTGCCAGGGATCAGTGAGAACTGCCTGCTTGGCTCACTGCAGCTTGGGGTGGGTGCCCCTTCCCTGTCTACCCAGTCCGATGCCCCTTCCTGGCTGCTCCGCGCCTGGGGTTCTGTCCCTGTGTCCATTCCCCAACAGCAAAGCCCGAAAGGCTGCCCCTGGGAGGAGGCCTATCTGGGTCTGTGAGAGGAACTACTCTGGGCTGGCAGAGGCACGTCCAGGCGGGTCGGGGGAGGGACAGGAACAAATGTTGGGGGGCAGGAGCAGCCCTGTCCAGCTGGTCGGGACAGCGCAGGGGCACCAGGAGGCGGTGCTCG
Source organism: Cryptoblepharus egeriae (assembly GCA_030015325.1). Classification (NCBI taxonomy): domain Eukaryota; kingdom Metazoa; phylum Chordata; class Lepidosauria; order Squamata; family Scincidae; genus Cryptoblepharus; species Cryptoblepharus egeriae. Next base: position 47,401,941 of record JAREYC010000005.1, on the reverse strand, counting down.
CTCCTCCGCCCCGTCAGCTCCGACGGCAGCCAAAGGGACTTGGAGATGCAGGATAGATCCAGCCGGTACCACGAAGATGCCCCTGGTGGCCGGAGGGGCAGCGTGAGAGGCGCATGCGCCAGCCTGAAGCCCCTGGTGGCTAGAGGGGCGGTGTGAGAGGCATGCGCGCCAGCCTGAAACCCCTGGGGCGGCGGGGGGCTGGATTGAGGACCCTGGCGAGCTGTATCCGGTCTGCGGGCCGTAGTTTGAGGACCCCTGGTTAAAGGGTTGAGCGGCCACCCTGCTTCCCTCCCTGTATACACAGACAGGCATTCTACACATGTGGCCGTGCCTCCGCCAATCCCTGCTCGCCTTACAACTCTGCTCCAGCCCCTCCTCCAATGGGAGGAGCTGGCCATTGTGCTGGCCACAATGGGAGAGCTGGCCATTGTGATGCATACACAGTGCTGTGAGGCCTCCTTGCCCCTCCCAGAGTAGGTCAGCTTTAATAGGTGCTCTGAGAGGAAGGAAACAGGCAGTTGAGCTAGTGTGGTGGTTCTGCCAGAGAGACGATGCCCCAAGGGCGGGGCTAGTCTTGGGTTCGAATCCTGCTGGCGGTGGTGCTGAAGGGCTTCATGGTTAGCGCACATGGAGTCCCTCAGTGCTGCCTTACCTCCTCTAGGGAAGCCTTCCTGCGGGAAAGCATCCCTCGAGGGAAGGGACAGCTGCGTGTCCTCAGCACCGGTTTCAGACGTGAGCCAGCTGAGTAACGACGTATCTCGGTCTGCTGGCATGGGCGGCGAGATCAATTTTTGTGATGTCTTCCCACAGGCTCAGTCCCAGGGATCTCTCTGGCCAGCAAGGGTGACCACATCTCAGAACCAAAGAATAGGACATGTCCCCATCACAACCTTGGGGGATTACTAGGGCTGCGGGGAGGGGGACAAGATGGCAGCCCCTCAGTCTTCCTGACCCACCTGGAGGTTGCAACCCCCACTTTGAAGACCACTTCTCTAGAGCAGGGGTCCTCAAACATTTTAAACAGGGGGCCGGTTCACTGTCCCTCAGACACTGTCGGGGACAGACTATAGTTTGGAAAAAATGAACGAACCTTACTTCTGAGTAGACCAGCCTAGGCCTGGGCTCCAAGGCTGCCATCTTACCCATGCTTACCTAGAAGTAAGCCTTGGTGAGCCTTACTCCTGAGTAGACCAGTCTAGGACTGGGCTTACTTCTGAGTAGGCATGCATAAGATTGGCCTCTCAGGCTGCAATCCTAGCCACAGTTTACCTGGGAGTAAGCCCCATTGTCTTTAATGCCCCCAAACATGATCTGGGCAGGTGGCGTGCGCCTGGGGGAAGCACCCCCTGCTCACATGTCAGAAGTCCCTGGGGCAGCCTTTAAGGAAGCCCCAGTCTGTGCGCAGTAAAGCTGCGCGTGCAAACATTTTTTAAAAATTTAAAGGGGCGGGGGGGGGGTTTCTGTAAATGCCAGTGGGCCGGATTGAGGACCCTGGGGGCCGTATTCGGCCTGCGGGCCGTAGTTTAAGGATCCCTGGATTAGCTCATATAATGACTTGAAATGAAAAGGAAGAGGAAGAGTAAAGGGGAACGATTATCTCTTCAGAAAAGGATGAGATGTACGAAACATAAGAACATTTTAGTAATAGCAGTATATTGCGATTCATGGTTTGAACAGATATGTCTTTTTTGTTCCATTTTCTCTTGAGCACATTATTCACCATAACTTGATTTGCTTCCCAAAAGTCATTCAGAAGTTATTTGGCAAGAAATTTGTCTAATAGATTGTGCTGTGATGACACCAGCAATTCATGATGTCATGAAGGTTTTTGACTATGCTGTGATTTGTTCTCAATTAGCGTAAATGCTGCTTAGTTCTGCCCCAACTATGATGTCATAATTCAGCTTTCCCTTCATTCATCCCATGACTTATATTTGTCTGCAGTAAAGAACACTTAAAATGGGGATTGGAAGGGCTTCATCTTGGTGTCACTGGTTGGGGGCATGCTCTCTCCATCATATCGAGCAATACATAGGGGGAATATTTGAATGGAGCTAGAGTTTTATATCTTTTTCAGATAATGGTAGCAACCCATGATTGCTACTGGTTGGCAAAATGCGTTATTTAGGACGGTGAAAATAGAGGAGAAATGCATAGAGTCATAAAGACTGCTTTTTCTCAAAATTAAGGTGGGGGTATTCACAATGAAGATGTTATAAAGGTGAGGATACTCACAAAGAAGTAGTTATTATAGGCATGTCTACTTGAGGGCCACAGAGGTACAATCATGGTATAATGAGCGATGGGAATAAAGCTGATTTAATAGAAAGAATTGCCGCCTTGTGGAGATTGGGATCACAAATTATTGTGGTATATTCTTTAATGTGACATCTGCAGTCTCTATGTTGCCCCAGTTCTTCTAGCTGTTAAGAAGTATTTTTCTTTTTCATATTTAATATGAATGGTTTTTCAGAAACAATGGCTGCAATTCTAAAGAAACTTTCCATGGAGTAAGACCCAGTGGGGCTTACCTTTGAGTAGAGATAGTTAGGATTGTGCTCAATCTGTGGAACCAGTGGGTGTTCTGTATTCCTGGAACACCAAAGTGATGGAAGAGAACCATAGCTTGTTACCACATTCACTGGAATATTTTTTTTCTTCTGTCAACAATAATTTGTATAAATATTGTGAAAACTTATATTCTGTGAAGCTCGTAGAAATATTTAGTGTTTGGTGTTTCCATCTGGTGTTGCTGGTTATATTGAGAGTTTTCTTATAATTATTGCTGTTTTAATTGGCTTTCTTTATATGTTTTGCCTCAGGGCTCTTAGATACGCAGACATTACACTTTTTAAAATAATAGTACTTTCAAAGCATTCATATGGTTCAATAGATGGTACTATGATTATCATAGAGAGTTATCAACCTCTGCACCAATGTATGTTCTGCATTACTGAATCATCTTTGGGAATGTACAGGTGTTTCTCGTTAGATGCAAATTGGCTTATCTGTTAGGGGTAGAACTGCCACATATCTCATTATGCATGACTCTGTTCTCATTATTTGTGAATAATGTGCTAGTGCACATGGGATAGGCTGGGCTCAGGAAGGCATGAAGATGAGTGAGAGACTGCAAGAGAAGAGAGAGTGGCTTCCTCCTGAGCACAAAGCAGTGGTGCCATGCAGAGAAGGAGAAGAAGAGATAGAATGCAGTATCTTGGGAGTGAAGGTTGCAGTGATCACATCCAGCCAGTTATACTCCTTGTGTTTTACATAGTTGTGTGGTTTGGGTCAGACAACAATCAGGCATTGGGACTGGTCCATGGAGAATTGTCAGACACATCTCAGGCTGCTATCAAACGTGCCTCACTGTTTTGGGCACTATCTTGGAGACTCCAGCTGAACCTTCTCAATTCTGGTGATCATGAGACATCTCTAGAAGGCTACATAAGGGCTGCTCTGGGGCTGGGAAACCCAGAAACAAACCAAAAAATAGGTGGGAGGAGGAAGAAGGGTGAAGAAACTCTCCTACCCACTGCTGAATGATGAGGCCTCGTTTTTGTGCCAGCAACTTCAACAAGTTGAGGTATGACCAGCACAAAGCAAGAAGCATCAGATATTGATCTCTTGCTGTCACTCAGCTCCCTAGACTTCAAGATATCTTTCAGTTTCATAAACTTTATAGAATGCATGTTGAAGAAAGTGTCTGGAACCTAATCCCATTTTTCCCCATAGGCCCAATGAATCAGTAACTGCTAGTTTTTTCCCCAGGAATCTAACTCTACCAGATAATGAATAATGTGCATTTCCTATCTGACTGTGCTGGTTGTCTCCTGTCAGGATGGACTTCAGTTGATAAGCAAATAGTAGATTCTGCTAAAACTGATTCCTAAAAACTTTAATCTACCATATGTTCTCATAGCTGTTACCAAAAATATTTATATTGCTTCCACTAACTGAAAAGAAAAATGTTCGTATATGCCCAGAAAAGATAATACTGGTGAATCAGGCAAAAGTTATCTCATGCCGTTTTCCCCTTATTTGGAGAATAGCTAATGAGCAAATAATATTTTTAAGCAATGTCCATTCTCGCCTCTGTTCCTCCAACCTGTAGGCATGAGGATTGCCCAGTGGAATACATCATGTGCACACTTAATCACTTGCCATGATTTCTAGTGGGAGCAGGTTTACTGTCGTTCATTGACCTATTTAAAAGGTTCTCTGTGTTCCAGAAGGCAGACATGCAGCTCTTCCTACTTATATCCAAAGGTGGAATCTGGCTTTAGGTTTTTCACACAATTATATTTTCTGGTTTCAGGAATCAGGTCCAGGCAAATTTCTATAGAAAGGAACAGCCTAATTAAAAGTTTTCTTTTAACTAAGTAAAAGTTAATAAAAAATTATATCTGTCCTGGAGATTGGTTATCTTCAGAAATGAACATAGAGCACAGTCCTAACCATGTCTACTCAAAAGTTGGCCCCATTGTGTTCAATGGGTCTTACTCCCAGCAAAGTGTCTAGGATTGAATCCTACGTCAGTCTTCTGTAAAATTGCAGTAGAAATTTAATTTCTAAATTTCTATGTTTGCTGGTCAAGTTTAAATGAACCAATAAACTATGATTTGCTGGATCGTGTCCTTAAGTCAGAGAACTGTTCTTGACTTTCTGCCTCTCTCCTCCACAAGCCTAGCTGATTGGATCTCAGTTTCATAACCTGGTTTGGAGTTTACACATTAGTTTCCAGGTTGGGAGACAGACAGAGCTTTGTTCATTTTTAAGGAGAGGAGGAACACTCAAGTTCTTTCGGTGAATGTTCATGATTCAACACACCGTGGTCTGCACTGGATTGTAGTTTTCCTTTACTGAACAACCTGAACTGAATCAGACTTCCTTTATGCTATCACATGCTATTTGGGGGAATTAAAAAATAGCATGTATTCCTAGGCGCTAACATAAAGCAAACAAAGGATTTTTTTATACTTCACAACGTATTAGCTTGTACATTTATGATTTTCATGGTGGGTTGAATGAATCCATGAATCCTTACTGGTGCTCACATTTGAGTGATCTGTTCAACTCTACTCAAGATAACTTTTCTTTTTAAATTTGGAGAACAAAGAAATGCAAAAAAAATGTTTAAACATAATTTATGGATTATGCTACTTTCCAGTGAGCTCTCTGTTTTTCTTTTGATGACTCCCGCTAGTTTTGATATGATTTATAGGTGAGGTTTAATTCTACCTGTATTTCACTAGTAGACAAAATGCATTATTGTATATTTATCCAGACTCTGTCACAAATAGATATACAGTAACCTTGATAGCAGTAACAAGAGATCCAAGAGTTCCTCTTGTTATGGTTTAATTCTGTGGTTAAATTCTATGTCGAAATATATGCATCCATCCTTCTTTGAAGTTATATCTGGAATCTGTTTTGAAATTACTTAAAATTACCATACTGCTTGAGATTGAGAGCTGTCCTGGGAGTCACGTGCTTCTTCCAGATCCCTCACTGAACATTAAAGTTAACACTTGAGCTGGTAGACTGTAATTATTTTGAATATGAGCTCATTCCAACTCATTCCACGTCCTCTTATGAAAGTGTTGAAATCAATTACACATGGGATGTACCCGTTCATATATTGTGTACTACACATGGTGAAAGGAATGGAGGAGAAAGAACAGAACTCTAAGAAGGAACACAGTGGGAGTTATTTCAAAGTAAAATATTTAGGATTTTTCAGAAAATAATGTTTTCTGAAGGCTTTTTGCAAGGTTCACTTTTTAATAATGTTAGGGTCAGATTTTTTTAAAAACTGAATGCATTTGGTATCTGAATTTCAGTCACACTGTGATCATTGAGGGGTATTAAGCAATGTTGGGTATTACCCTAAGCATGGAGAGAAAAATGTGTGCAGAGGGCAGAGAAGATGTTGGATAACTCTGGCAAGTCCAGTGTGTTTCACTAAGCACTCTTCAAAATTTTCTCCTTTCTTCTCAGCATGTACACCATTCGTAGCATCACTGGGAAATGCTTGGGGTACATCCCGCACTGGGTCATGTGGACAGGGGAGGGGAGGCATTGGGGAGTGACCTTAATAGTGATGTAAATTGTTAAAATTGTAATTCATAGGAATAATACCATCATGTTACATACTGCATGATGTGTAATTTACAGCAAAATATAATAAAAATAACCAGAGTGAAATATTCTATCAAACATTCTGGCCAAATAATAATAATAATAATAATAATAATAATAATAATAATAATAATAATAATAATAATAATAATAATAATATGTAACTGTGTAATGTAACAGAGGACACAGTCCTGACCAACTTTCCATCACTGGCATTGCTGTTCTAGTGGGGCATGTCTCTATTCTCGAGGGGGGGGGTTCAATCACAAAGGGCTCCCTAAGGTCAGGCAGTGTTTGTTCCTTACCTTGATGTTGGATAGTCTTTAACCAGAGCTGGAAAAATTGCATCCTACAAGGTAGATACAAATCAGATCAAAATGAGACTGATAGTTTGAAGAGCCAGTGAGATGTTACTATAATATCTCAATAAGTCAATAAGGTTTTAGTAAGGTGAAACCTTGAGCGGGTGACATCACTGGTGGCCAAAATTGCTAAAACTGCAGGATTTCAGAATAATACTATCGCGTTATATACCATTCAATGTGCATTTTACAACAGAATGCAATGAAAGAAACATCTTTGACATATCTCTATTCAGTCAAAAGGTATGGCCAAAAAACCAGCAGTGGTGGGGTGATATTTACATCTTCAAACCTACCACCTGGGTTGTTGTCCCACTCATTGCATAGGAAAAGGTCCATCATGGGGATGACATGCTGGGTTCCTGCACCAGGTAAAGCAAACCCTAGTGATGTCCTCGCTGATGCCTGATAGACAAAAAGCAGGTTCTTGTGGAAAAGACCAGATCAAAATTCATAGATTGTATCTCAAAACAACAAAGTATACATGTAGAAGTCATGCAGAAGTGACATGTTGAAAAAGGCCATGCTTTGACATAACAATGCATTTTCTTCCATTAAGAGCCAGGGTTGTGCAGTGACTGCAGAGTTCGACTTAGATGTGGAAGATCAGGTTCAAATTCTTGTTTAGAGCTTCCTGGGTGATCTTGGGCCTGTCACTATTTCTCAGCCTGCAACATGACAGGGTTGTTGTGAGAAACAAACGCAGGGAGGGAACCTACACCATCTGAGCTTCTTGACAGGGCAGTATAAAATGTGAAGAAATAAATAATACTCTTCAGATATTGAACAACTTCAGTATGATTACTATCATGTCATTTACTGCAAGTTCTGCAAGCTCTAAAGAACATAAAGAACTTCGAGGATATGAGTCAAAGTGCATATAAACTCCTAAAATGACAGTGAGGAATGGTTTTTTAGCAAATGATAATATATTGCTAGGCAGGAAAAGTGAGGTCATACCATCTGCTTAAATTTTCAGCCACAAATGCTATAGTGTTAGGGGTCTTGCTGCCTAATGAACTGTCACATTGCATTAGTTCCTTTGAAGAAAAGCATTATCCAGTTATTAGTTTTATACAATGGACAACTGCTTTGGGGTAAGAAGGAATGGTATATACAGCTTTAGCAAAGGACTCAAACCTTATTTCATCAGGACTTTTTTCTGTTTGAGAACACAATGCAGTCTGTCAGATCTAATATGTAATTGAAGTTTTAAGATTTAATCCCTGGCTTTAAGGGAACAAAAAAGTAAAGGGGGCTGTTAAACTTTCTGCAATCAGAATTCTACTCCAATTAACTATTTTCGCTCCATTTCTCACTACAAGCCATATTTTGTTACCTATCTGATGCTTTCTTTTGGACAAAGGCAAGTATATATTACATGGTGCTAGTATACCAGAGTATTAATTAAAGGATCAATGGCTTGGTATTCTCACTTTGGATTCGCATCTCTTAAATGTAAATAGCCACTACCTTGTAAAAGACATTGGTACAATTTTTACATTAGTGATCTCCTCTGTCATATGATCACTTTCTGCCATATAGGACTTCAGAACTTAGAAAAAAAATTCCCACAAGGCTCCCCTTTTATAATTCTGGACTTCGTATACCACATTGAGACAGGGCTGATTCACGCATAAACATTTTGCCTAACCTTTTCAGTTTGATATTTTAACAGGTAGAAGAAAACAGTTTGCCACATTAATATTAAGTGGGTAAGGGGGAATCAAATTTTCCTTCACTTCCATTTCATAAATGATCCAATTGGATCGTTCTGGGGGCACAATCTTATCCTTAATTTTTTAAAAAAAATCCTATCTACAGTACTTTGAGATTGAACATCTCACTTTGAAATTCCTGAACTTAGAACATCTTGTAAACATCCAGTCCTGGTTATAAATGACTAATACAAATATTTGTTTCTCTGTCAGTCTCAGGTGTTTCTTGCTGACGGACCACCGTATATATTAAGATTTTTTTCTGATCGCAGACAGCTTAAAATGCAGCCACTGATTTAATTCACTCCTGATGTTAAATCTTAATTATTTTAAATAAGGCTCAATCCAGTCCACCCTTTCCTGGGAGCAAACTTCATTGACACTAATGGGACTTAGAGCACAATCCTAAACATGTCTACTCAAAAGTAAGCTCCATTTGTGTTCAATAGGTATTACTCCAAGGAAAGTGTCTTTAGGATTGCAGACTTAGGCTGCAATCCAGAGCAAATTCAGCCTGCTCTGACCTAACTGCACTCTCCTAACTATTCTGTATCCAGAGCAGAAAGTTATGCTGAATCCAGAGAGTCAGGAAGCCTGGGCTGCCCTAACTGCTCCAGAGCATGCTAAGTAATTGACACAAGGGGAAGACTTGCTCCTGAGGAGACACCCCTCAGATCACACTGAACAAGGAACAGCTGTGGTGCCTACAGTGGTGACATGACTCTGCACATCACCTGGTGCGGAAGTCTGTGCGTCATCCCTGGGATGTGCGCCCCCCCCCACCTGGACTGCACAGTCACCAAAGTTGGTGCTTGCGCAGTTGTTTCTGAAGCCAACTGGCTTCAGAAAGAGTACTGCGCAGGCACCATCTCTGACACCTGCACAGTACTTTTCTGAAGCCTTTTGGCTTCGGGGGAGACTGTGCAGGCGTCAGAGTTGGTGCCTGTGCTCGTAAAGTACTCTTTCTGAAGCCATTCGGCTGCCGCTACGCCTCCTGAGTGAGGCCGAATGGCTGTGCAGAGGCGTGGACTTTCTCTGCTCTAAGGAAGTCTCCTCTGAAGCTGTTCGGCATGCTCAGTGTGTTTCTGCGCAGTGCACCTCAGATGGCCGTTCAGGCCAGCTCCTCAGACAAGTGGCAGCTTCTGGCTGCTGCTCCGCCTTGGAGCAGGCCTGAATGGGGGTGCTGACGCCCAGGGCCTGCCAAAGGACAGTCAAACTCCTCCGGCACATCACCCCATACGGAGCGCATCCCCAATGCAGCCCACACCAGCCGCACCAGTCTGGTGATGCCACTGGGTGCCTGCCTTATAAGGAGTCCCTGATGAGATGCCAGTACATTCTACAGTGAATACAAGGGGCTTCTTGGAGTGGCCTGCTGTATCCTGGGGTTTGTGGGCAGCCGGAATTTGTTCCATATCCTGAGGTTGAGAGGCAGGGGTTGCAGCTAGGATGGCCAAGAACTCAGATTTTTGGTCAGCACTGCCATTCTTACTCGGGCCTTATCATGGACCCCTATGGGTCTACTCATTACTATACCTGCTCCTGAGGTGGTATAACTCTGAGGGCTGGAAGAGGGCATTTCTGCCTTGGAAACAGGCTCTGGATACAGAGTAACTGCTCTGCCCTAGGCAATGCTAAACATGCCCTCAACTTGCCTCTCCTGAGCTGCTTAGGCTGCCCCAGTTAGGGCAGAGCAGGTCCACCTCTCTTAGGGCACCCTATCTTGCCTTGCTCTGCCCTAAGCCTCCTTCAGAGTAACTGGGCTGGAGCATCTTGCAGTTGCTCCAACCTAGTGTTAGATAGGGCAACCCAAGGGCTCTTATGTGGACAGATTAGTTGCTCTGGATTGGGCTGTTAGGCTACAATCCTAACCTCCAGTTAAACTGGGGGAGGGTTAGGCCAGCGCTTGCCTCCCTACTTCATCATGGTAATGGGAAGACCAATGACTTGTGCCTGTCTATGTAAGGATTGTATCCTTAGTAATTTAGGAAGCAAACTAGGAGCTTACTCTCGGCTGGTGCAAGCCACTTGCTGAGTGGTGTCGTAAATGTTTTTTTGGGATACTTATGTTCCTGAGTGTAGATCATGCTAAGAAATATTTCATTAATGTAGAAGGTCTTGGTTGGAGTCACCCAAAAGTACTGTACTGCCTGAAGTGCAAGTTTGTCTCATATCCACCATGTGTTTGGAACAATGTGACACATGTGCACTAAAACATGAAAGTTCCCATTTTGTGTTTTTAAAAGGGTATGACTAGGAACTTGGTACATGTTTTTCAGAAATGTTTGAGGTTTCTACATTTTTAATTAAGAAAGAAAGTGATGCCAGTATATAGAATTTATGGATCAACATTTTAAGGAAGATTAGCCTCAATGCTCTGCAACAGACTCTACTTCCAGTATGTCTGAATACTTGTAATCCTTTATAAAAGATCGTAAAAGGCACAATACTGCTTCTATATAGAAAAATCGCCTCTACTTGGTTGACCTCCATAAGCAAGAAGACCTTTCACCGATTTCAAGAAAGAATTAAGTATGCCACTTTCTAAGGTCTCATGGCCTGAAATGATAAATTTAAAATCTCAAATTCTTTCTGTTATACTTTTTCCCACTTCTAAGAAAAAAAAAGTGTTTGTGTCCCCTCTACAGATGATGGTGATTTAGCCTGTAATCCTGAAGACACTTTCCTGAGAGTAAAACCTATTGAACACAATGGGGCTTACTATTGAGTAAATATGGTTAGGATTGTGCTCTTAGCCAAATTATGCAACAGTATAGGGGAATCCAGGGTTGCAAGCTTGTCATCTGTGAGCAGACAAGCTGAACATGCTGAAATTCCTTCTTCTTTATAATTGATAATGGTCCAGGTGCCCTGAAGTGGCCCAATTTGCCCACCCCTTCTCTATCAGCTATGAGTTTAGTTTCTCATGGTCCCCTTTATATTTTTTATTTTTTGCAAAGTTTTCCACAACAAAAGGAAGAAAGAGCTTTTTTTTTGCAAAGTGTTTGCAGAGGCGGTGTTGGATCAGGATATAGGATAGACAACATTCCTCCCTGACTCAGATTTGAACATAGTATTTGATTGTAAGAGAGCTCTATTTTGCTAGCAGGGAAATGGATAATAAAATGGTGTTGATATTTAATTGTCACCAATTCTATAAGAGTTTCCCCTTCTTATTTCAGGTTTCAAGACTCTTTTGAAAGGAATTTCTGGCAAGTTCAGCAGTGGAGAACTTGTAGCAATTATGGGACCTTCTGGAGCTGGGAAGTCAACACTCATGAACATCCTGGCAGGTTACAGGTGAGTTAAAGGGCAGATGTGGTCAGTTCACACTTCTCTTTACGTATACATATCATATTTTTAGGTTACCGGTAACTAAAAAATATAGTGTGTGGATTAGATAAACAAATATTTGGAATCACTTGCATCATATAGGCATGCTCATTAAAGAGCCAGGATTGTCTGTATCTCTGTGTCAAGCTAATCCCTGGTTGCAAACCAGAATTTCTGAAATGATACGTTTCCGCCAATTTCTGCTCTGTCACCCTAACCTGCTTGTGCAGCCTTGATATTTCTCATTTCCTCAATTAAAATATGACTCCAAGGTTACAATCCTAACTGATTTTCCTGCTCTGGGGTAAGGACAACGCAATTCCAAGGTAAAGGTACAAATGCTGCCTTCCTTTGAAGAGACCTCCATGACTACTCCTCCAACTGCAGGATGAACCAATGTCCCAATGGCAAAGCTATGCCAATGCTGGAAAGTTGTTTAGGATTGTGCCCTAAATACACTGAAACTGCAGTTGCACAAATATTTCCATTGAAAGTACTGGAGGAATTCCTGAATTGTAGAAGTACAGTGGTGCCTCACCTAAAGAGCTTAATTCGTTCCGGAGGCATGCTCTTTAAGTGAAATGCTCTTTAAGCGAAGCAGATTTTTCCACAGAAAATAATGGAAATAGAAAATAGGAAATAGAAAATTTTCCATAGAAAATAATGGAAACTCAGACAATTGGTTCCACAACCCCCAAAATATTCATATAAAATATTAACTGGATGTAAAAATGATGACAAAACACCGTAATTGAATTCAAAACATGTATTCAATGTGCATGATCTTATGAAATCTACTTAGGCCGCAATCCTAAAGACACTTTCCTGGGAGTAAGCCCCATTTAACACAGTAGGGCTTACTTCTGGGTAGACATGGTTAAGAGGCAATCAAAGACACTTTCCTGGGAGGCTTACCTGGGCTGCTGCTGGAGGTTCAAGGTGGTCGGTGGGGGCACTTGGGGACAGTTAGGGGCAGCTGCCTCTGGCACCCCCAGGCAACTGCCCCCAAGTTGGGGGCAGTTAGAGGCAGCAGCATTGGCCGGCAGCCTTTTAAAGAGCCTCCATGTGGAGCGTCAGGGCTGCATAGCACACATGCCCATAGCGCACTTGCTTGTTAAGTGAAGCAGAACTTGTTATGCAAAGCAAGATTTCTTGGAAATCTTTGCTTGTTATGTGAAACGCTTGTTAAGCGAGGTGCTTGTTAAGTGAGTTACCACTGTAGATACATATTTTTGTCATCTTAAGATTTGCCTACAGTCACATGGTCTTCAAAACAACCATAGGAGTCACCAGCACATTACTCATTTAAAATATTTCTCTGCCACTTTTCAGGCCTACTGAATGGGTCATGAAGGAGTCTCATGACATTAGATGAAATTAAACCATAAAATAGTTCTTAAAATACCAAACCTCAAAATAATTGAAACAGTAGTAACAAGCAGACTAGAAAGTAATCAAAATTTAGTGTTAGAACCAGCTTGCTTCCAAGAGGAAGTGGTTGACATATCTTATTGACTTGTGCTGCGCCATGGTGTGTATTTCACATACCATGCATTTGTAGAAGCAGGATTGACTCAGTTCTGTAAAAAAGAATTGCAAGCTAGTCCTTCATTTTGTATGGTCTATAAGAATGTAAAGTAAAAATTCTCAACCTGTTTTATTGTCTTGACTGATTGTAGAGAGACTGGAATGAAGGGGGAGATCCTCATAAATGGACAACCTCGTGATCTGCGTTCTTTTCGCAAAGTGTCCTGTTACATTATGCAAGATGATATGTTGCTTCCACATCTTACTGTCCAAGAAGCCATGATGGTAAACAAACAACCTCTGCTTAACTTTCATTCTTATTCTTTTTTGGAACTGGGACCTCTTACAGTTGTTTTACACTTTTTCAGCTGTGTGGTTGTGGGAACCCTATCATTACACTGACTCCCTATGTACTTGAAAGTAAATTAAATGTGTACATTAAAAGCAAACGGGAGAAAACTCCCCCCACCCCAAAATAGAAAAGAAAAACAGCAACCTAATGCAAGCTAAGTATGGACGGTGGCTTACTAGAGCTATAAAATATTGAAGGTGACAATTGGGAAACAGCAGCATAACACAGAAAAGCATGAAGGAAAGTGGAATTGACCTGCTTGAACCTTTAGCAATGTATAGGACTCTAGAGATGGCCATTTGGATTAAGGTTCAGAACATTTTGCTGCACACCCCTTCTGTTAACGTCTAATGACAAGCTGTTCATGTTTCTAGGATCTATATCCTCTTTCGATATCTTTCTAAATTTCGCAGATGTTTTGTTTATAGGAGGAATCCCTAAATTCTCTTCAAATTTTGCTTTAGGTGATGTTTCAGGTCTATTTAGCATCTCTATTTAGTGTCAAATGACATGCTACTTTAAATATGTTAGAATTATTATACTATGGGCGCAATCCAGAGTAACTACGGGGAGTCCTTGCTCCGGTGTAAGAACAATTTGCTCTGGATTGCAGTGTGAATTTCCCATAGGTTTTCACTAGGTGGTGCAGTAACTATGGGTGCACATAATGTCTCTTATGTGCTCCCGTAGTTACTCTGGATTGTAGGGTATGTTTATACTATGTTTTTCAGCACTATATTTCCCCAACAATTCTTACATATGTGAACAATGAGACAGAAGATAGGGATTATGTAATGGAGATTTACATTTAAAATATAGAAGAATTTCTTTTGTAGTAGAGCAAAACAAAGATTAGAGTTTGTTTTGAAGGGGTTTTTTTGGACATTTTCTTTTGAGATTTTATTTTGTAGATTTTATTTTGTAAAATGTAATCTTTGTAGTTCCTTTAAAATGCGATAGATATTAATTTTTTAAAAAATCATGCGCTTACAAAGCACATGTTTAAAGCAATGTGTGAAAGGAACCTTAGGGATACATTTATTCTCATCCCTTACATTTTTCTAACAAATTTTTGTCCTGACCTACACAGGACTTTATCTGAAATACTTCATCTCTTTAGCCTCTTTTTTCTGGTATTGGCATAATACTACTCTCTTTTATTTTTTATCCAAAGAAGTTAAGTCCAAAAATTATATTCTGTAAATCTATAGAGTCCCATCATGACAGATTGCAGTGTGTGTGTTGGGTATGGTTTCTGGGTGTTTTTGTGAATTTCGTTGTATGTGTACAGTGTGTATACACATACAATGACAATAAAGAGTTAATTAATTAATTATCCCAAGAGATGTCTGTTCCTAACAAGCTCTGTGTTTGTGTCAATACTGCAGGTGTCTGCTCATCTAAAACTTCAAGAAAAAGATGAAGGCAGGAGAGAGATGGTATGTATCTATTGCTTTACTCATTCTGCAACCTCCCTCTAGCCTAGTGGTTTTCAATCAGTGTGCTGTGGCACTCTGGTGTGCTGAAAATTATCTGCAAATCCTGTCAATTGTAAACACACACACACACACACACACACACTCACAACTAATGGTGTGACTTGACAATTTTACCACTTTATCAGTGTGCCGCAAGATGGAAATGTTGAAAATCACTGCTATAACCCCTGCACAAACTTACCAGCCAAAAAAGGGTTGAAATGTTTTTAGGATTGAAACAAAATGCTTGTCATTCTAGAAATCCAATTCTTATCAAAATTCATATTTTGTTCTGCAGAAATATGAGAAATGCTCATGATAGCTGTTTGGAATATTCCTGTTATGTTGCTTCTCTCTAGGTAAAAGAGATCTTGACAGCTCTGGGTCTGCTGCCATGTGCCAATACTAGAACTGGAAGTCTTTCCGGGGGACAGAGGAAGCGTCTCGCCATTGCCCTGGAGTTGGTGAACAACCCTCCAGTTATGTTTTTTGATGAACCTACCAGGTAATTTGTCCCATTAAAAAAAATATATTCATGATGCCATTTTATTTATTTTGATATTTACACACCATTTTTTAATCAATGCTGCTTCAATATCCTAAGGTAGCTTGTGATTATAGGCATGCACTGCTTAATAACCGTTCACTTAACAACGGATTTCACGTACAGTGGAGATCAAAGCACAAAAAGAGGCTCTTAATGAGACATTTAGGACTTGCAAAGTCTGTTGCTGAAAGTCTGTTTACACAACAAGGAAGTTCTTAATTCAAAGAAGAGGCAATTATCTACACAAGAAAGGCACTAGATTGGGTTGAGTGTCCATTTATTGACCTAAGCACATAACAATAAGTGATTGGAAAGCATATCCCCATTAAGTGGCGCACACATTACAAAACAGCCCAGCAGCCCCTTAGACATTTAACTGACTCCAGTCCCCAGAAAGCTGGACTTGCAGGTTTGTTTGAAACAATGTGCAGATTCTTCTTTTGGTCTACTAGGGATGCTCTTGCATTCCTAGCAGTGGTGGGCAGATGCCGGTTCGGGCCTACTCGCCCGAACTGGATCTTCCCACGTGGCAGACGCTGCTGAACCAGCCAGACCCGCGGCTGGCAAGAGCCGCAGGACCGGTTCGGCAGCGGCCACCAGGTCTCCTGAAGCGGGGCTTCAGGTCTTCTGAAGCCGCGCTTCAGGAGACGCGCCTGCATCTAGCTGGATGCAGGCGCTCTGAGCGGCTCGGAGACTGAGCCCGCCCCTCGCCCCGCCCTCGCCCCGCCCCCTGACCCCGGGCCCACCCCCCAACTTCCGGCGAACCGGATCTTGGGGCTCGGTGGGCCCATCACTGATTCCTAGATATGTGGCATTGTAAGCCAATGGCTAGAGCACACACCCATGGCTAGCCCATATATGAGACTGACTGCAATAACTATAATGACAGACTAGGTCCAACTGGAAATGCCACCTATTTATTCCCAATACTTTTGATGGGGCTTGGAAAGTAATAGGGTCAAGAGCCAATAAAGAGTGCTTGGACGTAGGAAAACAAACTTGACAACAAAATCCTTTCTCTTTAGTGGCTTGGACAGCGCATCCTGCTTTCAAGTTGTATCCTTGATGAAGGCTTTAGCCCAGGGTGGCCGATCCATCATCTGCACAATTCATCAGCCCAGTGCCAAACTCTTTGAGCTCTTTGACCAGGTACTTTGGAATCTTGTTTTGTATAATTCATTGTATACATATTGTTGTCATAAGTTGCTTTTATTTGAGTCTCACCATTGTTTGCACATAGCTAATTTGCACTTAAATATATTCACTGTCAAGTTCCATCTCATAGTTGAAGTATATTTTAGTCCTCTTTTCCTTCTGGCATAATCTCCCTGTTCTAAAATTCCCTTGTGTTTTTTTAAAAAAGTTTTGTAGAGTTTCTTTCCCCATTGCTTATTGAAAGATACCAGGGACAAATCTTTAGGAGAAAGTAACGAAAGGTTTCCTTTCTGAAGCAAACCACACCTGAGCAATTCCTATGCATGCATTTCCACAGAGAACCTACCAGTACTTAGTTAGTGGCCACCTCCTGGAAGTAATTTCCATGATTAGGACATTCAATTTTTTTATCCATCACAATCTCAACAATCCAGAAGACCATAGCTGTAAGGGCAGAGAAGGAGAGGTTCTCTGAGGGCCTAATTAAATATTACCTGCATATATCTGTGATTAAGCCCCAATGACTGCTTTTTAACAACAAAAAGCAGCCTTTGGGATGGAAGGGACAATGCATATGGAGAGAATTGGCAACCTATCTTTTTGTTCATTGCTTCTGTGCTGTGAATGATGAACAATAACTCCCCCTTCCAACTGTTTTCTCTTTGTGGCAAATGCATGTTTGAAATCTCACCAAGAAAAAAGCAAGGGTTAAGTGACAGATTAAGTGCCCAGTATAATGCTGCAATGGCTCAGTGGTTATAGATGTGGTGCTTGTTGATCTGAAAGTCAGCAGGTTGAAGGTTTCAAGACCCTAGTCCTGTACTTCACAACAGAGTGAATTCCCATCTCTTGCCTACCTCCTACCAGCCGAGCAATTTGAAAGCATATACGTAAATGCAAATAGATAAATAGGTACCACTTTGGAGTGATGGTAACAATGTTGCATGTGCTTTCATTCAACCATATGGTCATGGAGGTGCTGGATCTTTGGCCTGGTAACAGAGATGAGCACTATTCCCTAAAGTTAGTAATAATTAACAGGGCAAACTGTGGGGACACATTTATCCTTTCATATGGTTCTGTTATAGACTGTCCTACATGATTCAACATGATCCTATATTCTTATTTTTTTAAAAGCTGCAAGGGTTTAGTTTCACAGTTCCTCACATAACATTTTGTAGTTTGCACTGTGCGGCTGCAAATGCCAGGGTGAACAGATATCCTCTTTTTCTAGGAGAATAAAGGGGTATTCATTTGTCAGCAGTACAATAAAGGGGAGATGCAGTAGCAGTCCCAGAGAAGAGGCATAGCTCTACGTTTTGTAGGTGCCTCAATATGTTATGTAAGTGGCCCATCTCCCTTGCCTTCGGAGCCATTCTGGGCAGCAAAATCAACATGGAGGAGATGCCTCTGTGTTGTTCTAACATCTCAGAATGGCTCTGAATGGGAGGGCCAGCTTACACGGCGCATTGATGTATCTGCAAAACCTAGTGCTGTGCCTCCCCGCTGGGAATGGTACTAGGAGATGCAGAACAATAACATGCGTCCAGATGTGCAAGTACAAGAAATGTATGATGAAAAAGATCGCTGGGATATATTTATTTATGCTGGCATGGTATACAAGTGCATGTATCACAAACAATATGTGTTTTTCTTTCTCTTAGCTCTATGTCTTGAGCCAAGGGCAGTGCATTTACCGTGGAAAAGTGTTAAACCTAGTCCCCTACTTGAGAGATTTGAGTTTAAACTGTCCGACGTACCACAATCCTGCAGATTTTGGTAAGCAAACTGGGGGATTTTCTTTGAAATACTGTTGTATCACTTGCTCATTTGTGCCCTCTAGTGGTAGATAAGAGTTATCAAACACAGTTGAAGGTCCTTCAAGATATGAGTTCCTCCACTTTATGAGTTCCTCATAAAGCCCAAAATTTATTTGGGTAATATGCTTCAATATTTACTTTTGCTGTGGTTCTGGTAGTGATTTTGCCCTCTCCAGCATGCTTTTTGAAACAAGAAAAAAAAGTTTCCATTGACTTCCCATTGGTTTTCTCATATTTTACCCTCCCCCTGGCAATTTAATAAATTACTCAGAAAGAAAAGGAGCCAAACCATGCATTACGCATAATGTGCTCCTTGGCCCTTAGAAAGCAGAATTTGGGCCAGTATATCTCCACTGTTATGAAGCAGTGATGAGAGAAGCTATATTTATTGACATTCTTATATAATAAAGAGTTTTCTGGCACCTTTAACACACATACAGCAGAGTCCTTTGTATACCTACTCAAAATTAAATCCCATTAAAATCACTGGGACTTACTCCCAGGTTGGAAAAGGAAATGGAGAAGAGCAAAGAGGAGGAGAGTGCTGAGCTAGGGGAGCTGGAGGGGCAGAGGCTGGCACCGCATAGGTAAAGGGACTGTACTGGACATCTGTATGTTACCTCATATATAAGGGGGGCAGAGTTGGGCCTTAGGCATCAGGGAGTCATAGGCTGACCCTGGCTGCAATCCTATACACACGTAACCTGGGAGGAAGACCCACAGAACTAAAGTCAACACATATAACATGGTGGTCTTAATAATTCTCTTCTTTATGCTTTGTTAAGTAATGGAGGTTGCATCTGGTGAGTATGGAGACCAGAACAGCCGGCTGGTGAGAGCGGTCCGGGATGGAATGTGTGATGCTGATTACAAGAGAGACAGCCGAGGAGAGAGTGAACTTAACCCCTTCCTATGGCATAGACCATCTGAGGAGGTAATTTAGATGAGAACTGTTACTGAAATTAGAAAAGACTGGGAAAACCTAATTGGGCTAGTTACTGAACTCCTTTGAAAATGTAAAATCTAGGGAATTTTCTTAATATTGAAGCTAGATGAAATTTTGCTACTGAATGTTTTGCAATGCTTTGCCATTTATCCTTTGATCTAGAGGTCCTAGACAGACAGGAAAAGTACCTTTTCAAAGAATGCATAATTTATGCAGTATCTGGAATACGTTCCTCCAAGATGCAATTTTCAGCAGTGTCTTGTGTGGTTTTGGGTTGTAGAGCCCTAAACATAATCATAAGGTAGACAAGAGCAGAAGGGGCCTTCAAGCCCAGACTGTTTCCCCAAATATCTGGCATGTTATTTTGGGAACATAATGCAAGATTAGATGATCATTGGTCTAACCCAGGAGACTCTTCTTGTCTTCATAGAACTAAATTTTTCCAAAGTTTGTGGCCACTTGAGATGGAAAAACAGTTGTGGGTCACCTGGGACATGGGATATTACAATCAAGGGATCCAACCATGTGTTCATTAGTACTTCTGTTGCAGCTTGGAAAACAAACAGGTTCACGATTTAACTTCATTTATTTTTGTCTCCTATCAGGATTCGTCATCTACAGAAGGCTGTCATAGCTTCTCAGCCAGCTGCCTTACCCAGTTTTGCATCCTGTTCAAAAGGACTTTTCTAAGCATAATGAGGGATTCGGTAAGGCTGGTTTTAAGACTTGTTTTGGCAACAAACAAAAAGTGTGTTATGACTGAAAATATTATAGTTGACTGCCCGCCAACATGGTTGACATAGCAAAAGAGATGAAAAAATAGTTCCTCCCCAGAGGCTCACAACCTTAAAATAGAGACAAGGAAAATACCAACCACAGCCCCTAGAAAAGATGTAATACTGTGATGAATAGGGATTTTTCCCCTGCTAAATTTACATAGGCACTTCTTATGAGGTTATTAGTAGCAATAATATCAAGTTAAAACACCCAAAGAGCATTAGAGCAGAGTATAAAGGTAACAGAAAGCCGGGTGTTAACTTTCCCCCTTTGTCTGCATTCTAGCCTGCCTGCTTGTTAGTATATTAAAGCAAGATAAATTTTGTGTGTTTGTAATGAAGATAGACAAAGGTAATGGGGTGGGATTTATGCAGTTCTACAGGGAACTGCGGATAAGTAGATTTACGGATACTGGATCCAGGGATATAAGGGAGGCCTGAAGTTTGTTACAGATGCATTTCCTGTGTGCTGTATTTCTATGAACAAATACATTTAATAGCACTTGTTAAACCCAAAATGAATATATATATATAATATATAATTTTGTATTCTTTTCAGGTATTGACACATTTACGGATCACATCACACATTGGAATTGGACTTCTTATAGGACTGCTGTACTTGGGGATTGGAAATGAAGCCAAGAAAGTTCTAAGCAATTCTGGCTTCCTCTTTTTTTCCATGTTGTTCCTTATGTTTGCTGCTCTAATGCCAACAGTCCTTACCTGTGAGTATTATACTGTATGTGCTATTCTATAATATAATTTTGAAAGTATCTGAAATCCCCTAATCCCCTGAAAGTTTGTATCTTTCAAGTATTTGTTTGCTTTAAGTTTGGACAAACATAGTTAATTTTTTGTAGAAGTTTCCAAATGACTTTTGCTCAGAAGATTCACTAGTAGAATATTTTCTTTATCCAGACACTTATTTATTATGGAACAATATATTCCAATTAGTCTGATATAAAATAACTTTTAATCCCATCATATTTTACTCCTTGCTAGCAATATTTTTACTAAACTTTCCTAACAGAAATGGCACTAGCAGTGGGCCATAGTCTGAGGACCCATGGCCTAGGAAGGGATGTCCTGCATCCTCTTAACTGGCAGAGACAAGGGGAAGGAGATAGTGCTTGTGTGAGTTTTCACACTTCCCCTAGAGTCTGGAGGGAGAGTAGGGACATTGGGTCCATAGTAGCCCCATTGCCAGTGAATTTGGGAGTTGGTGGGCAAATAGGCAAGGAGAGCAAACAAGCTTTATGTAGGGATAGCTGAGAGAGAAGTCTTCTAGAAGGCTGTGGACTCTTGGTCCCTTCCTGTCATGACAGATTATTTTTGCTGTCTCATAAGTTATATTCCCATGTACCTGTTGGGAAGCACTACAATTTTTGGCTTTCTTTTCATTTTTTTATACAGTTCCTCTCGAAATGAGTGTATTTCTTAGAGAACATCTGAACTATTGGTACAGTCTGAAGGCCTACTACTTGGCTAAAACCATGGCTGATGTTCCTTTTCAGGTAATTCAGTGTATTTTGTATGGCAAAAAAACTAAACTAAATCACAAGCACTTCCTAATGTGTTCTTCTGGTGACTGTTAGAAAGTAATGGAAAAACATGTAAGTTTATAACATGTGAAAAAGAAATTCATATACAGGTATAATCTGTTTTTGGAACAGAACCTTTGTGGATGCCAAAGGTTCAACCTGTAATGCACAGAGAAAGAGCAAACCTTATTCTAGATACTCATCTTCAAACAAGGGCTGTCCTGCCCCAATGTTTTTCTATAATATTGCTTTCTCCTATGCAAGTGAATGGTTCCCATTTGTTCTTATGGGAAAGAAAGGGTTGTACATGAGGCAGAACATTGAAGTTGGGACAAAACATGCCCACAGCAAACACTTTGTGGTCTGACCTCATGAAGGCATTGTGGGTGGGCACACAGAGATGGTTTGCAAAACCCTTAGAGGTTGTGCAACATCCATGCCTTTCCTCCACTCTCATTTTACGGTAATAATGATGGACATTTCACTGTAGGTTATTCAGTATTCTGCTGACGTATATGCTGGGCTATTTTTGCAAATTTATTAAGAGTGAAAGATGGTGCACACTCATCAAGAAGATGCTTGTGGACACTGACAGCTGTCCTGTTTCTAAAACACCAAGCAAGGCATGATATATAGGATAATATCTAGATAATTAGATTATTCATCCTATCATATGAATCCTGCATCCAAGAAAGGAAGGTGCTATCCAATTAAAAAACCAAAAGAGCTGACATTGCAGGAAGTTTCCATTGCTGAAACTGAGAAATTGTATTAATATATGTCGCTTCGGGCAAAATCCAGTGTAACTACAGGGAGTCCTTGCTCCGGTGTAAGAACAATTTACTCTGGATTCCAGTATGAATTTCCCATAGGTTTTCACTTGGAGGTGCAGTAACCACGGGTGCACGTAGTGTCTCTTACATGCTCACATAGTTACTCTGGATTTGGGGGTTCTTCTTTCAGGCTTGCTAACATGGCATTGGTTTGATTCTTTCAGATTATGTTTCCCGTTGCTTACTGTAGCATTGTATACTGGATGACAGCACAACCATCCGACGCACTACGTTTTGCCCTGTTTGCAGCGCTGGGGACAATGACATCGCTCGTGGCTCAGTCGCTGGGTCTTCTGATTGGTGCAGCTTCCACTTCACTCCAGGTCTAAGCGCTGACGTTTTATATCATTGCACACTCTTGTTTTTGCCCAAATGTAGCCTAAATGTTCTTGTCATGTGTCAGCATGTTGTCCAGCCTTTGAAATGGGAGCAGTGGGTGTTCTGAGCTAACCCAAAAGAGTTCAGTTCAGAAATGTTTCTCCATCTGACTGCTCCAAAATGCCATCTGTAACCTAACGTGTATGCTATGTAAACTCACCACACTGTGGGTGATGCAAGTGGTTAAGACGCTGTGCCTGTTAACCAGAAGGCCAGGATTCGAGACCCGGGTCCCCACAAGACAGGGTGAGCTCCTGTCCTTAGCCCAGCTCTGCGACACAGCTGGAACCAATCATATTGGCTCTGCCGTTCCATTGGACTATTTCAGTGGTGTGGAGAGGGGGATTTGCTGCTTGGGTAACAGCCTGTCCTCCATATCAATCTACCGAGGCCTTCGTGCTTCACATGCAGCATCGAGCACGATACCATAGTCTTTCAAGACTGATGGATGCCAATGCTACTGTTCTATGTGGTCAGAACTGCTAAACATGTACAGGTATAAAATGCACTCATCGCGATTTTAACTTTTAGCAGTGAGGACCTCCCCTTATTATGCTTTGAATAGCATTATAAGCATAGAGGATGCTATATAATTAATAGCTGATAAGAGTACAGAATTGGCCACAGTCCATGAAGAGTAATACTAGAGTGTTCCAATACCAAATGACATTGCATCAACTCAAGGGGAAACTAAGAAGGTAAAAGCAAAGTATCTGCCAAGAAAATTACAGCTTTAAGATCAGCACCACCTAAGTCTCTGAAGGATCAAGGGCAAGGGAGATCTTGTGAAAAGCAAACATAGAACCAAGTTAGTTTTGGTTGTTCATCATTCACAGGACTCTTCATATTCAGTATTAAACTTCATCGGGATATATTTGTGTAGAATCTCTGGAGAATCCCAGAGACACTGCCCAGCCATCAGGACGGGTGACCTTTGATGCATCTGTTCCCTATGAATTTATCCATTCTCTTGTTATTGGTATCTAAGCTGCTGGCCATCAGTTTGTCTTGTGGCAACATATCTTACAGACTTATTACGGACTGCTTTTCCTTGATTTTATGTTAGTTATATTGGCTTAAACAAAAGATTTCAATGCAGATAGTTTGAGGGAATTTAATTATGGTTTCTCTAAACTAGATAATGTTGAGAAGACATTTAATTGCTGAGAATCCTACTGTTAAGTCCAAAACCTAGTACACATTTTCATGTTCAGACCCCACTGAAGTCAAGCAGATGCCAAGGTAACATAGGGTAATAGGCACTGTTGGCATTTCAGCACAGATATTTTTGGCAGAAGAATGTGAGTTTTGTGGATCATTTTCATTTTCTACCTGCTTTTCTTTTCACAGGTGGCAACATTTGTAGGTCCTGTGACAGCCATCCCAGTTCTCCTTTTCTCAGGATTCTTTGTTAGCTTTGATACCATTCCAACGTACCTCCAGTGGATGTCCTACATCTCCTATGTTAGGTAAACTTCAAGGATGCCTATAACTTCTTCAAGTATGCTTGTGCTAAGCCTCCCCTATTTGAATGCATTTCTTTAACAGCCCAATCCCGTGTAAATCTTTGCATGGCAATGCAGTGGTGCTTGCACAGATTATGCTGCATCTCACAGGGGATTTTTGGCTGATGGAGGTTTCTTTGGGTAGGGGGACAAACAAAGTGGGTCATCTGTAACATGCACCAGCGATGTCACTGGAAAAAAACCTATCCTGCCCAGGGTTGATCCACCTGCCCCTCATTCAACCTCTTCTTTCCCACTGCCCAGGGCTATATACTGTTGCATAGGGGCCATCTGCTGTTGCAAAGTGCTTTACCAGAATGATAAAATCTGTTACAGTTGTTATAAGGAACTTGTCTTTTTGGTACAGTGTCTGCTTTTGTTTGCTTTGATCTTAATCTTGTGAATTATCCTTCTCTAGATACGGGTTCGAGGGTGTCATTCTTTCCATCTATGGTTTGGATCGAGAAGATCTCCACTGTGACAAAGATGATGTTTGTCACTTTCAAAAGTCAGAGGCTATCCTCAAAGAGCTGGATGTAGAAAATGCAAAACTTTATTTGGACTTCATTGTTCTTGGAATTTTCTTCATCTCCTTACGCCTCATTGCCTACTTTGTCCTCAGATACAAAATCCGAGCAGAGAGGTAAAGAGAAGGCAGGTGCATTGATTCACTGGGAAGGACATTAGAAATGCACTCATGGACTCTTATTACTGTCTCATTGCGGCAGGCAAGTCTCCAGTGCCCAGTGGCAAATGGTGTTGTGATCTAGCCCATAGAAAACCATGTCATGTTGGATTAGTGGATACATAGTGTGCTCTAATTGGTCCAGTGGGGTTTGATCATATTTTTAAATATACTTCCTAGTTTTATGTAGGAAGATGAAGTAGAAGGGAACTTTAAATTGCAGTTTCTGAACAAGTGACTGATCTCAAAGAAACTGTATTTCTCATGAGGTAACTATAATCCTGGCTACATGGTAGATAATGACTGAAGATCTTTCATCTGCATTGTGTCAGCTACCAAGTAAATATATGGAATGTATGAATCTTTATTCTTTTTGCATCCAGAATCCGTCTTTGCAAGTTTGCTGCACTTTTTGCAAGTCCTTTTCCCGCAAAACAAAAAACAAATCTGCTATGAAAATAGAAGTCTACAAATTCTTCAGATCCCAACGAATGGTTGCATTATATAAAGGACACAAGTCATTTGATAATTGTTGTTCTCCTTTACATATAGATCTCTGGAGCTTTTTCTTATGAGCTGGTCTCATCCTTCAAAACTGTAATATGAAGATAAAATAATTTCCAATTGAATGCTATTTCAAAATTCTAGAAATTAGAAGATATGTCTGTAAGCTGTCCACCGATTATTCGTTTTTGGTCTTTTATCATCAGTATAATCTAGATCCAGTTTTCCTGTGGTATTGAAATATTCATGTAACTACCTCCCACAAATACAGAAGCTAGGATTTCCAGTACTGGCCGTTTGATATGTTCTTTTTTAAAAAGGATCAAATCACAAAGCCAAGTTGAATGTTTTCAAAATATTTCAATAGCACTTAGCAAAGCAGAAAGAAGGCCTGCTAATGGATCAATATAATTATTGTTTTTGAAAGAGAAACATGTCTCCAATTATGCATATACATCATACATATAAATTTACATCTGATGATGTGTATATACATGATGGTATATATTGTGATATACCATGCAAAACAAAAATCAATCCAATCTATTTTCTATATGTCCTAAGATACATTTCTCACAATAAAAATTGATGATTGGCCACCAAAACCTAGCACATTGTTAAGTGACTCTTTAAAACCATTGGCTTTGGTACATTGTGCTGGACAGTGGCCGTTTGTTCTAGGGTATAATCTACCAATTTTAGTACTATGTTTCCCTTCTAATTCAAGTCAGTCAAAAATGGTGAATGTTCATTGATAAGATACCCCTTGAAAATGATTATTTTTAGCAAATCTTAAGTGCCTCCTTATATTATAGCAGAATTTAGTTTATTTTGGATCTACATTTCAGTTAAACTGAGATCATTATTTGGATAACTAACATTACAGGAGGAAAATCCAGCATCATAGGATCAGAAAAGGCACAAAAGTAACTCCTAGTTCAGACTAGTGCATTCAGTTTGAGCAGCAGAATAATACAACTAGGCTTGATTAATGAAGCAAATTAAGCAGATCTTAGATTGGTAATAGTTTGTTTCAGCAGCCCATTCAGAAGCTGAAGCTGAATATGAAGCAAATCAAGCAACTCTTGGATTGGTAATAGTTTGTTTCAGCAGCCTATTCAGAAGCTGGCTAAAGTGGCAAACGTGAAGAAATTTGATCGTAGTGTGGTGGATGCTGATAAGTTCTTTTGTGTGTCTGTCCTAGCAAAGGCAATGGCTGAATAAGGGTGAAATCCAGAGTAACTACAGGGAGTCCTTGCTCCACAGTAGGAACAAGTTACTCTGGATTGCAGTATGAATTTCCCATAGATTTTCCTTAGGTGCTGCAGTAACTACGGGTGCATGTAATGTCTTTTACGTGCTCCTGTAGTTACTCTGGATTGTGCCCTAAGCTATTTTAGGTACTCCAGAGATAGCTCAATTAACCCCAATTGATCTAGTTAAGCCACAGCTTTTATGATCTTGAAGGTCTTATGGCTGAGTTGACAAAGTCCTTCATTGTTGTTGGTTTTTTTTGGGTGGGGGGGCTTTCCTGGCATGCTAACTGTTGCATACGATGGGCGTTGGAGGATAGGACTGGTGCTGTAAGAAGCATAACAGTACATTTTAATAGAAATGACATTTTGTGAAATTCTTAATATTGTCCATGATAATTAAAACTTTATTTTTCTATGTGAGATGATCCAGGCTTGTACCAGTAAGCAGGCATACAAGAACCCTGTGATGCTAATTTCTCCAAAGTTCATGATGATCAGATTTGACAATATTTCCAATGCTGTGTATTGCAATTGAATCGGGTGTTGCAAATTAAGCTCATTTTTGCAAATGGGTAGGGTGTCCCAAAATTTATTTTTGTAAATCAGCTTAAGGAGTGGCTTTTAACAATTTGTTTGGGCAAATTGTTTTAAAGACAGAACCCTTTCAATTTCTGAGAGCTCAGTCATAAAATTGTATATTATTTCTGTCATTTCCTCTCTCACCATGATGATGATGATGATGATGATGATGATGATGATGATCTTGCTATCGGTCATATTCAGCTTTCCAGCACCTCAGACTTATTATGAAGAACCAAATCACTGAAGAGATTGGAAGAATGCTTCCATTTTACATGTAATGAAAATGTCCTGTGTTGGGCTTATTCCAGTGCCTCCTATATTAGAAAGCTGTGGATGTTTTTAGTATATTTAAGGTAGCTTTGGCTTTGAATGTAATAACCATGTTGGACTGGTACAGAGGAGCACCTGAAATCTGATACTCCCCCCTTAGGTCCTCTCCAAGAATAAGTCTATGAATACACAACAGGATGTGGATGTGAGAAAAGGTGAAAATTTAGGCACTTCTTGGAATCTTTTTTACACTCAGTGTCGACTTCAAAGTGTTCTATATGGCACATTTTTTTCTGCACGTGACTCATCTGAGACAAAACATCTCTTGTCAGTGATGAGAAAGTTCCCACTGTCAACTTTATCAAAGCATTTGACAGACACAATTTATCATCATAATAATCCTAAAGCATTCCTGGGATCACATCCATACATTTTTATAAAGGGCTAAATTTGCCTAGTGCAGTAGAATATATGTCTGGATGAATAACAAAGAATTTTTTTTTCTGCAGATCTCACTTGTTTATGGATCTTATTTGCATAATTTACTAAGTCCTTAGTTGCTGAGCAATTTGCTATAAGAAGTAAATGGATCTAGCAGCCAAAGATAGTTGGCATCCTGCATTTTGTTTTAGTGGAGATATAGGAAACCCCATCAAAATGGCATTGGAATGAATGGAAAATATGCAGCACCAATGGGTCATGATCTTTCCACATATACTCTGCAGTAGTTGTCATCAGTTTTGTGCTAGGTGTCCTGAGGAGCTGTCTAATTAGGGATATTTGTCTTCCCTTTGAGATAATTCTTGTGAATGGATCTTACTGGCAAAACCTTGCCCTAAACCTCTATGAGAGAATTTTAGTAACAGTCTTGAATAATTTTTGTTTGGGGCCATGGCAGCCGCCTGTAGTAGCACCCTTGTAAATTAAGATAGGGCAAATTCTTTCTCAACCTTAAACTTATCATTTGTCTCCAGTATCTATGTTTTGGTTCCCCTTTATTTCCACAATTTTCTCCTTTGCAGTCATGCTTTTTAAAAAAATGATCTAGTATATTGGAGGAGAGTTAACTCTCATCCATTTGGTGGCTACTAACAGAGCACATCTCCAGGTGTATATCAAGCCCTCTTTTCTTCTCAAAAAGCCATTTATTATTATTATTATTATTATTATTATTATTATTATTATTATTATTATTATATAGTCTGCAAAAGGTAGAAGCTGTCTACCCAAAGGAACGGTCCTCATAAAATTTAGCATTCAGGACAAGGATCTGTCCATCCTTTCTAACTATGAATGGGATGACATGGGTTTATTTAACAAAACCTTCTGTTGATTTGGCACAAAGAACTAGCTTTACAGGGCTTCCCACAATGGCCTGTATTAACCTTGTCAATTCAATACTTCAAATTTTAGAATCAATTCTGACCGAATTGTGTGTGGTTTTTTTTTTTTGCTTCATTCTTTCCAGTGCTTTACATTCTTTCCTCTAGACCTTAATTTATACAGTCTATCACTGGCATTTATTTCCTAGCAAAAATACTAGAAGGGCCTTTGACCTGATCCAGTGTGGCTGTTCTAAATGGAAGGAACATTTAGCTCCTGAAAGGTGTCATTGCAGACACAGAATATACCTCCTGTTCATGGAAGACGGTTACAATTGCAAAAATAACTCCCCAACAACAGTTTTTTGATATAACATTCAGTTAGTAGGGCTTTGGGCCAGAAATTCCTCTTTTCAGTTGCATTTGGGATTCATATAGCTTGCATGCTCTTTCAGGGAAGGCTCTGGCACAAATGTAGATAAATGTCAATATGACTTTGACAATCTTGACTACAGGATTGTAAATCCACTGGCAGCTATGATTCCAAGACTATGTAAGCTCTGGAGAGCCCCATGCATATGAATCAATCATATGTACAGACATCAGCTGGACTGGTGCCTGGAAACCATTACTGTGTCTCTTAAGTTATTTTTGGTATGCTGTATAATTTAAACAATAAAACTTAAGAAACTCATATGAAGACTCATAAACAACTGATTGTGAAGGAACCATGTCTGTTGTATTTACTACCTTTCAGTCATTTATAATAATCACTTTCCCTACAATTCAGAGTAACTACGGGAGCACGTAAGAGACATTACGTGGAGCAAGGACGTGGAGCAAGGATTCTTACACTGGAGCAAGGACTCCCCGTAGTTACTCTGGACTGCACCCATAGTAAGTTACTGTCTGCTCCCACTGCTTATGGAAACACTATCCTGATACTATTCATTGAGAAATGAGAACCACCTGTTAACCTTAGCACTCAATGGCTGCAGCAGTTGACCTGCTCAACAAGCTTGCTTCTCATTCACTTGTTTGCACATTTTGTTCAGAAACCTTCAGCCGAGACTGAAAAAGGTATGATGAGGTCAGCCAGACCAATCTCCTTCTGTCTTCACATATTCAGTGTATGATGTAGAAATGTCCAGTGTGTTCATGCACAACTGTCATGTGAGATGAGCTGGAGATTTTTGATTTTCAAATTAAAAAGACAAAACTTATAAAGTTGTGACTTTGAGATCTGTGAAAAATATGCATTTCATACACAAATATTGCAAGTATTTTTCCAGGTGGCATTTTCTCAGTTAAAGTTAGCAAAGCCTGAGCAGAACACAAAATCCGAAGTTGCACACTGTTGACAAACATGTTGACCATACATGAGACATCAATTATGTTTTCCAAAGGATTTTTCCTTGTAAATAGGATTGTTTTCCGAAGGCTTTTTATTCCTTCATCTTTTAAGAATATGTCCATATGAAATAGTCTAACAAGTTCCTTCCCTTCTTCAGGTTTTGCTGAAATGTTACTAACCTGCTCCACAAAAAATGGCCCAACAAACCTCCTTACTGTAGCTTTAATAGAAACACTGAGCTGTTCTTTTAAACAGCATGTGTGGCATCTTTTTAATGGGAAAAGTGGCTCTGTGTGTGTGGGATGTGGCATGATATTACTGCTGATAGCTGTTTTTTCCCCTTTCTTGGTTTGTGCAATACTGGCTCAGTTGCAATGAGCTGTTGCCCTTAAATCTTATTTAGTTTATTTAAAGATGTGTTTATGTGTGTTTTTTAAAAAAATTCTTAAAAAGCAAGAGTCAATGCAAGTAATCTGTAAAAAACAAAATCAGCGTGCTGAAGTGTGCATCTGCTGTATTTGTCTAGTTCTTCTCTCTTGGGGTGAGTAATGCAAATTTCATTACTCAGGATTCCTGTTGGTCTTGCCGTCTTAGAGAAGTCCCGCTGCTCACACGCTGTGGTATATTTGCACTGTTGTAGATATAGGAAAACATTTGTCTTTTTTCCAGGTGGCTTGTTTTGTAGTTCAGATAATATAAGTGATTGAACTACATGTACCTGATTCATGTACCTACGGAAAAGATTTAGGATGTTGGACATTCTAACTCTCCACTTTCAATAAACTAACATTTGAGGCTTTGTATAATTCTGTATAGTTAATTCCTATTAGGATATTTGTATGTGCATTATTTTCAAAATTAGAGTTCTGATAATGAAGAACACTTATAATGTAAGACATAAAGAATAAAAATAAAGTATTGCTATTTTTAGATTATTTTGTTGTCACTCTTGAATTTTAATACAAAATTGCTGAAAATCTGTACAATGGACCCTCCTTATCCATACGTGTGGCAACCGTATGGATTTGCCCAATCATGGACTGAAACAATTTTCACATACCCATCCATTGCACAGGGGTTGTTTGCCTCATTTGTAGCTAGAGATACAAGTCCAAATCAACCTTCTAGCAATGGCATAGCTGTGCGAGTTGGGCATGTTTGTAATGGTTCACAATGCCATTAATACAAATTTAAGCAATTTCCATTTGTTAGGGTGCAATCCTAACCAACTTTCCACCATAAGCTAGGGGTAGTGCAGCTCTTGAGGTCAGGAGAAACATGCCCTTATCTTGAAGCTTCTGTGACTGTTCCCCCCCATCTCCAACACATGGGAGGATGCAACACATCCACTGGCACATCCATTGGCAACACATCCACTGGCACAGCTGTGCCATGCCACTAATAGAAAAGTGGTTAGGATATGGGCCTCTGGGTTAGCTATTTGTGAAATTTTCACTAATTTATGTAATTTTCACATATTAGCATTTCCTGGTCATCTAAAGAATTTGTTATTTGTGTGATGTTCCTGAACCAAATCCCTTGGATAAAGAGAGCCCATTGTAGTCTCAACTGGTATTTTCCAGGTTTTCACGCACAAGGTTCTTTAGCCCTAGACTGAAGATGTTGAATGCCATAAAGATGTGACAGCTTCCATTCCCTTCTCTGCTTTTGTACCATCTCCCTGCTTTTCCACATTCTTCTCCTCTTTCTTCAAAAAGAAACAAAAAGAAACTGGCATTAGTCCTATCCTTCCAACCAATTGTTATGTGACTGCTTGTGGATGCCAGCCCACCTACCACCTAAAGAATGTCAGCCTTGGAAAAAGAGCAAAATTATTCTGAATGTATACCAGTGGTTTGGTATCATGACACATTGATCAGGTGCTCAAATTGTCAAGGCACACCGTCAATCTTTGGATAATTGACAAGGCACACCATGCTATGGTGAGGGCTCACATCCCTCAATGATCTGAAGAAAGAAGTCAGTGTAGCTAAGGCTTTCTAGATATAGGGGTGCTGGAGAGCATCAAGCCTGCAGTGCTATCCTAACCAAGTTTCCAACACTGCCATAGCTGTGCCAATATGACATGTGCCATATGGGGAGTCAGTCAAGGAATCCACCTCAAGATAGACATGTTTGTTCCATTATTTTGGGTCTACATCACAGCTATGTCAGTGCTGGAAAGTTGGTTAATATAAAGTAGATTGTTAATAGAGGCAACTCTAACAAAAGAACAGTAAAATAACAAAATACCACAACCAAACAAGATAGGAGGAAAGGGAGGATGAAAATTGAATTTGATTGAGGGCATCCTATAGCAGCCGTCTCTTAAGACTAAACGACACATCAAAATACTGTTCTTTTAGATTGGGTTGATTTCTCTACCATCTCTGACTTAAAACAATATTATTTGCAAAGTGGATTTGCTGATTTAAGTAAAAGTGACTGGAACTGAGCTTGCAGGACCAAAGAAAGATAGTTCATCCCCAAAGCTAATTTTTCAAAGGTCTTGTTCATGAGTCTATGACAGCTAAAGGAGCAATAAGGAACCCATTCCCTCTCTTTATGCTCTTTTTTATCAGTGTGTAGTCAATGACTGGACACTAGGGGTTGCTGTCAGATGTCGTGAACAGAGTGTGATACCAAAGAGTTTCCTTGCCCAAAAGAAACTGTCTTCCCACCTAAGATTCTATACAGCTGCTGGTGTCAAAGAATGCTTTGATGTATTCTTGCATGCGCACAGCTGCGAAGCTATGCTAAATAACATTTTATAACACCTTTTTCTCCATGCATCTCAAATCACTTTCTCAAAATCTATGTGGAATATAACAGACAAGTGAATTTGCAGATGAGAACTGCAGAAGAAGCTATTTTTTCAGTGCATAGTTGGTGGCTGTGGATGGCGCAAGCGGTTAAGACGCTGTGCCTGTTAACCAGCACGCCAGGGTTCGAGACCCGGGTCGACCCCACAAGACAGAGTGAACTCCTGTCCTTAGCCCAGCTCTGCGATGCCAGCTGGATCCAATCGTATTGGCTCTGCCTTTCCATTGGACTAATTCAGTGGCATGGAGAGGGGGGATTTGCTGCTTGGGTAACAGCCTATCCTCCATAACAATCCAACCCAGGCTTTCGTGCTTCGCATGCGTCGTATGCAGCGCCGAGCACAATACCATAGTCTTTCAAGACTGACGGAGGCCTGCTTTTTAGTTCAAGGCTACAATATATAAAGAGGGTAAATACGTAACATAACCCCAAGTACAAGAAAAGTTCTCTTTGCTCCTTTTATTCTTTAGTTTATGTTGAATTTACAAGGTAGTGAGAAAGCTGTGTTTTATTTCATCAGTGGGAAAGTGTATAGTAGCAATGCTGAAAGATTTGTTTGTTTTTTATCTTGAAGACCATCAGAATAAAAAAGAAGATTTTTGGATGGCATTTCCTTTATGGGTTACATTCTGGGGAAAAAGAAAATAAAAACTGTATTAATGTTGGAGTTTAAATACTTCAAGAATGCAGTGTGTACTTCTCCTGGAGTAAGCCCTCTTGTGGCTCTTCAAAATAAATTCTCACAGGGTTGGGCTGCCAGTTCAAATTGATATAATATCACTGCACAGTATTTTCCAGGTGCTTCCTAAATATGGTTAACACTCTAAGGATGCAAGCCTGACTTAGGCCAGAGAGAATGGCACTGCTAAGCTGGCCTAAGGTAGGCCACATCAGGGCAAATCCTCAGGGCTAGGAGGTCTCTAGGCCACATAACTCCTGCTGAAGAGGCAGCAGCACAAGGGCAACATGCTCTCTGGGCTGTTAGAGTTGTGCCATATCTGGAGATTGAAAGGCAGGAGTGGTGCTTAAGCCAACCTAAGACTTAGATCTTTCTCTTTTGCTTCCACTTTTACTCTGGTTTATCACAGACCCTTATGTGTCTACTCAGATTTATGCCTGCTCCTGAGGTAGCCTAAATCAAAGGAGCTGTGAGGGGGCATTCTGTCTTGGAAACAGGCTCTGGATTCAGCCTAACTGCACTGTTCTAGGCCATGCTCAACATGCCCTCAACACACCCCTACTGAACTGCCTAGGCTGGCACTGCTAAACTGGTACAGGTCCATCTGTCTTGGGCCAGCCTAAGTGGATTTATGCCAGCCCAAGCCTTCTCTGCTGCAGCTAGGCTGGCCTATCTGTCATTAGGCTGGCCCAAGTAACAGAAAGGCTGCAATCCTTAAGAGCACTTAGGCTAGCCTAAGTCAGAAGTTCCATGGACGATTAGAATCTAACTGTGCTTCAGTCCAGTTTACTCAGAATTAAGTCCCACAGAGTTCAATGAGACATATTCCCATTCACAGAACTGAAACCTTAGGGTGCAATCCTAACCTAGGCTGCCACACTCTTTGGTTTTCCCATTCCCATGATGACATAGGGAGACAAGTGCACATCTGAGCACTGGCCTAACTCTTACCCCTACGACTAGTACAGTACTTTTGTGATACCTCCAGGTTAGCACAGGACTCCAGCTTATTTATTTATTTGTTTGTTTGTTTGTTTGTTTCCCACCTTTCCTCACCTGCAAGAGGGAGCTCAAGGCGGCTAACATCAATCAGAAAAATAAAACACCATTAAAATAGAATTATAAATATAGATTAAGACACAGTTAAAATACAATTAAAATACAATTGGATTAAAAAACTGAGAACAATTAAAACAGACTAAAAACATTTGTTAAAAACAATAAAATAGAATAATAAAACTGCCCCCTCAACCTCTGCTCCATTTAAAAAGCTTTTTTAAAATAAAAGGTTCTAAGGCTCTGCCTGAAGCTCTGTATTGAGGGAGCTTTCCTCAGTTCTAAGTTCTAATTAGTTGTTAGGATTGCAGCCTGGCAGCACAATCCAGAGCAACTAATCTGTCCAAACAAGAGCCCTTGGGTTGCCCTATCTATCACTAGGGTGGAGCAACTGCAAGATGCTCCAGCCCAGTTACTCTGAAGGAGGCTTAGGGCAGAGCAAGGCAAGATAGGGTGCCCTAAGAGAGGTGGACCTGCTCTGCCCTAACTGGGGCAGCCTAAGCAGCTCAGGAGAGGCAAGTTGAGGGCAAGTTTAGCATTGCCTAGGGCAGAGCAGTTACTCTGTATCCAGAGCCTGTTTCCAAGACAGAAATGCTCTCTTCCAGCCCTCACAGTTATACCACCTCAGGAGCAGGTATAGTAATGAGTAGACCCATAGGGGTCCATGATAAGGCCCGAGTAAGAATGGCAGCGTTGACCAAAAATCTGAGTTCTTGGCCAGCCTAGCTGCAACCCCTGCCTCTCAACCTCAGGATATGGAACAAACTACGGCTGCCCAAAAACCTCAGGATACAGCAGGCCACTCTAAGAAGCCCCTTGTATTCACTGGAGAATGTGCTGGCATCTCATCAGGGACTCCTTATAAGGCAAACACTCAGTGGCGTCACCAGACTGGTGCGGCTGGTGTGGGCCGCATGGAGTGACACGCTCCGTATGGGATGATGCACCGGAGGAGTTTGACTGTCCTTTGGCAGGCCCCGGGCGTCAGCATGCCCATTCAGGCCTGCTTGAAGGTGGAGCAGCAGCCAGAAGCTGCCACTTGTCCTCGGAGCTGGCCCAAAAGGCCAGCTGAGGTGCACTGCGCAGAAACACACTGAGCACGTCAAACAGCTTCTGAGGCGACTTCCTTAGAGCGGAGGAAGTCCGCACCTTTGCACGGCCATTTGGCCTCACTCAGGAGGTGGAGTGGCAGCCGAATGGCTTCAGAAAGAGTACTGCACAGGCACCAACTCTGACACCTGCACAGTCTCCTCTAGAGCCAAAAAGCAGTAAAAGTACTGCTTCAGAAAAGTACTGCGCAAGTGTCAGAGATGGTGCCTGCACAATACTCTTTCTGAAGCCAGTTAGCTTCAGAAACAACTGCGCAGGCGCCAACTTTGGCAACTGCGCAGTCCAGGTAGGGGGTACGCGCAGTCCAGGTAGGGGGCAACTGCGCAGTCCAGGTAGGGGGTACGCGCATCCCAGGGGTGACGCACAGACCTCCGCACCGGGTGATGCGCAGAGTTGTGTCACCACTGTAGGCACCACAGCTGTTCCTTGTTCAGTGTGATCTGAGGGGTGTCTCCTCAGGAGCAAGTCCTCCCCATGTGTCAATTACTTAGCATGCTCTGGAGCAGTTAGGGCAGCACAGGCTTCCTGACTCTCTGGATGCTGCATAACTTTCTGCTCTGGATACAGAATAGTTAGGAGAGAGCAGTTAGGGCAGAGCAGGCTGAACTTGCTCTGGATTGTGCCCAAAGTGACCTATATCAAACAATGATTTCCCAATGTGGTATGATTCACAGCCAGTTCTTAATCCAGACTTTGATGTTGGGTTTCCCAAAGCTAATATATAAAGAGACCCCACTTTAGTACAATATCTGAGAAGGCACTCTATTTCAAATATTATAAACTCTTTCCACTGACAGTGCACATTCCTCAGTGTTAATACCTATGATTACAGGTTTGCTGTGCTACCAGTGGCACCACTAGCACCATGCAGGGGGCCATATTGGATGATGCAGGCAGGAGCAGTGATACCACTACTTGCCCAAAAATTTTGAAATCTTGGTATTTTTAAATAAAACCATCATGTTGTACATAAATAATGCATAATTTCATGCAGAATGTAATGAAACAAATCATGTTGAACAACAACTATTCTATCAAACATAGCAAAAATGACCACCTTGAACCCACCGACCACCTTGAACCTCCAGCAGCAGCCCAGGTAAGCCTCCCAGGAAAGTGTCTTTGATTGCAGCCTCCTAACCATGTCTACCCAGAAGTTAGACCCATTGTGTTCAATGGGGCTTACTCCCAGGAAAGTGTCTTTAGGATTGCAGCCTAAGAAGACTTCATAGGATCATGCACATTGAATGTATGTTTTGAATTCAATTCCAGTGTTGTGTCATCATTTTAACATCCAGTTAATATTTTTATATGAATATTTTGGAGGTTGTGGACCAATCGTCTGAGTTTCCATTATTTCCTATGGAAAAATCTGCTTCACTTAAAGAGCGTTTCATTTAAAGAGCAGGCCTCTGGAACGAATTGAGCTCTTTATGTGAGGCACCACTGTACATCATCGTGCCCACTACCTAGTGCATTCCCCTGCCCACTTCATGGTAGGAGATCTGGATGACGCAAACCCTAGTGATGCCACTATAAACCAAAAAGGCTCAGCAATTTCTAGGACCTTCTTACTCTTTTTATAACTTGTAACTTTTGTAATTTGTAACTAAACTGTATTATAGAACAATCCTATGCACATTCAGAAGATTTCATTCATTTCGTTTCATAAGATTTCATTCAGGTAAGTAAGCATAGGATTGCAACCTGAGTTCACAAGTTATTCTGGGGCTGCTTGTACCTCAGAAATCAGACGTTTCAACTGAGATCCATGAGCCACTGACTCACACATTAGGTTGCTGATGCTTGACAAGTCCTGTGAGTGAAAAGGAAGTGACCCACAATTACATATGGACCAGCTTTGACATATAAAATGCTTTACATCCCAATCTATAAACCACTATTTTGTAAATAAACACGATAAAAACTTTTTAAACCGAACATTTTTGTTTAATATGACTTTTATTTATCTGTAGTGTTGGTTTCCTAGTTAACAATCCTAAATAGAAACAGCCTCTGTTGTGTGAGTATCCCACATGTGAAGGGAGGCCACCAGAAGTCTCTTCATAGTTGGGCAGCATTTGTTCCTTACCTTGTGAGCCTCACAAGTCTCCAAAACAGGATAAAAATCATAAAAATCCACGGGCAGCAAGAATTAAAAAAAACTCACCATCCACCCAAAAATGCTATCTAAAATGGAAATTTCAGCCCTTATTGGAATATCTCTCATGAGCAACCTGTTCTTATCCTATAAATAGGTTAAACTAAGGTTCCATTGCTGAAACTGAAACGGAAAACTGTCTAGAAAAGAAGGAAACATATACCTGAAGACGCAGGAAAGAAACACCAGATAACTCCAATGATACTTGAATCAAAACAGCATCCTCTGTTGTGACATTCTTGGGCACTGATTGCAGGATAGCCACAGTTCACTCTGGCTTTAGGTTTCAGTGCACATTGTCCTGGAGCTGTGAGTTGCAAAGTTCAAAATAAGATACTATACAAAAGGTAAAGTCATAACACAATCAGATTTTCTGAATTTTGCCCCAATCAGAATTCTAAAAACACTTTTAAGTCCACATAAGCAATCAAAAGGAGAATGTTTTCCCCCTAATACCAGAAAAAGCCACTGATTATTATTATGACATTCCTCTCCAGAAATAAATTCAAATATGTTCTGAACAAGTAAAATCTTGTCTAGCATGGCACAGTTTTGGTGGGCATCGTTATCAGGCTTACAACATGGAATTGTAAACAATGTGAATTGTATGTTGTATTTCTGTTGAATGACCTTATCAGTAAAAAATATTGCTTTTTTATATTCCTGTTCTGTGCAAAAAATAATCTTATCCTACAATCCAGAGTAACTATGGGAGCACATGAGAGACATTATATGCACCTGTAGTTACTGCACCACATAGTGAAAACCTATGGGAAATTCATATTGCAATTCAGAGTAAATTGTTATCACACTGGAGCAAGGACACCCTGTAGTTACTCTGGATTGTGCCCTTAATAATGACATATAATTTCATTTTCCAGACAATGCTAAATACTCTCAGACTGAAATCTTTATCCTTTATCTTTTATCTTTATCCTTTATCCAGACTGAAATTCTTTATCCTTTTTATAAGTTTTTGTTTAGGATAGTATAATTCAATTCCTTACACATAACTGGAAGTCAGAGCGTCTTCACACTTTATGTGACAATCATACCTATCAAAACTGCAGGCTTCCATGCATGTATTTCTAGCTAAATGGAGAATCATGCCTTTGCTAAATACCTAATCTGCCCAACTCACAAGTATCTAATGGGATTTAGGATTCACATCGTCTCAGACCAGGCCATTGAATAGAAAACAGAAATCTCCAGGCACTTGGGGATATAGGATAGGCATGCACTAGGAAGCTGTAACTGGCCACGGATCCCTGATGCATGTCCTCTGCACGTTCAGAGACTATAGAGCATAATCCTAACCATGTCTACTCAAAAGTAAGCCCAACTGTGTTCAGTGGGTCTTACTCCAGGGAAAGTGTCTTTAGGATTGCAGCTTAAATATTATATTTCAGCAAAATGGAACAGATGGGGGGGAAGTTGCCATGTAAAGTGTAAAGTGGCTCTTGTTTAAGTTTTAATGAGGATGACTATGATCCAAACAAAATGAAATCATTCCACTCACGTAACTGAATAGCAAATCCATTAGCGAGGCTGCTGAATCCTAAAATCAGAATAAAGGCCACTAAAAAGAACTTCTTGTGCTCCATGGCGGTCCTGAATCTTCAGCTTTCTGTTAATTTTTTAAAAGTCGGATCAGACAGAAGGGTTGCTGAAAATAATTTTTATACTAACCTGTATGTTCAGCTTTTTCAGATAACACTTATCTTGGGAGGGATAGTCTCAGTGTGATAACTCCACCCATGTTTTGACTTTGATTACACTTAGTGTATATATGCCAGATACATTATCAAGTAGCAGAAATGATGATTTGAGTGTTAATCATAGTGTGGCAAAACCAGACTTGGTATCTTTCTTTATGAATCATCTCCAGTCAAGCTTAAATTAATCCATAGTCTTATTAATAAAAATAGGAACCCATATTCTGTCAGGGCAGCTTTCGGTCAACCAAAGTTGCTATCAAATAAATAAGAAATGTCAAATAATAATAATAATAATAATAATAATAATAATAA
Organism: Cryptoblepharus egeriae; assembly: GCA_030015325.1. Taxonomy (NCBI): domain Eukaryota; kingdom Metazoa; phylum Chordata; class Lepidosauria; order Squamata; family Scincidae; genus Cryptoblepharus; species Cryptoblepharus egeriae. The sequence goes on along the minus strand of JAREYC010000005.1, from coordinate 47,361,694 downwards.
TAATAATAACAACAACAACAACAACAACAACAACAACAACAACAGCTTTATTTATATCCCACCTTTCTCCTGGAGCAGGGGTCCTCAAAATTTTTAAACAGGGGGCCGGTTCACTGTCCCTCAGATACTGTTGGGGGCCAGACTATAGGTGGGGGCTTCTGGGGGTGGTGGGTACTGGCAGGGCTGGTGGGGATTCTGCGGGGGGGGGGGGGTGGATGGGTACTGGGAAGGCTAGTGGGGGGTTTCTGGGGCATGGGAGTTACTGGCAGGGCTAGTGTGGGGTTTCTGGGGGTGGTGGGTACTGGCAGGGCTGGTGGGGGTTTCTGGGGGGTGGTGGATACTGGCAGGGCTAGTGGGGGGTTTCTGGGAGGTGGTGGGTACAGTCAGGGTTAGTGGGGGATTTCTGGTGGGGTGAAGGCTACTTTCAGGGCTGGTGGGGGTTTGTGGAGGGTGGTGGGTACTGGTAGGGCTGGTGGGGGTTCTGGGGGTGGTGGGTACTGGCAGGACTAGTGGGGGGTTTCTGGGGGGTGGGGGCTACTGGCAGAGCTAGTGGGGGTTTCTGGGGGTGGGGTTACTGGCAGGGCTAGTGGGGGGTTCTTGGGGGTGGGGGTACTGGCAGGCTGATGGGGATCTGGGGGGAGCAAGGGAGGCACTTACCTGGGGAGCCCTGTGGCCACCATCCAAGACCCCTGGCCGGCCAGGGAAGCTGTGGATGGGGTGCTGCAGCTGCGCAGTCCCCCATCCAAGCCCCCTGGCCGGCCATGGAAGCTGTGGATGGGGCGTTGCAGCTGCACAGCCCCCCATCCAAGCCAAGTTCTTCCACTGGGCGAACAGACAGGCAGCCCCTCGCCATGGTGGGCTCCCGCCCAGTGCTGTCCTGAGGGTATGGCTCCTCCCCCTCCCTGCCTGGTCTTGCCTGGCAGCCACTCAGCAACAGGGAGGCAGAGAGGAGGAGGAGCCATACCCTCAGGACAGGACAGCATGCACAGCAGCGCACCAAATTTAAAATGGCAGCCACCACCAAGCCTCTTTTCTTGGTGGCGGCCAGCAAGCCTTGGCGGGCCGGATTGAGGGCCCTGGCGGGCTGTATCCGGCCCCCGGGTCGTAGTTTGAGGACCCCTGTCCTGGAGTGACTCAAGGCGGCATACAAAACATTCATAAAAACACTAACAATAAAATATTAAAATCCAATACGTTAAAACAATTAAAACAGGCATCTTAAAAACAATAAATATATAGCATCTACATTAAAACATTGATTAAAACCATAATAAAAGAGTTGTGCAGTAGAAGTGGCCAGTCTAAAAAAAACCAGCAGACTGAAAAGCTCAGAAGACTGTTCTAAAAAGAAATGTTTTTAGGCCAAGTCGAAAAGTTTCAAGGGAGGGTGCAATTTTTCCAGAGGAAAAGATTCCCAAAGGGTTGGAGCCACTACTGAGAAGGCCCTATTTCTTGCCGCCGCCCGACATACCTCCCTAAGCAGCGGTACTTGAAGCAGGGCCTTCTCTGATGACCTGAGGGCACAGGCCAGATTGTATGGAAGTAGACTGCTCTTAAGATAATCTGGGCCCAAACTGTTTAGGGCTTTATAAGTCAAGACTAGCACCTTGAATTGGGCTCGGAAACCAGTGTAGTTGCTGGAGGAGCGGCCCAACAGAATCAAATCGTCTGGCTCCAGCAACCACATGGGCTGCAGCATTTTGAACTAATTGCAGTTTCCAAACCGTTTTCAAGGGCAGCCCCACATAGCGCGCATTACAGTAGTCCAATCACGTGGAAGTTAACTGATCACATGGAAGTCCATGTCACTTTCCCTTAAAATTGTTTCCTATATCTCAGCAGAGCCAGAAAAATAAGACAGTATACAGTGTCTGCAGCTTGGGGCCTGTGAATTTCTGTAACTGTGGGTTTCAAGGCTATGGCTTGAGAGCATCTCAGGGCCTTCCAGACACAACAGGAAGGCATTTCTGGTTTGCACCAGAGACTTCCAGCCATGTTCCAAGACTTTCTGAGAAATGGGGACATTGCATCAGCCTACCTGCTCCTCAGAACAGAACACCTCCCAGACATGACCAGAAGGTGGTACTGGTCAAGTTTGGGAGGTCCTGTGAGGCCTTCCCCATAGATTTCAGTATCCATGGAAATTATGGACAATCCTGTAACATATTCCCTGTAGACTGGATATTAGGAATCAATTCTATATACTTTTGCCCTTGCTTCTTTAACTGTGTGTGTAAATGGGGAAATTGTATGTCTCATCTGATAGCCAGCCCTCTCTTAACACATGAGAGACCCTAAGATGTTATGCACCCCCAATTTGGTGTTGAATGATGAGATCCAGTAAAGTCCATTTTATGGATGTAAACCTCAGGTTTCTTACTTCAGAAGGGTCCTTATTTCCCTTAGCAGCTCTTGAGGCAGCCTCTTTTTGGAGCATCACAAACATTTAATCTGAAATTAGGGAGGTTCACTAAAACACAGCTGAAGCAACACCTCCACGTTCTGGCTTATCAGTGGAAATTGACTCAAATGGTTTATCAGTAGATTAGCATTATTTGTGCCATGTTGGGTAATTTGGTGCACTAATCATGTAACCGGTTCCCATCAGCTACACCTTTTGTCAATGCATTAATCATGATACAGAGCAAATTTGTTCTTTATTTTTGTACCAAAAGTGAGAGAATCCTAGATTGCTGTTCTCAAGCCTGTTCATGACAGAGATAATAGAGTTATAAATAAAAGGTAAAGGTACCTAGAATTATAATGAGGCCAATGTAAAACATTGATCTAGCAGATAAAGAGTGTCAGGCATTGCAAAAGAAAGTGGAATTTTTGCAACATGAACTTAATTCCAGTGCAACTCAGCTAGTTGCAATGATTGGCTGAGAGTAATCAGGTGATGAAAACTTAGGCAGAGAAATGTTGCAACTTTGCCCAGGACGCCCAGGTCTCCTCCAGTCTGCCCAGCTCTACACGTGCTTCAGTCTGTTTATGTAAGGACTCTTTATGTGCTGTAAAAGGTTTTAGGTCTTGTGAAACATGAAAGCCTGAAATGCCCTGGATATTCCAGAGAAGTGTTTTTTGATTCAATACAGAACCAGTTTGTTTAAACAGCTTTGTTCTTTGGTGGTTCTTATTTCACCACTGCGCGTGCAAGAAGAAAGCACCAAGAAACAAAGACTCAACAGGTTATGGGCAAAGTCACCAGCGTTTAGAAGGCTATCTGGTAGTCTTGACGTCCCGTGATACTGTGTTCTGTATTTGCAGTAAGATTTTTGTTTACTGCTTGGCTGTGAGTAAATCAAAATGGAGTCTAATTTAACTATGGGCACAATTGAGAGCAAGTTCAGCCTGCTCTGCCCTAACTGCTCTCTCCTAACTATTCTGTATCCAGAGCAGAACGTTATGCTGCATCCAGAGAGTCAGGAAGCCTGGGCTGCCCTAACTGCTCCATAGCATGCTAAGTAATTGACACATGGGGAGGACTTGCTCCTGAGGCGATACCCCTCAGATCACACTGAACAAGGAGCAGCTGTGGTGCCTACAGTGGTGACATGACTCTGCACATCACCTGGTGTGGAAGTCTGTGTGTCACCCCTGGGATGTGCGCACCCCCAAACCTGGACTGCACAGTCGCCAAAGTTGGCGCCTGCGCAGTTGTTTCTGAAGCCAACTGGCTTCAGAAAGAGTACTACGCAGGCACCATCTCTGACGCCTGCGCAGTACTTTTCTGAAACTTTTCAGCTTCAGAGGAGACTGTGCAGGCGTCAAAGTTGGTGCCTGGGCAGTACTCTTTCTGCAGCCATTCGGCTGCTGCTCCACCTTCTGAGTGAGACCGAATGACCGTGCAGAGGTGCGGACTTCCTCCACTCTAAGGAAATCTCCTCTGAAGCTGTTTGGCATGCTCAGTGTGTTTCTGCGCAGTGCATCTCAGCTGGCTGTTCAGGCCAGCTCTGAGGACAAGTGGCAGCTTCTGGCTGCTGCTCCGCCTTGGAGCAGGCCTGAATGGGCACGCTGACGCCTGGGCCTGCCAAAGGACGGTCAAACTCCTCCCACGCATCACCCCATATGGAGCACATCACCCAATGCAGCCCACACCAGCCGCACCAGTCTGGTGACGCCACTGGGTGCCTGCCTTATAAGGAGTCCCTGATGAGATGCCAGTACATTCTACAGTGAATACAAGGGGCTTCTTGGAGTGGCCTGCTGTATCCTGAGGTTTGTGGGCAGCCGTAGTTTGTTCAATATCCTGAGATTGAGAGGCAGGGGTTGCAGCTAAGCTGGCCAAGAACTCAGATTTTTGGTTAACACTGCCATTCTTACTCTGGCCTTATCATGGACCCCTATGGGTCAACTCATTACTATACCTGCTCCTGAGGTGGTATATCTCTGAGGAGTTGGAAGAGGGCATTTCTGCCTTGGAAACAGGCTTTGGATACAGAGTAACTGCTCTGCCCTAGACAATGCTAAACATGCCCTCATCATGCCTCTCCTGAGCTGCCTGGGCTGCCCCAGTTAGGGGGGAGCAGGTCCACCTCTCTTAGGGCACCCTATGTTGCCTTGCTCTGCCCTAAGCCTCTTCCAGAGTAACTGGGGTGGAGCATAGAATCATAGAAGAAGTTTCTTTCTCTGTTATTGTCCACTATTCAAGGGACCCTCACCTCACCACCTTCTTCTCTCTCTTTTAGGATGGGGTTACTGATGTCTCTGGCTACCCGGTTGCCTGAAGATCTTGGGAAGGGGACCGCAACTTGTACTCTTTCTCTGGCAGCTCCCAGCGGCTCTTTCTCCCTTCCTTCTTCCGACGGCTTCTTTTGGGTTCAGGGTGCCAGGAGGCTTGGTTCCTTGGATTCTCCCGATAAGCCTCATAGGTGCTCGGCTGCTTCCACGGGAGTTCCTCTCTCCAAAGTATCCCCCGCTCTTTTCCCTCCAACTCTCTTATATCGCCTCCTCCCATCTCTTCCCACCAAATCCCCACCAATGACAGGACTCCCCCAGGCACATACCATTTGGTTGACGGACCAACCGTTATTCCTCTTCTGGCGGGGCCACCCCTCCCTCCAGTCCTTCACAAGTCTACCATGTCCTCCATCCTCCAGACCTCAACAGAGTCCGGGAAGGATTGTATGTCCAAGGGGGGGGGGGGTAATCCGGACGGTCCCAGACCTTCAAGCTCTCTCCCAGATGTACGCCCATGGGCTCCATACTATACCTCTGATAGGCGTCCCAGTCCACATCACAGCCAGTCAGCTACGTTCTTCTCCCAAGTCGTGGTGTTGAATCTTAAATGTTTCCCCTGTTTTGATGTCTTGGCTCCTGGGGACCAACTGTAGCTCACTCTGTTGTTTGTATATATTTGTTTTTCTAGTTTTTTCCTATGTTTTGGAATTGATTTATTGTTTTGTGTTTGTACTAGTATGCCAATAAAGGTAACAGAAACAGAATACTGTGTATGATTCCCCATACAGAACCACAGGAACACACTGGGCAATTCTTTTTTACCTGAATTAGTATAGACAGTGTGAAACTTAGAACGTTCTTACTAAAAGCACTGGAGGTTATTTCATACCCCCCCTTCCTGTCTCATTAAATAATTTCTCTCATCCTGCTACTCAGAACTCAACAGAGACCTGCTGGTGTCTGAAGCTGTGTGCCAAATATTGCTTCCCACACTTACCAGGTGATGTGCCAGCCTCTGCCCCTCTCGGTAGAGGTAAGTGAAAGGGAAAGAGTTGAGCGCCCCCTGCCCAACTTTACCGTTTAACATTTTGGGGGATATTTGTATCTGGGGTCCAAGATTTTATAACCCCCACAACAAAATCAATAAGGCTGCAACACTAAACACACTTTTCTAGGAGTAAGACCCATTGAGCACAATGGGGCTTACCTCTGAGTAGACATGGTTAGGATTGCACTTTTAACTGAATAAATAAATAAAAGGTGTTCCCCTTATTAGAGAGACTGCTAGGGCAAAGAGGAATGGTTAGTCTCATAGGTCAGTTTTGTGTTTAAAAAATACACTTTTTGTTTCATTGGTATTTTCATTTTGGGTTATTCATAACTTTTGATAGAATACAGATATTACAATGCAGTTTTATTTCATTGCATTTTGCATTAAATTACCTTTCCAATGATATATACGATGATGGTATTAATATTCATACATACCCCTTTTTCACAATTTTATCAACTATTGTGAAGCTCTGCTTGTCCCCCCCCCCCCCCCGCAAAGCTTGCTTCCCAATGCAACTGCTACCCCCTTAGCTATGCCACAGATCAATGCACAGAATCAAATAATCTGATCTCTTCTTTTAGAGGCTTTCCAATGACAGATTCCTGGGATTTTAACTTGAAAATCATTCCGTTCGTTCAGCTGTAAGGAAAGAAAAAGACCATTCTCAAGGACAGAAAAAGTATTATATCACTCTCACTGCAGCTGTGATTTCCAATGTTGTTGCACTTGCTGCCCCATAAACTGGTTTTTTAAAAAAAATATGCATTCTCCATCCCTCACTCTCCCAACACATAACATCTTTGGATAATTTCAGTTGAGTCCTAGCAAAAAAGAAAAAAAGGAATCAGACTCTAAACTGATTAATTCTAAAGATTAATCTCAGTTTTGTTAGATGAATAAATAATAATCCAACAGATATATCAAAAATGTATATTGGCTCCTTGGGATATACAGATTTCTACAAAGGTCTTCAAGTGCAAGGTACAAGTGGTGAAGACAGAGAAAAGTCTGGAGAAAAATTCACTCCATCCAACCTCTAAACAGCTAACAGGAGTTACAAAGATGACAGAACTGGTTAGTGTGGGGGTGTATACTAGCATAGGAATGGCTTGTGAATCTGTTCTTGGTTGATCATTCAGAGATCTGCTGCTGTATATCTGCTAGTGCTAGCCCAATTAACCAGGACACCCCCAGAATTGACCCAGCTAACAATCCCAGAGGTCCAAGGAAGTAGAAGATCAAATACTGTATGGATTCCTGGGTCCTGGAGATACAGGGAACTACATGTGCCTTGCCCTGATCCAGTCTGGCTGCTCGTATGATTTTGCTCTCAAAGAGCTAGAATTGGAATGCAAACAGAAACCAAAAGGTTTGGGTGGTGAGGAACATAAGTAGTTTCTGTTCACCACCCCTATCCTAAGTCATCCCCAGGTGAGAGATATTTATGGTCCCTACTTGGTCTCAACAAAGATCTGCCAATATAGCACAAATAATGTAGGAGGCTATAGAAAGATCAATATACAAGCAAAGCTTGATATTGTTGATCAGTTATATATCTCAGGCCTAATCCTATGGCTGAGAACTCAAAGCAGCTTAATTCTGACTCTGTCAGCAAAATGTTGCTATAGCCTAGACTATGTCAGCTAAACAGGAACAGTCAGGCTTGTAAACCAATTAGAAGTATTTGTTATGATCATGTTAGTTGAAGTAGTAAATTGAATGGAATAAATGCCTTTTTGCTTTCTGTAACTGGCTTTGCTACTATAAAAGATTAGGGCCAGGAGCTATTTTGGCTGGCTCCTCACTTTAGGACATGAGTTTTCCCAACACATGTTGAATAAAGATCCTGTGATACCTCAGGTTGTCTGCTTCTTTATAAGAACGTGCTACAATAACTTTAGCCAAGTAACATTTCCACAAAGTGTTTCCAATCTGCAAAGCTTATTCTTGCACTTTGGTGTTCTACTCACGGTATCCTGTTTTGCATCATGACCGACAAAAAGCATGAAACAAAAAGTGCAGTTTCCATTCACCCTGATATGTTGTTTTCTAGAACAGCAAACTCTCTCTTAGGGCAAGCAACAGCCATGATCTGGTGTGAAAATTTCACAGGGCTAAAGGTCTCCCTCTGCACCACAACCCCAAACCTAATCAGACTTAAATTAGAAATCTGATGTTTCAAAGAGCAGAAATCCTAGAATAAGTCACAGAAATGCATTCTCTTACGCGCGATAGTAGCACCATTTGGCAAACAGGACACTGCCATCATAACAACATCCTCGTTCTTTACACTCCGCTTTAGATATCCCAAAATAGCCACAATCTCTTCTTCTGTACGGAGGAACATTGCATGAACGACCTGTTGGTTAAAATGCAGAATTCACAACCCATTGAGAAATATGATAAATTGTAGAATTAATGTTAGCTCAATGCAATTCATAAAGATTTTGATGGAAAGGATGAAAGGCATAGGATGTAATTAGATTGCCATAATTTGATCTCAGGAATGAGAAGCAATCATACCAGCAATCACCACCAGCAAGTGGTGGTGCGGGGAGGTGGGCACCTGTCTGTACACTGGCCTAACCCCCCAGTAGTGGTGCAGAAGTTATGACACCCCCAGGCCAACATGGGACTTGTGCCGGGACTTATGCCAACCTAACTGGAGATTAGGATTGCAGCCTAAATCAAGAGGTGATTTCTCCTCTCATCAGTTTCCCAGTGCTGAGATGTTTAATTGTCATGAAGCCTACTTCCCTTTTTTGTTCTTTCTTTCTCCTCTATAACAGGGAACTCTAAACCCCAGCCCAGAGGCCAGATGTGGCTCGCAGCAAGCCTCTCTCTGGCCCTTGGCCAGCCTCTGATCCACTAAGAGCTTCTGGTCCACTCGATAGAACATAACTAGAGCTGTGCTCTGCCTCCAGGTGTTCTGAGCGCCTCAGAAAGCCTTCTAAAGGCCTAAAACATCATTTCCTGGTTTTCCCAAAAACCTAAAGTAATTTTTGTGCCCTTTGAAATCCATAAAAGGCTTTTGGAAGGTCAGGAAGGCCTTCCCAGTGCCCATATGTTTCCTGTGATGTGCTGGTTCTGAGGTATTTGCTCCCATACACGTAGGAAAACTGCTTGTGGGATGAGGGAATGGGACTCCATTTAAGTGTGGACATTATTTATGTGATATTTATGTGATACTTTATGTGATATGTGTTGGTGCTTGGAGAAATCCTGTAAATTTAATCCTGTTCATTCAAGTTTCATCTCTAATGTACTGCATTTATTTAAATTTTATATTTAAATTTTCTCGGCCCTTGACAACATGCCAGATATTTGATGTGGCCCTTTGGCCAAAATGCTTGGAGATCCCTGCACTATGATCCCTATCTCTATTGGAGATCCTCCAATGCTTGGAGATCCCTGCTCATGAAAGTCAGTTATGTCATTACTCAACACGTGGCATGTTTTATCTTTGAAACTAAACTATTCAGATTTATTAGTATTTTTTAAGAACTGCATAAACTGTTATAATTATACTTACTTGGAAGGGAATTATTCTTACCTGCTAGACTGCTGACTCCTAAAATCAGTATGATGGCCAACATCCAGAACCACTTGCCATTCATTTCTAATTGTAGTTGTTGCTCAGTCAGAGATGTGTTCACAGAAGTACAATCTTCAGAAACTGGGGTTTAGGAATTTGGGGAAAAAAATGTCAAATTGTTTTATAACACAATAGCAAAAATGTACCCGCATTGCAGGAGTAAAATTCCCCCATATGCCATCCCCCCACTGAGTATCAACCCCCCCCCATGCACATCAACCCCCATGCACATCAACCTACCATGCTCATAAACCCCCCATGTGCAACAACAACCCATGAACAACATTCCCGACGTGCAACATTCCCCATGTTCATCCACCCCCATGCACATCATCCACCCCATGTGCATCATCCGGCCATGTGCATCCATCCCTCATGCTCATCCATCCCTATGAGCAACATTCCCCCATGTGCATCAAACCCCCATGCACATGAACCCACATGCGTAACATTTCCACATGTGCATCAACCCCCCCCCCATGTGCAAGATCCCTCCATGGGCAACAATTCTCCATGCACAACATCCCTCCATACGCATCATCCCCCATGCACATCACCTCCCCAATGTGCATCACCCCTCATGCGCAACATCCCCTCATGTGCATCGGTCCCCCATGGTTGATGCACATCAACCCACCATGCTCACAAACCCCCATGAGCAGCACCCCCATGCACAACATCTATACATGTGCATCAACCCCCATGTGCATCAATCCTCCATGAGCAACATCCCTCCATGCGCATCATCCCCCATGCACATCACCTCTCATGCCCAACATCCCCTCATGAGCATCCACCCCATGTGCATCAGTCTTCCATGCACATCACCTCCACATGTGCAACAGCCCCCCATGCGCAACAGCCCCAGTGCAACCCCTCCCTCCGAACAACATCCCCCCCCACAGTGCACCAGGCAGTGAGCACCAAATCGGATGGATGTTGGATAGTCTTCCATGTTAAGTGTAGGACAAAAATACATCACACCCCTTTTCAGTCCCTTAAGGATTAAATTTCTCCATATCCATTCTTTGTGGGTGTTGATGTGACATAAGGAACACCCTCCCCAAATTTCACACTTCTAGGTCTGGGGGTTGGGACAGAACATCCATCAGTGACTGAGTGTTCAATCCAAAGTATAGGGAAAAAAACACATTGCACCCCATTTCACCCCCTTCTGGTTGGAATTTCCCAAAATTGGTTCTTAGTGACTCCCTCCATCACAGAAGGAACACCCTCCCGAAATTTTACACTTCTAGGCCTGGCGGTTTTGGCAGGGCGTTGATGAGTCAGTAATGATGATGATTAATTTTATAAAATGCATTGTGCCCCTTTTCACCCCCTTCTGGTTGGAATGTCTGAAAACTGGTTCTTAGTGGATCCCTCCATCATGGAACGAGCACCCTCATCAAATTTCACACTTATAGACCCGGCGGATTTGGCTGGGTGTTGATGAATCAGTGAGGATGATGAAGATGCCTTTTATATATATAGAAGATAAGTGGTATGCAAAATCAACCAGAATAGTCTCTTCTACCAATCTACTTTTCCATTTTTATGCTAGCCTTGATGCTACATTGCATTTTCACAATTTTAAAAAATCCTTATTAATACTTTTAAGTGCTTTTTGTAACAGCTATTGTTATGTAGAACAATTATCAATAGTTAGGGAAAGGGAAAAGGAATTGGGTGATGAGCTGAAGGCATTTTCATGACTGAAAATAACATACAGAATTATCATGCCAGTTTCTAACCATGGTTACAAACTATGACCTGAAGCTAACTTCAGTTAGCCAGAACATTAGTCCAGATATTACACTGCTTGATTAGCTTCAGAAAGGCAGGGAATTAGAAATTCATGTGCATTTCAAAGAACAAAGATGGAAGCTGTGCATGAATTCAAGGGGTTTTCTGAATGTCTCTGTAATGGTTAGGAGTTTGAAATTGTTACCTCTATAACAGTGCTGGACTGCAATGGATATATCTTTGGTCTAGCAAAGTAGGGCAGCTTTAGTCCGGCAGTGCTTACAATTTTTCTGCTTCCCGCAGCTTCAGTGTAACAAAGTGCAAATGCAGCAAAATACAGTATAAAGGAATTTTTTAGCAATCGCAATTTTCAAACATAGTATAGGAGATGAGTTGAAATCCAAGATGAAAGTTTATGAAATGTTACATAAGTATATATAAAAGTAAAACAGGAGATTCTTATGTTACAGATATAGATGGTCTAAGATGAAATTGCAGCTTTCTAAGGTTGTAGACAAAAGTCATTCCCAACCCTATAAGATTGTGCCCAAGAATTAAAGCTACATGCAGTGCCCTGTTACTCAAGCTCAGAGCTAGGCAAGGCATGCTGAAGCAACCAATAGTACATCAGGATATGTCTTACCGACACTGGAATACAGCAATGAATGAAGGATTGAAGGCTATCAGGACTAAGGGCCAAATATATTGTGTAGGACACCTCTTTCTTCTTGTGTAGGACACTTCCTTTCTTCCTGTTGCAACCCCCCCTTCCTCCCTGCCAGTGTTGAAATGGCTTTACTTATTGCGCATTCAAAAGGCAATAACTGGATGCTAGATTGGGTTTCTGTGGCAACTTGCCCATTTCTACCTGTTATCCTCACATGACAAAATCCCACTGTTCTGTGGTTGCAAGAAAAAACTGCTGTTTCCATATTTTGCAGCTTCTTCTTCTTGTGCAACCAGCATCTGAGCTGTAGGACATATTAACTGTCAACCACTCTCATCCCCTAAGACAAGACTTCAGCAGAAACACAAACCAGGCTATTGTATTAGTATTTTAGGCAATCTTCAGGTGAACCAAAGTTTCCATTCCAATTTCATAGAATCATAGAATTCTTGAGTTGAAAGGGAACTAGTAGGTCATCTAGTCCAACCCCCTGCCTGCAGCAGGAAAACCTCCTAGATCATTCCCATCAGGTGCTCGTCAAGCCTCTGCTTGAAGACCCCAGTGAGAGAGCGTCCACCACCTCCCTTGGCAATCTGTTCCACTGCCAAATCGCCCTCACCATCAGGAATTTTTTTCTGGATATCCAACTGGAATTTCCTTTCTTGCAGTTTGTACCCATTGGTTCTAGTTCTGCTTTCAGAAGCAGCTATGAACAAATGAGTCCCTTCCTCCATATGACAGCCCTTCAGGTATCTGAAGAAGGCAATCATTTGAAAATACATACATTTGAAAATACTTGACAGGTATTTGGTTTGGGTGGCTTTATGCAGAGTGTAGCTAGAACATGCAGCACTAAGTTCTGCATGTACAGTGCACCACAGTTAGGGTTGCCAGAATTCCCTTCCACAAAATCGGGAGAGGACCCTCTTTCCCATTTGCCAATATGTGAACACAACCCCCCAAAATCAGGATTGTCCCTGGTTTTGGGGGACATATGGCAACCCTAACCACAGTGTCCCTCACTGTGAAGCCATTTCCAGCAGTGAGAGAAAAATCGAGCCATTCTGTCATCCATTGTATCTATCCCTTGGCCTGTGGTCCAGCTGCTTCAGCACAGCCTCATTTACATCCCAAAGACTGACTGAGGACAAGTTTGGCAAGGAAAAGTAAGTAAAGAAAATTTTTGCTAACTTTCACCGCCACCATCCAGGTTTCTATAGGTTTTCAGGTCTATACTACATATTTTGCTAGTTGAAAAGGTTCATGTCAGGTCCAGAGTGGGACCAATTCTCAGTATGGTTTTATCCCTGCCCTGATCCTCCCCAACCCACCCAGGTTGCCAAGTTATCTCAATGGCCCATCCACCAGCCACTGTTATCTGTGTTTGGTCTTCTAGGCCTTGTACCAACAGCAGTTTTATGAACAGAATGCAGCCCACATGTAGAACAGCTGCAGCCCACAACATGTCCTAGCACATCACAAATTCTGCCAGCATATCCTGGGACCACTTTTTGGGACCACTCTGGTGGCCTTGCCTTCCTCTGTGCCTAACGAGCACGAGCCAAAGCCCCTTTACTTACTCATACGTAAATGTGGCTGTATAGCTCAATTCCACTTTGCATAGGGTTCAATGCAATTATCCAGGACTTCCTACTGGGTTGATTAGTCAGAGTTGTGTTCATTGGATCAAGACCATTCTGGGGGAGCTGGAATCCTCTGAGTCTGCCCTTTCCAAGATATGTTTGCCTACTCACAAGTAAAGACATGATATACTCTGACTCATGTAAAGCTGCAAATGCTGACATTTCAGAAGCCAGAGCTGAGCAGGAGTGACTACACAGATATGGGGTGACGCAATGGTGCATGGGGTTTCACTGCATCACTATGCCCCTCTGTACTGCTACCTGAAATGGTACTGCTCTCTGAGTCTCCCTCAAATGAGACTGACTTCGAGGTAAATTTACATAAAATTGTAGCATGAGGGTGGATTTCTAACATAGGCCTGCACCGCTCGTTGGTCTTCCTGTGGTGATGTAAGGAGCCAAGCACATCAATGTGCACTGGCCTATCACTCTTGCTAGGAGTGGTGCACATGCATACGGTGGCATGACAGAAATGAAACAGGGGGCTAATGAATAAAATATTTGTTATTCAGGGGAAAATTATGTCTAGAAATCCATGACTGTATGTCTTTGCCACAAAAAATATCCGTTTCTGAGACTACACATGTAGTTTAAAATAGATCAGTACTCCAGTGGTCTAGAGTCTAGCCAATCCAGAATATATGTAGGATGACTGAAAAAAGAAAAAATGTCAGGAGTACAAAAAAGAGAAATTTAACACACAGTATATTTTCAGTAATGCTTTAATAATCTTAATGCAGTAACAGATAAAAAGACAGCCTGCAATGGAGATCTGCTTCTACAGTCTAAAGACTAACTCAGTGATTTTCAACCTTTTTCATCTCTTGGCACACTAACAAGGCAGTGAACTTGTCAAGGCACACCATCAGTTGTTTTTACCATTGACAAGGCACACCAGACTGTTCAAATAACCCCATAATGTCAATCTCCAAATTTCTGTGGCACACCTGAGGACTGGTGTGCCATGACACACTGGCTGAAAATTACTAGACTAACTGTAGTGGTTAACAATGAAGCTGAAATTATCAAAACAGGCAATTTTGCTTTATGCTTTTGTGGGAAAAGATTTGCTGTGAGATGGTTTTTAATGCCAAGATTTACAGAAGCCCAAAGCTTTCTTGTCTCACATCTTGTGGGGAGGAGGAATGGGGAAGCAAGAAATCAGTGAAAAGCAAAAGAAGAAAAGAATCCACACACTCAAATAAAAATAAAAATGACATTATGCCAATCTCTTTTCTCTTGGAGCCTTTCTAATGAACGGGGTTCCTGGGTTCATATCTTGAATTCCATTTCAGCTGCAGTGAAAGAAAAAGACAAATGTCAAGGGTAGAAAAAAAATCTTACCTTAATAACATTCAGGAACATGAAAAAGACCAGGCAGAATTTTTGTGTTTTGGGGGAGGGGGATTTGCCATTGCTGTTCATGGCCTTCTAACTGTGCATCTTATTGCAGCTGTTATTTCCTATTTTCTTTCATTTGCTTTTACTTGATCTGTCTTTTATTTGCAGTCTCCATGTCCCTAATTCTCTACCAACATCTCATGTCTTAGAATTATTCATTTGAATCCTTGCAAAAAAAGGAAAAGTGTCCTTTTCTAAAAATTAACACACTTTGCTAACCTGTGTTTTGTTACTGGAATAAATGAGGGGGAGGAGATCCCTGCAGAGTAGATACCTGCAAAACTTAGTGTTTTGCCTCCACTCCAGCTACAGCCCTGAAAAAAAATACTCAACCATGTCAAAGGTAATGAATAATGTGTAGGTTGGTCCTCGGTGGAGAAGAATGAGGTCTGATATTTCAAAATACATAAATCCTATGATAAGTTACAGAGACGTGGTCCCTTACCGACGATAGAAGCAGAATCTCGCACCACGGTGAGAGCTGTCATAACAACAACTGCCCTTGTTGTTTCTTCGACTGATACATTGTTGTCTCGATATCCCTGGCCAGCCACAGTCTCTTCTCTGACGTGGAGGCACATTGCATGAACCTCCTCCTCCTGTTCAATGAAATGCAGAATTCACAATTCATTAATTAATTTGAGAAACACTTCAATTAATGTTAGCACAATGCTAGCCACAAAGGTTTTGATGCAAAAGATAAAGTGCACAGGATGGAATCAGATGAATTTGATATCAGGAATGAGAGGCAATCATGTCAGCAATTATGTTGTACAATTGTTTCTTGTATACGATAGATTTATTAATTCCATCTTCTCTACTCATTCCACTCATCTGAACAGTTTCCTTGGCTCAGAAATAATTTCTGCCATTGCTTTAGAGGCATCAAACTTTTCTTACAGCCTGATCCTATCCCCCACAATCAGCACCAATGCAGCCATGTCAAAAAAGCATTCACTGCATCCTATGTTGGTGGTTGACAGACAACTGGACAGCTTAAAGGAGGTAAGTAAAAACATTTTGTACTTAATTCCTGGTGCCTTTATTATAATGCCTTTGCTCATGAGTATGCAAATATGCCTTAGTCTGTTGGAAAGGACAGAATGAGAGGAATCCAATTCCCCCAGAACGGTCCGGTTCCAATGAATGTAGCCCTGACAAATCAAACCAGAAGGAAGTTCTGATACAGTAACTGCATTGAGCCCTATGGACAGTGCAACTGAACTACACAGCCATGTTTACTCATGAGTAAGAAAAGGTGCCTTTGCTCATGTTCAGATGAGGCACAGATGAAATCAAGGCCACTAGAATGGTCCCGTCCCAGTGAAAGTGGAGCTCAACAAGTGCTCCAGAAGACAGCCTCATCCCTCTCCTAAAAAAGAATAAAACAGAGGCCTAATTGGTAAGGTGATTTTTTTAAAAATATGAAAATATTAATTAATATACAATTAATTGTATTAATTAATACTGATAACAATTATTTAAATAATTTTGACCTAATGGGGTGTAAAAAATTTGTGCATCCCAGGTGCCAAATGACCTAGGTATGCTACTGTTCCCCTTAAATGTATTCAGTATCTGCTATTTAGTGTGTTTCTTAAAGGATCCTTTCAGTGTCCATCCTCCCTCTTAATGAGCCCCTGTTGGTCAGCCTCAGATGAATTTTCTGTTATTAGACATCTGCTCAACCTGTAAAGGTAAAAAACAGATAGTGTCATTAGCATTTTGATCACTTTATACTCCAGCTGATGTAATTGTCTTCCCAGTGTGGGGCCCACTTTGCTGACTCCCCCTCAAATCTAGGGCCAGCCATGAAGATCCAGAAGGATCTCTGATAGCAGCAGTGAAAGTTTTTGCACTGTGGGACTTAAGAGAAAGGTTAAAGAGTTTGGAGAACAACAGAAAAGAGGAACTGTGAACAAAATGAGCCAACTGAAGGAAACCATCAATAATCACCATTAATCAATGCATGGCATCTTTTGACTTTGAAGAGCAACAAGATTGGGTTCATGAGACAGGGCACTATTGCAAACCAAACATTTTCAGATTTGTTCATTAATTTTAATCAAATGCTCTATTAACTATTATGACTATACTTAAACCCACCTTTTCCCCCTCGTCCTCCTCTTCCTCCTCTTCCTCCTCGTCCTCCTCCTCCTCCTCTCCTGGCATCTGCCAGACAGCTAAATCCTAAAATCAGGACAATGGCAAATATCCAGATTCTCTTGAAATTCATTTCTGATAGTAGTTGTCACGATGTCAAAGGTGTCTTCACCGAGATGCAGTCTTCAGATAGTAGGGTTTAGGATTTGAGGAAAAGAAAGTGAAATTGTTTCATAAAGTTGTAAGTGGTATAATAATATTATCATAAACAGTCCAGAATTTACACTGCATGGTTAACTCAGGTAAGGGTAGGCAATAGGAAATATATGTGCACTGCAGACAATAGGGATGGAAGCACTGAATGAGGTTGAAGAGGCATTTTAAAATGTCCCAGTTATGTTTAGGAGTTTGACAGTTTCATCTCTACAGGAGTGATGAACTGGAATGGATATACGTTTGGTCTCCAATAATTGCAATCTTTGTGCTTTATACTGGATAGGCTGTGGGTGGCGCAAGTGGTTAAGACACAGTGCCTGTTAACCAGAAGACCAGGGTTCAAGACCTGGGTCCCCACAAGACAGGGTGAGCTCCTGTCCATAGCCCAGCTCTGCGACGCAGCTGGAACCAATTGTATTGGCTCTGCTGTTCCATTGGACTATTTCAGTGGCATGGAGAGAGGGATTTTGCTGCTTGGGTAACAGCCGATCCTCCATATCAATCTACCCAGGCCTTCATGCTCTGGAGAGGACACTCCAGCTTCACATACAGCGTCGAGCACGATACCATAGTCTTTCTAGACTAATGGATGCCAAGTTTTGTGCTTTTTACTGCATCATAGTGACATCAATATAGAATGCATACATGGCAACATATTATGAAATTTTTAAATAATAGTATTTCACAAATATAGTGTACAAAAGAAGAAGAATATGAGTGAAACACAGGATAGAAAATCTAAGCATCAGAAAGATGCTTAGATCCTAGTATCTTCAGAAAGCAATTTAGCTTGATTGCTGACATCTCAGCTACATGGAAATCCTGTATGATTATACTATTCATGCAATACATTTATAGAAATATAAGTAATCCTCCAAGAGGGTAACCCAACCCCTACTTTGAGAATTACTGACTTAGAAGATCAGAAAGATGTAACTTACCCACAGAATGCTGGTGTGCAGCAATGAATGAAGGCTAGCAGGCCATTAGAACTAAAGGCCAAATATCTGGTGCAATAAGTCCTCCTTTTTCCTGTAACAACCCCTTCCCACCAGTGGTGAAATTGCTTTCATTATTGCTCATTCAAAAGGCAATAACCGGATGCTGGATTGGGCTATTGTGGCAACCTTTCTGTTACTACCTGTCATTCTTAAATGGCAACATCATATAACCACATATGGTTCATGCTGACCACAGTGGTTCTATGGTCAGAAGAAGAAACTGCAGCTTCTATATTGTGTGGCTTCTCGTTCTTGAGCAACCTGCATCTGAGCTGTAGGACACCTTAACTGCCAACCACTTTCATCACCTATTACTTTCTGATGCAAGGGAAACAAGAATTTAGGAGTTACCTTGTCCTGGACTTTTTGGGCCTGTTTTGCTAATTCAAGTCTGTTCGGTCCAAGGGGGTGTATAAGGCCCTGGTTGGGAATATTGGATCTGGAGGATATTGATGCTGATGAGATCTGCCTCATCATGTCCTACCTCCTCTGCAGCCTGGCCTGAAGCCCATCTGACACATCTCTTCTGCCAACTGAATTTAGTGGCATATCTATGATCTGCTGTTGTCCATGTGTGGCTTTCTGTGTCTTGCACTGTCAACAGCTCCCATTATTTCAGTGGGAATTCAGTGGGAATTCCTAGCTATACATGGGTAGGTGCATATGTAGGATTGAAAAATCACTCATTTCATCCTAACCTCCACGAATGTGCTGCCATATTTTCAAGCAAATTTATAAACTGCACTGAAAATAAGATCTATTGGAACCGATATATGTTCCATTGTCCTCAACAAGGTAAATGTACATAGAATGGAAATCTTAATGTATTATGAGCTATACATATGACCGAAAATTTCCAATTTGTCCTCTTTTTTATCCTGTCCAGGTGTCCTCTAAAAAGGCTTCATTGTCCTCCATTTTGGCTTCATTCTGGAACTTCAATGGTGTGCGGTACCCCATTATGTCATATGTTGTTTAATTCATATTGGTTAGCAGAATCCAATGTAAAAATCAGTTTCAAAATATCTCCTTCCTACCAAAGGGTATGGACCAAAAACTAAAAATCAAAAATATGCATTGAGCTCTATGGGAAAGTGAAAGTGCCCAATATCACAGCTTTACTTGTGAGTAGGCAAACGTGCCATTGTCCACCAAAAAGGTCATGCTGAGAGGCATCCAGGACCTTGTCCTCCTTTTGAGGTTTGTGCATCTGGTCTCCCTGGCTATACATTGTTTCTTAAGCTGTCCCTGTGAAAGTTGACAACCATGTGGCCCTAAGCAAATTTCTCAATCTGCCTCCTGCTGAATGTCATGCTTCTTTTCAGTTTGGTCCTGTGAAGAAAATTCTGAAGACAGCACATGAGTGCTCCTGTTCAAGATGTCACTGGTCTTGCTGGACATCACCTGCAGTTCCCTTTGCTATCCTCTCAACTATTCCCTTGTTTGTCTGCCTAGACCAATATTGTTTCATCATTACCGTCTCTAAAAAACAGAACATTCAACTGACCAGAATTATTTCTTACACACAGTTACAATTCAACACCTGCATTGTGCATATGTCAAGAGCAGTGGTGTAGCTAATGATAATGTAGCCCAGCGCAAATCTCAAAGTGTTGCCCCGGAAGTTATATCATAACAGAGATTGATGCCATCACCAAGTATTTTTAAAAAGAAAATTGGGGAAAAACTTGCCTCCTCTTCCTCAGTAGTTCACCATACATTTGCTTTGCTAATGGCGTAGCTACAGCTCCTATTTGCTATCTTGAGTCCAAAAAGATTTTCTTGTCTCCCCCTACCCCTGCAACAACAAAATCAAATTTAATTTAGTAAATAAATGAAAATTATGTCCCTTAATGGTTAGGGAAACTGTGCTGGGGCAAAGAGAAATGGTTATTCTTTCCCTGCTAAATATAAGAGGAGCACTACTTAGAAGTATCTGTAGACCAATTTAGCAGGGGTAAGTGTATTATGATATATGTATATGTAAATGAGAGTTGATTCATATTAACATCTTATTAGTTCCATACAATATCAGAATTACATCTCACTTGCTCTCAGAGCAATCAGTATCATGGGAAATTAGAGTCAAGAAAATCCACTTTTTGTTCCAAAGGCTGTTGTGTTTTCATTTTCTGACCATAACTTTTGATATGATATAGATATTTCAATGTAGTTTGTTTCACAGAATTCTGCATGAAATTACCTTTCCCATGAAGTAAAACATGATGGTCTTATCTTTCACACATACCTTGTTTTTCGCAGTTTTAGCCACTAGTGTCAAGATCAGCAACTACACCCCCTGCACCCCTCTTAACTATGCCACTGGTCAAGGGCATGAAACGGGAATGAAACCAAGAGGCAGGCATCTCTCTTGTTCTTTGAATATGTAGCCAGAGTTTGAAAGTTGGGCTGAATCCAGAGAGTCTGAATCCAGGACTGAATCCAGAAGTTGGATTCAGCCCTAAAGTTTGAATATGTAGCCGGAGAGTAGGAAATTAAGAGTGCAATGTTGGATTGTACTATTTGCGGAAAGTTTGTAACTCTTTCAGTGTCTTTAAATTTCTCTTCTTTTCTTTTGTTTTCCTTCTGTGTTCAAAGCTCACAGTGGAATCCTAACCCCTGGTTAGGCCAGCACAAGTTCTGTGTTGGCCTGGGGTTTCCCTGAAATGCCATAAGGCACTTCTGCACCCCTCCTGAGCAGTTTGGCCAGTGCACAGACATGCACCTGCCTCCCTACGCCACTGTGGGATTGGAGAGTTGGGGGAGTTGTGCTGGCCAATGGCTGCAATCCAGTAGTGCACTTGGGCTACCCTAGTTATCACTGGGGCTACCCTACCTATCCATGATAAGCCAGAGTAAAAATAGAAGTGTTGGCAAAAATTTTGAGTCCTTGTTCAGCCTATTTGCAACCCCCTGCCTCTCAACTTCAGGATATGGCACAACTATGACAGTTCACCAACCTCTGGATATAGGACAACTCCAGCCAGCCACTCCAACACTTGCATCCACCCTCCACTCCAGGTACGGCTGTACTGCATTCTCATGCTGCAGCGGTCGCTGTTTGTCGGGGTCACCTGGGCTTCCTTATCAGGCAGGCACAACAACTGGTCCTTGTTCAATGTGATCTGAGGCAGGTCTCCTTGGGAGCAAGCCCTCCCCAGATGCCACTGCGTTGGTGCCTACTGAGGAGCAGACTTATGCTGCTCCCTGCTCTGGAACAACCAAGGCAGCCCAGGCTGCCCGACTCTCTTGATTCAGCCCAATTTTCTGCTCTGGATACAGCCTACGTAGGAAAGCCCAGATGGGCCATTCTCACTGCCCTAACTCTGGAACACACCCTAAATTGGTTAGGATTGTGCCTCTTCCGTCTTAAGATAGCACAACTGCAGATTTCCCATTTTTCTTTGCTTAGACAGATATCCCTCTTTATCGGAGATGTCCTCGATTCCCCTACATCCCAGCTCTTTGCATTCTCCCAGCAGAATCCCTCTTCTCACAATGTATTTTGTCTTCCTCACTGAATTTTCACTCGCTTTTTTGTAACCTCTTTTGACATTAAACAAGCAGAACAGATGGGCATCCAATATAGCAGTGATTCTTGAACTTTATGAAGATTTACTCCCCAAGTATGTCTTTGTAGTGGAGGAACATGGTCCTGCAAGCAGGATGTTCTCAATGTGAAGAATCTAAGACTTGAAGAGCCGGGCAGAGGGTTGCACAAGACTCTCCACAACTTCTAGGGCCTGCTGCAGTCCTGACCCTATAGAAAAGTAGGTGAAAACACACACACCCTAACAATATGATCATTGCTGCCCCTTAAAGAGACTGGGAAGCTTAATACAAGCTGGTGGGTCATGACCCACCAGTTAGAGAACTACTGAAAGTTTTTCCCTAATTTTCTTTTTAAAAAATACCCTGGAGAGGACATCACTTCCAGTTGTGACTTCTCTTCCAGGGCTACATTTTGTGCTTTGCACCAGGCTACATGATCTTTAGCTACACCACTGGGTGAGTGTGTTTGACAATGTTATCTAAGGATCTTGAAGGTGACTTTTTAATGTGGGTGTGCATGGGATGGTCATCAGTGAATTTCTTAGGTAAGGTTAGGTTAGGTTAATTTACACAGAATTAAATACAGAACAGAGAACTTCATGACAGTGCCTTTCTGAGTTTGCTTTTAGCATGCTTTGATTCTGCTGTTTATCAAATTGCATCAGAGATGCCTGTGGCTCATGTTTATCTGTAGGTTAAAGCATGGATATTAGTACAAAAAGTTTTTGGCTCTTTCTGGAAGGTTCTGTGATAAATAGACAAAGTGAAGGAGCATCAACAATGAGAGCTTTTTAAATCGTGCTTTATAAAGACAGATGCCAAGAAGCTCTAAAGTACTAAAAAGTAGAAAATCTGTGGTTTAGATTCAGAATTGCTGAAACACAGAGTACAAGGCATGATGCTTGCTGCTTGCTTCTTTGCTTGCTTGAATATTTCTGTTGACAGACGTTTTTGTGACTGTGTTTGTGGGCTTCGTGTTAACACTCTGAAAAGGCAAGAAAAAGTATCAAAACTGGGTTTTTCCTAATAACACAAGAAGAGTCTCAGCTAGTTTAGGCCAAAGGCCCATCTAGTTCAGCTTCTCATATCTAGGGGAGCACACAAGGCAACAAGACACCTGCATCTAGGTGCCCTCCCCTGCATCAAGCATTTTGAGCTTGACTAATTCTACGTCTGTCTATACAAACACACATAGATATGCACCCATCATGGCTTGTAACCTGTGAAAGTCTTTTATTCTAGGAATTTGACCCATCCCTTCTTAAAGACATTGAGGTTAGAGTCCATCACCACGTCCAGTGCCAAGGAGTTTCACAGACTAATTACACTCTCTCTCTCATGACCTCATAGAGTGATGAACATCACTTCCCTGGAATTAGACAATTTCATATCTTTTCAGAAGTTGAGCCCCTTTCTGTACATTCTCACATTTGTATGGATCACAGGAAGGGAGCCACATCGCCTTGGAACAGAAATGTTTGGTTGCTGCTGCATGTGCCAGTCCAAATAACCTAACAAAATCAGAAGAGCCCAAATAGCTAAGCCGTCACTAGTACAGGTCTATTTGCATGTTGTGTAATTTGAACCTGCACGTGTTTGAAACCTTAAATAACACCAAAAAGAGAGAATCAGGATCTGAACTGAGAATTGTTCAAAGGAGACATTTAACTCTTTCAAAAAAAAGTGTTGTGGGCTCTGGCCAATGGGGATCAATGGCTAACATCTCCTTTTTGTGCTGCTTCTCCACTGAAATCCACCCCCAGAGGCCATCTGTTTCAAATGGAAGAAACAGTTTCCTGTCAGAGAACCTTCAATCATCACCATGTATGAAATATTCAGTGATCAGCAATGAGATTTGCCCTCAGTGTCCTCCAGCCCTGGAGGCTGAATCACGAGGACATCCCTTCTCACAACCACTCCACCGTGCGTGAAGTTTAATTGTTATGGAACAGACTGATCTTTCTTCATGAAATCATGAGAGCCAGATCTGTCACGATACAACACAAGGCATCTTTTGCCTTTGAAAAGCAACAAGACTGGATTCATGAGATGGGGCACAGTTTCAAACTAAATGTTTTCAGTTTTGTGCATTAGTTTATATATAATGCTTTATAGACTATTATTACTAACATCCACAACTTCCTCAGCCTCGTCGTCCTCCTCGTCCCCGTCCTCCTCCTCCTCGTCCTCCTCCTCCTGGTCCTCTTCCTCCTTTGCCTCCTCCTCTGCCTCCTCCTTTTCCTCCTTTGCCTCCTCCTCGTCCGCCTCTTCCTCCTCCTCTTCCTCCTCTTCCTCCTCCTCCTCCTCTCCTGGCATCTGCCAGATTGCTAAATGCTAAGATCAGGACTATGGCCAAAATCCAGATCCACTTGAAATTCATTTCTGATAGTAGTTGTCACGATGTCAAAACCGTTCACAGAGTTGCAATCTTCAGCAATTAGGCTTTAGGATATGAGAAAAAAAATGGTTTCATAAAGTTGTACGTGGTTTGACCAGAAAAAGTACTCTCTCCTCCCCAACAAGTCCCCTTTTCCATTTTGTTTTGCACTAATCTGGATGCTAAATTGCATTTTTACTCATTTAAAAAAAAATTAATACTTTTTCTTAGATTTTTTTGTTGTAACAAGAAAACTATATAGGACAATTATCAGCAGGAAAATTTGGAATAGGGGAAAAAAGGGGGAAAGCAAGGGAATTTTCACAAGTGCTAATAAAGGTAAGGTTAGTTAAAGGTCCCTGGCAGTTTGCGGTGCTGTCTATACAGGCACCAGCCACATCTGTTGGGTGCAATGCTCATCCACGATTCAAACCATGAGCCATTGTTGTTTGAAAACATCTCCATGGTCATATGGCCAGCATGGCTGCATGGAACAGTGTTTACCCACCAAGTTGGTATCAGTCTACTTGCATTTACATGTTTTTGAACAGCTTGGTTGGCAAGAGCTGGGTTAAGGCAGGACCTCACTCCTGCATCCAGGAGTCTTGCAGCATCCAGGTCTTGAACCCCTGCCTATTGGATAGTAGGCATGGTCTCTTAACCAGGTGATCTACTACAGCTAATACACTATTAATCCTGTCACATTCTAACCATGGTTGCAAACTCTGGTTTGAAACTCTGATTTGAAACCAGAACATCAGTCCAAGAATTTACACAGTATAGTTAGCTCAGGTAAAGGCAGGCAATAGGAAATATACATGAACTACAGACATCATGGATGGAAGAGCTGAATGAAGTTGAAAGGGCATTTTTAATGTCCCAGTTATGCTTAGGAGTTTGACTATGTCACCTCTGCAGCATTAATGTACTGGAATGTACACTGTATTGTACACATCAATACAGTGTACAAGAATAGCAACAAATTAAGACATTTTTGAATAATAGCAATTTACAAATATAGTGTAAGAGACAGGTGGACTATGAGTAAAAAACAGGATAGATGAAATAGATGAAATTGCATTAAAATAGATGGAAATCTTTGGAGAAATGTATGTGATTTGCTCAAATCATGGTTCATCTAGACTCTTCAGAAAGCAACTAAGCTTGATCTCTGACATCTCAGCTGCACAGAAATCTGATTATACTGTTAATGAAGTATATTAGTCCATAGAAATATAAGTAGGTTCTAGTTCCATCAAACGCAATGCTGTATATATATTGACTAGCAGCAGCTGGCTGGTCCTTTCCACACTTACGTAAGAGTAAGCTCCATTAATTATAATGGGGCTTACTTTTGAGTAATATACATAGAATTGAGTGTATAGAGTAATTTCCAGTTCTACAAGGATTGAAGTTGGGAACTTCTGCATGTGACGCATATGTTTTGTGACTCTGAGCTAAGAGCTAGTCAAATGGAAGCAATCATTTGTACATCCCTAACTGCATGTTAAGGTTTTGAAGACTTAGAATAGTGGTTCTTGAGCATTTCAGCCCAGGACCCCCATCTGAGAATGGCCATATGTCCAGGACCCCTCCAGAATTGATGTCACAGCCAAACAGGATGTCCCATCATTGTGATGCCAGTGATTCTCTATGTCTACTCAAAAGTAAATCCAGTTGTGTTCAGTGAGACTTACTCCCAGGAATGCAGCCTTAGTGACTCATTCCAGGATGATAGCACCCAGCTTTTTGCTACCTCCTTGGGTTGAAGTCTTGAACCCTCCATAATGGGTGTCTCCGTCCCACTTTGAGAATCACTAACTTAGAAGATTGACTTAGAAGATCAGAAAGATGTGACTTACCCACAGAACCCTGGTGTACAGCAATGAATGAAGGATAGCAGGCCATTAGAACCAAAGGCCAAATATATGGTGCAATAAGTTCTCCTTTTTTCTGTTACGACCCCTCCCCACCAGTGGTGAAATCACTTTAATTATTGCTCATCCAAAAGGCAATAACTGGATACTGGATTGGGCTACTGTGGCAACTTTTCTGTTACTACCTGTCATCCATACAGTGCAACAACATGTACCCACGTATGGTTCATGGTGATAACAGTGGTTCTGTGGTCACAAGTAGAAGCTGCAGTTTCTATATTTTGTGGCTTCTCATGCTTGAGTAACCAGCATCTGAGCTGTAGGACACCTTAACTGCCAACCAAGGTAGTTGTTGGACACATTAAGTAGGACACCAAGATAGTTGTAGGATACCTGTAGACACCTTAACTGCCAACCAATGCAAGGTAAACAAGACTTTAGCAGATACATTGCTCTGGACTCTTTGGGCCTACACAGATCTAGACCAGCAGTTTTGTTAATTCAAGTCTGTTTAGTCCCACAGGGGTGCATCAGGCTCCGGATGGGAATATTGGACCTGGTGGATGTTGTTGCTGCTGAGATCTGCCTCCTCATGTCCCATCTCCTCTGAGTCCTGGCCTGATCCCCATCCTCATCTGATCCATCTGCCAGCTGATTTCATTGGCTACAATCTGCTGTTGCCCATGTGTGGCTTTCTTGTACTCTCAGCAGCTCTCATTATTTCAATGGGACTACTTAGCTGTACATGATATATTTGTAGGATTGAAACATTTTCCCCACCTTCTTGGATTATGCTGCCATAGTTTCAAGCAAATTTATAAACTAAGCTGAAAATAAGATTTAAAAACATATATAAAGTCTATTGGAATAGAAGTATGTTCCATTGTCTTCCATCAGGTAAATGTACGTAATGGAAGCCTTAATGTAACATGAACGATATGTTGTTCCTTAAGCAGTCCTTGTGAAAGTTGATAACCATGTGCCCCGAAGGAAATATCTCAGTCTAATTTCTCTATCCATGTGGCTCATATTTTGTCTGTAGCGTGCATGTAGATTGGATAATAGTACAAGAAATTTTTGGCTGTGTCTAGACAATTCTGTGATAAATAGACAAAGTGAAGTAGCATCAATAGCTTTTTAAATCATGCTTGTATTGCTTTAAAAAGAAGAGATGCCAAGAAGCCCTAAAATGCTGAAAAGAAGAATATCTGTGGTTTGGAAATCAGAATTGCTGGAGCACAATGTGCACAATGATGTTAGCTTGAATATTTCTGATGACAGAGAAGTTCTTGTGTTCTTTTTGAAGGCTTCATTTTAACACTCTGAAAAGGCAAGAAAAATGTATCAATACACCAAAAATGTATCAAAAAATGTATCTTTCCTCTAAGAACATAAGAGCCTCCACTGGATCAGGTAAAAGGCCAATCTAGTCCAGCTTCTTGAATCTCACAGCAGCCCACTACATGCCTCAAGGAGCACACAAAAAAACAAGACACCAGCATCCAGGTGCCCTTGAATTTGAAGGTTACCCACATCTACATCTATCTATGCACAAAGACAAACACACCCATCATTGCTTGTAATCTGTGATGGTATTTTACTCTAGGAATTTGTCCAATCTCTTCTTAAAGTCATTTAGGTTAGACTTCTTAAAGTCATTTAGGTTAGATGCCATCATCACACATCTGTGGCAAGGAGTTCCACAGACTAATTACATTCTTTCTCTCTCAAAACCCCATATCAAACTGATAGAGTGATGAACATCACATCCCAGGAATTAGACAATTTTGTACCAACTAATTATTTTTTCCAGAAATTGAGCTCCTTTCTGTGAATTCTCACATTTGTTTGGATCACAGAAAGGGGGCCTAATCAACTTTGAACAAAAATGTTCGGCTGGTGCTGCACTTGTCAGTCCAAATAACCTAACAAACTCAGAATAGCCCAACTAGCTAAGCTATAACTGTTACAGGTCTATCAGCATATTGTGTAATTTGATCATGCTTGTGTTTGAAACCTTAAAGAACAGCCATGAGAAAGAATCAGGATCTGAACTGAAAATTGTTCAAAGGAGTCGTTTAACTCTTTCCTTTTGTGCCATGCTCCTAACAAGTGTGCCCTGTCCATAGCCATAGCCATTGCTTCAGATGATCAGCACACCATAGTCATAATCAGGATTTTGCTTTCTACCATAGCTGCTTTTTAAGTTTTTTAAAGCATAAACCTGGGCTGAACTATGTGTTTGATGTGTTTGACACAGAGTTTGGCTCTCTAACTACAATTCAAATGGGTAGGAGGGAAACACAAGATCTGACCTGTCATGCATCACTATGACACATTTCACACATCAGTTCTTGTTATCCAGAGGACTTATATTCCCAAGCAGATAGTGAATCTGTAGCCATTTGGATTAAGGGAAGGGGTAGCTTGCTAATAGTAGAGACAGAATCTAATGGAGACCAGCAAGATTTCAGCATGGCACTGGAGACTTACAAAAAGGCACCTGCAACTACTGGGTGGTCCTTTAAAATGGCCAAGGAGAGCTTTTGTATCTCTTTGTAATCAGCATGATATGGTTCAAAACAAGATACATGTGACAATTACAAAGAAACCATGATGAAATTTTTTTTTTATTTTACCTTCTGCTACCAAGGTATGAAAGAAACACCATGGGACAGCAGGTGGGTGGGACTCAAAACAGCATCCTCTCTCATGACACTGATCAGCAGAGATTCCTGGGTACCCACAGTTTATCCTGGCTTTCACATCTGTAGGACAGACCTTCTTATCTGTTTTGAATAAAATTAACTTAAGATTAGTGCAGTGGTTCCCAAACTCACCTGAGATATAACAATGCTGCAACATCTTCTTCCTATCATCCTGGATATCACAAGATTAGAAGATGCTCTCAGGTACAAAGTGCCACCATGGACATTCCATGACACCCCTGTGAGTGTGTCAAGATACCCCAAGGCAGCAGCTTCCAAATTCTATGGATTGGGGTAACTACTAGGGTAAATTACTGGGGAAATTTGCAAATCATAGAATCATAGAATCATAGAGTTGGAAGCTACTTAGTAGGTCATCTAGACCAACCCCCTGCCTGCAGCAGGAAATCCTCCTAGAGCATCCCCGACAGGTGCTCATAGAGCCTCTGCTTGAAATGGAGGAGTAAAGATCACCATGATTGCAGTGGTCTAGCAGGGCCTTCTTAAATGTACTTGTGGCAGCACTGGTCCTCTGAATTGTGGAAGGAACCCTCTCTACAAGCAGAGTTTCTCAAAATGGGGGTCGGGACCCCATTGGGGGTTGCCTAGAACTTTCCTGGGGGTCACCTAAAGACCCCTGGTGCAGGGGGCCAGGTCAGGCTTGCCAGACCTCCAGCTGTAGCTGCATGCGCACTGGGGCTGACTGACAGCCTCAGGGCCCAATCCTATGCATGCCTACTCTGAAATAAATCCCACTGTGTTCAATGTGTGCATAGAGCACACATTTCATTTGTAACAATGAAAATACATCCTGCTTATCGGATATTTACATTACGATTCATAACAGTAGCAAAATTACAGTTATAAACAAAATAATTTTATGTTTGGGGGGTCAATTGAGAACCACTGCTCTATCGGGTTCTCCTAGCCACCAGGAAGCTAAAAATAGTCACCAAGACCCACGTCTCTTATGAAATTTCTGCATTTACCATTTACCTATCACTTAAAAAGGAAGAGACAGAGGTTCCCTGGCTGGGGCATAACAACAGCCCTAAGGCATGTTGCATCTCTGTCTTAAAGCATCACAGCACATAATTTGGGAACCCCTGGATTAGCGGATCCTTACCATAGTGTTTCTCGTGATTCCCCTGTCCAGCTGCTGGCATCATCTATACATCATTTTATCAAATATGGTAACTGAGTGATACCATACATAAACATAATTAGATTCTCTGTTGTATTCTTTATTGTATTCTATTCTGTCTTTTGCAGCCTTTTACTTTGCTGTGTTATCCTCATCAATGTGGCATTTTTGCATTTTGGTGTTACCAATTTTCAAAATACCTGGGCAATTTTGCCACAAATATTCCCTGATCTACTTTATACACGCTGTTTGATATACATAAGATATACATCCATTTTCAGCCTTTCTGAGGACCAGGAGCTGAAAGAAAGTCGGGCACTAAAACACCAGACACAACACTAAAGATATTCAAAACAACCTCTACACAACCTACATGACTTTTTCACTTTTACTAAGAACTCAGTTTATGACCATTTCAGTTGGGCTTTCGCAGAGTAGATTAATTAATGTTATGTTTTGTGGCTGTTCCTATGTAGCAATTGATGACTGAATTAAGGGGCATGGCTAGAAGACATAGATCTTCTCTCTATCACCTCATTTAGTGAGCAAGAAGGGAATTAATATGAAAAGAGAACTATTATTATCCTTTCCTGATAGTGGGATTTTTCCCCCCGTCAAATTTGAATTAGCAGGTTCAGATGACACTATTTCAACTGTACCTGCTTAAATTGTTAAAATTGTGAGGGTAATGTGAGTGTACATGTCCTGCTCTTTTCTGTTTTGTAGGCACAGTAATTCCTAATAGAGTGTATGAGAAACTTCATGCAGGACTTGCTATTTGAATCAAGTGTGCACTTTGGACAAACCATCTTTTGTGCAATGCTCACAGTTTGGGAACCACTGCTTTAAGTGGATCAGAGTCCATTTGGAAAAATGTGAATCAGCCCATACTGTTTTCAGTATCTAGGAAATGAGGAGTGCATCACAAAGACACATTACAGTTTGGGGGGGCTGGAGCAAAGCACCAGGGGACTCCTGGAACTTTTGAACTGAAGCAGCATCCTGCATCCTTGCATTGCTGGGGAGTGATTCCAGGAGGTCCGCAATTGATTCTTGTTTTGGGATCTATGTGACACCGGCATTCCGCTGTTGAAAACAAAAATCATGATTATGATATCAAATTGTTATCAAATTGTTTCTTATTACAAATGGTTACACCAGCTCTTGCTAACATGTCAGTACTGTAGAAGTTTCCTTGTAGTACTTAACTGCACCAAATATGAATTTGTTAGTAGTGCAAATTCTCTGGCAAAGAGATAAACATGTTGAAGTTGAAAGAAAATAATCCAGTAATCTTCCAGCTATACCACACACCTCTGAAAGTGCACCACTTTCTAATTGGTGTGTTATTCCTGTGTTATGAAAGTTTTGCCTGATTTCTCCACTTATTAAACAGAATTGTTTCACAATGACAAACTGACAGTAACGTTTATCTATAGTAATTCTCAAGTCACAACCAGTGATGGGCTTCAAAGAAATTAAGAACCGGTTCTCTGTCCATCTGGCAGCCACTTTTAAATGGCTATTTTTAAACTTTATATGTACTATCTCTTGTTAAGAACCGGTTCTATAGAGTAGGTGCGAACCTGCTGGTGCCCACCACTGGTCACAACCTTCATACCCCTAAAAGCACAGTTCTTAGAGACTGGCAAAACACTTAGGTTTTTTTAAAACTCCTGAACACCGGTGTAAAACAGTCCTCACTCCCTTCAGAACTATTCAAAGGATCTCCTCTGCTTCTTTATCTCTGCTCAGAATGGGTCTGAAGATGAAGGAAAGGGGCCACCGGCCTTTAGTTGTCTGAAAACATAGCATTTTGCCACCCTCCAGGAGTTCCTGTGCTACTCAAGTGATTCTGCCAAAGTCCCCTAACAGTTGCATTTCAACTCTTAGTTAAATCCTTGTAATTCCAAACACCCATCCACCTGCAAACATTGTAGAAAAGAAAAATCAGGGACACAAGAAGAGAGAAAGACAGAAATAAAAAGAAAAAATAGAAGAAATCATGCATTTTTCCCATCATAAAACAACACTACAATACTGATTTTCTCGGGCTCAAACTGTTTTGACCACTCTGTTATGCTACCTGAGAGACGTTATGCATTTTTTAAAAGTTTGGTATTTAATGGCCAAAAGGTACTTAAACTACCATGGAGGCAAGTCTTATACCATAGTTATCAACACCACACTTAAAGCTAAAGTGAAGCTTTTTGCACAAATTCCACATTTTGAAGAAAATAACAGTATGAATTTTAGCCTCTTCAAGTAATTCATTTGAAATTTGGTTTTCAAGGACACCTTTTAAAAAGTTGAACAGTTCCCGTTGAGGACTCTTCAGACAGTAAGATAAAGTGTCGGCTTCCCAATCCTTCATCTGTCATATTTTATTCCTACATTTCTCTTTTGGATGATCCCTTTCTGTCAGATTTATGTGGCATTTGGTCACTACACTCATGCAGCATTTATTCACCATCCTTATGCAACATTTGTTACCAGTACCTTAATACCCTACGCTCTCCTGTTATGTTGTCGCAATGTTCTCAGTTAGCTTTTAAGGGCATTTCAATGCCATAATCCTTGAGGACGCACTGTTGGAGCAATTCTTCGATGCTGATCTAGAGTGATGGTGATCTAGGGCAGCCATTGGATCCTGAAATTTCCTTGCTGGCACAGTGGCGATAGGTCACTACTTCATCACAATGTCTACTGTCGTGGAGTGCAGTGACCCTGGGAGAGATTTGGGGTTTGCAACATCATGCTACAATCCACTCCAGTATGCTTTGATGACTTCATCTTAAGAAGCTGTGTGCTGAGACGGGCAAGTGCAGAACGTTCTCAACATTAACAGCTGACTGTCAAATAGGACACTGCCTTTTTTGCCATCCACCAGCTTCATTCTGGGACTAGACTGGGTACTTACGTGGAGCTTTTCCGCACTCAACCAGTATGCTGAAGCCTAGAATTAAGCTGAGTGAGAGCAGCCAGATTCCCTTCTGTGCCATAGTGGATCTTAACTTGTCGAAAGTAAAGGTTTAAAACAAGGAAAGTATCGTACACCCTAAATACGGATCATTTTATATGGCAATTAATGTTTGTGCACAGTATTCCGATAACAAATTGCAGACACACTCCACCTCAGGTATCATTTCCTCAATTGATTAGATAATGCAACCCAATCTTTGGTGTTTCAGGGGTTAGTGGTATCTGGATAATAAATGACGACAAAAGCGATAAATGGCATTGGTCATCCACCTTTGACAATGTAGGCTGGGACGTTAACCAGCATTCCAAATATCTGTGAAGATAAGGAAAAAATAACACACTATCAAATTTTTTTTAAAAAAATAAGGATGTTTGGTTCTTGTTGAGGCTGCAGAGAGGGGAAGATCTGAGTTTGTGTCATAGCTGTTCAACATGATCAGTAGAGATAGTTGGCCTAGCCTGTTGTTAAATGCTTTTTAAAAATCCCTCTTATCTATAAGCTGTCACTTTTTAGGTGTGTACAATATAGACAGCTAAATGAATGATGGAGCCATAAAATGTGTGTAAAACAGGACTGGCACCTTCAACAAACAGTTTATCTTCATGGGCTTTTTTCTTTAGTTTTTAAACATAGAAAGGCCAGCTCCCTTGAATATTATCTTTGTTACAATGGTTACAGTAAGTTATAGTAACTTTCTATTTGACATACTGCTAAGCAGTGGTTTTCAAGTATATTAGGCAGGGACTCCTTATAAAGAACTAGGGAAAACATACCCACATTGAGGTAGTAAAATTCCCCTGTATGCGCATTGTCCCCCCATGCGCATCAACCCCCATGCACATCAGTCCCCCATGCACATCAGTCCTCCATGCGCATCATACCCCTATGCAAATCAACCCCCATGCACATCAGTCCCCCATGTGCATTAGTCCTCCATGTGCATCATACCCCTATGCACATCAACCCCATAGTCAACAACTACATAGGCAAACCCCTATGCGAAACAACCCCCCATGCACAACAACCCCCATGCCCAAAATCCCCATGCACATAATTCCTCATGCGCATCAATACCCTCATGTGCAACATCCCCCATGCGCATCCACTCCCTGGCATCTAATCCCCAGGCACATCCACCCACAGGAACATCAAACCCCCGGCGCATCAACCCTCCAGGTGCATGAAGCCCCCAGCGCATCAACCCCCAGTGCATCAACCCATCCGGTGCATCAAAAAACCCGGGCACATCATGTGCATCACCCCCATGTGCATCATCCCCATGTGCATCATCCCCCATGTGTGTTATCCCTCATGCACATCAGCCCCCATGCACATGAACCCCCATGTGCAACGTCCCCCATGAGCATTACTCCCATACACATCCACCCCCATCCGCACCAGTCCCACATGTGCATCATTCTCCCATGTGCAACACCCCCATGCACATCATCTCCCCATGCACATCAACTCCCATGCACATCAACCTCCCATGTGCGTCACCTCCCCGTGCTCAACGCCCCCCCATGCTCAACATCCCCCATGCACAGCATCTTCCCCAGTGCAACCCCTTCTTCTGAACCATATCCCCCCTGCGCACCAGGCACTGAGCACCAAATTGGCTGGATGCTGATCAATCTTCCATGTTAAGCATAGGACAAAAACATGTTGCACACCTTTCCACCCCCTTACGGGTTAAATTTCTCCACATCGGTTCGTGGTGGGTGTTGATTTTACAGAAGGAACACCCTCCCAAAATTTCATGCTTCTTGGTCCGGGGGTTGGGGCAGAGCAGAGCATCCTTCATCTACCAGTTCTTCAATGCAGAGTATAGGGAGGAAAATGCTTTGTGCCCCATTTCACCCTCCTTCAGTTGGAATTTCCAAAAACTGGTTCTTAGTGACTCCCTCCATCATGGAAGGAACACCCACCCCAAATTTCACTCTTCTAGGTCCAGCGGTTTTGGCAGGGTGTTGATGAGTCAGTCAGTCAGTCAGTGACTTTTCTCTTGTATATATATAGATTATCCTATGCTTCTCACATGGAGAGATAGAATGCCAGATTCAGACTGTGCAGACTTAAATTCTGTCCAGTTCCATTACAGAGTTACTCTGTGAATAATATAGGATAACTATAAATAAGTCACTTTGAGGACCCAATCCTAACCAGCTTTCCAATGCCTATGCAGCTGCAATACAGCCCCAAGGTAAGAGGCTGTATTCCCTCACCTTGAAGAGTCACCTTGAAGAGTCTTGAATGGAAGCATCATTGCCTCCCACAAAAGATGCAGTGCTCACCCCATTGATATAGCTCAGTCACATCAGCATTGGAGAGATGGACAGGATGGGGGTGTGAGCTTCTCAAAATAAGATCTGAGTACAAATGATATATACAGGATATGTCTCCAGATCCTGTATCTGCGGATTAATTTAACTTCGTATTAGGTCCACCCTCCCCCATGCACATCCCCTCCACAGCCAGTGCTGTCCTGGGTCTCCAATGCTTTTTAAGGCATTAAAAGCATTACTTCCAACTTTTCTGTGAAATTGGATGTTGCATTTTTTTAATGAGGTCCCTTCATAGGTGCAGGGAGCATAACTCCCCTTGCCTCTGGAAGTGGGACTTGCTTCTGTGGTTTCAGCTGTCTGTGGAACATTCAAGAATGGAACCCCTATAAACAATGGGGCATGACTGTAAAGACATGTTACATTAGGGATTCGCAGTCTTAACAGACAGGAGGAGTGAACTTATCCCTCTTGATGCAGGAGTCTGGCAATTTAGTAAGAGCTAGGAGGTCATCAGACCTAAGAAAAATCAGAATTCTCGTATAAGGTCTATGGTCACTCCAGTTTCTGAGGACCTTGGGATGAAGCTCTGCAATGGCACTGCTGTGGTGCCCTCTGCCCACCCCCAGTCATACTGGGCACAGATTGGTCCAAGAAGGGGATAACCTTGAAGGGGCATGGGTTGTTAGCCATGGCTGCCTGGCCTATAGAAGGTATAAGTCATCTTCTGATGCCTGTCCTATAGAAGGTATAATGTGTTTTTATGTTCCCCCAATAGTGAAATGCCTTTGAATTAAGTGAGAAAACACCATGACTATATCCAATCATCCACAACAATTATTGTTTATCCAAGTAGCAACTGGCTGCTGGATTGGGGTATAGTAATACCCCAATTGCTAACTGGATTAAAGTTAGCAATAACATTGTTGGTTCAGAAATTGGTCTAATGTGGCAACTTGTCAGTTGCTACCATTTACTCTACTCCCATTTACATGACAAAATATTTGATCACAAAAAAGAAGCCACTTCCTTATTTTGTGGTTTTTCCATCCTTGAGAAACCTGTAGGACATATTAACTGCCAACCACTCTTGTTACCTGTGACTTCCAGATATATTGACCTGACTATTCTCCACATGTGACCTGTCACATTAAAGAGCCCAAGGTTTCACAGAATACCTGTATTTACTCAAATCTAATGAATCATCGAATCTAATTTACACCCTGATTTTTAAAGGTTTGAGACTAAAAAAGGTTTACTGACAATTGTTATGTGCAGCTGCAAAGCAAGTGGAAAATTTAATGTTACTGCATTAAAGAATGTGTTATATCACAATAATAATATGACAATGGTCCAGTGACAATAATATGACAACGGATGTCACAATAATATGACAATATGACAATATTTTTAACTAATTGCACTACTTTATCCAATGGTGGATTTATACTACATTTTTATTACAATAGAGTACACATTTAAACTAAATACTGACTCATACTTATAATCAAAATACTGTACTTGAATCTAATGTGTCCTTGAATCTAAGGTGCACTCCAATTTTGGAAACTAATTTGGCTGAAAAAGGTGAGTGTAGATTCAAGTAAATATGGTGTTTTAATTTCTAAAATATTTTGTTTTAATTGAATTAGGTGAAGGTTTTGTTTCAGGCTTACCATTCTCTTATGGCTACAAGCCCATGTCTGCTTTCTTTGGTGAAAGCCCCAGTGAAGATAATGGAACTTACTTCTGTATAAACCTGTATAAGATTGGGCCACACAACCATTTCTTTTCTGGTGGATCACATAGATGACAAGTCATCATTTTTAAGGATCTCAATCAATTCATTCCTGTATAATTTCAGAATTCCCAGCCAAAAATGTCTATGCTTTCTAACATGCCATTTTATAATTCATTTTTATACAATACATGATATTCATGCCTGTCACTATTTTTTTCCTTGCACCTTGCCTTTATGGAAATGAATTGATTTCTCATCAGATATGGTCCAAGGGATTTCTGTAGTCACAGAGATAACAGCAGGAATTATGGCAAAGGAGAACTGATCATTTGTGCCCAGAGGCTGTAAAGAGCCTCTATAGACTGTGAAAAATTGAGGCAACGATCTTGGCGGTGAGAAACA
The DNA here is from genome assembly GCA_030015325.1 of Cryptoblepharus egeriae. Classification (NCBI taxonomy): domain Eukaryota; kingdom Metazoa; phylum Chordata; class Lepidosauria; order Squamata; family Scincidae; genus Cryptoblepharus; species Cryptoblepharus egeriae. Next base: position 47,324,525 of record JAREYC010000005.1, on the reverse strand, counting down.
CTGTGAACAAGAATTTTCAAAATTGCTGAAGTCTGTTACGTGGCTGTGGCCCAGAGCCCCAGGACAGTAGGAACATGAGGATGCTCTGAGTCAAGGATCAACATCAAGGATACAGATTTGTGGCCAAGGATTATGGCCACTGCGTGTTTCAGATATGCAATAGATGGATCATGCATCATATGACAAGAGTATGAAAACTGATAGTGACCAAGAGGCAAACATCCTTCCTGCCTTATAGTACCAGTGGATTGCAATACATCAAGATGTTAGTAAGCATGAGTGAAGTTACACTTTGAACACAATCCTAACTATGGGTGCAATCCAGAATAACTACGGGGACTGCTTGCTCTGGTGTAAGAACAATTTGCTCTGGATTGCAATATGAATTTCCCATACATTTTCGCTAGGTGGTGCAATAACTACGGGTACACGTAATGTCTCTTATGTCCTCCCGTGGTTACTCTGGATTGTAGGGTAAGTTTACTCAAACATACGTCCCATTGTGTTCAATGCATCTTACTTCCAAGTAAGTGTATTTAGGATTGCAGCCTCTATTTCTCCTCCTTTATTTTTCTTTTCAGGATGTTTCCTTCTGTAAGTGCCTCTCTTTATCAAAGATGAACATGAGTGCAGGTTTTATTCATACCTCACTACATACTATGAACATAACTGTACTAGCATAGCATAGTACAGGGTGTGGGTATCATACACGAGGAGGTGTCAGCAGGACTTCTGGGGACATACCTTGCTTTGAAAAATCTCATTAAAGGCTAAACAATTTGCACATCCAAAATGTCTTCTTTCTCTCTTTCTGAATCAAATCCCTACACAGACTCTCTTCTTACAATATATGTTGCTCTTTGAGCTGAATCTTCACTGAACTCAGAAAACTGGTATTCACAACAGGAACAAATTTGAAAAAAGGTTTCAGACCTTAAAAAAACCTTCTCAAATGATAAGATCTTCTTTCGCCATTCAGAGAAGCGGGGAGGAAATAAGAGGCCCTTATCAAATCAAATTTTGTGAGTCCAGTGGCAGTGCTAGTTTGTACTCCAGAGAGACATGCTTGAGATATTCTGATCTGATTCAAAAATAACCTTATGTATGTTACAAAGATAGAACGATTGTTGTGAGTGACGTTAGTGAGCAATTCAAGAAGTGCCACAAATATGCAACTGCCTGATAGTCTAATGCAGAGGTGTCCAAACCATGGCCTGGGGGCCAAATGCGGGCTGTGGCAGGTCTCAGTGTGGACCCCCCCAATCTGGCCCTCAGGCAAGAATGAAATACCATATAACTACTAAGGAGCATTTCAGAGTTCATTTAATTCTGTCTCTCAGCATTTTTAAAAACTATTATCTGGTCAAAGAAATGTTTCTCATGGCAAATTTTTTCATGCCTGCCCCCTGTTGGCCAGTCAGTAGATAGCACAGAAAAAAAAATTCTGAAAGATGATCACTATATTCCAATTCTAAATAAAGGCTACAACTTTATAGTTGTGTTTTAACTATTCATTGGGTTCAGGCAGGCATTCTGCAACTATATGTTGGTGGAACAGAATACCACGTGGGAGGAATAGATATGTACACATTCACCTCTAATGGTGCAGTGGGTGGATAGGTCAGATACGAGCATCCAAACCAAGCTACACAGATATGAATGGGGTGTTACTAAAACTCAGAATATGTCAATTTACAGAATAATACCAAGTTTTGACACTGTGTCTGCAACTGACATAGGCACTTGAACATATAAAAAAGCAAACACTTTGTGGTTCAAAGGTAAAGCATATTTTTTGCCTAAAGCAGGTCCCTAATGTGCCCATACCATTTCTCTAAAGTTAGACATGAGAGGGTAAAAGTGATTTTTGGAACCCAAAGTTAGGATAGAACCACAATATGTTTTGAAAAAAAAGTTTTCTTGACCCTTAATTTACAGGCCTGTGTTATAGAAATGCATATAGAAATGCATGGCCCTTTTGGATTGGCTTTAAAAGCCCAATCCAGAGCAACTGATCTGTCCACATAAGAGCCCTTAGGTTGTCCTATCTAACACTAGGTTGGAGCAACTGCAAGATGCTCCAGCCCAGTTACTCTGAAGGAGGCTTAGGGCAGAGCAAGGCAAGATAGGGTGCCCTAAGAGAGGTGGACCTGCTCTGCCCTAACTGGGGCAGCCTAAGCAGCTCAGGAGAGGCATGTTGAGGGCATGTTTAGCATTGCCTAGGGCAGAGCAGTTACTCTGAATCCAGAGCCTGTTTCCAAGGCAGAAATGCCCTCTTCCAGCCCTCAGAGTTATACTACCTCAGGAGCAGGTATAGTAATGAGTAGACCCATAGGGGTCCATGATAAGGCCCGAGTAAGAATGGCAGTCCTGACCAAAAATCTGAGTTCTTGGCCATCCTAGCTGCAACCCCTTCCTCTCAACCTCAGGATATGGAACAAACTAAAGCTGCCCACAAACCTCAGGATACAGCAGGCCACTCCAAGAAGCCCCTTGTATTCACTGTAGAATGTACTGGCATCTCATCAGGGACTCCTTATAAGGCAGGCACCCAGTGGCGTCACCAGACTGGTGCGGCTGGTGTGGGCTGCATTGGGTGATGCGCTCCGTATGGGGTGATGTGCCGGAGGAGTTTGACTGTCCTTTGGCAGGCCCAGGCGTCAGCGTGCCCATTCAGGCCTGCTCCAAGGCGGAGCAGCAGCCAGAAGCTGCCACTTGTCCTCAGAGCTGGCCTGAACAGCCAGCTGAGATGCACTGCGCAGAAACACACTGAGCATGCCGAACAGCTTCAGAGGAGACTTCCTTAGAGCAGAGAAAGTCCGCGCCTCTGCACAGCCATTCGGCCTCACTCAGGAGGCGGAGCGGCAGCCGAATGGCTTCAGAAAGAGTACTGCACAGGCACCAACTCTGACGCCTGCACAGTGTCCCCCGAAGCCAAAAGGCTTCAGAAAAGTACTGCGCAGGTGTCAGAGATGGTGCCTGCGCAGTACTCTTTCTGAAGCCAGTTGGCTTCAGAAACAACTGCGTAGGCGCCAACTTTGGTGACTGTGCAGTCCAGGTGGGGGGGGGCGCATCCCAGGGATGACGCACAGACTTCCGCACCAGGTGATGTGCAGAGTCATGTCACCACTGTAGGCACCACAGCTGTTCCTTGTTCAGTGTGATCTGAGGGGTGTCTCCTCAGGAGCAAGTCTTCCCCTTGTGTCAATTACTTAGCATGCTCTGGAGCAGTTAGGGCAGCCCAGGCTTCCTGACTCTCTGGATTCAGCATAACTTTCTGCTCTGGATACAGAATAGTTAGGAGAGTGCAGTTAGGTCAGAGCAGGCTGAATTTGCTCTGGATTGCAGCCTAAGTCTCCTTCAGTGAAGGTCTGGAGACTGCATTTCTGGAAGTTAAAAAAAAGAATATGGGCACAATCCTAATCATGTCTACTCAAATTATGCCCTACTGTTTTCAATGGATCTTACTCCAGGAAAGTGTCTTGAGGATTGCAGCCATCGTCACCAATGCATGAGACTGGTAGTCAGTGTGGCATATCCTACAGTAAATTATGACCATGGAGGATTGGCAATTTGTCCATCAGTCACTTTTACATGGAGCCTCTTTAATTTAACTATTATTATTAATATCACCAGCTAAATCTGAAGGTCTTGAACAATACCACAGGTGATTTTTATAGAGGATCTCACAAATCATTTTATTTAATTCAGCAGCAGCAATTTTATTGTAGTAGCCATAATCTGTAGCACAAAACAGTACAAATATTCCTACAATCCAAAGTAACTATGGGAGCATGTAAGAGACATTTACGTTGATGTAGTTACAACATCATCTAGTGAAAATCTATGGGAAATTCATATTGCAATCCAGAATAAATTGTTCTTGCGTCGGAGCAAGGACTCCCCATAGTTACTCTGGATTGTGCCCCAAATCAGCCAACTTTTCACTCTTAATTGCAATACCGAAATTGGCCTTTCAAAATAAGCAGTAGTTGAATACTTCTAGATGTACTGGGCAGCTGTTCCACACTACACAACAAATAGATTATTGGGTTCCACATTCAGAAGCCTGTTGGATCATGTGTAAGGCCCCCGGGCTTACTCGTTCCATTCTGTGACACTTTTTCCATGCATTTTCTGCTTGATTAGTGTCCTCATCCATAGGGATGGTCCATTATATTGGGCTGATTTCAGCTGTATGAAAGTAACCTTTGTGTTGACTTTTTGATCTGGTGTTGATGCCCAAGTCTTCCCACTGCAGAAATCAGGAACAAGATTTTCCCAAAATAGTTGAGAATACATAGCATATGAGCATTTTTTTCATAAAAAATATACATAAAAGAATGGGAATGCCAGGAAAAAAATATTAATGAGAAGGGCATTCTCAACCCCTTCATTCTGTGAAGTGTTTTCCACCCCAACCCACTGAAATCTCTTCCTGGTCAGTTCAGAGTGAGAAATTGCCTTGCTTTGATGAAGGCTCAAAACACCAGGGAACCTTTTGGGCATACTGATAATGTTCAAAGCAGCATCCTTTCTCCATACATTCATCAGCTGAGATGCCAGGATATCCACATTGGACTCTCTTATTTGGTGCCATTCCACACTGCTTTGCAGGTCCTTAAAACAAAAGAGAGTTTTAAAGAAGAACCTCTGCCTTACTTACTTTTTCAGGTTACACTGAAATCCCACTACAAAAGCCTGCTGAAGCTGCCCCCTCCATGCCCCCCGCAAGCTGAACAACTTGTGCTGTTGCTGTCTTCCACCTTCCCCCATCCTTGGTTGGGCTTCCTCGAGGGCTTCTTTGGAAAATCAGGGACTTTAAAGAAAACCCCTTTCTGAAGGGCGGGGGGGGGGGTGAGACTGCTAAGTGTTGTCCCTCAATTTTCCAATGACTTGAGTGCCCATTACGTTGCTCTCCTTCTCCAACCAACTCCCCATCCAAGTTAGGAAAGAAAAGTGAAATAGTATTGGAGGGTGTTTCTCTCTTAGTGCCACCAGGGGTCTGAAGGAGGAACATATTCCAATTGCAGATCAGCATTGAACAATGAGGAAAAGGATTTATCTTTCCCTACAGTTCTGTAGTTGTGTTGAAAATGGTATTCCCAAATCTTCTATTGCTTCCAGCAGGATGTAAGCTTTATAAATGGTATCTTCTCTCCTTGGAGTACTTGAGTTACAATTCTCATCAGGTACACACAGTACAGCAGTATAGGGCCAAATAATCTTATGATCCCAGCTATCTCTAAATACTGTTCAAGTGAACTGTAGGTCTAAGGCTGCAATTCTAACTTCCAGTTAGTCTGGCATAAGACCCAACAGAAGTCCTGTGCTGATCTGGGCTGTTGTATCTGCCCAGGCTTCCCATGTAGCCAGAAATGGCTGGACATGTCTGGCTTTCCCTTCTTGAACCCGATTGTCTGGCCAAATGGGGGGTGGGTGGGAGGGTGATTGGGAGGCACTTGGGGCTGCCTGGCTGGTGCAGCAAGACTTTCAGCTGCCTGGCTGGCAGCCATTTTTAAAGGCCTTTAACAGTCCATTCCGACACACGTGCAGGTCCTAAGAGGTGCGCACCAGCCGCCAGGAATGATATGGAAGATATGCCATGTGAATTAATTTGGCCTAAATTGGTTAGGATTATGCCCTAAATTATGCTTTTAATGTGCTGCAGATTTTGCTCTTAAATTGTTGGAAGATAGCATGGTATTTCAATACCACTGAATTTTTTTCATTAAAATTCCTGCTCCTAGGATCCTGTAATTGCATCATTTCAACAGTCAACCAACCTCAGTCAATCAAGACATGTCAGAATAATCTTTGGCTACAATTCAAATAAACCACCAATGTATTTGTAGCCAAATAAATTGGCTACAATTTATTTGAACCACAATTCAAATAACTAGATAACAACCTAATTATTTCATATCCTATGTAATCTTGAGAAACATGAATTATGAATGGTGCATACTCATAGTGAATGTGAATTATTATAACCCCATGGTCATCCCCACATTGGGATAGGCTCCTCTCTCTCTCTCTCTCTCTCTCTCTCTCTCTCTCTCTCTCTCTCTCTCTCTCTCTGAAGGGTATATCTTGCTCTGTATCTTACATTATCCATTATTACCTGTGACAGTTAGAGGGCGGAAGCACCACCGAGTACTAACAACATATGAATTGAAACAGCATCCTCTTGCTTGACATTCCTCTGCTGTGATGCCTGGGTAGCCACATTCTTCTCTTGCACTCCTGTCCATCGTACAAAATTGGGAAACTGTTCAAAAGAGTAAGTTCTGTTATTGCAAACCTGCATTTTTTTCCATAGATTTTCCATAGTTTTTTAATCATTACAGAGCATGCACTTTCCAAAGTCACTGCCTAAGCAGCCACAGTTACCGAAATCCTATTTTCTGAGCCATGGTTTATCTGTTTTCTGCAGAGGTCCTCTTCTGGTTGTTTGGAAGCTCTCCTCCAACATCACTAAGAACAATCAGCAAGTGTACTTTAATGGCACTTGGAAGGGAAAACAGAGGAGGAAGACCTTCCATTAATGGTATGCCTAGGGGGGAAGGGGGTGCAGATGCCCCAGGTTGCCACACATGTGGGGCACTGCCGCCAGCCTTGGCCTCCCCCTGCCATCCATTTTTAATCACATGATTGCACAATGGCTACCTGCATTAAAAAATTAAAAAACTTGGCATCCATCAGTCTTGAAAGACTATGGTATCGTGCTCAACACTGCATGCGAAGCACAAAGATTAATATGGGTGGATTAATATGGAGGACAGGCTGTTATCCAAGCAGCAAATCCCCCGCTCTCCATGCCACTGAAATAGTCCAATGGAATGGCAGAGCCAATACGATTGGTTCCAGCTGCGTCTCAGAGCTGGGCTAAGGATAGGAGCTTATCCTGTCTTGTGAGGACACAGGTCATGAACCCTGGCCTTCTGGTTAACAGGCACAGTGTCTTAACCACTTGCGCCACCCAACAATCCTTAAAAAAAATAATTATTGGATATATCAACATAGGATCATTACCATTATTTACTGGGGGATGAAAACAGTTTGGTGCACCAACAGACATGGAGTCAAAACAGCATCCAATTCTTTTGCATCTTTTGCGGGTGATACCTGGATAGCCACAATCCTTTCTTGTTTGTGGTTCAATCATTTTTCTGGCATAGTGGAGTGAAACTATGGGAAACAGAATCCAAGTCACGTTGAAACCTTTGCTTTTTATAGCTCTCTAAGTTAGGATTGACAGTATTCTCCCTGCAAAAGAATAACTAACTACGGTTTTAAATGAACTCCCACTCACCACATGGCAACTGATGCATAACTGATGCAGGGAAATATCCCAAATAATGTTACCTGCCTTTATGAATGATTGTAGGGGAAGGGTGCTCCTATCCTGGGTGCATAATTTTTTTGTTTTATTTGAATTTCTTTTCATTTTTATTTGTTTCATTCATTCACGTTCTCAGAGCCTGTGTGAGACCTCCTGATGCTTGAGGCAGCATATAAAATGCTGTTTGACATTGCTTCTTACCCAGTGGTATACTGGGTATACATTGCTCCTTTCCCAGTGGTCCCATCATTTGGAGGTTCCCTTGCTTCCCAGATCATGTAAAATGATGGGAGAGCTGTGATGGGGTGGCAAGAAGAAATAACAGAGGTGGAGGAGGGTGGGGATGGGGGTGGATCAGGCCCCAGGTGGAGTGGAATTGGTGACAGTAATCCTAATCCCCTTCCCAAGCTTGAGCAGGTGGTGTGGGTCAGTGCAGTTCTATGTCAGCAAAATAACTGTTGTAAGTCCAAACAGACCTACCTGTGCCACAGAAGCTTAATCCCAAGTAAGAGAACCATTGTCCCCATAGCTAGATGAGACCTCCAGGTCTCTCTACCCACCCATCATAGGCATACCACTTAAGTGATGTACAATAAATGCACTCTTTACATCCTATTGTCAAGTTTGGAAGTCCTCTACTTCCAGACTGGATAACAGCACTGTATGGGTTTTTTGGGGGGATGGTGGTGGAATTTTTTTAATGGGGGGTGTAGTGCAGTGGCAACTGACCCAATATAGCATCATGGAATGTTCTGGATTGTTTTGCCCTTGCCCATCTGTGGCCATGTCAGAAACAAATGCACCTGCCTTAGATGCTATAAGCATAGTATGTTCTTGCTCTTGCTAATATGCTATTTAAAGCACATTATAAGCATAAACTGTATATGCTATTAGCACATAAGCTGAAATTAATCATTTTTTTAAAATCATCTGTAAAAAGCTTTAGACTACAGCTCATATTAATAATGTTTGTTACACTAGAACAGGGATGTCCAAAACCCAGCCCAGGGGAAAGATGTGGCCTGCAGTGAGCCTCAATGTTGTCTATGGCAAGACTTCCCATTGGGCCCATGGGCAAGACTTGTAATCCTCCAGACCTGTCTGTAATTCACTCTTATATGTAAACTTATGTAAATTTATTCAAATTTAAAATGTAAATCATTATTTCAGCCCCCAACTCAGTGTCAAAGGAATGATATGGACTTCCTGCCAAGATATTTGTATACCCCTGCACTAGAATACTCATTCTCAAGCATTTAGCCAGGACCCTTTTCTGAGAATGACAATCTGTTCAGGACCCCCCAGAAGTGATGTCATGGCTGGAAGTGATATCAAATAAGAAGTTACATCACTGTGATGCCAGAACTCCTCCATGTCTACTCAGAAGTAAGTCCCTTTGTGTTCATTGAAACTCATTCCCAGGAAATCAGCCTGAATGCCCCATTCCAAGATGGTGGCACCCAACTTTTCATAATCTCCCTGAAATGAAGTTGCAACGGGGTCCTGAATTTTTTTCATTAAAAAAATTTGAGAACCACTTTGGGAACCACTGCTCTAGAACATATAATTCTTGCTTAGAACTTTTTCTGTTGTGCCTAGAATTGAGACTGTGTTAGTCTTGACATTAACAAGTGCATTTGTGTGTGCATGTTTTCAAATTATAGCCTTTTTAAGTGTACAGTATTGGTAGATTTTGAGCAAACCTCAACTATATCCAGTAAGCTTGAGCAATGTACTATTGAACATCAAAACTATGCTACGAGCACAATCCTAACCATGTCTACTCAAAAGTAAGCCCCACTGTGTTCAATGGGTCTTACTTCCAGGAAAGTGTCTTTAGGATTGCAGCCTACATCTCTTCTTTGTCCAAGTTCATAAATCAGCTTCAACTTCACCCAAAATCCTTACGTCGTCCTCCAGAAGGTTTGAAGCACCAGGGGACATCAGGCACTGTTGAATCAAAGCAGCACCCTTTGGCCCTGCATTGCTCTGCAGTGATGCCTTCAAATTCAAAGTCACACCGCTCTCGGTCTTTCAAATCCATTAGGCAATGACATGCATCTGTTCAGGAAAAAAGAAATGTCAGCTCCTTTTGGTTCTTCACTGGCTTTTCTGTTATTTTCCCTAGAAGGGCCAAATATATTGGCCCTGACAATCTTTTTGTGTGACTCTGACAATCTTTTTGTATCCAGAAGATGGGGAGGAACCCTGCACCCATGACATGGCCAGCATATTGTCATTCCCATACAGTTACTTGTACAGAATATTTAGCAGAGTTATTTTACTCAATTATGGGGCTAACTTTTTCATCTGGCTAATTCAAAAGTGGAAAAGCCAAGGTCAGTTCCTTGAAGCTCCTCTTGTCCATGAGTTCACTAAGACATGCAAAAGTCTTGTAAAAAATAGCAAATGTATTTTAAAAAAGAAAAAAAAGAAAAATGTGCAAAGTCAAACAGGAGAAAAGCAAGCACTTGAACACAGAAGCAAAATGAAAACTATAAAATCTGATATAATTATCCTGGCCAAAAAACACAGAAAAATGCTATCTAGAAAAGCACTTCAGTGCAGTTCCTCTTTTCATTTCTAGAGGGCCTGGAGATGTCAGCACCATCTCTAGAGGACCTGGAGGGGTGGTATTAGGAGCACCAGTCAGTAGCACCAGACCGTTACCAGTCAGTGCTGGAATGGAATGCATGCTAATTCAAAGTTCAAAGAGAGACAAAATTTGTCTGGAATGGAATGCATGCTAATTCAAAGAGAGACAAAATTTTGGGGATTTGATGATTTTACCCTTCTAGCTTCCTAAACAAAGGCATGAAACGTCACCTCAGTCTCTTGAACATCCCATTGTCTATGATCCAGAGGTTGGATGTAACCTAGGTGTGAGCTTCTGCCTGGTTTGTTTCCTGCTCAATACATACCTGTACCACCACCATTCTGGAGGACATTCAGGGTACTGAGGTTAGAATGGAGATGCTTCCTAAAGCGACTCATCCAAGAAGCACCAAGTTTTTTATGCACACACACACTGACGGGGGGGAGGGGGGGAGGAAGGTGGGATCCCTTGTCATTCATTTAGATTTGTCAGTTCATCACCATCGTTCATATTTACTTTGGCTTGGATTAAAAATGATTAATACTTAATACTTACATGGTGGATGTTTTCCATTTTGGGGGCAGATAGATCTTAAACATGTGGCAGCAGCCAATAACCAGCAAATCTTGTATTTCATGTCTAAATCTGGCCGGGTACCAGTACTTTAATTCTCTAAAAGGATACCGATCAAGAATTAAATATTTATGTATACTGTATCTTTAATTGCAATGCATCTTTGCTTTGCTATAATAAAAACACCAAACTCATTCAGTCCTTTTCACAATGTCCTTTAAAAAAATGTCACAGCGCTGAAAATGTAATGTCACTTGTATTTTGTCAGAAATACAACTAGGGATATTTCTTAGTGTGAGTTTCTTTACAGTTACCATGTAGATTAAAAAGCTCAGCACATACATAATTTGGGAAGCTTGGCTTTGCACCCAGTTCCTGAAGCTGCTGTCAAGAGCAATATGAACAATTCTTGCTGGATCAACTCAGCACATACATTTTTAGCAAATGATTGGTGCTGTCAACCCCAGCAGCACTACTCATCTCAGTGATGGTGCCAGGTTGCAGTGATGGTGCCAGATTTGCCCTTAGGCAAAGCACTGCCCTGGTGCCACCCTTGACACTACTGCAATCAGTACTGTGTTTAGGAGTCAGCCTGATTAGGTGAACCCTCTGATGGGCATTAATCCTTGGCAAATTCCCTATTCAGCCAATCTCTGGTGCCACCGCTGAACCAACCATTTGAGGATAATGAATCTACTTCTCTGCTTTTCTGACTCAAGCATCCATTTGGTGACTACATATACATAAATTCTTGCATATGAAGAATTTGTGATCACAAGCAGGTGGCTGCAGCTGCATCCAACAATCTGTAGACTGAGGTAATAGCAATGGTAATAATTTCTCCTTTTGGCACTCTATGCTTGCAAAAATATGAACTGTCCATATAAGCAAAAAATCATTTCGCTTAATATTTAAAAGTCTTGAAAAAGTTTTGTGGAACATATATTTTAAGAAATGGAAACAAGCAGCACTTACAGAAAGGAGCGAGCAGTATAAGTCAGAGAAACATTTGGAAGAACTTTTGCCTTACTTCAACCGATTAGATGCTAGAAACAAGTGGCTCTGTTCCGACACTTGTACTCTGGGGTAACACAGCACTTCCTGTCTGCTTCTGTCCCAAAGATCATTCTTTGCATAATGGCTCTTAGTCTGCAGAGCAAGATCTAATGGCTGTGATGTTACATCATTCCTGAGTGGAACATGCATGCTTTATTTTTGAAAGAACAAAGGACAAAGAACTTGTTTATACATGATAGTTCAGGAACCGGGCGCAAAGCCAAGCTTCCCAAATTATGTATGTGCTGAGCTTGTTATCTGTACTAGTTTAGATCCTATGAGAAGTTGTTGCAACATATAAAATTTACATAGGCTATGACCCATGCTGGGCTGACATCAGAAGGATGCCCAGGTTGCTCTGCTAGTACAACAGTAGGGAATGGGTCGAACTTGCCAGATTACAGCCCAGACCATCACCAGGTATAATGTTGCCGTATTGGACTTTGATGTGTGACTGGCACAAAACTGGGTAGTTGGAGAACACAAAGGCTCAACTTTTTGGCTCACCAAACATAATTTCAATGGCATTATAGCACCTCTGTTGGGAACATTTTATGGGAACATTTTCAAGTTTGCCAGCCTAAAGGCACCATACCCAGACAGACTTGTCCTACTTGTCCTGCACAGCCCTCTTAGGAACCTCAATCCATGCAGCACTCCTTTTCACCACCACAAGGTTTCAGATGTATGTTGAAGACTGTATTGTTATTTTGTGTTACTGAATCCCTGGCATGATTGAGTCATGCAACAAACTATCAATACAGACAGTGCTTTAGAATGAGACAGCCTCAGTTCTGCAATGTTGATGAGCTCCACTAACAGGGTAGAGTTTAAAAAACAGGCTGAATGTGGATGGTGAGAGACAAGATAACACTATGTAATAACAGGATACATATTAGTTCATACACACTTGGGTGCACATGTCCCAGTCCCTTCACTTTAAACTAGGTTGCTCCATGCATGTGCAGAGGTGGATATACCACATCCCACCACTTAGTTTGAAAAAGCCTCCAGAATCCTAACCTGGAGCATGCATGTCCAGATTCATAAGCTTGGTGGGGGAGGATATAATCTGATCTGATCCTAGATGACAAATGAAAGCTATCAGAAAAAAAGGAAAGCTAACTGAAAAAAATAAACTGAGCAATTTAGAAATTTTATACAGTACAGATGAAACTGGATCACGCCATTTGTGAAATTCCTGTTTTGCTGTATACTGAGACAAATGTGATTGAACTATTTTGTCAGTGCTGTGTCTTTTGCTGGCAATCCCACTGATGACATAAATTGGAAATTCTGCGGGGATACAGTTAATTGTGAGGTTTAGACACAAGTTTCTTGAACTGAACCTTAGGTCTGGTCTCCATATGGAATATGATGAGAGAATCATTGGTCACTCAAACCTCACAATTAACTGTACCCCCTCAGAATTTCCAATTTATGTCAATTCTAACTCCAAGTTAGACTGGCATAAATCCTGATACAAGTCTCATGCTAACTGGGAGACTGTCGCAATAGTGCCACAAGGCACTACTGCTATACTGGTTAGGCCAGTGAACAGAGATATGCCGACCTCCCTGCACTCCCTACAGGAACAGGGAGCAGGTGAGTTTTGCTGGCATAAATTGGTTAGGATTGCACTCTGAATGAATAATACTACTTAAGACTGCAAGGCAGGTGGAGACAATATCTGTGAAAGACAATATCTGTATCTTTCATAGAAAATGGCTGCAAACCTAAACACACTTCCATGAGAGTAAGACCCACTGAGCAGAATGGGGCTTACTTCTGAGTAGACCTGGTTAGGATTGCAGCACTTACCTATGAAATTTCACATGAATATTCTTTGCAAGCAGAAAACCAGCACATCAGGATGACAATTGGTGGCCTAGTATACTTCCTGCTCTGCTCGTTTTCTACATGCAGGAAGGGAGGAACAGGAATCAGTTGGAAATGCAATCCCCACTAATTCATTTTACTGAGACCTCTGCGACTTTATTTCTACTTCCATTTGGTGCATATGTTGATTCACCTTATCAGTCAACTAGCTTAAAAGCCACGCTCTGTGCAGACTTTAAAGCCAGAGGATAATTCATTAGTAGGGCCATTGGGAAATATAAGCCCCAACAGCAGCATAATGTGCTTTGTGTCAATAGGGTGTGCCTTGAGCGTTTTGGAAACTTGTCAGTGTGACATGAAATGGAAAAGGCTGCAAATCACTGTACTCACATAAAACCGAAATTAAAATTTCAGCTCACAGAATTAGGCATATTCTCTAAAGTTTATAGAGAATATAAACTCATGGTTTATATTTTCTCAAAAGTTTTCTCATAGGTGCTACACATTTGCTTCGTGTTCAAGGTCTGACAGAATTTGTTCCTTATCAGATGAAAAAGAAGAGTGTTCAAAAGAGCAGAAAAGGAAGTGGAACCGAGACTGAACACATTACACACTTTTAGTTTGCCTTTTTATTTTGGGGGGGGAAGGAGAAAAGTGTTGTACAGTAGAAGAAGGAATCAGAACGGAGAGCTTAAGTGTTCTAATTAGAAACAGGAGTTCTCCAGCGGTGCACCATTGTTAAGAAAACAGGAGCAGGGCAAGAAAATGTCTTCAAAAGTAGATCCTTTACATTATGACTGAATGCTTTCCTCTCAGTTGTGTCAGGCTTCTGGGAAGTACTTTATAGAACACATTCTGGGGGAAGACAATAGAAAGAATGACATAAACAATAGAATTAATTTCAGTAGAACTTTCCTCTCCCCCACATTTGGCTTTTAAAAGCTCTGTTTCAAACATATTGGTGCACATAGCTAATCATGAATCAAATTCATAGGGACTGCCTAAGTCCTTGGCAGATACAGTCAGTCTGAGGTGGCAATTGAGGGTGTGACGTATGAGGTAACAAAAGTGTCTGAGGTGACATTTGAGGGTCTGAGGTGACAAAAGAGTCTGAGGTAACAAAGGGGTCTGAGGTGACAATTGAAGATCTGATGTGACGAAGGGGTCTGAGGGTCTGAGGTGACAAAGGTGTCTGAGGTGACAATTCAGGGGCTGAGAGGACAGTTGAGGATCTGAAATGATAAAAGGATCTGAGGTGACAATTGAGGGTCTGAGGTGACAGTTGGGCTGTGAGAGCCTGAGAATTGCTGCTGGCAGCAGAGTACAAAATGCTGAATTCAGCCCCAGCCCTCATGTCCATACATCCAGAATGAGTTGCTCACATCCAGGGCAAGGTAGCAACTCCCACCTCACTTTCTACTATTCTGCCAGGTGCAAAGAAGTCCTTTGGTGCAAAGGAGTCCACCAAATTCCTTTGGGTTCATGTTCAAGTTTCAGTCACTGGAGGGGAAAAGAAAGCCCTTGCCTGAACTAGTGTCAGGTTCAGCTGCTTTTCCCACAGAAGCAAATTTGTGTTGTGGGAAGTAATCATTTCCCAAATTTCACCACTCCCTCCCTCTCCTATACCCACATTCAGAAACAGTTTCTTATTTCATTCATCCATGAATCAATCCATTGATGATCTATTAAGCAGCATTCTTCTTTTACGCCACAATCACTGCATTGTGCATAGGGTTGAGTTGAGGTTCTTTTTTGTTTGTGTATGAAAGTCCTTATTGGAAATTATTTAAGAAAAGCCCTGCTGGTTTAGGCCAAAGGTCCACTGAGTCCAGCATCCTGTTTCCCATAGTGCCCACAAGCTGGAGAGAATGGATTCCTTCTCACCTGCCATTGCCCTTTCACAACAGGTATTCTGACTCATTCCGCCAGTGAAACTGGACATAGAACAGAGTCCTGATGATTAACAACAATTGATACTGTAGACCTATCCTCCATGAATTTGTCCAATCCTCTTTTAAAATCATCCAAACTAGTAGCCATCACCACATCAGGTTGCAATGAGCTCCACAGGTTGCTTATGCACTGGGTGCAGATGCAGCTCCTCCTATCAGTCCTAATTCTTTATAGGACACTAGCAGCAAAATCCTTATATGAGGAACAGATTTATTAGGATCCAGTCCTGCAAGGTGTCAAGGTTACAATAATGTATACCTTGTCAGATCTGTTATTGTTTTCCTTCTAATTTGTACTCAGGTGTGAATCACCTGATAGGATATATTATCCAGTCCCTGTTTTATGCGATTCAGTTGTTAAGCAAACATTCAGCCCAATTCAGCCTTTATTGTGTAAACAGACATTCCCTGCTAGATACTAACTATCTGCTTGGGCTACTAGAGATAGTTTGCATATTAAGAACATATATGTATTGTAAAGACACACTGCTGCATGCTATTAAAAGCATCTTTGTTGTGCTGTGACCACTTCGTATACGTGTTCATTTGATAGGTGGAAATTTGTTAAGTGATGCACACCTGTAAATGCAGATCATCACTCAGGAAAAATGTACTGAATACTGAAACTTGGAAATCACAGGTGGACATACTAACCATCTACTGGAACAGGTTTGAAGCACCAAGGGACATTCTCCATATTTGATTCAAAGCAACACTGCAGTTCACTGCATTGCATTTCAGTGATGCCTGGGAAGCCACAGTTTTCTCTTGATCTTGGTGGTACATTACATTCTCCTTCAGCTATTTAAAAGAAAACACAAAAAGACAAACCATTTTTATGAGGGAGAAATCTGAAAATGAAATAGACCCCAAAACACCTTCTTAAGTTCATTCAATGAATTCCTTTACCCTGTAAATAAATTATCTGCATCTATGTAATAATTTCATAATACAGTATGCAAATTAGTTATCATGACACAACAAATTCGATCTTCTGTTCTTTTCCATGTTATATATAGCAGGCACAAGGAAGTGAAAAACAGGACTAGGACCACAATGTAGAAAAGGGACCACCATTTCCTCCCACAACTCTCCATGGTTGCTATTTGTTGCTTCTTTCCAGGGACAATTAACAGCATCATGAATGCCTTTTCTAGCAATTGCAATAAGGGAGAAAAGAATTAAGCCTACACCACACAGTTCTGATCCTGCCTCTTTTTGAAGTGGTCAAAGGAGAAGTCAGAGTGGTCAAAGGAGAATAAGTGGTCAAAGTGGACAAATGGTCAAAGTGGACAAGTGGTGAAAGAAGAACAGAAAAACAGAAGGTCGAATTACGCATTTAATGTAACATGATCTTAGTGTGTAGTTGTACACACTACGCATTTAATGTAACATGATCTTAGTGTGTAGTTGTACAATTCTCAAAAAATAAAAAATAAAAATTCCATAAATAATATTTTGATTATTTATTGTTTGAACGGGCATACTACCCACAACTAACTCTAGTGCTCGTTTAAATATCCATTCAGGGCATTTTAGATTTTGAGGAAAAAAACAGACTTTAGTTTTTGTTAATAATAGACTTCTAGCATTTATGATGGATTGAAAATGTTTGAAATTGGGAAATATTTAATACATGTTTCAAAACCTCCTCATGTTATTTCTAAGGAATGACTTGTACACTGCTTGCTGGCTTGTTTTGAACATTGGGTCTTGTTATTGGCAAAAATAATATGCAAATGCAAAAATTAGCAGATGAAACTTTCCTGGCAGTGAGACAAGAAAAGCTTCATCTGTTAAATGTTGGCAACCTCAGTGCTAACTAAAAATAAAGTCCCCCGCCCCACATGCTCCTCCTCATGCACATGGATCTGCCTCTAGATTGTTGAAAACAATGAGGCATCCTCACTTGTAGAATGCTGTTAAATGACAGAAGGAAGACGTGCACGCCAGCATATCCACCTCTCTCTTTAGGGAATCACATCTGCTTTGTGGAATGTCAGAGCACTGGCTCGTCATTGATTGTGCTATGTGCACATTTCTTGCCATTTTCACAAAACAACGCATAATTTTTAAATGCTATATAACTTTTGCGAGTTTTTTTCTAAAATTGACTACTCCCTTTAAATGGAGATTGTTAATACAGCATTATCCATAAATTAATGTACTTTAGTATCTGAATACATATTTTCTGATGTTCAAACAAATGGAATGTGAGGCTCAAAATTTGCAAATCAGCCCAGTCTTAAACTGCCTAGAATGCTAGGATTGCTGTGGTCCCAAAATAGCTGACACAGTATCATGTGCACAACTGGACTGTCACCAGTGGCTGCTCAGGTGAAGGGGATTTCTGGCCCCTTTCCCTGAGTAAGGAAAGTAGCCATGCAACGGGACTACTTGATTCTGTGGCAACTCTTGGGCTGAAGTTGGATCAAGAGTCTCCATATCAGGCTGTAAGTTTTGGCACAGAGGTTCTGGCGGAGATGAGCTCTGACAGTCCCATCTTCCTCCTACCCCACTGCATCCCCAGACGTGCCTCCTCCCAACCTGCCTCCAACCCCCCCCCCACCTCCTCTCCTCGGTCCCAGCTACCACCAAGTAGCTGAGCACCAGCATTCTACCAGCATTAGCTCTGGTACCAGGCTGGTAGTAAAGGCCCACAAACACGCTGAGAGTCAGCAATAAGTGCTCAGGAGTGGGCTCTGCACTGTAAATACAGTGTAATGTGGGCTCTACACTGTAAATACTCAGCTTCTGAAAATACATTTCACAATATCTGATCAACAGTGTTCCATCTATATGTCTGGCAAGATATTGGAGAAATAGCCTCTTCCAACCTTCTCCTTCTGAGAAGCTTCTGAGTAGAAACAATCTACTCAGAAGTAAGTCACATTGGGTTCAACGGGACTTACGACTAGGTAAATGTGTTCAGATTTAGCAGTTATTCCCAGGTAAGTGTAGATAAGATTGCAGCTTTAATGTGATATATTTATCTCATAATATTTAATCTTCCACTGAACCTAAAATACAAAGAAATGTTGGAAATGGTTGGCACTTACGCAGCAAGGCATTGGTGAGCCCGACAATTAGGGAAATGGTCAAAACCCAGAACAGTTTCTTTTCCATGGCTGTCTTCGAGGCTCTGTCTCCTGGAAAGATGGTGACTCTATGGAAGAGAATTGCTTTGGAGAGTTTTGTTTTATATTGTGTGTGTTTGTTTGCTTGAAACATTTACCTAAGGTGGCACTTTGGGGCCGTCCGTTTTCTTTATCATTTTTTGATTAAAATGTGTTCATTAATACATTTACTAAAGTGCCCTGACTGGTCTTTTCCTGATAGTAAAAGGGAAAAAAAGGTTAGTGCAGATATTAAACATTATTAACATCTTGTGTAACAAGAAGGTTTTACATTCTGGTTACTGCTGCTAACATCATGTTCAGCCTGTATGTTTTAGTATGTATCACATGCCATTCCTTCTGTTACTATATAACTTTCAGTGGTGAAGTAGGGTAGATAGAAGACATTAACAAACTTATCTACCCACATTCATGTTTAGGCCCTTATTCATACTGAAGGTGCAACAGGCACTACTACATGCTCAAGAGCCATTGCCATTTAAAAAATCCTACATTCTAAGGTTTCATGTGAAACAGATCCAACCTTCTTTGCTATTTTGACTCCTGATTCTGTTTATTTCATAATTGTTAGTTTGCTGAGGTGGTATTGCTATGGGATTGTATTCTCACAGGATAACACGCACAGGGGGGAAGGTGAAAACACTATTGGCCAAAATTTTTAAAATCTTGATATTTTTTGAATAATATTATCCTAATCTCCAGTTAAGGCAGCATAAGCCCCAACAAAAGTCCCCTACTGACATTGGAGTGTCACAAAAATGCTGTAAGGCACATCTGTGCCACTCCTGGTGGAGGGTTAGGTCTGTGCACAGACATGTGCTTGACATGTGCACAGACATGTGCTTGACCCCTACATCCTCATAGGTATGGGAAGACCAATGAGTTATGCCAGCCTAGGTTAGGATTATACCCTACATCATTTTATTACTGTAGTAATTTCAGGCAATTCCATGCAGCCATGAAACAAACCAAGGGCACAATCCTAAGAAATTTAGGCTGGCCTAACTCACCTGGCCTATTTTTCCGTGATGGTGTGGTAAGGTCAGCATAGGTCAGTGCATTGACCTAGCCCTCCTAGGAGTTGGGTAGAAGTGTCTTACTGCACTTTTGTGCCCCAGGTCAGCACAGGACTTATGCTGAGGCTGAGGCTGCCCTAAGGAGAGGTCAGGGTTGCTGCCTATGTTGAAATGTGTTGTATCAAATATTATAGCAAAATTAATTAATTAATTAATTAATTAAAATCAGTGGGTGTAGCAATGGTACATCACCACATTTCCTGGGGCATTGCCGCTCTCACTGCATGGGAGGAGGTCCATCACAGGGGTGAGATGCTGCTGTCCTCACATCCGGGTGATGCAAACCCTAGTGACTCTGCTGTTCAGTTTTGAGATGGTAAATTCAAGAAAATGGAGACACCCTCCTATCTTCTGAAGATACTTTATAGCCTATAAATTATAAGTGAAGTTTTGCTTATATTATAAGTTTCACTTCCAAAAGGAAGGAAGCTATACACTAGTGGCGTGGGGCTGATATTTTAAATAAGAAGGAAAATAATTCAAGAAATCTGTTCAATGAGAGCAGGAGCCAAACCTAAACATCACTGCTCAGACATCCCATTATAGTCAGTGGGGCTTACTCCCAGGTATTTTTTGATAGGATTGTGGCCTAACTGTGGCCTAACTCTTAGTGTGGGTGATCAAAATAACTTCAGTAGAAATTAACCTTATGATTGATTTTTATACCTTGGTTTGAATACGTTTTTGTTCATTTTAATAACAGTTGTGTATGGCATTATCAGACTGCCAAATTAGTTTTGAACTTTGATTTATAGATGATATAGGCATTGAGATTAGATTGTTGGTTTCTATGATAGATTTATGTCAAATTGTTGTCAATATATGTATACAGAAAATAAAAAGCACCCCTTTCTTCTGCAGTCACTGTCTTGTATCTGAATTTCAGAGCCATATTGCCTCAAAACCTGGAGGCAGTACAGAGTCATCATAACCTGTAGAAATGTCCTCTACATTGGTAGAGAGGTAGACATGTCCTTTTGTTGAGGACATTGGTAGACATGTCCTCTTTTCTAGTTTCTCCTTAAAGCCCTCCATGGCCATCATCACTGGGATCATCACTGAGATCATCACCATCACTGGGAGCACTGTAAACTGGGATTGTTCTAACAGTTCTCTCTCTTCCCCACCCCACAAATGGGAGCTTCACCTACATAATAATTTGGACTTTTAGGAAAGTCTTTTGTTTGCATTTCATACAGGACAGAAGAGAGAGCACCTCTCTTGGCTGAGACAATGTCTGCTGCCTTCCAGTCCACCGCCTGCCTGGCTGCTGTCTCATCTTCTCTAATGGGAGGTTTTTCCAGGCATCACCCTCATTATTTGGTTTGCCCTCTTTAGAAAGCCTTCCCTAGTCACAACTCTGCTGTCCTGTGGGCTTCTTTATTATTTGCCCAGACATGTTCTAGAAACGGTAACAGTTTGATTGATATAGTTTTGTGCGGTTGTATTGGTCTTGTGGCTGTTGGTTCTATGCCATCTGTTTTACGGTAGTTCTTTATAGTTTGCTTATTGATCATACACTCCCCCCACACACACAAAAAAGGTTTTATACTAGATTGCCTATGAAATATCTAAAAATGAAGAAATAAAGCTGTTGAGGCATAGAAAGTACACCTTCAGAGTACATTCTGGTATCTTGTACAAATAGAATTACTCAAGCATGTCTCCACCCCTCTTTCTACAGCACTAAGGGTCCAATCCTATCCAATTTTCCAGGGCTGATGCAACCAGGCCAATAGGGGGTACAATGCATCCTTCAATTGGAAGTGGGGGACAGACATCACATCCTCAGAATAAGGGAACATTTGTTCATTTACTTCAAGGCTGCTTTTCAGCTGCATTGGTGCGAGAAAGCTGGATTAGTGCTGGAAAACGTGATAGAAAAGGCAGTACTATTTTGCTATTTTATTTAGCTATAACTTTAGATATTTTCCCTAAAAATGAATGACAAATATCTGCTATACTGATAGCAAAATACGAACACTGCACCGCACATTTTTTAAAGGATTTGAAATAATTGTTCAAATCTTTGGTCTTTGTATTCAGTGCATACATGGTATCCCCCCACCCTCATTTTTGTTCCCTATAGGCAATATTTGTGCTACCTTTTCTAGTCAAAATAATTATGGTAATTGAGATGGCTGTGGATTCTCCCATGTTCATTCAAATTATCCCAGATTGGAAACAAGCCTGATATCAGCCTTGCCTGTGATCCCAGTAGCAGGATCCAAACATGTGAAACTGTGCCTGGCATACAGAGGGCCCTGAGTTGGGTTGCAAGCTTATTACCATGTGGGGAGGAACAAGGCTGACAATATTCTGTTAATGTATTTCCTTGAATCTATATGGAGTGGCTAGTTTTTCTGGGGTCTTGTGAGATATGCAGGAGTCAGTCAGTCAGTGGGTTATAACGTGTGTGCACAGAAGCAGTCCTGTTTATGCAAGACTGGGGAAAGTGACACCTCACATTTTCTTTGCAGCATCCCGAAGTCCCGAAAAGTTTCCCTGATGAGTTGTGGAACCTTCAGGAACAGATGATGAAGATGATATTTGGAAAAAAAAATCACCTTGAGCAGACAGGGTGACTTTTGCTCATGAAGACTTCAAGTTACAATTCAGTGTTAAGACAGATCAAGCAGTGCTCTGAACAGAAAGCTGCTTCTGGGCCTCTAGAACACAGGTGATGATGGGAAAAAATGGAGCTACACTGGCATTTATCATCACATCTGGTTTGTTGACCTTAAGGGAAAGTAAGTAGGGAAACACTCTACCTGAGTACAATACAGGGTGTGACAGTATGTTACAATTTTGTAACAGACGCAGATATATTATGATAAGACACTTACCCTACATTCCAGAGTAACTATGGGAGCACATAAGAGACATTACGTGCACCCGTTCAGTGGTGGGCTCCAGCAGTTTCGCACCTACTCTGTAGAACCGGTTGTTAACAAGAGATAGGACATATATAGTTTAAAAATAGCCATTTAAAAGTGGCTGCCAGATGGGCATAGATCTGGTTGTTAATTTGTTTGAATCCCATCACTGCCATAGTTACTGCACAACCTAGTGAAACCCTATGGGAAATTCATATTTCAATCCAGAGTAAATTGTTCTTACAGCAGAGCAAGGACTCCCAATAGTTACTCTGGATTGCGCCCTTAGTCCTAGGTGTGATTTTATCAGATGTGATATATCTTAAATGCATGCCTCTTTTAACGTTGGCATGCAATACTGAAGTCTGAAATACTCTTAGGTTTGTATAGTCTCTTTCCATAAGAAAAAAAAAAAGAGTTATTGCTTGTGGCATGTTGCTTACAATAGTTCCGCCTAGCCAAAGTATATGCAGGTCTTTTGTTTCCAAATGCTTCCTGTGGCTATAATGCAATCGTGTGACAGCACATGTGCTTCATGCTGTGGTTGGAGCTGCCGGTTCTTAAGCAGTTGCATAATCAACTTACTTAATAATTAAATAGAAATACACCATCAACCTAATCCATGAGTGCCTTATGGGTTCAGGACTTCTGGGACACAGAGAGGGGACCCCCACACACTTCTAGGCCAGGCAGTTTCGGCTGGTGAGTGAGTGAGCAAGTCAGTGAGTGAGTCAGTGAGTGAGTCAGTGAATCAGTCAGTGACTTTTCAATTTTATATACCGGTATATGGTATATACCGGTATATGAAACAGAAATAGTCAAGGATTGTTCCCCACCCCCACATGAAGTTACAACCACCATTCCTCAGTTCTGTTATTATTCCATCATTCTGCCATTCCTTTAGGTTCAGCTCCTCATATCTTCTGGTAGGAATTCCAAATTCCAGATTGTCTACAACAACGTGTCTTCTTGTCAATGTATGCTGGTACACACCCAACCAATGCACACAAAGAATTTTTAATTTTAAAATTTTTTCTGCAGGATAGGATAAAAATTAAAAATTCAGATCCTAATCAACTACCTTTTTTAAAAAAATCAAAAAGGTAGCAGGTGGGTAGTTTTGGGGTTTTTTTTAAGTTGATGTACTCTGTTTCTTCGTATTTACTGTAAATGGCCCCAGAAAGCAGCTTTTTCATTCCCAGCTTCTTTACTTCCCTTAAAAAATATTCATTATTTTGAAATGCAACTAGAAGGAAAAAAAAACCTTAACATTTAAATAAATACATTTTAACATAAAAGTAAAAAACCTTAACATTAAGAAACTGTCAATGTTGCATGACAGTCATTTGTACATAACATGTAGTTTGCTCCTGAAGTTGTCTATAACTTTGCTTTGATTTGTCAAATTCTCAAATTCACAAATTTGTCAAATTCACAAGCACCAGATGGATCATAAGCTACACTTAAGGAACACTATTAAGACATCAGATTATTGTTGATTTTGACATGTATTAAACCACTGTTTAATACCTGCGGTTAGGCACATTTATGAACAAAGAGAAAAAGCCATGCCAGTGAGACGCAGGCCTCACTGTAAACTAACCTCCTTCCTTGGCCTGCTGGCATTACCCCATCCCACTCAGACATGTACCTGCTATTTAGTAGACAAAGATTGAAATCACCCCCTTGGGCAAACTAGGGCAGTAGCATTGATGAGAAGAGGATCACAGGATCCTGGGCAGCACTCTTCCAGGGAGGTGTCAATGCTGTTCCCATGATGGCCACCCATGATTCCCATTTATCCCCTTGCTCACCACAGTCCTCTTCAAAATGCAACCAGAGTACATTGAAAACACTAATTTTCCAAAAAAAATGTTTCCAGAATTTTGCCCATTAGACGTGTCAACTTCTGAGGGTGTTGGTCTGCCCTCCTTGCATCCTCTAGTGATGTGACTGATGATAGGCTGCTGGATGTAAAGGACAGCAAGGCTCCTGTATTTTTGCCATCCAAAATCACAGAATCATAGAATCATAGATCTTGCATTTTTGCCACCCAAAATGATAAGTCAAGTACCATCAAATATCTATTTATTTATAAAGTTCCTTCCACAGGTGTTCCTCCAGGGTCCGCATGAAGGCCTGCTGGCATTACACAACCCCACTCCAATGTGTACCTGTCATTTAACAGGCAAAAGATCAGAATCACCCCATAAGGCAGACTAGGGAAGTAGTGTAGATGAGGAGTGGGTCAGAGGATCCCAAGCAGTATTCTTCCAGGGGGTGATATGAAGAAGGTCCAGAGGGTATAGGGGATGCTCCCAGGATTAAGAAAACATTTTGCCTTGATTCACCTTTCTTCCTATGGTTTAAATGTAAAGTTATTTTTTGCCATATATGTTCAATGTAATTCTAGAAAAACTGTAAATTGAAATTAAATAAGTAAACAAAAATAATTGGGGCTGCTTGTGTGCGTGTGTGTGTGTGTGTGTGTGTGAGAGAGAGAGAGAGAGAGAGAGAGAGAGCAGTTCAACATGCTTGTGGAAATGCATAAGGCACAAAAAGTTGAGAATATCTGGACTAATGTCTAATAGGTACTGAATATTTAAAATTTCAGAACTGGGACAAAGGACAAGATTGGACTTATCCACAGATTTTCTCAGGTCTTTCCAAAACAACTTGAGTGACTCATTCATTTCTGCCCACTTTGTTTTGGAATGAAACAGTCTGATGAAAGAAAGGAAAGCTGTTTTAAACAGTAGTGGGAGGAAAATAACAATGAAGTTCTGATTAGTTCTGCTGACAAACGTGACAAAAATTAGTCAGAAGGTCCTATGTGCTCTCTGCTCTGATTAGCAAATATTGCCAAGTCCAAACTGTATTTAACTACTGACTCTATATCAAAAATGTACTGCACCCAATCTATCAAAAGCAGTTCCATGAAATGAACTGTCCTTATACTGAAAGGGTTCATTGGTCCATCCAATTGTGCTTGGCAGTTACATTCCAGAGTTTCAGACAGGAATTGTTCCCAGACCTAACTGGAGACGCCAGGGATTGGAACTGGGATCTTCAGGATGCAAACAGGCACTCCAGGCACTCCAACACTAAGCCTTGGCCTCTTCCCATTTAGTGGTACTACTTTCCTGTTGCATTGCTTGCCTCCCTGCTTGCTCCAAGGCATCTAGTGAGGCCAAGAGATCCAGCCTTCACATCTTTGATTGTTTCCTTGGACTGATTCTGTAGAAGTTCTTTCACCATCTCAGTAAGCCAAGGAAGGGTGGGTGTAAAAAAGAAAGGTGCACGTGGCATAGAGGCATGTTGAGAGCTGAATCACGGCTGCAGGCATCACAAGAAGATGAACAAGTCTTCATTATGTCACAGAGTGCCATGGGGATAGGAGCAGAAAGAGTTGCAGCAACTCCTTGTGTAGCTAGTGCAAAAAAAGCAAAAACACCATGCAGGATGTGACAGTAGATTGGTATAAAACAAGGGCTTGTGGTAATGACGTCAACCTTCTCACTTCCATTCTTCTCGCTAAAAAGAAAAAAAATAAAGCTTGTAACTTTTGAAACATCAATAACATTGCTTCTCACTCAGGATGAAAATGAGACTGTGATCTGTGAAAGTTACTATACATCCTGAACTAAAAATATCTTGCTGTATCAAAGGTTTCATTTTGTGGGTTATGGACCAGATTCTTTCTTTGTGTAAGTGAGCTTTCTAAATCAATATTCAGGACAGATTGAGAGAGAGAAAGAGGGACACAGACAGATAGTAATAGTCAGTGTTGGAAACTCAGATGACTCAGTTTCAAGTCACAAAAAATGTATGTTTTTCAGGCTGCAATCTTAATCTCCAGTTAGGATGGCATAATCCTTGGCATAAGTCCTGTGCTGACCTGGAGGTGCTGTAGGGCACTTCCGTGTCACCCATGGGGGGAGGGATAGGCAAGTGCACGGGCAACAGGGTGACTGGATAGGCAGAAATGGCCAGGCATGACCGGAAATGGAGTTCTTTCACCAGGCTTGCCCAAGGGCTGGATAAAGGGGTCTTGCTGGGGGCCACATTGAAGCTCACCAACGGCCACATCTGGCCTCTGGGCCAGGGTTTGGAGACCCCTGGATTACACCCTTACAGCCCAATCCAGAGCAACTATTCCTTGCACATAAGAGGCCTTAGGGTGCCCTATCTATCACTAGGGTGGAGCAACTGCAAGATGCTCCAGCCCAGTTACTCTGGAAGAGGCTTAGGGCAGAGCAAGGCAACATAGGGTGCCCTAAGAGAGGTGGACCTGCTCTGCCCTAACTGGGGCAGCCTAAGCAGCTCAGGAGAGGCAAGTTGAGGGCATGTTTAGCATTGTCTAGGGCAGAGCAGTTACTCTGTATCCAAAGCCTGTTTCAAGGCAGAAATGCCCTCTTCCGGTTCCTCAGAGATATACCACCTCAGGAGCAGGTATAGTAATGAGTAGACCCATACGGGTCCATGATAAGGCCTGAGTAAGAATGGTAGTGTTGACCAAAAATCTGAGTTCTTGGCCAGCCTAGCTGCAATCCCTGCCTCTCAACCTCAGGATATGGCACAACTACAGCAGCCCACTAACCTCAGGATACAGCAGGCCACTCCAAGCATCCATCTTGCACTAGAAGAACTGCAGCTGTAACTGGTTGTCAGGAACTGCTGGGCTTCCTTATAATGTAGGCACCACAGCTGTTCCTTCTTCAGTGTGATCTGAGGGGGGTCTACTCAGGAGCAAGCCCTCCTCAGCTGTCACTGACTTAGCATGCTCTGGAGCAGTTAGGGCAGCCCAGGCTTCCTGACTCTCTGGATGCAGCATAACTTTCTGCTCTGGATACAGAATAGTTAGGAGAGAGCAGTTAGGGCAGAGCAGGTTGAACTTGCTCTGGATTGCGCCCTAAGTCACTGATTCAGTGACCCAAGACTTACACACATGGAAAACTGCACTGTGAAAGACTGAAAACAATTGGGTTGGGATTCTAATTAAAATTAACCAATTTGAGTCAGTGAGTTGATTCTCTCTGTGTCTGGGGTTGCTTACTTTCTGGGGTTTTTGGCAACCTTGAAAGACAGATCAAGTCTTAATGATCACTTTGTATGCTACAGTCCAATTATTCACTTTGAAGACCACTACTTTAGAGAGTTGTAGGCAGATCAGGACAGGGAGTCAGCTGGACCGGAGTGGTTTGGAAGTAGAAAGAGGACCTCCATCACAGCAGCTCCACACGCTGAGATTCAATCAATCATTCCTTATATCATTTAAAGAGCTAACATAGTTCCAAGGAGACCCACTCGAGGCGAAAGAGCCTACAGAGATGTAAGAAAATAGATATTTACTTACTTCTAATTGAACTCTATTTCCCCGTATCCATAGCATTCAGTGCATGATCTGGGATGATGAGGGATAGGGTTGGGCCATTAAAATAGATAAGGAGTTGTTAGAAGTGACCAAAACTTAGGTGCCTCTTACGAGTCAGAAGTTGACTCATACAAGTTCATAACTTCTTACACTGGCCAACTTCTCATATGTTTTAATTTCTTCACCACAAAGAATTATTTATATTTTTTAAAATGGAAATGATATTTACTATGTTCCTTTCCTAAATGGCTGGAACATGGCCTCCTGGGTAGCTAAGCATTTCAAAATGGCTTTCTACTGCTCTGCGTTTCATACGGCTGAAAAATCATTACCCTAAGGGCACAATCCAGAGTGAGGGCAGTGAGGAGAGCCCTAGCTGGGCTGCCCCAACTATTCTGTATCCAAAGCAGAGAGTTATGCTGGATCCAGAGATTCAGGAAGCCTGGGCTGCCCTCACTGCACCAGAGAATGCTAAGTAAGCATCAAGAAAGCGACAAGTGACCCCCTCAGATCACATTGAACAAAGAATAGCTGTGGTGCCTGCCTTATAAGGAAGCCCAGAAGTTCCTGACAACCAGTAACAGCTACAGCATGAGAATGCAGTACAGCAGCATAGTGCAGAGTAGATACTTGGAGTGGCCTGCTGTATCCCCAGGTTAGTGGGCTGCTGTAGTTGTTCCATACCCTGAGGTTGAGAGGCAGGGATTACAGACAGGCTGGCCAAGAAATCAGATTTTTTTTGTCAACACTGCCATTCGTACTCTGCCTTATCATGGACCCCTATGGGTCTACTCATTACTATACCTACTCCTGAGGCGGTATAACTCTGAGGAGCTGGAAGAGGGAATTTCTGCCCTGGAAACAGGCTCTGAGTAAAGAGTAACTGCTCTGCCCTAGGCAGTGCTAAACATGCCCTCAACATGCCTCTCCTGAACGGCCTAGGCTGCCCTAGTTCTGCCCTAACTGGTCCACCTATCTTGGGGAAGCCTATGTTGCCTTGCTCTACCCCAAGCCTTTTCCAAAGTAACTAGGGTGGAGCATCTTGCATTTGGGTCAGCCCAGTGATAGATAGGGTAGCCCAAATGCACTTCTGGACTGTGCCCTTAATCTACTATACAAAACAAAGCAGGAAAATCTGTCAGAACACTGTAAATCTTATCTAGTTTTCTACAATCTAATCTATGGGCAGATAGAAAAATATTAGGGAGCAGTCAGACTAGCCCTCTTATTGCCAGCTCAGTGTAGCGTTGACTCATTGTCCTAACACAACTCTGTACTATATTTCTACCTATTCTTCCTACTTCTCTTCCTAGAATTAGGGCTGCTTCTCCTATAGTCACCTTTAATAAACACAAGTGGATTACTAAGCATATCTACGCAAAAAGCAGGCATCCATCAGTCTTGAAAGACTATGGTATTGTGCTCGGTGACGCATATGCTGCATGCGAAGCACGAAAGCCTGGGTTAGATTGGTATGGAGGATAGGCTGTTACCCAAGCAGCAAATTCCATCCCACCGAAATAGTCCAAGGGAAACGCAGAGCCGATATGATTGGTTCCAGCTGCATCACAGAGCTGGGTTAAGGACAGGAACTCACCCTGTCTTGTGGGGACCAGCCTGGGTCTTGAACCCTGGCCTGCTGGTTAACAGGCACAGTGTCTTGACCACTTGTGCCACCCACAGCCACTGAAGTAGCCATAGATACTCAAAAGTAAGTCCCATTCTGCTCAATAGTGCTTTCTCCCAGGAAAGTATGGTTAGGATTGCAGCCAGACTCTCAATCACTGTTCCCACGGTTAGCTTAACTTAGTAAACAGTACAAATGTTTGTCTGAGCATCAGAAAGTCACGGGCTTCATCACTCTATACAAGTGAATGGAACAAATGGATGCTTCCCCCTCACTCCATTCACAGGTATGGAACAATGCAAAGAAGCTACAACTACAAAAATCCAGAGGGAGAAAAATAAATGCTCTCTACGCCACTGTATACAACAAAGCCAGAACAGGGCAAAGAAACTATTGGAAAGTAAACCTCCATTTGTTCATGTATCCAGTCCAGAAAGGAAGTTGTCCGGCTGTAGACACCTGGTTTATTTTCTTCTGCACAGCCCACCCCAAAGCTGGTAGTTCCCACTAACTTCCAAGTATTTCGATCTTCACATACCAGTGGTCCCCCACTATCTCCCTGAAAGGCACAATAAAATGAAAGGTTCATCAGGGTCAAGTAGGAAGAATAGCTCCCAGTATCTGAAACAACAATTTAACAATCATTTGAAAAACCAGTGTTAATGAAGAAGCCTTCTTGTTACATCCTGATTGCACCATGCCTTGAAAATTGACACCTGGTAACCAGCTGTAATCATTTAGGCTGCAATCCTCACCTCCAGTTAGGCCAGCCTAAACCCTGGCATAAGTCCTGTGCTGACCCGGGAGTGTCACAAAAGTGCTGTAAAACATTTGTGGGCCTCCTGAGGGAGGGTTAGGCCAGTGCACAGACGGGCGCTTGCCTCCCAGGAACAGGAAAACCAATGAGTTATGCTGGCCTAGATTAGCATTACACCCTTAATATAGTAAATTTTTATTTCAGTGATTTAGCAAGTTTAAATGAGCATTTTTTTCTCCTCCTGTGGATGAGTCAGCTACCTTACACAAAAACTAAATTCTGGTGATACCTCTGACATTTTCACTGCTTTTACTTCAGCTAGCCATCCTTCTCATTGTCCAACTCCTTTTGTCATAATAATTCTAATTTGGTTTTTATCCCCATAGCTTTTACATTTTGGTTCAAGCCAATGGTATATCCATTTTTTGGCCAAACCTTTCTTTCCTTGCACAATGCTTTGGGATCCCTAAAAAGACTGTATTGCACTATTGCCCTGAACCCTGTTTTGTAAACACTCACAGGTCCTTCAAAGTGAACATCTACTTTCCAGCAGCTTCCTATGATAATCTTAGATTACTCTTTCCAGCACTCTATTCCTATTCCCCTGACACATGGCACCCCAATTCTCTCCTGTTCCCGTTATCCTAGTTTTCATTTTTCAACTTTATTTAAGTTGTGTTTGTCCCTCCCCTTAGACCTCATTTTATGAATGCTACAGGTCATTATAGATTCTTTATTTTAGCACAACAAAGCAAGGCTGATTTTTATATGGGACAACAGGTCATAGATGCAGATAATTTTTTATTTATTCACCATCTTTAAGATTTTCTAAGTTTCACCCCCAAAGAATTGATTCCTGAGAGCCTCACAAACCATGGTAACTTATTGCAAGAAAAAGTCATCCCTTAAGAAATTTTAGATGCACCAGCCTGTGGCAAGATGGTCATGTGCATCCTAATAGCCTATGCAACATTCAACCAGGATACATGATGCAAAGCATAATAAGTTGAATTTTTTCAGTAGCACATCCAAAATCTATCAAGGAGGAATCCTGCGGGTGATAAAGGGATGTACATGACTGCCTCACCTCAGGCTGTTATGGCTAGGAATTACTGGTAATAGAGACTGGTTTTTGTTTTACAACTTACACAGGCTGATGGTATTAAAAATAAATCCTCAGTCACACTGCATCCCAGTTCCCAAATTCTATGTCATGATGCCCTAGGATGTCATGAAACAAAGTGCCATGGGATATCCCCTGCAACCGCTTCTTCCTGTTCTCCTAAGTGCCACTATCTTGGATCATGCAAGATTTTAGAAGACGTTAGCACCTGAATGAGTCAGGAAGGAGAGGCTGCAGGTGTGCTGGAACTCTATAAGTTTGGGAACCATGGCTGTATCTCTATAGAATTTATGAAAAGCACAGTATTTATGAGTCCCTTTAATTGACTTTTATTTGACAATATTATCATTACCTGGCAGCTGTCAACACCTCCCTTTAAATAACCTGCACAGAGCATCGAAGAAGCAACAATTCCTCCATAGACCTCTCTGTTGTTGCACACTTTATTAGAAATCAAAGGGACACCGGCATACTTCATGGTTTCTGAAGTGTCACCTGTTTCAGAACAAAAATTAAATTGAATCTTTACATAGTTTCATGTTTGTGATCCTAGACAATCAATTATATATCTAACCTTCTTTAGAGGAACTTAAATAATTTGTTCCACATTATAATTGTTTTCTTAAATTAGAATTGAGACACCCAGCTAGGTTTTCTACAGGACTATTTACTGGTTACTACGCAAAGATATTAGTCATGCTTAAGCCACAGTGAAATAAGTGGAAAGTGAAATCTTCCAAGTGGAGACCAGGGATTTTCCATACAGTAGAAAGCTCAGCTTACAATCCCAACAGATGCATAATATAATACCATCAGCCACTTCATCCCAGAGATCTTCATGATCTGGTCAGTTCAGAATATTTCTGCTGATAACTCAATTCTCGTGTGCATGTCTTCAGTTGATTTTCCATAATGTACAGTAGTTAATAGTAAGACAACAGAGGTTTCAAAAGCTCAAGTGCTCACCTCCTTCTTCAGTAGCTCCCCATCCTGAAATCCAACACATTTTCCCTTCTGGAAAATGTTCTCCAAAATTGGGAAGACAAATTGGTTCTATCATGCCTGTTCAAAAAAAAAAGAAACAACTTGCTCTCCAAACTACGGTAATACCAGTTCCATAATTCAAAATTCCTATATCCATTTAAGGATAAAGTTTGATATTTTATTTGTTTCAAATATTTGTTTCAATTATTTGTTTTCCCCAAATTGCTCCAAGCAGCTTAAATATAGTAGTATTCCCTACTACCCCACAGACAGCATGTAGGACAAGATTAATTTAGCATCAGTAGCAAAACTTCATCACCTATACTGTCCCACACTAGAGGTGGGGAAACTGGTATGATGGTTTGAAATGTACAGTTGTTCAGGAAACAATGTAGTTTGTAATCTAGCTTTTGTGCAGGAAACTTGTGCATTTGGCTGTGCTTAAACATCACATAGGATGAAAACTGGGAAGAAGTCCTGGGCACTTAGGGAAGCTAAGGGGCCTAAAGTACAAAAGGGAAAAGGGCAGGAGGTCCGCTGTAGAACAGGGGTCTCCAAACCCTGGTCCTGGGGCCAGATGTGGCCCTCGGCAAGCCTCCATTAGTCTCTGCAAGCCCTCTCCATTTGGCCCTCAGGCAAGCCTCCAGAGGCAAGAGGAGTTCTACTCTCCAAAACCTTGGGAGGGTATCTTGAGGGCTAAGAGGCTACACACATCTCCTCTTTCTGTATATTAAAGTGCTTATGAACTGGTTTGAAAATCACTCTATTCTCTGTGTTAGAAAGTGTTTATGAACTGATTTGAGTTCTTTCATTCACAAGTTCCATCACTAATATAGTATATTCATTTATGTAAATTTATTCAAATTTGAAATATAAATAAATTCTATTTTTTCTTCCGGTGTCAGTGAGATGATGTGGCCCTTCTGCCAAAACGTTTAGAGACCCCTGCTCTAAAGTGGGGGCCACGACCCCCAAAGGGGTTGTAGAGTCATTCCAGGGGGGTCACAAAAGTATGGGGTGCCCCCCAGATCTCTCATTATGCCTGCAGTGGCAGCTATGGTGGCAGTGGGAGCAGCAGCAGCAAGCCATGCTAGGAACTGATGCTGCTGGCTGGCTGCATAGGGAGGGGGAAAGTCCTAAACTCCCATCCCTGCAGCATGCAGGGATGTAGGGGAGGTCAGGATGCATGCCCAAGTCATTCCCCCACCCACGCATGGCTGGCTGGCCAGCCAGCCCCAAGCAGTGCAGGGGAGGGTCTGGGGGCTTCTGAGGAGTGGGAAAGGGTTTGAGGACCTGCTGCAATGGCAGAGAACCTGGGGATTTGGGGCAGGCTGACCATATGTCCTCTGTTTCCAGAACATGTCCTTTTTAATTAACCACATAAAAACAATATACATAATTGTTTTTCGC
Source organism: Cryptoblepharus egeriae (assembly GCA_030015325.1). Classification (NCBI taxonomy): domain Eukaryota; kingdom Metazoa; phylum Chordata; class Lepidosauria; order Squamata; family Scincidae; genus Cryptoblepharus; species Cryptoblepharus egeriae. The sequence goes on along the minus strand of JAREYC010000005.1, from coordinate 47,290,800 downwards.
TTTAATATTGTCATGTCCTACATTTTTCTTGGGTGTCCTATATTTTGGGTGGACCTTGTCCTCTTTTTTGGTTATGACCAGAGTGACCATATGCCATAACCAAAAAAAAGGTTAAGACCTCCCTAAAATGTAGGACATTCAAGAAAAATTTATGACATGACAAAATAAAGGCTTAAAGCACGAATATTGCTTTCATGTGCTGAAATACTATATGCGCATTATTAAAATTAAAACTTTAACATATAATTTATTAAATGCAATTTATTAATTGCAAGAAGGCTGCATGCTGCCCACTTACACGGAAAAAGAAGACACTGAAGTTTTTCCCCGAGACAGAAGACTAAAAATCAGGGCATGTCCTGGAAATAGGGGACATATGGCTACCCTGGGCTTGGGGCCAGTGGGGAAGGAAAAGAGAGAGTTTGGGGACTTGGATAACAGGGTGTCCATATGTCCCGTTTTCTCAGGACATGTCCTCTTCTTTAGCACTGTGTCCAAGATTGGGAGTCACAATTTTGACAAGGTGGGCGGGAGCTCCAGACAGTCCAAAGATTGCCAGCTGGTCCTTGGCCAAAATGGCCGAAGACCATAGCTCTCGAGGTAGAGTTGCTGTTAAACTCAAAGATTTAACATTTGAAGGTTGCCAGTTAAAGAACAGTAGGATCCTCCCTAGGTTTGAATCTCTCCCTAAGACTGCAAACCTGAGAATGGCCCAGCCAAACTGGCCTAAGGTAGATCATATCCTGAGCTGACAGGTCAAATCCACAAGAGGCCTCTAGTCTGGCCTAACTGCTGCTGAAGAGGCAGCAGCACAAGGCCAGCATGTTCACTGGGCTGTGGGCACAGGTGGGCTCTTACCAGTTCGGGCCAGATCGCCCAAACCTGTTGTTGCCATTCCCTGGCCGCTAGCAATCCGGTAGCTGTGGGGGATGGCGAGAACGGGGCAAATCGGTTCGGGGGAATTTTTAAAATTCCCACCGAGCCGGCCACCATTTTTTTGTGCTTACTGTGCAGGCACCGCGCAAGCATCAACATTGGCGCAGGCGCGGTGCTTGTCTTGAAGCTGGCCGGCCAGCTTCAGGGCAGGCACTGCGCAAGCGCCAACGTTGGCACATGCACAGTGTACCCAGGTTGGGGCCTGCCCCTCACCCCGCCCCTCGCCCCGCCCATTTGCATCCACAGATTGCTAGGGTAGGTGGCGTGCCCTCCCCGCCCCCTGACCCCGGCCCCTGACCCTGGCCCTGCCCCCAACTTCCGGCAAACCAGTTGTTGGGTGAGGTGGGGCCCACCACTGGCTGTGGGAGATGTGCCATATTCTGAGATGGGCTGCTGTTGTTGTGCCATATCTTGGGCTTGAGAGGCAGTAGTAGTGCATAGGCTGGCCTAAGACTTAGAATTTTCTCTTTTGCTTCCATTTTTACTCTGGCTTGTCTTATCGCTGACCCCTGTGGGTCTACTCAGATTTATGCCTGCTCCCTGGGAGGCCTAAGTCAGAGGAACTGTAAGGAGGCATTTCTGTCCTGGAAATAGAGTCTGTATACAGCCTAACTGCTCTGTTCTGGGCTATGCTCAACATGCACTCAGTAAGCCACTGCTGTGCTGCCTAGACTAGCACTGCTAGGCTGGCCTAGGTCCATCTGTCTTGGGCCAACGGAAGTGGAGTTATGCCGATCCAGGCCTGTTCTAGTGCAGCTAGGCTGGCCTACCTAGCATTACGGCAGCCCAAGCACCAGATAGGCTGGCTAAGGGCAAAATCCAGAGTAACTATGGGAAGTCCTTGCTCCGGTGTAAGAACAACTTACTCTGGATTCCAATATAAATTTCCCATAGGTTTTCACTATGTGGTGCAGTAACTATGGGTGCACATAAAGTCTCTTATGTGCTCCTGTAGTTACTCTGGATTTGGGGGTTAAGTGCACTTTACAACTGAAGCCTAAGTTTGAGAAACACTATAGAACATTGCGTGGGCTTCTTAATGCTGTGGATAATGACCAACACTGTACATAACTGTGGATTTATTTCTTGTAATGTAAGAGGATAAACGAATAAGAAACAAGAAACAGGAGATTCAAAATTACCATTGAGCACAAGTGGATTGGCCAGCTTAATCAGCGCTATATCATTCCCCATGGTTTTAGGTTTATAATTTTTATGGTATATAATTTTGTCCACTGAGTATGGATTAACATAGTTATCTTCCAGTGTAACAAAACCCACTTGCACACTCCAAGCTCTAGGCAAGTACAAACTGAAATAATGACATTAGAAGGAAAACAAATGTTAGTATCATTAGGAGGAAAAAAATGTTTACAATTTTCTACTAAACCTTTATGACTTTTTTTGTAACTACCAAATCCATTATGATACAAGGTTTCATTTCCAACCATACAACTACTTTAAATTCACAGATGACCAGAAAGACATTGAGTCTAGCCTTCCCTGTGGCTTCCTGCCTCCTGCAGTGTCTTCCCTACTCTTCCAGACGGTTGGAGTCCTGGTGGTCCTGATGTCCAGGCATCGCACTATTGAGAGTGTTGCTGATTAATGCTGGTGCAAATCAGCATTTAATGGACATATCAGGCCTGTGAAGGGGTTAGGATTTGGTGGGCACTTCTGCTACTAAACCTACCCCCATCCTGGGCCAATCCACCTCCCCACCTACGTTAGCTTCCTATTCTGCTAACCCCTACCACATTCCAACCCTTCCCTCCCTCCCAACCCTTGCATTCATGTGCTGACATGGCTGCATGTGGAGCTGGTCCAGTCATGGTTACTGACATTATTACATTTGCAACAGCCATAAAGCTTGTTAACACTACCAGAGCACTAGATCCAGAAGCATAAACAACCCATAGGATTGGGCTCACCAAGGTGAGGACCATGATAAATAGGAGCAAAAGTAAACAGTAATGCAACAAGAGTTTTCATCCAGATACATCATGAGTTAGTGTCACGGACACTGATACACCAAACCTATGAAAGCGTACATAGACCGCTTACTCATAAACACAGTGAGCTGCTGTGACGATCCACCAGGGGGTAATGACAGATCCACCACACAAATGATATCCTTGAAATTGAAGGCTGGCCTGCCATGGCCACTGCTGGGGCAATGATTCATTTCCACCAACTATACGAGGGGAATACCTAGATCTCGTTCCACATACTGGGAGTGTGGGAACAAAGAGTAAATACGATAATGGCGTTATTGACAATTTTCCCATGTGAGGCACACAAACCTTCCTAAATCCAACCTTTGAACTGCACTCATATTTCAGTCTAAGGCACTTGTCTTCAAAGTGGGGCTCGGGACTTTATTTCAGGAGGCCATAAAAGCTGGGTGAAGCCATCTTGTAATCTGGCACTGTGCACTTTTAATGTCACTTCTAGCCATGACATCACCTCCAGGGAGGTTCCAGACAGATTGTCATTCTCAGAAGAGGGTCCCAGGTTGAAATGCTCAGGTACCACTGGACTAAGGCATGTTATAACATTCTTTGACCAAATTCATAGAAAATCATTCATATTTATTCCTTTTTCTACATAGATATCACATGCCAATTCTCCAGAGTTTTGATTTTTTAAAACTCTGTAATTCTTAATACTATTTATAGAAGAATGATTTTTCTGAAAATTGTAGTCATTGTAAACATTTGAATATCTGAAGCACAATTAAATTAGTTCCCTTGGCCCAGACACATGGAAATATACAGGAGCTATTGTGATTTTATAAAGCCCCCATTCATTTCAGTGGGGCTTGTAGAAAAGAATTTCTACATGTCATTAGATTCCAGATTTTGATATTTTCCTCCAATTTTGTTGTGAAACTGAAATTAGATTCTGCTGTGTTGCAACTAGTTTTACAAAGGTAAAAGTAAAGGTGGTCCCCGCAGGATACCCTGCTAGTCGTGACTAACTCTATGGAATGGTGCATAAGCCATAGAGCTAGCGTTGTCTGAAGATGCCTTCATGGTCATGTGGCTGGCATGACTAAATGCCAAAGCACATGGAACACCATTAAATTCCCACTGAAGTGGTACCTACTTGCATTTACAAGCTTTTGAACTGCTAGCACTTACCCAAACATTTTAAGGTAATCACATTGCCTGATGTACACTCTTCTCTGAAACAAAAAAGCAGTAGCCTTTAAAATAAATCTCTTCTAGCTTTTCCTTTTTGCTTTACCTATCAACCAGGTATCTGGAAATTAACTTTGATTGTCTGTAAAACTAAGCAAAAAGTTCTTAGCCTCTACAGAATATTCTGCCAGCATTAGCTTTGTTTGTATAAATATGAGGCTATAATGGAAAGATCTAATTTTTTGATTTATTTATATTCAGCATTAGCCATTCCTTGGTGAGCAATTCCTGCTCAGTGAACTATTCCTGCTTCTCTTCAGCTATGAAAATGCTCTGTCAGGGGTCAGGGCACAAACTCATCATAGGGCACATCTGACCCCTGAAGCCCCTAGAACCCATAGTAAAATTGGAACATGTCACCTGAGAGACTCCTGCCAACCGTCTACCTGGCACCCCCGTCCACAAATGGAAATGGATCTCCTGCATCATTGCATCCTTTTAATAGCAATCTGCTTGAACAAAGGGGCCGTATGTTCAGCAACAACATTATCAAATCATCACCAAACTTCCACATGGCTGAACTCTCAGAAGTGGCTCAGCCTCCTGGCAAATGTTTAGCAAAGTCTCCTGGTCAATTTGCAATGCACTTGGCAAGGCATGGCAGTGGCATGTGGAGTCCTTGTAATATTAAAACCTACTCACGAAGACTGCAAAACAGCACGAACAGCACTTAACATGCAAGTAACAATAGTAGGCTTCATTCCTTTGTTAGTTACGGTAATTTAGATTTTCTATGGGGTGCACTTATATTTCGCCTTCTGCTTAAGCATCTGAAACATACCGCAAAGAAGTTGCATTCTGTGGAGCTGTCAAGTGATCAGCTGATAACCAATGGTTTGGAGTAACAAAATACCTCTGAAACTCATCTTCAATGGCAGCCACAGGGAAATCACCTGAACTCACAAAACTGCAAATAAATTAAATTATCACACACATTCCAGTACATTTAATTTTATTAATCAGATAAATAGCTTGTTTCTCCAACTCTAAAGTATTACAATGAACTATTCAAATATTATTAAATAATACTACTATCAAAAATTACAGATGATCATGTGAAGGGAGTATTTAAAACATTTTCTATTATGCACAGTCCTAGTGAAAAATGTATGTAGACCCTCCCCTCTCCCCTGCAGCTGCTAATAGCCCTTCCACTGCTTATTTGACAGGCATGAGTCACCTCAGTGCCATTTCTACTCACATGGCTGCACACTCAAGTAATCAACATGTCCTGTGTGATTAACAGCAAAGATATGTGTAACAAAACAAAACTATTTCTAAAATTCTGGATCTTTTCATTTCCACTGTCATTTATCAATCCCTCTAGTTCTATACAGTACCTTGAGAAACCTAAGTATTTACATGTAACTCTCCCATAGTTGGCATTCCAGTTATCTGAACACACAGTCCTCCAAGTTCCAGAGCTGAACACCTGCAAGACAGCCTTCTTGCCACTCAGCCTAACTGTCAAAGCAAAAGAAGAGACCATTGGTATGTATAGAAAATGAGCATTCAGACTGCAGTAATCTGAATCAAACTACAGAAGTTCAGATCTTCATACTGCTCACAGACCTTCATACACTCACGTTTACCTTCATACACTGCTCTGAATATGAGACTGTAATCCTATATACCAGGCATGTCCAACAGGTAGCTCATGATCTACCTGTAGATCACAGGAGGGTCAAATGTAGATCACCAGCCCACTTGGCTCCATCTCTCCAGCAGCTCACCCATCGCTAGCTTGTGCTGGCAGATTGTCTGCCAAGGACTTGCTGCCGCTGCCGCTAACCACACACCATGACAAGACCTGGTGATATACCTTGTATCCTGCCTCTCAGAATCACCCATTCCTGCCCTTGCTGCAAAAATTGGAGGGGGGAAATTCTCCAACTTTATTGGGTTAAAATTTCATTTGAAACTAATTTGAAACTTAATTTTCATGGTGGTAGATCACTGGCACTTTTGGCCATAAAAAGTAGATCACAACCTGTTCAAAGTTGGGCCTATATACCCTTTTCTGGGAGTAAGGGTGCAATCCTAACCTAGGGCAGCACTTTGGTAGCAGCCTCAGCTCAGCACAGGATTTATGTGCAGGACTTTTAGGACAGCCTAACTGGAGCCATTAGCTATTAATTCTTTTCATTTTCTTTGTAAACAGCTTTGTGAACTTTTTAGTTGAAAAGCAGTATATAAGTACTGTAGACAGACAGACAGACTGACTGACTGATTGACAGATTGATTGATTGATTGATTGATTGATTGATTAGGATTGCAGCCATAGTCCCATTAAATATAATGAAACCTAGGGTCCAATCCTATCCAACTTTTCAGCTCCACTGTAGCCATAATGCAGCCCCATGATAAGGGAACACATGTTCCCATAACCTAAGAAAGCCCCACTGATTGCCTTTCCACCACATGATGCAGCACACACCCCACTGGCGCAACAACACCAGCTGTGGAAAATTGGAACTTTATTGAGTAGACACACAGAGGATTGTGTGTCTGGAACTTTATTGAGAACTGGAACTTTATTGAGTAGACACACAGAGGATTGTGTGCAAAATCTGACATTTTTATGGCCCTATCCTAACCAACTTTCCAAGTTCCAACACTGATGCTACCACAATGCAGCCCAGAGATAAGGGGACAAATGTTTCCTTACCTTGAGGAGGCCTGTGTTGCTGTACTCACCCCAACCACAGGATGCAGCACAGAACCAAGTGGCACAGCTGCACAGGGTGACCATATGACCAGAAAAAACTGGATTTGTCCAGATTTTTAGCCTCTTGTCCGGGTGTCCTACATTTTGGCTTCATTGTCCTACATTTTGGCTTCATTTTGAAACTTTGCTTTAGTGCACAGTACCCCATTATGCCATATGTCATTTTGAAGAGCAGACTCCAATGCAAAAATCAATTTGGAGATATCTCCTTCCTATCAAAAGTTATGGTCAAAAAACCAAAAAACAAAAACACAAAAAACTTTTTTTTTGGCAATTTTTTTAAGTGGGTAGGAATTTTGGCCTGGAATTAGGATTTTTGGCCCTGGGGTTCAGGAATAATCTGGTCACCGCTGCATCCTGTGGTGGAAAATTTGATAGGATTGGGCCCTTGGACATGGAAAATGCCCTCAGTATTTCATGACAGTATAAGGCAATAATCTTTACATCCGTAAAAATACTATAGTGAGCAATGACCAAACATTTTTTGGTTTACAAATATGCCAGGAATTTAAAGGTATATTTCCCGCCAAATTATCAGCTCTGGGAGAGACTCAATTCTGAATTTCAAATAATCCATATTAAAAAATAAAGTTACCACATCTATACTCATCCTCTCCATCTTTACAGTCAAAGACACCATCACACCTTGAGGTTTGGTCAATACACAGAAAGGACGATCTGCACCGAAATCTCCCAATACAGTTGAAGTGAACTGGCAAAGCAGAAGAAGACAGGATGTTAATACAGCAGAAATTCCATTTTACTTCATTTTTTCAGATATGCTTTCTTTATGCACTTTATTTTCTAAAAATGAGAGCACAGTTCCTTCTTAATTAATGGAAACACCTCTGTGCATTAGAACCAATGAAAGGCAATCCTAGTTTATATTTTATAGAGAAGACATTCTAACCCTACAATCCAGAGTAACTACGGGAGCACGTAAGAGACATCACGTGCACCCATACTTACTGCACCATCTAGTGAAAACCTATGGGAAATTCATATTGCAATCCAGAGTAAATTGTTCTTACACCAGAGCAAGGATTCCCCATAGTTACTCTGGATTGCACCCTTAGCCTGCAATCCTTACTCCTAGGAGTAAGACCTATTGAACACAATAGATCTTACTTTTGAGTAGACATGGTAGGATTGTGCTCTTATCTGCACATATGTGTATGCATGAAGAAAGTGAGACATCATGCACTTGAAATAATCTAAAATTTATGGCACATCTGGTGCAACACCATTATTTGTTTCAGATATTTGTAGTGTTTCCCATATGTCCTCCTACCCGGTGGTCATCAACCTTTTTTGGACCATGGACTGGTCCTGTGAAATTTTTTTTATGGATCATGAGGGGTTAATTGCTTCATCATATGCTTAGTTTGAAACAGCATATAGTTGATTTGCATCAGAGAATGAGCTTGAGAGGACAAGAGTTATCTTTGTTACGCCACTGCCATGGCCCTTTTCCAAAACTTGCACACACCCTATATGGCCAGTTTTTGGTCAGGAAAAAAATTGGGATTTCTAAACTGACATTCTAAACATATTTCCTTGTAACTCCCACTTAAACAAGCAATGGGACTTACCGGTATTTTTGAATAGAAATACATAGATTTGTACAGACATGTGCCAACCTGCCCACACCACCACAGATCAGTGAGTTGTGCTGTCCTAAATAGGTTAGGATTGTGTCCTCAGTCATATAAGTCCCATGTTACACCGTTTTTGTTCCCAACTTTCACTCAGCATATGATTAGAAAACATAAGGAAAGCACCAGCAGTCAAATGTTTTGGTGTGCAGTTTATTTATAGCATGGACTCATTTACATTTGTGTTTTTAGGCAATAGTCTAAATTAGGCAATTCAGTCATCCTTGATTATGGGCCAACCCTCACAACCACCTCCAGTGTGGCAGCGACTGCTCATGTGGTCTGCTAATTTCTAGCATCATGTGAAGGTTGACAGTATATGCGGATTTCTCCATGCACTGATCTTTGCAGAGCATTGCATATACAGTACTAATATTTCCAAAGGGCTCAATCACTTCAAAAAAATCAGTGATCTGTTGGGCACCTTTGTCCACATAAGGCTGCAATCCTAACCTCCACAAAGGCCAAATTAAGTCCCGGTATAAATCCTATACTGACCTGGGGTTGTTTCAAAAGTACAATAAGACACTTCTGCCCCACTCCTGGGAGGGGTGGTAAGCCACTGAATAGGCAAACACCAACCTCCCCACACCATCATGAATGGTAGGCCAGGTGAATTAGGCTGGCCTAAATTTCTTAGGATTGTGCCCTAAATTTGCATCTACACTCTGAGCTAAAAAGATGGCAACTATCTGGAGCAGGGGAGGAAATACGCAGGAAGTGAAATAGTCTGAGGCTGCTTTCAAAAACCTGCTCCCTAAATGGAAGATGTGCCGCTCCTCTTGTAAGTATAACATGGCACTTTCCTCCAGAGGCTCCCCAAAACAAGGAGGATTCTGGTCTGCGTCATTTGTAATCTGGCTTGAACTGCCTATATACTTCCCTGCTCCTTCAACTATTGGTGCTAATCACACAAGAGACACCGAACTGGTGGACACACCAAGAGCTTCTTTATTGAAACTAGTGACATTTCATATGGATTCAGAATGTTGCATAAACCATAGACATAGGGCGCAATCCAGAGTAACTACAGGGAGCCCTTGCTTCAGAGTAACAACAAGTTATTCTGGAGTTCAATATGAATTTCCCATAGGTTTTCTCTAGGTGGTGCAGTAACTCCAAGTACATGTAATGTCTCTTACGTGCTCCCGTAGTTACTCTGGATTGTACCCTTAGACATGATTATTGCCATATGTAGCAATGGCAGCCTGAAATCAGCATGAGCTACACTAACAAAAGACTGTGAGAACTGGCTGCAGCATGCTGAATATGTCAATCATCTTCCTAAGCACCAGATCGCTTCAAAAAAACCTCATATGCACAATTCTTACCATGTCTATTCAAAAGAAAGCCCCATTGTGTTCAATGGCTCTTACTCCCAGGAAAGTGTTTTTAAGATTTCAGCAATAATGAGATATTTAATTTTTTTTAAAATCAACATACAACCTTTGGTGGCAAGTTCATCCGCTTCTCAGCAGGGGACTCATGAAAAATGCAAACTCCAGAATGGTTAAGTGAGAACCTAATAAATAAGTTATTGGTACTCACCACCCAGACCAATGGCAACTGCTATCATTACAGTGAGTAATAAGGCAAGAATGACTGGAAGCAGCCTTAGTGGAATTAAAGAATGGCACTGAGGTGGGGAGCTCTCTTCTGGAATTCAAACAAAAGATGGGTTAAATAATAACCACTAGGGGGGAAATGCATGCAACATGTGTTTTTTGCATTCAATTAACAGTCTTAAACAGTATTAACTATTGCTATTGATAGGACCATATACTGTATGTTGAAGCCCTGTTTGTATGTTACATTTCTTCATTGCAATCCTTCCTTTATCATCTGTCATTCTCATCGTCTCCCAGTCTTTTCTTTCTAGAAATGAAGAGATCCACTGAATTCCATGTTGAAAAATTTGGCAGAGTGTAAACAGTTTCACCCTACAGTGGACTGCAGAGTATAGAATAGAAACTAAAGTGGGTTTCAAATCCAGGCCAGATGCTGTGGCAGATGCCTCCAGTACTAACTGGGGGTTCTGGTTCACACTGCAGTTAGAGCAGAAGTCCTGTTTCCTTACATTTTCTAGCATTTTTCCAGGGATGTTGCTAAAGTCCTGCACAGCCCGCCCTAGCCTACCTCAAGCTTGGAAATATTTGCTAATATACAGAAGATATAAAGCACAATAAATGTTTCTCTGTAAGTGAAAGGAGGTTTGGGAACGACGGGGTCTATAGTTCGCATACAAAACTGTAACTTATTCGGTCTTACCATTTTCATTCTCACTGGGATCTACTTTTGCTTGCTGTGTGCAGAAAAATCTTTTGAAGAAAAGGCAGAGATCAGTACCTGGCAGTTCAACTTCTGCAACTGAAACAATTTCAACGGAGCCAGGATTGGAATCTGTTTCTAGGACCTGGACCAACAGAGAATACACAGGCAAACACTGTAGGACCATGCAAGATCAGTGCAATGGCAAATCTATACTCCAAAGACAGAATGATATCAAGATGCCAAAAAATTGCTGATGCCTGTGGATGATTGAAGGATCCTTGAGCTCTAATGCAGTGTTTTTCAACCAGTGGTATGGGTACCACCAGTGTTACTTTAAGTCATGTCTGGTTGTACTCATGACCTGAACCTGTGGATCTCTACCACCTTCCAATGACACCAAGCAACATGACAGAACAAACAGCAGAATGAGGTTCCAAAGCATGATTTTCTGCATTCAAAAAAGCCTTCCCATTCATCCTATGCCTTTTTACAGCTGTTTTTCTTGTCACATCTGGCCTCCAATCCAGAAGAAACTGACAATGATGACGCTGCCAGTGACTTCCAGTATTACTTTGAACGGATGGACCATGTAAAGTGCTACAGCAGAGGGTAAATGCTGAAAAACATCTCTAATGCAATCCTCTCTCCTGTGCTAAAAGACTCACAGGAAAAGGGCAGGATTTAATTTCTGTCAGTATTTTTCAAGATTCAACCCCATGACCTTTTAGTGCAAGAGCTTAAACTTGAAATACGGCATGTTAAGTATATGAAGTGTTTCGGAGTTCATTCATGGGAAATTTCCCATAACCATAGTGGGAGCCCAGAGAGCCCCCTTCATCAAGAATTAGAGAAAGGAGTTTCCAATCAGAAGGTGTTGTTTTCAGAAACCTGGTATCTCTCGTTACCCAGAAATTAAATAGTACTTAGGGGGTGTTCAAGGATTACAGAAGTGTGTGTTGCACGCTTGTGTTGAAAAAGGAGCGAGGTGGAGTTACTGCAGATTCCTTACCTAATAGGTGTCAAAGCCTTGATGCCTGCCATATACTCTTTAAGGCCAATCACTGTGGGAGTCCAGCCATTCAGCTGCAATAGTCACCATTTACATTGGGCCTTGCCTGCTATATATAAGATGATACAGAGCTTGTGCATTCTGAATTATTGGGCACCCTCTACATGTGTGTGTGAGCGAGAGAGACAAATGTTCAATGCTGCATTCAGAACACGGATCATGTGGCCCTCTATTAGATAATATGAATTTATAAACTGTCCTGACAGACATAGGCTGCAATCCTAAACACATTTTCCTGGGAGTGAGACCCACTGAACACAGTGGGGCTTACTTTTGAGTAGGCATTTATAGAATTGTGCTCATATTGCTCATGCCTGCCTTTGGCTACTTGATTGTCATGGGACGCTCCAGTAGTGGGATGAGTGACCATATAGAATGGAGTACAGAGTGCCTGTACCTTTAACCACTGTATAGAAGAGGGAATTGAGGCAGGTTTAGCTCAACATAGAAGGATTTAAATAGCAGCACCTGCCTAAATTCCCTCTTCTATGCAATGCTTAAAATGCACTCTGTCCTCCATTCTATATGGTCACCATGTGCCAAGTGCAGCAGCATCAAAGTAGCTACATCCTGCAACATTCCGGTGAATGGGACTTATGTCTGCTTACCACAATAGGGCTTCTTGAGTCTGCATCTGCTATTATGCCTACACAGACTTGGATGATTTGTTCGTACTGCTCAGGACTGGGCTCTATAGGGCTTCCCAAGAGGGGCAGGCCAATTAATGCAAAGATTCTTCTCCTTTTATAATACTACCAATTTAAAATGAGCCGTTTGAATAGCTTCCTCTCATTTGAACTCCCATGTCTTTAACATTTACAAAAGGATTTTTCAGTTTGGCATTCCTTACAGAAACTACAGTAGAAATAAATGGAAAACGTTATTTGAGGCAACTGTTTATGGCTTAGGTCTTTTTCCTTCCACAAGAAGGTTTGGAATTGTTCCCAAGGAGAGACATAAATAGAGACTGCTGCATCAAGCTGGAAAATCCATGCCATTCTTTTCAAGAAATATTAATGGACATAATACTATCTTTTCCACTCCTGCTCATGTATCTTTCCTGTAAAAAGAGATTTTAGATTTTCCAGACTTTTAAGACCAAAGCTCACCGGGACTTTGGATGGAATCCCAACCTAGGCAGGCACAACTCATCAGTCTTCCTATTCCTGTGGTAATGTAGGAAGGGAAGCGTGTATCTGTCCACAGCCTAAACCTCCCCCAGGAGTCCTGTAGTAGTGTCTTAAGGCACTTTTGTGATACCCATAGGTCAGCACAGAATTTTTGCTGAGGCTTAAGCCAGCCTAAATGTTAGGATTTCAGCCTTAGCTTCATATAAGATCCTGAAACATATGAAATAATCATAAAAGGGACAGTAGCAACAATCCAATACGGAACTGGGTATTCTTGAATCTTTTAGTTGACTCCGAACATATGAATCTCCATGTTGGTTGTTGCCACTGATTTTAGCATGTACATACAGTGCCTGTTCTCTGTCATTGAACATACAGAACCAGTTTCCCAGTGTGTAGGAATCAGCACTGTCATGTGAGAACTTTGTCTTTCAGCTCTACCTAGATACTTATCAGTAAGGTCAAGGAAATTCTGGGTCTTCCTGTGGCAACTATCCAAGGCTCTCTAGGGAGGCTCGCTTCATCCTTTGACAGCCTGCCTACCCCTCTAAAGAAATAGCTTTGCAAAGTGTAGCATGAATTGAAGGAGCAGAAAAGATACCTTGACGTTCCACTTACCTCTTCCAGTGAAGCCATTGTTCCTAGCAAAATTACTTTCCCTTTTCATTATAAAAATTAACCAACCAGAGATCCTGTAGCCTGCTCTGCAAATATTTTCATGAAGCCATCTGGAATGCTTGCTGAATCATTGTAGCAAAAGACATTCTTACTGGCATTGGTGTAATTCAACCTGGCTGACAATATCAGGTAGCCTAGAATGGCATTGATCCAAAGCTCAGGAAGGCACAAAAGGCAGCAATCCATTTAATGAACAGTCATCAGGAGAAATGGCATTGTGATATTTGCAGACATTTTTTCAAGGAGATCTCTAGAAAGTGTGCCAAGTGTATGCTTGTCTTTTGTTTTCAACCCAAATAGGTGAAATTGTTTCTCAAGTCAGCAGCTGACTTGAGAAACAATTTGAAAGGGGGCTGGCTGGGATGTAGCAGAGAACAAAAGATGGATCCTAGATAATATATCGTTTCAGTAACAGAGAAGAGACTTGCATCCAGCAATGTTGAAAACATAGCTGTGGACAGAGTTCATCTACCAACAAACTGGAGATATATTTTAAGATATTGTATATGACTGTATAAGATGATTGTTTAAGATAATGATATGACATACTATATATGACATAAGATCCTGAGGCAACTGTCCTATTCGGAGCCAGAAGACAGCCTCAGAGGAGGATGGCACGTCCTGTGCCTTGTGAGGAGGGCACACACAGTACATTTGCACCACACAGTGACATCACTGGTCTTGATGTCACCAGTGCACCAATGATGTCACTCCCTGCCTCCTGTTTGGTCTCACTCCAGTCATCTCACAAGAAGTGGGAATTCCAGACCTTTCCAGACCTGCTGGTCACCATGGCACTTGTAGGCTAGGCATTTGCCACAGTATCTCCAGATCTGCCAGCTTGATGCAGACAAGCCCCTTGATGCACTCCAACCACAGCAATTCCAGTAGCACCATCTCCAGAGTCACCCAGTGTGGTCCTCAACTCCAACACCCAGTGCTGTGAGAGTTCATTATCTTTTTAGTGGCAAGGGAGGCTCCTATGATCAAGACTTCAGTTGTAATCTTTTGCCAGAACATTATGTGTAAAGGAAGCAGTAGGCCACTTGTGGAACAATCTAAGCTGGGTTGCAGAAGCAGTTCTGCTTCAATCGTGCCAGCACAAGGTTGCACTGACGAAACCTTGTCTATGCCAGGATGGTATAGTGATCAGGGAGTCTGAATTAGAAATCCCTTCTTGGCTATGAAACTTCCTGGGTGACCTGGACCAGTCATTCCCATTCAGCCTTACCTACCTCACAGGGTAGTTGTGAGGACAGCACTAAAGCTTTGTAAGCTACCTTGGGCATTGCATTGGCATGGGGAATAAATAAATAAATAAATAAATAAATAAATAAATAAATAAATAAAAGGAATGAATGAATAGTACAAGCTTTTACCCCAGAACTCTCAAGAGAATGAGAATAATACTTTTTCCCTTCTATTTTAGAGCCTCATCAAAAAGAAAGCCTCATCAAAAGAAATAAAATTTTGTTTCATTCTCCATGATTATTCAGCCTTTTCTTGAGAATGCTAGTGGTATTTTGAAAGTGATACTTTTAAATTATGAACTGGGCTTGAGCAATGATAAATTTCTCATCAAGCCTCCAAACAGGCTCATTCATATCATGTCCTCTTCTTTTCTGCAGATTCAGTTTGGATCAATTAAATCATGACCCAGGAAATGCTGATAGAATTAATTCTATCACAACGATGAGTCCTGCAACCAACCAACACACTGTAATCTGCAGTCCATGCTGGAACCACCATTTACAACCACGGACATAAAAAAGAAATGCTGTATTCATTTTTTCCTTTTCAGCCTGCCTACAGTAATGGTTTTTAGAACCACAGCTTGCTGTGAAAACAGGATATCAGCTTGTGTCAAAAAGATCAGAGGAGGTTTTGAGGTTTTGTGTTTTATCTACACAGCCTCTACATCTCCATTTGCTTGTTCTCTGCACATTTCTCGGCATACTGTCACTGAAGAGACAGGAAGAGATGGCAGAGGCTGAGGTGCAGGTATATGCCAAAGTCTTGAACAAGTATAAAAATCGAAGTACTCAAACCTTACTGGAACCTTTGTTGGCTGCTGGGTTCCCCGCACATACTGCGTGAGTACCTTTGCTATTATTTTACCACCAAAAAAATCCTTTCCTGTTTACTTTTAAGCATTCTTAACCTACTGTGTGTGTGCATTGAAGCGTCACCTGTAGCACCTCCATTGACAGTACAGGAAGTTCCGCTTTAAGGTATCACTAAGTATGTATAAAATCAATCCTGATAGAGGGGAGAGAATTAATAGAGTTGCTTTTATTAAGTCAGTCACAGCATATTAAACTGATGTAGATTTGAACCTAAACATGGCAATTGTAACTTGTTTCCTATGAACTGAATGGACATGAAGCTGTGGCAACAAATGGTGACGGATTCATGGCCCACCTGGAAACTTAAGGACATACAAGATTAAATTATGACTCATATTATACATTGCTATTGTTGTTTAAAACAGGACTTTTCCAAAATAGGTCACAACCTAACTGCATTCAGAGTGAAGCTGATACAAGGGAGACAGCAGAGGAAGGGGAAGGAAGGAGAAGCAGGAAGGAACAGGGGAAGAAGAATCTGAAAGTTTAACCAAGTGGTCTTTGCCCATGTTAGCAGTGACTGTTGCTGCTCCTCTCCTCCACCTACTTCTTCCTCATTGACTCTGTAGTGGTTGGAATTCTAATATAAATAGTTCATGTTAAGATCTGTGGGGGAGCCACGTCCAGATTTTGGAAGTCCTTCTCTAAAAACATACATCTGGCATTGTCCTATCAAGCCTTTTGTTGAAGAGTTACGACAATATCATTCTTGCAGTCTTTTAATCTGTTGTTTGAGTTGTGTTAAAGATGTGCTTTTGGGTAAATGTGCTTCTGGGTTGAAAGGATTTGTTAGTGACAACACTGTTGCCTGGAGGAAGCCCAACTGCAAACCTGCAAATTTCCTTTTGTGTCAGGATCTAAGAACAACCCGAGGAAATGGGCATACACCATGAAAGATGGGTTGTGTGAATGTGGAGAAGAATAGACTACCCTATGTGCCAGTGCGTACAATGCCCTTTCATATGCAGAGAGGAAGATCTTATGTTGGCAAGGGAAAATGCTGTGAAAGTAGCCCAGTTTGGGGCAAATGACATCTTTTTAACTTTAATGTTGTTTGTAAAATTGTATGTGCTCCTGACACAAATAAAGAAAGAAAAGGTTGTGTTAAACTGCTGCCTTTTGCTTTTCCTGATGTTTTAATTAACTGCTGTGCTTTTTTTGTTTCCTGTGTAAGCTGTCTTGCACATCTCTTGTCATGATACCAAGGGAGATTATAAATGACTATGATTAATCATAATAAATAACAGAGAGATTGAGGAAGTTGCCCTCTGCTCTTACTAATGTCAGTGTCCATTTCCATTCTTTGGCTAGCTGGTACCAGATTGGGTAAAACCTGAAGGTGGCTCCCTCCCTACCAAGAAAGAAGTAGTAGACACCACTTAATTCATAAGTTAAACTTAAAATCCCATATGTCAGCAGCGGCAAGTATTGTTATTTTTCCTAAAGGTGGCAGTGGACATATGCTTCACATACATCCCATGAGAAGAACTTAAGTGGGTTAAGATGAGGAATTTGCGTGTGGAAGTTTTGAAAGACATATAGCAATTACTTATTTATTTAGCTGCATTTACACACACCATTTTCTCAACAAACTCATTTTTCTATAAGTCCAAGGGGGTTTAAAGTTTAAAACAACAGCTTCAAACATGATGAGTGCCAAAGTACCCACTATGGATAGAGGAAAACCAGGCATTTCCAATTTTTGTGACACATATGATTAAGCACTTAAGATTTCTTGAACTGGGAGGCAGCCCCCTTCTGTTATTTGAATAGAAAAAGCTTGTGACTGCCAAAACAGAGCACTGACAGGAGAACATTTTAAGAGAGTTTTTTAAGGAATAAAGTCTAAATTTATACTATGCGGTAAGTTATAATGTTCAGAGAGTTTCCAAACATCCTGTAAAGCAAGCATGCTGATTAAATTTGTTTGTGGCTTTATTCCATTGTAATGAGTTCAATGCACTTCCCCTAGGCTAAAAGCTTTGGCAGCTACTGGACAAAAGACAGTAGAAGATGCGGCAAAATGGTATGTATGGGAATGCTGTACAATATAGCATTCCAGATTGCATGAATTAGAAATAGAATTGGTGTTTTTCTCTCTATAGAATACCATAAGAGTTGTTGTTAGAAGATCACACCAAACTCAGATGTATCCTTGATTTGTAAAGTTGAGTTAACTAATTAACTAGTTAATTAACTTGAGTAAAGTTAATTCATCTGATTTCATATTTTAACAGCTCAATCCTATTTGCACAATAAGCCATCAGAGCAACCTCTTTGTTGATCTGGTAGAGTGCTGCCCAGAAGTACTGTTGATAGTACTCCATTGATCAGCCACCAGCCACCATAGTACTCCACTGATCAGCCACCAGATTCTATCAGGTTTTGGTAGAACTGGGATACATCAAGACAAGATGGGGGCAAAGCGAGGTAGATCTTAGTCTTAATCCGTAATTTCACCAGTAATTAATTTGGGAGTGTACTTTTAGGATCAACATTGTACGTTATAGGACCGAAAGAGGCTGTGTCTGATACCCTTTTCATTGTAGGCTGCATTCCCATTGCAATGACCCCACCCTGGAAGATCCAATCCCTCAGGAATATGCCCTCTACCTATGCCCAACTGGTTTTTTGAATGACAAACTGATGGACTTTTGGAGAGAAACCAAACTCCAATGTGGACGAAACAAAGCCCATGAAATTTTCCCACACATAACACTTTCAGAATTTTTCACGGTGAGTCAAAGTGTATTATGGACAGAAAGCAGGCCTCCGTCAGTCTTGAAAGACTATGGTATCGTGCTTGGCGCTGCATACGCTGCATGCGAAGCACGAAAGCCTGGGTTGGATTGTTATGGAGGATAGGCTGTTACCCAAGCAGCAAATCCCCCCTCTCCATGCCACTGAATTAGTCCAATGGAAGGGCAGAGCCGATACAATTGGATCCAGCTGGCGTTGCAGAGCTGGGCTAAGGACAGGAGCTCACCCTGTCTTGTGGGGCCGACCCAGGTCTCGAACCCTGGCCTGCTGGTTAACAGGCACAGCGTCTTAACCGCTTACGCTTGATGTGATATTATGGTTTGCATAGGCATCCTGGTCTTTTCCATCTTTCCACTCACAACTTGATGTACAAGATGTACCATAAGTTGTGCTCAACCCGAGCCTCAGAACCTATTTTCAGTGCCTTTCAAATCCTGCAATGTACATTTCTTTTTAGTGTGAAGACCAAAAAGTTGAGGGCCTGTATGAAGCTTTAAAGAGAGCTGGTGACAAGTTTTCTGGTGTCTTCCCATCGATCATCTCCCTATCACTACATTCCTCCAGCACCTACATTGGCTTCTTTGTTAGTGACGGCCCCGCAAATATCATCAAATCATTTGCTATGGCATTTGCCACAGAGGCTGCAGCTTTAGCAGGTAACAGAATTAACGCAATAGAAGGGCTGTACATTTCCTCTGTTTCAAGGGTCCAGGGAGGCACATATGTGTCTGCAGAGATGTAACTATTGTGGAGCCTGGGGGGCACATGCTCTGGGCACTACATCAAGGGAGAGTGCATGACTTCCCTCAGGTACCCTCCTTATTAGAGAGAATGTGCTGGTGGCTTCGAACCTGCCTGTTTCTTCGCCTTCAAAGAAGAGCATCCTTAGGAGAAGGAACAGGAGAGTGAAGCACCACAGTGAACACTTTATCCTCTGAGGAAAACCAGGATATAACATCACAGCATCATGAGATGCCATGTTGTCACTGTCCCAGGAACCAGGGCAGAGCATTTTGCCATTATGTGTCTGCAGCAGGAGGAGAAGACACCCTACCAACTGCACAGCCAGAAAAGGCCCAGCATGAATTTCCCCACTGTAGTGATTGTACTTGTGGTCCTTTTCTGTCATCAGACTGATTCAGGGCCAGACAAGAAGTAGTTTTTAATGCCTTTTTCTGTTAATGTTTTTAACTGTTAAAGCCTTCCCTCATTGAGAAACATCTTACTTGGTCCTCTGGATTCTTGCTTGTGTGCACCTGTATCTCAGCTTCCATATGGTTCTCTGAGCCACCAAAATTCAACCAAAGACATGTGGAATTTTACAGACTTAAATTAGAAATAATGTAACAATAACTTCTGCCTATGTGATCCCATTTGCTGGTGATTTGATTTGTAGACTGCAGTGTGAAACCTTCAACAAAGCAGCTCCATCTTACCTTAGCCAACAAATTTTATCCTCACCATCAAAAGACTTTGGAACAACTGGCCAAATCAATCAATCCAAAGCAAAGTTGCAACTGGACGGCGGTCCTGTATTCTAGAGATATGCGCTTTGTACATTATCAGGTTCGTTGCTAAATATACCTTGCTTTTTTATAATTAGAAAATTGTCTGGGTGATCAACTGTCATGGAACAAAGTTCTACCCTGCAGGAGAGGGTGTTCACTGTAATAGCCAGTATGGTTATTGCATTAGGTTAGAGCAGGGTTGTCCAAACATTTTGGCAGGATGGTCACATCATCTCTCTTACCATTGTTTTGGGGGCCAGAAAAATGATGTACATTTCAAAATTGAATAAATCTACTTAAATTTAAAAATAAGACTGTATTAGAGACATTTCAGTGCTTGTCTGGGGGCCAGATGGAGGGGTATTGCTGCAGGCTGCATCTGGCCAGGGTTTGGACGCCCCTGTGCTAGGGCCATAGAAACCTAAGTTCTAATTCCTACTGGCTTAATAGGCCCTGAAATTTTGTTTTTGCTCCTTCTCCTCGCCAAGGTGGCCAAGAGGCCTGTCCCTCCTAGTACCTTCCTATCTCTAGGTGCTGTTCGAACCCCCCAGTCAGTTTTCCCACTGCCTGAGTGGGGTGCAGTAGTGACCTCCCTGGCATCTCAGGCCCGTTGTGCCTGAACTCGATATTTGCGGACCTTCATAGGTAGACCAGTCGTAACAAAATCCCCTTGCTGTGATGCACAGACTATGCTGCATCTTCCAAGGGATTTTTGGCTGCTGGAGGTCTCCTCAGGGTAAGGGAACATTTGTCCTCATGGACTGAGGTAAACTCCAGCAGCTGTCATGTGTCAATTCAGACCCACACCAGTGATATTTCTGGCCTAAATCCTTGTTTTGGGTATTCTCGAAGATAACCTCCTTCTTGTATGTTCTAAGCCACAGCCCAGTTCTGCGCTGTCTGGTGTGTTGGGCTACTGTGGGGCCAAAAATAGCTGTTGCATTATCCTATGTGCCCCATAGGATGCGCACCTATGTGCACCAGGAAAGGGATTAGCCCCACACTGGATCTATTCAATTCTGCAACTGCTGTTTAGAATCAAGGAGAAGGCGCAGAATGAAGGAGTCCTGTGTCCAGCCATAATGCCCAACCTGAGTCCTATGGAGCTAAGCAGGGTCCTATGGAGCTAGGCTTCACTGGTCCTGCTCCCTCCCTCCTCCACCATGCCTCCTTGCCACCCTCTCCTGTGTCCCCCACACCAGAACATCTTCCCTATGCCTACCCCCAATTCCTCTATTTAAAATTTGCACCACCTGCTGGTTTTGGGCAGACTTCAGGCAGTAGAAACATGGGCCAGCACTAGTTCAGTACTAGCTCAGTACTGGGCCCGCAGTCATGTTCACAAATGTGTTTTACAGCACTTTGCAGCAGTGCGCACTGATGGTAAGCCAGAATGCCTCAGCTGACTAAATTTTATGACAATATGTTTATAATAGGATTGTGCTCCTAATCTTTTGCCATCATTTAATATGCATCAAATTACAAATTAATATGCATCAAATTGATAATAAACCAAATCATTTAATATGCATCAAATTTGATGCATCACAATGCATCAAATTAAGCTTAAGCACCCTTCATCAACCTTTCTGCTTCTTTCTGAACTTCAGAAAACAGGCCTCATTTTTACGCTTTACCAAAAAAATTGATTTCTCCCAGATTTTGAGTGCTGTGTTCCAGTATAAGCCTCAGAACATTGATGAACTGATGCTGAATTGTGGAGATCTTATATATGTTGATCGACTACAACAGGCTGAAGCTTGCAATGGCTGGGTGATTGGGATCTCTCACCGAACAGGATGCAGAGGATTCCTTCCCGAAAACTACACCGAGAAGGCCAGTGAGTCAGATACCTGGGTCAAGCACAGGTATGGGTCACTCAGCTCAGATTTCTTTGCGGGTCATGTTCATAGCTATGTATAGTTTTCATTGGTTGGGTAAGGAAACTCTTAAACGTACTTTCTTAGGAGTACTTTCTTACTTCTAAGTAGACATGCATAGGCTTGCAGCAACAGTGGGGTTAGGGGAGTTCTATTGCTAACCTTTACTTTTAGTAATTAAAGCAAGAATAAGAAATAGTTTCTTGTTTACTGTGTGGTGAACAGCAGCATCTGTATCCCAACAGTCTGCAGAAGAAACACATACTTGGCACTGGGTAGAGAATTTAGCATTAGGGTTAAAGATGATTCAATTGCATCAAAAAGCTCCACAAATCTCCAGTACAAGCATGTCCTCGGATCACCTGAGGGTCCAAGTTCCACCCCTGTGGATCCTTGAATTCATGGATACCACGGAGAACCTCACGCACTGGAGGCTCTTCTTCCCTAGGTGCAGAGGAGCATGAAGGTGGACATCTACCATTAAGTGAAACCTTTGATACAGGGTTCACAGATACAGGGGCCCCCGTTTATTCCTCCTTTACAAGGGAAGTGGCTCTATTAAAGATGATACCTGAAACTTCCTAGGGCTCCAGCAAATGATGAACAACAGAATGTGACTTTTTTAGTATCACTAAAACATTTGTTTGTTGTATTTACTGAGCATGTTGAATAGGAGTGTTTTTTGTAATCCAAAATATTTTCCTTCAAATAGTGGGACTACACCATCTGATACTCAAACACAAACCTCACAAAGCCTTAGAAAGACACTTCCTTTTTCTAAGGCTTCTTGTAGGCATTCTGAGGGTCAGAAAAGTATGCACAGCCTTCCAAAAGCCTTTCTGAGGCCTTCTGAGGTTTGTTGGAAGTTTCCTGTTGTTTTATTTTTCCTCTCTTTCACACGTGACTCTCCCTTGCAGAGAATATGTTTTCACTCCAGCTTCTGGACAACATCCTAAGAATCAAGCTGAAACTTGCACTAAACTGAAAAGCCCAAGTCCATTGCCAAGGAACGTAGCCAAAATGTTTGGTTTTCAGGTAACTGTTTTTTAAATGTGTGTGCACATAAACATTATGCATAAATGTGTGTGTGCTCTTAAATGTGTGTGCGCATAAACACCAGGAAAACAAAACAAATTTATATGCAAGTATAGTTTGAAACAATATGATCTGTAGATTAAAGGGTGATACCTATGCTAACTAGGCGGAGAAGGCCCTTCTCAGAGTGGCTCTGTTACATTGACCAGTTCAGAAAAGAAATGCTTAAGGCCTTATGCAGAACTTGTACTTATGCAGTACTTGTACTCATATGTGAGGATGTAGTAATCCCATTACTATCTGTGACCATGTCATAGTTAACACATTAACATAAAATCGTGCTGTACCATAGCATAATCGTGCTGTTCCATAGACATCATGTCAATGAAAACTATATAACAACAAACCTCATTTAAACTTGTAACTTGATATGTACAGTAATATTTTTAGATATATGAATAAGTAAAGCTGCAATGTAATTTTTTTCCAGCTCTCTATGAAAACTTCTGTACAAAGAGGTTTGTTAGTGATGCGCCATGGAGAAAGGATAGATCAAGTGTTTGGGAAATCTTGGCTACAACAATGTTTTTGTGCAGATGGTAAGTGGAAGATAGGGGAATTTGATACAGCAAGTGTGGCATGCTTTGTTAACATGATAAACAACAGAAAAATGATTGGTCCACTTGTTCATCACACTAAGAACTTATATTATCTTCCTCTAAATTTCAAAATTTTCCTAGAGGCGGAATTGGGGTCACCATGAATAACAGTCCAATCCTGGTTAAGTTAATCTCAGAGAACAGGTGGAAGATGGGAGTAGGTGGAACAGGGAGGGGGTGAAAAGGTGGTGACCAGGGCAAGGAAGGAGTTGAATCGAAGCCAGGAAGGAGGTAGTAATGGCCAGTGGCAGCACTGTCAATATCTTATCACACTTCTCAGCCTCAGTCTGCCTTCCAGGTCCATTCAGACTTGCTCTACCTATATAGACTTGGTCCACCTATATAGGGTTGCCATGTGTCCTGAAAAACAGGGACAATCCTGATTTGGGGGGGATTGTGTTCACATACTGGAAAATAGGATAGAGGGTCCTGTTCCAATTTTGTGGAAGAGAATACTGGCAACCCTAAGATGATGCAGCTTTGGGTAACCCCAGGAAGCAGCAAGAGCTTAGCTCAGAGTAGGGGACAAATGTCCTTTACCATGAGGAGGGCTTCATAGTTTGAAACTTCCTGCTGGATGCAGAACATGCCCAGTTAGTGTGGCTCACAGGAAGTTAGATGGGATTTGGCTGTAACTCATAACTCCTTTAGTCTATGACTCAGCTTTTTAGAGATGTTGAAGTGGGCATTCACATCTCAAGATTTTAATCAACGCTAAAGAACAACTTTCTCCCTCCTATCTATGAATTGCTGCTATAACCATTACTTTTGGTGGCTGCCATTCTGACAATAGCAGTGGGAGGGAAGAAGGATTAAGGCAGGAAGGTTGGAGAAACCTTTTATAAGAATATAAGAAGAGCTTCCACTGGATCAGGCCAACAACCCATCTAGCCCGGCTTTCTGTATCTCAACAGCAGCCCACAAGATGCCTCAACGAGCATACAGGACCTATATCCATGTGCTTTTCCCTCTCTCTCTCCTAATGTCCAATTGCAATCTCAAATAATCTATGAAAGTTTGTTCATCTTTACCAATGTTTACCTTAAGCTACCCTAAGAGAAATAAATTAGATTATAGTAATAGTATATTTTCAAGAATAACTGGGCCACAATGTACCACACACATTAAAAATAAAAAGGTCTGGCTTTGTTATGAAAATCTTGGTGTCCAAAGCATTCTGTTTTGTTCCAGGAAATTATCATCGAGCAGACCTTAATTTCCCTTCTACTCTGCCAAGCCGAGTGGATAGCATCAAAAACTTTGAATGTGACCCTCCTTTATCATCCTGTGGCATATTTCAATCTAGATTAATAGGTAAGCTATTTCGGGGATACAAATCAAGAAATTAGAGGGAATGGTTGTGAAAGGGAATACCAGGTCTTCCTACCCAATTTTTTTTCCACACATCTTTCACACACACTATTGCTACATATAGTATTTTTGTAATTAATAAATTTAAATGTAATAGTCAGTAATAGTTTTCAATTTAATAGTAAGTAACATGATGTTCAAATTAACCATATGAAAGCAATATATATGTGTGTTTTTAGCTATTATTTCATTGTATCCTTCCTTCATTTATCTTGGGTGTTCTACTTGGTGCGGGGCCTTGTCATCTTTTGCAGTTATATCTAACGAAAGGTTTGGTGATAAGCAGCTGGGGCAACGTGATCCAAGAGGATGCCACCTTGCCCCACTGCCCAGGTGCTGCTGTGGTTCTGAGAAATGTGGGAGCCCCTCAACAACCCCTCACATGGTTTCACAAACACAGAAGTTCCACGCTGCCAAGTTTGCAAAATATTTTGCATCCATATTTCATAAACAACTTGATACATTTGACATCTTCAGGCGTTAGTAAGTCGCATATTATGGAGGTAAAGAATGTACATGTTCCAGCCAAGAGTTAAGACAATTCTAGTAGTTTCTCCTCATCAGTTATTTATTCTGAAAACATTCCTTCAAGCCCATACATTTAGTTGATGGAATGAAAATAAAACTGTTTATATGAAAGCAAAATTGTCCATATTGAATACTTGGAAAAATTCAAATTGCCATACTATGACAGATGGTATTTTGCACCTCTGAATTCTTGCTGTGAAGAAAAATCTTTTTATACATTCTTACTTGCAGGAGAAGGTCTGCTGGAGAAGGAAGTACAGATTAGCTGCATATACTCTTCCCCAGCTCTACGCTGTATCCAAACTGCTCAGAT
Organism: Cryptoblepharus egeriae; assembly: GCA_030015325.1. Classification (NCBI taxonomy): domain Eukaryota; kingdom Metazoa; phylum Chordata; class Lepidosauria; order Squamata; family Scincidae; genus Cryptoblepharus; species Cryptoblepharus egeriae. The sequence continues at coordinate 47,264,947 of JAREYC010000005.1, read as the reverse complement.
TGTGTTAGAAGGTACGTAATTTTCCTGACAGGAAGAATATTTCAGATCAGTCCTTGGTGACATACAATGCAATCCTAAGCCTGTCTACTCAGAAGTAAGTCCTGTTGTATTCAATGGGGCCTACTCCCAGAAAAGTGTGTTTAAAACTGGAGCCATAATCTGTTGCTTGCTAGTCTTTGTCCTCTTATATTGTTTTTCTGAAAACATATTTGGGTTCTTGTTGCTGCAGACTAAAAAGATTTCAGTAGTGATGCAAATATGCCTCGAACAGTGAAATTCAATGAGTGTCTACTCAGAATTAAGCCCCAGTGAGTTAAAGGAACTTACTCTCAAGTAAATGTTTATAGGTTTGTAGCCTTCTGTTCAATCCTAAGGGGCCTTGCCCTGATAGAACTAGTGGTCTTGCCCTGCCTCTTTAGGGCAGTTGCAAAAGAAAACATGCCATGTGTTGTGATCTGGCCACTGTCAAAAATCACATTATAAGCTGGAAAAAATTGATGCTGTGATCCTGGCAGGAAAGCGGGTAGGAATTGGCCAAGTTGGGCAAAGGTTCAAAGCCTGGGCCCTCTTGGTCAGCCAGGTCCCAGACACTCAATACTGGTAGTAACTTAGGTGATATCAAAAAGCTGGCAGAGCTTTCTCCCAGGGTCCTAGAAACCTGACTCTGACAGTAGAATCCAGCAATTAAAAATGTTGGTGATGTCGCTATTTTGGAATGAAATAAAAGTACAACAGTAGTAGATGAGCACTATCTTTAAATAAAATTGCTTTCTGCTCAGGGTGGCTCATTTATTTGATTACCCCAGTTTGATAAATTCACTCAAATTGTTTGTGTGAAAATGATCTAGCATTCCTACACTTCTAGAAATTCAAAACGCTTCATATCAGTAACACAGAGAAGGAGCTTCTGGTTGCTCTGAAAACTGACTCTTCAGTAATGTATTAATAGAAGCATTGTATATTTTGGAAATGTGTCACAACATTTAAACTCTGGGAAAATTGTACACTATATGTCAGGTTAATGTCTGCCCTCTTTGTACTAGTGTTTGCTTTAGTTGTTTCTTTCTGGACTAACTGGTTGTGCTCCCCCTGGTTTTATTGCTTTCATTAATTTATTTTATGTCTATACATTTTGTTATGGAACTTTGTAAGCTGTTTTTGGCATTTGCTTTGGCATGGAAAAGACAGCATATAATTTTCAAATGAATGAATGAATGAATGAATGAATGAATGAGATGCACAGGCAGTAAAAAAAATGCTCTTGATTCTACAGCAGCTCAAGGAAGTCATTGTGGAGCTACTTTCCTTAACTGGGGGAAGGGGACGAAAGTAAGTTGTAGCCTTCACCTGAGGAGCAAAAGTCCCCTTCATCCCTTTGCCTGAAGATGAAAGCCTTCTTTACCTGAGGAACAGCCAGCATCTGCCTGCTTGTGTTCAGGACACCATTTTGGTTCTGTATCAGTCCCAACTCTCCAGAAAGCTTAGAATTGGGCTGTAAATTCAAAATATTTTTAATATAAATGTTTATGGAATGCCAAAAGGAGACCCATGAATGTGTTTTTTTATGAAAACATAAAAATGTTTTTGATCATTTTAGGCCTTCACCTGGAACATAAAGTTAAGATTCGCATAGAACCTGGACTCTTTGAATGGACTAAATGGGAGACATTCACAGCAGTCCCTTCTTTTATGACGCAAAGAGAACTGACAGAGATCAATTACAGCATAGATACCACATACAAGTAAGTGCTAATATTCCAAGAACTCCCACAGGTTTTATTGCCCCAAACAGCCAAATATTACACTGATGGGTAGACGATCTCCAGTCACTGCCAACATTAATAGTGACCATTGACTTGCATTATGAATTAAATTAAATACATTGAAACCAGCTTTTGAGATATGAAGCCAAACCCTGTTCCCTCTGAAAATGAATGCCACTCATCTAGTGTTATGGCACTCTGGGGAAGGCAGACCTGAGAGAACTGGACGAGTCTGCTCCCATCACTTTTACCAGCATGGAATAATGCCCTTTCTTTAATTCTGTGATGATACAAAGCTGAGAGTATTGGGTGCTGAAAGCCATGTTCTCTTGATCTTTGGTTAGGTACAAGAGGTTGATGGCAAATCAAATCCATACTTTATTTCTAACCAATATCAATAGCAGGGAAAGTCTGTTGCCTTCATGCCCTCCTTATGGGCTTCCTGGAAGCCTCTAGCTTGCTACGGCTGGAAACAAAGTGCTAAAATAGATGGCCTTTGGCCGACCGTTGATGCTTGAACAAAGAGGTTCAGTTTCCTAATGTTCTAATAGCTATTGGTTAAGCAGAACTTCCTAACCCTACAATCCAGGGTAACTACAGGAGCACATAAGAGACATTACGTGTATCCATAGTTATTGCACCACCTAATGAAAACCTATGGGAGATTCATATTGCAATCCCGAGTAAATTGTTCTTACTCTGGAGCAAGGACTCCCTGTAGTTATTCTGGATTGCGCCCTAAGTCTATTTAAAAAGGAAAATAAACTTGTAGCAATTAGTTCCACCAGTGGCACTGTATGGGCACTTGTAAGATCCAAAGAAGAGTCACTGGAAGCTCCAAAAATGTATCTAGGCTGAGGAATATTTTCTATAGAACTTGCCAACTGCTTAACCCTCCTTGCCTCATGAATTATTTCAACATTATTGAAATAATATGAATATGTAATAACAAGTATGATGCTTTATTCCAATTTTACATTGGAATAACTGGCGCAGAAAGACTATCATCCCATTTACTGAAGCGTGTTTCCTCACTTTCAATATAGGACTTCCTCACTTCCAATTGTCCTGTCAAATTTGGGTGGATAGAGCAGTCCTGCACGAAGGATACACATGCAGGCTGCTGTTTTCATTTCAAACTACTTCGGGAGAAAATCTGCATGTGCACTAGAAAACATATGGTGCTCTCGTTCAATGGCAACAGTGTCATAGCCAGGGCTTTTTACCAGGGCTCACTGGTACTCAGTCCCAGCACCTTTTTCCACCTTCTCCCAGTAGCTAATTAATAGTCATATGGGGTGACCTGTGGTGAGTACTAGCACTTTTTATTTCCCAGAAAAAGCACTGGTCATAGGTGACAAAACAGGGTGGTGTGTAACAGGGATTGCTATACAGTCAAGTGAGACCAAATAATTCCTGTTAGTCAACAAATGCTGACCAAGCAGATGATTTTCTCAACAGAACTAATTTTCCACTTTCTGCCCTGATGCCTTCTGAAGCCTACGAGGACTATGTTAAAAGATGCTCTGCAAGTATAAAGCAGATTATTGACTCCTGTACAACTGAAGGTAATTTGTTGTTACCCTTGAATTCACTGTCTTGTATCTTCAATAACAGAAGTAAAAAGATCAAAAATGGCCAGGTTGGATTCTCCCTCAGCATCCTTCCTGAATGTACATTTGAACCTATCCAGTCTTCATTTAGTATAATTCACATCCAATACCTTAACATAATATTCTGAGATACTCCATTTGTGACCATAGGTACCATCCTAATTGTTGGCCATGGCTCATCTCTTGATACATTCACTCGGCCTTTGTTGGGTCTTCCTCCCAGGGATAGCAAAGATTTTGCTCAGCTTGTTCGAAAGGTAACATATAAGATTTTGGTTTGTACATTAATTAAAATATTCCCATTATTTATGATTTCCTTTACCTGAACCAGGATGGCTAATGGTTTGGAGCTGAACTTAAATCTGAAAAATTCAGGTTCAAACCCCCATTCAGCCATGTTATTGTGACTGTGTTAAAGTGAGGGAGGGAGGAAGAAAGGAATTTATTTATTTATTTATTTATTTATTTATTTATTTATTTATTTATTTATTTATTTATACCAGGAACTATTTATACCAATCTACTTCTTTAGCAGAAGGATGGCATAAAATGTAAATTACAAATAAAATAAATACATTAAAAATCAGTAATTTCTACTCTCCATTTTCTCCATTTATATAACATCCAACATGATCTGAGGGCACATGCAAAAGAGACACTTTGCTGAAACTACCGTAATTGGTTTAGGTCTGGTCAGTGCTTGAATAAACTCTGTCTTCCATAATATAATTCCATAATATAATAAAAAATAAAATTTAATTGACAGACACACATGTAGAGAGCAATCCTAACCAATTTAGTCTGGCCTAACTCACCTGGCATATCTTCACATTATTGTGTGGGGATGTCAGCGTATTCCTGTGCATTGACCTAACCCCCTCTCCCCAGGAGTGGCGCAGAATGCCTTACAGCACTTTTGTGACATCCCCTGTGTCAACACAGGACTTATGCTATGGCTTATGACAGCCTAAATGGAGGTTAGGATTGCGGCCATAGTCTTGTCAAAGGACTAGAAGTAGAACAAATTTGGCTGCAGGATTTTAGTGCTGTTGATAAGGCACTATACATCCAGTGATGGGCTTCAAAGAAATTAAGAGCCGGTTCTCTGTCCATCTGGCAGCCACTTTTAAATGGCTATTTTTAAACTTTATATGTACTATCTCTTGTTAAGAACCGGTTCTATAGCGTAGGTGCGAACCTGCTGGTGCCCACCACTGTATACATCCATATATCTTTAATGAGCATTATCCTGTTCTTCCTATTCAGAAACTCTTGAGCCTCTTCAGAAACTAACTCTTCTCATGCATCATTTCCTGTTGTAGTCTATTGAGCCTAATTATCAGATCTCTTGAGTTAGTTGTGCTGCTCCTGCAGCTTTTTCTCATGTAATTTCTTCAAGCACTGGTGATCTATTATCAGTTTCTTAAAATAGTCTCGTGTGACATATCCTTAACTCTCTTGGATAATGAAAGTTATTCAATTACATGATGGTGTAGGCCTGAGGGAGTGAACTTTCTTTCACATTTCAACCATCTCACATTTACATAGCAAAACCCTCTTAAAATCTTCTCTGCTTTACTAGATACCTTCCTTGGGCATGTGTTTCTGCGAAGAGATTCCAGGGGAGAAAAAATGGCAAATGATTAACCCGCCAGTCAAGATGATAACCCATGGATCAAATGCTGCATTTAATTGGAAGAACGTCCTTCTGGACAATTAAGTGATATTCACATGAACTGTGGATTTTTTTTCACCTGATTCAATAGAATCATATAGTTAGCCCTTTTGGGTTAACCCATACGGTTAGCCCATAAGGGTAGCCCTGCCCAGGAGTCTGAGCCCTTCAGTCACAGCCAGCTGACAGAACTTGAGAACTGCCATTGACAGAGAGAGAGAGAGAGAGAGAGAGAGAGAGAGAGAGAGAGATTTGTATATATACAGAGAAAGAGAGAGAATGAGAGAGAGACTGTACAACTATTTTTAAATCTCAGTACAAAGATAGAAATATAAACAATAAAAGCTACACATTTCACTTCAAGCATGTAAGGAGTGACACTTTTAATTCCATCTCTACGTTAATAAATAGGAGCGGTATCTATATGCTTTGCTTCTTGCACCCTGTCTAATCCCACAGTGGCACTCAACAAGTCACTGAAGCAATATTAAGATGTAAGAATTGTTAAATTGCAAGGAATACACTTTAAGAACTCACTTATCACTTAAAGTCTTGCAAAAAAGTGCAATTTCTTGTAATAATATCAATTTCACATTTCAACTGATTTCCTAGAGATTTCCTGCAATGCAATTCATGTGATAAAACTACATGAGGCTATGTTTAGTTTTGCCCTCCTATGGGCCTCAGATAAAAAGTATTTTTAAGTACAGTATTGCATAATATGCTTGTACATTGCCTTCCTCCCTACCCCATCATCTCTCTCTCTCTCTCTCTCTCACACACACACACACACACACACACTCATGTACATTCATACAGTATCATACACACATGCTCATGGACATTCTTACAGTGTCTTGCACACACACTTTACTCCTAGTCTTTCTCTCCTATTCCTTCATACACTACTCACAAACTTGGGTGAGAAGTGATTTGGGGCAATTTGAGGCAGAGCAACTTTTTGGAAAGGCATGAATAAGACCAGAAGTACATCATTGCACACAGATTGTCACTTTTATAGAGCCAAAAAATGAGACAAAAGGAAAAGAGAACAGGAAATAGTTTTTTTGGTGGGGTATTGAAGGTGGAACAACTATGGTGTAGCTTCAGTACATGCACACTTCAGTAAAGAGATAGTGTTTCAACAACTGGCAAAACATGCTTGATCAGAGGCAATTGTGGGATAAAACAGCAGATATACGCCAAAGGCAACAATTAGATATTATAAAAATGTGGTATTCTTAAAACACCCTTAAAACTTTAAACACTGTACTCTCAGTAAAGTCAAAGAAATTTTTCTCTGCAGTGTTTTTTATGTTGCTAAATATCCTGTGCCTAGAGCTGTACTGCAATAGCTGTACTATCTCCTCTCATTTGTCTCCTCTGAGATACTATCAGCATGTTCTTCACCTGGGGAAAACCCTTCAGCCATCCTCTCATTGCACACCATCTTCTCACAAGGTGGAGAAACATGGCTTAGTTAAGAGAGGGATTTAGGCCCTTTGGCAGGGCAAGATGATGGGTAATTTTAGAGGGGAGACTTGGTCTGGTTCACAGCCCTGAGATAACCTACACAACTTGCTCGTAACTTCTTTGATCATGAAGTGATGAAGCCTAGACAAGTTTCAATGCAATATCAAGTCTGAAAACTTTTATACCAATTTTAGCAAAGACGCTGTACAACAGTCCAGGGTGACATCTAGTGGAGCAACCTAAAAATGAAACCATCTAACACACTTTCTCAACGTGTGTCCCCCAACTGTATTGTGCACGGTCCACCTATTGGAAGTACCACTGGAAGTAATTGGTAATGATGTCATTTCCAGTTACTTCCATATTGGGAGGCCAGATGTTAAATGACATGATGCAACATGTCAAACATTGATAAGAGACTCGGGGACAAGAGGATTATGAAAAGTGCACTCTAAAGTTCTCTCTGTCAAGCTGAGCCTCTTAGAGCTGCTTCTCATGTTGCATTGCTGGTCTCCTGCCGGGTGGATGGCTCTGTGGGTCCCACAAGTACCACCAGACACCAACTCAAGAACCACCAGTGGTACGCGTGTATTTCAATATACACATCACGTCACCTCTCTTGTGTGAGCAGCTGGCAATGATGATCCCTTGTTCATTGTTTACCCTACAAACTTCAGGTTACCTGATACTGCTTTCCTGCAACTCTGAAGAATGTTTTTGATGCCTGCTAAAGAATATCTGTAAACTGAATTTTTGTTCCTACTAACTGTTACACAATTAGATGCATTGGGCCTTGAAAGGTCAAGCAGTGCATGTGGCAGAGATATTTATATCAAGGTTTCAGACTCCCCTCAGAACACTTTTGTCACATGCAGTGTATGCTGCAAAAATAGGAGGTAATTTCAGCCTCTGGGAAAGGAGAGATTAGTTGATTAGTTGGCAGCGGTTATTTTGTTTCCAAAATCTATATATATAGCCCCCACACCCTGTGACCCTCTGAATGAGCAGGAGCAACTCCAAACATATGAACAAGTACACATGTGAACTGACTCCACTTTTGTGTCTGCATCTTCCTGGGACTGTCATTGCCATGGGAAGGGGAGGCCATCTGGGGTCACTGTGGTGGGTTGGGGGAGGGTTTCTGGGGCCTGATGCCACCCCTCAGGCCTGCGAGGTGGGAGGTTTTGGGTGGGCAGTGGCCCCACAAGTGATCAGACACCCTTGCCCTGTTGTGGGAGCTCCAGGTCCCCTGTGCGCCAGGATGTGCTTTTTGCTCCCTGGCAGAGCCAGGTGGGCACCTGTCCCCTCTTCCAGGCTTCCCCCTCAATAGATGCCCCTGGCAGCCCCCTTGCCTCCCCTTACCCCCTGCTCTGCCAGCTGCTTGGGGGACCCTTGCCCTTCCCCTGCCTGAGCCAGCAAGGGGGTCTCTTTCCTGGGTCTTCTATATATGCCAATAAAGGTTTGCTGAAAGGAAAAGGGTCTTCTGTCCTCTGGATGGGGGTCTTCCCTCTCCTCCCAGCCCACCTGAGTGTGGACCCTGCGTCTGGCATGCTGTACCTTTAATGCTGATGTTTCCTCCGGACTGTTGCCGATGTCCACAGGACATTCATGTTTATCTGTTGATGTTGTTTTTATTGACAATACACATACACATGTATCCCTCTGTGCAGTCTTGCCCCTGCTGATGCCTGGGCTTTTCCTGGACCACCTTGCCTGTTTGGGGGTGCAGGGGGCAGCTGGTTTCCCATTTCCAGCCCTGACAGCCCTGCCCGGTCCATCATGCTGGGGAGCCACTCTGACAGCCTGACAGCTGCTTCCACCACCACCCCCATCTAGCCAGCTGGTTCCCCATGTGATCAGGAGGGGAGGCAGTTTGGACACCTGCTGGTGGTTCTGAGTGATGTGAGAACAGGTCAACTCGTGTCTAACTGCAGGCCATGTAGCACTTACAGGCTGCCTTCTGAGCATGCCCGATGGAGTAACTTATGTGGATCACTGCACTGGAGCAGTTACAGGCAGACCTAAGTTACAGGCAGACCTAAGTTCTCTGCCTCACACATAACTCTGTGTTTAGGATACAGCATAGTTAGGGCAGAGCAAGCAAAAGTTGCTCTGGATTGTGCTCTTAGGCTGCAATCCTAACCACACTTTCCTAGCTTTAAATTTCCTTTCTTTTGAGTAGACATGCTTAGGATTGCACTGGATGGGTAAGCCCCATTGAATACCATTGGACAGGCAGTGCAATCCTGAGCATGTTTACTCAGAAGAAAGTCCCATTGTGTTCAATAGTCCTTACTCTGAAGTAAGTCTCATTGTGTTCAATAGTCTTTACTCCTAGGAAAGTGTGGTTCTAATGGCAGCCTTACTTGAATATATACATATAGTATTATGATCCAGGTATTGTGACCATAGGATACTATATCTTATTTTTCATCTTTCCAAGCACCATTAACCTCCCCTTCCTCTGTTATTTCTGTAGTATCTGTTAGATGGGGAGCTCCTCAGGGCAAGACATTATCTAGTTTTCTATTTGAAAAGTGCAGCTCACACTGATGGTATTATAAAGGACAATAATGGTCTTTCCTAATCCAGTTGATGCCTACAAGAAAAATGTTCCATCTCTATGACCCTTTTCAGCATAAACAATTATGTGAATAAAAAGAAGTTGCACATCAACGAAAGAATCTCCAGATGGCGCCTGTGCCAAATTATTGCCACATCCCAGAACACCTTTAACATGCAATAAGGACTTATCGGTTGGGCTAGCAAGTGGTTATTTCACTGCAGTTTGGAAAGCATACTTAACATGCTTAAAATATTATCTGCCCTTTTAGTTAGGATTTGTTATATATAAATAATCCACCAAGTGGCCAGTGTCCTGCTCCATTGCCCAGAAAGTACCGATATTTATTCAGGTTGCCCAATGACTATTTTCCATGATTGGGACTGTAATCCTACTCTCCAGTTAAGCCGTCATAAGTCCTTGCAAAGGTCCTTGTAATCCAAAATTCTTGTAATCCAAAACAGATTTTCCCTTAGGAAATAATGGAAAGCAAACAATTGGTTCCACGGTCCAAAAATATTTATATTAAAAAATTTACTGTAAAATATTTTATAAAATTATATGTATAAAATGATTACAAAACACTAATACAAAACACTGTAATAAAGAAAATACTGTTCAGTACTGAAGTGAACTATACCACTGAAAACCTTCATGGCTGGTATAAGATGAGAGAGGTGGGATGACTTATTTTGTGGATGTTTTTCACTATCACAAACGGAGTCACTGCTATCTGATGGCTCAATGGAATCTTTGTTAATGTGGTAATGTGGTAACAACATTAACATTCCCTTGCTACTGTTGGTGAGCAGCACTGCAACATTGATAAAAGACACCTTCCACACTGCCACACACAGATCACACACACAAAAACACCTCCGATACGCCTTCCACACTGTCAACAGATCCCACACACTCCTGGCTCAGGTTGCTCCTCTCCCCCTCTGTTCCCTGGACATGGAAGTCTGTTCCAAACTTTGCCCATGGCCCCACCCCAGCTCAAGCTACCCCCAAGACCCCCCTGTGAATTCTCTGGTCCAGAAAGCCTGTTACAAACTTTGTCAGAAGTGATTGTCTTCCAAAGCAGTGCTATTAAACCAAGACAAAATTTCTGAGAAAATTTTGCTCTTAATCCAAGTCACTCTTACTCCAAGGTAACATTGTACCAAACTTTTCTCAGTCATTTGGAAACAGGAGAAAGAGAAATAGAGTTGTGGTCAGAAACTTGAGATTTCTATTTCCCTCACATTTTCCTCCATCTGGGGCATTGTATATTATTATTTATGTATAACATTATCAGTTTGCATGGTATTTTATATATCTATATATATAAAACTGAAAAGCCACTCTTGGGTCAGCACTGGACATGTACTGAGGCCTAGGCTGGCCTAACTGCTGGTTAGGATTGCAGCCATAAGAAGACAACAAATGAGGGACCAGGGTAGGACAAGCTAATTCACTGGACAAGAAGACCCATGTAGAAGCCTCATACTTCTGTATGACTTACTGCATCCTTGCTTTACATCACATTTGTAAAATTCTAGCTGGTGTTGGTGCTGGCAGGGTTCTCAATTAGGATTGTACCACAAGTCTCCTCTATATATATATGGCTTATATGAACGTTTACAATGTTGGACAGAAAGTGGAAGAGAATCATTTTAATTCAAAAGTATATTCTAGCCAACTAGAATAGGCTAGTTGACTTACACTAGACTGTGGGTGGCACAAGCGGTTAAGACGCTGTGCCTGTAAACCAGCAGGCCAGGGTTCGAGACCCGGGTCGGCCCCACAAGACAGGGTGAGCTCCTGTCCTTAGCCCAGCTCTGCGACGCAGCTGGAACCAATCGTATTGGCTCTGCCTTTCCATTGGACTAATTCAGTGGCGCGGAGAGGGGGGATTTGCTGCTTGGGTAACAGCCTATCCTCCATAACAATCCAACCCAGGCTTTCCTGCTTCGCATGCAGTGTATGCAGTGCCAAGCACGATACCATAGTCTTTCAAGACTGACAGAGGCCTGTCATTCTAGCCAACAGATATTTCCGTATTCAATATGAAAAAGCACATACACTTTAGGTGTGTGAAAGGGTCCTTAAGTTACAACACAGAATTATACTTGCACATCCTAAATAGAGAAACAAACTTATATCCTATGCCAATAAGAATATGTTTTATTCAAAACAGTTTAACAGAAACTAGAATTTTGAAACAATAGTCCCACTATATGCTTAAACTACAGATATCAAAAGAACTTTTGAGTCCCATTGATTAAAGTAGGATGTTTGTGCTTAAATCTCTCAAATACAAATTGGTCTAAAATTATTTTACTTTGACTAGATTGTGTTTCTAGTTTTTGTTTATTATTTCTTCCTTAATCTAGAGGCTCAGCTTCCTTGGATACCTCTTCATCCTTTTCGTCTCCAAGATATGCACCTATGAGTTAAAAATAGCATTCATTTATTTCTGAAGCATAAGCCTTGCAACTGGCTCTGACTACATATAAAATTTTAAAATAAAATGTTCCCCATAGGTTTGAAATCTATCTACAGCAACTGGGCAAGTGAATGCATAAATGAAAAAAAAATGACACTGTGTGAGACAACACAGCATGGCATCTATTGGTGGTTCAGCATCCAGTTGTGGCCTTTGGAGGTAGTTAGTCAGCCAAAGTCCTCCTCCCTCAGTTGTGTGGTGTAAACAAGAGTGGTCTAGATCAGGGATGTTCAAACCCTGGCCTGGATGTGGCCTATGGAAGGCCCCTGCATCTGGCCCGCGGCAGGCTGTTTTAATCCTCTGTATCTGTTTCTAATACGCTCTTATATGTAAATTTATTCAAATTTGAAATGTAAGTCATTTTCCAACCCCAACACAAGAGCCAGTTGCAAGAGTGTTGGTTCTTCTCCAGTTTTCAATCAGAACTCTGATCTGGTCTAGATCAGATCCATGGGTGGGGGGATTGTGACTTCATTTCAAGGGAGTTGCAAAAAACTTGGTGCCACCGTTTTGGAATCTGGCACTGGGCACCACCATCTTGAAATAGGGCACTCAGGTTGTTTTCCTTGGAGTTAGAGCACAATCCTAACCATGTCAACTCAGAAGTAAGTCACATTGTGTTAAATGAGTCTTACTCCCAGGAAAGTATGTCTAGGATAGCAGCCTTAGTTCTCATTGAACACAATGGAACTTACTTCTGAGTAGACACGGAGGAGCCCTAGGACCACAGTGATGTCATTTCCTGTTTGATGTCACTTCCAGCCATGACACCACTTCTGGGATAGTCATTCTCAGAAGGGGGTCCTAAGATGAAATGTTGATGAACCATTGTCTAGAGCAGGGGTCCTCAAACTTTTTAAATAGAGGGCCGGTTCACTGTCCCTCAGAAACCGTCGGGGGGCGGTCTATAATCTGGACTTTTGGAGGACCTTGTCCTACATTTTTCAAAATGTAGGACAAAATGTAGGATGTCCTACATTTTTCCCTGCATTCTAAAAACACTCTCTGGGGCTTGCCTTTGGGTCTGTTGGAGCCTCTGGTGTCCCTAAAAACCTCCAGCCAGCTGAGGGGAGGCTGCAGAGGTGCAGAGGACCAGCGCGGGTGGCTTTAAACCCCCCCAGCCGGCTGGGGAGAGGCTGCTGCAGCGCAGTGGTGCTGCATGGGCACCCCCCTGGCTGGGAAGAGGCTGCTGCAGCGCGGTGGTGCCACCCGGGCACCCCCCCAGGCCGGCCAGGGAGATGCTGCTGCAGCGCAGGGGTGCCGCATGGGTGCCCCGAGCCCCCCCGGCTGGCCAGGGAGAGGCTGTTGCAGCGCAGTGGTGCCGTGCAGGCGCCCCTGAGCCCCCCGGTGAGGAGGAGCCTCTGGGCATGCAAAGACACCATGCGCCCTCGTTGTCCGGCGGGGGGCGGGACAGGAACAGGAAGAGGCTCCAGCAGTCACCTTGCTGCGGCGAGGAGGCGCCTCTGGGTGCGCAAATACACCATGCGCCCTAGTTCTCCGCCTCCCACACAGCTGAGGGCAGAGCACCCCCGCCAGGCTGTGGGGAGGCCGTGGGCTGGATAGAGGGTCCTGGTGGGCCGGATCCGGCCCACAGGCCATTCTTTGAGGACCCCTGGTCTAGAGTATGCAGAACTATAAAGAGATTATTCTGTCTTGGAATTATCAGCCTATGTTTCTCACATGAATAGAGAAACATAGTAATCTCACAAGGGACCAGTGTAAATACTCATTGGATATTGTCTCTCTCCTCTTACCTTGATCCATTTGATCGTCTTGAGCCTCTTCCTCCTCCTCAGTATCTTTAGGTGTAGATGTTGCCCCCTGGGTTTCTCCTGCATCTGAAGTTATTTCTGCACCCTCTGTAGAAGTTTCACCAAGACCTTCACCAACAGCTGCAAAGAAAAGGGAAAACAACTTAAAGCACAATCCTAAGCATGTCTACTTAAAAGTAAGCTCCATTGTGTTCAATGGGTCTTACTCTCAGGAAGGTGTCTTTAGGATTGCAGACTATGAAACATTAAGAGAAGCAGTATCTGCTTCTTCACATTAGGTTTTTATTAGTTAAAAACCAATAAATCTGCTTCCAGTACAGATGGCATTAAACTTCTTTATATAAACCCCATTTACATAAATTTACATATAAACTAGGGGCATTTTTGGCACACAAGAAAACCTCTTGTTTTGTTGTGTGTCATAAAATTCCCCGAAGTTGTAACATAAGCTATCTTGCTGTACCCATTCCTGAATTGCCAGTCACCTGGGAGAGTCAAACAATGTCTCTTTTCTCCCATTTATAAATACTGTATCTATAACACATAGCTTTCTGCAAAATGTGGTGGGCACAGGGTCATAGCTGGTGGGGCCAGCATGGGTGTTGTCCCCCTCTGAGTCAGCAGCCTGCCCCTCCTAGCATTACAAGGAAGGTCATGCCCAGCCCACTGCAGGGTCTTAGAGGCTCATGCTTATCTCTGGTCTTTTGGCATCAGTTGGCATGACTTAGAAAATATTCAATTCTGGATGATGCAAATAAATTATTACAAAGCTATTGATGTGGGGTGTGGATTGGGCTGGGGAGAAATGTATATCTTTGGAGAAACTGGAAGGGTTTCTGCTTTCAGACATATTAATGCTTTCTGGAGGGGCAGGGGAATCCTTACCTGTTGAGGGACCACATGGGATCATCTGGGGCCTTTTCTTGGCTTTTAGAGTTCTTTGAATGCAGGACATCTATGCTGGGGGAGGGTGAAAATCCTTACATATCAGGGACCATATGGGATCATCTGGGATCTTTTCTTGGCTTTTAGAGTTCACTGAATGCAGGACTTCTATGCTGGGGTTGGGGGAGTGGTGGAGAGGGAACCTTACATATAGGGGACCACATGGGATATGGAGCCTTTTCTTGGCTTTTGTACTTTTGTAGGACAAGCATATGTATTACGTTGGTGTCCAAAATGAAAAGACAAGTTGCATGTTATTTCTATGTATAATTTCTATATATACAGAGATATATATAGTGTATATATAAGGGCTGTGGGTGGCGCAAGCGGTAAAGACGCTGTGCCTGTTAACCAGCAGGCCAGGGTTCGATTCCTGGGTTGGCCCCACAAGACAGGGTGAGCTCCTGTCCTTAGCCCAGCTCTGCGACGCCAGCTGGATCCAATCGTATTGGCTCTGCCTTTCCATTGGACTAATTCAGTGGCGTGGAGAGGGGGGATTTGCTGCTTGGGTAACAGCCTATCCTCCATAACAATCCAACCCAGGCTTTCATGCTTCACAATATATATATATATATATGCAAATTATTGTTATATTTTATAGACATACACCAGTTTGGATACTTGGCATAATTGCAACCCTGACAATTGTCCAAACAATTGTCACCCCCCCCCCCCCTTCTACAATCCTGGCTACAGTTCATGACCAGTCCATGCTGTTGGGCCCAGAGGTATCATAAAAATCATACAGATTGTAATGTCATGAAAATTGCATTAAAAAATTGTAACATGCAGGATGTATATGACAACAGATAGCAAATGCTTCATTTCCCCAATATGTGAAGGCCAACCAAAATAAACATCAATGGTTGTTGCATCACAACAGAGGGCTGCTCTGCTGGCAGAGTACTGAACCTGGTGTTTCATCAAATCCTAAAGACTCTCCAGGAGGTTCTAAAGGAGGTGGCTCCTCTGGCGCCCAGAGTGTTAGGGTAGTAATTTTTGTTGCTCTCCATTTTGGAATCAGTTGTGACAAGGCTTCTTCTTCCTCCTCTTCCTCTGGTTTTTCCTAAAGATCAAATGAATATTCTTTATAGAAAACTGATCATAAAAATAAATGTCAAATTCTATGTTCAAGATCAGCATTTTCCCTCAGCATAAACTTTCATACAACTTCATACTTCATGCCAACTTGTAACTCTTGACAATACACAAACAAATAGCTATATTTCTAAAAGTCACTGTTAATCAAAGTCAACTAATAATCGAAAGGGATTTTTGTTCTCAAAATTCCTTTCTAATTTATTACACATGCAAGCAATTCATGCAGAATCATTTCCAAGCCAGATGGCACCTCTTTTATACTAGGCTCCCTTAAGACAAAGGCATCAATGGCTGGTTGTGTCCCATAGCTCTGAACGGATGGCAGTTTTTTGCTGCCTCTTCTCTTGTCCTTTTTTTGCACAAGCTAAGCAAGTTGCAAAAAGAAATCAAAATGGAATATGAATTTATCTAATCAAAAGAGTTCCATTCACAAAGAAGAGAAGTTGTTGAAAAGAATGGAATTTGTATTCATTGCATAAGCTGAAACTTACAAAATGCAGTTTTATAAACAATCAAACTGATGTCATTCTGATACTTGTACATAAACTTGTTTTTATGACATATAGGCCGCAATCCTAAAATCACTTTCCCTGGAATAAGCCCTACTGAACTCAGTGGAACTTACTTCTGAGTAGAAACAAATAGGATTGCACTGATAGAGCTGCAGGGCAGTTAAATATCAATTCATAGCAAAACTTTATATGAAATAAAGTCTTGCAGTTTAATACATCTTTATTGCAAATGTTGAATTTAGCAAGTTTGGCAGATTTGCATGATGAGGCTTCAAAGTTAACTTTTGAAATTTGAAATTACAAATTATACTTGAATTGTGAATCTGAAAAGCCCTCTTTAATTGCTAGCTGCACAAAAAAGGAATTCTTTTCCTTGTAAGTAAAACACTATGCTTAATTAAAAGACTAATGTGTATAACTTAAGATATAGGTAGCGCAATCCTCACTTGAGCAGGAAACAGGCAGGCTGGTGTATATCCAACACATGTTTTAGAGGCTGCTACTGTGCTATCCTGGAGAGGGGAGGTTTCTCCCCTTCCCCAAGGTAAGGCTGCAGTGGCTTCTATGGGTCTACTTGGGAGGCGGCACAAGTCTGAGGAAACCTGAGTGGTCACGAGCTGCTCTCACTTGCCTTCATAAAGGAGCTAGGATCTGACATGTGTCAAATCTTGGCTCATCACCTGCTCTCCTTTCTTCTGCCCTCTTGTCTGCCTTCATAGTGCACTAATGCATCAGGTTTTTTGAGGGATGGAAAGGCATGACACACTTGTGTAAAGACTGAAACATTCTAGCACAGATATGATAACCTCATTTGCTGCCAGAAGGGTGGGTGCTTATACAGATTTGGTTAGAGGAGGACAGCAGAGGAGAAGCTAAAACAGGTATGGTACTTTTAAAGGTATTGAAAGTAAGATTGGCTAAATAGTGGGGAATTTTACAAATGTCTCCTTATGTGCTGCCATTCATTTGCAATGATCAGCACAAATTTGAGTAAAGAAACAGAAAAGAATCTGGAGAATCCAGGACACCATCTCTTCAGCACCCATGAAAGGCTGATGAATGCTGAGCAAATACTGTATTAGCAATATGAATTGTTACTCTTTCAGTATAACATAATGCACATAATTCTTAACCAGACTTCAATCACCTTTTAGCTACAGGACAAAAAAATTAATTCTATAAATTAACATCGACTGCAATCCAGAAGTTCACTTGGGCTGCCCTATCTATAACTGGGGTGGCCCAAGTCCGCAATGGGGCAGTCCAGTTATGCCAGAAAAGGCTTGGGGAAGCCTAAGGTAACATAGGCTGCCCCAAGACAGATGGATCTGGGCTGCCCTAGCTGTCTCAGTCCAAAAAGTTCAGGAAATGCAAGTTGAAGGCACGTTTAGCACTGCTGAGGGCAGAGCAGTTATGCTAGATCCAGAGCCTGTTTTCCAGCCAGAAATGGCCTCTTCCAACTCCTCAGAGTTATACCACCCCAGAAGCAGGTATAGTAATGACTAGACCCATAGAGGTCCATGATGAGCCAGAGTAAGAATGGCAGTGTTGACAAAAAAAAACTGAGTTCTTGGCCAGCTTATCTGCAATTCCTTCCCCATCAACCTTGGGATATGGAACAACTACGGCAGCCCACTAACCTGTAGATACAGCAGGCCACTCCAAAAAATCCCCTGTTGCAGCTGTTACTGGTTGTCATGGCAGGCACCACAGCTGTTCCTTGTTCGGTGTGATCTGAGGGGGGGGTCTTCTCGGGAGCAAGCCCTCCCCAGGTGCCACTGATTTGGTGCCTACCGAGCATGCCCAGATTTGCTGATTCTCTGGATCCTGCATAACTTTCTGCTCTGGATCCAGAAAGGTTGGGGCAGCCCAGCTAGGGCACTCCTCACTGCCCTAACTCTGGATTGCAACCACCACCACCATCATCACCATCACATAATTCCTGGATTTTTTTAGCTATAAGCATCATTTACACAATATCAGTTACCTCTTGTATGTATTCACCATGTTGTTCGCATCCGAGATCAAATATATATTTTCCAGTACCTAGTGGCTAGAGGGGAAAAAATTAGCAATAATTAATTTGCTAACCAAAAAAAAAAAATCAAATCCTAAAGATGTTAAACACATTAACACCACTTTTAACCAGTGCATGTTTGTGCCCTGGCCTACCCCTACAGGAGTGGCACAGAACTGCCTTACAGAACTTTTGTGACACCACCAGGTCCGCATGGGACTTGTGCCAGCCTAACAAGGGGTTAGGATCGCAATGAAAATTTTCTAAGATCAATTCAATTTCTTACATACATACATTTTTATTCACAAACTTCCCCTGGAATCTATGATTTAGATGTATAAGTTCAGCCGCTCCATCTTGCTGTCCATTTGCCCAGGAACCAACGTATTTGGAGCCAGTTAATGCATAAACGTATGTACCTTGCCCATGCCTATCAAAACAGAAGCAGAGAATAGTTATACTGACATTTTAAAGCAAGCAAATGGAAACTCTGAACCTGATTCTGGGTACCAAAACTAACTTTCTTAAATTATCATGGGATAGACTAATTTAAAACAAAGGGACTTTTTTTAAAAAACTGGTATCAATAACAAAGAAAAAACTGACTTTAAACCACCAACTGACCAATTCTTAAACAGCCTCACCTAAACCTTTACCACCCCTTCACTACCCGTGGTGGCTTGCTCAGGAATGGGATACAGTGCTATTGCATTAGCTCAGGCCTTTATGCTGATCCAGCACAAGTGTGTCACAAACATGCTTTACAACACATCCTGCTGTATCCATACAGCACTCAGATGTATGAGTTAGCTCAAGAATCATAGAATCATAGAATCATAGAGTTGGAAGGGACCTAGTAGGTCATCTAGTCCAACCCCCTGCCTGCAGCAGGAATTCCCCCTAGAGCATCTCCAACAGGTGCTCATCGAGCCTCTGCTTGAAGATCCCCAGTGAGGGAGAGTCCACCACCTCCCTTGGCAATCTGTTCCACTGCCGAACCGCCCGAACCGTCAGGAATTTTTTCCGGATTTCCAGCCGGAATCTCCTTTCTTGCAGTTTGTACCCATTGGTTCTAGTTCTGCTTTCAGAAGCAACTATGAACAAATTGGCCCCTTCCTCTATATCACAACCCTTCAGGTATCTGAAGAGGGCAATCATGTCTCCCCTCAGCCTCCTCTTCTCCAGGCTGAACATCCCAAGTTCCCCCAACCTTTCCTCGTAGGGCTTCCCTTCCATCCCACTGATCATTCTTGTCGCTCTCTTCTGGACTTGCTCCAGTTTGGCTGCATCTTTCTTAAAGTGAGGTGCCCAGAACTGAACACAGTACTCAAGGTGAGGTCTCACCTTGAAAAGGTTTCGACTGCATTCTAATTTAAACAACATCTCTAATTTTAAAATCATCAGTGCATTGCTGATCTGCATATCACAGGACATGAAAATATTACAGTACTCCATTCAGAGCAGATTAGGCCATCCTTGGTATTCATTGTGTTCATTGGTTATGTTGGATGCTGCTTTTGTTTTGAACACTTGATTATCATTATTTTATTCTGGATTTTAAGAACAGATTTGAACCCTAAAATTAATACTGAAATTAATAAAATTAGCCTTGATTATAAGGAGTCCAGAAACAGTTGATTTTACTATTTTAGATTTGATGTTTTGACTGCAGTAAGTCACTACTTTTCCTTTAGATTTAATGAACAATAAATAAGAAATCTGACAAACAAACCTGTAGTTATTAAACCAGTCTCCAGTGTATGTGTCTCCGTTTACATAATAGTAAACTCCAGTGCCGTGCCTTTGATCGTCCACCCATTCTCCTGCAGTTAACATCAAGGAAACACACATGCATATTGATATATAAGCCATAGTAGCAGGGGAATCACTATGGTTCACGTTACCCGGTGCAGAGGCCAGCGCATCACCCCCATGCAGTGGACGGGTCAACACCTGGATGGTGGGCGTGGTTATTTGACGTTGCCCTGCCACGCCCAGTTTTTTTAGCCACACATTTTAATACAATAATTTCAAAGTGGTTTGTTTCACTGCATTCTGCTGGAAATTACACATCCAATGGTATATAACATGATTGGATTATTTCTACAAACCATGATTTTAGCCATTTTAGTGATGTCCCTGATCAGGACCATTTTTAATGCATTTCAATGAAATAACCAGGGACCCCATTCTGGGGTGATTTGGCAGGGATATGTTAATTGGATCAGGACAATTCTGGTATCCTTGGATTCCTCTCAGCCTGTGCTTTTCAATGGACTATGGCATGTTTGCCTACTCATGAGTAAAGCTGCAATATGGGTCACTTTCACTTTCCATAGAGTTCGATTCATATTTTTGTAGGGTTTTTTTAGTTATATGGCCATAACGTTTGATAGGAAGGTGCTACACATTGTTGCATTGGATTCTGTTATTCAATAGAAATCCAACAGTATATGACATGATGGGGTTTGACGCACCATCATAAAGTTGCAATTTTTAGGTCCCCTAGTGCACGCTGTGCCTGTTAACCAGCAGGTCAGGGTTCGAGACCTGGGTCGGCCCCACAAGACAGGGTGAGCTCCTGTCCTTAGCCCAGCGCTGCGACACCAGTTGGATCCAATTGTATTGGCTCTGCTTTTCCTTTGGACTAATTCAGTGGTGTGGAAAAGGGGGATTTGCTGCTTGGGTAACAGCCTATCCTCCATAAAAATCCAACCCAGGCTTTCGTGCTTCATATACAGCGTATGCAGCACTGAGCACGATACCATAGTCCTTCAAGGCTGACAGAGGCCTGCTTAGTGCACATCACCCCCGGGCGTGTCACCTGGTGCGGACCGCACCACCCTAGTGACCATAGTAGTCAGTGTTTGGCTTGTCTATAAGACAAGTTAATTTAGGCTGCAAGCCTAGTCTGCAAACCTAACCTCCGGTTGGGTCAGCCTAAGCCCCAGCATAAGTCCTGTGCTGACCTTGGGGTTTCACAAAAGTGCCATACTTTTGTGTGCCACTTGTGTGCCACTCCTGGGAGAAGGTAAGGCCAGTGCACAGGCATATACTCACCATCCTACATCACCATGGGAACAAGAAGCCTGATAAGTTGTACTGGCCGATGTTAGGATACACAATGGAAAAACAAATTTTACTGAACTTGATTGAGAAAACTTGTGCAAACTGAACTGAAAGACTATTATGATAAGGAAGTAAAAGTGAGTTACTGATCACATGAATACAAATTTCACATGCCAGCACCCATTTCCTTTACTCTGCTGTATACATCAGGCATAAATCCAATCAGTCCAATGAACTGTTCACAAACAAGTGATCTTCCATTGTAGGTCTGCACAACTTGTAACAGGCCAAATGAAGCCAACAAACTTCCTCCTCCCCCAACCACCACGTCCCATCAGAAGCTTTAGAAGCCTCTTATCTTTCCTGTCTGTTCAAACTGCAAATTTAAAAGTTAAAAACAAGTGACAACACAAGACATGGATTTCATGTGGTGGGTTATAAAGTGTTCAGGAAGTTCTGTTCTTTCACCAAGGAAGAACCTAATGTTAGTGCGGATCTGTAACAGGCTCGGCACAAGGATAAACAGAGCATTCTGTTCCTAGATCTCTACTGATTCCAATCAAGAGACTGACTCTGAAGCAGCTACAAGTACTCTCAGAACAAAACTATTCAAAGCACTCAAAGTCTGCAGCAGAAATTGTCTCTAGAAGGAAAGGCTCACCTTCCCTTCATTCACAAAAAAGAATTGTAAAATACTATACAGATAGGCATCTTCATAGTAGGACACAGTACAGTTTGTTACCAACCAAGAACAGGAGTATCCTGTGAAGCTAGTGTTTTGTTCTACTTGTAATAATTCCATTACAGGAGGGACAATTGCTCAGTTTTGTATGTACAATAGAAGGTTAAAATACTCCAAGTACAGATATGGGAGAAATCTCTGTCTGAGAACTTGTAAAGCCACTGCTCATCAGAATGGTGGATAATACACTAACCAATGATCTGATAATACACGCAGTTCTCCTTACAATATATTCAAATTCACTATCTGCAAATTTGCTAATCTGCGAGGGCCAGAATTGCCACCTACCTTGCATTATCTGCAAATCTATACATGCTCTCTGTGAACACTGAGCTGGTGCACTCAAGACATGGGTGCTTGGTGTAGCTATGAGAAGATAGGCAGGAGTGAGAGAGGTTGCAGGAGACTGAGAAGAGGCAGAGGCCTTCTCAAGAACCCAACATGTAATTGGTCTGTGGAACTTCCTGTCATAGGATGTGGTGTGCCCTTAAGAAGGTACTGGACAAACTCCTAGAGGAAAGAGCCATCACAGGTTACAAGCCCTGAGGGATGAGTGTAGATGTGGACAACCTCAAAATGCCAAATGTAGGGGGGCACCTGGATATTGGTATTATATGTGCTCCCTGAAGCATTTTGTGGGCCAATGTGTGATACAGGAAGCTGGACTAGATATGCCGTTGACCTCATCCAGTGGAGGTTCTTCTTATTTTCTTAGAAAGCAGCACTGGTATCACACAGGGAGGAGAGAAAGAGATGTCTTCACAATAGAGTTGGGCAGGAGGCTATGGTAATCACACTCAGCCAATTATTTTCCTTGTTTTTTAGAACACTTCCTGGATTGGGTCTGTCTGTCTGTCTATCTATCTACATTTTTTATATACTGCTTCAGAACTAGAAAGTTCACAAAGCAGTTTACAAAAATGAAAAGAATTAATGCCTAATGGGTCATATGCATTGGTACTTGTAATGCGGAAATGGAAATGTGCAAGATCCATCTAGTAGATAGGGTTCAGTTTTAATAGTGTTCTCTTGCTCAGGTGAGAAAGCATGAGGTATTGAGGTTAACACCAGGGCCCAACTGACTGGTTTGACTGACGGATGGTGAATAGACTACTGAGGATTGCTGGAATATGGACTCCTGAAGAAAGAAAACATTTTACCTTCATATTTGGATCCATCTGGGTAAATAAAAGTGCCATTGCCTTGTTTTTTATTGTCCACATATTCTCCAATGTAGCGAGCACCATTTTTAAACTTATATGTTCCCTGAAAAATATACATTGTATAATCCTTCTTAATTTTCATGTTTAATATACCACAACAAGGGTGGGCAGGTTGTCTCACAGATGACAAGCAACACCCATTGAAATTCCTTCTTTTATACTAGGGGTGTCCAAACCCCAGCCCCGGAACCAAATGCAGCCCATAATGAGCCTCAGTGGGGCCTGCAGCAGGTCTCCCCATTTGGCCCATGGGCAAGCCTTGTACTCAGTGATGGGATTCCAAGGAATAAACAACCAGTTCTATGCCCATCTGGCAGCCACTTTTAAATGGCTATTTTTAAACTTTAGATGTTCTATCTCTCATTAACAACCGGTTCTATAAAGTAGGTGCAAGCCCACCACTGCTTGTACTACTCTGGACCTATCTCTAATATTCTCCTACATGTCGATTATTTCAAATTTGAAATGTAAATAATTTTTTGTGGCTCCCATCAGAGACATGATGTGGCCTTCATGCCAAAATATTTGGACACCCTTGTTCTATACAATTGTTAAAGGTCCAGATTCCCTAAAGTGGCTCAGCTTGTTCACTCCTGTACTGCAGTATCTATACTGTATTGGCATTAGTGAAAATTTGCATGCATCAGAGTGGCCAAAAGGCTCCTGGACCTTTCACAATTGTTGATTAGGAAGAAATTTCAGCTGGTGAAATTTTGAAATGAGAAGCTACACCTGCTGAAATTCCCTCCTCTACACAATAGTAAAAGGTTCAGTAACCCTAAAGTTGAAAGGTTGGTTACTCTGATATACATAAATAAGCACATTCCTTACCTGACCATTTCTTTTACCATTTGCATACATCCCTTCGTAAGTATCATTATTGGGTAATCTGGCCTTCCCATGTCCATGTCGTTCACCAGCTTCATTGCGTTCACCTTCATATTCCTATTTAAACATGACCACATAGTTATTTCATCAAAGCAGATGTTACATGAGTTTAATCATAATCATATTAAAATACTTGTAAATATTGTTTTGGATTAATATTTGTTTATATAACCAATGTGAAGACAGAAGACTGTGGCTGCAATCCTAAACACACTTTCCTGGGAGTAGGACCCATTGAGCACAATGAGACTTATCTCTGAGTGAACATGGTTAGGATTGCACCCCAGTTGTGATACATGCAAAATATGTCTTTGCTTGCATGAATGCATAAATAGCAGAATCCCAGACCAGTCTGAATAGAAATTGTGCTATCAGTTTTCCATTTGTACATGTCCACACTTACCCAAGAAATTCAGTGCTCAGTCCTAGGAATGTCTACTCATAGAGAAGTCCCATCAGAGTCACTGTATCTTAATCACAGGTTAGCATAGTGTAGTCTTAAAACTCAATCCTATGCATCTCCTATGCACCTATGCATTGGTGTTTTATTATTCTCTTATGTTAGCTGCCTTGGGCTCCCTCTTATAGGGGAGGAAAGGCAAGGTATAAATTAGGAAATAAAAAAAAATAAAATATCTACTCAGAAGTAAATCCCATTAGAGTCAATGTGTCTTAATCCCAGGGTGTCATGGCCGGACTGCAGTGTTAAAGCCCAATCTATGCATGTCTACCCAGAAGTAAATCCCATTAGAGTCAATGAGTCTTAATCCCAGGTTAATATGGACAGACTGCAGTGTTAAAGCCCAATCCTATGCATGTCTACTCAGAAGTAAATCCCATTAGAGTCTTAATCCCAGGTTAATATGGACAGGACTGCAGTCTTAAAGCCCAATCCTATTCATGTCTACTCAGAAGTAAATCCAATTAAAGTCAATGAGTCTTAATCCCAGGTTAGTATGGACAGGACTGCAGTTTTAAAGCCCAATCCTATGCATGTCTACTCAGAAGGAGGTCCCATTAGAGTCAATGAGTCTTACTCCTTGAAAAGTGTGGCTAGACTAGGGTTGTTAATGCAACAATTCTATCCACACTTTCCTGGGTGTAAGCCCCATCTGTTATCATGGGACTTACTTCTGAGTAGACCTGAATATAGGATTGGGCTCTTGGTCCCCTTGGTAGGCATACACAGAACTGAGCCTGAGAAAGTCCCTTGCCAGTGAAAGAGCCTAAGGCTGCAATCCTAAAGACACTTTCCTGGGAGTAAGACCCATTGAACACAATGGGGGTTACTTTTGAGTAGTCATGGTTAGGATTGTGCTCTAACTCTGGAGTAAGTGTCAGCCTGAATCTTTCAGTTGGAGACCCCCTGAGGGACCCACATACCCCTTTTCTGCCTAACACTGTGCCCCCCTTTCCCCTACACGTGTCTGCCCTTCTTCACCCCTCTGCACGGACCCCCAAGTCATTCTCCGCCTCCTCCTCGATCTCTTCTGACCCAAGATCAGACATGCTTCTCCAGCCAGGCCTTGAGGGAAGTCTCCAGGGCAACAGCGTCCTCCCCAGACTCCTCCCTCCCTCCCCCCCCCTCTGGTGGGCGGGCCTTTCGAACGCCGTGGCCATGGCAACCCTGTATCCCTTCTAGTCCCTGGTCCTGCACCAAAGGATGCTCCTGAGCTGGCTGGCAGAACTGACTGACTGACTGACTGGGGAACCCCTGCCCAAACAAGCATCCTCTATCCCTTCTGACCTGTTGCTACAGCACAAACCTATGCATGTCTTCTCAGAAGTAAGACTCATTATATTCCATGGAAAATGTCTTTAGGAAAGCGTCTTTAGAAAGTGCTGCAGCACAAACCTATGCATGTCTACTCAGAAGTAAGACTCATTATATTCCATGGAAAATGTCTTTAGGAAAGCGTCTTTAGAAAGTGCTGCAGCACAAACCTATGCATGTCTACTCAGAAGTAAGACTCATTATATTCCATGGAAAATGTCTTTAGGAAAGTGTCTTTAGAAAGTGCTGCAGCACAAACCTATGCATGTCTACTCAGAAGTAAGACTCATTATATTCCATGGAAAATGTCTTTAGGAAAGCGTCTTTAGAAAGTGCTGCAGCACAAACCTATGCATGTCTACTCAGAAGTAAGACTCATTATATTCCATGGAAAATGTCTTTAGGAAAGCGTCTTTAGAAAGTGCTGCAGCACAAACCTATGCATGTCTACTCAGAAGTAAGACTCATTATATTCCATGGAAAATGTCTTTAGGAAAGTGTCTTTAGAAAGTGCTGCAGCACAAACCTATGCATGTCTACTCAGAAGTAAGACTCATTATATTCCATGGGGCTTACTCCCAGGAAAGTGTCTTTAGGAAAGTGTCTTTAGAACCTATTCATGTCTACTCAGAAGTAAGACTCATTATATTCCATGGGGCTTACACCCAGGAAAGTGTCTTTAGGAAAATGTCTTTAGAAAGTGCTGCAGCACAAACGTATGCATGTCTACTCAGAAGTAAGACTCATTATATTCAGTGGGGCTTACTCCCAGGAAAGTGTCTTTAGGAAAGTGTCTTTAGAACCTATGCATGTCTACTCAGAAGTAAGACTCATTATATTCAATAGGACTTACTCCCAGGAAAGTGTCTTTAGGACTGTAGTCTTAGGCTGCAATCCTAAACACACTTTCCTGGGAGTAAGACCCATTGAACACGGTGGGGCTTACTTTTGAGTAGACATGGTTAGGATTGTGCTCTTAGAGTAGACATGTGTTCTTAGAGCACAATCCTAACCATGTCTACTCAAAAGGAAGCCCCATTGTGTTCAATGGGTCTTCATTCTCCCAGGAGAGTGTCTTTAGGATTGCAGCCTACGTCTGCAAAATCCTGTGCACACTTACCTGGCAGTAAGAGCCCCCTGTGTACTCAAAAGTAAGTCCCATTGTGTTCAGTGGGTCTTACTCCCAGGAAAGTGTCTTTAGGATTGCAGCCTAAGTCTGTAAAATCCTGTACACATTTACTTGGCAGTAAGGCTGCAATGCTAAAAACACTTTCCTGGGAGTAAGACCCATTGAACACAATAGGGCTTACTTTTGAGTAGACATGTTTAGGATTGTGCGCTAAGTCCATGAATTGTCATTGAGAGTAGGAAGACTCATTTGTCTTTGAAACCAGACTCAGTGAGTAGCCTTTTCCATTATATACTCTTTTAAACTACTGTCTAAATTTCTAGATCTTGGTCTACTTCACTTGCTCTCACTTTATGACTGTCCTGCTTCCTTCCTTGTCTCTCCAAGACAGTTATGGCGCTAGTGATGCATCCCTCCTTTTAGGTGAACTGTGAGCGATCCACTAGCAATTGTCTGCCTGGTAAAGGTTCACAAGGCAAACTAGTTGTGTTAACTAGCTGCCACAAATATGAATAACTGGCCCAGTGCATAGTGGCCTGTAATAGTTTTTCAATATGCACAGGAAATTTTTAAAAAATGAACCCAGAAACCTGATGTGCCATTTGGTCTTTAGTAAAAGGTTTACCAAAACTGGGCCACATACAAAATATTCTCTCTGTCCCATCCTCTCCCCCACTCCCAATTACAGTATTTCCATTCTCACTCCATTTTACAATACCTCACTGGCTTTCTTTCCTTATACTATAGATCCCATACCCATTTTTTTAACCTGAAACTTCTATTCCCCAATACAGTCCCCTTCATCCTATCTCCTTCTAGTGTGCTTATACTGTATGATTCTGGCATATGGAGGTTGACATGACTTCATGAGGAACTGATAATTAATTCCTCTCCATTGATAATCATTTAGCTGAGAATATCCATTCTTTCATAGAGTCATGTCTATGAAATCTAGTCTGATCTCCTCCCAAGAAATTGCATTGCAGTCCTGTATGATGCAGTTAGGCCTGTTCTGATTATTGTCCCAAAAATGTCATTTCGCAGAGCATAATCATAACCTATTCAAAGAAAAAGGTGTGTCCACCTTCTGCCTTGGGGAGATTATGAGTACTGACATAAGAATTTGTACTGGCCTAGCAAGTATTTACTAGGTATGCAATTTTTAAAAAAACTTCCCACTTTTATGTTTTGGCATTTTGTCACATTGAAGTGGCCACTGTCAATTCAGATACAGGTTACTGAGCAGTTCTATACATGTTTATACAACTAAGGCAAATGTGCATAAGACTGTAAACCTAATCAAGTTTGATCTCAAACCCTGACCAAAAATGTAAGTCAGTTTCACATGATCAGAAATATGCCAGCTTCCTCCCAAATACAAACCTTGTGTATAAACACTTCCAAGCTTGTTTTCTGAATGTGTATAATTGTAGAAGAAGTATGAAATTGATCCACACATAGCCATTTAAAAGTGGCATCAAAGATAACTTGAGGATTGATGGTTTGTGCTGGTGGAAAACAACATCAGAAAAACCAGCTACCAGCTATAGTAAGCTGGCAAAGTTCAGCCCCACTGGATCCAGAACTCAATGTCGGGTCTCACGGCCCAACGCACAGCTTCTTGGTTCTGCACCAGCTAAAGTTTAGGTGCTAAACAGTCCCACCATGGAGTGTTTCCCTTGCTTGGGGGGAAGGTATAAGCCTTTCTCCCAAAGTACCATCACCTGCTGCCTGGTGTGCTTAGGATGCTGTGGTAGCATTTTGGCACCATGATAGCACCTCTCCCCATGCCAGGCAGATCTGGACTGGGCTCTTGTGCTGCAATCTAAACACACTTTCCTGGGAGTAAGACCCATTGAACACAATGGGGCTTACTTCTTAGTAGACATAGATATGCTTGCATCCTTAGATGTCTTAGAGCACAATCCTAACCATGTCTACTCAGATGTAAGCCCCATTGTATCCAATGGGTCTTACTTCCAGGAAAGTGTCTTTAGGATTGCAGCCTAAGGGCACAATCCTAACCATGTCTACTCAAAAGTAAGCCACATTGTGTTCAGTGGGTCTTACTCCCAGGAAAGTGTCTTTAGGATTGCAGCATAATTCTCTCTCCACTTGCTGAAATGAGCAGGAAGCTTATTGGGCCAGTGGCCACCTACCTCTTTCCCCAGTGCCTCTCCAGTGCCTGCCTCTTTCTCCAGAGGAAGGAGAAAAGCTGCTTCCACCTTCTCACTCACTCCACCTTCCCAGTTTAGAGAAGCAGCCAAGTGGACAAGGAAAGGGAGAACACCGCTTTACCTGGTACAGACCATGCATAGCAGCCCAATGACAAGATAGGTTGTGAGTGTGGCTGAGACCAGGGTCACTCTGACCTAGCAATTTTGATTCCCTAGGCCAAGGTACACAATGCCAGGTATCTATCCCTGGCTTTCCTCCATCATCTCCTCTGTGGATGGCCAGCAAGGTCTGTGACCTGAAACATGCCTAGTTCAAATTTGACCACATAGCAAATATTTATACAGTATAAACTCTCAGCGATTTTATTAAACCTTTTATATGGGGGATAATTATTCGGCCCTTCATTTCCGAATTGATTTAAGGATTATTAAGACAATACAGGCAAAACTTGTTAATTTTTAAAAAAGTGATATACAAACACTTCTGTATCACTAGAGTCCATTACTATGGCCATAATGTTATGGTGTCGTGGCATGCTTCATTATTATTGTTATATTCTTATAAAAAAGGAGCAGACGGTTCCCATTCCCTGTGCCCTTTGGCTGGCAGGTGTACCATCCCATGAAAGCAGGAATGCAGGCCTCCAAGGAGCTATTCCTCCCTCCAGCTCCAAATATAATTAGACTTGTCAGGTGAGTGAAGAGTTGATTTGAATCCTTCCTTTCTTGCCTAGCTTGCTGATCAGCATATCTAAGTCAGTGTTTTTCAGCATTTGTCCTCTGCTGTTCCACTTTGCCAGGAAATACCTGTACCACCAGAAATACTTATGAGTTGGCCAGATACAATGCGACAAACACCAGTAAGGGGTTTGTCTACCCTGTCCATTGGTTTGTTTTATTTATTTATTTATTTATTTATTTATTTATTTATTTATTTATTTAAAACTTGATTTGTAGCTTTACCTGTCAAGCAACCCAGGAAAAAAGGAATTAATTTATACTTCAAATTTGAAAAAGTTTACTTTGAGCACAATCCTAACCATGTCTACTCCAAAGTAAGCCCCATTGTGTTCAGTGGGTCTTACTCCCAGGAAAGTGTCTTTAGGATTGCAGCCATAAATGAATACATCAGAGATAAAACTTGCATGAATGAATTTTACTGAACTTATTTATAATACACATGAAAACTCTTATACAGGTATACAGAACCATATGAGCAGCTGCACAATGAAAACACCTGTAGGTCAAGCCAGACACACATGGAAACTGAGGCTGCAATCCTAAAAACACTTTCTTGAGAGTAAGACCCTTTGAACACAGTGGGTCTTATTTTTGAATAGACATGCTGAGGCTTGCACTGTAAGTTGCTCCGAGGCAATAGGGAGGTTAAAATAATTCACGTGGCCAGCACGGACTCTGTCTCTTAGGCATCACAGGCTGATTGGAGGGTAGGAGATCTCTGTGGACAAAATTGGGGGCCCAAGACCTGCAAATGACCCCTACGCGTTGACATTTGCCCACTTCTGATCCAAGTTGGGTTGGAGAGGAAATGGTGTGCTAGAGATAGGTAGTTTTTTTTTTCTTCACAAGGGATGTGAATTACCTGGGAGCCACATTATAACACAGTACTTTGAGCAACTAATATTTCTTTTTTTAGTGCTACAATGCTTTGCACATGCACTTGGGAATACACACACTTGGGCACCTGCTGAACACAGCAGACAATACCTGCCTGATCCTTGGGCTGGACTGCATGACTCTGTCCAATTCAATGTATGTTTACCCAGAAATAAGTCCCACTAAGGAAAGTGGAACTTGCAGTGCAATCATAAGCATTCTGTCAGAAGTCCCATTGTGTTCAATAGTATTTATTCCCAGGAAAGTGTGTTTAGGATTGCAGCCTTGCTCTCACATAAGTGTGCATAATACTGCAGCTTTGAGTACTGGATTTTTTCTTCTTTTGATCCAAAAATAACCTCAGATTGTTTGTTTGCCCACTTTAAAGAGGAAACACCATTTTCAAAGGATTGCCTGTATTTTGATGATACTGTATAAACAACAAGTTTTTAGCTAACAAGGTTGGAGAAACTTGCAGCACAATCCTGTGTTTCTCCTGTGGGTTGTTGCAGGTGTCTTGTGTTTGTTTTTTATTCTTTTAAAATTCTGGGTCTCTTTGGGGATTTCTGCCATTTCTTTTTCTTATGTGAACTTCATGGTAACAGTTTTGGAGATAGTTAGAACAGAAAAAAGAAAATACATAAACATGTAATTAGTCTGTGGAGCTCCTTGCCACATAATGTGGCAATGGCATTCTGCCTAGATGCCGTTAAGGGGAGACTGGACAGATTTTTGGAGGAAAGATCATGGATAAATCTTATCATGGCTATCTAGCCATGATGTGTATGATTTCAGAGGTAGGATACCTCAGAATGACAGATGCAGGATGCTGGTCCCTTGTTGTCTTGTGTGCTTCCTGGGGAATTTGGTGGCTCCCTGTGACTATATTGACCTGGAGCCTGATCCAACTGAGGTCTTCATCTGTTCTTCCTTGAAAAGTGGTATAAGATACAGTAGTTATGATTAATAGACAAAAATCTGAACTGGCTTAGTTTGCTCTCACATTGAGGTAAAGTATCATGATTGCTAAATCAACAAGGAAGGAAAGATGGTGACATCCTTCCTTGAGCACCTATAGCAACATCTGAGATGAGGACAGAGATCTTCCTGTTTTGGAGCTGAAAGAGTTGTTTTGGAGCAATTCTATGCATGTCTACAGCGAAGCAAGCCCTATGGGGATTAATTTGCTATCTTTTGTAAGTGTGGATGGGCTTGCAACCCTAGAGTTCAATCCTTAAGAGTAGCAAGCCCAGTGGGGTCAATGGGCTTACTCCTTGGTCAGTATGGATGGGTTTGCAACCTTAGAGCCCAAATCCTATGCATGTCTCCTCTCAAACAAGCCCAGTGGAGTCAATGGGCTTACTCCTTGGTCAGTATGGATGGGTTTGCAACCTTAGAGCCCAAATCCTATGCATGTCTCCTCTCAAACAAGCCCAGTGGAGTCAATGGGCTTACTCCTTGGACAATATGGATGGGTTTGCAACCTTAGAGCCTAATGTTATGCATGTCTCCTCAGAAGCAAACCCAGTGGTGTCAATGGGCTTACTCGTTAGTAAGTGTGGATGGGTTTGCAACCTTAGAGCCCAATCTTATGCGTGTCTCCTCAGAAGCAAACCCAGTGGTGTCAATGGGCTTACTCGTTAGTAAGTGTGGATGGGTTTGCATCGTACTTTCCTGGGTGTAGGCCCCATTGAACACAATGGGACTTACTTCTGAGTAGACCTGCGTGGGACTGTGCTGAGAGGGGGGCATCGCTGCCTCCCTCTCTATACTGTCTCCCTCGGGCGGTGCTTCCAGGCCGAGCGCTCCTTCTGCCGTCAGAGCGAGCGAGGGAAGAGGGCGGTGCTGTCGAGCCTCAGAGCCGGTTCTTCTCCGGCTGACCGAGGGAGGACGGCGCCCGCTCGACCAGGAAGTCACCTCGGGCGCCAACCAAAGGAGCCTCCCCGGGACAGGGCATCTCCTCAGGTAGGGTCCCCGCCTGGCCCCCTTCAACAAAAGGGCGGGAAGGCGGCGCGGCAGCCTCGCTCTGTCTGTGGCTGCCTGAGGGGGAGAAGGAGGCGCAGCTGCACCTGCCGCCGCTGGGGCTGCCCCACTGCTTGGAAACCATTTCAGCCGAAGACACTCGACGGTGAGGGGCTGCCTGGAATACACCATCCCTGGACCCCCAACAGCCCTTCCAGGCCCCCTCTCACCATTGGCCTTCTCCATCCCTGCCCATGTCTACTCAGAAGTAAGCCCCTTTGCAGTGAATAAGGCTTACTCCCAGGAAAGAGTGGGTAGGATAGCAGACTCAGATCCAAATCCTAGGTATGTCCTACTCAGAAGTAAGCCCCTTTGCAGTAAATAGGGCTTACTCCCAGGAAAGAGTGGGTAGGATAGCAGACTCAGATTCAAATCCTAGGTATGTCCTACTCAGAAGTAAGCCCCTTTGCAGTCAATAAGGCTTACTCCCAGGAAAGAGTGGGTAGGATAACAGACTCAGATCCAAATCCTAGGTATGTCCTACTCAGAAGTAAGCCCCTTTGCAGTAAATAGGGCTTACTCCCAGGAAAGTGTGAGTAGAATTGCATCCTCATAGGGCCAATCCTAGGTATGTCTACTCAGAAGTAAGCCCCTTTGGAGTCAATTGGGCTTACACTCAGGAAAGTGACTAAGATTGCAGCCTCATACAGCCAATCCTTGGCATGTCTACTCAGAAGTAAGCACCTTTGGCGTCAATGAGGCTTACTCCCAGGAAAGTGTGGGTAGGATTGCAGCCTCAGAACCCATTCCTAGGCTACTCAGAAGTAACCTTGATTTGAGTCAATGGATAGGATTGTAGCCAGAGAGATTATTAGTACCACTTGTGGTACATGCCACTGGTATCACTGGTGGTACTTGAGGTGATGCCTGGTGTTTGAGGTGACCTGGGCCCACACAACCATGCCAACTGGTGGCAAGATCAGCATTACAATGTATCTACAAGTGGTAGGAGACAGAACTTGAGGTGATGTTCGGTGGTACAAACTGGACTCCCACTCCCTGACACCTGGCAGCAAGACCAGCAACACAACATTACAAGCAGTGTTCTCAAAGTGTGCATGGACTCCCTGAAGCCCATTCAGGAGCAGCATGAACACACCATAATAGTAGCTGCTATCTGCTCATGTACCTTGCACATGCAGTGGCACTCTGGGGCTGTGCATATGTACCAGCTAAATCTCCATTTAGGAATGTAAAGGTCTCTGGAAACCAAAGTGTATGAGAACCGATGGCAATGCATGGACGTTAACATAGACCCCTAAGCAAATTTCTGAGTTTGCCTCCTGCTGCTTTTTCCTCTCAGCTAAGATATTTTTCAAAGGCAGCACATATACAGATATGGCCATTCAGAGCCAATTCAGAGCTAATTGCAAAACTACAAAATCAGTAGTGAGAAGAGGAACTAGTTTAGAGCAGGAACTCAGGCCTAGGTAGGGCTAAATTATGTGGCTTCTGGTTACTATCTTATAAGGATGTGCTTATAAGGACAATGTAACTTTTTGAATTTTCTTTTAATACTTGTTTTCATGGCTCTTTGCTAATGGTTTTCTGGTATTGTTTAATATAATAGTAAGGGATAAGCATGAGCCAGAATGTTATAGTCAACATTAGGTTCTGGAGTTGAACATAGAGTTGAATCTGGAAGATCCAGATTCATATCTCTGTTTCCTGGGTGATCTTTGACTATTTGCTATCTTTCAACCTGACCTGCCTGACAGGGTTGTTGTGAGGATGGAGGAACTATGTATGTCAGCTCAAACTCATTATGTACGTCAACTATATACGTCAACTCAAAAAATATGAAATAAATAAATTAGAAATGCTGAATTATACAGGAAATTCAGTAATTTTCCAGGAAAAAAATTGCAGATTTTTGTCTCAGTTTTTTTCTACAATTTGTTTTTATTTTAATAATTGAGAAATATTGTTATGGTATGTTTAGTAATTTTTTAACACTTTTTTCTTCCTAGTTCATGTTTAATAAGAGTTAACCACTTATGGCAATAAGCAGATAACATTGGGTCAAAGTGGTATTTCTTTTACTGACAACCTGGAACTAAAACTCGGAATCAAAAGAATATCTGGAACACATAAATAAAATTGGAACATCTAAATAAAATTTGAAATTGGTACTCAAGTAAATGGCTGAGCTTCCACCTGGAATTCATGTGATCACTTCATTTACAAGAGATCAGTGGTGAGTTATAGTTTGTTTCTTGAAAGGGTTGTTTGTCCTGATCTGTTTTTAATGTCACATTAAACAAATCTATGTTGTTGGTTTTTTAAAAAAAATTGTTTTAAAATTACCTTTAGCACAGGAAAGGGTGGCATAAAAAAGATTTAATTGAAAATTCAGTTAGGAAACAAGTTTAAGAACAATTTGTATAGCAGAATTGTTAATACAGGTGTCTCGTCTCCCCATACCTGCAGGGGATACCTTCCATTCCTTCCCATGAATATGGAAGGCTGCAATCCTAGCCTCCACCTAGGCCAGCCTAAGCTCTGGCATAAGTCTTGTGCTGACCTGGGGATGTCACAAATGTGCATTAAGACACTTCTGCACCACACCTGGAGAGGGTTAGGCCAATGCCGATCTCCCCACACCGTCATCATAGGCCAGGTGAGTTAGACTGGCCTAAGTTTCTTAGGATTGCACCTGAAATTGAAGATAAAAGGGAATCTTAAAAAAACCGTATTCCTAAATAATAGCAAAAGTTGTTTCTTTTGAAAGTGGCTGAAACCTACTTTCTTTAAAAGTGTTTCTTGTTCATTTCAGTAAGTTTTCTATTTATAGAACATTTTGATTTAAGGACACTGAGAATCTATATAACTGAAAAGTCATTCACTGACTCACTCACTGGCTCATTAATACCCAGCCAAAACCGCTGGGCCTAGAAGTATGAAATTTGCGGTGGGTGTTCCTTCCACTATGGAGACACTCACTGAGAACCGGTTTTTGGAAATTCCAACCAGAAGGGGGTGAAAAAGGACGCAACATGTTTTCCTCCCTATATTTTACATTGAAGAATTGGTGACTGATGGATGCTCTGCCCCAATCCCCAGCTTGAAATTTGGGGAGAGTGTTCTGTATCAACACCCACCAAGAAACAATGTTGAGAAATTTTACCCTGAAAGGGGTAAAAATAGGTGCAACATGTTTTTGTCCTGTTCTTAACATTGGAGACTGACTGATCAACCTCCAGACAATTTGGTGCCTGATGCACTGAGAGGGATGTTGTGCATGGAGGGATGTTGTGCATTGGGGGATGGTGCAAATGGGGGGAAGGAGCGCATGGGAGATGTTGTGCAGGGGAATGTCATGCATGAGCCAGATGGTGTGCATGCGGGGTTGATATGCACATGGGATGTTGATGCACAGGGGATGTTGCACATGGGGGGGTTGATGCGCATGGGGGAAAGTAGTGTGTGGGGGATTGATGTGCATGGGGGGTTGATGTGCATGGTGGGTGTTGCGCATGGGGGGTTGATGCACATGGGGTTGAAGCGCATGGGGTAAGTTGAGCATGGGAAGATGTTGCACATGCGGGGTTGATGCGCATGTGGGGGTTGATGCGTATGGGGAGATGTTGCACATGGTGTATAATGCGCATGGGGAGTTGATGCGCTTGGAGGGATGTTGTTCATGGGGGATGATGCACATGGGGATGCTATATGCAATGGGGGGCACAGCCTACAGGGGTGTTTTACTCCCACAACATGGGCACATTTTGCTAGTTCTACTATAAAATTGAAAGTCACATATTTTATTCTAATCCAGAGTTTGTCAAACTGGGGATAATAACAGAACAACCAGAGCACCTCTTTTGCTTCCCTTCCTTAACCTGGAAACACCAGGGGAGAAAATGAACGTAACAGTCAAGCACACCTAAAATGACTTCATGTTTCATATCTAGCAAATAAAATGACTACAAATAATGGAATTGGCAATGTTTGTTCTGTTACAGGTACAAGGCTTTCACATTCATCCTGACTTTTATGCTGTATACTAGCTTCCATTTATCAAGAAAACCAATCAGTATAGTTAAGGTAAGCAACAAGGAAATACCCTTGTTTATGCATCCTGCTGACACAAAAAACCAGGAAGTACATTTTCACATTCCATGAAAGTAGCCTTGTTCTTTGCAGTGTGTGTATTTAGCAATAAAACTGTTCTTAACCTACAGTAAAAAAAAATTAAAGTACATAAAAGTG
Organism: Cryptoblepharus egeriae; assembly: GCA_030015325.1. NCBI lineage: Eukaryota > Metazoa > Chordata > Lepidosauria > Squamata > Scincidae > Cryptoblepharus > Cryptoblepharus egeriae. The sequence continues at coordinate 47,228,169 of JAREYC010000005.1, read as the reverse complement.
TTCAAACATAGCTTAAATGTGATTAGGTATTCCAGATGCGTGAGTGAAGATAGATTTATAACTGTGGAAAAGGTCACACAATAACCTTTCATACAGTGTGAAATCAGACACTTTTTCTGAGATTCAAATAATAATGAAATGAAAGTGGTTTGGAAAATTTTATATTGGTAATATTTTTAGACTGTCTCATCCCTGAGGGAATGAATCAAGCTCTTGTCAAGACCCTTTCACTGCAAAGAAGTGAAAAGCAATTTTAGGGAATGTAATTCATGTCATGATAGTATTACACAATTATCTACACAACCTTTTTCTATGCTGTCTGACTGGGTATACTTTGGCATTTTACCTTTTCTGCTTTTGAAGCCCTTCTTTGCCAGATAAAAACATGTCCATAACTGTGCAACTTGAACAGATAGGAAATGAAGAGATGCAAAGGATTCTTGATGTGCCTAATGTTCAACTTCCTAATTTCCCTGTACTGCCAGCGTAGTTTACCTATACTGGTTCAACATCCAAAGAGTGCTGCATGTAAAACTGATGCTGTAATCCTAATCTCCATTTAGGCCAGCTTAAATCCTGTGCTGACCTGGAAGAGTTGCAAAAGTGCTGTAAGACACTTCTGCACCACTCCTGCAGTGGTCAGGGCACAGACATGTGCTTCCCTCCCTACATTACCACAGAACGGGAAGACCAATAAGTTGTGCTAAACGAGGTTAGGATTGCCTGCTAAATCACATAGGTCTTGAAACAGTAGTAAGAATTTGTTACGGCAAGGAGGGGAATGTGGAAGCCCTGATAGTGCCACATCGATCATGTGGAAGTAAAGGGCCTCCAGGAGGGTCAAGGAGATTTACAGACCTCTCTGTGAGCTTCCCACTACCCCACATAGCTCTGCTCGTTGAGCAGAGCCCCACTTCCTATTTGCACATGAAAACTTTGTGGCATAACAGGTTTCCATAACAGGTAGTTAGGATTGGGCCAATAAACTCCTAAGCAAATTTCTCATTTTGTCTGCTGCTTCTTCTCAGCTATCACTCTTTAAAAAACATTTCAAAGTCAACTTCTCCTGTTGCCCTTCAAAGGCAAATCATTACACATACTATAGGAAAAGTCCTGGAGCTATGCTTCCTGTGACTGTTCCCCTGGCCTTATCAAGTACTGATGTGTCAGACATTCTTTTTTGCTTGTGTAGTAAACTTTAGGAAAATATGCAGTTTCTTTAAAAACCATAAAAGCACATTTTTAAAATTTGAATGGTTTTAACTTGAGACTAATAGCCAAAACTTTTTGACCTTGAAAGAAAATGTTTTGAATACAAATGCATGAACAGAGAGATCAATTTTGAAATCTTGCTGAGAAGATTTAATTCAGTTGCTATTAACTGTAGATGATAATTGGATTAATTTTATTGTCTCATTGTTTCTAATTTAGGGAGAGCTGCATAAGCATTGTAGTACTTCACAGTCTGCTGAGTATGTCCATATTCATTCTCTTAAAAAGCTATTTAATGAGTCTCATTGTGGATGGGAGCCATTTGGTAAGTAGTGGTGGATTTTTACTATTTTGTCAAAATCAAATAAGGATAATAAAGTGCTATTTACAAATTAGAATTTCCGTTAGAAAACTTCATATTTTGTTCAGCAAGTACAGTTCCTTTCCAAAAGTCTGCAAAGGCTAATTGCATGAAAATCAAATGCCAGGACAGCAAGCTTTATTGTGCTTCACTAAATACAAATATATCTCCTTAATATCATTGAACTTCATGTGTAAAACATATCTCAGGTACCTAGAAATTGAAACTGCACAAGATATTTCATGTTGTATTTAATAGGATGTCTTCCTGGGAATTTTATGGGGAAGGACAGCCAACATTTTCTAAATAAATGCATTTCTGTGTTTAAGGTCAAGGCATGAAGTTGAAGAGAGAAGTTTTGTCTACTATATTAGATTGTTCACTTCAGCCGTGAATGTTTAAAATGTGATGAACCCTAAAAATATCCAGTTAGTTATAGTTTGTTCAAGCTATCTTATTTGCTGTAGGTTGTCTTGCACGATATGTGATAATAATTGTGCTTGAAGGTTATTTGTTTCTTGCTAACTGGACAAGAGGCCCTCTTTCAAGTGGATGTTCCTCTTTTATTTAAAAGGGGAAGAGAAACTGGCCCTTCTTGTCCCAGCAATGTCTGTTATAGTGGTTTCTGCTGATGTTCTTTTGAAGTTTAGATTGTGATCCCTATTGGAACAGGGACCCATTAGCCATTAATTTTTTCATTTTCTTTGTAAACTACTTGGTGAACGTTTTAGTCAAAAAGCTGTGTATAAATACTGTAGATATATAGATTTGTAGCTTAAATAATTTAGTCCATTGAATTTACAAACCTTTCTTTCCTAGATAAGAACAACTACAAACAATTGTTAGGAGCTTTGGATTATTCATTCCTATGTGCTTATGCAGTTGGAATGTACCTGAGGTAAATCAATTTATTTGAATTCTGCTTCATTGTTTCAAAGTGTTAATACGTAACTCTGACCTGTTGCAGAGCTCAGTATTTCTGAAGAGGGCATATATTTATACTGATGTATAAATATAAGGGACTGCCTACATTGAGTTTGAAATCTGGAGTGTTCCCTACTTCAGTGGTGCTCAAACTGGGTGTCACAGTTTGTATAGATGTCACCACTCCTTTGAAAGGAAAGGGAAAAGAAACAGCACAATCCCCCCAGATTGCACCCCTATGTAGGAAAAAGAGCTATTTTGAGCTTCCCCAGAGTCCTCTGAGATGTGGGAAGCACTGGGGAGCCCTGCAAATCACCCACAGAGCTTATCATGGATGGAAACAAGAGAAAGTTTCAGCTGTGACTGAATTGTAAGTCAGACTTCTGCTTTCCTTGTGGCTGGAATTTTCACTTGTTTTCAGCTGTTGTTTTCACTTGTTTGCAGCCAGTGACTCCCCACCCCCAGGGCTCCCCACCCCCTCAGAATCCAGGAGAACCCATGGCTGAAAATAGCCCCCCCTTTCCCCACAGGGGTGAGTCAGCGAGAACCTGGGGATTGTGTGGAGCATGAGCAACTTTTTTGTTGAAACCTGGTGTATAAATATTGTTGATTGATTCAAGTTGACCAGTTGTAATTGGACTTTGTTGCTAGTTTGTATTAAAAGCAACTGTGTACCCTTTATGTCTCTTTTGCAATCCAAATTCTGGGAGGGGGAGGAATGAAACAAAGATTTAATCTATATCTTTTTGCATTTCTTTAAAGCGGCATATTAGGGGAGCGCTTGCCAATTCGATATTATCTCACAGGAGGAATGTTTGCCAGTGGACTCTTCACTGCAATGTTTGGATTTGGTTATTTCTATAACATACACAGCCTGTCATTTTACATCATAGCTCAGGTAGGCATTTTTATGTTTCTCTTCTTAATCATAGATTTCATTCCCAATCAAGAATAAAGCAAGTACAGTCAAGAGATGTCATCTGTTGTCCTATCAACTCTGTTCTCCATTAGTACAATGAGTTCTTTTTTCCCTTTTCCTTCAAATTTTGCTCCATATTAAGTTGAAATTATATTTTTAGCCATGTAAAATTAAAATGAATGTTTTAATACCTTGTTTGATTTTTTTAAGCTTGTTTTGATACTTTGCACTAGGTTATAAAGCTCTGCAAGGCTGCCTTGGATATTAGCTTTTGGTATGGGAAAAGCAGAATATAAATATTTTAAAATAGAAGTTTACTTACACAAAACATGATATTTAAATAAGAAGATGGTATATAAGAAAATTGTGTATATATAATATATTCTGAGAAACAGTGCTTCTGAAAGAATCCTGCTTCAATTGATTCTATAAACAGGGCTTTGAGAAGCTAATTAGGGAAACATTTTAAGATTTTAATAATTGTTGGTTCAGAAAGTTCAGCCATTCTTGAGTTCACAATGGACAGAAATTTTCATTGGCAAAAAACGCTGGGGAAGACTCTCAATGGCTCATCTCCACTCCCTTACAACTTCTGAGGCTGTTTTGCACTTTAGCCTCTCTCCAGCTTCAGAAACTTAAAATGTAGCTACGAGATAAATGCAGGATGGTAAGTATGCTCTCCTATTGTACAGCTAGTACCCACTTTCTAACCCTTCCAGGAAGTCCAAGAATATAAAATCATAGTAAGGGAACAGAAGTAATAAATGCAGGTTTGAGGAATGTGGTCAGAGCAGAAAGTTGAACTTTCTCGGATATATTGTAATTGTGAGCTAAGAGGCTATATTTAAAAGTCATAACATCTGTTTTGCTGATAAGTTTAAACTTTGAAGTTTTTTTAAAATGTTGACCTATACAGTACAGTATGCTATGCTATGATGAAATCTTCTCAACATTTTGAGATAATGGCTGCCATTTTTAAAAAAAATTTCAGGTAGCGAATGGATTGGCTCAAACTACTGGCTGGCCCAGTGTGGTTACCTGCATTGGCAACTGGTTTGGAAAGGGAAGGTAAGCTTACAATCTGCATTAAGACCAGGTTGGGAAGCCTCAATGGGAAGAGGATGATTGGCATCAAGATTGGTGAGAAGATGATTGGCAGCATGGAAGGAGGGACCAGTGTAGTTTTTGCTAGGAAGAAATCCATGACTGCAGCAAAATGTCTGATCTACACAAGTGGATACTAATTGATGAAACGTACAGATGTGTTTTTTCATGGATTTTCTACATGTTCAATCTCTGCATAATTTTTTTCCCTCATTCTCCTGTGCTCCTTGTACTGAACAATTCATGCCAGCCATGTGCCACTTTCTATACTATGTTTCATTTTATGGAGGGCTGATTGATGGAAATTCAAGTACTCTGTATTTCTGGTTTGCAGTTAGTACAGAATCAGCACGCAAGAACTCCAAGAACTGTTGATATTTGCATTAAGTATTAAATATTTAATGCAAATATTAAATATTTTAAGGTTTTGAAAACTTGAATGCATTTATGCCTATCCTGTTAAGGGTGAGGAGAAGATTAACAGAAACTGTTGTTCTCTTTTGTTTATTATAGGAGAGGATTGATAATGGGATTATGGAACTCGCATACCTCAGTGGGAAATATTTTAGGATCCTTAATAGCTGGCTATTGGGTGTCTACTTGCTGGGGTCTGTCGTTTGTGGTGCCAGGCATTATAATATTTGTAATGGGGATAGTCTGCTTCCTGTTTCTTATTGAACGTAAGTGCTTGAGCTGAAATGCATTTATGTGTAACTGAATGTCTTATCAAAACAATTAATTTACCGTAATTTATCAGCAGTGTGTGTTTTTCACAGCTGCAAAATACATCTGGTTTCTATCTATATTCCATAAACTGATAATGTTCAGAAGCCTCAAAAGTTAGGCAGGAAGGATGGGGTGAGAATGCAGGATAGGTGGGGCAGAAGATTGTGCATGTGATTCAGCATTCCCATTGGCTGTAGTTCTGAAGCAAGGCCATGGGTGCCTTAAATTATACTCAATGCAAAATACTAACAGTTTTTCATTGCTTTTTCAATGCAAAATACTAATAGTTTTTCATTACTTTTTCAAAGAAGCACATTTCATGGTAAATGTATGGCATATTTATGTATTTTACCAAGTATCTTTAGTTTATTAATGTCTTAGCAGTCTTTTGGAAAATGAATAATTGCTCTTCCATGATTAATTAATAATTATGATTAATAATTGCTCTTCTATTTTACTCTGTTCTGTTTCAGATCCTAAGGATGTAAACTGTACAAGTACATCATCTCATGTAAGTAAAACAGTAGGAAGGCACAATTCATTATACTTTCTCCTTTTCCTGTTGCAAAAAACTCATTTATAAGCTGGGTAAACAAGGGAGTGGGGCAAAAGGAAAAAAATAAATAGTTCAAATCTTCCTTTATCCTCTACTGACTGTCCAGATTTAAGAAAGGTTTGCAAACATAGCAAAGATATTCTCACTTTTTCTATTAATAACTCGTATAAAAATGTCTTTCAGGATTCAAAAAGTTACATGAATGGGTCACGTAGGATTCAAATACCAAAGTTAAGCACTAAGAAAGCAAACAAATTACAGGTAAAGCAAAAAAAATGTTTATAATTAAAAGCTTTTAAAAGCTTCAGTATGGAGGCAAATATAAATCTGTACAATCACATATATTTAATTACCCATATTTCAGCTGTCCCTGTTTAGAAGATGGGAATCTCTTTCCCTTTGTTTTGTGCACTTTAAAAAGTAAATGCATGTGTGCACTCAGCTGCCTTCTGTCCCCACATAATTGTTTAGTGAATCAGGGAGACTGGATCTAAATCCCTCATAGCCATTAAGCTTACTAAGTGATTTTGGGTCATTGTTCTTAAGTCTCAACCTAACCTTATTCAGAAAATTGTTGTGAAAAGTGAATAAGAAAATCCCTGTGCTGCTCTGAACTCTTTGGAAAAGGAGCAGGATATAAATGCATAAATAATAACAAGATTTGTCAGATTACACATTTATTCAACAGCTGAAAACTGCTAGCCAGGGGAGCCCCATTGAGACTTGCAGGACTTCCCAAGGCTTGAAAATAGTGAAAGGTTGATCTTGATGAAACTGTAAATCTAACTGGAAGTGCTGGGGAACACATCACTGCCCTAGCCTTTGCCCCTGCAAAGACTTACCTAGGGATTAAAATGTTTTAAACCTTTCTCCTTGAAAGCAGCACTAACCGTCAGTTGGGAGCCAATTCACATGGCATTTTTTCTGCACATTTTTTTGTTACTTATACAAGTGAACTGACAAATTTGAACCATTAAAATATGCTTTCTACACTTGACATAATTGCCTAAAAAGATAGCATAAATCTTGAATATTCTATGACCTAGTCCAGTTTATGCAAAGATCCCCCATCTCCTTTAAGAGATGGGAGAAGGGAAAAAGTAGGAGTGTAATCCCCAGGATCATGCTCCTGCAGGGAATGAGGGGCTGTTTTTAAACATCAGAGTAGCTGCCAGGGTCTCTGGGAGACCCACCGAGACTTGCAGGATTTCCCAAGGCTTGAAAATAGTGAAAGGTCAATCTTGATTAAATCAGAAGTCTGACTGGAAGTCCTGAGGATTGCATCACTGCCCTAGCTTCTCCCCCTGCAAAGACTTACCTAGGGATTAAATGTTTTAATCCTTTCTCCTTGGAAGTAGCACTAACCTAGCCAGTGTATCAATAAAGACTGTACCTTTTAAAATTTTCATTACGTATCTTTCCTTTTCCATTACTTAAGAACCAATCATGTGGGCTTTTACTTTGACAAGTGAAAATAAGCATGCATAGTAATGATTCTTTCAGTTGAGCTTTGAAGAATGTCAAAACATCTATTCTTCTCAGGATTAATCTTTGTATATAATGTTGAATGAAAAAATTAATTAAACAAGTTAATCTTTATTAATATAAGTTTTTCTAGCACAATGATGTTTGAAGAATTGCTTTGTTTATAAAAATGATGATATATCTGAACTGCTGTCATTGCATTTGGTGGGGTCTTTTGAAGGATCCAGAGATGCAGTGTCTGCTACCTGTCAAGGAGACCTGCACAAATCAACTGAGTATTAATAATGGAGTATGTGATGGAAGTGAAAATAGAAAGTCTGCTATAAGTTTCAGTGGAGCTTTGCGAATTCCTGTAAGTATATTTGTGATAAACCAAACTTATGACTTGTCCTGCACTCTACTTTTATCTGTTGCAAAAGTTGAATATAACAATAACAGTGTCAACTTGTCTTTCTTATTGAGTACTGGCTAATTATATAGCTTCATAGAAGAGAAAAATACTGTTTGTGAATTATCTACTGTTGTTTTCTCAGCAACTTCATAAGCCAAAACACTGAGACTCAGAAACTCCTGAGTCTGTGAATGCACTCAGTGCAGTCCTATGAATGCACTTAGCTGTTAAAAAGTGTGAATTATGCCACAGCAGCTGTACCAGCCTCTTGTTTGATAAGCAAAGATCTATTCTTTTGCTATTTCCTAGACCATTTTCATATATCAGCTTCTATGGACAGTAACTATAAATATGGAATTAAATTTAAAAGTCTCAGGAGGAAATACATGTGGTCTAGACTTGCCATTTCTGTAGTAGTAATTATCTGTCTCCCATTCTTCACCCCATCTCCAAAAATGCTGTTCCTGCAACTGTGTTCTGAAATAACAGTGATTGGCACAATAGATTCTGAGTTGTGTAAATCTAACATGCTAATTACCTGCAACAATATTTATGATGAGACAGACGTAGTAGTGATCCTTACTGAGGATAAGCCCATAGTATGGCTCACCTGAGCCACACAAGGGCTCAGAAAAAGTCCTACAAACAATACCTGTGCTGAGGTTTAGTTTCAGTAACAGAAGAAAGGAACAAAGTGTTGTCTTAAGCCTAAGCCTACAAGTTGCTAGCAAGCAGCATGGGACATTAACTCGTAACACTATTGCATAATAGTTTTTTATTTATACTAAAATTGTTCCATGCGAAAAACCCTTCAAACTTTGCATTGTTAATTCTTATATTTTGCTTATTTTTAAATAACTTTTCTTCCTTTCGCTGTAGGGAGTTGTAGAATTCTCTCTGTGTCTGTTATTTGCCAAACTGGTCAGCTACACTTTTCTTTTCTGGCTTCCACTGTATATCACAAATGTAGGTAAGTGTCTGTGTTAGCTTAATCATGAATCATGTAATAGTGATAATATAAAGATTCAGCTATTTGTGGTTTACAGGAGAGAGAGAGAGAGTATAATAGTAGTAGATTATAATGAAGATAAATTTGCGTAGATTTCTGTTTAAAAAAGAAATATTTTCATAGTGATAACATTAGTTTTATGTAGTGATGGGTGGTTAAATTCATATTTAGACTCAGTTACCCTGACCTCAGTCTCTTAAGTCTGATAGTGAGTCCATTTTAGTTCAGATTCATAGCCACATCATTATCACAATCACATCACAATAGAAGTACATTGCAACCAGTTTTCAGCTATGGCTTGCATGGTGGATAGTCTATATTATCCAGTACACAAGAACAATATTTTTCCTGGTCCTTCAAGCTAGAAAAAGATACCAATTCCAGTACCAATAATGAAACTAATACCAGTTCCAGAAGGATAAAGCTATTGCAGCAAAAACATCAAAATCTATAGCACCTTACAATATTAACAGAAGTTTTGTATCAACAAAAGGTTCTACAAATTTGGTCATGACTAACTAGAACTACATCCTGTCCTTTGTGGCATTAACTTTCATGAAGCCAAAAATATTTTGCATTTTTTCTCTGTTTTCATACGTGGGTAGATGCTTATTAATAGATAACACTACGTGCATTTTATGAAGTGGACAAAATTCCATGAAGGTTTATGGCACAATTTGTATTTTTAGCCTTAGCCACAAGACTTGATTAATTTTGCAGATTCCTTTACTACATTCTGCAAGATGTTAATATCTTTTCGCGTGTTCCCCCCAACCTGCACTGATCTAGTAATAATATCTTTGGAAAGAATTTAAATTTGTAAAGGGCTAGAACCAGAGGCTGGCTGCAGCCATTTCACACCGGTTCAATAGAACCAGTTGTTAAATTGGGCCCAATCCTAGCGAACCATTAGCTGGTTCTAGGATTGAGACCAATTTCTGGCGCCCCCTCATTCCGGCTAGGTCCGAGGCGGAGCAGCAGCCAGTGGCTCCACCTCCGGAGCAAGGCCCAATGGCTGCGTAGACACACTGCGCATGTCCGAAGTCTTGGACATGTGCAGTGCATCCCACTGCAGGGCCATTTGGCCTCGCTAGGGAGGCAGAGCGGCAAGTGGCCCCATAGAGGCACAGAAATCCTCCTTGGAGAGGAGGAAGTCTCGTCTGAAGCTGACTGGCTTCAGAGGAGAATGCGCACACCAAGGATGGCACATGCACAGGGCTTTTCTAAAGCTGACTGGCTTCAGAAGATGCACTGCGCATGCGCCAAGATTGGTGCTTGCGCAGTCTCCTCTGCAGGGCCATTTGGTCTCGCTAGGGAGGCAGAATGGCAAGTGCCGCTCTGCCTCTCTAGCGAGGCCAAACGGCCCCACAGAGGCACAGACCTCGTGCTTGGAGAGGAGGAAGTCTCCTCTGAAGCCGACCAGCTTCAGAGGATACTGCGCAGGTGCCAACTTTGGTGCATGCGCAGTGCGTCTTCTGATGCCAGTTGGTGTCAGAAGACACACTGCGCAGGTGCCAAGGTTAGCACATGCGCAGTGTTCAGTGGTGGCTGCGAACTGGTTGTTAACCGGTTTGCAGCTCACCATTGGCTAGAACCATTCTCTAACAGCACTATTCCTTCAGGGCTCTAATTAGTAAAATAATAGATACAGGTCCAGCCTAGTTATACATGGATTTTTTATTCACAGATTTGACTCAACATGAATGGACATGGCCTTTGATGTTAAATCTCTTTTACAATCCCTTTGAATCAGGAGAGCTGGAACGGGGCATTCCATTCCTTGTGGCTTTACTTACTAGCCTAATTGCAAATTACAGTTAACTTCTATTCTCCATGAACTTTATAAACGAAGCACTCTACAGGTGTGGTAACAGGCAGTTGTGCTAGGAAGGAGAATATATTATTACTGATACTCTTAGAAATACAGTAAGATAGCAGATATTTTTATCAGATATTTTGCGAGAAAGAAATGAATCCTAATATAGGAACAAATCCTGAGTCAGAACGCAATCCTAACCAATTAACGCCTACATAACTTACCATTGCCCTGTTCCCATGGTGGCATTGGAAGGCCAGTGCACATCTGTGTACTAGCCTAATCCCCTCTCCTGAGGAATGTCATAGAAGTGTCTCATGGCACTTCTGTAACTCTCCCATGCAAGTACAAGGGACTTGTGCCACCTTAGCCAGGGGTTGGAATTTCACTGTCAGTTGCAGAATAAATTTAAAGTGTTATAGCCTTCCGCTTCAGTCTTGAATATTTAGTAGAAAAGGGTGGACAACAATTCATTATATTTGCAGAATGATAACTCGAATCCCATAATGTTATTCCACTGATGGGTATGCAAAAGTGATTAGTCCTTTTCAAAGAGCTTTTATCTTTGTTTAATCACAGTTACAAAACTATTCTTGATATATTTTTATTTCATTTACTGCCAGAACACCTTGATGCCAAAAAAGCAGGTGATCTTTCCACGCTATTTGATGTTGGTGGCATCTTCGGTAAGTTTATGTGAGGAGTTGTAATTATTATTAGATTAATGAGTTACTATTTCAAAGCTTTCATATATAGAATCAACATATAAAAAGTAAGTCAAAATACACAAATACTTAGAAGAAAGAAAAGATAGGATAGGAGCTAATCACATACTCAGTTGCAATGCTGAGACAAAAAGTTGATAGCTTTCATGTCTGATGCAGGTTTGTGGGAAAGGACAATGCTTGGAGATATTAAAGGAGTAGTAAAGATAAGATTTGGTAAGAGCTTGGACATGAACAGAAATTAGAAATATGAGTCAAACATTTATATTTTTGGAGTAAGGTGGACATCCAATAACAGGGCACAATCCTAAGAAATTTAGGCAGGCCTAACTCACCTGGCCTATCTTTCTGTGATGGTGTAGGGAGGTCAATGTATGCATGTGCATTTGCCTAACTCCCCAAGAGTGGGGCAGAAGTATCTTACTGCACGTTTGTTTCACCCCTGGTCAGAACAGGACCTATGCCGGGGCTTTGGCCAGCCTAACTAGAGGTTAGGACTGCAGCCTTAGTAATAGTGAAAACTATTTATTAAAGGGGTTACAGCATCATCTTTCACTTGTTTGAATTGAGACATTTCTAGGAAATCCTGAGGAAAATGGTGATGCAACTGAATATTGAGATTGGACATAAAATGAGAGGTCAAGGTAAACAAAAGTCTTTAATTGGTTTAAAAAGAGCAGTTAAAGCCATCAAAAGAATGAAAATACCCAAAGAGAATAAGGTCAAAAATATGAAGATAGCAACAAAAATGTGTCAATACTGTAATTTTTAATCACTTTCATTAACTAAGAGCACAATCTTAACCATGTCTGCTAAAAATTAAGCCCCATTGTGTTGAATGGGTCTTACTCACAGGAAAGTGTCTTTAGGATTGCAGCCTAAAGCATTAAAGTGCAGATATTGATATAAAATGCAATCCTGAGCATGTCTACTCAGAAGTAAATCATTGTGTTTAATAGTACTTATTCCCAGGAAAATGTGGTTAGAATTGCAACCATATTAGCATTAAATTTGCAATTTTAAAAACCAGACTACAATGAATAGGTTTAAATGTAAGAAGAGATGGCCTTTATGAATAATTCATGTAAGCTACAATCCCAGCCACCAGTTAGGCCAACAGGAGTGCCATAAAGCACTTCTGCATCACTCCTGGGTGGTGTGGGAGGTACAGCTGATCTGATGCATAAACATGCACCAGCCTCCTTATACCACCACAGGAATGGGAAGACAGATTAGTTGTGCTGGCCTAAATTGGTAAGGATTTCGTTACTAATCATGAATATTCATGCACTTCTGTGAAATGTTAAGCCCCCTAATATTTTCTGCAGGTGGAATTTTGGCAGGTATAATATCAGATCGACTGAAGAAAAGAGCTTCAACTTGTGGCATCATGCTCTTGATTGCAGCACCCACGGTGAGATCTGATGTCCTTTCGACTTTGGTACATTAATAACAACTGGTGTTTTAATGTCCATCAGGTTGTTGCAGTTTAAGTTAATGATTAATGATTGTAGTTTAAGTTAATGATTCTTGTTTCTGACATTATACGATATATATTGGATATATACTGGATATATATTATACTGGATATATATTTTTCTCTGGATATATAATTTTCTCAGAAAGTTACAACAATAAGGTGTGAAAGTTGCATCAGTTAATGTAAAAATTCCAGGGTTTGGTTTGATGGCATATGAGACAGCCACTTAGCTGGGGCTGTCTGGACTAGCCCATATCTGGATGAAAAACTGCCCCAGGAACAGGGTGACCGTATAGAATGGAGGACAGAGTGTCTCTACCTTTAACCTGCATAGAAGAGGGAATTTAGGCAGATTTTGCAATCTACAGTATTTATATAATGCTTTTTAACTAGAAGTTCACAAAGCGATTTACACGAAAATGAAAAAATTAATAGTTAATCCTTATAGATAAAGTAATATATAAGAATCCTCATAGATTCTTATTCTATGGAATATAGAAGGGTTTAAAAAGCAGCACCTGCTTTAATTCCCTCCTCTATGCAGTGGTTAAAGGTAGAACCCATAGGAACCCATAGGTAAAGGTAAAGCCCAGGGAACCCATATATACTGTCCTCAGCTCCAGCATAAAAGACAGACAATATCCTATAATTTGTTTAACTGCCTACATAACAGAACTGTTGTAAGGTCGGTTTTGCCCTTTATGCATGTGTTTAGGTTTTCTGAAATGATTAGCAACTTTTGTCAGAAACTTACTAGGAACACAAGACTATATGATAATTAACTTTGTTGTTTTATGTCTAACTCAGCTATACATATTCTCTGCAATCAGTAAAATGGGCTTCGAAGCCACTGTTGGTGAGTTCTCAACTTTTTAAAAATTATATACTCATTTTCATTGAACATGTTTGTAAATATGATACTTAGGGCTGCGTTGGCTCACAGTGGTGGGCTTCATGGGGTTCTCACAGGTTCTGTAGAACCCTTTGCTAAAGAGCGCCTGGTTCTGAGAACCAGTAGCTAATGGGACATAGAACCTGTTGTTCTGTGGACATAGAACTGTTGTTAATTTAGGTTATTAGGATGTAGAACTTGTTGTTAATTTATTTGAATCCCACCACTGGTTAAGAAGGATGGCAATCAGAAGGATGGAAGTTCAAGACCCAGGTACTGCAAGATGGGGTGAGCTCCTGTTCTAGCCTCGCTCCTGCCAACTTAGCAGTTCAAAAGCATGCAAACACAAGTATATAAATAGGAACCTCCTAGGTAGGATGGTAGCTTTGTCCCATGCCCACAGAGCTGCAGTGCAGTGGCAACCAGTTCCCAGTCACATCAGCCAGCTGACCACAGCAGTGTCTTCGGACAATGCTGGCTCCAAAGGCTGAGAATCGGAGATGAGCACTGCCTCCTATGGTTGGATGAAACTTTACAGGGGAAATCTTTACCTTTAACCTATTAAAATACAGTACTATTTTTAGATAAACATATTTATGCTTTCATTTATGATAATTAAAAACAGCCAGGAATATATTTTGTAATTTCCTCAAGCATTGAACATAAAACTAAGATTATTTTCCTGATTATATTTATTTACAAATATAAATTTTCTCCTGTATTCTTCAAATATGAGTTATTTATGAGACAGGTTTTAACACATGAGCTTAATATCACAGGCTGTGTATCACCTTTGCTGGCCTTCAACCCCGAATGCTGTTGGGTTCAAGGTAATCAGCATACGTGGTAGATGGTGAAGAGAAAGCAAGGAACAGACATAAGTGCAGGTATTGGCGATGTCCTCCCAATCCTTATACAAAAGGCAATGGAAAGCTCTCATTTCTGTTTTCCAAATAGGTCAGACAATAGATCAAGGAGGATCCCAGTCCTCCTTGGCTGTGAAACTTCTATGTCTGTCTCGGATGTTTGCCAAGAACAATCAACTGGATGATCATTGTTTTAACTTATTATGTGTTTTGGAAAAGGTCCTTCTACTGTCTGTATTCATGCACACTGAATAACTAGCCTTACACAATCTTCTATTGTCAGGATTGACATGCATTTGGAAAATCTTGTTACTTTTTTATTTAATCAAGTTATGCTGCTTATCTGTGGAGCTCTTGTAAATGGCCCTTATACATTGATCACAACAGCTGTCTCAGCTGATTTGGTGAGTATGTTTTTGTTCTACATAGATTAATTCCCACTATGCATTAGCCATTTTTAAATAAACAAGAAATTGGAATTTTAAAATTGTTAATCCAAGTTTTTATCTTCTATCACAAAAATGGGAAAAGATAGCTTGAACAATTTTGTTCGTAAAGTGTAACA
The DNA here is from genome assembly GCA_030015325.1 of Cryptoblepharus egeriae. NCBI lineage: Eukaryota > Metazoa > Chordata > Lepidosauria > Squamata > Scincidae > Cryptoblepharus > Cryptoblepharus egeriae. Next base: position 47,213,138 of record JAREYC010000005.1, on the reverse strand, counting down.
AGACTCATTGAGTCATACTTTAACATAAAACTGAAATGTATACATAATACTGCACTTTCAGTACTTACATGCTTACACAATATTGCATTGGGAAATGCTGCATCATTGAGCAAATTTCTCATCCAAAGATCCATATAGAAATCAGAAAGATTCCAATGACTATATTCTGTTTCACCTTGAAAATTTTTAAAGGTGTGGTGCACATATGGAAATATGTAAATATACACAAACAAATATGGAAACTATAGTGTGATGCTAGTATTCATTTCATTGTGAACATTTGACCATGTTTATGAATTAGTTACTCTGAGCTATGTGGCTACACCTTGTTCATGTTATATTTTCCAGTGTGTTTTCAAGAAGTAGCAGTGTGCACTGTAATGAAAGGTGTGCACTATAATGGAAAAAAATTGTTGCTAATATTCCTATTTAATATACTGGTACTTAATTCTTAAAAATGGTTTTTGTCATTAAAGGGAACCCATAAAAGTCTTCAGGGAAATGCAAGAGCACTCTCCACTGTTACAGCCATCATTGATGGAACAGGTTCTGTAGGTAAGCTGTTGCTCACATATTCCCAATATGCCATGAAATAAGGTACTTTAGGCATATAAGACATATTCCCAATATGCCATGAAATAAGGTACTTTAGATTTCAAAATTTGTCCAGAATTTAATCAGATTACAGCATGTAGGTACTTTCTTGAAGGAGACAGCTAGCTACTATCTCTTCCTCCATCCTAACTCAAATCTTTAGCTGGCCATTGATTATCCCATCCCAGTGTCAACCTTTGGAAAAGAGAGTTTAAGGGTGACTTGTACTGTTTCAAGCTAATCAGCTCTTAAAGTTGACTGGGCAATCCCAAACACAGAAGGTCTCAAGTTAGATCCCCAAAGCCTTTGGAGATCAATTATGGCAGTGATCCTTGGGTATTTCAGCCCAGGACTCCTTTCAAACTTAAAAATCTGTCCAGAACCCCCTGTCAATCTTATCAGGATGTGACATCACTGCGATGCCAAAGCTCTTCCACTTAGAAGTAAGTCCCATTGTGTTCAAGGAGACTTACTCTGAGAGGGGGCCTCACTAGAGTTCACATCACCCGCTGCAAGAGGCCAGCGCATCACCCCCATGCAGTGGGCGGGGCAACACCTGGATGGTGGGCGTGGTCATTTCCCATTGCCATACGTCCACCAGTTTTTTTAGGTACACATTTTAATAGAATAAAGATATTTCAAAGTTTCACTTTATTCTGCTGCAAATTATGCATCCAATGCAATATAACATGATGGGATTATTTCTACAAACCATGATTTTAGCCATTTTGGTATCTAGTGGTGTCACCTTTCTAACAACATAGTGATGAACCTAATCAGGACCATTTTGGAAGCCTTGCACTCCCCTGGAGTGACTTTCCACACCAGCCAAGGCATGCTTGCTTTTTCCTAGTAAACCTGGCTGTAACTTGCTAGTAAACAAAAGCATTTCACTTTCAATGCAATCATCAAGGACCCTATTCAGGGGTGATTTTCAATGATGTGTTATTGGATCAGGACAATTTTGGTGTCCTTGGATTTCTCTCAGCCTGCCCTTTCCAATGGACTGGGGCACATTTGCCTACTCATGGGTAAAGCCGTGATATGAGTCATTTTCACTCTCCATAGAGCTCAATGCATATTTTTGTTTTTTTAGTTTTTTGGCCTTAACTTTTGATAGGAAAGTGCTATTTCAAAACAGGTTGTTACATTACATTCTTTTCTTCAATATGAATCCAACTGTTTATGACATGATGGGGTTTGACGCACCACCACCCTAGCGACGCCCCTGCCCTGAGGAAAGCCCAGTGTCAGATTCTAAGAAGATCCCACCCTCTCGCAAACCCCCTCTGACCTGAAGTTGCAAGCCTCCAGTGGGGTCCGAACTCCCACTTTGAGTACCACTGAATTATGGGTTCTTGTCAAGCCATTTGTTTATCTCGGAGCGCACATAAATCTCTCATCTTAATCCTTCACCCATACTGTTCCTGCCAAATTATGATCAACCTACCCTTTCCTTCCCATTTCAACCAATTTACAATAGTGCTTTAACAGTAGGCCTGGTGTTTTGAGATGTCTTTTCCTGTAAAGATTCTTATTTATGGTTATCCATAACACAGGACTAGAATATAGAACTAATCCTAATGTTGGAACAATTCAAAATAATGGTATGTTTCCCCAGCTTCCACCCCTGCACAATACACTAGAAAGCAAGGCAAGTCTAAACCTGATCTTACCTGGATAAGGTATGCATTTAAGATGATTTGCAAGTATCTGGCAGTCTGGCAAGAGGATTTGCAGTTTGATCCTTTAATAATGGATGCAGTCTGATTCACACAGACAGACATGTAACAGAGGGCACAGTCCTAACCAATTTTCCAGCTCTGGTGTAAGGTCAACACAACTCTGAGGTAAGGGAACAAAGATTGCTTTACCTTGAGGAAGTCTATGTAACTGCCCCCCAAATTCAGGATGCAGCATATGCCCCATGGACACTGCTATGCCAGTTCTATAGGTTAGGATGGTGCCCAGAGGATTATATTCAGCTTGAAAAATTTAGTATAGTATTCCTAATTCACACAGCCATTCGTCTTACCCACCCACCCACACCCAATCCACCAAGCCTTTAAAAGAGAGAATAATTTCTCCCTAATACTGTATTCAACATTATCAAAGACACATTTTGAAAAATAACTTATGTCTCGGGTGTTAGGAGCATGCTTCTTGTTGTTCAGTCGTGTCCGACTCTTCGTGACTCCATGGACTGCAGTACGCCAGGCTCCACCTATCCTCCACCAGCTTCTGAAGTTCATCCAAATTCATGTTCATTGACAGTATCTAACCACCTCATCCTCTGCTTTCGCAATCTCCAATTGCCTTCAGTTTTTCTGAGCATGAGGCTCCTTTCTAAGGAACTCTCCTTTCTCATGAAGTGGCCAAAATATTTGAGCATCAGCTTTAGGATTTGTCCTCAGGGTTGATTTCCTGGAGGATGACTGATTTGATCTCTTTGCAGTCCAAGGGGACTCCATAGTTCTCCAGCACCATAATTCAAAGTCATCTATTCAGTAGTCAGGTTTCTCCCCTTGGCTCCTGGTAATAAAGGAGTCTAGTGTGTGCTGTTAACATATAAGGAATTTCATATCTAAGTAAGCTTGCCAGTTAACCAGACTCGGCCTTGCAGTCCTATCCCTTTTAAAGAATAATATTTATTATTATTTATTCATTCCATTTTAAATCCAATTTTTCACCAAGTTTCATGAAGCCCTTTGTAAAGCATGCTATTTCTTTAAGGTCTGTGATCAAAAGTTTGGTCAAGTATGAGACATTATACAGCTCATTAGGTGCTGTATATTAGGTCTTATGCATTGATTTAATAATATGTATGTACTTTGTTTTTTAGGTGCTGCTTTGGGGCCCCTGTTAGCTGGTTTCCTGTCTCCCTCTGGTTGGAACAATGTCTTTTACATGCTAATAGTAGCAGATGCCTGTGCCTTATTAGTAAGTCAAAATATACCATGCTATTATTATGCACCATGGAATCATTTGTGAAAATGCACACTGTGAAAAAATGTGTTGTTGAAGTCAGCCTGAACGTGTAAAAGTCTACAGTGTGGGCAAAACAGCCAGTGCAACGTTCTGAAATCTAGGAGTAATTGCAGCTCTAATACACTTAAGGCCTGAACTATATGTTAGAGAAATGCACATACTGGCTAGTTTTTTTCAGAAAATGTTACTTAAAATAGTATTTTAAGTCATTTAAGTCACTCTCTCCGTGAGATTTTTATTTGTCCCCTCCCTTCCAGGCTGTTTCCAGAAGGGAAAGAACTTGAAGCTTTTCTCTTTCCAGAAATAGCACATGAAGCAGGGAGGCTTTTAAAGCTCCTCTAATCCTCATCATGGCTTTGTGTACTTTATGCACTTTAAGTAAAGTTTTAAACAAAGAGCTGGCCAAAATATGCTTTTCTCATAATGTGTAGTTTGGCCATTCATTATTGTGCATGCTCATTAGGAGGATTTTTAGTCAGTGCACTGGACAGAAAAAAAATTAATTCATCCAAATGGATTTTGTTATCCATTCCCTTAAAATTTTTGTGTGCACTAGCAGTGATGTTAAAGAACTGAAGGATTTTTTTCCATTCCCCAAGTAGCATCAAGGATACTATAATATAAAAATTCAATACTTGGGAATTATGCTGTTTAATTTATTATAATCTTTTTGCCCCCAGATGGTCTGAAAACTATTTCTGAACTGAACAGGATTGCTGTTTATATAGGATATCACTGAGATGAGAGACTATAAAAAGAAACCTATAAAACCTATGATTTAAAAGAAATCACCTGTAATAGGGTGATTCAGATCATAGGTATTCTGTGTACTACATTGTTGGATTTATCCCTTAATGATACTTTTGTTGGGTTTACTGTAATGTAATAATCTCGTCAGTTTCTGAATTTCCCAGCTCATGGGGAAGGAGATACAGTTTTGAGGAAAGTAGATGCTCAGGAACGTTTTCACTTGAAAGGGCTGTGTTTGAGCATTTTTCATGCTATATAAGTGTTTGTGAATGAGAAAGTAAAAAGGAGATATGCAATTTAATGCTTTAATCCTCCTCTGGACACATTCTACAGAACAGAATCTAATTCTAAGATAGAAATGTGTGAACTCAGGAGCTGGACTAGTACAAATCCAGGGTCACATATGCCTAAGAAAACTCAAGTGACTTTAGGAGAGCAGCTTAACTTCTGTATTCACCAACAGGGGGAAAAATCCATTGTAAAATAAACTAGGTATTCAAGAATTTGTTCAGTAAGATTTTGTAAAGGACATTGATTCACATGGTGTCTGAAATATGAAATTGTTGACAAGTGGTGAATAATTGATATTTTAATGCTCCCATCTGAAAAAATTAGGGTTACATAAATCCTATTGTTTTCAGAAGAAACTGTTAAAATAAGATCTTTAAACCCATTTCTGCCTAGCCCACAGGTTGTACATATTTGTCCCCCGTTGTATTTATGCCCCGGGCAGAAGTGGATTAAAGCCAAAATCCTCCTCTGGACTTTAATCCTCCTCTGGACTTTTTAATTAAAGCCATGGCTGTATGAAGCATTGCCCTCCTCTGAATGACAGAACATTTTCACTCTGTACCACTCCTGTACCACTCCTGAAACAATTACTCATGGGGAGGTTCTATCTAGGCAGGTGGAAATGTTGCAGAAATCTGCTGCTCAGAAGCCGTCCTTGAGAATTTAAAATTCTGTATTATTATGTGAGAATTACTTCAGTGGAAACATATACCTACTGGGTTGAGACTTTTATCAACTAAGGCTACAATCTAGAGTAACGACGGGACCTTTTACACTGATGTAGTTATGGTGCTTCTTATGAGAGACCTATGGAAAATGCATAGAGCAATCCAGAGTAAGTGCCTCTTACGTCTGCCCGTAGATACTCTGGATTGTAGGGTTAGTTTTTCTTGGCCAAAGGTGGCTTCTGTTGACAAAAGGAGTGTTGTACTCTCAGAAGGATTCCTTTCATTGCTCATGAAAAGTGTTCGTGGTTGTGAAGAAATATAGCATAAAAGGTGAAGATCCAACTATATGAGAGAATTTCATGCCACGGAATGAATTAGCATCAGAGACATAAAGCTAGTTGTCTGAATTGCAAACACCACAATGAGGTTTTTTTTTAATTACATGAACAGTTAGTTACTCAGCACATCGTCCAGTTTCCCAAGAGGCTTGGGCTCCCTCTGCTGGTATCTTTGGCATTCTGCAGCTATAATTTTTTGTCTCTATACCAGTGTTCTTCATCCATTTCAGTCTTTGGAATCCATCCATGACCCCCCTGCCAAACTTGCTACCCTCCCACTGGGATATAAGGCTAAAAAAGAGGACCTGTCTTGGTAAAGGAGGATACATTGTCACTCTGCCCCCAAGTCCCCATGCTCCCTCCCATCCCACTGTCCCTCACTGGCATTCGCATACACATGCTTACACATACACACACATAACCCATGCATTCACACATACATAAACCCCATGCTCCTGGGAGAAGGCGGACTTAGAAGACACTTGCCAGGGCTCAGGCAGCACCTGCAGCAAGAGGCCCTTGAGGAGCAACAGGGAGGTTGGCAGCACTCCCTCCCCAAGACTGGCTGTCCCCTTCTTTCTGAGAGCAGGCCCCCTCAAAATGTAGGCCACCCAAGAAAAGTGTAGAACAAAAAAAAAAATAAAAGGTCAAAAACCGTGCTTTCATGTGCTTTATTTAAACACTACATTACTGAATCTTACATTTAAAATGATTACATATACAATATATTTACATATAATTTATTAATTCCAATCAGGCTATAGGCTGCTTGCTCACAAGGAAAAGGAGAACAGTGAAGATTTTTTTTCCAGGATACATGGATAAAAAGAGGATGTGTCCTGGAGAAAGAGAACATCTGATTTAAAAAAACAAACCTAAACACCCCCCCACACACAAAAAGCATTAAAACCCCAGAGGGATAAGGGCAGGAAATTAGGCTTGGGGAGAGGAAGAAGAGGAGTTTGGACTATTTTAACAGACAATTTTAAAAAAAAACACATTACCTGCAGAGCCAGTTTTATCATTTTCATTGGGGGGAGGGGGCTGCCTTCTGGATCACTTGAAAGTTCCAGGTGACTAAGACTTCCATGCTGGAAGCCTTGCACCGACCTGCCACACCAGCCAAAGTGTTTGCTTTCTCACAAGTAAACATGGCTGTGCAGTGAGAGAACTTCCTTCTGGGGTGATTTTGGAACAGGGCTCATTGGATCAGGACCCTTCTGGTGTCCTTGGATTGTTCTCAGCCTCCCTTTCCACTGGACTATGGGCAAAATCTAGTGTAACTACGGGGCTCCAGTGTAAGAACAACTTACTCTGGATTCCAATATGAATTTCCCATAAGTTTTCACTAGGTGGTGCAGTAATTACGGGTGCACGTAAAGTCTCTTACGTGCTCCCATAGTTACTCTGGATTTGGGGGTATGGCACGTTTGCCTACTCACAAGTACAGCCGCAGTATAAATTAGTTCCATTTTCCTATGCATATTTTTGCTTTTCAGTTTTTGGCCATAACTTTTGATTGCAAGGAGCTATTTCAAAACGGATTTGGTGTGTTGGATTCAGCTCTTCAAGACAAATCCAACAACATGACGTGATGGAGTAGTGCGCACCATCACAAAGTTGATTTTGGGGGGTCTCCAGTACCAAGATGGTGGTCCCTCAGCCTTTGCAACCGCACTATGGGCACATGACAGACACCCCCAGGACAGTACATGTGCCATACAAGGTGCGAAGGCCAGATGCCACTGCAAATGGGCGAGCTTCACCCATGCGCAGTGGCATCTGCAGCATTCCTTTAATGGAAGAGCTGGTTGCTTCTCCCTCAGCGGAGTGCTTCAGGTGGTGCAGCGCGTCCTTGGAGGGGGGGAAACATGCTGAGTGAGTGTCAGACTCCCTCAGCGCATCGCCCCGGGGCGTGTCACCCTGGTGCAGCACACACCAGTCGCACCACCTTAGCAACGCCCCTGCCATCTAGATCATTGTAACGTGCTCTACATGGTGCTGCCTGTGAAGACTTTAGCTTAATAGCACAATCCTATACATTTTTGCATGGACATAGTTCCACGGTGTTCAGTAGGGCTTATATTCAGATTGCGTGAATGTGTGTAGGATTTCAACCTAAGAATACTATCATGTTTTGGATTAATAAATTAATGAATGTCCATTTTAATCCTTATTGCCTAGAAGTTGACTAGATTTTTAATTTCTGCAGTTCTTACTCCGTCTTATACGAAAGGAACTTCAATGTAGGATGGATCAGACCCTGTAAGTCTTTTAAATTTATTAATAATGTGTTTTTCCTTTATCTTGCATCCTAAATTAACTTTTAATAAGCTATATATATATCTAATCTATGTCAAATTGAAGAGTAACTTGCTCACTCATTCATTAACACCCAGCAAAAAACACCAGATCTAGAAGTGTGAAATTTGTGTGTGTGGGGGGCGGGGGTTCCTTCTGTGTTCTCAGCATCCACTAAGAACTGATTTGAGAAATTCAAACTAGAATGGGGTGAAAAGGGGCACAATTTGTTGTTGTCCTTATACTTAACATTAAAGAATCCCTGACTCAACAACGCCCAGCCCCAATTCATGGACCTAGAATGACCTATTCCTTCTGTGATGTAAGGACCCTCCAAGAACCAATTTGGTGCCCCGGGTGCCCACTGCCCAGTGGTACCTGTTGCCCTGTGATGTCTAGTGCCTGCTGCCCAGCAGTGATGCCTGGGGATGCCTGCTGCTGCCTGGTGGTACCCAGTGCCATGTACGGATGTGCTGTGCTCTGTAGTGCCTGCTCCCCAGTGGTGCATAGTTCCTGCCTGATGCCCATAGGTGCCTGCTGCCTTCTGGTGCCGCTGTTGATAACCCATCAACTATTTATGCTTGCTTGGTGATATTCCCCAGCTAACTGGGCAAGAGGCATTCTTTCAAGTGGTGTTCCTCTTTTATTTAGCAGGGGAAGATTTACTGGTCCTCCTCATTCAGCAATGTCTGCTGGTATTTTTTTTTTTTTTTGCATTTTTTAAGATTGTGAGTCCTTTAGGGACAGATGACCGTTAGCTATTAGTTATTTCACTTTCTTTCTAAACCACTTTTTGAGCTTTTTGTTGAAAAGCAGTATGTTATTACTGCTGATTAATTGATTGATATTGTTTATTCTTTCATAGGTTTAAAGAGCACTGAATTTCAAACAAGGTGTGAAGTCCATATGAATAGTAAAAATCATAAGGTTTAATGACTTTGGCTTTGATCCAGAGATCTCTTTACTCGCCCGAAAAGGAGGCTGTTGCACTCGTTTCTCTAGATCGTGGTATTTGTGCAAATATTCATCTATATTTGAAATACATGCCTAAGATTATTTGCACAATTATTGGAAGAAATTGTTTTAGAAATTCATCTCTTTTAACTCTGTTATTTTGCACATGGTTCAATATCTCAGGACAGTGAGGCTACTCAAAGTAAAAGGAAGCTACTGAACCAAAGAAAATGTGCCTTGATACCCATTTTAGTAGAATGTTCTAAGAAATGTTATGCTTTATAGTTTGCTTTGTTTTTCAAATTAGAATGTAAACAGCAGAAGAAAGATCTGAGAAAACAACTTAATTTACAGCGAAACAAAAAAAATGTTCTACTGAAACCCAATAGCTGGATTTTTTAAACTGCTGTATAATGTGGGGGGATACAGGATAGGAACTGCAGCAGAGCCTAAAGGATAAAGCTCTCCCCCTTCCACAGTTTTGGGCCATCACCTGCGCTCTCCCACCCACCCCCAAATACACATGCACTATTTATTTTAAAAGGAAATAAAAAGGAAATTTTTTATTTAAAAAAAAATAAAAATACACATTGATCATAATGTGTAGTGTTCTCTCTAGCAATGACTGTATACAGTTCTGTAATGGGACAGTAGCATCTGGTGGACCCTAAATCACTGGAACTGATCAGTGATTGCTCATAAATGATGCTAATAGTTGACTAGAGGGTTCAACTACTACTCCATGAGATGAAGCATACATTTTAAGCATACAGTGCATATATTTTGTAAGGCCATGACTTTGAGAGCATTATAAAAGGTTATTCATACACTGGTGTTCAGAAATTTTTTAAGGTAAAGATTAATACTAATTGCCTGCTCTGGAACCCGAATTGTGCAGACAGAGGCCAGCATTAAAGTCTGTGATAAAGCTTCTGCTTTTCTAAGGTTTGTGTTAATCAGAACCTTATAGAATTTTTGTATTGTGGAGATTTTTTTGTAAACTGAAGCCTCAGTACTTGATTTCATGCAGGTGATCAAAAACCAGTTAACTTAACTGATTTTGATCCCTGTTCCTCAAGGCAGCTAAATAGAGTACCCTTAATTCAAAATGTTTATTGTTGGGGAATAACATTGTTCAGGTCACTGTTGTTCAAATAATTGAACATAGCTGTGCTCGTGTGCATTTTCATGAACATTAAATTGAAATATTCACATTAGGTACTGAATACCTTCTAAAAGGTAAAAGCCTTAATTTGTATTCAAGTTACATGTAAACAAAAACAAAACAGATATCAAAGGAAGAGAGACAACATATCTTTTAACCCACAAAAGCACAAATGTTATAGTCCTTCATTGTACAATTCCTGACCATAATTTAAAATTTTGTTTAAGTTTAAAGCTTACTTCTGGTTGTAGATTTTTTGAAGAGAAGTTTATACTATATGAGATGCAAATATTTTAATAGTTTTAACTTTATTGTGTATTTATTAAAGTTCTATTACTATGTTTTTTCTGGTGATTTGTTTCTTTCTCTGTGCAGTATGCATAATGAAGTGAAACTATATGCAAACACATGAAAGTACTATACTGTAATAATAAATAACATTTATTATAAATAACACATATATGAAATGACAATCTAACACATTTTTACAAAACCATCCCACAAAACTCATACTGCTTTATCACTCCTATTTGCCACTGCTGAGGCTGCCTTTCAGTAAAACAAAAATCTAGTACAGACCTGAACATTGCCTCTCATATCCTCTTGAAGGAACAATCTGCTCTCTACTGTTTTGCATTTCTCCAATCAAGCTGCCCTGGATTTGTGTTCTCAGTGTTCTTTTTGCAGTAATTTTATTGCATTTTTCCACTCTAAATAACTGAAAAGAATTCTGCATGATGCTACTTACCTTATTCATAAATGACCATACTAGGATGAAGGATATCTCCAAAACCACATTAATGTTTGGCTTGATGTGTAAAGAATAACGGATTCAGCCTTGTGACATACTCTCCCCATTGTTGTGTGTCCTCCCGCAGAGGAGGCCAACATTGTAGAGTTTGAGTAGGATCTGATGAAGGGGTTGCCAGGTGAAGCAGAGGGGGATAAACACAGAAATGCATTGGTTGCATTTGATTGCTTTCATTTTGAGTCTCAATCTATATTCTTTTCCTTTACGGAAATCCTTTCCCTTTAGGCTCCTGAATATTTTTAGATCCTTCAACTTTAGATCCCCTGCAGTAAGAGGACTGTAGCTTCCAAATTGCGAGAACTTATAGTTCCTCTTTATTCTACATTGGTTAGACCTCACCTTGAGTACTGTGTTCAGTTCTGGGCACCTCACTTGAAGAAAGATGTAGCCAAACTGGAGCAAGTCCAGAGGAGAGCGACAAGAATGATCAGTGGAATGGAAGGGAAGCCCTACGAGGAAATTTGGGGGAACTTGGGATGTTCAGCCTGGAGAAGAGGAGGCTGAGAGGAGACATGATTGCCCTCTTCAGATACCTGAAGGGCTGTCGTAGGGAGGAAGGGGCTCGTTTGTTCATAGCTGCTTCTGAAACCAGAACTAGAACCAATGGGTACAAACTGCAAGAAAGGAGATTCCGGTTGGATATCCGGAAAAAATTCCTGACGGTGAGAGCGGTTCGACAGTGGAAGAAATTGCCAAGGGAGGTGGTAGACTCTCCCTCACTGGGGATCTTCAAGCAGAGGCTCAACAAGCACCTGTTGGAGATGCTCTAGGAAGATTTCCTGCTGCAGGACTAGATGACCTACTAGGTCCCTTCCAACTCTAGGATTCTATGATTCTAAGATCATAGAATTATAGAGTTGAAAGGCACCTAGTAGGTCATCTAGTCCAACCCCCTGCGTGCAGCAGGAAAATCCCCCTAGAGCATCCCTGATAGGTGCTCGTCAAGCCTCTGCTTGAAGACCCCCAGTGAGGGAGAGTCCATCACCTCCCTTGGCAATCTGTTCCACTGCTGAACCGCCCTCACCGTCAGGAATTTTTTGTGGATATCCAACTGGAATCTCCTTTCTTGCAGTTTGTACCTATTGCAGCCTTAGAGTCCAATCCAATGCCTATCTTCTCAGAAATAAGTCGCATTATAGTTAATGAGGCTTATTCTCCAATAAGAGTGACTAGCTTTGTGTGTTTTCAATACATCCTGCATTGAAAAAGGTTGAAAATCCCTGCTCTGAGTAGACATGCATTGAGACATTGGCCTCCCACCTGCAATGCTATCCACAGTAACCTAGCAATAGCTCCATTTATTATAATAGGATTTACAGTTGGAGGCAGCTGTGCTGCGCTCTAGGTAGAGAAGCCCTCCCTCCAGGTCACAAGATGCAGAAATCTCCCCCACCCCCACAGGCTAGTCCCTGGAAAAAGATTTTTCCACAGAACTAATCCCTGGAGCCAAAAAAAAAGGTTGAGGAGCACTGGGGTATTGAACACAGTAAACACTGGACCCAAGCTGTTAAGAAAAGTATGATATTTTGTACTGAGTTGTGAGGAACAGGATCTGTGGTTGAGGGAGTTGTTGATCCTCCATGCTACTCTCATACTTTCTTCAGTTGCAATCCTGAATCATCAGATGTGATCACTAATATGGAAGCGGTATATAACATTTAGTTTATCTTGTTTATAGGACCCTAAAGCAGTAGGATCTGTAATTCCCATATTTTTGTAGCATATGGGTGAAATCCAGAGTAACTATGGGAAGTCCTTGCTCCGGAGTAAGAACAAGTTACTCTGGATTGCAATATGAATTTCCAATAGGCTTTCACTAGGTGGTGCAGTAACTACGGGTGCACGTAATATCTCGTAGTTACTCTGGATTGTGCCCTATGTTTGAGATCTATTCCTGAAGTGTAATGGCTCGATCCAAAGACAATCATAAGAACGTAAGAAGAGTCCTGTGGGAGCATCCAAATTCATGCTGTATTTACTCCCAAAATCTTGCTCCAAGCCTCCAGAAATCCTACAGACAAGAGGTGAGGGAATACCCCCTTCATCTCTGCTCCTGTCGTGTCCCAGTTATGCAGCTACGCTTTCCAGTAACTCCAATATCATGACTAATTTTCTCTAGGTTCTGAGAAACTCCACTGCATGTCAAATTGGTATGCAGTATGCTCTTTAAAACATTGACAACATTTAGAAGATGAGTGTCTGCACCTATAAATGAAGGAGAAATCTCAGGCTTTAAAAATGTGAGTTTTAAGAAATTAAAACTGTCCTGGTTGGATAAAAGTCCTGCAAAAAATCTTGCCTCCTTCCTCCCCTCCCTAATATTTGTAGACATTTAACTGCATTTCAACAGCTGTCATGGAGCACAATCCTAACCATGTCTACTCAAAAGTAAGTGCCATTGTATTCACTGGATCTTACTCCCAGGAAAGTGTCTTTAGGATTGCAGCCTGAGTTTTATATGGTGCAGTACCTAAATTTTCAGACAATTTATAACATATTCCAAGATCAGCTTGAAGCCTCCTGGGTAGAAAAAAGTTATGCATCATCCCAGAATTAGATAGTATTCATTTCCAGGATCCACATAATTCAAATGCTACTTTAAAAGGGTGTGCTTTGGGTTGATAATGTCCAGCTGTAAACTTGTACGGTAAAAAGATTTTCGTGGAAAGATTGATTGCGCTCTGTAAATTGAATTGAGGCTCTCTACTCCTTTTAAGGTTCTGGTGAGACAGTAAATAAGTTGGCAGCTGCATTCTGAACATGTTGTTGTAATCTTCATCTGTCAACTGGTGAAGAATATTGCGTATGAGGAAGGAGAATTAAGATGCTTTAAAAACCTTAAAAGGATTACTTCAAATACAAGTAATAGAGAGTAACGTGTGTAACCCTCCATGGCTATATGCAGACACAATGGGTTGTGATTTGGACAAGGTAGCAGTGTCTGCACCAAGGACATACACTTCCAAGGTTGGTCCTTCTATAGGGTAACTGAAATGCAGCCTCAGACAGCACACTAGCCAGGGTCACCCACTTCCATCCATTGCTCACCTCTGCTGATCTCCATTTGCTCTACCTCCCTGGACTGGAAAAGGAAGAGAAAGGCAAAATATGAAGGAAAGAGATGGTAGGATCACAACTTGGAGCAGCATATCAATAAGGAAGGAGAGCAGCATTTGGAGGTGGGGGACTGCCTAAATTACCAGAATTATATTCCCCCTATGATTAATAGCTCAACAAAAACCTTAAATATTTGACAGTTGCCAACTGTTTTATTAGAAGACACAAGTTTACCTCTTATGTTTCCAGGTATAAAAATAAAATTCACAGAAACTTCTTATCCTAATGTTTGGTAACCTGTTGAGAATAGCTGCGATTCTGAAATGTCACCTACATTGCAAAATGTGACATTTTGATATGGAATTGCTTCATTTTCCCGAACCATATAGTAATTTTCTTTGAAAAGAACTTTGTGCACAGCTGTCTCCTATTCTGCGGCACAAATTGTCACAATCACTTTTAAAATATCTTGCCAAAAAAGGTCAGTTAGCCCTTGGTTACAGGAGGAACTTTAGTTTCTCCAGGTTTTGGCTATCATTTCAGAGTGATCCAGCAGTCCTCTCTCGATGGTTCACACTGACTTTTGGCTGCCAGCAGGCTGCGGAAAATTCCAATCATCTGTTCAGTCTTCCATTGCTTCCATAAAATAGGTCCAGACAATATTTATAGGTGGGATTTCCCAGAAACATAAGACTAGGATGCCAATATCCTCACCATATTCCCAGACCTAGTTAGGATGTGTTTTATTTCCTTTCTAATATGTCCACTCTTTGGTACAAAAAGAGCACTTTAAAATCATTTTCTTAAAATCTTTAATTGCATTTAATTCCAAGGATCTGCTGCCTGGTAGTGCAACAGTTGTGTGATGGTGTCACCTGCAGCCACTAGGGCTCCCAACCCATTGGTATTTTACAAGTCCATTCAGTTATTCATGATATATTAGCGTCAGTGGCATTGGTAGGGGTTCGGGAGTGCAGGCCTTACCAGGTGACATGCATGGGCAGGGGCGACAACATAATTAGGCAAAATTCTTAAAATCTTGGTACTTATTTGGTACTTAAGCTGATGGAACATACAAAGATCCAGGTCTATAGAGCTTGCGTCCTGAGCACACTCTTGTACTGCAGTGAGTCTTGGACCCTTTATGCATGGCAGGAGAGAAAGCTGAACACCTTCCATATGCGCTGTCTCCGATGTATTTTTGGCATCACCTGGCATGACAAAGTCTCAAATGACGCAGTATTGGAACGTGCTGGAATCTCTAGCATGTTCACACTTCTGAAACAGCGGCGTCTACGCTGGCTTGGGCATGTTGTGAGAATGGCTGATGGTCGGATTCCAAAAGATCTCTTATACGGAGAATTAGTGCAGGGAAAGCGCCCAAGAAGGAGACCACAGCTGCAATACAAGGACATCTGCAAGAGGGATCTAAAGGCCTTGGGAATGGACATCAACAGCTGGGAAACCTTGACCTCTGACCGTTCAGCGTGGAGGCAAAAGACCCAGCATGGCCTTCTCCAACTGGAAGAGACACTTGTTCGGCAGGCTGAAGCAAAGAGGCAGACCCGAAAGCAGCGAAACCTGGGGCCTGGGCAGGGGACAGAACTTATTTGTCCTCAGTGTGGAAGGGTTTGCCACTCTCAAATTGGCCTCTTTAGTCACACTAGATGTTGTTTCCGGACCTCCAATCAGCACGATACCATAGTCTTTCGAGACTGAAGGATGCCAATACTTACTTATACTTCTAGGATAAGCATGGATAGGACTGTATCCACATTTAAGAGCTCAGACCTATCCGTAACCCTATCAGTATCAAAGGTACTGCCTTTTTTATCAATAGGTCTTAGTCCCAGATAGGTATGCATAAATTTACAATCTAAGAGCTCAGGATTGCAACCTAAGAGCTCAATCTATCCATTTCTATGCAGAAGTAAGTCCACTACCAATGGGCTTACTCCAAGGTAGGGTTGCCATAATTCTCTTCTGCAAAATTGGGCGGGACCCTCTATTCCATTTGCCAGTATGTGATCACAATTCCCAAAAATTGGGATTGTCCCTGTTTTTCGGGACATATGGAAACCCTACCCATAGGTAATACCATCAAATTATATATCAATTGATGCATAATTCCATAAGGAATGCAATCAAACAAACTGCATTGAAATATATTTTATCATAGGTTATAGCCAACAAAACCAGTGGGGTGTGCAATGGCACATCATCACATCCACTATCCAGAACATTGCCACACCTTTCACATTGGACAAGGTCCATCATGGCTAGCCTCAGGCACTGGTTAATGCAAACCCTAGTGACAGTAATGCTGCAATCCTAAAGACACTTTCCTGGGAATAAGATCCATTGAACACAATGGGGCTTACTCTTGAGTAGACATGGTTAGGATTATGCGCTATGATAAGGTCTAAAGCCTATCCAGAGTCTGCCAGTTTTCATTTGCTGGATTCTACCCTATTTCTTCCTGCTATTCTTCATATTACCTCTTGATCTTACTGCCCCTTATTTTAGATGCCAAATGGAGGGGAGGGCACCAAAATGATGCTGTCCTGTGTGCTCCCTGAAGCATTTGATGAGCCACTGAGATACAGGAAGCTGGACTAGATGGGCCTTTCGGGCCAGTGGGGCTCTTCTTATGTCCTTATGTTAACCAAGAGGAGAAGAATTAAATGAGAAGCAAAATTAGAAACAGTTAATGAACATGAAGCTGCTGAAGGATGAAAGGTGGAAACTCCCATCAGATGATGACACTCCAACCATTGAAACCCAAAGGGAGCCATCAGCCTGCAGCAGAGTTAACTTTGCCACCAGATGGTGTCATTGATCAGACTAGGAGTAGGTTTCAGACACTAACAACAGGCAGAAGGAAATCAGATTTGATAAGTCGTAGCTATGTCTTTTCAAGTTGGTGTGCTTTACATTTAGCAGAAGCTGGAAATCAAAACCCTGAGCTTTGCTGTGTTGTAAAAAGAGAACATTGGCTGCTTTTCCAGAATTAAATGTCTGGCCAACCTTTTAAAACAGAGCCCAGAAAAATTGTGTGTTGTGCATAATCTTCATACGGTCTCAAATAAAAGAGGGTCATTATTTGCTGAATCTCAGCTGGACACAAAAATGTGGGAACTAACCTAGGAAAGATTTGGATCAGGATTGAACACAAAGGCTGTAATGCTAATCTCCAGTTAGGCCAGTCTAAGCCCTAGCATATGTCCTATGCTGACCTGGGGGTACCACCTTGTGCACCACACCTGGGTGATCACAAAGGTACCACCTTGTGCACCACACCTGGGTGATCCTCTCTAGACTTGGTTAGATGATTTTGGCAGCCCACATGATCGGGTAAGCCTCGGTTCAGCTGTATTCACCTAACCCCCGGGCCTTTCTTGTTGCTCCTTTTCTGGGCTTCATGCTGGGAAAAGTGGCATACGCTGGCAACTGTCCAACCCTCTATTGCAGCTGTGACAGATGACTCTGCATGTGCCACTTGGCGGCCAGATGGACTCTCTTCTTCTGCAGGGTCCAAACTGGGCAGGACAGGCAGAACCTACCTGGTAAGCAGAGGGAGAGCTGCTGGGGAAAGCACCAGGAAAAGAGATGGGACCAAAATTAGATAGATGCATTGGAGTTTGTTTTGTTTTAGTTTGTCCTTCCTCATCCACAGAAGAAGCTGGAAGCTCTGAGTGGCCAAGTGAAAATCCAAGCTTGTCCTAGTCTCAGCCATAGAGACAGCCCCATTCATGAGGTTCCAAAAACCTCCGTGATGAACCATTTTCATGTTATACAAAGGCAATTAGTTACCATGCTAACAAGCCAGGCAATGAATCAAGATGAATCAAGGTCCCTTTAAGTGGCTGTTAACTGCCCTGCAAGGAGCTGAGCTCCTGCAGTTTGCAAGCAGTTTCACCACAGAGCAATTCACAAGTTATTATCATTTGGGAGGAGGGACGGTATCTGCCCCAGATGAACAGAAACTGAACTAATAGTTCATGAACTTTTTCTAAGACAAGCTTAATTGCCTGCACATTATCATGGTGAGCAGCTTGCCTTTCCAGGGGTCTCCAAACTTTGTGGCAGGAGGTCCACATCATCTCTCTGACATTGTCAAGGGCCAAAAAAACTATTTTACATTTCAAATTTGAATAAATTTACATATAAGAATGTATTCGAGTGGATTACAGGGTTTGCTCAAGTGCCGGATAGAAGGAACTTTAGGCTTGCCAAGGGCTGCATCTGGTCCTAAGGCAGGGGTTTGGAGACCCCTGCTTTAAGCCATTAACTGTGACTTAAGGGATGCTTATCTTTCAATTTAAAGAGCCAACCTCATTCACTTTGAATTAAATTGCATATAAATAAATTGCATATAATTAGGCTACACCTTTACGTTTATTTGTTGCAAAAATCCAAGCCTTTTAAAATTGTTTTCCTCAACTATAAATAAAACATTTTTGGTCAAAACATCTACCTGTTCTGGATCAGTGAATTTGTCAACTTTCCTATTCTGCAGGTATTGAGGCAGGTTTAGCTCATCATAGAAGGGTTTAAAAAGCAGCACCTGCCTAAATTCCCTCTTTCCTCCATTCTGTATGGTCACCCTGTGCAAGTACTTCTGGCAGAGTGAGAACATTTTTATAATCCTGCATATCTTTCTTGGGGAGGGGTCTTGTCCAAGGAACTTCTATGGGAATCAGATCTCTTGGGTTGATCTAGATCTACCAGATGATCTCTTACCTGGACTAGATCTACCATGCCTGGTCCCACTGAGCTGCAAGGTAAACCAACTGGAAGAGAGGATGATAGGAAGGAAGTGAGTGCCTGGAGCAGCAGGTGGTCATTGGAAGAACATCACAATGGGGTTCTATGCAGGGGATTACCATGCAGGGGTCTTCTGCTTCCACTGGTTACTTCAAAGATTTAATGCTGATTATGGTGCCATCTTGAATATCTCTGTGGTCTTCAGAATGCCAGGCAAGATCTTTGGAAGGCTGTAGCAAATGTTTAGATATCAGATAGTCAAGAAAAGCATTACGGGAAATACAGGGATAGGTGGCAGTTCTGCCCTACATGGATACATGAAGTATCAGGTAGTGAATCCATAGATGAAAAAAACTGACTGTAATTCTTTTTAGTGCTCAGCTTATCTCTGAAGCCTGTAGGTTCTGTATAGATGTGAAACACAGAAAGGACTTACACATGCCATCATCTGCCCAAGATGGCAATTAATTCCAGCTGAAGTATTCCTACCAACATGGTAGTTTGAGAAGCAAAATTATAATCTAGGAGAGAAGTGTGTGATAACACTGTAGCCAGCTTCACTATTGACAGCTGGCTCTTCAGATAAGGAAAATGAAGAGGAAAACAAGTTCTCAGAGCCAAACACCTGGGTTGAAAATAATAAGATCAGGCCACTCAGCATTGCAAGACAACCATCTTATCTATAGACAGGGCTAGGGAGTAGAAGTAAGGAGTAAAGGAGTAAAAGGTTTTTACAGGAGTAGGAGTAAGAGACTCCTGTTATTGTACATTGTTACTCCTGTTATTGTACATGCACACAAGAACAATTTTATTATATTGCACTGTCTAATTTAAATTTTATATTTGTATCTTAGGTAATATTTTAGGTAATATGAATCTGTGAGCCTGTTAATTTTGAGATAAACTACTTAATTTACAGTAATTAATCTAAAATGGAACATAAAATAACTGGACTATTTGAATAGTTTGAGTTATCTCAAGAAAAAAATGTCTTCATATGTCAATTGATGAATGGAGATAAGCCATGCAATTCAGAAATCAGCACTGAGAAAAGGAAAGGTAGCTATGCACCTCCCAGGTCATCCAATTTAAAATACAATTTAGAGTGCTTGCATCCAAAAGAATTCAAGCTTATGGAGGAAAAGGAAAGCAACAAAAAGTTATCAAGTTCGAGCACAGGCTATAAAGTAGAAGGAAAAAATATTACAGCAAAGTACTTTGAGTTTCAAAAAATTACTATAGCAATGACAGCTACTAAATTCAAAGGGTATATTATTCAGGGCTAGGAAGTAGGGGTAAGGAGTAAAGGAGTAAGAGATTTTTACAGGAGTAGGAGTAACAGTAAGAAAAAATATCTTACTCTGGAGTAGGAGTAACCCCAAAATCAGCACTACTCCCCAGCCCAGTCTACAGGAGCAGAAAAATGTGATATGTTAAAGATATTTTGTTGGTTTTTCAGCACAGTCCTGTGCATGTCTACTAAAAAGTGAGTCCTATTATATTGAGTGGAGCTTTCTCCCTGGTAAGTGCGCATAGAATTGCAGCTTTTGTCATGTGCAGACCTGGACGTTTAGAACATCTATTTTTTGCTTCAGCTTCTATCCAACTCTCTCTTCATCTCAACCACATTATAAAGGTTCATGGTCTGAATTTGAACTGAATTCTTTAGAAGTTATGAGCAAGTCGCCAGTCTCTCACTTTTTGCAATCCATTCTTGAGAATTTGTTTCCCAACAGTGCAAGACAGCAGCTGATCTTTGAAAATTGCTCCGATATGCATAGGGCAGGAGAAAAACACCAGTGGTACAGATATATACACAACAATATATATATTTTATCAGTGACATTTCAGTGATATGATCTGTTCAAATAAAGTATTTCTACAAAGTTGCCATTTTAGAGCTCAACACTGATCTTGATGATTTCCCCTTTCAATACATGTACAGTGAATTTTTATTAAATTTTTTGCATCCTGCCTTTCTGCTTAATTCCTGAAGATCTAAGAAGACTCACAGGAATTTTAATTTAATTTTTAAAACTTAAAACTTTAATTCTTTAAACCATCCAAAATAGAGATCAATGCTCCTGCCAACCAAAGAATCCCTTGGAGGAAGAGTAGGATGTTACTGTTGTTGCTATTATTCAATTGCCCTGTTTGATTCTGTCCTTGGTATGGCAACCCCTACCCACTGCTGGGATTCAAATAAATTAACAACAGGTTCTCTGTCCCATTAGTAACCGGTTCTCAGAACCAGGCACTGATTAGCAAAGGGTTCTATAGAACCTGTGAGAACCCCTGAAGCCCACCACTGCATATCCAACCAGAAATGCCAACAGAGTTTAGCCAATATTTTCAAGCCTTTTCTATTTTGAAGCTTTGTATTACTCACACATAAATCTATGATGCTAGTGAGCCCAAAATATATTTATATTAGCATAAAGCGTACCCGCATTGCAGGAGTAACATTTCCCCATACGACATCTCCCCACGGTGTATCAACACTCCACGGCGCATCAACACCCCATGCGCAACTTCCCCCTATGCGCAACTTCCCCCTATGCGCAACTTCCCCCATGCACAATATTCCCCCATGTGCAACTTCCTCTCATGCGCATCATCCCCCCATGTGCATCAGTCCCCATGCACAACTTCCCCATGTGCATCATCCCGCCATGTGCCTGAACTCCTCATATGCAACATCACCCATCTGCATTAGTCCCCCATGTGCATCATTCCCCCATGCCCATCATCCCCCCATGCCCATCATCCCCCATGCGCAACTTTCCTCCATGCGCATAATCCCCCATGCGCAACTTCCCCCATGCGCAACTTTCCCCCATGTGCAACTTTCCTCCATGCTCAGCTTTCCCACATGCACAGCTTTCCCGCATGCACAACTTCCCCCCAAGCACAACTTCCCCCCAAGCACAACTTTCCTCCATGCGCAACTTCCCCTCATGCACAACTTCCCCTCATGTGCAACTTCCCCCAAGCACAACGTCCCCCAAGCGCAACTCCCCCCCCCATGCGCAGCATCCTCCACAGTGCAACCTCTCTCTCCAAACAATATCCCCCAGTGCACCAGGCACTGAGCACCAAATTGGCTGGATGTTGTTCAGTCTCCCATGTTAAGTGTAGGACAAAAACACGTTGCCCCCTTTTCAGCCCCTGAAGGGTCAATTTCTCCAGATGGTTCTTGGTGGGAGTTCAGGTGACAGAAGGAACTCCCAGAATTCCATGCTTCAGGCCCAGCAGTTGGGGCGGAATGTTGATGAGTCAGCAATTCTCAATGCAAAGTATAGGGAGGAAAACGCGTTGCACCCCTTTTCACCCCCTTCCGGTTGGAATTTCCAAAAATCGATTTTTAGTGCACTTCTCTGTCATGGAAGGAACACCCACTCCTAATTTCACGCTTCTAGGCCCAGCGGTTTTGGCAGGGCGGTGATGAGACAGGGAGTAAGTGAGTGAGTGAGTCAGTCAGTGACTTTTCTCTTTTATATATATATAGATATAGATGAAGCAAATAAAACAAAGATATGAGAGGTTTTTTCATGCTGTGTTGTGCTTCATTTTGGCCTTCAGTAACCACTATGTGTCAGTAATGCAAACTTGCACACATCCTTATCAATTGCAGTATGCAGTTGCAGAGATCAGTATGTTCCTTATAGAAAGCTGCTTCAGAACACATTCATCATTAAATGTGCATTTACTCCAGAGCAGCGTCAGAAGGGGATTGACTCATTTGCCCCAGCCCTCATCTGTTGTATAACAAAATGGGACTTATTTTGGAGTAAAAATGCACAGGATTGTTTTGTTGGTAATCCAATTTATTGCTAAAACATCTTTTCTTGAGGATAGCAACAGTTTAAATGTATGTAACTATTTCATCACTTACATTAGGCATAGGTTCTTGGGAATCTATGTAAAGAGGTACCTGTATTGTAAAGTGTGCCTCTCAATTTCTAAACTATTGGGTAGCCTGAGTTCTTCCTGGGGCACCTGGCAGACTGCTGTGAAAGACTGAAAACTGGACTAGATTTATTTATTTGTTTGTTTGTTTATTCATTCATTCATTCATTTAAGAGATTTATGAATCCTGATCCAGCAGGGCTCCTCTTATGTTCTAGTTAATGCATGTGTGAATAGTACACACGTACACACACACACAGGTCAGTGTGCCATTGTTGTGAATCATGGACTACATTAAACTGTGCCCACCTGTACTCACATGATTCTACCAGTTTACTTAAATCTTGGGAGAGACTGCTCTGAGTCCTACTACTACCAATACAGTTGGAGGGACACAGGATAAAGTCTTCATGACACCTTAAAGTCTCTTTCCTTAAAGATCAGATGGGATCTTTCCTCCTAGATTGTTCCTTCTTGATCTGACAACACTTATTAAAACACTTAAATTAGCTGTTGCTTCTTTACACTGTTAATTATCTGGTTAGTGCCGGTTTTCTGTTTTTGTTATTGAAACTTACGTTACTGTGAGCCACCTTGACTGTCTCATTACTTGGGAGAGGAGGGAGATAAACATTTTAAGGAAATAAAATGTACGTGAAGCAATGATATGGCTTACAGCAGTGTTTCTCAAACTGTGGGTCCAGACCCACTAGGGCAGGGGTGTCCAGCATTTTTGGCAGGAGGGCCACATCATCTCACTGACACTGTGTCGGGGGGGTGGGGTGGGGTGGGGTAGAAAAATTATTTACATTTCTAATTTGAATAAATTTACATAAATTAGTTACTATTAGATCTGTATTTGTATGTGTAAGTTTGCATATGAGTGTATTAGAGACATTAGGAGGCTTGCCCGTTGGCCAGATGGAGGTGTCTTGCCGAAGGCCACATTGAGGCTTACTGAGGGCTATATCCAGCCCCAAGGCCGGAGTTTGGACACTTCTGCACTAGGGGATAATGAGCCAATTTAAAGTAGGTATCCATTTCAACATTTTATTTTTAATATATTAGACTTGATGCTACCATAATATGTGATTGCATTTGGGAAATATTACAAATCTGCACTTTTAACAGGCTACTATGCATGTGCTTTTAATGATAGTAAATGAGACTCCAGGGTTAGTATGGGTAGGGTTGCAGCCTAGGATTGTTAAAAAGTTTCCTGTTTGATGATGTCATTTCTAGTCATGCCATCACTTCCAGTGGGTCCTGACAGATTCTTATTCTAAAAAGGTGGGTCCCAGTGGTAAAAGTTGGAAAACCACTGGCTTACAGGATGACTTGAAAGAAAAGAATAAAAAAATGAAGAACCATCATTATACACAGTTTCTTTTCCCCATATTTTGTCATTTCAAACCTAGAGTTCATGTCTGCAAATTGAAGAGGAAAGAACGTTAAGAAGCTACCCTTCAAGAAGTCTCATAGCTCATAGACTTTGACCTGAAAATAAGTGAGCCTCCTGTTTCCCAAAGCACTTTGTCCTCTCAGTGCGTTACCATTCCCTTAAATGCCAGGAAATCTGCCTCCAGTGTCTCCTGGAGCTGAGCATCGTGTACTCCACCAGTTCTGATAATCTAGGACATTAGTGACATTTAGCAGATGGCACTGGGAATTTGGTTAGAACTGGAAGGTAAAAGCAGCATTCCATTCTGGATGTCCAGACAGATGTTTAAGAGTAGGATATGCTTGGATATCCATATTTCTTTTTTTCTTTTTTTCCCTTCTTTTCTTCTATTCAATCAACAGAACTGCATTTAGAACTCAGAACTGCTGCAAGAGGGGGAGAAATTTTACTTCCTTAGAGCATTTTCCGCAATAATAAGGATGTATATTTTTATCCTGTGACCTTTTCTTTCTCTTGTGGATTTTTTGCTTTCTTGGTACCGTGAAAGCAAAAGCTTGCTTGCATAAAAGAAACACACTTTAATGTGAGTGAGAATAATTCCAGCTCCTGCTATACTGTGTCCTTAAACAAAACGTCAGTTCAGCAGCGAACGTGGCTGGGAGCCTGTCATCCACTGTGAAAGGTGCAGACAGGTGACTAAAGGGATGGATGTGGAAAGTGTACAATAAGAATCGTTGATGCTAACTGTGGGATAAATGTAGTTAATTCCCCGGTTCTAAGTGGTATTTTGTCTGTGTCAAAAGCAGCCAGCTCATCAAAGCCTACTTTGCAGAACTGCATTGCACATTGATTGCCCAGAGGCTCCCAGCTCTGAAGCCAAGGAGAGTTGCTATGGGAATCAAGAGGGCACTTGGAGACAGGATCTGGGGCTTGGCTCCCTCCCGTCCATGGCTGCTGGAGTCAGAGCAATGAAATACTGAAAGGAGGTGGCAGAGAGCCACAGGGAAATGCAGGCATAGAAGACGGACTGTCATCACTGGAGACCGTGGCATGGAGAAGAGCAAAGAGACAATAGCATCAGGCTCGGTTTAGCTTGAATGGACCCTCTTTCTGCTGGAGAGTTACTATAGCGAAACTACGGTGAAAGTCTGGCTGGAGCAGGTCTGCTGAAAGATGGGATCCAGTTCATCAACGTGCCGGCCCAAGTGTGTGTACCTGGATATTGATGGAAGGATCCAAAAGGTACTTTTCCATACTTGTTCCCAGAGAGTGTCTTGTCCCATCACATTTCTATAAGGGAAATTCAGTGTCCAGCTTTTCCCTCTTTTTGCTTTTCTTTGTTCTGTCACTTGTCATTGCATCCTCATTCAGCTGCACATGTGCTGTCTTGGTGAAGCAGATTAAAATGTATCCTTTCATGCTCACCCGTATTGCCAATGTCAATGGCAAGGGGGGGGGGGGCTTCTGAGCACAGGGCAGCAGAGAAGGCATGTGTGAACTTTCACAATAGGGATGCATAGGGTTGCCATATGTCCTGAAAAACAGGGACAATCCTGATTTTGGGGGGTTGTGGTCACATACTGGCAAATGGGACAGGGGGTCCAGTCCTGATTTTGTGGAAGAGAATTATGGTACCCTAGGCTTGTACCATGTTTGCATAAACCACAGTTGGAATGACTGCAAAGTTACACAGGACTTGGGATTCTATGCCATTTTTTGTAGCAGTGGTTCACAATGTAAATGAAAACGTGTTTTTAAAACATACATACAGTATTTATTTATTTTTATTTGTAAAGGTCAGTGCTAGGAAGATTTAAGTAATCTGGGTATACCTGAACACTCTTTTAAAATTATACATTATCTTCCGAAAATAACTGTTCTCCAAAAGTAGGTGCTTGCCTACTGATTTAACCTTTTGTCAAGGTGACATCTATGAAATATATATCTGGAGAGAGAGAGTGAGAGATCAGCAAACCTTTATTCTTCTAAGACTATTTTGGTACTCAGGAATATGTAGAAGAGAAGAGATGAATTGTAAAATAAATGGAACAAAATGACATTGTACTCGTGGTGGCTTCCCAGGTCTCAAAATCTTTTTATGATGGGCAATTGGAGATGTGGCCAGTGTAAAGGTGAATTGTAAAATATGAATGATCAATTATTTTATTGACAAATGAATAAAAGGTGAATGATCTTTTACACATTCCATTGTATTATTTCCTGTTCTTGTTGTCCTTTATTGGATATCTCTCTCTACTCTGGGTATTAAATTATCTTTGCAGGTAAACTTTTTTCTTACCCTGCCTAACTTTCATCTGCAGTTGTGTTGCACTGACGGGGCTTTCCAGACACATGGTTATTGTGCTGGAGAAGTTCTAAGGAGATGCTGTGGCTCAGTGGAAGTCCATTTGCTTTGCTTGCAAAACGTTTCAGGTTCAATCCCTGCTATCTCCAGGTAGAGGGAGAAAAAGATTCTTCTCTGAAACCCTGAGGAATTGGGTGCTGTCAGTTTGTGGACAAGATTGAGCTAGATGGCTCAATAGATGGACTCAGGATAAAGCAGCTTTTTATGTTCATTTCCACACCAGTATATCCTATATCATCCTTGCCATATAATGGGAACAGCTTTGCTTTCATGGGATAGCTTGAAAAGAGAGGGGAGCAGGTGCCCAAAGAGGATCATACCAAAAAATAAAATCAAAGATGTGAAATTGAAAATGGTGGAGATAGTTGAAGGAAGAACTTCTAAAATCACTGGTGATGAATTAGTAGTTCCCAGGAATGACGAAATTATTTAAGGAAGTGCTGTCTGGATTCAATGCAAGAAATAAAATTCCATGCATAGGCTATAAAGGCCACCAGAGCCTTTGATCCCATGACCATGTGCTGCTCATGATCATCAACTTTTTCTTCCTGCTTCAGCCCAAGTATGCTCATAGTAACAGGATGCTTTTCAGTATCCTGGCTTGCTTGATTGCTTGAGATCTGTGGACACAGAAAGGGGGTCACTGTGGGCAGGCTGGATCCCCATGGACATAAGATAGAGGAAGCTGCCCTATAACAAGCCTGGCCCTGGGTCCATCTAACTCGGTATGGTTGATACTGACTGGCAGAAGGCCACATAGGTCTTTCCCACTCTCTATGAGCCCTTTTGCATACAACTCACACTCTGTACCCTCTCTACATTATTTGGTCCACAACATATAGAAGTTAATTTTAAGAAAGGTTGATGAAGTTCAGCTCTGGAGAGAAGAGGGCAAACAATTTACCAGTCAGGCAGTGCAATCCTAACCCCTGGTTAAGCCAGCACAAGTCCCATGCTGGCTGGGAGTGTCACTAAAATGCTGTAAGACACTTCAGTGCCACTACTGGAATGTGGACATGGGTGAGTTGTGCTAACCGAAATTGTGTCCACTGTGTTGTGCTGCAAGATACAACTGTGGATTGAGTTGTGTGGATTGCGTTGTGACTGAGCCCTTATACAGATCCTGATCAGATCATGCCCACCTGACCACCCATCACTTGATAAGAACAGACTCTTTAAAAATTGTTCTGAAACTTAGCAATTCTTTAGCGTTCTATGGTTCTTGGTGGACTTTTTGGCATCTTTGAAAAGAGGAATAGGTGAATGGGGGTTCTGGGAACATGAGAAACAGGTTATTATGGACATCAGCTACCTATTCAAGTGGTCTAGGCTGCTAGTTCTGCTGGATGGTTTTTCCCTTGTTCTGCTTTTTCCACAGATTGGACTGCAGGTTTAATCAGGAAAAATTGATTATCTAATGCTGCATATTTCAGGATGTGTCTGGGATTATTCTGGAAAACAGCTGGTGTCCTCTCCTCCAAGTCAGTGTCTGACTTAGTGGGAAAGGCTGAGATATTAATAAACAAAAGCAGTAATTTTCCATGCTTCTTCTCACTTTGTGAAACAGGTTGAGAGAATGCAGAAGCCAACAACTACTGGCCATGGAGAATAATTCAGGTGGCTGGTTTTTCTCAAGTACCTTTGAATCCAGGCAGGAACTGCAGTGGCCAATGACAAACATCAATGATATGCCCTACTCTGCCTTCAGATCATCTGTACACTTCAAACAGACCACAAAAAATCCTAATATCTAGTACTGTGGGAATCACTTTGTTGCTGATGCATTAACTGGTGGCCTATATGTAGTCTCAGCTCAGGCCTGCAACTTGAGTTTGGGCGCAATCCATAGTAACAACAAGGAGTCCTTGCTCTAGTGTAAGAACAATTTGCTTTGGATTGCACTATGTATTTTCCATAGGTTTTCACTAGGTGGTGCAGTAACGACGAGTTCTTGTAATGTCACTTACGTGCTCCTGTAATTGCTCTGGATTGTAGGGATAGAGCACAATCCTAACCATGTCTACTCAAAAGTCAGTCCCATTGTGTTCAATGGGTCTTACTCCCAGGAAATTGTCTTTAGGATTGCAGCCATAGTCTAGCCACTGTAATTATCAAGTTTATGAAAGGACAGAAACCATATTGTTACTCTGACCCTAGGGCAGCCTAGACTTGTATAAGTACTACCAAGCTCAGAATAAGGTAAGGGAATTTTTTTGCTCTCACAAAGCAATTTCACCTTTATATTGTCCTATCATGTACTACTCAGACCTAAAAAAGAGATCGCGGCTGGAGTTTATCCTGCCTGCGTAGAGCTGAGCTGAACCAGAATTTCAGAGGAGTCTCTGCTCCCATTCTCCTAATTATACAACTAGATGTACATATGTGTATAAATCATTATTTTTGGCTAAAGTGGTTGAAGCTTACAAAATGTCAGCATGCCTGAGATTTTAAAACTCTTTACATTGATAAAGATACCTGTTTAACTTTCAGCTCCGTATCACTAGCAGAAAAGGGAATGGACTCCATTATATAAAAACACAAAGCATCTGGATCTTCTCTTGATACAGTTTTGAGGCACTTGGTGACATAACCCTAAATTAAAGAATTATTGCGGATACATTCCAAAATCTTCATTCAACACCTCTTGCCATATACATAATGTCACATTTATTGCTCAAAAACCCTTCAAACTACACTTTCTAAATTGATATTCTTCCTCGAGGTCTGCCAGGGAAAAGCACTCATAACAACCTGGTTTTGTCCCAAGATTTTTTTTTCTTAGGAACTCATGTATTATTGAAGGAGAGCTGCTCTGAAAACTCTGAAAAGAAAGACTTGCAGTAAAAATATTGTCCATTTCAAGTACCTGGAATGAAATTATGGATGTGGGGTTGCTTAGAGAAAGGGGGAGAGGCAGATTCCTCAAAGTTCATTCAGGAGTAAAGTAGGAGATTATTTTTCAAACATAAAAACATTATTGGAAGAATTCAGCTTTTCATCTTCCAAAAACTGTAGTTCTGAAGGGAGCTCATTAAATGAATTTTAAGCTATCCTTTGACTTGATCTCCACATTGTGGTAAAATCCTTTTTATACTATTATCCCATCTATTAGAAAGAATTTCATTTCAAACCGCAAGCCACAGCCCTTTAGTGCATTACAATAGATGTAAATTGGAGCACATCTGAGGATTACCACTGAGTAATACCATTAAAAAGACAGTATAAATGCATGCATCAAGTTAGAGGATTGTTCACTGTCCAACAACAATGGCATAATCCAATCAATTTCCAATTTAAAAATGATTAAATTGCACATTACATGCACCTAAGCAGGATTGCATGAGTCAACAGGTCTTGTGGATTGCTTTGTAAAAGGAAGGTGACTTTGCACAGCTCTTTGTAAAAGGAATAAATGTTTAGTAATGGCCATGTAACAAATGGCCATTTGTTACAAATCTTCTTTCATGGAAGATCTATGATATGAGCTCTTAATAGGATTTTTTTCCTAAAAGCAACTGTAGGAACTCCTCATGATTAATTTTGAGTGATATAATTGTTCTCAGTCAGCTTCTAACTTAAAATTGCAGAAGCATAGTTAGAGGTGTGCAAAACACTAAGGGTGCAATCCTGACCAATTCAGGTCCACACAACTCCCTGTTCCTGCAGTAGTTTGGGGAGGCTAGTGCATGTCTGTACACTGGTTAAACAGCCGCCCCCAGGAGTGGCGCAGAAATGCCTTGCAACACTCCCAAGTCCGTACAGGACTTGTGTCAGCCTAACCAGGGGTTAGGATTGTGCTGTAAGTTTTGCACATTACTATTGTAGCAAAATGCTCTATACAGCTCTGGAGCGGCTCCAAAGGTGAGAGGGAAGAATCGCTTGCACACCTTGGTGAGGTGTCATGCAAAACTGTTTTGCACCCCCTGTAGCTATGCTACTGGTAAAATGATTTGGGGAACTTTGTATGGAGTCATGCACTTTCCTTTAGTCCAGGGGTCTCCAGACTTTTAACTTCAGGCCTCCTGGACTTTTAACAATTGTATAAAGGAGGAAATTTCAGCACCTGCTCCTTGTTATCTGTGAGATGAAAAGCTGCACCTGCCAAAATTTCCTCCTCTGCACAATAATTAAAGTTCCTAGAGCCCTGAAGTTGAAAGTTTGGAGACCCTTGCTTTAGCCCATTGCAGTACTCCTAGAGGAGCACTCTGAGTTGACAGTACTTAAGTATGTCTTGGCAGATGATAACCAAACTGACTTCTGACAACTAAAAGTCATGCACATACACAACCTATGAACGCTTGGGTTTGGAGGAGAGTGTAGGGAACAGCTGGTTCCCCTCACCCTACAACTATTTTTCAGCAGTGACCTTTTCTTTTGCTTCCTCAGTCATCTGAATGCAAAGAGTGAGTTTGCAAGAAAGTGCAAATGCTGTCCTCCTAAAAATAGGATAAATGTAGGGGTTTGAAATGGCATGATTAGTATGCATTTAATTAGTCCATCTTCTCTCTCTTTCTCTCGCTCCCACCCACCGTTCTGATTGTCTCTCATTATCCCAAGCAAATCTGTGACTAAAGGTAGAAAGAGTTGTCTGTCCCTTCACAACGAGAACAGCATAAAACACGTCTGTTGGTACCATTCCCAACTTCCTTGAATGCTGCAACATTCACATCCCAAACCAGGTCTAGATGTACTTGAAAAGAGAATTATGTGTGGCCAGCTGCATGAAAATGAATATGGAGAAAAGCAAAGCCGTGCAAACTCTAATATGCATTTGGATAGGCATCTGACATGAATCCATAAATCCAAATTCAGCAAGCACATGGGAGTTTTCTTAGCCAGATCAGACATCAAGTTATATCATCCTTTATCTTGACATTAGTGGAGCCTCAGTCTCATAATCATGTAAGGGCTTCTTTGGGTTTTTTGTGTTTCTGTTTTATTTAATCAGGACATGAAAATGATGGTCAGGGTTTGCTGTTACTTTTCAAAAGCTTCTCCAGGCTCACCCACAGACCAAAGGACAACAGGAACAGCAATATGGAAACTGTTAACTCTGGGATGAAGAAAGCAAAGTAACAAAACACAGATGCTGCAATATTCTCAGGAGTCACGTGTCTTGTATATACCAATGAAATAGTCCTATCCACCTAAACCCACCTTCTGGGAAACAAGAACCATAGCTTTTGAAGCCATATTCACTTGCTATGATTATTTAGGCTGCCATTCTTTGTACCGTCATGTCATGAATCTGGGATGTGCCTTGTTTTTCAACTTTTGTAATGTGCAGTCCTGTTTTTGAAGCTGTGCCAAGTACTTCCCTGAAGTCCTTTTCATGGTGAGCTTTCAAATGGGTTGAAATATTTCCCTGAAAGTCTTTCCCTCTTATCTCCAGTAGTTACAGCTGTTGTTTCTCCAGGCTTCTATTATTTAGATGGCATTTTCTCCCTATTGTTTCTGCTGCTTGAAGCAATCCTTGCTAACCAGAGACTGTATTGTTGGTAGGGCCAACAACGTATTGTTCAATAGTGAAGAGCCCACTGAAAAAAAATCACATGGACCCCAGCAATGGTGGACTGGTTAAACATACGCAATGTAATCAAACTCCAGAAGCTCTTCCAGATCTTTGGGCCATAATTTGAACCAGCTTCCTCCTCTCTCATCAGCTCTAACTGTGAGGGTGTTTATGTTCGTGAGAGGGCACATGAAGGCAGTGTTTCCGAGACTTGAGTGTATTGCCTCTTGAAATAATAAAATTCTTACAAACTGACTAAAGAAGAGAGATAATCATGCCATTAATCATCTTTCAAACTTGTACTTTGCTACTGTAAATGAGGCAGTCTGTAATGTGATATAGTCCAAAACCCCTTCCACTTGCACAGTCAATGTGCAAGCATTTTTCAGGCTTACAGCCCAGTCCTACCTAAATGTTGATGTCACGCCACTGGAGCATGCGCTGCATCCTGCTTTTGATGGGAGGGAGATTCTTAGAGGTCTCATCTGGATAAAGGAACATTTGTTCCCTTGCTTGTGGTAAGCCTTTGCTGCCTCTCTGTATCTACAGTATTTTGACCAGAACCAACTGTACCATGGTGTAGCATTCATCAGAACATGCCCAAATGTGCTTACTTAATGCACCATTTTTCTATCACATTTCTCTGAGTACCGCATTGTCTCCAGGAGAGGGAACTGAGGTGCCCAGTGTTCTCTGTTGCTGGGAATCAAATACAGTGGTACTTGTAAGACAAATAACTTGTAAGAAGAATGCTTTGTAAGACAAACTAATCTTTCTAAGGAATTGTGCTTTGTAAGACAAACAGTTCTGGCAGAGTTTGGCAAACAGTTTTACAAGGAAAATTTGTTGGAAAATGAACCAATTGATGGATCTGCATCATGAGGAACAGCAAGAGGTTATGGAGGGTATCTTACCTACAGAGGGAAAGGAGAATAAAGAGGAGGAATCCCTCACATCAAATGAGATTAATTGGCTGGGTGTCAATCAGTCAATCTTCCATGTTGAGTATAGGACAAAAACACGTTGCACCCCTTTTCACCCCCTTCAGGGTTAAATTTCTCAACCTCGGTTCTTGGTGGGTGTTGATTTCACAAAAGCAGTGATGGGCTTCAAAGAAATTAAGAACCGGTTCTCTGTCCATCTGGCAGCCACTTTTAAATGGCTATTTTTAAACTTTATATGTACTATCTCTTGTTAAGAACCGGTTCTATAGAGTAGGTGCGAACCTGCTGGTGCCCACCACTGCACAGAAGGTACACCCTCCCCAAATTTCATGCTTCTAGGTCCAGGGGTTGGGGCAGAGCGTCCTTCAGTCAGGGATTCTCAAGGTAAAGTATAGGGAGGAAAATGCATTGCGCCCCTTCCCCCCCTTCCAGTTGGAATTTCCAAAAACTGGTTCTTAGTGGATCCCTCTGTCACAGAAGGAACACCCCCCCCCCCAAATTTCACGCTTCTAGGCCCAGCGATTTTGTCTGGCCATTGATGAGTCACTGAGTGAGTCAGTCAGTGACTTTTCAGTTTTATGTATATAGATTTAAAACACAAATAAGACAGTAGAAATACTTTATATGAGCTGAAAATAGCAGAGAGAAGAGAAATGTTATCCAGAGTGCCGCTTGGGGGAAGGGAGTGACAAAGGGACCAGCTCTGGCTTTGAAAAATAATCCTGCTTTTCATATCCTGAGATGTGTATTAAAAAGCAGTGTAAGTTTTATCAATCAGGGAGTTCACTAAGGCCATTTACAGATCCTCACAGCTAGAAGAAGACTTTTATTAAATTGTAGGATAGCATCAGCATACATATAATAATAAACTAATACATTCATTATGTGCGTTGGTTTTCCTTTGCCATTTATCTCCTATTCCTTAGAAAGAGAAACATCTGCTTAATTTATTTTGTCTCCCAGTTTTTATCTTAATTAACCAGAGTAACTACAGTATATGACTTTCGTTTGTTCCCAATTATATTGCCATAGCCCGCTTATCTTGCATTCATTCTGTTCAATGATAATTGATTTCAAGGCTCGATAGCCCAGCACATTTCAGAGGTTCATGCCAAGTTCAACTGCAATAACATCAGATTCTCATTTATTGCATTCATTAGCCATCAACCACACTCTCTCAGCCTGTCATTTTCCTCAAGCAATTCCTCACAGCACAATTTGCTACACTGTTGTGTTGTGGAAAGGTTTCAAGAAAGTCCAAATATGAAAGTCCATTCCTATCCTCCCCTGCCAAGGTGATCAGATGTCTTCGTTTCCCAGGACATATCCTCTTTTTTTTAGCTTTGTATCCTGGAAAGGAACTTAAATGTCCCTCTTTTCCGTCCAGAAAAGCAGGCTCCCACAGAAAGCACATAGCCTTCTTGTAATAAATTATATTTAATAAATATATTGTAATAAATTATGTGTAACTAATTATAGGTAACAGTTTTAAATGTATTAACAATAACCAACACTTTGTGGGGGAACAAAATGTGCCGGTATTCACCACAGGTCATCCCCAAATGACTAATTATTAATTATCACCTGGGAAAGGCAGGTAAAAGAGGTGCCAGTACTGAGTACCACTGAATACCCCCAAAGCCTAATAACAATAATGTTTAAACTGACCACATGAAATCAGTCTATGAATATTTTTAGCTTTTATTTTGTCATGGACGGCTTACATTTTTCAGTGTCTTGTCCTCAGGTTATGGCATCTGATCACCCTATCCCTCGCTGATGTAGGGATGCCAAAATGGCTTGCATCCTGCAGCGGAGGAGCAGTCGTGGAGGTCTCTTCTGTATAAGGCAGTGGAGGGGTCTTCCAGAGACTATCTGCACTTTCCCCCTCTCATTCCACCAGAGATGCCTCTGTGGGCACTGCGGACTCATAAATGTTAGCCTACCATTCCATATCGGCCACATTCAGGAAGAAAACAGAAAGAAAACAGCTGGAAAGGAAAAGGAGTGTAAACTATTACCGATCCACAATGCCTTGGATGGAGGCTGGAATTGGGGGGAGTTATAGTAGCAGCAGGTTAATGGTCCACACATGGACAGCAACATAGCATTACAACAGGCAAAGAATGTGTAAAGAATACAAGGTTCTAGTATTTTTAAAAGGTTTTTTAAAAAATTTTTTAAAAGACGTTATCTTTTTAAAAATAGGTTTTTTAAAGACGTTATCCCACCATAAGAGGAGATCCTTTGTGGAGATCCTTTGTGGAATGAGCTAGTCAAGGGATTCTTCTTTGCTAGTTGAGGAACCCCCTCCATCTTTGGCATTACAAACATTCCAGGATGTGACGGCAAGTTCAGGACCATTGTGGGCTTATTATCATGCTTCCATTGTTGAGTTTAGTGATGGAGTTGGTGAGGACTGTTAAAGTTTGAGGATATTTATTTTATTTTTCTAAATTTTCCCGAAGTCAGGAGTACTTAGGACAAAACAATTTTGCTGTTTCAGTTGAATATTTGAGGCTGCAATTCTGTTCATACTTTCCTGGGAGTAAGTCTCATTGAACACAATGGAACTTCCTTAAGAGTAGACATCTATTTATCTACAGTATTTATATACTGCTTTTCAACTTAAAAGTTCACAAAGTGGTTTACAAAGACAATGAAACAATTAATGGCTAATAGACATGCATAGGATTGGGCTGTCAAATTTGGAGCAAGCAACTTCCATTTGCATTCTGGAGCAGAAAGAGCTCCATTTAAATCTGAAGAAAAGGGGGGTTGATTACTTACTAAAATCAATCAACAATGTGGTATTTTTGGCCTATGGATCTGAGGCCTCTTGCCATCAACAGCCATGTGCCTGGGAGGCATTCAGTACCATGTAAACATGTATATATGCATGCTCCTTGCACACCTTGAAATACATAAAAGGAAAAACAAAATATTGCCCTGATAACAATTAACTCACAGAAAGGAGCATACCTATATGAAACTCACATATACAGCATACCTTATTAAACTCCCAAATAATGTATTTTTTTCAAACTTGGAATGCTGCCTATGTACAGTTCTAGTGTAGGCATTTTGTGCCTATAGCTGGTGGCTTATCTGGGGTTTTGATGGCTCCCATATTGGTATACTGCTGTGTGAATGCTTAGATGTACATATATACTGTAAAGATTTTATCTATAGGGCATAGCAAACTTATGAGTCTTTTGTCACCTTCATCCTCATAAATATGAGGATGTTACATAAATAAAAATGTTTTCTGTAAAAATTTTGCTTTTGATTCTCCAATTATTTATTGGAAAATGCAATAAAAAGTTTAGAATGGAAGATTGAAGATGGGAATTTTTTAAATGAGGTATTTCTATATGAAAATTATATAGTTACCAAACATGGATTAAAATTTATGGTAGACAATATTTCTTCATTATTTTATATTCATTGTTTTGTATTCATTGCTTTCATTTTCTTCGGAAGGTGGCCTTCAGTAAATACTGTAATTCGAGAGATATGATGGATCTCTTCTGCATTGCAACTGGTTTACCGAGGTAAATATCTTTTCTATTGTGTTTATAGTCTTCCTGTGTGCTGGTGGTGTGAAGTTTTCATCTTTCCATTTCCAAACAGCAAAGTCCTCCTTTTCATAATTATCAAAAAATAGAAATATCAAAATTAAATGCTGAAAATAGCATACAACTCTCTCACTTCAACTATTGAAAACAGGACTAAAAGCTCAAACTGTCATTGTCACTAACTTATAACTATATATAATAGTTTATACAATACAGTACCTCATATAGACATATTCAGTAGTAATGTCTTGAAGCATGAGTATTGAAAACATGTATTGAAATCAATACTGCAATTTCATCATCTAAGAGTCAATTAAGAACACCAGGATAAATTTTGTTCCTGCATAGATCACAGAGGTGAAGTAAGCCAGTAGTACCAAAGATGAGGCAGAAGGGATGGTCTCCATCTGGGTGATTCTATAAATGGAAGCCAGCATGCCTTTTGCTTTAAATGCCACGTAGATCTGGTCTCTCCTGAGGGATATCATGACAAAGGCCAGGACTCCCCATGGCTTTGAACAGCCATGG
This sequence comes from Cryptoblepharus egeriae, assembly GCA_030015325.1. Taxonomy (NCBI): domain Eukaryota; kingdom Metazoa; phylum Chordata; class Lepidosauria; order Squamata; family Scincidae; genus Cryptoblepharus; species Cryptoblepharus egeriae. The sequence continues at coordinate 47,176,216 of JAREYC010000005.1, read as the reverse complement.
GTGAGGTGGTGGGAGCAGTCCACATCCACCCCAGGCACCAGTGGCAGTATTACAGGAAGCATTAGTCAACATTAGAGCCAGGAGGTGCAGTGGTTAAGGAGTTGGACTGAGACCTGGAAGATCCAGGTTCAAATCTCTCCTTGACCATGAAGTTTCCTGGGTAATCTTGGGCCAGTCACTCACTCTCAGCCCCATCTACCTTACAGGGTTTTTGTAAGGACAGGAGAAGGGGAAGAACTTAAGCTTTGTACATCACCTTTGACACTTGCATTGGCATGGGAAATGGGGAAAATCCCTTATATAAATATACATAGTTTTTGTTGCCCTCCACCAACATTTCTCATAGCAATATGTAAAGCAATATAAAAATATTACTTAGCAATTTGTAATGAAGTTCCAGTGGTGTAGCAAATGATCTCTCCCTGATAAATATAAAAAGTACCACTTAAAAATGATTTTTTACTCGGTTAGCATGGGTAATAATATTTTTATATATGGAAATGAGAGCTGATTCCTTTAATACCTTATTCGTTCCATGTCATTGCATCTCATTGGCTCTCAGACAATCAGTGGGAATGTTTTGAGTTAAGAAAATCCACTTTTTTGTTCTATTGGCTTTTGTGTTTTCATTTTCTGGTTATTTATCCATAACCTTTGGTACAATAGAGATCTTCCAGTGCCCTTTGTTTCATTGCATTCTGCATTAAAGATATTTAAGATATCTTTATAAGATATAAAGATCTTATAATCTTTTTAAGATATAAAGATCTTTCCAAAAATATTTAACATCATGATATTGGTATTTATATTTACCCCATTTTTCACAATTTAACCACTGGTGTCAAGCTCAGCTTTTTGCCCCCTTAAAGCTTGCTGCCCGATGCAACTGCTACCCCCCTGCATCCCGCTAGCTATGCCACTGCAGGGTTCAGTCCACTTCTACTAACATCAGGGGGATTTTGTCATTTATTTCACCTGGATGTAGCATGTAACCATAAATTCTAAATATCCACAGAACTGAAAACATGGGGAAAGTGGCTTGTGGGACAGCAGTTTTGGCTGTGTTGCTTCAGTCCCCACAATACTCCTCAGCAGAAGCCACAATCTGTATCACCAGAACTTGCACTGATTGCACCTTTATGGCGCACTTGACTTGCACTTCTGGTTCATCCACCTCCTTACATATGAGTCAAACATTTTAAACTTGTGAATGCGAAATGTAATACTAATAAATGACTAACACACAAATGACTAACAGGAACTATTATTACAGGATCTAGGAGTTAACTGAATTATTGTACAAATTTGTAAGCCAAAGCGTCCTTCTAATCATGTTCTTAAGACGTGTGCTGTCCACATTTGCAGCACGTAATCATCTCATGTTACCCGCTTATAAGGTGCTCCATATTAATCCCAGAACAAGCAAGGCTGTCCGCTGATGCTTTTTTGTTCCTGTGTCTGTTCTCCTCCCACAGAGGTAGTTTAGATGACATCAACAGCCTTCTACGCTCTTGCCCTCAAGGTTCATTTAACAACCTAAACTTCACAAACTGCTGAAAGAAATGCAATCTAAACAGATTGTTCTCTTTGATAGTCTAAAACCAATTCAGTCCTTTATTGCCTAATTTGTCAGAAGTACCAGAGCTCAATCTCCTGGCAACTCTAACCATTGACCCAGAAACTGTGTCCCTCTCCTAGATCAGGTGTGCTGGCTTCAGCAAGAGGAAGTTAATAAATGCTCAGTGACGTTCGTCTCCATAGAGCCTGCAGGTGTCATGCAAAGTACTCATAGTGTCTTCAGGCCCCAGTTGAAAGTATGTACAGAAACTGATTCAGTTTTTCAAGCTCTGAAAAAGACCTGATGGGCATAATATAGGGTTGCCATAATTCTCTTCCACAAAATTGGGACAGGACCCTCTGTCCCATTTGCCAGAAAGTGAATAAATTTGCCCAAAATTGGGACTGCTGTTTTTAGGGACATGTGGCAACCCTAGCAAAATATACAATCCCTTTCGCAAAAGAGAATATGCAGAAATTGAGTCTGTTTCTATTTCGGTATATCCTTGTCTTCAAACTGTAGCCAAACTGGCTATAGTGGGATATAAATGCACTAAACACTCCATGTATGAAATGAGAGAATAAAACATCTTGAATATTCATAGGAATATGAAAGATTACCTTAAGAAAAATGTATTTTCCTTTTTTGCTAGAAAAGAAATAACAGTCACATGTTGAAATTATAAAGATTAAGGCTAGACAGTAGACAGAACTTTATAATGAAAAGAACAGTTTCACATTAGCATAGGTACTTAACATATAATCTGGCTGACCCCATACGGGAATTTAAATGTTATTTAACCATTTTTTCCCCAGCCCACCACTGTATATTTTTGATCCCTGTGTATATACAGTGTTTGGCAGAAATGGCTTAAGCATTAGAGCCTCAAAACTTAATGGATGCAACTTTCAGCTGCAGTCATTCATCTGTAAGAACTTGAGATTCAAGCCAAATGCTGAAATACTATACCCATTCACCTGAGAATAAGCTAACTGAACACAATGGAACTTACTTTTAGTAGACTTGTGTAGGGTCGTGCTCTATGATTAGGCAAAACAAGCAAAATATATAATTTAAATTATTTCTATCCTCCCTTTTCACTCATAAAATGGGATGTTCCAGACAGCCTGGTTGTATTTGTGTAGTCGGTTGATTCAAACCCGAAGGTAGGGGAAACTGATAGGAGAATCTCTTGGGGTCCCTCTCTGTATGACTAACAGTGCAATCCCAAGCATGTCTACACAAAAGTAAGTTCCATTGTGTTCAAAAGTACTTACTTACTCCCAGGAAAGTGTGGTAGTGTCCTATCTACATTTTCCTTGTAGTAAGTACTATTGAACACAATTGGACTTACGGTACTTCTGAGTAGGCATGCCTAGGATTGCACTGTAAAAGTGTGGGTGTGAGGGCAAGGAAAGCTTTGAGTATGATTCTTGTGTCATACAGCTATTTGGATTCCAGGACCCCACATGACCCTCCCATCATTTGTGGTCCAGAGAAGCCCTTCAGATTATAGCATGATTTTTTGTACTTTATACCCATATGGTCTGATAGATAAAGGATTAGAATAGAAGGGTATTATTTTATGTACCATATATACTCACATATAAGCTGAGTTTTTTTAACCCCTTTTGGAGCTTAAAAAGCATATGCAGGTCAAACAGCCAAGAGTTCCCCAGCAGCTACAGGTTTCTCTACATTCCTTTCCCTCCTCCCTCTCCTAATCACTTTGCTAACCACATGCAAAAACCATCATTCAGACAGGCTCCCATTAAGAGCCTAAATTCCCCCCTGCCTAAGTTAGTGATTGTCTCAAACAGCTGTGTACTTTACATTCAGGGTGAGAAACAATTTCTGCTTTGATGGCTTGGAAGGAAGCCCCGCTCTGCTAAACATCTTATTTTGCTTAAAAACCTTATTTCTAGCAAGTTTTGAGGAGGTATTTTCTTGTTTTTGCACATTTGCAAAGGCGGGTCTATGCAAATGAACCCTTCTTTTCCTCCCATTGTGTTGCTCTACTAAAAATTCCTGAGGTGGGAGGGAGAACCTTTGAGTGACTGCTCTTTTCTCTCCATTCACTGGGGGCCTCAAAGCCCAAATCCTTGGCAAGCCTGCTCAGAAGCAAGTACTGAGTGACCATATGTCCTCTTTTCCCAGGACAGGTCCTCTTTTTTAGCCTTGTATCTTGGTGTTGAAAAAGCCCTGCTTTTCCTTGTCAGCTGCCAGCATTGAGCCATCATGGTCAATGGACTTACTACCAGGAAATTACTGTGACCATATGTCCTCTTTTCCCAGGACAGATCCTCTTTTTACTCTTGTGTCCTGGGGAAAAAATCTTCACTCTCCTCCTTTTCCTTATGAGCAGGCAATATGGAGTCTTCTTATCATCCATACTTTTTTCCAGGACCACAATATTCCCAAGACATGTCCTCTTTTCACTCTTCTGCCTGGGAAAAAATCTTCATTGTCCTCCTTTTCCTTATAAGCAGGCAGCATGCAGCCTTCTCATAAATTTTATTTTTTCCCAGGAGCACATTTTCCCTAGGACATGTCCTCTTTTCACTCTTGTGTTCTGGGAAAAAATCTTTACATTTACCAGTAACCTACTGATGCCTCAGTAAATGTTATTATATTGGTATCTATTTTTACGGTATTTTGAAATGTACCAGTAGCAGCTGCATTTCCCACCCTCGGTTTATACGTGAGTCAATAAGTTTTCCCAGTTTTTTGTGGTATAATTAGGTGCCTCGGCTTATATGCGGGTCAGCTTATATGCAAGTATATACGGTACATATTTGTAGGGACCACGCTGAGATGTAAGAGTGTTTGTCCAACCTCTTGAGAAAAAGTCTTTCCAGATTACACTTAAGACCACAGTAGGTATACTTTCAAACATGTGCTATTCAGGCCTGCTTGCAATAGTTCATTCCTGTTTTCAGAGTGAGGGGTAGCTCCAGATAGGACAAGGATGCCTGCAGAGAAGGAGATTTGCTCTCTCCCTGCATGCTGTGTTCAAACTGAGTCATCTCCTGGAAGTGACGGTTTGCTGCTGAAGCGGTAATTGTCTCACAGCATCCTTCAGAAGCAAATTGTCATGACAAGGAGACAGTTTTTCACTTGAAAATGGCACACCAAATGTCCTTTTCTGAGTGCCCCAATCCCAAGCAAGATCCACTCTACATGTGCCTGATTTTAGAAAAAAGGCAATAGAAGCAGGTCTGGAGAGCCATGCTTCCTCCCCTCTTTCCCTCACATCCCCATGCTGGAACACCTCCATGTCTCCCTCCATGCACTAGCTCACAGGGTGACCATATGGTACACCTCCAAATGTAGGACAAGGGTCCTCAAAAGTCCGGATTTTCACTTGAAAATCCAGACTTTGGGAGGACCTTGTCCTATATTTTTAAAAATGTAGGACAAAACGCAGGGCATCCTACATTTTGTCCTACATTTGTAAAAAGATCACCCACCCTGCAGCTTACCTTGTCCAGGGATGGGGGGGCTTGTCCGGGGGTGGGGGCTCGTGTGTGCTTTGCTGCCACATAAATGTGCTGCTCAGAGCGGTGCGCGCCTACAGCGGCCGTCCGAGCAGCCTCCTTGGGAAAGAGGCTCCTCTTTCCCAAGAGGCTGCTCGGACGGCCGCTGTAGGCGCGCACCGCTCTGAGCAGCACATTTATGTGGCAGCAAAGCACACACGAGCCCCCACCCCCGGACAAGCCCCCCCCCATGCCCAGATAGGCCGGACAGGAAGTGCAATTCCGGACCTGTCCGGGGGTTTCTGGGCGTCTGGACGCCCTGCTAGCTCATCACCCTAGGGATCCTCAGCAAGGCCCTTTTACTGATTCCAGATGCTGCCAACTGTCATTTGACTCTTCCTCTCTCAGACCCATCTTCTTCTGAAATCTTCCTCAGCAGACATTAGTGAGATAAGCTCCCCTTTATCTTTTGGTTGGGATCAACCACCATATAACTGAAAGTCATAATGAGTCTCAAGAGCCATTTTGCTCAGAATCAATAAACATAGCTTTAACATTTATCTTTCAGGAATACAACCATTTCACTTTTCACCACGGATGACTGCATGGTATCCATTGATCCTACCATGCCAGAAAACTCAGAAAGGTATGTGAACAGTCTTAGATCTAAGGAAAGCTCAAAGGAATGGTAATACTCATTTACGACAGCATGTACATGCTTGGCATTAAAAAGTGTGGAGTGAAAGACCACAAAAACATTTTAAAACACAGTTTTGCATGTTTTTGGGGGTGCTTATTCATTAGCACGTTGCCTCAGGCCCTCCTCTTCCCAAAGCTCCTTTGAATTTTCCCAGGCCTCTTTGTGGGCTGTTTTTGGTCGTGTTATTTTTCCCACCACATCTATTTATGCTCCAACGTCATAGTTTTCTTCACCACTCTCTTCTCAGCCTAATCCTTGGGATTTCAGACACAGTCAAAGCCCTTAATGAATGACTGCAGGATTGTGAATATTGTCAGCATGGTTAGAACATAGCCAAGATCCTCCATTTGGAAGCGGACGCAGTCACAGAAGATACGTACATGCTCTTTTCCTTGGAGCACTTTTCCACCAAGCACTGCACATTCAACATCCAAACCTTCCTTCTGTGTTTCCTGGCATTTGAATATATATGGTTCAATCATTTGAATAGACCAACTTTAATTGCCCTTCTTTCCTCTCTTCCAGTACTCCGTACAAAGTAATACCTGTGACCACTGGGCAACAAACAGGTAAAATTCATTTTAGCTAGAATTTGCTTTAGGAACTTTTCAGAGTTTATCAGTCTCTTATTATATAGCTGGCTGAATAATACCTAAAGAGGATCTAGTTCAGAAACAAATAGAAGCATTTCAATCAGAAGAACATCAGACATGATTGTGTATTTTAGACTGATCCAGACCAGGGTGACCATTTGTTCTTTTTTCCGGGACATGTCCTGGAAAAAAATTTCAATGTCCTCCTTTTTCTTGTAAGCAAGAAGCACGCATCCTTCTTGGAATTAATAAATCACATGTAATAAATTATATGTAATAGTTTTAAACTTAATAACAAGTAATATAGTGTTTAAGCACATGAAAGCAATATATGAGTGTTTTTAGCTTTTAGTTTGTCATGTCCTACATTTTATTGGTTATTCTACATTTCAGGGAGCCTTGTCCTCTTTTTTGGTTATGGCATATGGTCTTCCAGGATCCAGACTGAAATAGTGACAAACGAGAAGTGTTTGTCTAGTATCTTGCACTAATACTGATGGAGGGAGGGGCAATCCAAATGCTATATATCTTTGAAAGCAAGCATGCAAAGCAGCAGATAATTTAGACCTGAGGTTCATTATGCTTCTTATGTATGCACCAAAATGTCATATTTTTTTCCTATGGGTTCATCCCACAGTGCTGATATAATGCTTTAGAGTAGTGATTTTCAGCCACTGTGCTGCAGCACATTGGTGGGCCAGGTTTGGTCTATTGATTGGGAGATGATCTCTTATAGGGCCATTGGGGGATGAGCCCCACTGGCAATGTGACATGCCTTGTCAATTTTAGTGCCTTGTCAGTGTTAAGTGAAATGAAAAGGTTGAGACTTGCAAATGCATGGTGGGAAAGACCCACACACTTGATTATCCAGACCTTGAAACATATCTTCTTTTTCTTTAGCATTTATCCCACACAGTGACAGGGCCCACTGCTCTGGATCTTCGTCGCCATTTCTCCCGGTTGTGGGCTTGGTCTGGGAGCAAGAGGGTGGTTTTCAGATTGCCACGCAGTGTGTCAAGCCACACACTGGTTGACCCTTCGGTCATTTGCTGCTGACTTCCAACTGCAGGCCCAACTGTGCTATGGTGTTGCTGTTGGCATGCAGAATGTGGCTGTACCACTGGAGATGAGCTTCTCTCATCTTAGCAGTGATAGAAACAAAGCCATATCACTGCTGGATATCATTTTTATAGATGTGGTCAAAGTGAGTGACACCACTGATCCACCACAGCATCTTTGTCTCCATGGTACTAAGACGACATTCAGTTTCTTTTGTCGCTGGCCAGCATTCAACTCCATAAAGTGCAACTGACCAGAAGACTGTCGAGTAGATCTTAGATTCAAGACTGTCATTGATCTTCTTGTCGCATTGGGCGCCACTTTGCCCAGTTTGCATTTCCTCATGCGGTGGTCTCATGAGTCAGGCTGCTGTCAGCCGCAATTGTTGAACCAAGATATCAGAATGCCTCAGCATGTGGTGGGTTTGCACCATTTGCATCGATTGTCCCAGACTTGCTGTGGCCAGTCATCATATACTCAGTCTTTTTGGTGTTGAGGCGGAGGTCAATCATTGCAAGACAATTGCTCCAAGCTTGAACTTGCTGCTCAGGATCTTCCTTGTTTTCTCATGTGAAGAGGACATCATCTGCATAGAGGAGCATCCATGGCACCAACTTTTGCAGTTCACAGGTGATGCCATCCATCATCATGATGAACAGCAGTGGAGACAGTGCTAAGCCTTGGTGGACACTGACGGTAATGTGGAAATCTTTTGATATTCTAGCAGCAGCCTGGACACGGCTCTTTGGGCTTTGTACAAGAGCTTCAGACTCCAGGCTAGCTCTTCTGGAACTCCTTGGCTATGCAATGCAAACCAGATGACATCATGTGGCACACATTCAAAAGTCTTTTTAAGGTCAAGAGAGGCGTCATATAGTAATTTTTGCTTTGCAGCGAGCACTGCTTCTGTTGTGCCACAAGCATGAATAAAGCCTGCTTGGTTTGTTGTGAGTTGTACAATATCGCAGATGCAGCGGTCAACAATCCTCTCAAATATTTTCATTGTGTGAGAGAGAAGGCAGAAGGGTCAATAGTTTACACAGTCAGTAGGGCTGCCTTTCTTCTTCCAGACTGGTACTGTCCTGCTATGTTGCCTATTGGCAGGTGCCTTCTGCTCAGCGATTATCTGGTTGAAGAAGCTTGAGATCCAGTTAACTGAAACATTATATTAAGTTATAATCCACAGAAAGGCAACACTGCACTGATCTCACATAAAAAGGCATCCTGTATTTCCACATGTTCCCTGATTCAAGTAATTCACATTTAGCTCCCACTTAAATTAATGGCTGAAACAAAGAGATTTCAGTGGGACTCCAACACAGCTCACTTGCAGGTAAATTGGAGCCTTAATGCCTAAGGGTGCAAGTCTAACCTAGGCCAGCACAACTCATTGGTCTTCCTGTTCCCATGTTGATGTAGGTAGGCAAGTGCATGTCTGTGCAATGACCTAACTCTTCCCCAGGAGTGGTGCACATGTGCCTTATGGCACTTCGGTGACATCCCCCAGGTCATTGCAGGACTCATGCCAGGGCTTAAGCTGGCCTAACTGGAGGTTGGGATTGAAGCTCATATTTAGGTACACAAAATACTTCTCCTTGGTAGAATATGGCTGCATCAATGCCGTACAATGAAGGCAGAACTAGTGACTCAGTCCTTTCCTGCAGGACCCAATCCATGTGTTTATATTGCACAAGAAACCCAGCCATTTAAATGTACATGTGTCATTCTCAAGTTGTAGTCCTGTACAGGTATTTGACATTTAAAATTGGATATTGCTTGTACCTGCATTCCATATGGAAAACTTGAATTAGCTCTTAGGTGCCTAGAAACAGCAGAATAATAGAAATGTTAATCCCGCTGACCATAAGGTCAGTGTAACTCATCCCGAACTTTATCTTAAGACTGTTATAAACCTCAGAGTTCTCTCCATCACCACTCCTTTTACTTTGTTCAACTATAAAGTCTTTTTAAGGAAGGAAAATCATGTTTGATATTTCAGTGACCCAAATTCAGAGAGGCTTATGGCAGCATTCTACACATATCTACTGAGAAGTAAGTTTCATTGAGTTCAGTTAGTAATTTTAGTAAGAGCACATTCCTAACCATGTCTACTCAGAAATAAGCCCCATTGTGTTCAATGGTTCTACTTCCAGAAAAGTGTGTTTAGGATTACAGTCTTGGACTTACTCTTGGGTATATACTGTATAAGACTGCAGCCAATTTTGAGCTACCTGGTGTGTGGGGCTGCCATAGTGCAAAAAAAAAAAAAAAGACTGTTGCAGTGTCCTAAGCGTACTGAGAAGCTGCCACCAGTCCCGCAAAAGAAGGGAACTTACATTCCCTTCTCCCAGGTAGAGAAAGTAGCCCCATAATGGCCCCATAGCCTGACTAATTCTTTCTGTATGGGGTAATACCTTCTGCATACGCATGTTCAGAACATATTTCTGCCACTTGTACTTTCAAATATTTAGCTGCTCTTCATGGATTAGGCCACTGCACAAGCATATTCCAATCTACCCACACTGTGATGGAAAGATAGGCCAGGTGAGTTAGGACTGCCTAAACTTCTTAGGCTCACGCCCAAAAAAAGGTTATGATTGAAATGTAACTTTCCTTTTTAAGGGAAAGCGGAGATTCTGGAGGTTTCTCTGAGAAAGGGAAATAATCCTCAGCTAGTTAAGAAAAAGGCAAACAGATGGAAAGGGGAAGTCAACAAGATTCAGTATTTCATGGGCAGATTTATCATCTCATAAGCAGCTAAACAAAATCTGTGCTTTCTGTAGAAATGCCAAATTCAAAAGGAGTTCATTCTAGCACAGAAGTACTGTATGTAATATTGTATTGTTTTGTTGGTGTTATGTTATTATTAATGCCAATTAATATTATTAAAGAAGTATAGCAAGTTAGGGTGCAGTCCAGAGTAACTATGGGGAGTCCTTGCTCCAGTGTAAGAACAATTTGCTCTGGATTGCAATATGAATTTCCCATAGGTTTTCACTAGGTGGTGCAGTAACTACGGGTACACGTAAAGTCTCTTATGTGCTCCCGTAGTTACTTTGGATTGTAGGGTTAATGCCCGATCATTTTATCAGCCTGGATTGGCTTGTATTATTTAGAGCTTGTAACGTAAATATTCTTTTCCCTCATTCATTTATTCATTGCTCCTACATTTGTCTTGGAAACCACAGTTCAAAACTGGTGGGAGATGAGGCTTTAGGAGAAAAATAAAAGCATAAGACAATATTTTCCTTTATGCCATGCAGACAAAGTATTAAGCTATTGTTATTATGACGACGGCACCATTAAGGAAAGGTGGACTGGAGTGCAGTTATAATACACACCCTTATGTTTAGAGCGGATGATTATTCTTCAGGAGCACTGATAATTTTTATTTATCTGTTCTTATATTGCGTATTTCAAAAGTGTAAGTAGAGTCCACTGTGAGTTCCCTCAAGGGTGGTGAAGAGATCTTGGGCTGAACCCCAACCGTGTCTGTAAATACTTCTTTCTAAGTAATTACTTTATTCATTTGTATGAGAGAAAGGAAGGGAAGTCAGTGGAGCTGGTGAGTAGCAGCTTCAGACTGCTTTTGAATCCAAGTGTCTCTCACCCCCCACAAGTCACTGAGAATCAGGCTTTCATCTCTTGGTTTGTAGCTCTTGTCCTGGATTCTGTATCCTGTTCATGCTAGAAATCAAAGGACTTCTAAGGGTGTTTGGCTATGTATAGAGATAAATATGTCAATAAAAAAGGCTTTAAAAATTATTTATTATTTATTTATTTTATTTAATTTATACCCGCCTTTCCTCCCCTGCAAGGGGGAGCTCAAGGCGGCTGACATCAGGGAATAAAACATCATTAAAATAGATCATAAATAAACATTAAAACATCATTAAAATATAATTAAAATACAATTAAATTGAATAAAAACATGCAGATTAAAAATATTTGTTAAAAACTGTAAAAACAATAAAAACAAAAAACAACTGTCCCCCCATCTCTGCCCCATTTAAAATGCTTTTTTAAAATAGAAGGTTTTAAGGCTCCGCCTGAAGCTCTGTATTGAGGGAGCTTTTCTCAGTTCAAAGGGGAGGGAGTTCCAAAGCCAGGGTGCCACTACCATGGAGGCCCTATCTCTGGCCGCCACACCTCTCACATCTCTAAGTGGCGGCACAGTCAGTAGGGCCCCCTCAGATGACCTTAGGTGACGGGTCGGATTGTACAGAAGAAGGCAGTCCCTCAAATACCCTGGACCTGAGCCACTTAGGGCTTTAAAGGTCAGGACCAGCACTTTGAATTCAGCCCAGAAACGAATGGGCAGCCAGCGTAGTCGCTGAAGCAGTGGCCCGACAGAGTCGAACCGACGAGCTCCATTTTGGTCATATGACCAAAATGAGGATGTGAAACTTGATTTGATCCTTGTTGTGAAACTTCCCCCACCCCCTGACTTTGAATAAAATTCCCACATTTATACAAAACCATTGAAAGTATCACAAAAAGTTCTAAGGTAATTTTGGGGCCATTATGATGTATTAGGACAGTACAGAATCATGCAGAGCTTTGATTTTTTTAATGTAATTATGGTAAGCTGGGCTGAAGTTGAATTTTTTTAGTTTACTCTGATTTGGGATATTTGGAATTTTGTTTTATTTGGTTAGATTGGATGAAGTGAGATTGGCTGAAGTGAGATTTTTTTTGGTTATTTGTGGCAAGTGGACCAAAATTTAGGCATTTAACCCTGCTGAGAAGCTGATTTGGTGACCAGAGCTGAGTTTATTTCAACTGTGGTTCTTTGCTATGGCTACAAAAAAAGACACTTTCCCAGGAGTAAGACTCACTGAACACAATGGGGCTTACTTTTGAGTAGACACGGTTAGGACTGTGCACAATGGGTGCAATGCAGAGTAACCAAGGGGAGTCGGTGTAAGAACAATTTACTCTGGATTGCAATACGAATTTCCCATAGGTTTTCACTAGGTGGTGCAGTAACTATGGGTGCATGTAATGTCTCTTATGTGCTCCCGTAGTTACTCTGGATTGTAGGGTTTGTCTAAACCAACAATCCTGGTCAAACAATTCCAGCTCCCTTATCTGGAAAGCAACAGTTTTGTGCACCCCATGCGTCTCTCACTTGCACAGAAATGTATAGGCTGGCAGCTTAGGTAGCAGGCCTAGAGAGGTTGAAGGGAAATATATTTAAGGCATCTTGTTGCAAGTCTTATTCTTTCATACCAAAAAGTTCAGTTAAAGAAAGTTTTTCAGGTTAACAGAAAACAAAGAAGAAAACAACTGATCTTCGTAGACAACTGTATCACTAGATAACTCAATGACTATAAACTGTAACTCACTATTACTCAAGAGAGATTTATACAGCTGTCCTGATAACAGGCTTCTATGAGAACACAGGAATATGGCTGTGCTGTCCTGACAGATTAGTCAATTTATTGTGTAGATGAGAGAAATCACATGGAGTTTGTTTGAGAATTAAAGATTAAAGATAAATTAAAGATAAACCCTGTCACTCCTATGCCTGTTTTGCAAGCTGACACTGAGACTACATTGTCAAATTGTGTCAAGATATTTGGATTAAGTGGGAGTTGTTTTCTGAAAATTGTCTCCATGCGAAGAAGGTTTTCCTTGCATCCCTCGGAACTGGCTCATAAGACTTGAGTTTTATTACAGCTTTGCCAAAATACAGCTATGTCCTAATTGCTCTTTTGAGTGAAGCATTGAATGTCATCCCTATTGAGTGAATCAGTGATGCCCGTGGTGGGCACCAGCAGGTTCGCACCTACTCTATAGAACCTGTTGTTAAAATTCCCTGACAATGGCGATCTGGTAGCTGTGGGGAGGGGGATAACCAACGAACCGGTTCCTTCAGCTGCTGGAGAGGCAGTTAAAGGGTGCAGCTGGGAGCACTTTTACATTTGCCGCTCCAAGAGGCAGCCCAGCAAGCACCCCACAAGCCCCTGAGTCCTTTCCTTTCTATGCTTGGAGCAAAGTGCTCCCAGTTGCACCCTTTAACTGCTGACTCCCAGGAAAGTGTGGCTGGGACTGAAGCCTGAGAGCCCAATCCTATGCATGACTACTCAAAAGTTAGTCCCATGATAGTCAATGGGGCTTATTCCCAGGCAAGTGTGGCTGGGACTGCAGCCTGAGAGCCCAAGCCAATCCTATGCTTGACTGCTGTGAAGTAGAGTAGGATAGATCTTCTTTTCTCAGCCTGGTGATTACAATCCTAACCATGTCTACTCAAAAGTAAGCCCTATTGTGCTCAATGGGTCTTACTCCTAGGAAACTGTCTCTAGGATTTCTCCCTTCTTTCCAGGATAGATCTTCTTTTCTCAGCCTGGTGATTACAATCCTAACCATGTCTACTCAAAAGTAAGCCCTATTGTGCTCAATGGGTCTTACTCCCAGGAAACTGTCTCTAGGATTTCTCCCTTCTTTCCAGGATAGATCTTCTTTTCTCAGCCTGGTGATTACAATCCTAACCATGTCTACTCAAAAGTAAGCCCTATTGTGCTCAATGGGTCTTACTCCCAGGAAAGTGTGGAGAGGACTGCAGCTTCAGAGCCCCATCCTATGCAGGTCTACTCTGAAGTAAGTCCCAGTATAGTCAATGGGACTTACTCCCAGGCCAGTGTGGAGAGGACTGCATCCTCAGAGCCCCATCCTATGCAGGTCTAGTCAGAAGTAAGTAATTTATTTTTTTTAATTTTTTTTAATTTTAAAATTAAAAACCTCCCCGCCCCCGCCCCCTGGCCCCGCCCACTTCTGGAGAACCAGTTCTTGGGCCAGGCCCTGCCCACCCCTGGTGATGGCCATAGTAACAATGATAAATCAGGAGGGGATCTAGTTGCAGATGGAAGCTCTATGTGATTGCCTTCATTATCTGGTCATCTGACCTTTCACAATTGGGTCGGCATTTTTTTTTATCTGTTGAAAAGATTCTTTTGCTTTAAATTAGGATTAGTGATGTTACCAAATTTGTCACCATCTGGATTAGTGTAGACATCAATTCTCCTTGACTATCTCCCAAACTGAATTTTTTTTTTCCTGAAAAGTTTTTCTCTGGCACAAATTGAGGTGCTGCACGTGGCTTCATAAGTGTGTTAGTGAAAACTCTTTCATGTTAGCAGTTTACTCTTTGGTGAAATTTTCCTGGATTGCCATGAAACTATTTGAAGTACAAAACCATTTCCTTTGTTGGTGTGGGTGCAGTTCAGTTAATGCAAGTGTTAAATTTTTACTTAGGATAAAACTCTAATCGACTGCATGAATAATGTATGCATCCAGAACAACCAGCCTATTGTTAGGTAATTGTATCAATCAACTCAAATCCTCTGGATTAAGTATATGCAGTGGTACCTCAGTTCACAAACTTAATTTTTTCCACAATTCTGGTCATGAACCGAATTGGTCACAAATTGGTCACGAATCAGATTTCCCCATAAGGTTCAGTGTAAATAAGTTTAATTCATTCTGAACTCTATTTACAGTAAATTTTTTAAACCACAAAAAAGGTGAAATAACAATACTGTCTACTGTATAATAATATTTGAATAATACTCTACAGTACTGAATGTGCTAATGAATGAATGAATAATGAATGAATATTATTAATTATAATTAATTAATATTGACTATTATTAATTTTAATTATTATTAATTATTTATATTAATGAATATTATTAATTATTGAGTAGTACTGTTCAGTATTGTACGCACCAAAAAGCACACTAAAAAGCTTCAAAGCAAGTGTGCCCACGTCTGTCTGTGACCGCAATCTTGACTATAGGAAGCCACAACCACATGTCAGAGTGGGGAAGATGGCCACATTTGTGTTTGTCACCCAATGTGGAGTTTGCAAACGGAAGCAAAATTTTGCCGAACTTTCTGTTTGCAAACCAAATTGTGAACAGAAGCGTTCATGACCGAGGTATTACTGTAATTGCTATTTCCCATTCTTCTCATTCTGGTGGGAATAGCCTTGGGGCAATTCCCAAACAGTTTTATGCAATGTTTCAGGTAGAGAACTACAATTCTCAGAGGGGAATGTGACAAGACAGAATCATAGAATATAGTCAAGTCTTTTCCTTAGAATTTTTGGATGAAGATTGTGAATGTTGTGCTAATTCCACTCTGAGCTGAATGAAATTCACTGTTAACTTTACTGGGGCTGCAATCCTAAGCACACTTTCCTGGCACTTATAATGGGAAATATAATGGGACTATGTTCTGTAGACAGGCATAGGATTGCACTCTAATTTGGTAAGTGCTGTAGACTGGACTCCTCGCTGACTAGATGTTTGTGTCCTTTAGCTGCTCTGAAAAGCATGTTAAAGCCATGTTAAAGCCATGGTGTGATATAAATTTTAAAAATAAATGTAGCTTAAGGAAAAAACCAGGAATGAGAGTGATCACATAGAAAGAAGACTCTGTTGTCTTTAACAGTCATGCAGGCTGTAGCTTTATTAACTTCCACATGACGTGCCACATTTGTCAAAATGTCTTCTTCCACACAAATTTAAAGATACGTTCACCATACTAAAATAAACAAAGATACAAGGTTATTATCAATTGTGTACTGCATTTCTTTCTCTGGTGCTCCTACAAATGTAATTAAACCAGTTGCTGCAGTGAAAACCTATTTCCAAGCGACTCTTTGCAAGGATATCTGCGGAACACCTGCAGGAGTACTTGAAGTATAAATATTTGTACGAAACTACTGGAATGTTTCCCAGTGGTAGAAAAGTCTCTTTCCGTCTCCGAGTGTGTGTGTGTTTACATGTGTACTGGTTTGTCTGTGGAGCATGCTGCGGCCTGTATTTTCTTAAGAAGGTTCCCTTTATAGCGTTAGCTTCCATCTCTTTGCTGGCCAACTCTGAGGGTTGACATAATTTGACTTTTGGAAAATAAGACCAAACCATCCCCTTTGTTCCCACACTGCAGGTGCTACATCCACAGCATGACTCTCTGTGGAATATCGTGTGCTCGTTCTGGGAAAAGCTCCCATTGACGTCAGTCTGGAGACCTTGCTGAGAGTTCCACACATAAAATGAGTAGCGTATTTGCAAAAAACAGCCATAGGGAAAAGCAGTGTTTTACCCTGCAGCTGTAAGACATTAGTTGGCAGTCCTGAAACTCCTTGATTTCAGCCAGGAACATCAGGGGAAATGATCTTTTTACAAAGTTTGGGGGTTATTAAAAAACAGCATCTAAAAATTAGGCATACCTACATCTAGGAACTCTTGGAAAAGGCAACATTATAAGCATGGTCAAAAGGGGGAAACAAATTAATACATGATTTTTCTACAACATAGAAATCCGGACAATGTTTTTACTACAAGTCAAATGTCATTCTTTGCCATTTTTTCCCTTTAGTTACGGCTGATATGAAGGTCTTTGAGGTCACAATATTACACGTAGGCTCTGTTCTCTAGCAATATATTTCTGTTGTCAGATGTACACAAGAGGTCAGTATGTAGTAGTATTTATTTCCACTTGTCCTCATGTGTCAGGCTTTTGTGCACTATTCATAAACTTTGCTTGAACTCTCAGGGGCTATAAAAGCAGGCGATTTCTATCTGTCTTATAGATGGGAACAATAGCGAAGGGTAGAATTCCAGTTACTGATGGAAAATTACAGCTTGCCATAAGTGGGGTGTTGCTCTTTGGACTGTCGCAAACAGTTGATTAATTCCCCTACAAAGTTTTTCACCACAATGCAGTATAGGATTGCTTAAAATCTGCATGAGTGAATACAATCCAGAGTAACTACAGGAGCACATAAGAGACTTTATGTGTACCCATAGTTGCTGCACTACGTAGTGAAAACCTATGGGAAATTCATATTGCAATCCAGAGCAAATTGTTCTTACACCGGAGCAAGGACTCCACGTAGTTACTCTGGATTGTGCCCTTAGACAAGGAGTCTTAGCTTTGTTGGGAAGCCAAGTGAGACTGCTTGAGACTAACTGCACAATCCAGAGCAACTAATCTGTCCACATAAGAGCCCTTAGGTTGCCCTATCTAACACTAGGTTGGAGCAACTGCAAGATGCTCCAGCCCAGTTACTCTGGAAGAGGCTTAGGGCAGAGCAAGGCAAGATAGGGTGCCCTAAGAGAGGTGGACCTGCTCTGCCCTAACTGGGGCAGCCTAAGCAGCTCAGGAGAGGCAAGTTGAGGGCATGTTTAGCATTGCCTAGGGCAGAGCAGTTACTCTGAATCCAGAGCCTGTTTCCAAGGCAGAAATGCCCTCTTCCAGCCCTCAGAGATATACCACCTCAGGAGCAGGTATAGTAATGAGTAGACCCATAGGGGTCCATGATAAGGCCCGAGTAAGAATGGCAGTGTTGACCAAAAATCTGAGTTCTTGGCCATCCTAGGTGCAACCCCTGCCTCTCAACCTCAGGATATGGAACAAACTACGGCTGCCCACAAACCTCAGGATACAGCAGGCCACTCCAAGAAGCCCCTTGTATTCACTGTAGAATGTACTGGCATCTCATCAGGGACTCCTTATAAGGCAGGCACCAAGTGGCATCACCAGACTGGTGCGGCTGGTGTGGGCTGCATTGGGGATGCGCTCCATATGGGGTGATGTGCCGGAGGGGTTTGACTGTCCTTTGGCAGGCCCCAGGCGTCAGCACCCCCATTCAGGCCTGCTCCAAGGCGGAGCAGCAGCCAGAAGCTGCCACTTGTCTGAGGAGCTGGCCTGAATGGCCATCTGAGATGCACTGCGCAGAAACACACTGAGCATGCCAAACAGCTTCAGAGGAGACTTCCTTAGAGCAGAGAAAGTCCGCGCCTCTGCACAGCCATTCGGCTTCACTCAGGAGGCGGAGCGGCAGCCGAATGGCTTCAGAAAGAGTACTGCACAGGCACCAACTCTGACGCCTGCACAGTCTCCCCCGAAGCCAAAAGGCTTCAGAAAAGTACTGCGCAGGTGTCAGAGATGGTGCCTGCGCAGTACTCTTTCTGAAGCCAGTTGGCTTCAGAAATAACTGCGCTGGCGCCAACTTTGATGACTGCTCAGTCCAGGTAGGGGGGGCGTGCATCCCAGGGATGACGCACAGACTTCCGCACCAGGTGATGTGCAGAGTCATGTCACCACTGTAGGCACCACAGCTGTTCCTTGTTCAGTGTGATCTGAGGGGTATCTCCTCAGGAGCAAGTCATCTCCTTGTGTCAGTTACTTAGCATGGTCTGGAGCAGTTAGGGCAGCCCAGGCTTCCTGACTCTCTGGATTCAGCATAACTTTCTGCTCTGGATACAGAATAGTTAGGAGAGTGCAGTTAGGTCAGAGTAGGCTGAATTTGCTCTGGATTGTGTCCAATGCTGAATTGGGACTGCCTGAAGTGAGAACATGTTCCAAAAGCTTTTGTGCACCACTGCAGAGGCCTCTGGCAAATTCTCCCAGGTGAAATTCCTGCCAAGCAGAAAAGGGGCAGCAGAACTTTGTTCAAAGTGTGCTTTGCATCAGCAGCACAGTTTCCTCATGCAAATACTGTATATGCATTGGCTAAGAGCGCACTATCCCAAAAATGGCATGAAAGAAAATCACCAACTTAGAAGGCAATTTTTGTGGAGCATCTTGTCCATCTTCACAACCATTCCCTGTTAGGATTACCAAAACTTCAGGGTGAGCCTGAAGTCTCTGGGAATCAGCATCAAACTAGTTTCTAGTTGTACTTCAAATAAGTCAAACATGTGAAGAGATAAGTAGAGAACAAATGTTGAGAAACCCTGGCTTGTACAGTTACAAACCCAGTTGTACTGCTTCAGATTTCACTGGCTTACATATTGGCATGCCTTCGCCAGCCCACCCAATACAGTCTTCCATGCCACCTGAATCCCTCCAGCCACATTTTGCTAACTATGTGCTTGCCTGAACACAGGCATGACCCATGTGGATGATGGGGAGTAGTAGGGCAGCTGTGTGTAGCTCATAATCGAGCTGCCTATTAGGAGAGCATGTGGCAGGCAGTTTGAACCTTAGTGTCATTTTGTGGCTTGTTGGGAAAACTCTACTTGGAAGAAAGCAAAATTGCCTTTATTACATGTCACAATGAATTATGCCTTGTAACAAGCCACAATAGGAAATACTGTAGTATTATTTCTCCCTTCATGCAGAGATAGGAGGAGGAGCATGTGTTCCTGAGAAAAGGGGATTTAACATGAATGTAGTATTTATTTGCATCTAGTATTTATTTGCATTTATTTGAACTCACCCAGAAGAGTCAGATGTAATGCAAAGTATGGTTTCCTTAGCTGAATTTAAGAAGTCTTCAAACCAGTTTGTTTAGGGCCAACAAGCCAGGATCTGAAATCACAGGTGATTTCATGCTGATTTGCAAATCATTTGTGTTAACTGTATTTTTCCATTAAGTCTGAATCCACATACTGTACTTGGCAATGGGCTGTTGCTCTGCTTCAAAAAGCTACTGTAAATTTATGAAGCTCTTGAGTAAATTTTTTGAATCTCAGTCCTGAGCAAATGAGAAACAAGCAGAGAAACAGAGGATAGGACTCACCCTGTAGCCACATTGAAAAGAAGTAGACTATATGCAGTGATGGGCTTCACAGAAATTAAGAACAGGTTCTCTGTCCATCTGGCAGCCACTTTTAAATGACTATTTTTAAACTTTATATGTACTATCTCTTGTTAAGAAGCGGTTCTATAGAGTAGGTGCAAACCTGCTGGAGCCCACCACTGACTATATGCAGCATTGGTGGTCAGATTGGTCAGAGGAGAAAGGAAATTTATTATTTTCATTTATTTATTCAGTTTTTATCCTGGCTTTCTTCATTGGACAAGGAAATCTCAGGCAGCTGGATAAGGAAACCCAAGGCGGCTTGGGTAACTGTAGTTGGCAAAAACTCCAGGTTTTCATTAACTATGAAAGAAGTTAGTGAATTGGATCTTGGAGATCTGGATTCAGGTCCTTTGCTATCAGATGCCTTTGGACAAGTAGTACTTTTTCCAGGTACAATATGAAAAAATAGTGACTTATTATGGTAGAAAACCTCTGCTCACATAGTTTTTTCCAGCACTTAGATGCAATGGAGGAGAAAGCCTCCTCTATAAAATTTATGCATTTACATACATTACTATTTAGGAACTGTGATAGTAATCAAAAAAGATGGAAACCCAACCCATTCCTACAGAGATTGTGAGATCAATAAAGAGTGTAAAACATTTGTCAACTTTAAACAGATGTTTTGAATAAGTATCCATCGTAGTTGTATAAGAAATTTGGAAAGAATATTCCCATTTCACAGATAGTAAGGTCCAGGAATTAGGTAAACAGTTAAAAGTAACAGAGGAAAAAAGGGAACTTTGTCTCTTTAAGGCTAGAGGAACTGCTAGTCGTATATCTTTACTGTACTCTGGGGTTATAAAAACATACGTCTTCATCCTTTTATTACATCTATAAACATTGGGCTGCAGTTGACTGTTCCCTGGATTAGAATGTCCTAGTACTGTACTCTGAGTTTTGTCAGTGAAAGGAAGGGAAAGGAGAACATCTAGAGGTGGATTCTCTCCCCCCTTTTTTACTGAATCATTTTTATAGGACACTCACTTGCAAGCTTCACTGCCAGACTTCTGCAATACTTCGGGATTCATGGGTTCCAGAGTTTATTCTTCCTTTGGCCTCATGTAATGTTTTTTGACTTGCAGACAGTACGGTAAGCAGGAACCAATCTTTCACCACATTTTTAACTTTAAAGGATTATTTGTTTAGATTCAGCATTTCGCTTTCTGCCAGAGGTTTAAACTGCTTCATTTTCAAGATAAGCAAATCCTATCTGCTTGACTTTTTTCATTTATTGTTCTGCAGCCTGCATTATCTGAGTTGCTTAAGAAAAATGAAACAAAATGGGTAAACAACTGTCTTGTACAAGACCAGTTAGGGTCCTGTGCTTTGGAGGCTCTTTTATAATTTGCAATAATTAATGTCAAAGCTCTGCCTAACGAATAATGTATCTTGTTCAAGCCATTACGGAAATTAGTTTGTATGAAAGGCATGCTTATTCTGGAATACATATTCAAATGCTGATTTCTCAGAGACAGGACTATTTACCTATCTAGTAACCTTATCAATATCTACTTAAGTGATGTACTTCATGAATACTAAACATAAAGGTAAAGGTGTCCCCCACAGGTTATACTGCTAGTCTGACCAACTGTAGGGTGCAGTGCTCATCCCGCACTACATGGGACAAATAGAGGAAATTACTACTTTCATTTTATGCTTATGGAATTAAAATAAAGCTCACTGTCTGTCATATAAATAAAATGAAATGGCACATACATTTTTAATAGGAAGTGTGGTTTATATGTAATGACAAAGTGAGTTGTTGCTAAGCTGTAGCTGAACTAAGCTAAAGCTGGTTTGAAGAGTTTACTTTCAAGGGCTCCAAATCACCTGAACTCCAATTGTATTTCTTTGTTTACCAAGCTTGGAGATTGAAATGTTAATTTTAATCACGTTATTAGGACAGTGAAGAGGTGATTCTTCTTAAAAGCAATTTAAAATAAGTTATGCATCTTGCCAGCCACCTGTTCTAAAGCAAGCAGTTTTAGTATGCTGCGGTGCAGTTCCAATTCACACTTGTAATATCGACAGCAGAATTAACCCCTAAAAGCAAACCCTGCTGAGGGAAGCAATAGGAAAAATTGTCTTCATTTTGCTCTTTATGTAAATGTAGCCACTTATTATTGAAATAGTGATGGATTAGATGGACCTTTGACCTGAGACATCCAAACAGGTCTCATGTTTATTAAGCCTGTAATCTGCATCTGGTTGGTCAAGCGTTAATTATGAAGACGTCAAGTCCCGAGCAGGTTCTAAAGCATTTTGCTGGTACAAAAACTGACTTGTTCTACCAGTCCTGAGAATCTTGGCTTTGAACAAGTACAATCTCATGCACCATCCTCCTGTCACTGTGGAAATTAATGCTTGATTTGCCTCTATAGTTGAATATTGTTCTGGCAAATAGGGCCAGGGTCTTCTCCAGGGGTTATTTTGGAATTTTTCCAATGGGTACATTCTCATGGAAACATCACATCGAAACCTATCACTATCATTTTCCCAGGGACGTCACTATAATAGAAATGTTTATTGATTGATTCATCTCTGATGATTAGTTTGAATGAGGTTGTCTGGATAAAGCATTCTGACAAAACATGTTCACTTGCGTGCATCTGCAGGAATGATAGAAGCAAAATATTGTTTTGGACTGGATAGTACAAATAGTAACAGTGAAATGCTAGATTAAACAGTGTCAGACTATGGATCATGACATTTTTTATAGTTTCCAGAAGTCAGTATAATAAAATGTGCTAATAAGAGAGTCAAAGTATTGTTTTATAAGGGTTGGAAGTTTAATAGAGGGCCTACTTAAGAAAATTTGGAACATCTCTGCAGTAGACTAGTAAACTAGGAAAATGTACCATAGATTGCGCTGTTAAATATATAGTAGTTTCTGTGCATACAGGCTTTTTTCATTGTTGTTGCTGTTAAACCATTAGTATACATGGCATAGAACAGAATAAGGTAAGCAACCTTCCTGCCACATGTCCCCACCCCAATGTGCTTACCTTTAAAATTTTAACAAAGAGAGAAGTGGGAGAGCAACTATAATATTTATTAATATTCAGTATTTATGGAGAACATCCAAAACTAGGAACTGTATTAGAATTTTTAAAAAGCATCCTGCCATCGGGCTTATGGTCACAAATAAATCTAGTTTAGGATGAAACACTGGCAAACTTTATAAGTATGGTGGTTAAAGTTTAGTTGGAATAAGCCTTTGCACCTTAAAGTATTCCAGTCCAAAGGAATGCACACTTTTTGAGCATCATAAAAATAGATTTAACTGATAATGCACAGACAGCAAAGACTGGAAATAACCTGAGCACAAGCAAGCCTTTTGTTTCCTAATACCCACTAAGTAGTTGCAGTTGTTCCTCCAGCAGGATGCAATGAATACAGACTAAACAGCATAAACATGTTTGCACCAAACTGGGTGATGTACACTCAAAGTACAGACACCATTGTAAAAATTTACCTGAACACTCAAGTCACCTAGAGTTTTAAATGGAATTTTTGGGTCTATGTTTTATGGTGATTGTTATATAGTCCATTGTTTCCATCATCTCTTAGCCATAAACAAAAAGAAAGCCATAGTTCCACTATGATGTTTGGCTGGTGTTTTGTGGTTTTTCATGCAGGGTGAGCAAAGGTGAGGCTTGAAGAAAAATCCAGAAGCACATAAAGGCTGCAGAAGCCTGTGAGTGAAGGGTGTTTGATCAAGCATCATTACTCCTTGTGAGCAACAGGTTTTGCTCAATCCCATTTCACTGAATTAACCATTCAAGAAATACCTAAAGCCTACAACATTTTCATTGGACATTATCAAAAACCCTTTCACAAGTTTGGGCATACATGCAGACAACACTGAGAAGGTCTTTTCCATTTTCCATGTGCACTACTAGGCTACTTTTAATTTTCATAATGCAACTACTAGCCCACATCTGTTCAGGGCTGGTGATGTAGCATCACGCATTAATCCTGCTCTAACAGAACAGTTTAAAACCACAAGATAAATCACAGTTTGGAGGCATGAGAATCATCAGGGGCTTTCTTCTGAATTTTTCTTATCCACCCTTTCAGCACTGATGCACTTGCAGTACAACCCTGAGGTAAGGGAACAAATGCTAATTTAGAATAATAGAATCCTAGAGTTGGAAGGGACCCAGTAGATCATCTAGTTCAACCCCCTGCCTGTAGCAATTTACCTTGATGAGGTCTCCACGACAGAATGCATTGCACTCACCACCATTGGAAAAGCTGTATTTGTGCTGGAAATTTGGATAGGATTTGGTTCGTAATTGCTGGTTGCTGATTTGTCTTAAAATAAGGTATTCAAACCTTCCACTACTATCTTGCTTCGGTAACATGCCAAGTAGAGATGCACTATGACATGGTTTCTTTGATATTAGACTTTTTGCTAACTAATTCATCGTTTCAGAATACCAGCAGGACTTGATAAATCAGTAGGTGCTGCTGGGGCTGCTGGCGCATACTCAGTTGTCATTTGTAATAATCTCCCTGCCCCTCACAGTCTTGTTATTTAACTATCACACATTTTGTATATTGACACTGCACAGTATATTTCTTCTGGATCTCTTATTTCAAGTTAAATTATTTCCTTTGGCAGGTTTTGGATCTCCTCCTGATATGGAGGTAGGATCTGTAGATTATTCAAGTTTTTCCCTGCTTCCCATCATCTCACCATGTGTTCAGCAGAGCTGCACAAACACAAAGCTGAGTTTTCCAAATCCTTATTAAAATAATTTGTTTAATTTTAAAATCCTCATTTCAATAAATCTTGTATTCTCCTCATATTAGTTATCTCAATCCTATATTCCAGAGAGCTTGTATTGCAGTACCTTCTAGTATTATATCAAAGGATCACCTAATCTGTCTAGAGCTCTAAGCGTGCAATGTACATTACAAAGGACATTCATTCATTTGCACAAGTTTTTGAATTTGAGTGTTCTTTTTATCATTTTGAGTTCAAGCTCTGAACCACAACACTGTACTACTGACTGAATCTTATGCAAATGTATAATGGATTTTTGTTACTATATAGTGCATTTCCTATACACAGAGAAGTGAACTGATTGTCAGCCCAGACCTAACCAAACTTCACCATGAATCAGTGGTACCAAAACAGCCAAGCACTGGATCCAGATCAGGCAACAAGTCTTCTGGAGATCTCCCCAAGGAAGGGGTTCTTTTAAGCCCCAGCAGCAACAATACGGATACTCAGTCCTGCATCAGCAGGAACATGCAGCTCTGTGTTGGTGGACAAGGTTAGGGAGAGATGATGGGATCTGGTGGGAACCTCTGCCATCATCCCATCTCCTTTCAAGCTTGGTCCACACACTTCCACTCTCACACCACTCTTCCCATGTCTTCTTCCCACCCTGGAACTCTGCCATTCTGTGAGAAGCAGAGGGCACAATCCAGACTAACTACAGGGAGTCCTTGCTCCGGTGTAAGAACAATGTACTCTGGATTGCAATATGAATTTCCCATAGGTTTTCACTAGGTGATGCAGTAACTTTGGGTGCACATAATGTCTTTTACATACTCCCGTAGTTACTCTGGATTGTAGGGAGAGTAAGGAATCCACATCTGGGGACCAGTGTGAAAGGCCAGTGCTTCTGAGTCAGCTCCTGCCTCCGCTCAGCCTCTATAATGTGTTTTATGGCACTTTCACAACAGTCATTGCCAGGGCAATGTGTGCTGGAGATCGGCATAGTTGTACTGATGGATTAGGCAGTTAGTTTCTCAGGGGTTTTTGCACCCTTATTTCTTAAAAAATTTTTAAAAAAACAACAACATTATTTTGCAAGAACCAAAATCAGAACAACAGGCTGTAAGCTCTCTGTTTTTTCTCCTCTTCTGATCTTCCATTCTCCCTTGTTTCTCCCTTTCTCCACACATACAAATACACACACATAAGTAGCTATGAATAAGCTGTGCAGTAGCTGAAGAATTATATACGTATTTCCCTATTAAGCAACGGTCCTTAAAAGCCCATAATGATGGTGTTTGGGAAAGCATTGCAGAATGGCTGCCTATATTATGAGCTGAAAATTGCTACAATTTTCCAAAATGTCCTGATAAAGCACCGCTAGAGGACCTTCTCTTTTATCTACAGACAAAATGTATTTGGTTAGTCAAAAAGCAAGAATATGTTTACAATAGAATTACAGAAATGTATGAAGTTTCTTGGGGTTTAGACACAATGGCACCTCAGGCAAGGCATGTTCTGAGAACCCCTTCATTTGTTAAATTTTGGGAAATTATTGTCTATGGCAGCAATCCTAATCTCTAGTTAGGCCAGCCTAAGACCTAGCATAGGTCTCACGCTGGCCTGGGGGTATCACAAAAGTGCTGTAAGGCACTTCTGTGCCACTCCTGGCGTAGGATTAGGTCAGTGCACAGACAGGTGCTTGGGAAAACCAGCCAGCTGAGTTGTGTCAGCTGAGTTGTGCCAGCCTAGGCCGGCCAAGTTTGCCAGTCTAGGTTAGGATTGCATAAATGAAGCCCCTTTCTGACTTAAATGCATGATCTGTGTGCATGATTTACACCTGTCATATAAGACAATGAATATGCATGGATCTGGAAATCTGTATTCATGCCATGTACAAATCAATGAAAACAAATTGGCTTCTATAATATTATAGAAGAATTTTAAGTATAAGTGAGGTGCCTGAGACTCCCCACTCCAAATTTGGCACCTGGTACAGACAGTGGCCTGAGTAGCCTACCTGTTTGGAGAAAGTGAATCCAGACAACCAAAATTTTGATGTACACAAGGTTTGGGAAATGGTGTTCAAAGGAATTGTTTGGAGGTGACTGAAAAATAACCAGTTTTATCCAGGATGTTACCCAAGAACATCTTCAATATTTATAACATCAATACTGCTAAAACCTCTTCACCAACATTTATACTGCTGAGAATACCATTTATAAAGGCTGTAAATCTTCATGTTTCAAGGCATAATTTAGTATCCATAAATATATGTCTCCCTTATTATGGTATTACATAGTGGGCTGTGGGTGGCGCAAGCAGTAAAGACGCTGTGCCTGTTAACCAGCAGGCCAGGGTTCGATTCCCAGGTCGGCCCCACAAGACAGGGTGAGCTCCTGTCCTTAGCCCAGCTTTGCAACGCCAGCTGGATCCAATCGTATGGGCTCTGCCTTTCCATTGGACTTATTCAGTGGCGTGGAGAGGGGGGATTTGCTGCTTGGGTAACAGCCTATTCTCCAGAACAATCCAACCCAGGCTTTCTTGCTTCGCATGCAGCATATGCAGCGCCAAGCACGATACCATAGTCTTTCAAGACTGACAGAGGCCTGTTTTAAGCACCTGCAGATACAACACCATCATACTGGACATAAGTGATAACTGCTTTAATTGAATCTTAGGCCTTCTCAAGAGTTGAACTCTCTTCTTCTGCAAGAGTTGATTCGCTGGGATTGACCAAGCTCATCTGTTGTGAAAGGTTCTTTGTTCTAACCCCAGTTGCTCATCTGGAATTAGGAATATCCAGCTCTGCTGTTCCTCTTTCTCTCTCATTCTTTTACAGTTGTCTATCATTTTCTTTTATTATATAGAAAAAGAGGAATTGTTTGAAAATTTGCTGGCACAGGTGGTTGAACAATTTGCAAGGTAACATCCATGTTTAAGTGTTGTTCTGTTTTGTCCTGTATTCATTTCATGCAGTCCTCAAACAGCTTCCTCTAGAACTGGTCCATCCACTTTTGTTCCACTTGTCTTATAATTGAATGTGATGCCACTTAGAAGTGAATACAGACTGGTGAAGAAGGGAAAGATGAATTCATTACAGACTGCAGTCCTATGCATACTTGGAAGTCTCACTGAACCAAAGGATTTTTTATTAATTGCTTTGTTTTTGCTACTGGGGAAACATGCAAATGATCACGCAGCATTTATCTTCTATTGTATCATTGACATGCAAAATGTTGCTCCACAGTTGGGCTGTGAGGATCTGCATTTGGGAGATGCAGGATATCCGTTTTTCCAATCTTCTGTCTAACACAGTGGTTCCCAACCTTTTGGAGCCCATGGACCACGGAGGCAAAAACTTGAATTCACATGGATCACACTTCCCTTCCTGCAACAACAACAACAACAAAAATACAATTGGCAGTGCAATCTTAACCCTCAGTTAAGACTGCATAAATCCTGTGCTGATTTCGCAAAAGGCAGGCCTCCGTCAGTCTTGAAAGACTATGGTATCGTGCTTGGTGCTCCATACGCTGCATGCGAAGCACGAAAGCCTGGGTTAGATTGCTGTGGAGGATAGGCTGTTACCCAAGCAGCAAATCCCCCCTCTCCACGCCACTGAATTAGTCCAATGGAAAGGCAGAGCCGATACAATTGGATCCAGCTGGCATCGCAGAGCTGGGCTGACAGGAGCTCACCCTGTCTTGTGGGGCCGACCTGGGTCTCGAACCCTGGCCTGCTGGTTAACAGTGTGGGTGGCGCAAATGGTTAAGGCACTGTGCCTGTTAACCAGCAGGCCAGGGTTCGAGACCCAGGTTGGCCCCACAAGACAGGGTGAGCTCCTATCCTTAGCCCAGCTCTGCGACGCCAGCTGGATCCAATCGTATTGGCTCTGCCTTTCCACTGGACTAATTCAGTGGCATGGAGAGGGGGGATTTGCTGCTTGGGTAACAGCCTATCCTCCATAACAATCTAACCCAGGCTTTCATGCTTCTCATGCAGCGTATGCAGCGGGGAGCATGATACCATAGTTTTTCTAGACTGACGGAGGCCTGCTTTGCAAAAGGAGCTTAAGGCACTTCTGTTCCACTCTTAAGGAGATGGGTCAGTGTGCAGAGATGTGCTGTCCTCCCCACTCCATCACAAGAACTATAGCCCCCACAAATCACCCCAAGAGGAAGTTCCCTCTTAAAAAGTTCCCTTTGCATTGTTTACTTGTGAGTAACCAGATGTGATTTGGCTGGTCTGTAAGGTGCAAGTTGGTGCAGTGTAGTCCAGGGGGTGAAAGTCTTCAGAATGGTCCTGATCCGAGGCATCTGGAATTTGAAATAGCTCCAGAAGGCAACCTCCCCAAACACTGAAAATGGCTCTGCAGGTAAAGGGAATTTTTTTAAAAAAAATTATTAGTAAAGCCTTTGTAAAGTCCAAACTTATCCCTCTACTCAAGCCTCATCTGGAGATCCCTCCAGACCTCTTCCCTCTGGGATTTAATGCCTTTAGGGGGGGGTTAAGGCAGTTTTGACTTTTTAAATATTTTTTACCAGATGTCCTCTTTTTCCAGGACACATCGTCTTTTTTAGCCTTCTGTTCTGGAAAAGTCTTTCTTGTCCTCCATTTCCTTGTGAGCAGGCAGCATGTAGTGTGCTTGTAATTCATCAATTACATGTAATAAATTATATTTCATAGTTTTAAATTTAATAAAAATCAATAAACAGTGCAGTCCTAACTATGTCTCCTCAAGTGTAAGCCCCATTATGTTCAGTGGTCTTACTACCAGGAAAGTGTCTTTAGGATTGCAGCCATTCCCTACAATCCAGAGTAACTACGGGGGCACGTAAGAAACTTTACGTGCCCCCGTAGTTACTGCACCATCTAGTGAAAACCTATGGGAAATTCATATTGCAATCCAGAGTAAATTGTTCTTACACTGGAACAAGGACTCCCCGTAGTTACTCTGGATTGCACCCATAGTGTTTTTAACCACTTAAATTATGTATACTAAAGACACTTTCCTGAGAGTAAGGCCCTTTGAACACAATGGGGCTTACTTTTGAGTAGATGTGATTAGGATTGTGCTCTATATGTATTAATTTATATGTAATAATTTAAATGTAATAGTCAGTAATATATTGAACATAAAAATTGAACTGGGTGTTGAAAATTTTACTGAATTTTTTTAGTGGGGGGAGGGGTTTGATGTTATTTACTTGATTAACTTTAAAGTATTTACAATTATTTATTTGTTTTAATTTGCTTGATGATGTCACTTCCAGCCATGACATCACTTTCAGTGGATCCTGGACAGATTGTCTCTCTACAAAGTGGGTCACAAGTTAGACAGTTTGAGAACCACTACAATAAGTTGCTCAAAAGGTGGCACCCTCGAGGGGGTGACACCACTAGTGAAAAAAATGGCTAAAAATCATGGTTTTTAGGAATAATCCCATCATGTTATATAAGTTGGATGTGTAATTTGCAGCAGAATGCAGTGAAACAAACCACTTTGAAATATCTTTATTCTATTAAAACATGTGGCCATAAAACAAATGGAGGTGGAGCAATGGCACATAACTATGCCCACCATTCAGATTGTTGCCCCGCCCACTGCATGGCGGTGATGCATGGCCAGATGCACTGGCCTCCCGCACTGGGTGACGCGAACCCTAGTGACACCACTGTGACACCAGAATGACTAGATACACCTAGTGTCACCTAGTGTCACCTAGTGACACCAGAATGACTAGATACAATAGAGGACAGCATGCCCATACCTTTAACCATTGTCTTAAAAAAGACAACGTTGAAGCAGGTCAACATAGAAGGGTTTCAAAAGCTGCACCTGCCAAAATTTCCTTTTTCTGTGCAATGATTAAAGATATGGGCACTTTTTCCTTCATTATGTCTAGTTGGCCAGGGTGGGGAGAGTTATTGGAAACTTTATACTTGCATCAGATTCCTATGTCGAGGCAACAACATATTAATTTTCCTTTTAAATTTTATTTAGGAAAGGTGTACATTGTACAGAGATTCACTTTTTATGTTTTTTATTCTAATAGAAGACAGTTTTCTCATGAAACTACTTAAAAGTGCAGCTAAAAGAATAAGTCCATGCATTCCCATTTGAATTTTTGTTTGTTTTTGCCTCCCCACCAGAGTATTTAAAATCAATGAACTAAAAACGGAAGTTGCTAATCACTTGGCAATGCTGGAGAAAAGAGTTGAATGTGAGTATCTTTTTCATTTTAATTGAGATGTTGAATTATTCTGCATAAAGTTGATGTTGAATTATTCTGCATAAAGTTTGAGAGCTTGGGCTGCATGTCTTCCGCCTTTATTTCTTGTGAAAAGCAAAGCTCTTATCAGAAAGAGAGGGGGGAACTATAGATGTGAAATATATTTCACTTTGAAAGTAAGATTAGAATGTTAGAAGTTCTAAAAGTTAGAATACATATCTGAAAAGGTGATCAAGAGACCTTCTTGCAATCATTCCAAAATCAACCCACTCCATTTAAATGAGATGCTAAAAAATCTTAAGCTAGACTGAAGTTCCTGTACGGTAACCCATACTGACCTCATTAACAAGTATCTTTATACCCACACTCCTTTTGAGATGCACTCATTTCTGTCTGCTGTCAGTCTTCATCCACACGTTCCATACTGCTTTCCCACACAGAAGAAACGGGAAGGATCCCCATTCTGGTTACCTAGCAGCTGCAGGATATTTTCATAACTGCTTCTAATTGCAGGAAATACAAAGATCTGCAATCACCACATGGAAAGAGAGGAAGTCAAAACTGTATAAATATACTTCAGCCCTGAGCTGAAGTGTGCCAGATCTGTGCTTAGGATGCTGAAATGTACAAAGCAATGCCTAATATCTAGGACAGGGGTTTTGTCCGTCCCAAAGAGAAATCAGGTATTGTTTGTTTCCTTTTTGTCCTGCCCTTTCCCCAAAGAACTCTGAGCAGTGTACAGTCTATCTCATTTTATCCTCCTCTTAGTCTGAGTCTGGATCAAATGCTTCCCCATGACATCTGTCTAGAAAAAAAGGGGGGAAAGTAAGTTTAGTGAGATGCCAAAGGCAGTGTGTCATCTGGTCTTTTGGGGTCTGACAAAGTATTTTGGGGTCAGACCCAATACTCTGTCCATTACTTCACAATTGACTGTTAGGGTGCAATCCTAAACTAGGCTGGCCTATCTCATTGGTCTTCCTGTTCCAATAGTGATGTAGGGAAGCAAGCATAGGTCTGTGCACTGGTCTAACCCTCTCCCAGGAGCAGCACAGAAGTGTCTTATGGCACTTTGGTGACATCCCCAGGTCAGCATAAGACTTGTTCCAGGACATAGGCCTGCCTAACTGCAGCTTAGGATTGCAGCCTTAGCCTGACCTCTCACTCTTCATCTTATCCTTGTAAATTCCTTGGGTGGTTCTGCCTTCTCTCAAAAGCATGTTTGAAGAGGCCCAGTATGCGTAACAGAGGCCACATGAAACACAATTACAACCATCCCCCTTTACATCCCCCGTGGATATGGAAACTGTAGATACAGGCGAACTTATTAAAGGTTCAAAAATCTCCCATTGCACCTCTTCCCCATTGTGCAAATTACATATCTCCTAGTGCTAGTAGCCTTCCAGGGTCTTGCTGACTACAAATTGAAACAGGAAAGACAAGCACTCAGAGGGAATAAGGTCAAAGACTGAAAAGAATGTGATACTTATCATAGATAAGTGTCATGCCAGTGCATACACCATTAGGCAGGGGAGAAAGGACAGACAGACAGACTGATTGATTGATTGATTGATTAGTAATTTGTGTGATGGGAACATTTTTGAACCATGAATAATTGAAATTCTAGATGCTGGATCCACAGATATGAGATAATGCCTATAATGCATAGATGCAGTTTCCTTTTGCCTTTTGAATTCCTATTTTGTGTGTCTGTGTCAATGTGGTGCCAAGTGACAAAACCACATGGTGAGCTGCTTACGCATATCTCACATGTCTTCGCATGTATATATCATTAAAAGCAATATAGATATCAATTATTAATTTTTAAAACACTTCAGATGCTTTAAACACAGGTGGCATACGACTGGGCATAATTTGCAGAACAAAGGGCATGTATATTTCAAAAGAAACTCCATTTGCAAACAAAGAACACTCAAACTTTCATGCCCTATTGCCTCCCTGTGGATGAAAACTCTACACATGTTGATATTCCTGTTCTTTATTTATGATTACTTTGCCATAACACAGTGAATCTCGTCCTGTTCAAGCAACATCACCCAATTTAACCTTTTCTCAAACATCATATAAACTAAAAAATACAAACAGAGAAGTAGGACAATCATGGATATAAGCCTTTGACACTTTGGGTGAAAATTACATAAAAATATACAGATAAGTTCAAAAAAATAGAAAGGGAGAGAGAGAGTTTGTGCCACAAAATAAAGGCTGAGAGTAAACAAGCTGAGATTAAATCCTGATAAGACAGAGGTTATCCTGGTCTGGAAGTCCTCGACTCGGGTATTGGAATATCATCCTGTTCTGGATGGGGTTGCACTCCCTCTGAAGGAGCAGGTTCGCAGCTTGGGGGTTCTCCTGGACTTGCAGCTACTCCTGGAGTCCCAGGTGGCGGCTGTGGCCAGCGGAGCCTTTGCTCAGCTCCGGCTGATCCGCCAGCAGCAACCATGCCTGAGTCGCTCGGATCTGGTCACGGTGACCCCTGCCCTAGTGACATCGAGACTAGATTATTGCAATGTGCTCTACGTGGGGCTACCTCTGAAGACGGTCCAGAAGCTGCAATTAGTCCAGAATGCGGTGGCCCGTGTGGTTGCTGGGGCTCGTCAGTTCGACTCTGTCGGGCCACTGCTTCAGCGACTACACTGGCTGCCCATTCTTTTCTGGGCTGAATTCAAAGTGCTGGTCCTGACAGTTAAAGCCCTAAACGGCTCGGGTCCAGGGTATCTGAGGGACCGCCTTCTTCTGTACAATCCGAACCAACACCTAAGGTCATCTGAGGGGGCCTTACTGACTGTGCCGCCACTAAAAGATGTGAGAGGTGTGGCATTCAGAGATAGGGCCTTCTTGGTGGTGGCACCCCGGCTCTGGAACTCCCTCCCCTTAGAACTGAGAAAAGCTCCTCAATACAGAGCTTCAGGCAGAGCCTTTTATTTTAAAAAAGCTTTTTAAAATGGGGCAGAGGTTGGGGGACAGTTTTATTGTTCTATTTTATATTATTGTTTTTAACAAATGTATTTTAGTGTGTTTTAATTGTTCTTAGTTTTCTAAATCTAATTGTATTTTAATTGTATTTTAATTATGTTTTAATCTCTATTTATGATCATTTTAATAGTGTTTTATCATGATTTATGTTAGCCGCCTTGAGCTCCCTCTTGCAGGTGAGGAAAGGCGGGATATAAATTAAATAAATAAATAAAGGCAGTATTGGAGCTCCACTACTATAGACTCTGGGCTGTGTCCACTTAGGCAAGTTGGAGGCAGGGACATGAATTGGATGGGGGTGGGAGGGCAGGAAAGTGTGTGGAAAGTTGGGGATATATATTTGGGGGGAGTGTGTGAGAGGATTGATTTCAAAAGCAGCAATTTTTGGCAGAAAAAGGCCGCTTCCCAGAGGTTGCCTAAGTTTGAGCAGACAGGAGGAGCCAGAGGTTACTCTCAGCTGCCTAGGAATCAAGGCTTGGATCCAGGATTACTGCTGGATCTGAACCCCACTCCTGCTTCTCTCCCACCTGCCTCTGAGAACACTTTCCCCTCAACCCTGGAATGCCACTCCTTGTTATGTCCCCCTCACTGCTCCATTTCACCCCCTCTCCACCTCCACCACTACCCTACCTACTCTGGAGGATGTAGGCAGCTCCAAAAATAGTCCTACATGGCGCCACTTAGTATGGCAGCCATTTTATGAGAGCCGAAGTGCTTTTGACTGTCACAAAGGGCTCCTTGCATCAGCCTTCTCCTCAATAGGATTGAGCCATTAGTCATATGAGGAGGAACACAACCCATCCCACGAAGTGTCCTCTTGTTCTTCTTTTGCACACCATGGCAAACGAGGTTTCTTTGTGTGCAAAACCTTGTACTTGATTCAAGAGGTAACGACTCTTGAAATTAGAGTGCATGCTGAGATACTGGTGGCAAACTGGTGGCAATGACCATGGTAATTCCCACGTTAATGAAACCTGAATAATGAAGCAAGGATTTCATTTCTATTAACCTCCTCTTTTCAATCCAGTTCAACAATTGCAGATGCACATATTTTAAACTTCTCAGCCCACCTGTGGGAATTGTTAATGCCACCTTTGGTTCAGTTCCAGTTAACCTGCATACCACATTGCATGGGAGAAGGATGAGAGTGGCCGTTTGGTTCAGAGCAAATAATACCTTTGAAACAATGAGAAGTTTTCTTCTATTTCATAAATATCTGTTTGCATACTTGAGCAGCAAGCGTAGCAAATGAGGAGGCTCTGGAGAATCATGTGTCCATTAAAAAGAGAGGGGGACACACACACATTTGAGTTGCATTCAACTTTCAAGGCTAAGTGGATACAATGCTTTGCTACCTCCAGCTTGGTTTTGTGCTATCCTTATGAGAGGATTTGCTGCTTTCAGCCCCAGTTGGTGATTGTCTGATCTTTAAAGAACTATAAAACATATTAGGTAATCAGTGTGAAAGAGACCAAAAACTTCTTTCCAGATTGAGATTGCTTTGTCTGTAGGATGTGATTCTAACCCTATGTGCCTTCTCTTGCACATTAAAGTTCTTGCATATGACCTTTTCACATACTGGGATGTTTTAGCCTCACAAAGCAAGTTTGTCTCTATACAACGCAG
Source organism: Cryptoblepharus egeriae (assembly GCA_030015325.1). Taxonomy (NCBI): domain Eukaryota; kingdom Metazoa; phylum Chordata; class Lepidosauria; order Squamata; family Scincidae; genus Cryptoblepharus; species Cryptoblepharus egeriae. The sequence continues at coordinate 47,140,638 of JAREYC010000005.1, read as the reverse complement.
CATTTCATAATGACACATTGTTGCTGTGGCTTTGTCTAGTGCTTCAATCTATTCATGTTTGAAGGGAAAGACATGAAAAGTGACAGAAACCCCTGAATACGCTTCCTCTTTCTCTTTAGTTCCCGGAACCAGATCTGTGATCATCTAAAACCCTGTTGCTTTTAATGAACTATGGTGTCGGCAACACCTGGCTGAGCAGGGACGTGTTTTAGAGAAAAGGGCTTTTGAGCCCTGGGCAAACTCCCCGTTCCTCGCCTTTTGAAATTCTGCACAATTACTGAAATGAGATCTTTCAGGCTTCTCCATGGTAACCCCCCTGTTGTTGCATTTTGTTGACAGTGGAAGGGCTGAAAGTAGTGGAAATTGAAAAGTGTAAGAGTGACATCAAAAAGATGAGGGATGAAATGGCCGCAAGAAGCACCAGGTAAGTTTTGCTTTTTGTTCTTCTTAACGTAAGACAATCTCTGAGGTGTGTGTGTGTGTGAGAGAGAGAGAGATAGAGGGAGGGAGAGAGAGTTCTGCAATGTTAAACTCAAAGTAAATCCCAATTAGTACAGTGAAGTACATCTACCTAGTTAGATGTGGATTGGTTTGCAGCCTGGAAAAGATCTTCATTGTCCTTCTTTTCCTTGTGAGCATCAGTATGTAGCCTTCTTCTTATTTAGATTGCAATCCTTAAAACACTTTCCTGGGAGTAAGACCCATTGAACACAATGGGGCTTACTTTTGAGTCGACATGGTTAGGATTTTGTGATATTTCAGACTTTTTTTAAAAAAAAAGTCAAGGTTGTAGAGCTCACTAACATTGACTTGCTTTATTGACAGTGCATATAAGTGCACTGTATTTGGTAACTCAATAGTTAAAGTAGCCTGATCCAGATGACTGGAAAATAATTCTCAAGAGAGAGAGAGAGAGAAAGAGAAAGATTAACATCTTGGTCTCCCTCTGTTTACCCATCCAGTAATAAAGAATTCTGGCCCTTGTTTATGTGGAGAACAAAAAATGCTTTTGCCAAGAAAAACATTTGTTAAGAAGCTCTTATTTTAAATGGTCCTGCTCAGATATGAAAAGTAATCTGAGAATAATATCACTGTTTACACACAGCAGCTCCTCTTGCTATTGCCTTGTACTATGAGAGAATTTACTTGCTATAAGTTAACCAGAAATGAGGTATTTCCTCTTCAGTGAAAGAAGCTTTTCTATCATCTGATTATTTACCATATTTGGAGTTATAATTAAAACAACGGCAGAAGTCATCACTTGAAATGGCAGGTTGCACCAGCTGGAGTGAGAGACCTTCTCTGCTTACGACACTCTTCATTGAAATATCAGCAGCAAAGGCACCATAAGACATGTTAGTAGAAGCAAAGAGTAGCAACTTACTAGTGGGTGTGAAGAGGCATGTCAGCTCTGCCAGCTAACACTGCCAACGAACACTGTAATGGAGGTAATGTAACTTTGGCTGCAATCCTAACCACTCTTTCCTGGAAGTGGCTACTGTCGAACACAAAGGGACCTACTTCTAAGTGGACATGCTTACGATTGCACTATTTATGTCAGAGGCGTTGTGAGACTGGGGTGGTCAAGCAGGCTGGATTCATCAAGATCAGGAGCTTTTCGTACTGTGGAAATGAATGTGAAGATGAAGTACAGCCTATACTTCATTCAGCCTATTCCTATTCCACTGTAATTTTTATTCCATTGTAATTCTATTCCATTGTAACATTTAAAAAATAATAAGTGCACTTGCACTTATATAACTTTGTTTTAAGGCCACTGATTCCTTTTAACAGAAGATTATACCCATGTACAGGACAATACTAGAATCTGAGTACTTCCTTTAAAAGATAAATCTCAAAATTCCTTTCCTCCTCCTTTATTTTTAGCAATATGAATATTTTCAGTTGGTTTAAGAGTACATAAGGCTCACTCAGCGCTGCAGTAGCTAAGTGGTTAAAGACATTGTGCTTGTTAACCTGAAGATGGGCAGGCAGTGGTTCATGACCAGAGTACTGCACAACAGTGTGAGTTCCAGTTACTTGCCCAGCTCCTGCGAACCCATCAGTTCAAAAGCATGTAGATAAGCAAGTAGATACATAGGTACCACTTTGATGAGAAGGTAATAGTGTTCCATGCGCCTTTGGCATTTAATCATTCTGGCCACATGACCCGCAGAGACATCTTTGGACAAAGACAGCCTTGGCCTTGAACAGAGATTAGCACTGCCCTTAGAATTGGTCATGACTAGCATGGCAACCTGCAGAGTACTTAAGTTCAGCTGTGAAGCATTTTTTCCTGCAAAAAACTGAAATTCAGGGAGGATGAAATATGTACAGGACAGAGAGGGAACAAAAAGACAGACAAAAATGAAGAGTGATGTGGATCTAGACTCAAAATGCTATCTCATATTAACTGGAACTAGACAACGTAGAAAGAGTGATCTGCCCCTGTATAATGGGGCTGTATAAAGTGGGAATGCTAGTGTGGTGGGGAAGCAAGAGGATGAAGCTAGAGTAGTTCTGAAGAATAAAATTTGCTTTTCTAAAGGTATTTTTTCCTTTTATGCAAAGCTGAAACCAAAACTCACTAGGTCAGGATGTGATCCAGTAGTTTATCAGTTTAAATGAAATCACTTGGAATTCAGTCCTACTCACTTACCTAGGAACAAGTCCCATTGAATATGGTGGGAAATGGAGGGAGATGAAAGGAGATGCCCAAGGGGTACATGATAGAGGCATATAAAATTATGCATGCAATGGATAGTGGAAGTTCTTTTCCCTCTCATACAACACTACAACCAGGGGACAGTCATTAAAATTGGCTGGTGGGAGAGTAAAACAGGGAAAGGATTTAAAATGAAATCAAGTGCATAATTAATCTGTGGAACACCTTGCAGTGGGATATGGTGATGTCACTTGGCCTATATTCCTTTAAAAGAGGTTTGGAAGGAGGAAAATTCCATCACAGGTTACAAATTATGACGATCAAAAGCAGATTTCTGAAGTTTTCTGGGTTTTAGAGGTAACTGAATACCAGATGCAAAGGAGTGGCAACAGGATAAAGTTGTCTTGAGTTCTCTGAAAGGCATCTGATGGGCTGCTGAGAGATGCAGGAAGGTGGATGAGATGGGCCCTTGGTTTGATCCATCAGGGCTCCCCTTCTATTTTTATATATAATTACTTCTGAGTAGACATGTATAGGATTGTAGACATGCATAGAATGTAGAAAACTTTCTTCCCAGAGATGTACATGTTACAAATTATGGCCCATCAGCTCTAATTATTATCTGCCATGATACCAAGTAGTTTCATTTTGGTTCAAATTCTGCTAATTAATACGTACCCGCCTTCTCCCAGGTCTCTTATAATCACTATGTAAGTCGATGAATAATCCAAAGTGCAGAGATACATCTCTGAGCATTTTCACTTCCCCTGGTAAAACGTAGTATTGAAATCTCTGTAATTAGAGAGGTGTTTTAGATTTTGGGATGTCAGTTGAATTCTGATAGCACAAAAAATGCTCTGCCTACTTTCACAACCCAGATTTCAAACCTGGTTCCACAGTGTTTATATTGGGATCATGGTCTGATGTTTACAGGCCAGTCATATCATCACCACTTCTATCCTGTTGGGGTGGCAGAACATGAATTTGCTGGCAAGCTCCAATGAATTTGTTGGTAGCAGCCACGCGTGCTGCCCATTGAAGACTCTGCCAACGGAAAATAACAATGTGTGAGAGAGGGAAATGGAAGAAATGTGGTGGAAAAGGGAGCAGTGGAGATGTTTATGGGTAAGAAGGGAACAAAAAGGGAGGCAGAATGGGGGAGGAAGAGGTGGATTGGTAGAATTTTTATGTGGCCAGATCATATCCTTCTCCTTTTGTCTAGTTCTGGTATAGGACTGAGGCACCCATAGAGAGCAGAGGTAACTACCCCAATACCATAAGATATAGTGTGTGTTCCTTTGGTACACCTTAATCAGCAGGGATGGGAGTTAGGATAAGGGACTTAGGGCAAAATCCAGAGTAACTATGGGGAGTCCTTGTTCCGGTGTAAGAACAACTTACTCTGGATTCCAATATGAATTTCCCATAGGTTTTCACTGGGTGGTGCAGTAACTACGGGTGCACGTAAATTCTCTTACGTACTCCCGTAGTTACTCTGGATTTGAGGCGTAGATTACCATCAATAAACAACTGGGGAACATACTGAAGTGGCTAAAGAGATCAATCGGGATTTAATTAGTTTGAGTCTCATTTTTGCAAGCAGACAAGCCATATTGAGTGGCAATATATGCAAAACAATGTTTCTTTACCTAACAGGGATGTAAAAATTACATCAAGGTAATAGATAAGAAATGTTTGAATGTTCAATAATATTGTACAAATGCTAAGTATTACTTTTCCTCAAAAAGTTCCCTCAGTGAAGTTCCCTATGAACTTCAGTTTGACAAATTTGATGAAAGGGAAGTCCATTAAGCCCTAAAGCATGGAAAGCAATGGAGACTTGCAGGCACAAATCATATGACTGGTGTTTAATGGAGCAAAAATGTTTGATGTTTTCAAAGTCTATTAAAGCAAGATCTTTAAATTCAAATGTTCACCATAATCTAGTGGGTCTGTAGTGTCAAGAAAAGCTGATGATGTGTGCAATATCATTTATAATGGACTAGCGAAAAGCGTACCCACATTGCGGGAGTAACATTTCTCCATACGACATCCCCCCACGGCGCATCAACACCCCATGCGCAACTTTCCCCCATGCGCAACTTTCCCCCATGCGCAACTTTCCCCCATGCGCAACTTTCTCCCATACGCAACTCCCCCATGCGCATCATCCCCCATGCGCATCATCCCCCCATGCGCAACTTTTTCCATGTGCATCATCCCCCATGTGCATCATCCCCCCATGCGCAACTTCCCCAATGCGCAACTTCCTCCATGCTCATGATCCCCCCATGCGCAACTTCCCCATGCGCAACTTCCCCATGCGCAACTTTCCCCCATGCGCAACTTTCCCCCATGCGCAACTTTCTCCCATGCGCATCATCCCCCATGCGCATCATCCCCCATGTATATCATCCCCCATGCGCAACTTCCCCAATGCGCAACTTCCCCAATGCGCATGATCCCCCCATGCACACAATCCCCCCATGCGCATCATCCCCCATGCGCATCATCCCCCATGTGCATCATCCCCCATGTGCAACTTCCCCCTATGCTCATCATCCCACCATGCACAACTTCCCCCTATGGGCAACTTCCCCCAATGGCAACTTCACCCCGTGCTCATCATCCTCCCTGCGCACTCTACCCCATGCGCACCTACCCCCATGCGCATCATCCCCCCATGCGCAACTTTCCCCATGCGCATCATCCCCCCATGCACAACTTCCCCCCATGCACAACTTTTCCCATGAGCAACTTCCCCCCATGGGCAACTTCCCCCTTGCTCATCATCCCCCGTGCTCATCATCCCCCCATGTTCATCATCCCCCATGCGCACCTTCTCCCAATGCGCACCTTCCGCCATGCGCAACTTCCCCCCATGCACAACTTCTCCCCATGGGCAACTTCCCACCATGGGCAACTTCTCCCGTGCTCATCATCCCCCGTGCTCATCATCCCCCCGTGCTCATCATCCCCCATGCGCAACTTCCCCCATGCGCATCATCATCACCCTCCATGCGCACCTTCTCCCAATGCGCACCTTCCCCCATGTGCACCTTTCCCCATGCGCAACTTTCCCCCATGCGCAACTTTCCCCCATGCGCATCATCCCCCATGCGCATCATCCCCCATGCGCAACTTTCCCCCATGCGCAACTTTCCCCCATGCGCAACTTTCCCCCATGTGCATCATCCCCCTATGTGCAACTTTCCCCATGCGCAACTTTCCCCATGCGCAACTTCCCCCATGCGTGTCATCCCCCATGCGCAACTTCCCCCATGCGCAACTTCCCCCATGCGCATCGTGCCCCCATGCGCATCGTGCCCCCATGCGCAACTTTCCTCCATGCGCAACTTTCCTCCATGCGCATCATCCCCATGCGCAACTTCCCCATGCGCAACTTCCCCCCATGTGCATCAGTCCCCCATGCGCAACTTCCCCCCAAGGGCAGCATCCTCACCAGTGCAACCTCTTCCTCCAAACACCATCCCCCAGTGCACCAGGGTCTGTGCACCAAATTGGCTGGATGTTGGTCAGTCTCCCATGTTAAGTATAGGACAAAAACACCTTAACCCCTTTTCAGCCCCTGAAGGGTTAAATTCCTCCAATGGGTTCTTGGTGGGAGTTCAGGTGACAGAAGGAACTCCCAGAATTCCATGCTTCAGGCCCAGCAGTTGGGGCGGAATGTTGATGAGTCAGCAATTCTCAATGCAAAGTATAGGGAGGAAAACGCGTTGCGCCCCTTTTCACCCCCTTCCGGTTGGAATTTCCGAAAACCGGCTTTTAGTACACCCCTCCGTCATGGAAGGAACACCCACCCGAAATTTCACGCTTCTAGGCCCAGCAGTTTTGGCAGGGCGGTGATAGTCAGTCAGTGAGTCAGTCAGTCAGTCAGTCAGTGACTTTTCCCTTTTATATATATAGATTCATTTAGGGTCTGAAATTTTTGTTTCGTTCTTATTCTTGGAAAAAAACTGCAATCTATCCCTGAATGTAGCTTCCTTACCATTTTTAGTCCCATCTCTTTTGTTTCATTTTATAAAGAGCAACATAAAATATCAACTGTGTTTTCCCTATTCATTTAGGGAGAGGCCTCAGTCTCAAAAGACTGCATCTTCCAAAAGTTTTATTCTGTTTCAGTTGAGAGATGGCTTTTGCAAGAGCAGCTGCTGGGTCTATGACTTCACTCCAAAGAGGAAGCAGTGTGCTCATTCATTTATTCCCTTTCATAAAAAGAAAAAGATGAGGCCTCTTTGTGTGTGGGTGTTGAGTATGTACGTGTGTGGCCTTTATCCTAAAGAAAAACCTCAGTGGAATTGACTTAGTATAATTACAAGAGTAGCTTATAGTTTCCCAGGCAACATGGCTCAGTAGTAGAAGCTGATGGCACAAGTTAGTCTTGATAGTACTGATAAGTACCGATAGTAGATTGAGAGTATTGATAGTTCAAAAGTTTCTTAATCCTTGAGTCACTTTGAAAAACAACAACACCTCAGCCCTACTTCGTGGGGTTCCAAAAGGCATTGGCTGGCCTCCTGCAGGATGCTAGATTAGACAGACCTTTGGTCTAACTCATGGTCTTCCTCAGAAAGGCCATGGACATGACTGGAAGGCATTTCTGGTTTGCCAGTGTGAACCAAAAGTTGTCTTTCACTCAAGTCCAGGAGGTCTTCTCAGGAGACAGGGAGCCACCATGCATACAGCCTCTGGAGGACTGGGCATACCTCCCAGGTAAGTTGTTGCAGCACCATACCAGGCCCTCCCACAGATTCAATTATAATATAATTTAATTTAAAATAATGTAATAAAAATAATTTAATATAATTCAGTATCTATTTCAGTATCTATTAAATTGATCCCCCACAGGAAGAGGACTAACTGTGTATAGCATGCTGCTCATTCCCACAGATAAAAGGTACAATGTAATCTTGTTATGCATCAGAAAAGCAGGCACTATAGCCTCATGTAAGTTAAAAGCAATTTTAAGTCTTCTTCGCCACATCCCATCAAATCTTGTGCAGGCTAGCAGGGTGGAGAGTCATGTTATCTTACAGAGGATAACCTTACTTCATAAAGATGAGGAGATAACCTTTCACTGATACTGTGAAGTGATGCGTTCATAGTTCTCTGAGACAGTAAAGGCAGACTTTTTAAGTTATTTAATATTGTTAGTTCTCTGTTGTAGTTTTAAATGGTCTTCAATGCTTTATAGAGATCAGTGATAAACTCACGATAATCATTGTATTGTACTTTCATTTCTGGCTGTAAGTCATGGCATATAAATAAATAACTGGGGAAAGAAATCAGTCAATTGAAAAAATAAAACAAAGACAGGTATTTATATACCGCCTTTCATGTCATCGGATTTCTCCTCTGACTATATTTCAAGGCAGTTTATTTAGGCAGGCTTTCTCACCCTTAAAGGGTTTTACAATTGACCAAGGTTCTCAATATAAGAACATCTTACATTCTGAGGTGATTCCATTAATGTCTGATCTCACTTCTCTGGCTTCTGTTTTGCCTCGTGGGAGACTCCGCTCTGGCCGCCTTTCTTATCTTCACACATTCCACAGCACAGAATCAAAAGTATCTCCTCACACAGTTCCCAGTGTTTTCAAGCCGGCAACCTTTGGATCTTATCTTCAGGCAATTAACAGAACCAATTGATTGCTACTTCCAGGAACAGCCTTATTATTCTAACCCTACAATCCACAGTAACTTTCTTACTCTGAGGCACTTATTCTGGATTGCTCTATGCATTTCCCATAGGCTTCCCATAGGTGGCACTATAACTACGTTGGTGTAAAAGGTCCCCTAGTGACTCTGGATTATAGCCTGAAGCGGCAAACTTAAAGACACTTTCCTGGGAGTAAGATCCATTGAACACAGTGGGGCTTTCTTTTGAATAGACATGGATAGGATTGCGCTCTAAGGGCAAAATCCAGAGTAACTATGGGGAGTCCTTGCTCCGGTATAAGAACAACTTACTCTGGATTCCAATATGAATTTCCCATAGGTTTTTACTAGGTGTTGCAGTAATTACAGATGCATGTAAAGTCTCTTACGTGCTTCTGTAGTTACTCTGGATTTGGGGGTAAGGCTGCAGTCCTACCCTCCATGTAGGCTGGCATTAATCCTCGGCATGTGCTGACCTAGGGGTGTCAAAAAAGTGCTGGGGACTAAAAACATTCCTTTCTATCAACGCTTTTAATTGAGGCAGAGGTTGAGAGTTTGTTGGGGTTTTTAATATGACTGTTTTTATAGAGTTTTAAAATGTTTTTATATGTTTTCATATTGACTTTGTTTTTAACTTTGTAATTGTTAGTCGCCTTGCGTTGGCCTCAGCTGAGAAAGGCAGGATAGAAATTCAATAAATAATAATTGAAAAATTATCAAAGCACACCATTTTTTGACAGTTGATAAGGCACATGCATTGTTGGAAGGTCACATTTTTCAATGGCTATGCTAATAAAGTACCATTCCCAAACTCCTGCAGCACACCATGGAGCATCCGTGGCACACCAATGCATCATGTTTTTGTTCATTTGCACTCTTGAAAAAGGAAGGTATTTTGCAAAGTACACATAAATGTTTCATGTGATAAGCCACTGGAATCAAATATGAAGCCATTGTCCTCTACACAACATTTCTTATCGCCTGCTAAGAAATGACGTCTTATCAGTATATAACTTGCCAACCTGGAACACATTCAGAAACACTTGCTATTCAAAACTGCAAGTTCTAACTAATAGTGCATTAAATCACACTGATATTGGGATAAAATGGCAACCTGTTGAGGGTTTGGTTATGCTAGCTAAATGCCTTCAAACTAGTGCCCCATATGATTTTTGAAAATAGTGGCAAAATTCCAACATCACATACCAAAAACACAAACGTAATGCATCAGAACTAAATCATCTGTTCATCTGGAGAGAAAATCTGTTGTTGAGTAGCCTTCTCATATGAGTGGGGTCATTATGGAGGTGGGAGGTAGAAGCCCTCTACAAAATCTGAGTTGTTCATTGTGAATACAGGAGAATAGAATTGCAGAGTGATGCACTCCAGGGAAGGAGGAGTAAAGGGCAACCTCATCCTTCCTACCACTCGAAGCAGCCAATACATGTTGCTTTATGAGTGGAATGACGCTGATCAAGTGTTTTGCTATGGAAACAGCATAGTTAAATCTCAGTGAAATGTGAGTACCTGAATTTTCATCATGTGGTCCTTGAACTCAAACAAACCTTCTCCACATTATCATTATGTATATAAAAGCCTGCAAACAACTGTAGGAATGTCTTCTTTTGTAGCAGTTTCCAGCAATCAATATACTTTTTTCTAATTGATTTTGAACATTAGTCTTAGTAATAATGGCTGTCAAATAATTATATTCGCCTGTACATGTAAAAAAATTTCCTTTACCTGCATGTAAAAATTGTCCCACTGAATTTTTTTTTACTCAGGACCAGTTGTCCTTGTAAGTACAGCTTTCTGGATGAAAACAAGAAATTGATGCCTCGAAGGGAAGTGCTGTCCTACCCAAAGGTACAGTGAGAGGCATGGTCTTTTAGATTATTTTCCAAATAAATACATTACTTGATGTCATCATTTCCACCCCACCTATTGGTCCCTGAAATTTTGAGTTATTTGTTGAAATGCTTTCTTCCTTGAATGTGTCCTAAATGTTTGTCCATAAAGACTATTGCTGTAGTTTCCATTCACTCTTCTCTAGGGTTAGATTTTGTTTGTTTCGTGCCTTATATATAAACATAAAATGAATCTGTGCATAATCTCCATCTAACAAATAAGAAATATGGGGTAATTGGCCCTCATACTGGTTATTGTTGGATCCCCACGAAAGGAATGTCATCTGCTGTAGTTGGATTATTTTTGTTGAGGCAACCTCCTGGGAGGCTATAATATGGGATGCAGCCACTGACATCTGGAAGGCAGGGGTAAGAGCAGAAGTCCAACACATAACATGCTCCCATCACAATCATTTTCAACAAGCAACAGTGCCCACTTCATTACATTCCTCAAAACCTGAATATGAGGTTTAGTGTTGGGTAAAACTTTTTCCTGCATGTTTTTGCTGTCCTCTGTTAATCTGATCAAGTTTTAGAATTGGCAGCTTTGTAAAAAGGAAAAAAAAAACTGTAATGCATTCATCACATACATTATGTTCATTACATTACAACCTGTAAGGCATTCATTCTCCAAACACATGTATGGTAAAATATGAAACATTTGACCTGTTTTGTGTTATGTTTATAAATTTCATTATTATGATCATCCAATATTATCATTAAGCTCCTGAGCGTAATAAGGGACTATTGTATATGTATCCATTTGTATCCAGTGTGCTTTTCTATGAAATTGATTTATTTTGAAAACAAATTAATTTAAAATAGAATACAGGCAGGGGCATATTTCTAAAATTAGACATTTTGAGGCTAAAACACAGCTTCTAATTTAAAAGATTTCTCTCCTAATTATATATTTCTTGGAAGGAATTATGGATATTTAATGATGAGACTGACACATTTTATACAAGCCAATAAACACTCAGCACTTCTTATGTTCTTAAGTTGAGTTACCTAATTCTTGAAAAGAAGTACAGGCTGTGATCTCCAGGATGTATCTGAACCTGGCTTCCCTGGGCCTCCTAATGCTGCTAGGCTTTTAATACCTTATTATAAGGCATTTCATATGTTACTTAATTAAAGTAAAATGAGTAGGATTGACTGAGTAGAATGTATACAGTGAACTGTGCCACCATACAGGATATGCCCACCATACATAGGCTTAAGTCTTGGGATACCAGTTGTAGACAGAGAAGTCCTCCAAATGACTGGTTTCAAGAATAATATTGTTAACAATAAATAGTAATGTCTTATTTTTCCTTGCAGTACATGCTTTCTAAGGAGACAATAGAAGCTCTTAGGAAACCAACCTTTGATGTCTGGCTTTGGGAGCCCAATGAGGTAGTGTTACAATATCTGAACAAATTCCCTCCATCCCACTCTGTGTATGCAATTCTATGTGAAAGAGCCTAATTTACTTACCTAAGCACGTTCACAGCTTCAGTGAAATAACTGATAAAGCAGTCCTTTTCCACATGAAAATTTGATTTATGGTATACAGTACTTGATTTGAAAATGACATTTCATCCCCAAGTGTCCTGTTTATCTGGAACTTAACCCCACCTTCTTCAGATTTTCCTTTCACTTGCAAACTGGCATTATTACATATTCATTTTTCAAAAGAGTTCGAGCAATCAAGTTTTCAGGACTGTTTGAAAGCGTACCTATTATTAATAGGTGACACTCAGTTTTATCAAAATCACACTGCAAATCCGTATGACTTATTTGTTTACCATACTTCTAAACTGGCATGGCTTTGACACAAGGAGTTATTCTGACTGGACACAAATATGCAAACACAGAATCTGATATAGCTGGTTCATCTTGTTTACTGATGTGTTTCTTACTACTGTAAGCCTATATGAGAAACAACTGGGCTGAGTATAGCTGTAGCAACTACCCATAATAAAACTGGAATTTACAACATAATTTGGGTGCAATCTAGATAACTGTGGGCAAGGCCAGTCCTAAGACAGTGAGATCCAGTGTGAGGAATTTTAAGGGGAACATGTTCCCCCACTTAAAAAGCAACCACAGCTATAGGTAACCATGGCAAGCACATGGTGGATGGTCCCATGCACAAAACATGACACCCAGAAATTGCATGCAGTGTCAAGCACGATACCATAGTCTTTCAAGACTGATGGATGCCAAGTTTTTTTTATCTATCTCTATCTACAGTATTTATATACCGCTTTTCAACTAAAAAGCTCACAAAGCAGTTTACAAAGAAAATGAAAAAATAATAGCTAATTAATAGCTATTGGGTCCCTGTCCCAAAAGGGCTCACCAAATGCAAAAAAATAACGCAAGCAGAAGCCATTTGCTGGGGTGTGTAGGGCCAGTTACTCTCCCCCTGCTAAATAAAAAAGGAGCACCCACTTGAAAGAGTGCCTCTTACCCAATTAGCAGGACATGATGACATCACTGCCAGCTATTTCTGGGAGGCCCCTTTTGAGCCATATTGACTTGTGGCAGACAGGAAAACCCACACAGTGTTCCACTTGCCACACCTCAGCATGGACTATTCCATCTTGGATCTTGGATATGGAGCAAGATGACAGCAGCTGTGTCACAGCGCTCCTCCAAAGTATGGGGATGAAAGCAGTGGTGGGTTTCAGGGGGTTCTCACAGGTTCTATAGAACCCTTTGCTAATGAATGCCTGGTTCTGGGAACTGGTTACTAATGGGACATAGAACCTGTTGTTAATTTAGGTTATTAGGACAAAGAACCTGTTGTTAATTTATTTGAATCCCACCACTGGATGAAAGACATGGGATGGGGGGATACAACTGTGGGAATCTACAAAAATCAAAGAAATCTCCCATTGTGTAAAAAGAAGTGCCTTCTGCTTCTACAAGAGGTTCTTGGAATCATACCTCTTTATTTGTAATGCTAATCAGAGAAGTAGAGGTGTCCATGTAAGATTTGTCCTGTGACATTAGAGTTCTAGAAATCCAAATTTGGAGCCTTTTTTGAGAAATAGTTGATGGCAGCTTTTCATATACAAATTTAAAGATATAGTGGAAATTCCTTTTTATAGAATACATGCTTGATCAATCAAACAGACCATTATTGTATAAGTGACTACATACTAGTTAGTAACACCCTATACCTATACCATTTAGCTTCAGAAGGAGTTACATAAATGACTCTGAACACAGTGTAGCATAACATTGTCTGGATAGATTCATCCTACGTTGTTTGACGTTTTTATGAAATGTTTCAATTATGTGAGTACTTATACTCAGTTTTGTGTGGTATGTTTTGAATAGGGTTGTAAATCACAGCAGTATCGCATCATTTCAATACAAAGCATCCACATAACAGGTTTCTCAAGGTGTCTCATGAACATAAAGGTTTTATTCCTGCTTCCTCATGCCTCCCCCAACACCCTCCCATAATGGGGAATTATATAACAACAAAAATATAATAGTTTTACCTATAATGGAAAATTTGTACTTTTCAAAAGAGTCTATGTCTTGTGGCTGTTTTCTTAAAATAATATTTTCCCAGTGTTTCAACTGCTGGAACGCACAGATACACAGCTCTGTTTCCTGCATGGTGAATGTGAGATTAGAATCATTATTAGTATTAGGCAGGCATCCAAGTATGGCCTTAGCATGCACTTCTTGCCAACTGTGATCTTTTACTATTATTCTTCTGAGTTTTTGGATCAATCCAGAAGTAGGATCAATAGCTTTGTTTTAAAATGATTTTTATTTTGTGAGGACAGTTGCAGCTTGATCTTTCAGTGACAGAGGAGATTCTCTTACTTCTCTTCTGCTCCGTTAAAAATTAATAGAAACCTTGCCACTCGTTTGTAGAGGAGTCAGGTGGCACTCTCTGTAATCATGTCAGCTTCCCTCCCAAGGGCTTAAGATGATTTACAGTTTATGTTATCTTCCCTTTGCTGAGTTCCTTGCCCAAGGCTATCCATGGCTTAATGAATGAGCAAAGAGTTGAACCTAGGCCTCCTATTCACCACTTCCGCTATGCTAGATGAATTCAGCAAGGCTTTTAAGCTACCAAACTGCAGTATGTTGCATAGTGTACAGGGACTTTTTAAAGCAGATATCAATAAACTGTTAAAAAATAATATTTTATTTATAAAATAGCTGTGTACATGATATAAAAACTTGTCTGTTAAAAATAACCTGACAATTATTTTTTTCCCCAGATGCTGACTTGCTTAGAACACATGTATCATGATTTAGGATTAGTTAAAGATTTTAATATCAACCCAATCACACTTAAACGGTGGCTGGTAAGTGGACTGGCAGGATAATATTAGTTTTGATTTATCACACAATAATCTTGTGGGACATTTATGGATTCGAACTTAAAAAAGTCAAATAATCTCAGATAAGCTCATCTGCATGCTATAAAACATGTGCAATTCTTAGAATGTAAGAACTGTCCTGCTCGGTACCATGTTGTTGTACCGTTTTTAAATAAAAGAGCTGGTGTAGATCGGAATAGATTCCATAATGGATCAGGGAATGGCCAAAGAATAATTTTTAATTTACTTACCTCTCCTGGACTGGTGGAACCCTTCCTAGCATTCAAGATACAGCTGCCTCTACAGCAGTAGCCTTACTTCCTATGTACCAGCATAGGGATCGGAATGGTCTGGAAGACATTTTTAATTTTTTAACTCATTGGTCTTTGCTCATTTACACAATATTTTTATCTTCAAGATATTGCTGTTAATTCTTGGTTTGTACCTCAGCACTATGTCCTGGGTGATTTTCAAGATGATAGTATTTACCTGCCGTGGCATAGCTAAGATCATGTAGCACAGTCCAAAGCACAAAATGTTGTCCTGGAAGTGGTGTCATATCTGGAAGTGATGTCATTCCTGGGTAATTTTAAAAAATTAAAAAATTTTAAAAGAGAATTTTTTATTAAAAAATAAAAAGAAATTTTTAAAAAGAAAAGAGGTAAGAAAACCTCTTCCTCTTCAGCAGTTCATCAGCCAATTGCTCTGTGCTTGTGGCACAGCAGAAGCACCTGTTTGCTATCTGGAGTCAAAGAAGATTTTGTTGCCCCCCCCTCCCCCCCCCCCCCCCGAAACAATAAAATCAAATTTAATTAAGTAAAATAATGAAAACTGTGTCCCTTATTACTGGTTAGGGAAACTTGCCGGTGCAAAGAGGAATCGTTATTCTTTCTCTGCTAATATAAGAGGAGCATCTCATAGAAATGCTTGTATACCCAGTTACATGAGTAAATGTACTCAGAGCTGATTCTTATTAATACCTTATTAGTTCCATACAGTATCAGAATTACATCTCATTGGCAATCAGTATCATGGGAAAGTTGAGTTAAGTAAACCCATTTTTTGTTCCATAGGCTTTTGTTTTTTCATTTTTAAAATTAATTAGCTTTAACTTTTCATATAATATAGATTTGGTCTATGCATGGTCCATTAAACACACAGACAACCAACTGTAGGAAATGGGTCATTTTACTGAATGATTATTGAAATTCCTCAATAATCAATTAAACCAATTAATAATCCAATAAAGCCCACCTTTTGTGTTCCGCTCTTCTTGAGGGTCTCACCTGACCCTTAAGGGCGGAGCTGTGTCTTTGTTTGACCAGCGAGCCAAAATTTGACACCTGCCAATTGGCCTTGTGTCGTCATTCAATGCAGTTTGTTTGTTTCATTGCATTCTGCATTAAATTATCCTTCCAACAATATATAACATGATGGGCTTATCATTTATACATACGCCATTTTTCAGAATTTTAACCACTGTGTCAAGCTCAGCTTGTAGCCCTGCCAAAGCCCAGTGCAACTGTACCCCCTGCACCCTCCTAGCTATGCCACTGTTTCCCTGTATATATCTATAACCAAGGGAGGTGGTGGACTCTAATTCACTGGGGATCTTCAAGCAGAGGCTTGACAAGCAACTGTCAGAGAAGCTCTAGGAGTATTTCCTGCTACAGGCAGGGGGTTAGTCAAGATGACCTATTAGGTATCTACCAACTCTATGATTTTATGGTTCTAACCCTCAACGCAGCATTACCTTTCCTAGGAGTAGGACACATTGAATACAGTGGGGCTTACTTTTGAGTAAACATGGTTAGGATTCAGTGATGGGATTTAAAGGAATTAACAACCAGTTCTATGCCCATCTGGCAGCCACTTTTAAATGGCTATTTTTAAACTTTATATGTCCTATCTCTCGTTAACAACTGGTTCTATAGAGTAGGTGCAAACCTGCTGGAGCCCACCACTGTTAGGATTGTGCTCTGTTATAGAAGAAGGAATATCAACTTTCCTTTGCAAATAGAACACCTAAACTTTGAGTTTACTTCTTTCTTCAAAGTACAGTAGAGGCTTTCCAACATTTGCTGGGAAATGAGAAAACTGAGAGTGTAGAGCAGTACTTCCAAAGCATTTTCCCCTTTCACAAGCCTCCTGTTTCTACATCCTGCATCCTTAGAGGACTAAATACTGTAGATAGAAAAAGGCCTCTGCTGGAATAGGTAGACTGACAGCACAATCCTAACCATGTCTACTCAAAAGTAAGCCCCACTGACTCCCAGGAAAGTGTCTTTAGCATTGCAGTCTTAGTGGCCTGCATTGTATCTAGTTCAGATTAGGAGGTGGCTGAAGGGCAACTTGGGGTAAGGGGATATTTTTCCCCTTACCCTGTGTTGAGCTCCACTTACTCCTATGGGGGTACTTGGATCTGCACCAGTGAATAGGCTGATGCAAATCCAAGCAAAGATGCTAAAACGAGGGACAGGAGTTAGGATTCAGCATGGGCTGCAGCCAGTACCTCCCACCACTCTTCCTAACCCATCTCCCTTTCTTCCTTTCTCCACCTAAAAATGTTCCCTCTCCGCCTCCTTTACACTCTCTCACCATCCCTTTTACCAGCGTGCCTGTACCAGACTCACCCATCTGCTGATGCAGAAGCTAAATCTGGCCTCTGGGAACCAATGGAGGCATCTATGTCAGCTCTGGAATAGCTGTGAATATGCTTTATAGCACATTTGCAATACTCCCAGACCTGTGCAGGGGGCCTACACCAGCATATAGTTCTGCATATAGTGCTGTTAGGGGGCCTAACAGCATATAGTGCTGTTAGGATTACATTAAGATTCTTCTGAGTAGTGGCAGGGGGCTTATATGTCTTGAAGGACAGCATATGATCTACAATCCAGTACTTTTTAGACCCATGATTCTCACAGACTTCTGAAAAATTGCGATAAATCAGTGAGTCAATTGCACTGTCCCTGTTGCATATTGCAATGAAGGTAACTACACTAGCTGCTGTGGCTGCAGGAAGGGAAACCTTTAATATGTCTTGAATTCTGTAGTTCTCTGAATGGCTTGGCAAGTTCAGAGAAAGTGGAAAAAAATTGCAACATTGGTGGCATTTTGGGCTTCCAGGGATCATGAAGATGAATGAAGGACCATGAAGGAAAGGTGAATCCTGTGCACCTTCTCTTGAAGCAAGAAATGAAATGAAGGCAAATAGTGGAAAGGCAAAGTTGGTCGCTCCATCTTTTTGCCTTTTCTCAGAGCATGTAACATGGCTTGTTTTCTTTATCCTATGCCTGATGTTATCCTAGTATACTTGCAGGGAGTGACCTCAGCATGGGGAGGGAAAAAAGCTGATGGTTAACAACAAACAAATCATTAAAAGAAGATCAACAGAAATCTCTCTTTCTATAGAACAAAAGTATAGCTATAGAATCAGCAGTAGTCTTGGGAGCTTCAAGTATTGGTTACTGGAGACTGAGTGCCTCTTCATTAGGTTTTGTATCCATTTGTCCTTTTTTTCCCTCTAGCTGTGCATTCATGACAACTACAGAAACAATCCATTCCATAATTTTCGACATTGCTTCTGTGTCTCCCAGATGATGTACAGCATGATCTCACTCTGCAGTCTCCAGGTGTGTCTCGTTCCGGCTACTTCCGCTCATTTTATTTCCCCTGCTATTGCTGGACAAATGGACTAGAGTTCATATTCATGCACAACATCATAAAACCCGCGATCTTTTGCCTACCACATTTTTTTGCCACCCATGGTCATTGTCAGTTAACAAAAAACATAAGCCACTTTCAAATATTCAGTTGGATTTGCGTATGGAGCAAAATCAGGTTGCTGCCTCATGCCAGCATTCAGGAGTAAGTGTGAAAAGCCTCAATCTATATATTTCTACAGGCATGCCAGGGATTGTCTGCACAGATCCTGTTGTCCACAACTATGGAGGAACCCTATTGAGGTGCAACTTGTGTGGGTTTGGGCTTTTCACACTTTGCCCTAAGTGCACGAATTCCTACTCTTCTGTGTGCATGTTCAGTTGAACATATGAAAGGGGCTATAATATATTGCATATCTACTTATACCTGTGCGGTTATACTGGGATAGGCACTCTTGAAGTCCTTCAACCTTTAATTTGTTAAATGTGAATTAGAAGGTGACTATTAAAAGTGAGCTGATGGGAATCAACATTCTTGGCAAGCTGTGGAGTTCCTGATAACATAAATCAGGGATAGGCACATGAGCACACCTGGTTCCTGATTTTCAGATTACTTCCTGATGTCCTTGGTGGGCTAGAACTGTAAAAGGCAATGAAAGGGCAGGTACTCCTTGGCTTTCTTCTTTAAATCAGCTCAGGAAAGACAAAAGAGGCTCAAAGTAAAATCCTAACCTACTTTCCAGCACTGAGGGAAGGCAAGCCAGCTCCAAGGTAGCCGAACAAGCATTGCCTTATCTTGAGGAGGTAAGGACACACAGTTGGTACAGTGAACGCTATGCCCTTGCTGGAAAGTTGATTAGAATTTGGACCACAGTGTCTTGCACCAGGACTAAGTCTAGGAAAAACCTGATGTCAGGCCTCATGCTTTCCTTTCCATTGTTCCACATAATTCAGTAAAACTAAAAAAAATTGGCACTGCCACTCAGTGCCACAGTGGATCATGGATCTCCCCAGCTTTAAAAAATTAATGCTGTTTTCCCAAACTACTGATGAACAGTGAGCTCCTTAGGGTTAAGGAGAATAGGGAGAGATCAATGTGTGGCAACAGTACTGGTTCCTGTGGTCACTGCTGCTTCACATGGCAATGCGGTAACACCTCTGGTGGACATCAAAGGCAGATGTGGGCCCTCAGATGAGGATGGGCTCCTTTCATTTCCATTTGAGCCAGATCCTGATAATGTCTAATATCCTCAGATCACCTTTTAATACTCCTTTCGGGCTGGGAATAGCCAAGAAGGTGGGGAGGAAAAATTCTGTCCTTGCTGAAATTAGTAGAAAGAGGAAAATAAGACACATTGGCATTTACCATCATCATGGCATGGCACCATGGCACCAAGCCTTGCACTGATCTAGTGCCATACAGCATGACTGGGAATGGTCTCCCCATCTCACTACACATTTGCTTAGGAAGATGGGCTTTTTTGCTAATCTCAGGCATAGACAGTTTATTACCTCCAGTGGATAGAGCTTACTGTTTTATAAAGTCACAGTGGTCTCAATGACCCAAAAGAATCAGCAAGGAAGTGTGGCTGAAACACACAATTGGTGCAATCCAGAGTAACTACGGGGAGTCCTTGCTCCGGTGTAAGAACAATTTACTCTGGATTGCAATATGACTTTCCCAAAGGTTTTCATTGAGTGGTGCAGTAACTACGGTTGCACGTAATGTTTCTTACGTGTTCCCGTAGTTACTCTGGATTGTAGGGTAGAATTCCTTCTTTGAGTAGGCATAGGCTCTTAAACAAACAAATATCAGATAACAGTCTCTCCATCTTTCTCATACAAATAAGCCTCAGGTCATGGTTCTTCCTATTTATCTTGCGACTCAGTCAATAACAAACAAAATAAACACCAGAGTTGCTTTCTTTAACTAATAAAAAACTATGGAATGGCTTCTTGCAAACTGAGAAACCTTTGCCTTTAAATAAAATTTACCCACTATCATGCAATTTCTCTTTTCCATCTTATTCCTTAATTATACATCAGAGGCAGACTTGAATAATTTGCTGCCACAACCAAAAAAAAGCGTGCTTTTAATCTTGCATACAATAAATGTAGCTATTAAACTGCTGTTCACTGAACTTTTGTAATAGCCCACTTTTCCTAACACTGAAATACAATTTTGCTTTACTGCGAAAGTGATTTAAAGTTACAAGGCTGCATTTTCCTTCTTTCTTAGGTCAAGATTTCTCAAACGGATATCTTAGTGCTAATGACTGCTTCTGTCTGCCATGATCTGGATCACCCAGGATATAACAATACGTATGTATCCTTTTTGGTGGGGATGTTTAGAAATATATTTAAACTGTGCTGACCAAACACAGGCAACAATCCATCACATGTTAGCTAAAACCTGCTAACATCAGTGGAACATTTAGATATTCATTAGGTAGACATTTTATTCATAGTGCAAATGCAATAAATTAGGCTTTCCTTGCAGTATATGACATTATAAAGCATAGTAAATCATAGAATTCTGGCTAATTACCAGTACTGTACTGCCCTTTCTAGAACCTGCTATAAATTCAGAGTAGAAACTTGACCCTTTTGTTTCCCATGTGTACTCTTAGGGCCACTTTCTGCATTAGAGTTTTAGCAGGTATACATGTTCCAAAATTGGCAAGGCGGATAAATAGATTTATTTTTTCAGTATTTTTCAGAAACTGACCAAGTATGGCTCTCTACAGAGTGTACTTCCAGTGAGCGACATATACTTTGGGACTTACAACTACAGTGTATTTGCTAGATTGTAACTTGTGAAATTGACATGCAATCCTAATCCTCAGTTGGGTTGACATAAATCCATAACTGACCTAGGGGTGTCGCAAAAGTGCCGTAAGGCACTTCTGCATCACTCCTGGGAAAGTTAGGCCAGTGCAGAGATATGTGCTGCCCTCCCCACACCACCCAGGGAACAAGGAGATGGGTGAGTTGTGCCAGCCTAAATGGGTAAGGATTGTGCTCATAATGTGTGAAATTTCATCAGAATTGAAATCTGAAAAATAGAAGATTATTGCTGCAATCCTAAAGACTCTTCCTGGGAGTAAGACCCATTGAAAATAATGGGGCTTACTTTTGAGTAGACATGAATAGGATTGTGCTCTATATTTTATACAACTGAAACGTTTTGATGGTCGTGGCAAACCAATTGCACCATAGATGTTACAGAGAAATAGAGATTTGACAATTCTTACAAGTATTTAACAAAGTCATATCACTAACAGAAGTTTGAAACATGTACAAATATATAATAATGTACAGTACTTATGTCCAGTACATTGGACACAGTACACCGCATTCAGCTGCATTTCTGCTTTAGGTTAAATAGTTTACAGTTTGAAAATGTGCTGTAAATGCTATCCTGTTGTACCTATTTGTGGGAAATATTTCTTCTACAGCTGGTATAGCAGAGCTATATACAGGGAGTGGCGTTAGGAGGCATTTGCATAAAAGATCAACAGTCTGAGGGCAAAGAGGAAGTGAAAATGCCTGGAAGATCATGAGAACGTATTTGGGTGGGTGGGTGGAGAATCTGATTCTTTGTGATTTAGGATTCATAAATTCTCTCTGCAGACTTAGGTATTAAAAGTTGTTGGTGGCTAAGGCACACCTTCTGCTCTTTGGCATTTTATATGACCCACTGGCTAGTTTTATGTATTTTATTGATATATTTTTTTAAAAAATGCCTGCACTTTTTGTTCTACGTTTCAGCAAAAAACATTCAAGGTAGTTCACAATATCAAACTATTATAATTCCACCCTATCTTTCTGATGCTAAATGCCCAAGGCAGCTTGCAAAGCTTTTTTTTCTTTTGTCTTCACAACAATGCTGTGAGGTAGGTGAAGCTGAGTGTGAGTAACTGACTGAAGGTCATCCAGTAAGCTTCATGACTGAGGGTGGATTTTCCAGGTCTTATTCTAACACCCTAACCACTACCCCATCCTGTGTAACCAATTAAAAATTTACCCCAAAAGACACAACCCCAGCACAGTAAGACATACTTACAAAATGTCATTACTCAGCACAGCAAAATGCAGGCGTAAGCAGGGTTGATTTAACTACCCACTGTCCACCCTCACACTAATTAACAGCACTAGGAGAGCCACTCTGCATGGCTCTCCTTATCAGTTTGTGGTAGTGCAGTAGCAATACACAACAGCACACATTTTGCAGGACCACAAAAGACAGTGCATTGCTGGACTGTGAGATAAGCAGCGCAACTGGGAAATAGGATTGGGTAATAAGACTGTACTCCTATTCATACTTTTTGGGGTAATCCGCATTGAAGTCAATGGAACTTATTTTTGAGTAGACTTGTATAGCATATGTTCCCTTACTTGGATGAGATCCTTTCAAATTTTTAATTGTAATTCTTTCCATCTGAGCATTACTTACCAAAGGTGAACCCTACATACTAAAGGCATGGGCTACAAGAGATTGCACTGTGAATCAGGCCTTTCCTGGTTTGAAACTTGCCTCTCCCATGAACTCACTGAGTGGCCTCCAGGAAGCTGTTCCCTTTCAGCCTCCATTACAATGTAGGAAAAATAATTCTTATTTATTTCACAGGGTTGTTGTCAGGATAAAATGAGTCATGTGGAACATTTTGCATATTCGAGATCTACAAAATGTGCATTACTATTATTACAGCTGACCATAAGTGTGAAACGTTTCCATATTACACCATATATTGCCCATTTTTAAAGCCTGCAGTAAGGTATATGAGCAATCTGAAGAAGCAATAAGCAGACATGACACAGACCAAGTTCTGAGGGAAGGGCATCCTCACCACACAGCTGGAGCTTTGTATTCTACGTTCACTGTAGAGTACCTGCTGTTGCGTTCATTTTAATAAATCAGGCAGAAGAAACTGCTGTAACACTGAGAGAGCAGAGCCCCAGTTCTGCTCATATATTGCACACTGGCACATCCTTTTGTTACATCCAGCCCATACTGTTTAATTAGCTGTGATAGTAATTGTATGCCACTGTAAATTTATTTCAAAGAGTAGAATAAAAATATATAAATGAATAAGGGATTTTTTTTAAGTAAAGACAAAAGCCCTTTGTTGGAAACCAGTATGGGTAGAATAAGCTTAGAAGTTGCAATATAAAGGTACGCTCATGAGCATCCACATGAGAGTACACAAGTTACGGATGGTTCTTCCTTATGTATATTCATTCTACCCAGATGGAGGATCCATCCAGGACTAAAGAGCCCTCTGTATCACCTTAAAGACTGACAGGTGTATATCATGCAAGGTTTCATGGGCCAGAGCCTGTTCTATTAGAGCCAATTCCATCATGCTCTGACAAAGCAGGTCTCGCAAATAATTCAATATAACTTTTTGTTTTCAGTGTGTCAGACTGGACTCTGTGTTGTTCTTCTGCAACAAACTTGGCTATGTCTCTGAAATTTGTCACATCTTTTTTTGGGGTGGGGGTTGCCTGCACAATATAAATAAATGTGGTCCTTTCTGATTGCTGTTGCATTTCTTGTTCTGTTTTTCCTTCAAATTAGGTACCAAATTAATGCACGAACTGAGCTTGCTGTGCGCTACAATGACATTTCTCCACTAGAGAACCACCACTGTGCAGTAGCTTTCCAGATCCTTGCACAACCAGAATGCAACATTTTGTCCAGTGTCAATCAAGAACAGTTCAAACAGATAAGGCAGGTAAGAGTTAGCAATGACTAAATTTCCTTCTATAATTGGGTGTCTTTGGTTGTAATCCTAAAGACACTTTCCTGGGAGTAAGACCCATTAAACACAGTGGGGATTGCTTTTGAGTAGACATGGTTAGGATTGTGCTCTTTGTTTACTGGATATTGCCAGAGATTAGTGTGAGTAAGGCTAGCATTTCTCAATGTTTGTCCCCTGCTCTACACTTCACATGGTCTAACTATTGGAAGTACCAACTGAAGTAACTGGCAATGATGTCATCACTAGATTGGAGGCTTGATGCAATGCAGTAAGCTGTGGTAAGAGGTTGAGGGAAAATGGGAGAGCTTTCCTGAGTGTGTGAAATGTGTACACTGGAGCTCTGCCTGCTGAGCCAAGCTTCCTACCCCTATTTCTCATGTTGCATTGGTGGTCTCAATGCCAGGAGATACAATCTCGAGTTACCACCAAACACCAGTACTATGTACCAGTACTATGGGTTTAGAGACTCTGAGCCTGGATGTATCAGGAATTGACTTCTGAACCAATTTTATTTAAATGTCTGGGTTTGGCCATTGAACATGTAAAGCAGTGGTAAAGGAAAGTATCTCAGAGCATGTGCAGAGTGGTTGATGGTCGATATTAAGGAAATAGACTTGGTTGATGGTCGATATTAAGGAAATAAGGTATAACCCTACCTTATAATCTGAGTTTAGGAGGAAGAGCATTCAGATGCAAGGGAATTGTTGAGGGTACATTCAAGTATAGCACATATCATTTTGAAATGATGATTAGAGAAAATGGCCCAAGCCTAATAAAATCAACTTTGGACTGGACCTTGTGAAAATACTTTTCTTCATATGATTTGACCTGGTTGGCTGAGATCCTAGAGAATTTTCCAGGTATTCTGATTTTAGACATTTAGAAAATGACTTGGCAGAACTTCCCCAAAGCTTGCAATTTGGTGGAAGACATTTAATGGGGAAATTGAGGGAGAGAGGAATATCATATCTGCAATGGTTACATTTCCTCTTTCAAAAACAAAAATATCTTACAAAGTTTGTTTTGCACAGGGGATAATTACACTAATCCTAGCAACAGACATGGCAAGGCATGCTGAAATACTGGATTCATTCAAGGAAATATTGAATAATTTTGACTATTCTAATGAGGAGCATGTGACGCGGGTAAGATAGTTGTCTTCTGTTCTCAGCATACAATCAGCAGAAGTAGAAACAAGGAATAGTCCATCCTTAGACCCATTCTTTTTCCTTCTCTGTCTAGTAGGGGACATTGTGCACTTCTGGCCCTGCTGTCCTCTACAAGGAGCCAAAGAAGACCACAGCAGATGTCAGAGACTCAGCCAGAAGTGGCCAACCTTTCTATTTTGGGGCTTCTAAAGCTTTATGTAGATGAGGGAATTGCAGGAGCTGAGAAGCTGCATCTGCAGAAATTTCCTCCTCCACAATTGCTGAAAGTCCAGGAGCCCTGAAGTTGAAAGACTGGCCACCCTAATCTAAGCCATTGAGTTCTGAGTGTGAGGGCTGACTATGAATACATAGGCCAGTCAGAAGACTTTGGTCCAAGACCACTAAGTGTTAGTTATAGAGCTGGCCAAAAAAAAGAAAAAGAAAAAGAAAAAGAAAACATGTTCACTGTCATTGTCAAGAAATCAAGGGTTAGATGCAGGCATTTATTCAAAGGAGAGTTGGTCTGGATAGGATTCCACGTGCCCTTCCATTCTGACATCCCTCTTTAAAACTGAAGAAACTGTGGGAAATGGAGTATGTAACCATGGGACATGTCATACTTCTCTTACTAAAACACCTTCCTGTTTTTAGTTGAAGATGATACTGATCAAATGTTGTGATATCTCCAACGAAGTCCGCCCGATGGAAGTGGCAGAACCTTGGGTAGACTGCTTGTTAGAGGAGTATTTTATGCAGGTAACGTTGCATTCAGAAGTAATTACCGTACATTGCTGTGAATAGTGCAAAGCTATATCTGAAAGCCATCTAGTAACAAATTTTGACATGCTCATTACACCAGACTGGAAGAACACCCTCTCAGGGTCAGGGAAGTGTGTCATCCTGAGGATGTGTTCTGAATAAAAGTGTTTATAATTGACTGCAATTTGTTATCAAAGAGGATCATACCTTAAAAATGCAAGTGTTGCCAGAACGGTGCTGCTTCTCACTAATAGGACTGTTTGTGAGTTAACTCAGCATGCAACAATTTTGGAGAAAAAATGGACAAGAACTACAACAGATAAAAATGTTGATTAAATGAGCAGCATTAAATGGGTCAGACCACAGTTATTTATAACGGGTGGATGATTCTGGACCAGTAATGACTACGTCTATAATGACTGAAATAATGAAGAGAGAAATTTCAAAAAAACTCTCATTAGTATTGAAAAAGCACATTGTAGTAGCTGAGCTATCATTTCTTACCAAAATCTTACTCATAATGGGTTTTTCTACAAAGCAACAAAAAAATAATAATAATGCTAGCCAGCTGGTCCTCCTACATGCCAACACAATCAGGGTGACCAGATGCCCAAATCCCAAAAAGAGGACAAGGTCCCCCAAAATTCCTGACATCCAAGCAGAATTCCTGACATGTTAAAAAAATGTGGAACTCCCTCCCCCCAAAGGCACATGTCTAGGTGATCCAAGCTGCCAGCCTTTCTCAGTCAGTCATGCAGAGGCTTGGCCTTTCAGCCTCCTTTCCTTTGCCGCTTTACACAATATAAGCTCCATTGACTATAATACTTTTGACTGGACACAATTGGGCTTGGAGGCTTAAAACTTAATAAGCCAGGAGTTATCCCCACCATCCCTAACATGAGAAGGTTGCCAACTTTACACCCAGCCCCTGCTCCTCTGCTTTGGATGAAAGGCCCCACAACCTGAGCAAATCAAGCCCTTGTTGTGAATAACATGCTTTTTGTGCAAAGTATATATTGGTACATCCATCTACAAAGGCATAGGAGCAGGGGAGGCTGGGGGTTCTCTGGTCAGTTGGCAATCCTGTTTTAAAAAAAATAATTCACCCCGCTTTTTTCTCCAAAGTCTAACTCACTGCAAGATTTCAGAGCAGCTTCAGTTCCAGGTTGCCTCCTTGCTCTGCTCTCCTGTCTAGCAGTCTCAGCTCACCTCCCTCCTTCCTTCCTTTGCAGCAAGAAGAGTCTCTCTCTCTCTCTCTCTCTCTCTCTCTCTCTCTCTGGCAAGTGCAGGGACTGGAGCTCAATGTGGGCTGCAGCCATTTTCCCATCCATTCAGTGGCTGGAGCTCCTCAGCTCCTGGGAAGCAGGCTGCAAAGCCAATGTTGGGAGATGTAGTTCTTCCACTGATGGAAGATGCACACTATCTCTACAGCCTTCAGAAAGCCCTCCAGAAGTGCTCCTTTAGATTGGCAGAAGGGGCCAAAAAATAGCAGATTGATTATCATCACCTCTGAACAATTTGTGTCTATGTGTTTTTGTTTTGTTTTAGTTTGTTATTTTGCATTAAGTGTGCAGTTTGGAGTTACATTACTCCTCTCCTTTTCTGTCTTGACCTTGATGTTTCATAAAAGCATAAAGCACATCCCACATGCATCATTTCCTCACTAAAATTCATTCATTCATTCCTAAATTTCAAATATAAATTACAGTATTCCTTTTCTCCCAGAAACCCAACACTGTGTCAGAGAGAAGATATATAGCATGAATAAAATTATTTTAAATTTTGACTGCTTATTGTGTAATAGTAATTCACAGGGAATTCATTGTCTTCATTTGTAATTTGTGAGAATTCTTAAACTGAATTGCCACGTCTATCCTAGAGTGATCGAGAAAAGTCTGAAGGCCTCCCAGTGGCACCTTTCATGGACCGAGACAAAGTCACCAAGCCTACAGCACAGATAGGCTTTCTGAAGTTTGTCCTTATTCCAATGTTTGAAACTGTAGCAAAGGTAAGTTGCAGAGGTCTGCAAATCTTCTTATACAGTGGTACCTTGAGTGAAGAGTGACTTGAATAAAGAGCGTTTTGTATAAAGAGCAAAATTTTCTCAGATATTTTGACTTGCATAAAGAGCACTGTCTTGAGTAAAGAGCACTTCTGAGGAAGTTTGGAACAGGCTTCCATGGCAAGGGAACTCACAGGCTGGATGAGGGGACTAGCTTGAGCTACTGTGGGGCCCACAGTTTGGAATAGGCTTCAATGGCTAGGGAACTCATGGGGAGTCTGGGAGGAGCAGCCTGAACCAGGTTTGTATGTGGGATCTGTGTGTGGCAGCATGGAAGGTGTGCCTTGTCAATATTCTAGAGCTGCTTCCCATCAGCAGCTTGGGAATGTTAAAGGTGCACACAAGGACAAAGATTCCATTGAGCCAATGGATAGCACTGACTCTATTAGTGACAGTGAAAGAGCACAATCTTAACCATGTCTACTCAGATGTAAGCCCCATTGCGTCCAATGAGTCTTACTCCCAGGAAAGTATCTTTAGGATTGCAGCCAAAGTCATCCCCCTTCTGTAACCCTCACACCAAGGGTTTCAAAGGTGCAGTACAGTTCAGTACTGTACAGTGTTTTCTTTATTGTAGTGTTGTGTGTTATATTACAGTGTTTTATAATCATTTTTATAAACAGTTAATATTTTTATATGAATATTTTTGGGGTTGTGGAACCAATCGTCTGAGTTTTCATTATTTCCTATGGGAAAATCCGCTTCACGTAAAGAGCGTTTCATGTAACAAGCATGCATCCGGAACAAATTAAACTTGTTAAGTTAAGCGTGTTCCAAACTTCCTCAGAAAAGAGGAAGAGCACAGTAAAGTGCTCTTTACTCAAGACAGTGCTTGTTACGCAAGTCAAAATTTCAAGTTGCTCTTTACTCAAGGTACCACTGTCCTTTGCATTGAAGAATCGGTGACTGAGGGATGCTCTGCCCCAACCCCCAGACCTAGAAGCATGAAATTCTTCTAGGGTGTTCCTTCTGTCACATGAACACCACTTAAGGGGCTGAAAATGGGTGCAACGTGTTTTTGTCCTATACTTAACATGGAAGACTAACCAACATCCAGCCAATTTGGTGCTCGGTGCCTGGCGCACTGGGGGGATGGGAGGGTTGATGTGCATGGGGGAATGATGCACATGGGGGACTGATACGCATGGGGAGATGATGTACATGGGAGGGGTTGGTGTGCATGGGGGGATGTTGCGCATGGGGAAATGATGTGCATGGGAAGATGATGCGTATGGGGGACTGATGCGCCGGGGGTGTTGATGCGCATGGGGTGTTGATGTGCATGGGGGTTGATGCGCCTGGGGGGTTGATGCACATGGTGGTTGATGTGCATGGGGACTGATGCACATTGGGGACTAATGTGCAAGGGTGGTTTACGTACATGTGGGGATGATGCACATAGGGGGATGATGTGCATTGGTGGTTGATGCGCAATGGGGGGATGTTGTATGGGCAATTTTACTCCCTCAAAACGGGTACACTTTCGCTAGTTCTTTTATAAATGATCTTATACAAGTAATATTACATAAGTCATTTTATTGATCAAAGTGCTAAGAAGAGTGAAAAACCCATATTTATTTTAATAGCCAAGCAGCAAACATCTTTTATACAACCATCTTTTATATACCATCTTAATCCTTTTTATCACTGACATTATAAATACTAATGAAAAGGAAGTCTGTTTCATCTTTCTCACTTTGTTTTAGCTTTTTCAAGAGGTTGAAGAAGTTATGCTCCAACCACTTTGGGAATCTAGAGACCGCTATGAAGAACTGAAGCAAATAGATGATGCTATGAAAGAGGTAAATTGGGCTCCTTCTTCCCATGATGGATCTTATAGGCTGCGCAAAGACTTCCATATACAAACCAGGGTATAGGTTTTACTCATTTGAGCCTGCAATCTAGAAAGAGCAAGAAAAGTCACAACGAGACCTTGATGTGGAAAAGATGTTTTCTAAACAATTTGCATGCAAAGACATTGTTAATACTGGCAATGTGACTGTGTGTTTTGGCTGCTGCCCAGAATGATCAGGTGAATAGGATGATATGTTAGATGCTTAGATGATGTCTTCAGTGCTTTCTGCACCGCCTTTCCTGTAGCTGTGCCACTGCCTGGCAATCTTGGATCACAAATCAGAGACGGGAACTCGTCAGTGAAGCAGATTTGAGTTGCAGAAATGTGCATTTTTCACTGACTTGTTGATTCACAAGTCACACGTGTGGAAGATTCTGAAAAACACTTGCGTCATGCCCGCTGACTCAGTGTTAGTCCTCACGCATGCACACTTGAGTCTGCCTGTGTCTGGGTGAGCTTCTTTACCCTTTTTGCAGCATGAAAACCTGTGGGGCCATCACTCAGACTGGGCAAACAACAGCGAGGCAGGGAAGGGTTAATGCTTTCCTTTTGCAGTAAATGGAAGAGGATACTGGGCTAGGAAGGAATAAACCAGTGATCATTGATATTCTGATATTTTCTTTGGCTGAGGGATGACAGAAGGTGGGTAATAATAAAGGGTCATAGTTTGCATTCTGTTTTGATTTCCAAGCTAGAATGTTTTAATTCAAAGCTATAAAAATAACAGCATGAGATCACTGTGTAATGGGAGGTTTGACTGATTGTGGTCTCAGTTTGAAGCCTAAATTTATTTTTTTTGCTTCCTGCCATGATATCATATTGAGGCTAATAACCCAATTTCAGCTGGCCATAATGGTAAAGAGTTTGAGAACTACTGCATTAACAGGTGAACTAATTGTATGTATTATCACAACTGTTCTTGATTTAAAAAAAACTTTGTGATTTCTGCATTGAAGGAAAGCTATTGGGTTAAACAGTAAGTTGGGAAACCCTTAGGGCTAAATGAAATCCTGATATTTTTGAGGTTTTTTTTTTTAAAGATGGTTTCATGCCTGACACACTATTTTTAACAATAACATAAAATTTAAACAGCCATCACACTTATTACTAACTAGCAAAAAGTGTACCCGCGTTGCGGGAGTAACATTTCTCCATACGCAATTCCCCCACGGCGCATAAACACCCTATGCGCAACTTTCCCCATGCGCAACTTTCCCCAAATTTTCACCAAATTGGCTGGAGGTTGGTCAGTCTCCCATGTTAAGTATAGGACAGAAACACGTTGCCCCCTTTTCAGCCCCTGAAGGGTTAAATTTCTCCAGATGGTTCTTGATGGGTGTTCAGGTGACAGAAGGAACTCCCAGAATTCCATGCTTCAGGCCCAGCAGTTGGGGAGGAATGTTGATGAGTCAGCAATTCTCAATGCAAAATATAGGGAGGAAAACGCGTTGCGCCCCTTTTCACCCCCTTCCGGTTGGAATTTCCAAAAACCGGTTTTTAGTACACCCCTCCGTCATGGAAGGAACACCCACCCGAAATTTCACGCTTCTAGGCCCAGCAGTTTTGGCAGGGCGGTGATAGTCAGTCAGTGAGTCAGTCAGTCAGTCAGTGACTTTTCTCTTTTATATATATATAGATAATATGTACTTTGGATCTTAGTGAAGCAAGTTCAGGTTACAAATGTCATGATGACAAAACTGCACTGACTGCCTAAGACAAGCCAACTCCATAATGTACAACCTGGGGCTTAGCATTTGGGGAAGGAGTCTTATTACCACAATGATCAACACTAACTGCTTTTGTCCCTTTGCCATATCTTGTCAAGCTGGCTTTGCAGCCATCTGAAGCTATATAAGAACCTGCAAAACCTGTGAACAGAAATAATAGTGAGATGCGCACTATTCTTGGGTGCACACACAGTGAACAACAATTGCACACATAATGGACAACAATTGACCTAGTCTACATTTTTCAACTCTCTGGGAAAATCTTTGTTCAGACAAGGATATTTGTGCAAGAATCTATTAGAAACTCTATTGGAATAAATGGAGTGCATCTAGTGGTAATATCTGGCTGTAAAGTGAGTTATAAGATTTCTAGGTTATGAAATGGTTGGTAGAAAGTGATGAATGTTACTTTTCAATGTCTTTTCTGTGCCTGCACCACCTTAGTACCAGACAAACATATAATGACATTAGAGTCTGATGCTGCACCACCATGTTTGCTTTAATGGGACATGTGCATGTGCTGCTACTTCATTAGAATGAATGGTGTCCATGCAGTACTTAACGTCTGCAAAGTTGTACCCATCAACTTACTTGCAACCCTGCTGATCAATCAGTTGCCATACAGTTTTGAGTGAGTCACTTATTCCAGTCTATCCTTAATTCTAGTTACAGAAAAAGAGGAATGAAAGTTTGACCACAGAAAGCAGAGAGAAGTGAGAAGAAAAGTGCAATAGAGCTCATCAAGGTAAATGTATTTCTCTTCCCTACATTAGAAACCTTCCAGAAATCAAAACATTGTATATTGTATCTGATAACTATGAGACAAAACTTAAGCTCTAGCTGATTTCACTGCAATGTATGGGTGCTGCATATCTAGTGCAAATTCATGGGTCTGGTA
This sequence comes from Cryptoblepharus egeriae, assembly GCA_030015325.1. Lineage (NCBI taxonomy): Eukaryota > Metazoa > Chordata > Lepidosauria > Squamata > Scincidae > Cryptoblepharus > Cryptoblepharus egeriae. The sequence continues at coordinate 47,108,168 of JAREYC010000005.1, read as the reverse complement.
TCCGCTGATTCAGTTATCCACGGATCCAGTATCCGTGGATCTATAGATATGCTCCTGTACCCTTAATGCTACTTAGATGTTTACTGCAACAAAATGTGTTTTTCTTCTCCAGGACACTATAAGCACATAAGCTCACAAGTTACATGCAGGCTGCAGGCAGCCTCAATGCTAGATCGAATGTTAACAGAAAGTAGTTAACTTGGGAAAAAGAGCACAATCTTAACCATGTCTACTCAAAAGTAAGCCCCATTGTGTTCAATAGATCTTACTCCCAGGGCAATGTCTTTAGGATTGAAACCCAAGCGTCTTTCTTTCCTGCCAGTTTTCTGTAGAGAATATTATCACTGATGAATATTAGATAAAGCAATCCCTTTCATTGAATTGTAAACAGGAAACAAATGTAGGCCAAAACAGCAGCAAATGTAGTGGGAGAATGCACTACTCTGGCAAAACAGTTAGGAAGGTTTTGAAGACATCTGCTGTTGCTGATGATAAAAATATAATTCAAAGAAACTTGGTCAAATCCAAGTACCATGAAAGACACAAGAGCAGCTCTTAACTGTATGCTTTAGAAGCTGTGGAATTTAAATGTGGGACCGTGCTAATTATGCCCCTCATCAACAGTCATGTAGTAAATCCCTGAAAAAGTTTCCAAGTCTCATTAAGTCTCCCTCTAGGAATATCTTTGCTGAACTAACTCTAGATCAACTTGGGTTAGTGAGCTTGTACAAGATGTCAGGCTTCAAACAGTCTAATCCTATCCCATATACAGCACAGTACAGAGTAACTATGGCAGCTCTTATGTCAATGTAAGAAAAATTTATTCTGGATTGCTCTGTGAATTTCCCATAGGTTTCCACTAGGTGGCACTGTAACTATATCAACATAAATGTCTCTTACGTCGATGTAAGAGCTCCCGTAGTTACTCTGCATTGTGCAGATAGTCTCCAATGGGTCTTCTCACACTATGGCAGCTGTTTAGCTGGCATAAGACCTAGCAGACTCAGGGCAGAGCCGCACCAAGAAGGGGAGATAAGTTGTCACCAAGATCCTCTGGTCCCCAGCCCCTAGCTTAGGGCTAACTTTATTCAGCCAACTCTCCTTCAATCCATCCTTGTTGCAAATTTCACAGCAAATGTTCCATAGGCCTTTTGTTGTCCACCTGCAGCCTCTGGGCTTTGTGCTAGAAACAGTGGCCCACACAACAAAAGAACCAGCTCCAGTCCCACCATTTCCTAGTCTGTTGTGTGAAATAATTGTAATTAGAACTGTTGCTAAATCAGCACATCTGAGCCCTGCCAAAAATTCTGCATGGATAAGATTGCATTCTCTAAATCTAAAAATATTTGTATTTTAATTCCAGCATTATAATGGGCACAATAGCGGTTTGCCAAGTCCATGCCATGAGTGGTGCAACTAATCCTCATGGGACTGCACAGTGTTGACAATGGATGAAGATGAACAGTTGATGCTACCACAAGCACTTTTTGAGTTCCTTTTCTAAAGACTCATTGTTTATCCGTGTGGATGCAAATGATAAGGAAACTCTGTTGTTGTACAATAATTTCTTCTTTTTTTAAGTCATCTTCTTCTAAATAATATATTCTTATACCAAAAAAAGCTGCTGTAATTATTCTCTTTTGTAGGTTTTATATGTTTCAAAGAAATGGCTTCTGATTGTTTTATGGAAACTTAATGGGAAATTTGTACTTTTTAAAAAGAATTGTTTTAGACATATTTATATGTAGTCTTGTATACCATTAAAGTAACAATAATTGGTCTCACTATGCCTACGAAAATTTAGAACCCACCTCAGCTTTGGTCTCCTGTTACCTTGCTGAGGCCTTTCACAACCATCTACCCTAAAGAGAGACTAAGGGTACAATCCAGAGTAACTACGGGGAGTCCTTGCTCTGGTGTAAGAACAATTTACTCTGGATTGCAATATGAATTTTCCATAGGTTTTCACCAGGTGGTGGAGTAACTACGGGTGCATGTAAAGTCTCTTATGTGCTCCCGTAGTTACTCTGGATTGTAGGGCATTGCTGCAATCCTAACCATGTCTACTCAAAAGTAAGCCTCATTGTTTTCAATGGGTCTTACTCCCAGGAAAGTGTCTTTAGGATTGCAGCCATAATTTTACTTTCCCTGGTCAGCAGTTAGATGCCAGATGGGATTGGGTAGCATAACCTTGAGCCCTCAAGTTATCCTCCTTTGTACTGCTCTCCTAGGACCATAGTTACCAGACTCATCTTTTGCCTCTGGGATAGTAACTGAGGAGACAGATGATCCTTCAGAGAGAGAAAGGTGGCCTAAGGGGTTGCCTCATCTCTAAAATTTGAAAGAATTTCAAGTCACTCCCTATATGATTTGAGGACACATAAAGCGGTTCTAGTGCCAATCCTCTAGGCCTATATACAGCCTGACAGACAGACTACTTGACTGGGGTAAGAAAGACTGGGGTATGAGTTCCAAAAAAGATATGACATCAAGTTTGGGGTGATTTTTTCCTTAAAATGGTAGGAAGCATCAACCTTGAAGGTGGTGGAAGAGGTGATTTTTGCCTGGCTTGCCACAATGAATGAGAGCCCAACCTGGGAATTGAGACTTCTCCATTGTGAATCTCACCCCTGCAATTAACTCCCACTATGTAACCTTAGGCAAGCCATCCCAAAACATTCTCAGCAGCAATATGGAGTAATAAATACCCACCTTGCGTGGTGGAATATCTTCTGACATGTCTATCCTAACCCCTGGTTAGGCTGGCACAAGTCCCATTATGGCTGTGAGGTGTCGCAAAAGGCACTTCTGTGCCATTTCTAAGGACATTCAGTAGTGCACATCGGCCTTCCTACACCACTGCAGGAACAGGAAAACGGACAAATCTGTGCTGGCCTAAATTGGTTAGGATTGCATCCTCTGAGTCACATTCCTAGCCCAGATCAATCCTCAACTTTGCTGCTATTTCAATAAATTACTAACACTGCAACAAAACTGTTGCTCTCAGAAGTGATGCTTTGGGCACACTCCTATGCATGTCTACTCGAAAATAAGTCCCATTGAGTTCAGTGTGGCTTCCTCCCAGGAAAATAAGTATAGGATTGCAGCCTTTGCTTATTTTTGTTTTGCTGAATTTACTGTTCTTAATTCATGTGATCTCCAGTTAATGAATTGTTAGTGAGTTAATTGTTAATGAGTTAATTCATGTGATCTCCAGTTAATGAATTGTTATTAAGGGCATTTATAATAGTCCTCTGGCCAAACTCTCTTGTAATATTATGTTTATTTAAAGATGTGATGGGGCAGAATGGTTTAGAAATATTGTAAACTGGGCTTCATATACAGATGGTTTTGTTCAAGGATTATGCCATACATACCATGTCTGAATATTCTCTGATGGGGAAGTGTCATAGCTCATGGGAAACCACATGTTCTGCATAAATGGCCTGCGGTTGAGCTCCTGAAATCTCTAGTTGGAAGAGTCACAGAGCTGGGAATGCTCTGTGTACTAATCAGTGGTGGGATTCAAATAAAATAACAACAGGTTCTATGTCCTAATAACCTAAATTAACAGCAGGTTCTATGTCCCATAAGTAACCTTCTCAGAACCAGGCACTCATTAGCAAAGGGTTCTATAGAACCTGTGAGAACCCCCTGAAGCCCACCACTGGTACTAATGTCCAGTCAAAATAGGATATACTAGGCTAAGCAGACTTGGAACTGTATAAGGGCAGCATTGTAAGTTCATATGGAAGCTTATATGGGCTGTGGGTGGCACAAGCGGTTAAGACGCTGTGCCTGTTAACCAGCAGGCCAGGGTTCGCAACCCGGGTCAGCCCCACAAGACAGGGTGAGCTCCTGTCCTTAGCCCAGCTCTGCAACACCAGCTGGATCCAATCGTATTGGCTCTGCCTTTCCATTGGACTAATTCAGTGGCATGGAGAGGGGGGATTTGCTGCTTGGGTAACAGCCTATCCTCCATAACAATCCAACCCAGGCTTTCGTGCTTCACATGCAGCATATGCAGCACCGAGCACGATACCATAGTCTTTCAAGACTGAGGCCTGCTTTTTTTATATCATATAGGCAAATGCTGGCAGTCACTTCCCGAGGATGACATTTGCAAAGCACAGTATTTCAAGATCCATTTACTGTGAGCATTTGGTCCAATCTGACCACTGAAGGAACATGTGTTATTTTCCAGATGGGAAAGGAGACTTGAAGATATGGAAATGTTTCTCCCCTGGAAAACTTATGACAGGATTTAAATGTCAACTACCAGATGCATCTGGAAAATACCCAGCTGACATATATCTGACAGCTGGGCTTCCAGCACCCAGATCAAGAGTCCTCTTCCTTTAAGCATTGCATTAAAAGGGGACTGGGACATTTCATACCTGGTGGAATTTTCCCTTGTATATAGCACAAGGAGATCTCCCAAAGTAAACATGTCAGGATTCAGGTATGTTTCAAGGGCTGGAGGTACAATTGTTTGATTTCTCTTTGGAAATTTGTTCCACAGTGCTGTAATTTCTTCCTTTCATAGTATCTTGTGGCAGATTTGTGGGTGAAAGTAACATGAATGAACGTGATGTGAAAGTGAGAAGATATTGGGGATGGACTATGATGGACATAAAAAGCAGAAAGATCTTGTGTGGTTGTATTTGCCAGTTGTGTTTGTAGGAGCAGACGATGCAAGGCTTAAGAAAATCCTGCCCAAGCCACTAGTTCTGCCTTGATTTCTATTCTGGGAAGAGAGTTGCTTATGAATCTGTAACTGGTATGTACTGGACTGCTGTGGTTCTGATTAACTTGGTAAATCAAGGTAAGCTTTGAGAGTAAGAAAAAGAACCAGGGACAAAATGAAGGAGGCAGTGTATGCGCTCCAAAAGCAATGGCTAACATGAGATAGTCCAACATGAGATTTGGTCCAATCTGATCTAACATGAGATTTGGTCCAATCTGACCACTGAAGGAACATGTGTTATTTTCCAGATGGGAAAGGAGACTTGAAGATAAGGAAATGTTGTGAGGGGCCAGTCCTATCCTTTCTCCCTTTTCCCATAGCATGTAACCAACAAAACCGGCTGCAGTGCAGGCCTTAGTGGGGATCAATTGGGTGGCTTGGCAGGAAAAAGGAAGGGTCCTTACCAGTGGTGGGCTCTAGCAGGTTCGCACCTACTCTATAGAACCGGTTCTTAACAAGAGATAGGACATATAAAGTTTAAAAATAGCCATTTAAAAGTGGCTGCCAGATGGGCAGAGAACTGGTTCTTAAATTTTTTGAAGCCCATCACTGGTCCTTACCCCTCCATAAGCCCCTCAACTATCATTGAGTGTCCTCAGAATTCTGCCAGCTCATTATCTGGCACAAGTCCATGGAGACAAACAGGGCATGTTGACTCACTGTTAAGAGGATAGTCATCCACACCACAAGTTGCCCACACCAGGTGCCACTTACTCCTGCCTCTGATATGCTCACAGCCCTTACTCCATGTTGAGCTCTTGCTCCCCTCCCTGATTAAACCCACTCTGCAAATCAAAGTCAGCAAGCCTTCTCCTCTTGCCACAGCACATGGGTTCCTCTGCAGCAGCATTCCAGAAATGTATAGTATGCATTCTTCTGGATTAGTGTTCATTATTGTAAAGCATGTTCTAGTGGAGCAAGTGTGCACAATACCAGTACAGCATGGGGACAGTATTGGACTGTCCTTTGATAGATTAGATGAAGTGTTCAAAATGTTCTCCATTGGCATCTGCTGTACACTGTTGACATTGTTGACAAAGGGATCTGCAGATATCTACCTACAGGCATGCTGGGCTGATTCCACACACCACTTCAATTATTTGTTGTACGTTGAAGCAGGGCTGTAGCTAGAGGGAGGGCAAAACACTATAGTTTGAGGGAGCCTCATTGCAGAGTGCAAGGGATCTCCTGCCCCTCTGACCCATTCCAGGAGGGGGAAGCATCCTGGAATGACTCAGATCATCCTTAGCCTGGAGTGGCTCAGAGGGGCAGGAGATCCCTTGCGCACTGCGGGAAGGCAACTTAGTTTTGCCTCCCCTCTGGCTACAGCCCTGCCTTGAAGTGTGGCAAGTTCTCTACAGTTTTCTACAATGATGTATAAATTAGTGCACATCTTTAAAGTCTGTACCGTATATGCTTTTTGAAACACCTCTGTGTGTGTGTGTGTGTGTGTGTGCGCGCGCGCACATTTTTTTGTGTCATAATTATTATTCTGCAACTATGTGTGTGCATGTGTGTGCACAGAGAGAGAGAGAGAGATGGGCAATTTTTGTAATTTTTTTTTTTGGTAATTTTTACATGAGGTTTTCTGAAGTTGTTTTTTGAGTGGGCTATAATGCAGAGTAGCACACATAGAAGAGGCTCTGTTCAAGAAAGCTCGCTTCTCTGAAGAGCGCATGTACCCAGCCCATATGCTTGCAAGCTGCAGAACTCTGTTGCAACTCTGTTTAGCTCAATTTTAAAAAGAAGTGTGTAGGAGGGCACTCCGACTTCCATACTGCAAAACAGGAAATGTCTTTAAAACTTAGATTTGTCTTTCCAGGGGATCTCAGTGACTAACATGGATGGAATAATGATCTTGTTGCCAAGATTGTGATAATTTGAAACCATAAACCTTTCCTTTTGTCTTTATCTGTGTATCAGGCAGTCCAATCCTAACCTGCACTGACACAGCCAGCTTATACGCAATATATACATATAAATAATAAATGTATATACAGATGTCCCTTATAATCCACTAGGGTGCCATTCCAGAATCTCCCATGGGGAAAAAATCCATGGATTAAGAAAAACAATGGAAAACGGGTTTAAAGACCCACTTTCATGTTTCTTGCTCGTCTATTGGGCTTAGTGGAATAAGGCAGTGCCTCAGTATCTGCCTCAATATCTGCAGGGATTTGATTCTAGTACTGAAAAATGGAATGATTTTTTGCATGACTGCCTCTACAAAAAAAAGCAGTTTTAAAAACTAATTTGCAGTGAACATTTGTATTGGCTGCAATCCTAAAGACACTTTCCTGGGAGTAAGACCCATTGAACACAGTGGGGCTTGCTTTTGAGTAGACATGGTTAGGATTGTGCTCATTGAGTCAAATCTGTGTATAAGAAATACATGTATAACTAGGTTATTCCTAAAACTATAAATTATATGTAGGGATCTGCAAAAGGTGAAGTTATCTTTCCTGATAAAGGATAACACCCCTTTGTCAGGAAAAATAACCTCACATTTTGCAGGTCCCTAATTATATGTAATATATAATTTATTAATTACAAGAAGGCTAGGTACTTCCTGATCACAAGGAAAAGGAGGGCATTGAAGATTTTTTTTCCAGGACACAAGGCTGAAAAAGAAGACACATGGTCACCCTGCTCACAAGTAGTCACAAATGTGCTTTACAACACTGGTGCAGTGGCTTACGTAAAAGCAAATCTCATTCAGTAAAAGCCCTAGAATAGAAGAATATTCTTGAACAAAAATAAACAAAAAAATTTGAATTATTTGGTTCATTTGGGAAATAATATTTATTTATTTATTCAATTTGTACCCCACCTTTCCTCCCCCATAAGGGGAGCCCAAGGCGGCTAACATTAAAGAATAAAACACCATTAAAATGCTAATAAATACAAATTTAAAACATAATTAAAATACCATTTAAAATACAATTAGAATAATAAAGATTAAGAACAATTAAAAATACTGAACCAGTCCTGCCTACGTGTGATCAGGGAAGGTGCCAGCAAATGTCCCGCTTTTAGCACAGTTTATACATTATGACACTTCATATTCATGTGATTATGATGTGATTATGACTACCTTAACACATTAGAATATCAAAGTGTTTAAATATTTACATTTAATAGTACTGCAGTCGCTTATGAGAGAGTGATTCTCTCAAAGCACATCCCCATGCAATTACGAAAAAAGAAATGGCACACTGACAGGTTGAAGTAGGACATTTAGTGCTGTGTTCCCTGAATATGTGGGCAGGATCATCCCAGCTCATTAGCTGCAATTGTGCTGGATTCTTGCCTTTAAAAATGTATTTCTGCATTTATCAAATGTCTCTGATCAGTATACTTTTCCTCAGTTGAAGCTGCTTCTCAAAAAAATAGCAATGGAAATAACAGGCTATCTGGTAAGAAGAATGATGCTTTCAATCATGGCCACTATTGCAAGTTAATATTTTTGGCTCCCATGCCTCTTTGAAGTGCCACTTTGATTCAACAGGGAAGATTCCTCCAATTCTGATGTTATGTAATTTTAATATGACCATTTAAAAGAATATAGCCATTGCCAAGTTGAATGATCATAAGAAGAAATTTAAAATTATAGCTTTACTAAATGATAAATTAGCGCATTTATACAAACTACATGAGTTACAAAAGACAGATACATGGAAACTGCTACTCTGAGAACTGCCTCTGGGCGTAATCAATTCTGCGGCTGTTCCTTTGGCCAGTGAAATATGGTTCCCCTATGCAACCCCTGTTGAAAAGAGAAATAAAAAAGTGTGTTTACGAGTGTACCTAGTATTTATAAATTTGAAAATGATTGGTTCCAGCAGGGATTGACTTTTGTTTTCAGGATGTTTGAATGACATAGATGAATATGTAGAGGAAATATAAACATAAGGCTGCCAGAAAGACAAAAAGGCAGGCTGTATTGAAAGCCTCTATTTCATGCTCTTTGCCTCTCATGAGATTAAATTTCGTGCATAGAGTCAAACAGATGACACATGCTATCAAATGTACCAGCTCAAATCAAGTGGTGGTGGGGGGAGTTAGGTATGACCTAAGGTGATCACTACTGGAATAATCTGCCATCTGTTCAGTGGGGATATCGTTGTACATAGCACCAAATGATGATCCATAGATCAGGGTCTGGACATAATTTTGAGAAAGGGAAGCACTTTACCTTGTGCTCAGTGGCATAGCTAATGATCATGAAGCCTCTTGACAAGTTCAAAATACTGCCCCAGAGGTGAGGTCACAACCAGAAATGATGTCAAACCCTGGATTTTAAAAAAGTGAAAATCATCTAGGATCAAAAAAAAAAATTTGCAGCTGTGCTATTAACAAAGGTTGCAATCTTAAGTACAATTTCCTGGGGAAAAGATCCACTGAACACAATGGGGCTTACTTCTGAGTTGACATGGATAGGATTGCATCCAAAATCAGTTTTTTACTTAATTAAACTCTTACTTTTTGCCTTATTTGTTACATGCTAACCTAATTTTTTTGTTTGAAAGACATGTAAAACCACACGTTGAAAATGCATTCCTCAGTGCCTCTCATTAATAACGACAAAATCTCCAAGGATTATCCTTGCTGACTTTACAGTACTGGGAGTGGTATAAATTAGAGCATAGTTTAGCTCTGTGACCCCAATCCCCGAAAATGGCAGAGGTCCAGAAAGCCTGTGACTAGAGGAAGTAAGAGTACAAATGGCAAGTCCCCAATGAATACAGTCTGCTGTCCCTGAAAGCATTCCCAGCGATTGGAAATTAGTCAAGGATACAAAGTCTTGGCTGAATTTCAGAGTACTTCCACATGTCATCAGAACACTGTAAGCTCTGGTGCTCAGCTCCTCTGTCCTCTATAAACCAGAGACGATCTTATCAATCCCAAACCAAGAAGCCATCTCCACCTATTTCTCTTTTATGTTTATGATGTTTGGTTACTTCTTGAACATTTTGAATAAACCTTGAGTAAGTTTTGTCTGTACAAGCCATTGATCACGCCAATAGAGGAACCAGTTTGGTGGTAGAGCACATGCTTTGAATGCCCAGATTCAGTCCCCAGCTTAACAAAGTAGGGTTGGGAAAGATCCCTGATGGACATGATAAGAGAGCTGCTTCCATGTCGTTCTAGTGATAGTGCTGAGCTAGATGCACCAATACTACAGTCCTTAGATTAGTAATCTACTCAGCTGGCTGTATGGTGGAATATTTTTCTCAGAAGTGAGAGAGGAAGTGAGAGAGGAAATAAAAACATAGTAACTCACTACTGCTTTTGTCACACTGATTGAAAACTGCACGTAACAAAAAAGAATCTACACAGTTGGTGGATTAATGAAAATTTGAAACCATCACAACATATCTTGCTCATTGTGGATCCCATCTTTTTGTACATCCTTCTTGACATTGTCCTTACTAGATAAACATTAAAATATGCTCAGTGAAGAGGTGACAGCTGAAGGTCAAATAAATGACAGCATTCATATTTCTTTTATTAATGTCCTTTGCAGACCCAGCTATGTTATTAAGAATCATTATATGGCATGCAGAACATTTTAAAACCATTCAGATTGTCACAGAGGTATGAAGAGGCCATTAATGTTCTCTCCTTGCTGTAATTTGAGTTTTCATTTCCCCACACTTGTTTGGAGTAGAGGAAGCTTGCAAAAAAAGTGGGAAAAGCATGAATTTATTGCCAAATGAACGGGCTAATTATTTTAAAATAGAATCAAATAACAGAGTGGACAGAGCTGCATAGTCATTAATTTGTCAGGCTTTTTACTTGGCCATGGAATAGTTTGCTAATGACTGAAACCTCTCACTTCCCTCCCATTCTGAAACTTTAAAAAGTAAGAGTGTTTTAAATAGAACTTCAAGGTTGGAAATGGAAGAGAATTAGGGCACGATCCAGAGTGAGGGCAGTGAGGAGAGCCCTGGCTGGGCTGCCCCAACTACTCCGAATGCTGGATCCAGAGAGTCAGGAAGCCTGGGCTGCCCTTGCTGCTCCATATCATGCTCAGTAGGCACCAAGTCAATGACACCTGGGGAGGGCTTGCTTCAAGGAGACCCCCCACCCCTCAGATCACACTGAACAAGTAACAGCTGTGGTGCCTGCATTATAAGGAGTCTCTGACAACCAGTAACAGCTGCAGCAGGAAACTGCCAATAAAGTCTCCAGTGAATACAAGGGGCTTGTTGCAGTGGCCTGCTGTACCCACCAGATTAGTGGGCTGCTGTAGTTGTGCCATATCCTGAGGTTGAGAGGCAGGGGTTGCAGCTAAGCTGGCCAAGAACTCAGATTTTTGGTCAACACTACCATTCTTACTCAGGCCTTATCATGGTCATGGACCCCTATGTGTCTACTCATTGTTATACCTGCTCCTGAGGTGGTATAACTCTGAGCTGGAAGGAGTTTCTGCCCTGGAAACAGGTTCTGGATACAGAGTAACTGCTCTGCCCTCGGCAATGCTAAACATGCCCTCAACGTGCCTTTTCTGAACTGCCTAGGCTGCCCCAGCTAGGGCAGCCCAAGTCTACCTCTCTTCGAGTCCACCATTGAACTGCCCCAAGCCTTTTCCAGAATAATTAGGGTGACACATCTTGCGGTTGGGACAACCCAGTGACAGACAGAAACCTAGGTGCACTTCTGGATTCTGCCCTTAAACTGCAATGAATTAGGCCAGTCCAAGAATTTCTGAAGCCTGAGTGTTAAATCAAGTATTTTCCTTCCTTCCTTGGTAATATCCCAACATCCTGCTACCTAAATGGAAAAGGCAGAGGAGAATGCAACCAAAAAGTGTGAGAGATGCTCCAGCGCAATACACCTCCTCTGTGCTTCCACTTCACCCCATCTTCCTTTTTCCAGTCTACATAGTGGGAGGAGAGTGAGCAGATGGAAGTGGGCATCTCTGCCAATCTCCTGCCTGAGGTTCACACTTCATGTGACCAGCCCCAACGCAAAGCATACATAGGGTGACCATATATCCTCTTTTCTCAGGACATGTCCTGAGTTTTAGCTCTGTGTCCTGGAAAAAAAATTCCCTTGTCCTCCATTTCCTTGTGAGCTAACAGAATGTATCCTTTTTATATCTTTATATATAAAAGAGAAAAGTCACTGACGCACTCATTGACTCATCAACACCCAGCCAAAACCGGTGGACCTAGAAGCATGAAATTTGTGGTGGGTGTTCCTTCCATGACAGAGGGAGTCACTGACAACCAGTTTTCAGAAATTCCAACTGGAAGGGGTAAAATGGGGTGCAACATGTTTTCCTCCCTATACTTTGCATTGAAGTATTGGTGACTGAGGGATGCTCTGCCCCAACCCCTGGATCTAGAAGCATGAAATTTGGGGAGGATGTTGCTTCTGTGACATCAACACCCACCAAGAACCAATGTGCAGAAATTTTACCTGTAAGGGGCTGAAAAGGGGGTGCAATATATTTTTGTCCTATATTTAACATGGAAGACTGACCAATTACCAGGCAATTTGGTGCTAGGGGCCTGGTGCACTGGGGGGTGTAGTTTGGAGGGAGGGGTAGCACTGGGGAGGACACTCTGCATGGGGGGTGTTGCTCATGGGGGTGTTGTGCATAGGTGGTGTTGCACATGGGAGGTGACGCGCATGGCAGCTTATGCACATGGGGGTTCATGTGCATGGGGTTGGATGCACATTGGGTTGGATGCACATGGGGTGATGCACATAGGGGGATGATACACATGGGGTGGATGAACATGGGGTTGTTGCGCATGGGGGTTGATACACATCAGGGTTGATGCTCATTGGGGGAATGATGCACATGGGGAATGATGTGCATGGGGGTTCTTGCGCATGGGGGTTGTTGTGCATGGGGGTGAATACGCATGGGGTGGATGCGCATGAGGGGATGATGTGCATGGGATGAATGAACAAGGGGAATGTTGCATATGGGGGTTGTTGCACATGGGGGTTGATGCACATGGGGGTTAAAGCGCATGGGGAATGATGCACATGGGGGTGGTGCGCAGAGGTGGTTGTTGCTCAGGTGGGGTTGTTGCTCATGGGGAGTTCTTGCGTATGGGGGATTGTTGTGCATGGTAACATGCTCCAGTGTAACAACTTACTCTGGATTCCAATATGAATTTCCCATAGGTTTTCGCTAGGTGGTGCAGTAACTACGGGTGCATGTAAAGTCTCTTACGTGTACATGTAATTACTCTGGATTTGGGAGTTAGGATGCAAGACTAACCATGTCTACTCAGAAGTCCCATTTGTTCTATGGGACTTACTCTCAGGAAAGTGTGCATAGGACTGTAGCCTATCTGAACTGGAATACCTGTTCTTGCAAAAGTTATGGCCAATTAACCAAAAAAATTGTTTATTTACTTAATAAAATTTGATTTTGAGCACAACCCTAGCCATGTCTACTCAAAAGTAAGCCCCATTATGTTCAGTGGGTCTTACTCCCAGGAAAGTGTCTTTAAGATCACAGCTTAATCTTTGAAGGGGGCTACAAAATCTCTATTGATCGTAAGGACAGAGGCCTTAGCTGTGCCACTGGCTCATTTAAAAGTCTGGGTGTGACGTCACTTGCAGAAGTGATGCCACTTCCAGGGCATCATTTTGTACATGCCAGGCTACACGTTGATTAGCTACACCACCGCCTCCAAGCCACATGATTTACACATCAGGAAAACCGTATGTGGTCATCCCTTTTTCCCAGACATCTATACTGCAGCAAATGATAACAGAGGGACCAGCCAGAGGCTGTACAGTTTGCGTACCTGAAGGATTCCCACTTTCTAAGCGATGTTTGCTTTATTCATCTTAATATGCCAAATGGAAAAACACAGAAGTCTGCGTATATATAAAAGACCACCATCGACAAATACTGGCCAAGGCCCCAATACTAAGCAACATTCTAGCAGCGATGCAAGCATCACATCCTACAGTGGAGCGAGGGAAGTGCTCAGAGGCCTCCTTAAGGTAAGGGAACACTTTTAACTCAGGGTTGTATTGGAACTGGAAATTTGGATGAGTTTGGAACCCAAAACATTGTACTCACCACGCAGGGGATAAAATTATATGCAACAGTGACATGACTGCAATAGAGTATAAAAAACCCAAATACTGTTGGCGTAGAAATGGCTGGAAAAGTATGATGTGTTCTTGACCAGAATCCCTTGAAAGGACAAATGTTCCAACTTGCAAGTGACAGCTTAGAAAGATTGTACAGTTGAGTCAAAACAAGGTAATACCCTTATTAGAATTGTATTTAGAACTAGCGAAATTTACCCTCTGTTGTGGGGTAACCCCCCATGAAACCATGCCCGCATGTGCACCACCCTGCCGTACACCATTCCCTTGTGCACCAGGCACCGGATACCACCAGGCACCAAATTGGCTCATGCTTCTAGGTCCAGCAGTTGTGGCTGGATGTTGATCACTCAGTCTTCAGTGTTTATAGGGCCAAAAACACATCGCATGATTTGCATCCCTTTTCACACCCTTAGGGGTGAAATTTTAAAAAATCCGTTCTTAGCTTTATATATACAGAAGAGAAAAGATAGATAACAGCAAAATTTTGACAAATTTTATTAATCAAAGAACAAGAAGAAGCAAGACAATTTCATCTACATTTGTCATAAACACTGAAGAAAAAGATCTTTTCAAACTTCAGTTGCTTGAAGCAAAAAAAGGACTCAGTTGAGCACAAAACCAATTTTAATACACCTAGACTGTCTACATTTTCTCTCCTAAGTACCACTCTGATTGAAGGTCATTCCACTCTTGGCACTTGCAGGGTTTTTCTCCTGTTTGAACTCTATGATGGCATACTTATAAGTTCACCACTTGAACGGAAGGTCATTCCACATTCCTGGCACATATAGAGTTTCTATCCTGTGAGGGTTTTCTGATGACCTCTAAGATGACCACTCTGACTGAACATCATTCCACAGTCCTAGCATTTATAGGGTTTCTCACCTGTATGGATTCTCTGATGACATCTAAGATGACCACTGTGATTGAATGTCATTTCACACTCATGGCACTTATAGGGTTTCTCCCCAGTGTGGATTCTCTGGTGTATCTTAAATGCACTTCTGTCTTTAATGGCCAGATACCGTTTTCTCCCTCGTAGGCAGAACCAGGACAGAAGGAGGGAGGGAGGGAGGGAGGCAGGCAGGAGGTGCCACTTCTGGACTGGCCGTTCCGCCCAGACTGGGACTTGGAGGGAACAAACTACACATAAGCCTACAATCTCATACATTTTGAGATGTATTGATTTTTTGATGTAAGGGGATCTCCCACTTTTCCCATGCTAATTCCCATTCTAATTTTCCATGCTAACTGAAATCCAAGTGTCTTACATAGATTTAGTTCCTCCCCTTCTGCTTTCCTCACAACAACTCTGTGAGGAAGATGAGGCTGTGAGTGACAAGCCCAAGATAACTTAGGAAGCTTCATGGTCAAGGAGGGATTTGAATCTGGATCTTCCAGGGCTAGTCTAATTCCCTAACAAGTACACCATCCTGTCCTTGACCTTTTTGAATAACCTTTATCCAATGGTTCAAAATACTACTAACAGTTTGTGTGCTTCAAATTACATGCCTGTGAATGTGCACACTTACTTAAGATACTATTTTCGTAAACTGCTGGAAAACACATCATTTGACAGCCATGGGCATATTCAGGTCAGTGTCGTAGAAAGAATATTTTGAACATTTCTCATTAGTTAGAGAAGCCTTCTATGTGAGCCTTTTCATTAAAAAAAAGTGCCCCTGAAAAATACAACTTCTTCAGTTATCAAAAAGATAAAAATGAACTTAGGCTAGCGAAGCTGTGTAAATTATGGTTTTTTCTGGGTTGGTAATATGGCCACCCAAAAGAAATTAAGGCCTTCTACATACAGAAAGGAGAGCAGTTCGCAAGCATGTAAATGCAAGTAGATAAATAGGAACTACGTTGGTGGGTAGGTAACAGCTTTCCATGTGCCTTGTCATACAGTCATGCCAGACACATGACCATGGAGATATCTTAGGACAGTGCTGCTCTTCAGCTCAGAAATGGGGATGAGCACAGCACCTTATTAGCCGGGGGATGACGATGACGACAATATACATATATCTATACAATATACACTGTGTATCTACTTCTACAGTACTCCAGTTAAAGGAGACACGGGTGCAGTGTATTGGCATGGCTGCATTAGTGGAGGAGGATTTAGGTAGGATTGGGCTGCCCAATCCTTGAGGCTGCCACGCCAACCAGGCCTCCCAGAAGCACACAGGATTGGGCTGCTGTATTTGTTTTCCAACTGCTTTCACAAGTACCTGTTATCTATTTCTTCACAAGTACTGTTTCTTGTATCATTGCCTCTGCTGTTTGCAGAAGTGGACAACATGTCCTGCCCAGGGGATGCAGGGGAAAAGGTTCTCTTGTTGTTGTCTCCTGATCTCACCTCTGCCATGTACCTTCTTGTCCAATCCACATCTCATTAGAAAAGCAACAGCTATGCCTTGTTAAAGGTAGCACAACGCTACCTTTTCAAGAACGTTACCCCCACCAGAACAGTCTCATGATGACCCCATGGCACTGAGATAAAGTACAAAGGGTAATAGCGTGAAACAAGGTTGTATTTTACAGCAACCGTGTTCAGTATCCTCCCTCCTGTTTAAAAAAAAGGTTTTAATATGATTATTCTTGTTAATGGAAAACTCAAGATTCCTATTTAGTTAAGAGGTGCAAAGTACATTATTCATTTACATTATTGACTTTTGAAATAATTGATCGATTTAATGGAAATCAACCTAGAGCACAAGCCTAACCATGTCTTCTCAAAAGTAAGCCCCATTGTGTTCAATGGGTCTTACTCCCAGGAAAGCATCTTTGGGATTGCAGCCTTAGTGCCAAACTACATAAAAATAGACGGCAATATATTCCTTCTTCATTGAGGTTTGGGGCAGATAAATGCATTCCAAGATTTAAAAGATACATAAGAGATGGATCCAGACAAAAACAGCTAAAATGAACTAGGGCTGTCTTTGATTTTAACAAAAATACTGCCACTATTGTGATACAAATTCTGCTCCATTTACAACTTGTACAATCTTGCACCTACAATTAACTGCAGGCATTTATCCATCTGTGTGCTAAACTGCAGCTGCAGAAGTTGAGTCAGCACTGAAGTGCTTCTGATCATATGCATCACACTAATATGTGCCCCCATGCATGATGATATCAAAGTAGATGCTCTGCTTTGCAGGCTTTTAAAAAGCTAATGCAATTAATATCAAATCTATCTTGGCTGCTTTTTTGCATCCAAATACTCAGATATTTTTCACTATATGTTAATCAGACACAGTAATACAAAATTTGGAATTATCTTTTATTCTCCAGAACAGTGGTTCTCAAAGGGGGGAGGGACCCCTTAAGGGTTGTGACTTCATTTCAGGGGGAACACATAAAGCTTGGTCCCTCCATCTTGGAATTTGGCACTGGACACTGCCATCTTGGAATGGGACAGTCACGCTACAATCCATACTTTCCTGGGAATAACATAAAATGACTTACTTCTGAGTAAACATGGACAAGTTCTGACATCAGTGATGTCACTTTCAGTTTGATGTCACTTAAGACCATCACTTCCAGGAGGTCCAGGACAGATTGCCATTCTCAAAAGGAGGTCCTAGCTAAAATGTTCGAGAACCACTGCTCCAGACGGTAAAGTGACATAAATAATATTTACTTATTTGTACATATCTTGTGAAATAACTAGGCATGGCATCATAAGACAGGTTTCAGGTAGTGTAGCCCTCCCTACAACTTCTTACTGTTCAGAAAAGAGGGACCCAAACTCATAATGCTACACAGTGTTTTAGCAATTTTTTTTTCACATTGTGACTGAAACTCTTCCCTTCTTTCTAATAGCTTCGGGGAGGGGGCATACAGCTGGATTGGGAGTGAAAGATAGCCCTCCTTCCCATATATCAAGACCTTTCCCAAAATCATCCTTGCTAACAAAGAGATGCTTTTTAGAAGGAAAACATACCAAAATTTCCTCCTCGTCATTTCTGCATCATATGCATCATATCATTTCTTGGCCCTTCCTCAGCAATACAGGAGATAAATAAAGCACTTAAAGTATATGCTCACATATTAGGTTTTTATTATGTGTTTAATAACACATGTCAGATTCAAACAGATTCACGCATGTCAGGTCAGCGTTATCTAAAGTTTTGTTCCAAGCTCTTCTAGGAAAGAGCAGGATGTTGAGGCAACTTGTAAATAATACCCATAATAAATGCTGGGGATTTTGCAACCTCCAGGTTTCACACAGAAACTAATCACAGCAGGGACATCTAATGGACATAACCAAAACAGCTTGCTATCTGCATGTCCAATAAACCTCCATTATGCAGCCCAGTAAATAGGTGTAGGCTGTGGGTGGCGCAAGCGGTTAAGGCGCTGTGCCTGTTAACCAGCAGGCCAGGGTTCGAAACCCGGATTGGCCCCACAAGACAGGGTGAGCTCCTGTCCTTAGCCCAGCTCTGCGACGCCAGCTGGATCCAATCGTATTGGCTCTGCCTTTCCATTGGACTAATCCAGTGGTGTGGAGAGGGGGGATTTGCTGCTTGGGTAACAGCCTATCCTCCAGAACAATCAAACCCAGGCTTTCATGCTTCGCTTGTAGCGTATGCAGTGCTGAGCATGATACCATAGTCTTTCAAGACTGACGGAGGCCTGCTTTTTTAAAATAAGTGAGTATTACTTATATGGGATCCAGAGTCTTTCCCTCAAGGCACTACTGTGCTAGAGAAATACAGAACCAACCATGTTATACATAGAATTTTTTTACACTGATTTGTCTCAACACAATTGGCCACTGGAAATCAGTTTTTAAAAATGCTTTTTTTTACTGTTAAGAGAGGCAGTCATGCAAGCAATCATTCCATTCTTCAGCTAAGCCAGGCAAACATAGGGGGTCGTTTGCATTTTTTAACAGCTGACTGCCTCGCTACAACAGTAAGAAAAGCTGTTTTAAACTATTGTAAAAGGATGCATTTAAAGAAATGCTTTTAACACACTGTTATGTTACAATACATGCCCATTGTAATTCCAAGCACTGTGTAAAACATGACTGCAAATCCTTCAAGTATTTACAGAAAAAAATAAGGACGTATCATATTTACTCGAATCTAATGCACCATTGAATTTAATGCGCACCCTATACTTATAATCAAAATACCACATTTATTCAAATCTGATTAGCCATCAAATCTAATGCACACCCTGATTTTGGAGATTAAATTTGGCTGGTGAAAACAGGGTGTTTTCAAGTAAATTCAAGTAAATACAGTACATTACTGGTAATATTCCTTTTTGACACTTACATCCCATCTTCTCCCCTGGGAATTCAAGGCAGCTTAAATAAGGATCTCTCTTCCAGGCAGGTGGTCTCCAATCCATGCACGGTGTAGACCTGGACATATTTAGCTCCAGCACAGACCGTGATGGCTGCCGGTGAGTCAAATTTTATATTTGCACAGATCCATCAAAATTTCAAAATTGTTTTCATCTTGAATTCACACCACACAAATGGAACTGGCTGTTGGTAATTTTCTAGTCTCAATTCATGTGGATGCACATTGAATGACAATGTCGGACAAAAAATTACAAGTTCAATAACTAAGGGATTATTTTAAATGATTCTTACAAAAGCAACATGAACAGCTTACACATGATTCGTAGTTAGAGGACAGTAACACAGATGGAAAGGCACAATGAAAGCAGGTTTCTTACTTGCCCAATAGTCATGTGGAAGCGTCTATGAATTTCTACATCTGATACTTATCTTCCTGGCCTGTATGCTCTTTTTTGCACCTTTGATAGTTGATGTAAAAAAGAAGACATTAGCTCCAGAAACTGCAGGATTGTAGCTATGTAGCTGCGGATTTTAACTGTCAATTCTCTTTAGGCAATTCCACATTTAAAATTCTAGCATTTCAAAAACTGGGTTGGAAATACAGTATCTAATGTGTCACTTACAGCAGGGCAGAAACCCATCCATTATGTTATCACATATTACATTTTCTGCCCAATGGGCAATAACCTGAGATTGTAACACTTGTTAACTGCTTTAGAATCTGGAGCCTATTTCTAACAATATGCCTTGGAGCTCTGTTTTATTTTTTTAAATAATATTAAGGACTTGAGGGGTTTTTATTTAAAAAATAAAATTTATATGCTCACTAGCAAAAACATACCCGCATTGTGGGAGTAAAATTCCCCCTGTACGCCATCCCCCCACTGCAAAACAACCCCCATGTGCATCAACCCCCTATGCACAATACCCTCCTGTGCGCACCACCCCATGCACACCACCTCACATGCACATCATCTCCACATGCTCATCATCCTCACATGCACACCAGCACCCATGTGCTCCAACCCTCCATGCAGACCAACCCTCCATACACACCATTCCCCATGTGCACCAACCCCCCCATATGCAACATTCCCCATGTGCATCATCCCCATGCACCTCAATCCCTCATGCACCTCATCATTTCCCCATGTGCACCATCCCCCATGTGCATCGTCCAGCCCATGCACAGCACAAACCCCTACACACCATCTCCCAATGCACACCATCACCACCACTACTGCGCACCATCCGGCCTATGCGCACCATTCCCCCCAGTGCATCAGCACTGGGCACCAAATTGGCTGGATGTTGATCAGAATCTTCCATGTATAGGACAAAAACATATTGCACCCCTTTTCAGGGTTAAATTTAACCCCTTACGGGTTAAATTTCTCAACATTGGTTCTTCGTGGGTGTTGATGTCACAGAAGCAACACTCTCTCCAAAGTTCAAGCTTCTAGGTCCAGGGGTTGGGGCAAAGCATCCCTCAGTCAGGGATTGTTCAATGGGCGGAAAACACGTTGTGACCCTTTTCACTCCCTTCTGGTGGGAATTTCCAAAAACCAGTTCTTAGTGGATCCCTCCGTCACAGAAGGAACACCCTTCCCAAATTTCACACTTCTAAGCCCAGTGGTTTTGGCTGGCCGTTGATGAGTCAGCGAGTCAGTCAATGAGTGAGTGACTTTTCAGTTTTTATATATATAGATAAGACTTGTAGCTTGTATTGCAACTTACATTGCTTTGTATTGATTGTTTCTGTCTATCCACCTACTGGACACAAAACAAGGAACTTTCAGTAACAACTCCAAAGAGCATCAATGTGCAAACCCACACCTTTTATGCTTTTCAACAAAGGATCTGCCTGCCTGCCTCATCCGTTGTGACTGTGTGACTAAGCAACGGGTGTGCAACTAGAAACTAGCTGCTCCAATATACATAAATAGCAAACATAAGGAAAAGTAAATCCTATGCTACAATAATATGGTTTTGCTACCTTTTAAAATACACAATTAAAATGTCATTTGAAGGCTCATTAAAGTACAACTTTCTATAACAATCTGAGATGTAAATCTGAGCAGGGTGTCAATTTGAGCAAGAATAAGAATAATTGGTATTTATATACCAACTTTCAGGTCACTGAATTACTCCTTTGAGTATATTCAAGGCAGTTCACATGCAGGCTTTATCTAAATCCTCAGAGGTTTTTATAGTAAGCAGAGAAGTTCAATCTTATAAGCTTAATCCTGAGCTGCCTGTGGTGCCAGGACTACAGTGGCACCAAAATGGTTGTTTGGGTATCCTGTGAGCCAGTAGGCTATCTCCTGCACCACTTTGGTGGAAAAGGACATTCACCCACATTAGCAGACCAACCCTTGGGGAACTTAGTGAACCCTTAGGGAACAGCTATTCTATTACCCTGGCAAAATCCTTCATTTCCCCCACTGGGCTTCCATCTTTTCCAGTTAAACAGCTGGCCGAGGTAAAGGAGTGGAAAGGAAAGGATACACGCATACGCAAATGTTGCCAGTGACCACTCCCCATTCGTCCCACTGGCTGCCCCCCATTGCCAACACATTGGTGCTGATGGACAGTGGCCTCTCCTCTGATCTACACATGTGGCCACCAGCCATTGTAGGTCTTGCTGTGCTTATTAATGGAACAACACCTCCACCAAAATAACTTCCATTAATATGGAATGCATGTATAGTCTGATATATGTACAGTACTACTGTTACAAAAACAAATGTAATCAATAGGGAAATGGAAGCTGGGACTAGGTACTCGTCAATCCATCGTTAAAAAGTAAGGCTGCTAGAATGTTTTTATCACTTTTTCTTGCTTGTTTAATTTGTGCATGCATTTTTTTACAAATCCAATCTCATTATCTCTTCTTCAATGAGAAGCAAAACACTGATGTAACTGCCACCTATAATTTTCTAACCTTTGTAACTGTAAATAACTTTAAACAATCCATGGGTAACATAATCCAAGATCATAATCAGTTTCATTCCGGTTGCTTCCATGTTTAAGAAGAGTCTGCTCTGTGATAACAAAGTTAAGACATATTTTACTGTTTATTTTTAACATGTCAAAATCTATTATTGCTTCTTGCATAATGCTGGATTGAGTCCCAATGCAGGCTTCACAAAATTCGTTGTGAATTATTTTTTTAAAATTATTTTTTAAAGGAAGATGGTTGGTCATCTGGCTGGTTAGTCTAAATAAGATTTCAAAAGCATGTTTTTAAACATATCTTCTAAAGAATCAAGTTTTTTCTTTTTTAAACTATCACTTTAATAAAACCAAGTTTATTAACCATAAACTTAGAGATTCTTTCTAGATAAAAATACCACAGTAACCCTTAGATGACCAACCGGATTTTTTGTCGGCAATTATAATTTATGCAAATTAGGCTATTTTTAGATGGTCATCTATGGGGTTATCAAATAAAACTGTAATAATGGAATTCCATTATTGGTCCATTAGGTTATAACGTTCCTATATATTATAAGTAAAAAATGATCTCCAATATGAAGATGTTGAGTTTCTGCCTTCATAAAAGGCAGGAGAGATAGACAGTCTAGGAGGATAATAAGGTCATACCAAGATATTATTTCCAGGCCTACCACAATGCTGATTTGTCTATAATTAAGTACATTGGCACAGGGATAGTAAGCTCTGAGAAGCTTCAGGCAGAATTTGCCACAGATATTTTAAAAGACTTTGCCTTTTTACACCTTAGTTAGGTACCTGATTTCTCAAAAAGACCATGTTGAAAAAGAAATGAAGGTAAATTAGCCAAACCCCTATCACTGACACCACAAATTCTCCACTCAAACCCTTTTTGGAAAAGGGAAAGAAGGAAGGACATGAATCCATTGCTGATGAAAGCTTTGCCCTATAAGTGGCCAGGCTTGATCCAGAGGTCTAACAGTATGACTTTATGGAACAGATTACTATATAAGTTAAACACTCATATATATTAATTCTACAGATTATATCAGCAGGATTTGGAGAAGGATATTCTTTTGGTGTGGCTGTTTCTTCGATACGCATCATAATGTGGTAACCCAAATGACATCTCAGCTGTCATTCAAAGCTGACACCTAGAAATTACTTACAGAGGGTATGCTTATCTTTGACAAACCAGACAGCATCATGTTAATTGTGCTGCAAATATAGCATTTACAATTTCTCAACTGGCAAGCCAAATTTCCAGTTTGGTATCATATTAGCATATTATTCATTCTGCATTATGAAGAGATCCAATTCCTCTGGCTGCTTCTTCCAATGAGGTTGGCATTGTCACAAGGATGAGGCTCCAGCTTTGACTTTCTTTGCTTTTCCATTTGATTCATGATCTGGTTTCTGTCTCTTATTCTTCTGCTGCTGGAGCCTCTCTTCTTTCTTTTGCAAGTAAGCAGTCATGTTATCAAAAGAAGCTTTGTAGAGGTTGTGATAGCAGCTTTCTTTACCAAAGCAGCCTATGTACAAAGGAAGTACAGACAAGATGGAAGGTTGGGATTTTAGTTAAGAGTTGCTCCACAATTCTAGAAAAACAAGCATTCCCTACAATCCAGAGTAACTACGGAAAGACATAAGAGGCAGTTACTCAGGATTGCTCTATGCATTTCCCATAGGTGACACCGTAACAACTTCGGTGTAAAAGGTCCTGTAGTTACTCTGGATTGTAGCCATTGTGTATCTTTTATTTACCTCCTTCACATATACCACCTGCCACATTGCACTTTCTCTAGGCTCTCAAGTAGACTATGATGTTACTGTGTTTTGTTCTTCCTCCTACTATCTACTGGCAAGGAGTGTGGACAAAAATTATGGACAAATATGGATCTTCAGAAAGCAGGAGATTATCTAGCCATTCAATAACTCAGCTTTAGTCTTTATTGCCGATATATGACATTTTGGGAGAGAGGAGAAACATGCCTGATTCGAATGGGAACTTTATCATAAACAATGCATCTGTCATTCTAAGAAATTCCATGAACCGTGAAGATGCTTAATTAGAATTAGATCTGGGGCTTCTCTATATACAAGCTTAACTGGGAAGATTAATCTTGTTTTTAAAGTGTTGTTAATTGGTAATTTGCTCAGACTCCCCCATAGGAGTCAAATCTGCTATGATTAGAAAAGAGAACTGATCTTCCTCAGCAAAGAAGATAATCAACAAATCTACATATATATTAGCCTTTTCGATTGGCTTGGCAACATTAAGGCTAAGCTGGATTTTCTTTTCTGTTACAATTTTTTCAAAAGATGGTTTCAACATTCTTTTTTTACCTTTCTTCAACAGGTCATGACAGAAGAGGTGTTGGGAGTGTCAGATGAAGGAGTTAAAAAAAAACCTCAAAAATTGAGGTGGGGGAAAAGGAGCCATTACAATTCTGACAATAAAAAGATGGGGATAACTACCTGTCCTGTTGGGGCAAAGATACCATTTAAGCATCTGGAGCATAATTTATCAAACCAAATTCTCTTGTTAATTAGTAGCAATAATCACTGTAATCTTAATAGCCCCCCTTTTTTGCTGCTGTTACACTTAGGATCCATGCAGTACATTATAATTTACTACCTAGAAAAAAATGATCTCTCACTCATTCCCAATAGTGTTCCACACTATTCAATAGTTCCTTTTCAGAATCTTAAATAGGCTCAGAATGGCATATAACAAAAATTAGAAATAAGAAAAACCGGCTTCCAAAATAGATCAGTTTTCAAGCTTTCCACCATGACATAATAGAGTGTCTCACTTGCTGGGAAACATTTACAGGTCTCCCCAACCCCCACCCCCACAAAAAATCTCCTTTGGCATTTTGTAGAGTATTCTGGGAGGAAATTGACAGTCCTGTGGGTCAATAAACAGTCCTGCTGGGCCAACTGTGTATCCAATAATGTGCCTAATAAACTCTCATGTTTGCAAATTGCAAAGTTCAGTTGCAGGAGACAAGTTATCTTTCCAAAAAGATTGTTTACTATTCCTGCTTCTCTCATTGAAAAAACACAGATAAGCTTCTAAGGAACTTCAGGGCTCCCTGGCACATAGTCTGAAAACTAATTACTTAAAAGCATTAAAATTCAAACCCCCAGCTAAAATCCATTCCACTTCTATTTTCTGCCACCCTCTCTCTTGTCCCTGACTCAATTAAGCTAAAGGTTTAATGTACTTACTTTTTCCAAGCTCTCCCAGCCTCACCATACAAGGAAAATAGTATTTTAATAATGCATTTCGTATGTTCCCCCCTCCTCAATAAGGCCTTTCCACAGGGCCAATCTCTTAAGACACAAATCTCTCAAAACACACCTGAAGTCATTAGGAGGAAGTCCATGCAATGGTTGTACGGTTTAAAAATGTTTTTTAAAAAAAATCTTTGAACTCAGATCTCACCTTCAAACATTTCCCAGTTGTCATGCAAGTATTTTGACATTTTCAGCAATCCTCTCATTTCAGTAGTAGGCTGAAAGAGAAAAAACTGCATCTGAGTAATTGCAGAGATGACATGGAGGCAGGGGTGCTGCTAAAGTGGGGCTTCTAAATGCCCTAAGCTGGCCAATCACATCCTACTCCATACCAATTTAATATTTAGTAGAAGAAAAATGTATTCCAGATTATGTTGTAGCTCAACAAGTGAACTTGCAGGGGGTTGAACAAGCTGAAATTAAATTTTGTAAGGTAGAGATTCTCCTGGTCCAGAAGTCCACAATTTGGAAACTGCACCATCATCCTGCTCTGAATGGGGCTGTACTCCCTCCTAAGGTGCAAGTCTGCAGCTTGGGGCATTCTCCTGGGCCCACAATTGTGCTTGGATTCCCAAGTGGCGGCTGTGGCAAAAGGAGCCTTTGCTCAGCTTTGGCTATTTTGCCCTCTGCAACCACACTTTTGTTACAGAGACCTGGCCATGCCTCAGTCACATTCAGATTAGCTACTGCAATGCACTCTATGTGGTCCTACTTCTGAAGACAGTCTAAAATCTGGACTATTGCAGTGTGGCTGTTAGGGCTTGTTGGGTTCCAAGCTCTGACCAAAACCCAGGAGTGAGTGCTGATTGCAGATTGGAGCTCACTATTGAAGGGAAACTTTCATACTGTGATGGTAAAATGCACTTATTACTTCCATTAAATGCATTACATTTTGTTAAATTGTATTTAAAAATATCAAAACAGGATAAAAGTCAAGCATCTCAGGCCCTTGGGAAGGACTCAATCTCTGGCTGAAACAAACCAGTCAATAACACCTCTCTGTATGATTGTGTGTACATTGAATATTAATATACATATGTTGGGGGAGAGCTGAAAAAAACTAATCATGTCAACGGATATACCCTACTTAAAAAGAACATACAGCAAATATGATGATCAATTCTAGCATGGTCTTATCAGGAGTCATGAGGACTCAAGTCATGAAGTCATGAGGACTCAATTTGAGAAGGAATGATACTGTAAAGAGGGATGTTTCTGGAATAGCAAAAAATATGCACAAGGAATTATAGTGTTAACTCAGAAACTTCATATTTAAAATACAGGTCAATGCTTGCTTTCTACTAGTATCTGAAAAAAATCCTCAACCAGATACTGTGGTAGGACAAACACCGTCCAATGAAATGAGAACACTCTTCTCACCTGCCACTGTCCATCCACAGGCTGGTAAAACAGTAGAGGTGCTTGCTTGTCCTCTTGCAGAATCCAGAGCCCACCAGTTTCCTCAAACGCAATGCCCCAGCCTTTGTGGTTCAAGGAAATGTGCTGTCTGTAAAGGAGTTTCTGTGCACCAGCGTCAAGCTGGAATATGGAGACTGTGGGAATACTTTTCAGAAACAACCACCATTATTTCCAGCCCTTTTCAGGAATATTACTCTTAAAAATTATCCAAATCAATGCCTGAGTAAAAACGATCACAAATCAAGTAAAACCCATATGGCCAAATACTATGAGGCCATTATGAAAGTAGATCTCATAATCAGCTGTCATAAAGGCCATAGTAGTATTGTAAATGGTGCATCACTGCCAAGTGGATTGGGGCTACCAGCAGAGGCGAACAGGAGCTCCAAAATGATCCAAAAGAGAATTCTGCTATCATGTTAATGAATTTGACAAATTTCAAGAAGCTGAAACAATCCAGAAGCTGGAACAGAGCCAGGCAATGGATCAGAGAAGCTCGGTATTTCCAGTGCTCTTATTCATACAAAGTATGATTCAAATCCAAACATAACAGAAACTATTTTGACTAACATGGATAAAGGCCCTCTTGTGGCTCTCCCTGAAAACAAAAATGTCCACCTTATGGAAGAGGACCTTTTAAACCTTTATAGAAGAACTACCACCTTTGTTGCCAGAAAAATCCCATATCAGCTATGAACACTATGTCAGCAGAGATGACACGTTAATATTGCAAGCCATGACCAAAACCTATAATAAATATTATTTTCTACATTAATTTAGAAAGGTATTCAAATTATTAATGCAAAATGAGAAATCCATATTCTAAGAAGACCTGTCAGTTTTCACAATATCATTTTTAACTGACAGAAATATGACTTAACAATAATGGGGTCTGCTAACAGCCCTCTAGAAAAATTTTAGATAATGACTGCCCCTTTTTCTCTCTTACCAGTCATATAAAATGGCAATGTAGTTTCCTTTGCAACAATAGGCTGTTCTTGTGACGGCAAATTTCTGACGAGGGAAGAAACGATGTGATTAGAATTTTTGAGCACAAGATTGATGCTAAAAAAGGTAGCTAAGTGAATTTTTCTACAGCGGTTTCAGCCTTAATGTTCAAATACTAATTAGCAAGGTTCTGACATAATGGTCATGTCAGTCCCCTCCACAAGCATCATTATAACAGCCTTTCAAGAATCATGCCTTGACTTAAAGAAAATGGTTTACAGGAAAAAGAGAATGTGTATGACTGTAGGTGTTGATGGGTACATATTTTAAGGAGGTCTCACATGGACAAGTCATACACTCTTAGTGTAACCTACCTCAGAGAAGTAAGAGGGTATTAAAAAAGAAAAGGATCCAAGAATACAAAAAGTTGCCATTGATTCTAGATGCAGTTCCACTAATGTGGGGAAGCACATAACATACAGCTTCCTGTATGATCATGGCGGCAGGGGGAGTGTCAAGTAAGAAGTCAACATTAATGCACACAGAAAAGCAAGACCACCACCAGCCTAGACCTCCAAGGGGAGAGCAGCAAGAGAAGTGAACACAGTAGCATTACAGATAGCAGAGAGATGAGACTGAGGCTAGAATCATAACCTCCTGTTAGGCTTGCGTAAGCCCTGGCATAAATCCTGAGCTGACTTGGGGGTGTCACAAAAATGCTAAAAGGCACTTCTGCCCCACTCTTGGGGGATTAGGCCTGAGCACAGGCATAGGCCAACCTTCACACAACTCCATGGGAAGATATGCCAGGTGAATTATGCCGGCCTAAATTGGTTAGGATTGTGCCCTAAAGACATACACACAGGACTGGTCCTAACCTATGTGATTCCAAACAGGCAAGTATGATAATTAGTTTGAACTGAAAGGTACAAACTTGCAGAAAAAAAGTATACATTTTTGTATGTATACATATTTTGTATGTATACATATACATACAAAAGCAGGCCTCGGTCAGTCTTGAAAGACTATGGTATCGTGCTTGGCGCTGCACACGTTGCATGTGAAGCATGAAAGCCTGGGTTGGATTGTTATGGAGGATAGGCTGTTATCCAAGTAGCAAATCCCCCCTCTCCATGCCACTGAATTAGTCCAATGGAAAGGCAGAGTCAATACGATTGGATCCAGCTGGCGTTGCAGAGCTGGGCTAAGGACAAGAGCTCACCCTGTCTTGTGGGGCTGACCCCGGCCTGCTGGTTAACAGGCACAGCGTCTTAACCACTTGCGCCACCCACAGCCCACATATACATATTCTGTATTCTGTTTGGCCAATAAATAAATCTAATCTAATCTAATAACAATCCAACCCAGGCTTTCATGCTTTGCATGCAGCATATGCAGCACCGAGCACGATACCATAGTCTTCCAAGACTGACCGAGGCCTGCTTAATTCTGTATACATTTTTAGACAGAATATTCTATATATTAAATTTCAACCATAATTTATCAATGCCAGCAAAGGTTGGTTTCCTAAATGAAAAGAACTGACATTGGAATAAGGAAACATAAAGTAAGATATCGCCACCAGCGACTCTTCATATTACCTTATCAAGGTTAGTGGCCTCATATGGATGCAAACTTTCCAGGTAGCAGCAATCCACTTCAGTCCCACTTTTGTATTCCCACAACCTTACTGTACAGTCCTGAGAAAGTTCAAAGGGGGAAGGGCAGATTATTAAACACAAGGAAAGTCAGTAATCATCCATCAATGCTTTTCTTCTCTTCTACATAGCAAGGCTTCAAATCTCACTTTTAAATGTATCTAAACATTCAAGGGGTTAAAAACTTGAACATAAAATGTATTTAAACATTCAAGGGGATAGAAACAGCATTTTTTTAAAGCTAGTTGGTAATAATCTGATGTGCTTGAGAAATAATCTCCAATAGTTTGGCACAAAAGAATGGGTGACAGTTATCTCCTGCCTTCCCTATACCATACCGTCTAACAGCCATATCAGATGCTCCACAAAGGTGGTGAGAAAGGAACTGTAAACTGCTTTAGGCTGCAATCCTAAAGACACTTTCCTGGGAGAAAGACCCATTGAACACAATGGGGCTTACTTTTGAGTAGACATTGTTAGGATTGTGATCTTAATATGTTACTTCCTACTAGGGGAAGCAGTGGGCGGCAAACTGGTTTTCAAAAAAACCCTAACTAAAATTCCAGATTGATAATAATCTCAGAAGACGTACCCCAGAAGCTGATATCAGAAGATCTGGGTAGTTTGGTATAACAAATATCCTGCTGACAAATCTAGAGGGGGAAAAATAAGAGTTCAACATTTATAGAGCTGAAAGGAAAACTAAGATAAAATGTGAGGCTACACATCACCATAGCAATCCAGCAGGCTCTACACTACACCAAGTCCGTATTTTATCTTGAATGTCACCCAAAAACTGCACATAAACATGATTACTGCATTTGGAATAGTTTTGCTTGTCACCTATTTACCAGAGGGCACACAAAAAGGCAGCTTAAGTACACTATAAATCAATTTAGCCAGAATAGATTTATGTTTTTATGGTATTTTCAGTCACAGTGGCATAATTAAAAAGTGTATTCAACTACAGTGGTACCTTAGCATTGTGAGTAACCTGGATTTGTGAGTGTTTTGCATGACGAGCAAAAATTTCTAAGCAATTCTGACTTGGTTAACAAGCAATGTCTAGCAATATGAGCAGTTCCGGAGGAAGTGCCTGCCCGGCTTCCCTTCCTCTCAGGAACCAGGTCTCACTCCTCAAATCCCTCCTTCCCCTCTTTGTTTCAAAAGTGTGCAAGGTGTGTATGAGAGATATATTTGTGAGTTTGAAAGGTATGTTTTTGGGGTGTTTATATATGAGATCTGTGTGCGAGGGTATGTAAAGTGTTTGTGTGGAGGGTATGTGTGTGTGAGATCTGTGTGTGAGTGTGAAAGGTGCACTTTATCAATGATACCATACAAAGCTGCTCCCCATCAGCAGCCTGGTGTGCCTTATCAATGGTGCAAAAATTGATGTGCCTTGACCATATTAACACCGTGTCAGTGTGCCTTGAGTCGAAAAGGTTGGCAAAACTGGGCTATGGACAGTCTTTTGCTTTTTATACTGTACTGTACAAGATAAGCTTAGGAATGCTTTGCTGCATTCCAAGTCAGGCTGCCTGCAGATTTATTACAGTATTTTGTATTATATTACAATATTGTAATCATTTTTATATAAATAGTTTTGGGTTGTGGAACAAATCATCTGAGGCTCCATTATTTCTAATGGAAAAATTTGCTTTGATACACAAGCATTCTGAATTACAAGTGTGTTTCCGGAATGAACTATGCTCGCAAACCAAGGTACCACTGTATTTAATTTAGCACGCACCTGAGGTGAGTAAAAAAACTGTCCTATGGCTTCCTTTCACATGGCCCTTGTAAAACAAGGAGTTCTTCCATTTTAATGACACTGGAAACTTTTTACATCCATATTTGTAGCTGTGTTTCGGCACTGGTGAAAGAGAATGACAGCTTGTGGACTTTCTCAGATACATGATGCTTTTCAGCCCTAGCATGATTCAGCATGGCTGTTCTCAGATACTTACTCCCTGTGCCCCAGACAGAAAGACACAATGTTATATGGTGCTCCAGTCAAACTAACTCGTATCTTTTCATCTCGATCAGCAGTTAGTATATACTGATCATCAGGACTCAATGCCTAGTGATACAAAAGAGACAGCACCATGAAACATTTTGAGGTACTCTGAGAATAGAAATACCTATAAGTGATCACACGTCAGATACATTATTTTCACTTCTGGATGTCCAGTCTTGCAAATAAGTCCACCAAAATTAAACTAGACTAAAAAAGGGTTACCAGTGTCTGTCTACCTTTGCCTATACTGTTCATATGTTGTTGTATGTATTCCCTTACAGGACTATAGTGGGACAAGTGGTTAAAACACTGTGCCTGTCAACTGGCAGGCTGAGGTTCGAGACCTGGGTCCTACAAGACTGAGTTCCTGTCCTTAGCCCAACTTAGCTGGTCAAAAGCATGGAAATACAAGGAGATAAATAGGTACTACCTTTGTGGGAAGGGTATATGTGGGAAGCATATAGTCATGCTAGCCCCATGACTACAAAAGTCTTTGGACAAAGTGTCTTTCTAAGCTCTAAAGGCTTAGAAAGAGGGACGAGCACCGCACCCTACAGTCGGTCACAACTAGCAGTACAAAATGCATGGGACACCTTTACCTTTATGTATTGCCTAAGTTGTTCGTAACACATGTGGAGCGCAATCTTAACTTGCACTGGATCAGACACACTCATTTACTTGCAGTGAATCCAGCACTAATTATAGGGAATGCTGCAGCAGGAAAGGGGTTCCCCCCTTCCCTGCAACAGGGCTGCAGCAGATCGAATGGTTCTACTCTTATCTAGATCACTTTGGGAGTTGACCAAAGTCTGAGCAGATGGAAGCAGCATTAAGCTGCTCCGCCCAGCTCGAGAACAGAAACTTGGATCTGGCATAACTGAGGTTGTGACATGAAAGAAGATTGAAGACTATGACTCTAAACTTCAGAATACAAGATTCTGGGTTCTCAGAAATTTAAAATTTCTGATTAATGATAGGGAAATGCTTGAAAAATTTTAATTAAATAAAAAAGCAGCAGAGAGAAATTAATCATGCATACCACATCCAAAAGAAGAGACAAGTGCCCAAGTTCAATTTTTCCTACTTTTTCTGGATCTGCTATTGAGTAAGAATAGACATCACCAGATTTGTCAGCAACCAGAATCTTGTCTTCTGATGCAGTTATAATGAGGGAAGTACATCTTCTAATGACAGACCTGGATAAAAAAGAATACAATCAAAGTCAAAAACTTCTCTTCTTTGAAAAGTGAATTTTATAACAAAACACTTTTTCATTTTTACGACAATCTATTTCTTAGGGTGCAGTCTTAACAAATTTAGGCCGGCCTATTTCACCTGACCTATCTTTCCATGATGGTCTAGCAAGATCAGCATATGCCTGTGCATTGGCCTAACCCCTCCCCCCAGAAGTGGGGCAGAAGTGTCTTACTGCACTTTTGTGACACCCCCAGGTCAGCACAGGACTTATGTTGGGGCTTAGGCTGGCCTATGTGGAGATTAAGATTATGGCCTTAATAATGAACAACCTCTTGTGATTGAAAATGAGAGACTGACTGGGTTGTGTAACTGATAGATTATTACAGTCCACGTTAAATGTTTTCTAGGTGGGTCAGGCCCAGGAAGGGAGCAGGTTCAGCAGCAGCAACATTCATCAAATCTGAAACGCCACTTCTTGGCCCAAAATGGATCCATGAAATGTTATAGGCAGCTGGTCTGAATCTACCCACTGAAGCTACTGGGGCTTAACCCAGGTCAAGTATACGTCAA
Organism: Cryptoblepharus egeriae; assembly: GCA_030015325.1. NCBI lineage: Eukaryota > Metazoa > Chordata > Lepidosauria > Squamata > Scincidae > Cryptoblepharus > Cryptoblepharus egeriae. The sequence continues at coordinate 47,074,932 of JAREYC010000005.1, read as the reverse complement.
CAATACTTCAAGATGCCAAAATTCCCCCACAGGATACAACAGAAGCAGTGTTGACACCACTGCATTACTATTAGGAAGATATATATGTTTGGGATACCCAACTTTGAGAAGACACAAATATGATCAATTAAGTAACAGCACCTGAATGTTCATGCTACCAGTCACACACTCCAGTTTCCTCAGGAAGAGTTCATCACATCCTTGCTAGGCAGTTGAACAAACAGTGGAGTAATAAGTTTGATGCATCCCACCCAAGGGATGCTTATTATACCAGTTAATTAAGTATGCAGGAATTTCTGCACACTTATCCTTTGCTCCTGCACAATCAAAAGAGGCAGATAAAAAAATAAGGAGAGTTTTGAGAATAGATATTTCCGTCCTTTTGTTGCAACATGTCTCCCCCATACCTCACGCTCAGGCATTTCCAAGAAGGCTTAGACTGAAAAAGAATCAAACGTTTGCTGTCGTCAGTGAGAGCAAAGTAGGTTCCTGATGAAGAAAAGGCACAGGCAAGTATATTATCACTTCCTTTATCTGATGATTTTCCATCCTCTCTAAAAAAAAATCAAGAAAGAAAAACACCAATTGAAAATCTAAGAATTCTAAACGGTTACATTAAAATATCAGCATTGGCCAATGCTATTCAACATGCTTTACAAATAGCTTTTAATCTAAATTATAGTTCAAAAGTTCAAAATTATAAACAATCCACTGTACTTAACAGGACTTCTGATTATATACCTATCTGAAAAGAAGCATCACATAAAGTCATTCCATGTCAAGTGGTCTAGTTTTGGAAAAGTGCCCCGCATGACCATCACAGATTGTCAGCTGATGAAAAATTACGACCTATTTGGCAATCAGAACTTGCAAAAGATGACCAAATTGCTTTGGTGGCATTTGGACGACAATTTTTGTCCAATGGTACATTCAGGTATAGGCAGATTATTGCCAATGGACTCATCAACATACAATTTGAATCCTATGCACACTTTGTATAGGTATAGGAATGAGTCCCATCTAGTGACTAGATTATCTTCTGAGTAGACATGCATAGAATTGCATTCATGCATAGGATTGCTCTAACTAGACCCCTTCATAACATCCCAAAAATGCATTTGGTCAGTGTTTAGGGAAATGATTATTATGTTGTTAGTTCATACAATTTAGCAACAGGCTGTTTCTTAAATTCTAATTGATTTAGATTCTAAATTCTTAAATTCTAATTGATTTCCTCTGTCGATGAAAAAAGAACCAAGAACACAGGAACTGAAAGGAAACAATAACTAGGAACTTCTAGTACAAAATATGTACTGTAAATCACTATAAATGTATATTTTTTTTATTTGAGAGTATAATCTTCTTGCCATTTGTGCACAATAATTTTTTTTTAAAATAGAGAAATGATGAAATAGAATTTTTTTTAGTACAATCAGTGTGCATGATGCTTCATGTACGTAAAATGAAGTCAGGTCTCCTTTGTGAAGGACTTACAATCTAGCTTTTGACATGGGAAGTGGAAATCTCATGCATGTCTACACAGAAGTAAGTCATATTAAGAGCAAGAGAACCTAGAGCACAATCCTATGCATGTCTACTTAAAGTATAGGTGAATCCTCAATATCAGCATTTTTATGTATGTGTACACTTGATTATAGTACAGAACTAGTTACCCTTAGTTAAAGATTCCACCCATAATTACAGTACAGAAAAATTACAGTGAGCATATTAATCCCAAATAAAAGTAAACCTTAAGTCAGCGTTTCTCAAAGTGGGGGTCGGGTCATCTTTGGGGGTTGCCTGGAGCTTTCCTGGGGGTCGCCTAAAGTCCCCTGGTGCAGGGGGCCAGGTGGGAAGACCTGGCAGAAATGCTGGAGCCACTGCGGCTGGAAGAAGCAGCTGAGAAGTTGCTCAGAAGGAGCCTCTGAGCTGCTGTGAGACCGATGTAGAGCCTTGCAGGTGGGAAGGCGCCTGACACACTCACCACAGACGGCAGCGTCCTCCCACCCCCCAGATCCTCAGTGTGAGCGTGGCGCTAGAGCTCTGGCACGTGGGCTGTCTGATGGGCGCCCTGCTTGTGCACCGACCATTGTGCCCTGCTCGTTGTGCTCTACTCAAAAGTAAGCCCCCTCAATGTTGTTGTTGTTCATGATAAGTGAATGGGACTTACTCTCAGGAAACAGTGGCTGGCTCTGCTGCCTGAGATCCCAATCCTCTGGCGGTCTCCATGTTAGTGGAGTCCCATGTTAGTGAATGGGACTTACTCCCAGGAAAGTGCTAGGATTGCAGGCTTAAGAGTCCAGTTCTATGTATGTCTACTCGGACCTCAGTCCCATGATAGTGAATGGGACTTAATCCCAGGAAAGTGCTAGGATTGCAGCCTTAGAGCCCAGTTCTATGCATGTCTACTCAGAAGTCAGTCCCATGATAGTGAATGTGACTTACTCTCAGGAAACAGTGGCTGGCTCTGCTGCCTTAGATCCCAATCCTATGGAGGTCTCCTCAGAAGTCAGCCCCATGATAGTGAACGGGGCTACTCCCAGGGAACTGCGGCTGGCTCTGCTGCCTGAGATCCCAATCCTATGGAGGTCTCCTCAGAAGTCAGCCCCATGATAGTGAATGGGGCTTACTCCCAGGAAAGTGCTAGGATTGCAGCCTTAGAGCCCAATTCTATGCATGTGTACTCAGACGTCATTCCCATTGAGTTCAGTGAGGTTTACTCCCAGGAAAGTGTGCATAGCACTGCAGCAGTAGCAACGAAAATAATTTTATGGTTGGGGGGTCCCCACAACATGAGGAACTTATAAAGGGGTCACGACATTAAGAAGATTGAGAACCACTGCCTTAAGTTATATTGACATACCAGAAACTGAACAGTCTTACCCTTTATTTTTGGGAGAATTCTTGATTGCGGTGCTGCAGTCATATATGAAAATATCATCTTTGCTGGAAATTAGAAGGAAAAACACAGCAAAATTATTCTGGGGAGCAACATTAAAGCCCTACAGCAAAAACAGGTCCCCCCACAGGTTAACCACCAGTCGTGTCTGACTATAGGGTGCAGTCTCATCTCCATTTACAAGCCGTTAGAGCCAGTGTTGTCCAAAGACACTTCCGTGGTCATGAGGCCAGCATGACTATACACCGAGGCGTATGGAACGCTGTTACCTTTCCCACCAAGGTGGTACCTATTTATCTACTTGCATTTACACGCTTGCACCCTCCCTTGTGCACCAACCCCCCATTGGCAATACCTCCCATGCACACCACCCTCCCATGTGCACCAACCCCCTATGCGCACCATGCTCCCACGCGCATCAATCCCACATGCTTGCAAACCTCCCAGGCGCGCAAACCCCTTAGGCGCACCACACACACATATGCACCAACCCATCTGCATCATCCTCCCATGCACACCAACCCCCATGTGCACCAACCCCCCATTAAATTTAATTTAATCAATTTAACCAATTTATTTTAAATTCAATTAATAAATTCAACTCCTTTGGTCTCCCACACAAACAGCCTATGTAGGTCTACTCAGAAGTAGCCCCATTGTGTACAGTGGGTGCTACTCCCAGGAAAGTGTGGGCAGGGTCCTTCCCTGTAGCTTCACTCACCTGGGCTCCTTATAATGGGCAGCCAAGAACTTGGTCCCGCCTGTGATGAGCATCAGGGGCCCCCAGATGTTGAGTCCTGGGGTGGGGGGACTAGCCTCGGCTGCTGCTGCCGCCTCCTCTGCCTCCATGGCCGCCCCTGGACACCCCCACACTCCACACAGCCGTCGCAAGGCAAGGGCGTCATTCAACAGGGACAGAGGAGGGGCTGCTCCGGAGGGAGGGGGAAGGAACACAACCCCAAAGACAGGCAGTCAAGCGACATCCATGACTAGAAATGAAGTAGGAGCCTCAGCTCTACCCTAGGCGTAAATCCCAGGAGTAAATCCCATTAGAGTCAATGGGCTTACTCCCAGGAAAGTGTGGAGGGTTGCACCATCACAGCCCTCACCTGTGTATGGCTACCCAGGAGTAAATCCCATTAGAGTCAATGGGGCTTGCTCCCAGGAAAGTGTGGAGAGGATTGCAACCTCACAGCCCTCACCTGTGTGTATCTACTCAGGAGTAAATCCCATTAAAGTCAATGGGTCTTACTCCCAGGAAAGTGTGGAGAGGATTGCAACCTCACAGCCCTCACTTGTGTGTATCTACTCAGGAGTAAATCAAATTAGAGTCAATGGGGCTTACTCCCAGGAAAGTGTGGAGAGGATTGCAACCTCACAGCCCTCACCTGTGTGTATCTACTCAGGAGTAAATCCCATTAAAGTCAATGGGCTTACTCCCAGGAAAGTGTGGAGAGGATTGCAACCTCACAGCCCTCACCTGTGTATGTATACTCAGGAGTAAATCCCATTAGAGTCAATGGGGCTTACTCCCAGGAAAGTGTGGAGGGTTGGACCATCACAGCCCTCACCTGTATCTACTCAGGAGTAAATCCCATTAAAGTCAATGGGGCTTACTCCCAGGAAAGTGTGGAGAGGGTTGCATCCTCACAGCCTTCACCTATCTGTGTCTACTCAGGAGTAAATCCCATTAGCGTCAATGGGCATCCTCTAAAGAAAGTGTGGATAGGATTGCAGCCTGCCTGCTCAGAAGGAAAATAATGAAGATTTTTTTTCTCCATGTCAGAAGGCTAAAAAGAGGACATATCCTGAGAAAGTGAGAGTACAGATGGTTACACTGACACTTCTTACACCCTGGGTAAAAAAGAAATGGTTTATTTTTGCTGCGACCCTAAAGACACTGTCATGGGTGTAAGAGCCATTGGGGCTTACTTTTGAGTAGACATGATTAGGATTGTACATGGCTACTCTGCCCATCTGCTGAGGAGAGAGACCTCAAGGCAGAGAGACCAGGTGTCATCATCACATCCAGTGGCAAGGAGTTCCACAGGTTAACCACACCCTGGGAAAAGAGGTGCCTCAAGACAGAAGCCTCTCTCCAGTCATAGCAGAGACCAAGGCTCCTTCCATGCCTCCTCCCAGCAAGAGGCCATTGGGGTGGCATGTCCGCCCAGGGCCTTCGCTTGGGAGCTGCTGAGGGAGGGAGGCTCTTGGGCTGAGGTTGTAGAGGGGCGGGCTTGGGAAGGACGCCAAGATGGCGGCCTCCTTGCTAAGGAGACCTGCTCTGGTCCTGGGGTTCAAGGTAACAGACCTTGGGAGGGAGGGGGTCACCTTAGGGGTGTTCATTCCTGGGGGATGGCTCACTCTGGAGCAAGAACTGCCTCTTGACCAAGCTGGGGGTAATGAGGCTTCCCTCCAGGGGAGGGTGTGTGCATGCAGGGTTGTGGCTTGGAGAAGAACCTGTGGAACTCCTTGCCACTTGAGACTATAGTGTAAGGGGTCAGGCTTGGAGGACAGAAAAGGTCTCACTGCAGAGGCTGGGAAACTCCTTGCCACTGGAGGAACTCCAGGGTACGGGGTCAGGCTGTCTTGTGTTTGGAGAAAGGGACTCTGTAGAGCCAGGAGAACTCCTTGCCATTGGAGGAACAGTAGGGTAAGGGGTTAGGACTGCCCTGTGCTTGGAGGAATAAAGGTCTCTGCAGAGCCTGAGGAACTCCTTGGCACTGGAGGAAATTATTCAGGGCTGCCCTGTGCTTGGAGGAAAGAAAAGGTCTCACTGCAGAGGCTGGGAAACTCCTTGCCACTGGAGGAACTCCAGGGTAAGGGGTCAGGCTGTCTTGTGTTTGGAGAAAGGGACTCTCTGTAGAGCCAGGAGAACTCCTTGCCACTGGAAGAACAGTGGGGTAAGGGGTTAGGACTGCCCTGTGCTTGGAGGAATAAAGGTCTCTGCAGAGCCTGAGGAACTCCTTGGCACTGGAGGAAATTATTCAGGGCTGCCCTGTGCTTGGAGGAAAAAAAGGTCATTGCAGAGCCTGGGGAACTCCTTGCCACAGGAGGAACTCTAGGGTAAGAGTCATGCTGCATTGTGTTTGGAGGAAAGAAAAGGTCTTTCTGTAGAGCCCAGGGAACTCCTTGTCGCCTGGGAAACTCCAGCATAAGGGGTCAGGCTGCATTGTGTTTGGAGGAAAGAAAAGGTCTCTATGCAGAACCTGGGGAACTCCTTGCCACTGAAAGAACGTGAGGGTAAGACATTGGCCTAACTCCCCCAGGAGGAGGGCAGAAGTGTCTTATGGCACTTTTGTGACACCCCCAGGTCAGCACAGAGCCAGTGAAGGTTAGGATTGCAGTCTTATTCTCAGCAAATTCAGTATATTATTTCTAAAAGGTAGTAAGTAGTGAAGGTAGTTGAGGAGTCAGTAATATAACAGATACAAATTTAGCTACTATCAAATGCTGTAGTTGAAGATATTGCCTTTGAGCTGATAAAGGTATTTATCATTTAACCTAGTGAAAGAGGTTGATCATCATTTTCACCAATTAATATTCACAAAGTAAAAAATTGTTCCATCTATCGAGGTCTTTCACAAAAAGAATTTCTTTTCTATTTTTAATTCTAGATTAACCAAAAATGTTAGCATGATTAAGGCTGCAATCCTAATCTGTTGGCTGGCATAAATCCTGGCTTAAGTCCTGTGCTGATGGGAGAGGGGGGAGAGAACAAAAGAGCCATAAGTCACTTCTGCCCCACTCCTGGGGTGGGGGTGGGGGATAGGGGGTGGGGCACAGGTATACACCGACCTTCCCACACCACCACAGCAAGATATACTAAGTTATTTAGGCTGGCCTAAATTTGTTAGGATAACCCTAAATCAGTGATTTTCAACCAGTGTGCTGTGGCACACTAGTGTGCTGTGGATAGTCCTCAGGTGTGCCGCATGATTTTGGAAGAAGTCATTAATTAATAGGAAAATTAAGGGATCTGAACCGCCTGGTGTACCTTGTCAATGGTATAAACAAAGGATGGCATGCCTTGACAAATTCAGTGCCTTGTCATTGTGCCATGAGATGAAAAAGATTGAAAATCACTGCCCTAAATGAACATGGATCAAAATGGATCACATATTTCCTAGACATGTTGTCCATAAATATCTGATTGAAGAAATTGTAGGTGAAATTCTGTCCATTTTTACCTACATGGATCCCAATACCACCAATGAGGGCTTTATAAGAAACTTTGAAAATAGTCCAAGATTGTTTACTACAGTTTTGTTGATCCCAGTTGTTGGTGGGTGTTAGAAGATATGCCCAAGGATATAAACTGAGATCTCTGGATCCAAATTGTTCTTCAGTATGTTGAAGTTGCTTCCTCTTTAGGGCAATTCTTAGTGACAAAAGACCACACAATTTCCTAAACAAGACATAAAGGCCACAATCCTAACCAGCTTTCCAGCACTGGCATAGTGGAGTTTGTGCTGCATCCTGCAACTCGGGAGCAATAAGGAAGGCCTCCTCAAAATAAGACAATATTTGTTCCCTTATGTTGGCATTGCATTATCCTTATCCCTGAGCTGCAAAGTTGGTTAGGATTGCATCAGAAATATATGTCTATAACTTTAAAGTGATGACACAAATTCCATAATTGATTCAAGAGATAATATTCCTTAATGTATTAACCTTGCCTCCCAGGGACAAATTAAAAGGAACTAATCTGTCTAGATCCAGTGCTATTTAATCTTTTAGTATATATTGCAATAATCTGTGATATAGTTCTAGGAATAAAAAATGGTGTGGGTGGCGCAAGTGGCTAAAACACTGTGCCTGTTAACCAGCAGGCCAGGGTTCGAGACCCAGGTCGGCCCCACAAGACAGGGTGAATTCCTGTCCTTAGCCCAGCTCTGCGACGCCAGCTGGATCCAATCGTATTGGCTCTGCCTTTCCATTGGGCTAATTCAGTGGCATGGAGAGGGGGGATTTGCTGCTTGGGGAACAGCCTATCCTCCATAACAATCCAACCCAGGCTTTTGTGCTTCACATGCAGCGTATGCAGCGCCGAGTACGATACCATAGTCTTCCAAGACTGACGGAGGCCTGCTTTTTTTTTTTAGTTCTAGGAATCAGTATTTCAAATAGATAATGATATCTGGGCACTATCAAAATTGCAAAGCATTATATGTTCTCTGTGTCTTATTGTCTCCAAATTTTATCAGTACAGATTTTGTCCAACTGATTGAATAACCAGACACTATCAAAAATTTATTCATCAATTCTAAAATAGAAGATGGAGGTTCAGTAGCTTGGTATAAAATGTAGGAGCGGAATAGTTAAAATTGACATCTCAGTATTAATTGTCAGGAGAAATGCAAACACATTTTAAAACCACTTCAGTGCTGGCCTTTATTGATGCATTAACTTCTCTAAAAGTTCAAGCATTAAATATAACAGCTTTTATTTTCACACTTTTGCTTCTAGGTCTATTAGTGGTACAGGTTTTTAGTATACCAATAGAAAAGAGGGTTTAAAGCCTGCATTAAGTGTTTGTTTATGCATGCTTGACATTTTTGGTAGTTCAGAATTAAGTGATGTCCTGTGGTTTTGCACTTCAGTCAGATAGAGAATAATGAGATTTACAACCTATGAAAACATGTAGTGGCTGTATCAGCATTATCCTTCATGCACCCAATATTCTACTATTAACAGATAAGGTGAATAATTTATCTGATATCTGAGAATAAGGTTGCAATCCTAAGCCCCAGTTAGGTCGGCCTAAACCCAAGTCTTATGCTGGCCTGGGGATGTCACAAAAGTGTTGTAAGGCACTTCTGTGCCACTTAATATGTGTTGTATTTCTAATGCTTGTACACATTCAGTTTGTGTAATACCTTGATATGCCTGGTTATGAGCACAATCCTAACCATGTCTTCTCAAAAGTGAGCCCTATACTGTTTGATGGGTCTTACTCCCAAGAAAGTGTCTTTAGGATTGCAGTCTATAGCTGTTTTGGATATTAGCATTAGAATGGGAAATGTGGGATATATATCCCATAGCAGGCCTCCGTCAGTCTTGAAAGACTATGGTATCATGCTCGGCACTGCATATGCTGCATGTGAAGCACAAAAGCCTGGGTTAGATTGTTATGGAGGATAGGCTGTTACCCAAGCTGCAAATCCCCCTCTCCACGCCACTGAATTAGTCCAATGGAAAGGCAGAGCCAAAGCTGGTGTCGCAGAGCTGGGCACCCTGTCTTGTGCGGCCGACCCAGGTCTCAAACCCTGGCCTGCTGGTTAACAGGCACAGTGTCTTAACCATTTGCACCACCCACAGCCCTAAACAATATATATAAGGCTATATATACATATAATATGCCTTTATTACTACAGCAAAACCTATTGCTATGTTTGTTGCTATAAAAGGAATCTCTGTACATTTTCTGTTCTAATCACTATCACTACTGCCCCAACCTCTTAACCATCTTGATCTATATTAGTGGTATTTGAGCATTTCATCCCAAGATCCCTACTGAGAATGACATGCTGTCCGGGATCCCCTGGAAGTGATGTCATGGCTGGAAGTTTCATTAAAGGTGCCCAGTGCACCTTCCAAGATGGCTGCATCCCGCTTTTCACAACCCCCCAAGTGCATCCTGACCTCCACTTTGAAGACCACTTATGGTGCTTTCTACTGTTACCCAGAACTAATAATTTAGCTACTCCAAAAAGGACAAGCTGTTAATTAATTATGCCTTTCTTAACTCTTGCAGACTTTACAATTTCAAGCATGGGGACTTCAAAGACTGCCTACCACAGTTTTTCTCTGCACCAAATCAGAGGAAGCTAAAAAACGCTCAGCAAAAAGTAAGATACACTTTCTTGTTTATTATTGAAGAAAATGCTTTTCATATTTTTGAAGCCATTATTAACCTAAATTTGGTTTTTCTAGTGTTCTGGTCTGTAAAATGTCAAGGGTCAAATCTTTAAAATTTAGGCTGCAATCCTAATCTCCAGTTAGGCCAGCCTAAGCCTTGGCATGTCCTATGCAAACTAGGGGAGGTCACAAAAGTTCCATAAGGTACTTCTGCCCCGCTCTTGGGAGCATTTGGCCAGTGCACAGGCATACACCAACATCCCATCACCACCCCGGGAAGATATGCCAGGTGAGTTTGGCAGGCCTAAATTTCTTAGGTTTCTGCACTTCGTCTTTGTAGCTGGTGCAGCATTCTTTGTGATTTATAAAGGACTTCTGCTCCAGAAACCAGAGCATTTGAGACTTGCTGCCCAAGACATTAACATATGCCCCCACGCAATTTTCTCAATTTGCCTCTTTCCAAGTTGATGTTTCTGATCAGCTCAGGTCCTGCTCAGGTCCTGATAACCAGCTCAGATTTCAGAGGTAGCACCTGAGAGCATCATGCTCTCCTAGCTACTTCATTCCTACCTATTTTTTCCTACTTATCTGTTTGAGGATTTCAAATTTTTAAATTTGGTTCCATGTCATGGTTGTCAAATGTGTTTCATACAGAAGGCCAAAGTTATCGTTCATGGTGCCTGTTGGAAATGACACTTATAGCAGAAAGTGGAATCTTTAAGTAGATGATGGTCAGAAGTCCATAACTATTCACTGAATAATAATAATTATTAATTATTCACTTATTATTATTATTATTATTATTAATTATTCACATAATTATTCATTGAATAATTTTCTTATATGACTGGTAGCTGTGGATGGCCAAATATTCTGCATGCTTTAAAATATGATTTTCTGTTTAGATACTAGCGCTTGAGGGTTTAGCTTTGTGTTTGTTTTTTAACACTCAAAGCTTAGAGTTGTTTAGGTTCAAGGAAGTCCATAACTTTAAATTTGGGTGTCTTTTCCCACATGACTTGCCTTTAACAACCTGAGGATATGTATCAAAAGAAGAAATGTTATCCTGGAGCTTAGAAATATTCTTTTGTTAATAGGACAGATGTCCTTTTGTGCCAGATTCATTCAAAAGTTGTTCTGCCTGCTTAAAGGGGCTTGTACATGTGAAATTGATAGTGCAAGGTTCCTGTAATGAGTAATCTAAGCAGAATCATGACTTTGTGCTTATGCACCTTGAAGAGTCATCATTCACTTACTGACTCACTCATTCACTGACTCCTCAACACCCAGCCCCAACCCCCAGTCCTTGAAACATGAAATTTGGGGAGTGTATTTCTTCCATGATGTGAGGACCCACTAAGAACCAATTTTTAGAAATTTAATCCCTAAGATGAAAAAGGGTGCAACATGTTTTTGTTCCTGTATTTAACATTGAAGACTGACTGCTCAACATCCAGCCCAACCATGAATCTAGAAGCATGAAATTTAGGGGGGCATATTCCTTCTGTGATGTAAGGACCCACTAAGTATGCTGGTGTTGTCACTGCTGCCCATTCCCCACTGATGCCTAGTGCCTAGTGCCTAGCTGGGATGCACAGTGCTCAACAGGAATGCCTGGTAGTGCTCAGTGGTACCCAATATTTGGTGGTGATCTGTGTCTGGTCTGGATGCACAGTGCCTGCTGGTGGTGTCTGGTGGTGCCCTGTGCCCAATGGTGCCTGGTGCCTGGTAGGGGTGCCCATTTGGAGTACCCAGTGGTACCTGATAGGGATGCCCAGTGCCCACTGATGCCCGCTGCCCACTGTATGGTGGTGCCTGGTGGTGTCTGCTGCCCACTGGTGTTGTCCACTACTGGGTGGTACCTGGTAGGAGTGCCTGCTTATGCCGGCTGTTGCCCCCTGCCCACTGTTGCCTGGTACCTGCTGGTGCCTGCTGCACAATTGTACCAGTGCTGCCCATGCTATCTAGAGCAGTGTTTCTCAAACTGGGGGTCAGGACCCCTTTAGGGTTCACCTGACCCTTTCATGGGGGTCGCCTAAAGACCCCTGGTGTAAGGGGCCTTGCAAGGTATTTTGCATCTTTTTTATTTGTAATTAGAAATAAATATTTCACAATATATAATTAAATATTATTTTGTGATTAATCACTATGCTTTAATTATGTTCTGTTTGTAACAATGAAAATGCATCCTGCATATCAGATATTTACATTACGATTCACAACAGTAGCAAAATTACAGTTATGAAGTAGCAACAAAAATAATTTCATGGCTGGGGGTCCCCTCAACATGAGGAACTGTATTAAAGGGTCACGGCATTAGGAAGATTGAGAACCATTGATCTAGAGTCTTGTAGGGAAGCCCACCTCTGCCTGCCACTGCTCCTGGTCCCTGGTCCAGTCCTTGGTGCCTCTCAGTCCCTGGTACCTCTCATTGTCCAGCAGTGCCCAGGGCCCACAAATATTCTTGAAATTTTACTCCTGCAACAACGGGTTAATTCTGCTAGTATCATGTAGTGTTATAACACCACCTCTTTTCTTGACTCTCTATGCTTCACAACAGTTTTCACTTCTATGTCTTTGTTCTAACATAGCCTAACCTCTGAAATCTGCAGCCTATAAAAATCATAGCACAGAGGAACTAGAAGATGTCCCATCCAATATATCCCTTCTGGTACTAATTTGGGAATCCCAATTTGTCCTAAGTACTCTCACCATTTTAATGCTTACTTTTGGTCAGTTAACACCTCCCTTTGCCAGTAATAGGCACAGTGTGCAGAATGAATTCAGAACTCCCTTATCAAACAGAAATCCCTGATAATTGTTCTTTTCCTGAGCACTTCTTCCCCAATAACTCCACTCAGCTCAGGCAGTGCAGTCCAGAGAATGCACCAAAAGTCCAGACCAGCAGATTTCCAGAATGCAGTCCTAGCACAGGCAGGTCAGGATCTCACAGGAAATTGCATAGAGTCTCAGCACATAACCTTGGCATAGCCTCAGCATAGGTGTCTCAATGTTCCTTCTGGGGCTTCTCAGTATTCCTTCTGGGAGTGCCCAATTTGCATTTTTGATGCTGGCATTAGAATCAGGTGTTGCTATTTTCTGTGTGCAGCCTCTTTGATTCTCAGCTTTGATTTTCTGTGTGCAGCCCCTTTGATTCTCATGTATTGTTTTTCAACTTTGTGTCTATTGTATCTGTTTATATACACTAGCTTAATCACTGATTGTAATGCATTATTTTTCAACTGAAGCCAGTTTTGTAGCTCTTGGTGAGGAGAGAATTTGATGTTCTACAACCGGAGCAATTAGAGGGTGTCGTCACTTAGAAGGTTGCTGAGATGGAGCCGTTGATTTAATATTCATTTTTTTGTTCAGTGCCTAATTATTTTTCTGAGCAGAATATGCTGAAAAAATGAACAATTCTAATATCATGCTTTTAAACATTGTCCTCCTTTTCCCAATATTGTACAAATGCCCAGTGCTAATGCTTCATGTTGACGCATCATCCCTTTTCTGTTGTCTTAATATCCCATCATCTTCGCCACTCTGACCTTGTTCCATGCTGGCTTGTCTGCTAAATATCTTTTATGGGCACTGTTTCTTTAACAGTGCAAGGACATTTCAGAAATGTATTAACTTCTGGGATCTAAAAAACAAAATTCCCTGCGTTATGATCACAGCATAAGTGACTCCAAGCTATGGACTGCCATGAGTAGTTGAAGTGACACTTAGCAGCACATCAGGGAAATGCACCACCCTAGACTTGTTCCAAAAATTGTGTTCTCTAACTTTAGAATCTTCTTCTGCACAAAGGATGATTCAAGTAGTGTTTTTCCTAAGGGCTAAAGCATGAAAGTCTCTGTTCAGAAAATGTGGGACAAAACCCTGTTGGAATTTATCAAGCAGGCAGAACAGGGACAAAAGCAGCAACTGTTATAAAGCTGACTCCATCGGAGCAATAAACTGCTTTGTAGTTTGATTCTCATTTTCTTCTGTAGCAACTAAAGTCTAGTTCTCAAAAACCTTTAAAGGTAGGTACCCCCTGCAGGTTAACTGCCAGTCGTGTCCAACTCTAGAGTACAGTGCTGATCCCTGTTTCTAATCCTTTTGAGCCTGCATTGTCCAGACACTTCCATGGTCATGGGGCTGGCATAACTGGCATGACTAGACGCCAAGGCACATGGAACACTGTTACCTTTCCCACCAAGGTGGTACCTATTTATCTACTTGCATTTACAAGTACATGCTTTTGAACTGCTAGGTTGGCAGGAGCTGGGCTAAGGACAGGAGCTCACCCTGTCTTGTGGGGACCTGGGTCTCAAACCCGGGCCTGCTGGTTAACAGGCTCAGTATCTTAACCATTTGTGCCACCATAGCCCTCATATCAGAAACCTTTGTGGTAGCAAAAATCTATATCCACTGTGCAACTTTATACTGCAGATGGAGCTATACATTTGAATATTTTGCTATGCACAAACAAATAGTAATATAGAAAAGCAGCATGACTAGGACAAAGCTAAGTCAGGACTGTTCTCCATGACATATAGTTTTCCATACACTGGGAATCTGTGACCTGACCCAGGGAACCATAACCGTTCAGGTGGAAAAAGCCCAGCTGCATCTGATTAGTGAGGGACAAACAATGGGACATCTAGCTTAAGTTAGTACCAGTTTCTGATGTTTTTGTTGGATTATGCAAGTTGTAGGAGTTATGAAATGCTCCCTCTTCTACATTTTTTAATCTTTCATCAGTCGTCTTCCACCTGATTCACTCCTCTCTTTGGAAAAAGAACAGTGCATCCTAAAGCTTCATTGAAACTATAACATAGTTCCAGGAAAAAGTGAGGCACTTAGCAACAAATGTGTTTGCCTTACAGGGGAAAAAAAGTGAAGCTCAGCAACGTAATGATAGGTAAAACTTGCACATTTTCGATATGCTTTCATTCTTTGCTAGGGTAGTCCAGCTGCACAAGTAAACCAAGAAATAGTTCGTAGTCACAGTATTTTTAGGTTCATCAGAGAAACGCCTTTTGTTGCTCTCCCAGCTTCCTTCTATGAAACATTGAAAGAGGTTCCAAGATGCACTTCATGGATTGTGCACTCAATTGTTTGAGGTGGCAAAATTTCTCATGGCAGGCCTGGCTCTATGATTCTTCTGTCTCCTTGCAAAGAGCCCAATATGTTTCCTGTTGCTGTGTGCTTCTAGTGCTCATTCCCATGCTCAGCTGTTACAGCTTTGTACAGCTTCTCTTTCCTGCTTCAAGAAAGATTCCTGCAGTTATCTCAAAGTAGTACCTTCTGTAAGTTGTGGTGATGGCAGCAAGTATAAAAGACTTTTTAAAAAGAATTAGTCTTATGGAAGAGGCTCCATGTACAGAGGCAGTATGTTTTTAAATAACTCATATTGGAAACAAACAACAGAGAAATACTTCATTTTCTGCTTGTGAGTGTCAAGAAGATGTGGTTATCTTCCAGTCTGAAAAAAAATTAAAATGGTATGAGATGAGTGGTCTTCAAAGTACAGCCCATTTCCTTCTTTTATAAAACTGACTAGTGAAAAAGTACCTGCATTGTGGGAGAAAACTTTCCTGTATGCCATCCCCCACTGCATCTCCCGCATGCATGATGTCCCCTCTTGCACACTGTCCCTTCATGCGCTCTATTCCCCATGCACACAATATGCAACACCACACGCGCATCATCCCTCACACATGCATCATCCCCACACACATTATAAAGCAATATCCCTGTACAACATCCCCCATGCACACTTTCCCCCCATGCACACCGTCTTCCCATGCACACCATCCATGCATGTGCATTAGTTCCCATGCGTAATATTCCCCATGCGCACCATCCCATGTGCAACACCACCCATGCACACCATCCACCCATGCACACCATGTGCACCATCCCCCCTTGTGCATCATCCTCCTATGCACAATACCCCGATGCGCACCATCCCCCTTGCGCATCATCCTCTCATGCGCAACACCTTCGTACAACATCTCCCCTTGCACACCATTTTCCTATGCATAACACCCTTGTACAGTGTTCCCCAATCCCCATTTGCAACACCCTCGTACAACATCTCCCCATGCATATATCTCCCCATGCGCATCATCCCCCCATGTGCAACACCTCCCATGCGCAATACCCCCGTACAACATCCCCAATGCACACTGTCCCCCATTTACAACACCCCATGCACATCATCCCCCCATACACAATACCCCCATGCACACTGTCCACCATGCGCATCATCCCCCATGTGCAACACCTCCCATGCGCAATACCCTCGTACAATATCCCCCCAAGTACACCATCACCTCTCAGTGAATCAGCTGGATGTTGATCAGTCAGTCTTCAATGTTAAATATAGTACAAAAACATGTTGCACCCCTTTTTCAGCCCTTACAGGGTTAAATTTCTCAACATCCGGCTCTTGGTGGGTGTTGATGTCACAGAGGGAAAATCCTCCCCAAATTTCATGCTTCTAGGCCTGGGGGGGCGGTGGTGGTGGTGGTGGTGGTGGTGGTTGGGCAGAGCATCCTTCAGTCAGGGATTCTTCAATGGAAAGTATAGGAAGGAAAATGTGTTGTGCCCTTTTTCACCCCCTTCTGAAAACCAGTTCTTAGTGGATGCCATCACAGAAGGACACCCTCCCCAAATTTCACACTTCTTGGCCCAGCGGTTTTACTCAGTTCCTGTACTCTACTGTAGCAAGGAAAAAAAATTCCTTTGCTTTTTAAAAAAATGATAGAAACTGAACTTCTCAGCCGACCAAAGCAAGGATACTTCCAAATATCTGGAGTGAAATTCTAAATTAATAAAGGTACATTTGAAAAATGTAAATTCCAAAAAAGATACATTCCCCTTACTTCTGTTTCCTAAATAATCGACACCATAGGAGTGCACCATGCAGTCAGCCACTAAAATAGCAGTTGAACTTCTTTACAAGTTTTCTCCTAATTCTTGTCCCCAATTTGCAGAGGCCATAAGTAGCACTAAGCCTGATGGGGCTGTAAAGCTAGCAGATGAAGACCTGAGGAAATTCTTGGCAAGAAAAACCTTGATAACATTTCCTCAGAAAACCCTTGTGAGAGAGTCTATCTCTTCAACAGGTAAGAAATTGGCAGACGAAGATTCCTCCTCTTCATCAAGCTCTGATTCAGATTCTAGTTCTGATTCTGAAGAGGAAGATAATGCTTTGAAAGATACTGTAAAAACTAAAGTGTCATTTCCAAGACGTGAGCCCATCTCTTTTGAGAATAAAACAAAGAAGATAAAAATAAGAACTGAAAAGCACTTTCTTCGAGAACAAGACAAGGATGGTGCACCTTACAGTCTCAGCAGTGCAGAGTCATCAGTCAAACAAAAGGGGTCAAATCAAGCAACAACTGATGATAAATTATTAAAATCCAATTTGGTACAGACCACAAAACAAAGGCCCAGTGAAACATCTTTCAAGAGCTTCAACTTGGAAATAAACCTTGCAGGCCAACCAAGGCCAACCAAAGTAGCATCTAAGCAACTAGAGGCATCTTCCCCTGAAGTGACATCAAGTAAACAGTCTACAGATCTAATGAGGCCTCAACAAAATGTCGCACAAAATCTCACTTTGCTGAAAGAAGAAAAAAATGCAGCAGTGAAGATAGAGGAATTGGAATCACAAGGATCAGATGCTTCTGTGCAACAAGAAGAGGCTGTGAGTGACAGAACATCAGTGGTAGAAACCATGAAGGAGGGGATAATCCCTGAAGCAGGAGTTCAGTCTGAACAGCAAAGCACTCCACAGGGTACTGCTTTATCTTGTTTGCTCTGCATTGGTTCTCTGAGGGCTTCTTACTGAGCACACTTTTTGTTGCTATTATTGAACGCATTCTATAATCTCTTCTTTTTTAAAGAGCTTTGTGCATTGATGTGAGCAGTTGTTTACATTGCACTCAGTGATGCTTAATTTCTTATTTCCTAGCTTGGCTTCATATTATTAATAGGAAAAGGTGACTTTCATTGCATTTGTCTTCATTCTTCTATTCCAATGTGCTTGTCTATTGAAACATTAACTGGTTCTTCTTAGTCATTAACTGGTTCTCCCTAGGTGGATCGACATTTGATCCCTATGTTATATATGCAAGGTTGGGCAGAAATGGCTTAAAACCCAGAGAAAACCATTGCTGAAATGAGCCACTGGAGAATGGGCTACCTTAATGAAACAGGATTTTGTCCCAGCTTTGGCAGATGCACAAAGAAGCTATTGAGTGACCTGTTTAGCAGTCTCTTCTTCTTCCGGCCTAGCATTTGCCCTGAAGGTTAACAGCTGCTTTTCTGCCGGGACTGAGTGTTCCTTCTATGCTTCTCTCCCTTTTCCTCTCGAAGTGCTCTGATGGTTGTAGAAACTGGTTTTCTTGTGCTGAGGGAATGACAAGGAACAAAGTTGACTTTGACACCAGCAGAATGGTGAAGTTGTGCCTCCAGGCTAGCGAAGTTCAGAGCCCGGCTCTTACAATGAGAGATTTTCACAGCATATGACTTCTCCTAATGTTCTTCCCTACTTACCATTCTCATTTGTCTCATAACCGTCCTAAGGCTCTTATTTGGTCTCAGAACAAACCAACGTCAAAAAATATGGTCTTTCCATTTTTCTTTAATTCCCTGAGTATACTTTTCCATCCAAACCATATTCTTTATTATGACTTCGCTTGCTTCTTTCTGTCTGTCAGTCTTACAGTCTTCCACCTCAGTAGTTCATACTGAGTTACTTTTTCCACCCAACAATTTTAGTTTTAAGGTAACTAAAATACAGAGGCTACTTGCAAGATGAATTTATTTGAGGCAGAAAGCAAGGGAACCTGCTGGTAGAAATGTATTGTCAGTATTACTTAGAGGCATATATATACACAAAGTTAGGAAACTTAAAGTTCAGGAATGGAGGTGGGAAAAATTTCCCAATTATTTGGGCTTCCATGCAGCCAGAAGAGGGCACTAATGTCTGGAAAAAGATCGATGAAATGAGATACTTGTGCACTGAAAACACCAACGGTTTTTGGCAGTAGTCTTTCATTTTGGCTCTGTTGTGGCCTAGAAAGCCTGTTTGAGGTGGGGGAGATGAAATGTGAAACGTTTAAAATGGATTGTATTTAATAGTCTGTTAAGCTGTAAGTCAGTGGGAGTTAGAACTATTTGATGTTTATGTCAGGATAACTAAGGCTGCAATCCTAACCACATTTTCCTGGGAGTAAGTACTATTGAACATAACGGGACTTACTTCTGAGTAGATACTTGTATGCTTTGGATTGCACTGTAAGTCAAATTTGGCTGTATTGGTATTATGAATATATAATACATATTGGGTCACCATCACATCAAGTACTGGTAATTTAAATCCCCTTTATTTCAGAGGCAGAAGTTTAAGGACTTGCAGATTTTTTTGTTAAATCTGCACTCAAACATTTTTTAAGTTAAATCTGACTCAAACATTCTGCATTGCGCAAAATCTTTCCCCACAAACATAGTGTTAAAAGTTTCTGCTATGTACACCACCGTCTCCGTCCATCTTTATCTTCTATAGTTTCTGCAGCTGGACTTTTGAAAAGTAGCCAGAAAATTATGCAATATAGAGATAACACTTTTGGGGGAAAATGATGTTTAAAAAACATAAAACCCCTTTTGTCTAATATTTTGTTTAGCGAAGATGGACAGGCTGCAAATATACATGGAAACATCAAACTAGTTTTAATGTTATTGCTTTCTGCTGGGTAGTTGTTTTATAGGACTATTTCACCTATGAAGACAATGAGACTCCACTTGATGTTGCATGGCAAACTCAGGAATTTCACTAAAGGCTTTATTTCTTTGTGGAAATGGTTGAAGGACTAACAGGCAGGTATCTTGTGGCTTTTGTTATGGCACACTCCATAATGAAAGGGAGAAACAATGTAAGGAGTGAAATACTCCACTGGGGGATACTGTACTTATCTCTGTCTGGTTTGGATACTCTCCAGTGTCTTCATCTTCTAATGGAAGTAGCTGCATGATGTAACATCATAAAAATGCATCCATGAACTCTGGGTCCAGAGGTAGAAAATTCATGCGTAAGGATAGATTGTCAGAACTGTGCTTTTTTGTTTGCAGCAGTCGCTCCCAATGCAAAAGAAACAAAAGTCACTGACTAAAAAGCATCTTGTCTCTTAGGTGGTGAAAACTATTGTGACAAAAAACAAGCAAGCACCCTGCACCCTTCCTTCCATCTTCTGTTGTTCTTACTGATCTCACTCAATATTCCATGGCTGGGGAGGGGACCGGTGGACAGAGCCAGAGGGATGGAATAAGACTGCACATTCTGAGTCTCTCTGAGCCTATCTTCTACATACCTAGGAAGTCCCTTCGATATGTAGAAGGCTGGTCTAGTTGTGGTGTCCTTGTTTTGTGTACAGGCTGATAGGCTATCAGTAACTAATGAGTTTGCTATTAGTATATAGATTTAATGAAATTTTGTGTGTTCATGTTCTCCTCTTTTAACACTCAAATGTATTGCTGATTTCTTGTTAACATACCAGAAGTTAGTCTTCAGCAATAAGAATTCTCCACCCCTAAGAAACCTGACTCATCCAGAAAGAATGTCTCTTCTTTTATCTCTTGGTTCACAAGTGTTTAATTTTTTTCTCCTTCTCTAGAGGCCAAGCCAAGAGATGCAACTCCTCAAGAGGATTTTGATACTTCTACCTATAAGAACCTGCAGCATCATGAGTATACACCATTTACCTTTGTGGATTTTGACGTTGAGCTCTCAAAATTCAGGCAGCCTCAACCATCTTCTGGGAGAATATCCCCTAGGCACTGAATCAAGCTAAAATTCAATACAGGAACATATATATAGGCTAATCCTGATAATGAAGTAATATTTGTTACAATTAAAGTGCTATAAATGAAGTTGCTAGTTGTCACTTATTTTAACTAGTTAATCATCTTGATATTGATCTGCAGGGTCACACAATATCAGAAGTGTCATTAGTGCTCCATCAAATATAATTTAAATTTTTAGATTTGATTTCGTTCTAAATTCCACTTTTAGGAAGGAATTGATTTATTTGCATGATATTCTTGGTACTGTCATTAGCACACTTGTACTGTTTAGCTTTATTTCAATAGATACTCTGCATGAATCTTAAAAAGCAGGGTCTTATCAATATGATCTGAGCTCTGATGTACATTTGATCAAATGCTGTTTTTCAATATGGTCTTCCATATTACTGTCTAAAGTACAGCCCTAGCACTATAAACTAATTCTGAAGCAAATAATTTAAGATTTGAACTACTTTAATTTAGAAATTGACTGAAAATGCAGGCATGTAGACCAGTACTTTCAGTTCTATTCATATGATCAATTCTTAATTCCATGTTAATAACTTGAGGCTGATTTTATTGGTCAGTGATCAAAATTACCTTTTAGTCTTTGTTCTCTTTTCAATAAGAATTAACAGCTCAATCCTACCTAACTTTCTGTGTGGTGATGTAGTGGCACCAACAGTGATTTTCCCTGTCCCCTTCACAGTCCTGATCTGATCACCATCTCCATCTCCTCCCCATTCCGCTTTTCCAATTTGAAGGTTGTATGGTTTATTTGGTTGACTTTTTGCTGGCCACATATCATTGAGAGTAGTTCTAAGTTTGGCTGATGGGAATTAATTTTAAAAGTGTTTCATAACTAAAAGCAAACAAAGCATCCGTATAAATGTGTTGCTGAAGTATTTAAAAGTGATTTTCTGTGCCTATAAATGTAATTAAGAAGCAGTGCACTTTAAGTGGCATAAACATGATTTTGGATCTCTTCTTTCATGTTGACCTGATCTTGGCTGAAGGCCTTTATTCTGTGATTAGTTTCACTTCCTGGAATATGTTAAGTAATGTTAATAGCAATTAAGGCAAATTGAAAAGCTGTGCTTGCTCAAGCATTGAGTTTTAAAACCTTGCACTTCATAAGCACAGCTGAGTAAGTGATACAATTGTAAGCTTTGATTTTGTAAGTCCCCAGGCTTGGATTTTACTAAGGCCTTTGAGAATCCTAGCTGCTTTATCAAAGCAGAACTCTGTACAAGACCTCATCTACTTTAAATGCTGTTCAGCATTAAACCACGGCAGTATCAAGCAGCTATGGTGTTTTTGCCCAAAATATATTTAGGAGGATGATTTGGAGGAATAAAAATTTTAAACCATCTGCCATGCTGTCCCTGGTCTTTCTTGTCTTCATTGGTCAAGGACTGGATCCATGTGGGAAGCTGACTTCTGAGAAGCCGGAATACAGAGAAGTTGAAAGGTATGTTTACAGTGCTTCTTCCATCCCTCCCATTCCCTTGTTGCATCAGTAAAATTTTAAACTGGAGCAAATATATCTGTTAGTAATGAAAATCTACAATATTGTTACTTTTTAAAGTAAGAGTGATAACGGTAACAGAAAGTGAAATGCCAATTGCCACTTATAAGCCTATGGAACCCCCCTCTATCTTAAATCCCCCTCCTGTCATATTAATAAATATGAAAATTCAGAATTTGAATAACTCATGTGGCAGCAATGTATTTCTGTATGAAAGCCATGAGGCACTTATACATTATTAGGATTCAAGATATAACACTATGCCAAAAATCTAGAAAGTTCCTTTGACAGAGTGGCAGAACTATTGGAAGAGATTCAATACTAAAATCAGAAAACAGACAATGGACATTATAAAAATGTGTCCAAATAGACAGAATTGAAATTGGCTAGAGGTTGGATATTCTAAAATTGCATACCTTGACAATCTCACTGTCTTATTATACTATACTATTGATGAGAGGAGATGGCCTCAAAAATTTTTTGGTGCATTTATTATTGTACTTTCAAGCACATCAAAAATGTAAACCCTCCATGCTTCCCAGGTTGATGAAGCTACATTTAAATTTTTCCTAAGCAACAGTAGACTTTTTCAATCCTGTATAATATAATTTCTAAGAGATGTGTTGGTCTAAAAGCTTGCTAAAGGTCTCTTTTTCTGTTCTAACAAGCCATTCAAGATGCTGATGTGCTTTTCATTTTATTGCATACATTTTCCTACTTGTTCTGGATTAGAAGATGTATGCTTTGGTTTTATATTGCACCAAGGAAAATGAATTGCCAATAAAAGCAAGCAGTTTGGGCTCCGAATGCACACAGGAAGCTTACTGAGTATGAAAACAATTTCCTAGACTGACTTTTCCAAATGAAAGCAGGCTTTAATTGCCTTCTGTACAAGTAGACTTGAAAATGTCTTATAATGTTCTGCACCAGCAACTGATGAACAATAGAAATAAGTTGATTAACAAATTATGTGACGTTTGGGTGATAAGTGTGAAAGAAAGCATTATGGAAATGCAGTCATCCAAGATAAAAACCAAAATGCTTTCACTCTATTTTTTCAGTTCTAAAACAGAGCTTAGAAATACCACTTAATCAAAATGATAACAAAATTGGGAAGTAGTTTTGCAGCTGTTGAAATTACTTTGTTTCCCCATCTGTTGTCTCTTGTCCTATTCAAAGTTCTTTGAGGTAGGAAACCTCTTTGTTTTATAGAGTATATAGCACAATGGGGTTAGCTATACAGACTTCCTGAGATTAGTACTGTATAATTACAGAGGGATGCTTGGGTCTCATGGGACTAAGTATAGTAAGTTTTGAATCTTGTACACAATTGCTAGAGAAGCCTGAAAATAGATTAAGGGTGCAATCCTAACTTAGACCAGCAGAACTCGCTGATCTTCCCATCCCATGGTGCTGTAAGGAGGTAAGCACATGTCTGTGCACTGGCCTAACACTCCCCCAGGAATGGTGCATAAGTGTCTTATGGCACTCTTGTGACACCCCCAAGCCAAAACGGGACTTGTGCTGGAGTTCAGGCCAACCTAAATGGGGATTAGGATTGCAGCATAATTCATTCCTGGCCAAATTGAGAATTTAAAGCTATGCTGTATGGCTATCCTAAACTGGTTTTTGAGTCAGTGGCTGCAATCCTAAAGACATTTTCCTGGGAGCAAGATCCATCCAATGGGGCTTATTTTTGAGTAGACATGGTTAGGATTCTGCTCAATGACTTCCTTGGGATCTAAAGCTTTCTTGAGCTTTAGAAATAACTTCATTAAGTATAATTCTCACAATATTTTGTGTGGAAGCTGTGGTAGTTAAAGTAGTAAAAACTACTGGATGTTTGTAGGCTAATTCAGCCCAAACCAAGACTAACCCTACAATTCAGAGTAACTACAGGAGCATGTAAGAGACTTTACATGCACCCATAGTTACTGCACCACCTAGTGAAAACCTATGGGAAATTCATATTACAATCCAGAACAAATTGTTCTTACACCGGAGCAAGGACTCCCCGTAATTACTCAGGATTGTGCCCCAATGCTGCAATCCTAAAGACACTTTCCTGGTGAGTAAGACACACTAAGTGTCTTAGACCTCGTAAGACACACTAAGCACAATGGAACTTACTTTTGAGTAGACATGGTTAGGATTGCAGCTTTAGATGGACTATAATAATCATGGGTTGTATGAATGTTGGATGTTTCCTGTTGGATTGGGAGTGCTGGATTTCTAATAGCACCCAGGTAAGGTTTTGGTTAAAACAACTAGAAATACTACTGCATCTCACCACACATATTACTATGTTATTTTTTTTACTATGTTTATTTTATTACTATGAGTTATTTTTTTTGACCGGGAAGATGGATAAATGGGATAGGATGCTGAATAGTTCCTCCTTTGTGTGATTTTGCCTTTAAATTGTCTTCTGCTTTGTTCTTTTTCTTTTGCTAGAAGTTATTTCAGGGGTTGCAATTCTACCAGCAATAGTAGCAGTAAAAAAGCTTTCAAAGAAAATCATTGGTGTGGAGATGGGGATTCATCTATGTGTGTCCCTATCACAAGATAGGATGTGTGTCCCTACCAAACTTTCAGTGAGTCCTGTTCTCATTCTGATTTATCAGAAATGCCACAACTTTCATTGAAGCAACATGTTCTTCTCAGCTCAGTGACCTATATCTGCTTTGGGATGAAAAAAGAATAAACTGCACATGCAAAAGAATAAAAATTGTATGAGGAGTTTTCCTTGAGCACATCTAACAATCTTTTAATTGGCTTGTAAGAGAGGATGAAAGCAAGAGAATTTCAATGACGGTCAGGCATATACCGTAAATAAGTACTGTATTAATGGCAGATGTTATTTAGAAATTCCAAAAGCACCACTACAAACTATTGATGAGGCCACTTTATTAAATGGAAGATTTTGCTCAAATTCATCATCCAATTGGTATTTGTGGTCCAGAACATGAAATTTGGAAGGGATCCTCAGTTTTGTGGTGTATAGTACTGAGTTGCTAGTAATGTGTATTGGAATCCATCAAGCTAGTTCATTTAAGCTTTTGGAAAACTAAGGGCACAATCCAGAGTGCCTGTTTTGCTGGAGTTGCACAATGCCATTAAGCACTTTCTCATTACTGCAGAGAGATTGGACAGTGCCATGTGCTGGCCTCCCTGCACCTCTGTGATAAATTTACCTTATATTTTCATGTTCTACCTTATCTAGTCTGGGAAACTGAATTGAATGTGATAGAAGATAGAACCAAATGGATATCTGTGGGCATAAGATTTTGCATTATAAATCCTGCAAAGCAAGAGTATTTCTGCTGAGGCTTATTTACAGAAAGTTTAAATTTTAAACTGTTTAGTATCTGTGAAATACAAAAATCCCCAAAGCCTAGGAAACAGCAAAAATTTGTCATGGGGGCTATACAGACCAAAAGGAAGATTAATGTTATACTAATTTGATGTTCTTCGTACTGATTTAATTAAATACTAGATGCTTAGTTGTATTTTATCACAAATAGTGGTAGCGCTAATACACTAAAATATAAGGTACAATTCTTTGTAATGGCTAGTTTCTATCTCATTTCCAAATGACTTGCAGATGTATTACTGCTGCAGCTGTTGCAGGCCTTGTAATAGCATTAGGCTCTGACTCAATCAGTTGGTGCCAGTGAATTCTGGCAGCAGAACATGTTTTGATATTCCCAGAGAGCAAACTAGTCAACGAAAAGGGGGTGGAAGAGAAGTTAAACTAGGAAATTATGAGAGCAAACTTGAACTGAAGCAAGGAAGAGGTGTACCCTTTGAAAACTGGAGGATGTGTGTTTTATTAACCCAATAATACTGTGCTAAAACCTGCCTTCCACAGAAACGTTTGGACAAGCACATTAATCCATATATTTTAGTTTATTCCTAAAACTGTTGAATGTGATTCACTGCACATTTTGAAAAGAACAAGGTGACAGCGAACAAAATGGGCACAATACCTAGTGGTAATACCTAGCAGTGGCCCTTCCTCCTTGTTCCTTGCTTCGCTCTCTTTTCTGGTCAAGTTAAGGTTACTGAGAAACTAGTAGGAAGCCTAGACAAAAAGAAGTTGCCTTTGGAAAAACACCTTTCCAAGCTTTTCAAACAACTTCCAAATTTAAAGGGTCCATCTTGAAATCAAACAGTATGGAACTTAAGTTTTATTAAGTTTTTTTATTAAGTTATTATTTATTATTAAGTGTTTTATTGTTTTTTAATTGTTTGGCCGCCTTGAGTTCCCCCCTGTGGGGGAAGAAAGGCGAGATAAAAATTACTTAAATAAATAAGTGATCTGATGGTATGGCAACATATTTCTTCCCATATGAACATGGACCAACTGGATAAGCAATGGGTGCTCAATGGATCACAACAAAGCATGTGCCAACAAGTTGCTGTGGGTGGCGCAAGCGGTTAAGACGCTGTGCCTGTTAACCAGCAGGCCAGGGTTCGGGACCCGGGTCGGCCCCACAAGACAGGGTGAGCTCCTGTCCTTAGCCCAGCTCTGTGACACCAGCTGGATCCAATTGTATCGGCTCTGCCTTTCCATTGGACTAATTCAGTGGCGTGGAGAGGGGGGATTTGCTGCTTGGGTAACAGCCTATCCTCCATAACAATCCAACCCAGGCTTTCGTGCTTCGTATGCAGCGTATGCAGCGCCGAGCACAATGCCATAGTCTTTCAAGACTGATGGAGGCCTGCTTTAATGTGCCAACAAGCAAACAGGAATGAGAAGTAAAAAGGCAAGAAAATTAAAATACAAGTACCAAATCAAACTCACTGAATATACATCTTACTGGTCCTTTTCTAGTTACAAGATTCTAGTTCTTACCCTCGCATGATAAACGAGCATGCCTTTTGCAAAATAACTGCTACTTTCAATAATTGGATCAGGGAGGGGCACCTATACCCCTGTCTGAGACAGTAAATAAGATTTTCCCTACAATCCAGAGTAACTACGGGAGCACGTAAGAGACTTTACGTGCACCCGTAGTTACTGCACCACCTAATGAAAACCTATGTGAAATTCATATTGCAATCCAGAGCAAATTGTTCTTACACCGGAGCAAGGACTCCCCATAGTTACTCTGGATTGTGCCCTAATATCATGAGTTGGATGTTGATAACCATCTGGAATTCCTTCCTGCTCCTTGACCTGTTTAGGTGGGCTTGGAAGCCCAATCAACTGCTGTATGCCAAACTCATAGATTAACTGTCCAAGGTGTACTGTCAGACCCAAAAAGTGAAAAGAAACATGGCTGGAACATTGGTTAGGATTGCATCCTCAACTTGTAAAATAATTTGTTAACTTTGTGTTGCAGTCTTTCTAAAACAACTCTGAATTTGATTCATAGGGAATTGTCTCAAGACAGTGCCAACTGAGAGCTGTAGATCAATAGGGTCTCTCTCTCTCTATGTGGCAGATATAGGGGGAAATTAAGCATTTTCATCACACCTTGTCATGTGCTTTCCATATTCAGCTGGCCTTATACTGAGCAGTAATATGGCAGTCTATGCCCTTATTAAAGTATGATTTGGAAGGTGTTCTGCAGCTAAATTGTTCAATTTTTATTTATCAGTACTGTTTATAAAAAAACTCTTCACTGATATCTCACTGTTCACTGAATGACATGTCAAATACACATTTTAATTCTAACACTTTTAAATTCAGTTGCTTTTGAACGTCCTCATCTTTCCTGATCTAAAAATAAAAACTCAGAAGACTATCCCATAGCCATGCTTGCCGTTGTTCCCAACCCCCTTCTATTCAAAAGACAGAGAATGTATATTTGTAAGAATTATTTAACATTAAGCTAGGCACCATGAATAAATTTGTTTCAATCTTCCTATATATAAACTATATCAGGAAGCAGAAACACATTTATTTTTATGAGCAGAGACATTCCCGTTACAAAAAGCAACATAGCAAAAAAAGATTCTGCCTGTTTTCACTTATATTGCTCATAAAGCTGGATTATGCGAAATAAACCCTGGAGACAGAAGCACTATAACAGAGCTCTGAATTTTGTACTGTGAATAGTGCTAGAAAGCACATGAATGGAGTGTGTTTTATTACTGTAGCTTCAGATATTTTGGAATATTTATGGGACCTATTGGTTACAGTTGACAATAAAGAACCATGCTTACAGCTGCTCAGATAATTTGTGCTGTCTGTACAACCATTACAAAGATCATACAAATAGATACTGATCTTTCTGACATTTTTCCTGTTGACAATTCTGGCACCAGTATTTTATTTTATTCTGATCCACACTAGATATAAATGCCTCATAAAATAATATGTTACATTTTATAAAAAGGGTATATTTTATACCGTGGATGTTTTAAATCCAATTTTATACACTCTGAAGACTTTTTGCTATGTATATTAAAAATTGTCAGGGTTTTAAAGGAAGGCTTAATAGCAGATGTAAACCCCAAAGCAAAAAATGCTTGTTTAAAAAAAACAATTCTTTTAAAATTTGGCTTTGAAAAGATCTTGCCATTCTTAAATCTTTTTAGGATTGAAAACATAAGCAAGAACAGATAAAATTTTGTACTTTGGATTTCAACGTGCCAACTGAACAATATGATTGTACAATAATGTAAGTAGCACAATTGGGACAATGGTGTGGAGATGGAGTTAGTCTCTCTGTTACCACCACTATTTTATGATGATTATGATGCTGAATGTCACAGTGAGTGTGCCTTACAGTAGTGGTACTCAAAAGTGGAGAGCAGTACTGAGGACTCAGAAGGGTGGGATCCATCATCTTGGAATCTGGCACTGGGCTTTCCTGGGAGTAAGTCTTATTGAATGCAATGGGATTTACATTTGAGTAGACATGGAAGAGCTCTGGCATCAGTGATGTCACATCGTGGTAAATTTGATGGGGTCCTGGACAGATTTTTAAATTTGAAAGGGGGTCCTGCGCTGAAATGCCTGAGTACCATTACCTTACAGCATGTTTGTGACACCCTCACCAGCATTAGGCTGCCATAACAAGCTCAGGATTGGATCCTTAGGGCCCAATCCTATGGGCCCTTCCAACACCCAGAAGTAACTGTGATGCTTCAGTTTCTAAACCAGGAGTCTCCAAACCCTGGCCTGGGGGCCAAATGCAGCCCTCTGCGATAATCAATGTGGCCCCCGGCAAGACCCCGCTACCTGGCCCTTGGGTAAGCCTTGTAATCTACTCCAATACATTCTTATATGTAAATTTATTCAAATTTGAAATGTAAATTAGTTTTCCAGCCCCTGACACAGTGTCAGAGAGATGATGTGGCCCTCCTGCCAAAAACCTTGAAGGCCCCTCTTCTAAACCATGCTGCAGACATTTGAATTCAGCAGCATTACAAAAGAGCTACATGTCACACAGCCAACGGATAAAACTGTTGTCCTTATACATTGGTCCAGGGTAGATGACAGAGTCTAGTCAGCCCTCCTTCCAAGATTCACATCTGCCAGTCAACTCCAGCCCAACTAACCAGGCCAAGGGGTAGATACCCAGGTGACTGGAAGTCATCCAAATGGATATTCCGAGGATAACCTCAAATAAATCCCCTAGGTTTTAGAAGGTCCTGCTCAGAGACGCCTGTCTATCTAAACAACTGTTGTTTTATTATAAAGTGCCTTCAGGGTAGGAAGAGTGCCCAGCTTCTGACTGGGCATTCTTGCTGCCCTGAGGGTGCACTGATTGCACTTGAGAGCAGGGATAGAACAGGTTGGGTTACCATGTGTGCAGAGTGCACTGTTTGTGCAAGAAATCTAGCAAGAAATCTTCCATGTCCTAATAGCAAATAAATGGTGCCATATGTCCTGGAACTGTCAGTATTAACAGATTCTCATGCTTATCAAATGCAGGTTTTCAGTAAAGGAAACCAATCTGGAAAAAAAAGTTAGGCACAAATATGGCTTTCACACTACAGATAACATCAAATTTTTTCTAAATATAGAAATGCTAGTGGAAATGTACATTTGCTTGCAGGCCCTTGTTTTGTCTTAACATTTTGCTCATGAAACATATATTAGGATGATTAGAAAAAAGAAATTTTCATGTTTGGATCTGTGATAATCTTCCATAGAGAAGAAGACGGGTGCTTGATGAGTGACCGACCCCTAGTCTAGAAAAATTCTTCCATTTGAACAAATCTGAACTAAAACAACGTAGAAATTTCAGTAAGGCAGTTGCATTACGAGGTTATGTATCAAAAGGACATGTTCCTCCTAGGGAAAAAATTAAGCCAAATGAACACAGTCATCAACATTTGGTGTTCTAGTGCAGTGGTTGACAACCCAAGGGACCAGTTCTGTGAGGAAAAAAATTCCAGGGACCAGCCCGGGGGGGGGGGGGGGAGAGTTCTGCCTCTGGCAACCTGGAAGGAGGGCTTTTCCACCTAGAGCACAGCACAGCTGCCTCCAGCTGAAAATCCCATTATAAGCAATAGACCTATTCATAGGTTACTGTGGATAGGATTGCAGGTGAGAGCCCAGTGTCTCAATGCATATCTACTTGGAGCAAGGATTTTCAACCTTTTTTAGTGCAGGATGCATTGAAGATGCACAAAACCATCCTAGTCACTTATTGGAGAGTAAGGGCGCAATCCAGAGTAACTACGTGGAGTCCTTGCTCCGGTGTAAGAACAATTTGCTCTGGATTGCAATATGAATTTCCCATAGGTTTTCACTAGGTAGTGCCGTAACTAAGGGTACACGTAATGTCTCTTACATGCTCCCGTAGTTACTCTGGATTGTAGGGTAAGCCTCATTGACTATAATGGAACTTATTTCTGAATAACAGGCATTGGATTCGACTCCGGCTGCAGTCTTATCCACGCTTTCCTGGGAGTAAATTCCACTGACTACAGTGGGACTTACTACTGAGTAGACAGGCACAGGATTGGTCTCTGAGGCTGCAATCCTCTGACAGAGCCCTCCTGCTGTGAGGAGGGGAAGAGGCACTTAGGGGAGTCCTCTCGCAGACCTGTCAGGCAGCTGCCAAGAACGTCCAGTGGTCCCCAGACCGGGGACTGAGAATCCCTGTTCTGGTGGATTAAAATGCCTCTATGGCTGCAATCCTGAAGACACTTTCCTGGGAGTAAGACCCATTGAACACAATGAGGCTTATTTCTGAGTAGACATGGTTAGGATTGCACTCTGTTAATTTAATTTACTGTAAATTGTTTTACTCTCAGTACCACATGGAATTCTAAGAAAAGGCTAAACAAATTTTCTTATTTTTCTAGTATAGAGAATAGTAACAGTAACAGCAAATATTAGCAGAGACTTCACCAGTGCTATTCCTGTGAAATTCCAAATAATATGGAAGCAACAAGATACATGGCTTTTTTGTTATTTAAGAAACTGCAAACAGTATACTGAACATTCAGTGGGTGACATGGAATGGTCCTGTTTTGTGACCAGTAGTCCAAGAAATGCAAATCCAATAAATTCTGTTCCAATTCAATATCTGCAAATGCAATTCCAATAAAAAGTCCTGCTATTAGTATTATTTTCAAGTATATCTAGTCCGAAAACTAGTCTCCTCACAACAAAATGGTATACTGTATAAACTACAGTAATTACTACTACATTCCCAAATTCTATCTAATGCAACCCATCTGTCCACATGAAAAGTTACTGTCAGTTTTCCTGATATGTCTTTTTTTCCAGAACTAAATCAGTGTATTGATAGCCTGGAAATAATACTGGCATATGTTTACTAATCTACTAGGTTGATGCAAAGCCATTTTGCTAATAAATCATGGTAATTCAGTGGATGTTGCTACTTGATCCAAAACTTGTGCCCTAGAGAGTAAACCTCAATCCAGGAAACTGTGTGCAAGTCTCCCTAAATGAAACTTAAGAAAACAAAGAGCATTGTTCATCTGGAAGTGCTCACTCTTTTCTTTAGCCATGAAGATCAAAAGAACAAGAAGAAAAGTAGTTCACATGGTACAAGGAAATGTCCCTTTGTAAATCAAGAGGCCTGCAAATAGATTGACCAGATGACCCTCCCAAATGACCCTCAGATCTAACATTTGCTTTAGCTTTCAATAGTGTATCAGGAGAGTCACTAGCTTTTGGGAAGCTCCGCAAAAAGCTGCTCTTCCTTGGTCGCAGGGCTTGAAAAATTTGCTTTGAAACTAGGCACCTGTCCAAACGGTTACAAGCCTGGATTTTGTTCCTGAATTTTCTCCCCAAAATGCATGAAGTAAGGGAAAAAGAGAGTGGGCGTAAGAAGAGTATGAAGGAGTGTGTAAAATGTGGAAATGAAATGGCAAGGTGGGGGTGACCTAAGAGTGACTAAGGCATGACCTGTGCCTTCCTTGTCATATTGATGTCATAAGGACTGGTGCAAGATATTGAAGTTGTACGTCACAGTATTTTTTAAAATTTGTTCGACCTTAAAGATTTGTCTGCCTAATCTGTTAATTGGTAATGCAGTGGATTATCATGTCTCTGCCTTGCAGATGCTACCGTGGATTAGATTTTTCTTAAGAACCCCTGGGCTTCATGATCTGATGGGTAGGTTTTTCTCAAAGGTTCCGGCTCTCCTCTGTTTCGAGCCCAATCATATGCATGTCTATTCAGAAGTAAGTTCATTACAGTGAATAGAGCTTACTCCCAGGAAAGTATGATTAGTATTGCAGCCTTACGGTACAATCCTGATTTAGGCCAGAGAGAACGACACAGCTACACTGGCCTAAGTAGGTCATATCCTGAGCTGACAGACCAAATCCATAGAGCTAGGAGGCCACTGAACTGGCCTAATTGCTGCAGCACAAGTGCCATATCCTGAGGTTGAGAGGCAGGAGTGGTAATTAGACTAGCTTAAAATTTAGAACTTTTTATTTGCTTCTGTTTATTTATTTATTCGCTCTAGCTCATCATGGGTCCCCCATGCAGCTACTCAGATTTATTCCTGCTCCTGAGATGGCCTAACTAAGGAGCTGTGAGCGGGCATGTCTGCCCTGGAAACAGGATCTGGATATGGACTAACTACACTGTTCCAACCCATGCCCCACATGCCTTCAACACACCCCTCCTTAACTGCCTAGTCTAGCCTCTGCTAGGTTGGCCTAGATCCATCTGTCTTGGGCCAGCCTAAGTAGACTTACATCAGCCCAAGCCTTGGTGTAGGTAGGCTGGCCTATCTTGGAATAAGGCCAGCCTGGTGAAGATAGGCCAGCCTAACCGCACTTCAGGATTGCAGCCTTACAGTGCAATCCTAAGCATGTCTACTCAGAAGTAAGTCTTATTGTATTCAGTGGGGCCTACTCCCAGGAAAGTGTGTTTAGGGTTGCAGCCTTAGTATCTGTAGAATGGGATGATATCAGCAGATACAAATTGCCAGTTATTTTTCCTTATTCAATTGCTAGTGTGCAGTAAAGGGAAACCTGGGAACAAAGCGGGGTGCATGCACACTTCCCTTTTTCTGATAGTGCGTTCTGCCGCATATCCCTTTCTCTGACACCAATGCATATCATTGCACCCTAAATACTGAATAAAATTCAAACAACCACAACCAGAAGGAAAACCCTGTCTAGTTTTGTATTACAAATGTGCTAGCAGAAATATTTGTGCAATAAGGTGGGTCTATAGCATTTCTTATGTCCATGATTACTGAAGAAGCTGTGCCAATGGTACAGGTGAAAAATTATCTTTACTTTCATTTTTCTCACACACCACTCTAGAGTGAGGTATTGTGAATAAAATATACATACTGAATCTAAGGGCACAAACCAGAGTAACTATGTGGAGTCCTTTCTCTGGTGTAAGAACAATTTGCTCTGGATTGCAATATGAATTTCCCATAAGATTTCACTAGATGGTGCAGTAACTATGGGTGCACGTAATGTCTCTTACATGCTCCTGTAGTTACTCTGGATTGTAGGATAAGGGGCACCTATTGATACAATCTAGTGTCACTGTGAATATTTTTTCAAACAAGCAAACATTGCAAACTTTTATCATTAGTCATAATTAAACACCATTACAAAAACGAGGTTTTAAATTTTTCATCCATGTCAAAACTGAAAACAAATTCAAGGGAGTGATCAGGGGCAGGAAATTAGCTAAGGAGTAGATATGTGTCCTATCTCTTGCCTTCACTTTCCTGCCCCTCGTTTCCATTCTGACCATTATAATCTACTGAGATGACCTTCAGTGCAAGACCAGCTGTCCAGAACATATGAAGGTTAACAGTACATGGAAAGGTGATCATAGCCACTGGATGTGTTCTTTTCTCTGGAGAAACGCCAAAGCCCAAGCATTTTCCAGAAGGAACGCCAGCTCTTTGCATTTGGACTGGCATTTGATGACAAGGAGTTAAGCCAAATGTAGATACAGGAAAACCTTGAACTGAGAGTAATTTGCAAGACAAATATTTCTAATAAATTTTAACTTGATATACAAGTGATGTCTTAATAAAAAAGCCAGAAACGTCCCGGTTGGGATACGGCCTGTTTCAGCGCTCTGCCAGAACTTCATCAACCTCTCCTGAGAAACCAGCCTATGCATGTTTACTCTGAAGTCAGCCTATTACTGTCAATGGGGAATCACTCCTATGTAAGGGGGGCAATGGAAAGGAGCCTGAGAGACCTAGCCTTGCTTATCTACCCTATTATAATCAGTGGAGCTCATTCCTGTTTAAGAAGATTGCAGACTGAGAGACCAATCCTAAACTCCACATAAGTCCTAAGTTGACCTTGGCATGTCACAAAAGTGCAGTAATAGCCTTCATCACCACTCTGGGGGTGGCAGGGTTGGGCCACTGCACATGCACATCTCTCCACACCATAATGGAAACATAGGCCAAGTGAGTTAGGTTGGTCTAAATTTCTTAGGAGTGCACCCTAATTTGTTTTCTTTTTTATGTTTTGCATTTTCTTTATTATTTTGTATTAAGTAACAGCATTGTAATCATTTTTATATGAATATGTCTGAGTTTCCATTATTTCTTATGGGAAAATTCACTTTGATATACAAGTGGTTTGCAATACAAGCATACTTCTGGAACGAATTATGCTTGTAAACCAAGGTACAACTACATTTTAAAATATACTATTTTTGATTTTTTTTGTTTTAATTTAATTTTGTCTTTTTTAAATAGATCATCTGCTCTATTATTTCAGGACAGGACAGGACAAGCTACAACATTTCAAAACTATGTTTTTATCTTCATATACAGAGAGCAGTACATTTTAAATGTATAAAGGTGGTTCTAAGACATTAAAAATACTTTTCAACATAGCTCACAATAAATGGAGCCTTGTTCCTAAAGGACTCATAGGCTGCAATCCTAAAGACTCTTTCCTGGAAGTAAGACCCATTGAAAACAATGGGACATTTTTGAGTAGACATGGTTAGGCATGTAGGAGGCATTAGTAGTAGGCATTAGGAGTAGATATGGCTCATAATGTTTTTTAAAAAACCCATAACAGAAAAGATACCAGCCACAGGCAGGTGCTATCCTGAGATGAAAAGGGACAGTTGCACCCCCTGTTAAAATTTTATATACATCCCATTTTACATCAAGGGTATTTTTATAAGTCCCATGGTACAGTCATACAGAAAGTAAAAAAGGGAGAAAGTGGAGGTCGGGAATGAAAAACGACAGTGATGCATATGCTAAGTGATGAAGATCTGGGCATTCAATAGCTAATTATTTCAAATTATTATCAATCAACAATATTTATATAATGCTTTTCAACAATAAGTTCACAAAGCGGTTTACAGAGAAAATAACTAATGGCTATGTAGTATTTAGTTCCCTGTTCACAGTTCATACACGTTTTATGAAAAATAGCCCAAAATTTGCTACAGCATCTTAGAAATGAACTAGTTCATTATGAATGAATTTTTTGTAGGTTTATTTCTTCAGTGTATAGCCATTACAATTGCTGGGAGATATTCTTGTATCCAGCAGTTGGTAAATGCCCAGGGTGTATGCTAAGCCACACTGTTCTACGGGCAGATTGTAGAACTCATCTCTTCCAGGTGGGATCCTTCACAGTGTCATGTTCATCACATCTGGTATCAGGGAATGCCTTCAAGCTTCCAGCAGTTTGCAAGTCAGCAAGCTGTAAAAGGTGACATCTTCTGCCTCTGTAGTCTCACAACAGCTTATCAGATTGCAGTCTCCCAGCCATAAGTCTGTCCCTGCTTAGCTTTCTTCAGCTACCCTGCATTCAACCACCAGATCAATCCTGCTGCCTTTATTGTGGATAAAAGCCTGTCATACTTCATCAGATACATGCAAAAGGCCATAATATTATTCACACAATATGAGACTCTGGTATGCAAATAAATACAGTACATTAACAGTTTGCATTATCTTTCTATTCTTATTCATCTTTGTATGTCAAGAAGAGTCATGGGAAAAGAAGCTGGAAATAGGAACTGCGGAGAGGAACTGATTCCCATAGAGTTATTCTAGGCCTTGATACTGAATTTTGAGCATTCACTTCTAAAAGTTGCAAGCACTCACAGTGTTCAAGTATGAATAAAGTGAAAACGCAAATACTATTCTGTCCAATGCTGTCACAGAAGTAATTCATCCAGTCCCCACATTCAGTGGCCTGGACAATGAGCACAAAAGGACTGACAAGTACTACCTCTTCTAAATTAAGAGATACCAAATGTAGACTACTGCTGCAATCCTAAAGACACTTTCCTGGGAGTAAGACCCATTGAACACAATGGGCTTACTTTTGAGTAGACATGGTTAGGATTGTGCCCTATATGTAACTAGCTAGGTTTGTACTATTTTATATTTATTTTCAGTGGCCTTCCACCAGCACAAATTTAGCAATTCAATCATGAAGCTTGTGTTGGGTGGGTGGTAGTATATGTTTGTGTACACATGAAAGAAACTGGCCTGATAGATAACTTGTAGAATAAGCTTTGAATACACACATTAACAGATTTATGGTTTTGCTGGTGTTAATATGAAACACAGCCGACTAAACTATGATTTATATACTGTTGTCTCTTCACTTGCCATCTCTTCTACATATATAAAAGAGAAAAGTCACTGACTGACTCACCAATGCCCTGCCAAAACTGCTGGGCCTAGAAGCATGAAATTTGGGATGGGTGTTCCTTCCATGACAGAGGGAGTCACTAAGAACAGGTTTGCAGAAATTCCAACCAGAAGGGGATGAAAAGGGGCACATTGCATTTTCCTCCCTATACTTTCCATTAAAGAATCCCTGACTGCCCTAACCCCCGGCCTTGAAGCATGAAATTCAGGGAGGGTGTTCCTTCTGTCACATGAACACCCACCAAGAACCTATGTGGAGAAATTTAACCCTTAATGGGCTGAAAAGGGGTGCAACATGTTTTTGTCCTATACTTAACATGGAAGACTGACCAACATCCAGCCAATTTGGTGCTCGGTGCCTGGTGCACTGGGGGATGTTGTTCGGAGGGAGGGGTTGCACTGAGGATACTGTGCATGGGGGGGTCTTGTACATGGGGGGTTGTTGTGCCATGGAGGGATGGTGTACGGGGGAATTTTACTCCTGCAACACGGGTACGCTTTTTGCTAGTTTGCATTAAAATTCAAGAACACAAGTCATTTTAGCAGGTTGGAACCACAACCTTTTACAGTCGAACAAATTCTGTGAATTCTTTTGAATAAGCATGCACAGGACTGGGTGGCAAAAACGGAAAATGCACAGATCAATAGCAAAGAAGCCCCAATTTTTGGAAGGCCACCAAAGTGCAACTTCTTCAGCATTTGTCCCATGTGGTGAAAGGAGCCTGCTTGTTCTGGACTGGAATCATCCAAACCATGGCTGATGTGACATTGGGGAAACTTAAAGGCTACAGTGTGGGCTGCACACGCTCATACAGTGTGGGCTGTACCCAACTCAGAAGTGCCTCATCAGAAGTATAGGCATCCCCCACTTATTAGGAGTGTTAGGGACTGGAGCACCAACCAAAAGTGAAAACCGATGAAAAGTAGAACCCGGTCTTTTTCAATATGCAAATGCAAAAATGCCACCAAGAGACAAAAATATCACTTGCAAGAGCCTAAATAACACATATTTATTAATACATAGCCCCAAAATACATATCAAATTATACTAAAATAAACAAAGGCATACATGGCAAACTACACCTTAAAAAAACTGATGATGTACAAGTCTCCCAGATGAAAAACAGACTTCAGGGTGTTTTCAGAGTGATAACACCTGTAAGTTCTATTGTACTTTAACCAGGCTTATTCAGGGAAGTGTTGCATAGGACTTCAGACTTACTTCTAAGCCAACATGCATAGGATTATACTTGCAATTACTAGAGACTTGGCTGCTATCCTAACTGCCCTTTCCTGGGCTGTTACCTCCATTGTTTACAACGGGAATTAGTTCTGAGTAGACATGCATAGGTTTGGGCTGTATGGCTGCAATCAGATACTTGCTTACTTAACCATTGACTATGAGGGGACTTCAGAGTACGCATGAGTAGAATTAGGGTCTCAGTCTACAATCCTGTACACTTACCTAGGAGTAAGCTCCATTGACTCTGATGGGGCTTTACAGCAGACAAGCATAAACTGGCATCTGTGGCTGGAATCCTAACTACTCTTACCTCGGAGTAAACTCCATTGACTATTATGGGATTTACTCTCTGAGCAGTCACAAGTAGAATTGGGTTGTATGGCTTCAATCCTATTCTTGCTTACTTGAGGGTAAGCCCCACTGATTATAATGGAACAGTTTCTAAGTAGGCACATATGATTGGGCTGAATGTTTTCAATCCTATATTCACTTACTTAACAGTAAGTCCCAGTGACTATAATGGAACTTAGGACACAATCCTGAACACACTTTTCTGGAAGTAAGACACATTGAACACAATGGGGCTGACTTTTGAGTAGACATTGTTAGGGTTGTTCCCTATGTACATAGGATTGGGCTGTATGGATTCAATCCTAGTCACTTACTTGAGAGTAATCCCTACTGAATATAATGGGTAAGACACACATAGGATTGGGCTGTATGGCTGCAACAATGGAGTAAGCCCCACTGCCTGTGAACGACTTACTTCTGAGTAGACACACATATGATTGGACTGTATGGCTTCAATGCTAGTCACTTACTTGAGAGTAAGCCCCAGTGCCTGTGAACGACTTACTTCTGTGTAGACACACATAGCATTGGGCTGTATGGCATCAGTGCTAGTCACCTACTTGAGAGTAAGCCCCACTGCCAGTG
This sequence comes from Cryptoblepharus egeriae, assembly GCA_030015325.1. NCBI lineage: Eukaryota > Metazoa > Chordata > Lepidosauria > Squamata > Scincidae > Cryptoblepharus > Cryptoblepharus egeriae. The sequence goes on along the minus strand of JAREYC010000005.1, from coordinate 47,035,549 downwards.
AACGACTTACTTCTGTGTAGACACACATAGCATTGGGCTGTATGGCTTCAATGCTAGTCACTTACTTGAGAGTAAGCCCCACCGACTGTGAGGGACTTACTTCTGAGTAGACACTGATAGGGCTGGGCTTACACACACACAAACTGAGGGCCGAGGCCACGTTCGCAGCCCGGATTCCTCGGCTGCCTGCTGGGAGCTCTCTGGCTATCTCCTGTTCAGGGAAGGCAGCAGCTGCCTCCCTCAAAGGAGGCCTCATGACGTCAGAGAGGGCTCTGTCTGTCTGGCCGGAGGAAGCCACGAGCGAAGCCTCCCTCTGTCTCTGAGTATTCCTGAGGCGGCCGCGCGCCTTATGCCCAGAGGGGGCGGTGCCTTCGGTTGGCCCCGCCCCCCGCGCGTTGGGGGCGTTTCCCAGGCGCTGAATATTGATGAGGCGTCTGTCGGAGCGCGCTGTCGTGTGGGGCAGGCGCGGGAGGCGATTGGACGAGGGCGTGTGTACGCGGTGACGTCGCCCTCGGCGGTGCGGGTCCCGATTGCTGCAGCCGCTTGTCAGTGTGACGAAGATTGGCACTCAGGTAAGCGCTGTCACTCAAACCTGCTCCTTACCCAGCCAGCCTAGCCATCCATCACGGCGCGCCTCGGCCGCCTCGCCTCACTCGCCGAGGCTGACTCCGGGGATGGGGGGCCCCGCGGGGGGGGAGGCGAGCCCGCCACACGGAACAGCAGGGAGGGGGCACCGCACAGGACCCTACTCGGAGGAAGGGAGGGAGGGGGGAGCGAGGGGCGTCGGCAGGCAGGCTGGCGCGAGGGAGGGGAGGGGGAGTGAGGAAGTTTCTGGAACAGCCGCCCAGCGGCCGTTGCTTTTGTGGGAGGAGGGAGGGAGGGAGGCGGTGCGCGCGCGCGCTCTATAGAAGGGCGGGTGTCGCGCGCCTCTCAGGGGGAGGGGGAAAGGAAAGGGCAACAGCTGTTTGTGGCGCGAGGCGGGGGGGGAAGAGGAGGTGAGAAGGGCGGCATTTAAAGGGGCCGCACCTTCCACCACATTCCGATTGAGGCAGGGCGGTCGGAGGAGCAGCTGTTGACTGGGCTCTGAGCTCTAGCCTATGCGTGTCTACTCGGGAGTAAGGACCCCATTATAGTCACTGGGGCTTCCTCAGAGGACTGGCGCTCCACAGCCACAGCTTCTGTGTGTCAGCTTATAGCCCATGGGGCTTACTCCCAGGAAAGCGTGGCTAGGAGTGGAGCCTCTCAGCGCAAGCTTATGTGGCTACTCAGAAGTAAACCCCATTGTAGCCCATGGGGCTTACTCCCAGGAAAGCGTGGCTAGGAGTGGAGCCTCTCAGCGCAAGCTTATGTGTCTGTCTATCTACAGTATTTCTATACCGCTTTTCAACTAAAAAGTTTACAAAGCGATTTACAAAGAAAATGGAAAAATAATAATAGCTATTTAAAAGCAAAGGGGTCCCTGTCCCAAAAGGGCTCACAAGCTAAAATGCAAAAAAGAACACCAGCAGAAGCCAGTGGGGCTTACTCCCAGGAAAGTGTGGCTAGGATTGGAGCCTCTCAGCTTAAGCTTATGTGTCTACTCAGAAGTAAACGCCTTTATAGGCAATGGGCCTCCTCCCTGTAAAGTGTGGATAGGACTAGAGCTAGGGTCTCCAAACGCCAGCCTGGGGGCCAGATCCAGCCCAGCGAGCCTCAATGTGGCTCCCAGCAAGAACACCTCTGTCTGGCCCTTGGGCAAGCCTTGTAATCCACTCCAATACATTTTTAATATGTAAATTTATTCAAATTTGAAATGTGAATTTCCGCTCCCCCATACTGTATCAGAGAGATGATTTGGCCCTCCTGTCAAAATCTTTGGAGGCACCTGGACTAGACCATCACAACCCAATCCTTTGCACATCTACTCGCAAGTAAGTCCCATTATAGTCAAAGGGGCTTACCCTCTAATCCAGAGTAACTACAGGAGCACGTAAGAGACATTTACGTCAACGTTACAGCACAATCCATTGAAAACCTTTGGGAAATTCATATTGCAGTCCAGAGTAAATTGTTCTTACATTGGATTGCACCGTAACTCTTAGGAAGGTGTAGATAGGATTGGAGCCTCACAGCTCAATCCTATGCATGTCTATTCAAAAGTCAGTTTCATTATAGACCATCGTTGGGTTCAGTCCATTGAAGGCTTCCTTGTGGACTTGGGGGGCTCTTGCTTCACCCAAAAGGCAGAAGTCAGCCAAACCAGAGCCATGTAAGAAAGAGAATTTCTTTCTACCTGTAGCATGCAGCCATTTTATCTTCCCTTGTATGAAGTCAGAATGATCAGTGGGATGGAAGGGAAGAATGATCAGTGGGATGGAAGGGAAGCCCTACGAGGAAAGGTTGGGGGAACTTGGGATGTTCAGCCTGGAGAAGAGGAGGCTGAGGGGAGACATGATTGCCCTCTTCAGATACCTGAAGGGCTGTCATAGGGAGGAAGGGGCCAATTTGTTCATAGCTGCTTCTGAAAGCAGAACTAGAACCAATGGGTACAAACTGCAAGAGAGGAGATTCCGGCTGGAAATCCGGAAAAAATTCCTGACTGTGAGGGCGGTTCGGCAGTGGAACAGATTGCCAAGGGAGGTGGTGGACTCTCCCTCACTGGGGATCTTCAAGCAGAGGCTCGATGAGCACCTGTTGGAGATGCTCTAGGGGGAATTCCTGCTGCAGGCAGGGGGTTGGACTAGATGACCTACTAGGTCCCTTCCAACTCTATGATTCTATGATTCTAAGTAATCCTCCACCTCGCACAAATTGGCACAGGAACTGTGGAGGGGGACAATCCACAGGGAACCTGTTTCCTTATGTAATGTGGTGCCTTTCAAAAAATGCAAAGCAGTCACTTGCCTCCTGCTTTTCTGAAGTGTTTTCAAAGCTCTCAGTGGTGATCTCCCTGCCCTAATCACAAGAACTTGCCAATCTGTTTCTCAGCCATTGGTTCTGGAGTAGTGTGTTGTGGTATTTACCGGCCACCCAACAGCAAGACTAGGAACATAATGCTACAAACCATGATAAAAGGCATAAAGGAATTCTTTTCTGCCCTCAAAAAAGCCTTTCTGTCCACCTGGGCCTCTTACTGGTGTATATCACATCTGGCCTCCCAACCTGAAGGAACTAGCAATTATGTTGTTGCCAGTTACTTCTGATAGTACTTTTGTAGATGGACCATGAAGTGATACAGTGGAGGATAAACACAGAGTCACTGATCAAAAAGGGGGAGTTTGCTGGGAAATAGAGGAAATTGCACCACCGCTGACAGAATACACGGGCAGAAACTTTTGAGGGACCTACGAATAATCTGCCAAGAATTCCCTATCTCCTGAATAGAGGCTGAAGGCATTTGGCATGTTCTTAATGTCAACATGAAATTGAAAATATATTTGTGAAGGAGCCAGCAGCAAGTATGAAAGTGCCAGCCTCTGGCAGAGCTGAAAAAGGCTGTCTCATATTACCAGCTGTAAGCATTCCCTTTTAAAAGCATATAGGGTCAGGTAATGAATGCTGTAATGTAGCTTCATTATTTCCATTTGATATGTGTTCTGTGGTAACCTGTTCAGTCAGGCAGTTTATTTCTCAGAATGGTATAGACTAGTATTTCCCAACCGGTGATACTTGTACCACTGGTGGTACTTGAGGTGGTGGTACTTGAGGTGGCATCTGCTGGAACACACTGGACCTCCAGATTCCTGCTGTCTGGCTGCAGCACCAGCAGTACAACACATCAAGCAACAGCAGGAGGCTTGGTGCAACAGGCAGAGTTTCAGTGTGTGCTTTTCACAAATTCAGAAAAACCCTCCTGTCCATGCTTGTTGCATTGTTATGTGGCCTCCCAATCCAGAAGTAACTAGTGATGACATCATTACCAGGTACTTCCAGTAGGTGGGCCACATGAACTGATACAGTGGGGATAAAAGCTGGTATTGACCCACATTTTTCTGTATTCAGAAGCATTGGCCAAGGAACTTAGCCATTAGGGGTACTGTCCTAACCTAGGCAGACAGAACTGATCAGTCTTTCCGTGGTGATGTAGAAAGGCAAGCACTGGCCTAACTCACCCTAATGAGTGGCGCAGAAGTGCTGCACTTTGGTGAGACCTCCAGGTCAGCATAGGCCTTGTGCTGGAGCTTAGGCTAGCCTAACTGGAAGTTAGGATTGCAGCCTAAATGTTTAGATAATAAGACATATTCAAAATAACGTTTGTTTTTTAAGCCCCAAGTTTTGAATTCTTCTGGATTTCCCCTTCTTTCAGATTTAATTTTGAGAAACTAAAAGGAAGAAGCAGCTTAATATAGTCCCACAATACCAGGATTTAAGAAAAGAACCGATGTTTAAGGATTAGTGATACTGTAAACATTCACAGTGGGAATTTCAGTCTAAATACTTCAGGAGAATTTTCCTCACTAAGCTGCCACATGCAGTCTGTTGCAAATGTTTGTCTTTAAATTTACGTTTTTATATCTGCATTGCACTTGTCTATAATTGTGTCCTATAAGATACTGGAGGATTGTATATTCTGTGTTAAAATAAGTTGGAATTGTGTATTGCAGAAATTTAGATTCCATTCTGAAAAGACACTGAGCTCTGAAATGTACCATTTGTACCAGAGTAGTAGAATTGCTAATTTTATGAGGCGAAAGGAAGAGACATTGAAGCAAAGCTGGTTCCCGAAAACCTTAGTTGGCTTCCCATGTCCACCATCTTATTGAGATTTCAATAAGCATTGTTTATAAATTTTGAGTCTGTCTTTGTAAGTTCAAGGGCTAAACATTTGCTTTTTTAAAGGGGACAAATTCCCAGGTGTTGACTTGCTCTTGGAAGGTATATAGGAAGCAGGCAGAGCTCTGAGAAAGCTTTGAGATAATGTAACAATCTGTGATAAAGAACAAAGTATGTATTCTCAGGAACACTAATTCTTGGATGCTGATCCTTCAAAATCTATCTTGGGCTATTTCAGTTTCAATATTATAAACTAACAAAAGCGTACTCTCCATGTGCATCAACCCCCCCCCCCCTGTGCAACATTCCCCACATGTGCAAAAAAACCCCATGCGCTTCTGACCCCCATGTGCATCCTTCTTCATTTGCAATCTCCCCCCATGCACAACATCCCCCATGCCCATCAACCCCCCAAGTGCATCACCCCTTCATGTGCAGCATCCTCGCCAGTGAAACCCCTCCCTCTAAACAACCCCCCCCCCCCGGGGGAACAAGCACCAAATTGGCTGGATGTTGGTCAGTCTTCCATGTTACATATAGGACAAAAACACGTTGCACCCCTTTTCAGCCCCTTTAAGGGTTAAATTTCTGCACATTGGTTCTTGGTGGGTGTTCTTGTGAGAGAAGGAACACCCTCCCCAAATTTCATACTTCTAGGTCCAGGGGTTCGGGCAGAGCATCCCTCAGTCAGGGATTCTTCAATGTAGAGTATAGGGAGGAAAAGGTGTTGTGCCCCATTTCACCCCCCTTCCGGTTGGAATTTCTGAAAACTGGTTCTTACCCCTCCGTCATGGAAGGAACACGCACCCCAAATTTCTAGGGGGTGGTTTCTAGGCCCAGCGGTCTTAGCTGGGCTTTGATGAGTCGGTGACATATATATAGATTGAGTTAGGGAAGTACTTAGAAGGCCATTCTTGTATCAGGAAATGAGCCTATGATGGTTGGTGTAATTGTACACACAACCTTACTGAGCCCAGTAGTAGTGCTGAATGTGCCTACTCCAGAGTTTCTCAATGCTGCTTTCTGACATTTCACATAGTAACTTGAGATAACATAATTGCCAGTTATCTCTAGATTAGAAGACCATAATGAGAGTTTCCAAGATCCGTAACATACTCAGGGCAGGCAGGCAGAACATTTTCTTGCACTTCAAAACTGCACACTAAAGGTCTGCCTACCAGCTTGAGAGCTCTAATTGCCATCTCACTGCCAGGTAGAAGGTGCTGTATGTACCATCCAGCATACCACCAGTTGAGAATCTCTGGTCTATTACATTACTACAGTATTTGTAGTGAAACAGAAACTCTCATGTTAAATGGCTATCTTTATAGTAAGAAGAAACTATTATTTATAAATTACTTTCCATTTGCATCATGCTGTATAATAGAAGACAAGTTGCTGTCCTGAGGGACTTGTAAAATAAAGTAGACTGAAAGGACACAACAGAAACCTGTGCTGGTACCCAGACTGAGGTAAATACAGAGGTAGCTAAATCACTGGGGCAGACTCAAAAAGCTCAGTGTCAGTACCCTCCTATGTTGATGTGCGGAGGGCAGCGCATGCCTCTGCATTGGCCTAAGCTCCCCAGAAGTGGGGCAGAAGTGTCTTATGGCACTTTTGTTACACCCCCAGGGCAGCACAGGACTAATGCCTGGTGGTTAGGATTGCATCCTCAGTTTTTCAGTTTACCGTCCCTGTCAAGCATTCATAACCTAGGACTAAAGCAGGCCTCCGTCAGTCTTGAAAAACTATGGTATCGTGCTCGGCGCTGCATACGCTGCATGTGAAGCACGAAAGCCTGGGTTGGATTGTTATGGAGGATAGGCTGTTACCCAAGCAGCAAATCTTCCCCTCTCCACGCCACTGAATTAGTCCGATGGAAAGGCAGAGCCGATACAATTGGATCCAGCTGGCGTTGCAGAGCTGGGCTAAGGACAGGAGCTCACCCTGTCTTGTGGGGCCGACCCGGGTCTCGAACCCTAGCCTGCTGGTTAACAGGCACAGCGTCTTAATCGCTTGCGCCACCCACAGCCCACTGCAGTTCTGAAATACAGTATTTCTCTAGTGTATTAAGGATCCAATCATTGGTGCCTGGAAGATACAATCATGTTTAAGGCAGTGATTATTTGCTCAGAATGAATGTCATTGATTTCAGTAGACTTTGCTTTGTCAGTAATGCATAGATTTGGGATTTGAGTCTGCTGCACCAGCTCAAAGCAGGATGGGTAGCTTGAAAAATGGAAACTTGATTTGCCAAATACATATTTTCCCTGACTTGATTGGATTTGAGTTACATGTATTTTGGAACTGGATGTGACTTGGGACTTGGGAATTTTTCTCTTGAACAGGCGGAGATGCAGGGTCAAAAATGTGAGTCTTTTGGCCCTCTGCTCTGCTTGGCATCTCTGTGTGTATGGTTACTTATTCTTTTTTTGTGGTTTCATGGCACTCCAAAGAATCTTGCCCATTCAAGCTGGCATGCAACAGAAAGAAGGGTATGATGGCTCATGCGGGTTGAGGAAGGGAAGCTTATGTTTTGAGGGCTGCACAAGGCTGGAACACAAGGAGAAGAAGGTGGGATAGTCAGAATGGGAGGAAAGGGCTTCTTTGACCATCTCAGAAGGAGAAGATCATTCATTGGCTGAATGGATGACCACATGTTTTTTTACGTGGAGGGATGGGAGAAGCAAGAGCTCAATGCAGGGGAGTGGATGGGGACATCAGGAGAATGGTAACCCTTAGATGACCAACCCGCTTTATTCACCGGCAATTATAATTAATGCAAATTAGGCTATTTTTAGATGCTCATCTAAGTTAAGTACTCACACATACCCCACCAGCAGCCCTGTTTTTTCACATAGACCTGCCCCTGATTTGTGTATTGAAAAGACTGACTAAGATCAGAGTCCCAAAAAGGCTCTGGGCAAGTCCACACAGTCACCCATTAAGACTCAACTACAAGTTGAGTCAAAGAGGGTAGGGACTTGGGATTTGCTTTCTCTTGATCAGCTCATCCCAGGTCTGCAGGCCCATAACTGACATAAGCAAAACTACAGTGTGCATGTACAGTGAGCATGGACATGGCTTTGTATCCATGCAGGCTAGTATAGCAGTCTTGTGCAGATCATAGGGTTGAGTTGCAGTGCAAGTGGATCAAAACATAACATGATCCAAAAGTGGATCAAAACACAAAAATATGCAGTTTTTCAGATAATACAGTTATTGTTTATAAGTGATTCAGTGGATAGAATTCCTGTTGGTATTTATGTTTTAACAGCAATTTTTGCATAAGATTCCCAATTTGTTTGTCTCTGTCACAGTAATTTACAAAGACATGAAAAAGACAAGACTGGAGCTATAAGCAAGTAATATATTGATAGTTTTAAGAAGGAACATTACTTTTAGCCAAGTACTTGATAAACAATTTATAGCACAGACCAACCCCAAAAAAATTTTGTTTGGTGCCTGGAATGTTAGAACTGATTTTGGGTATATTGGGCGTGCTAATTCCAAATATAGAAACAGTTTTTCTCTATCAGCTATACTTTTTGAGATACAGCACTAATGAGTATCTGCATATGTCAATCAAAAGTCTAATTTGCCATAGGGTGCTATGATGTTTATATCTCAAAAACTAGAGCTGATAGGCGAAAATTACTGTTATAGTTGAAATCGGCACACCAAAAATACATAGAATCAGCTCAAAAAACCTCGGCACCAAAACGCGTGTTGGGCAGTGTAGTCAGTGATAGGCTAGAAAAAAATTAACAACCGGTTCTCTGCCCATCTGGCAGCCACTTTTAAATGGCTATTTTTAAACTTTATACGTCCTGTCTCTCATTAACAACTGGTTCTATAGAGTAGGTGCGAACCTGCTGGAGCCCACCACTGAGTGTAGTTGTTTGCATACTTTCTTGATCCTATGATAGCAAATCAGGTGGCCTGTTTTTATTACAACTTTTTTGAGAGATGTGGATCCACAATGATATTCAAAATCATTAGTAACACACCTCAGTTTTAGGATAGATGTCAAATGCAGACATTTCAATTCCATGCCTTGCTGGGGTGCTAAATAACGTACAGCAGAATCCTTACATGTGCTGGAACTGGCAGGCCAGTTGGTTTCTGCTGCATCAAGGACAAGTTTGGGGCTGCAACTGCACTATTGCTGGCAAGGGGAAACTTTTCCCTTTGCCCCGGGTAATGCAGCAGCAGCCTCAATGGATCTATTTAGATCTGTGCCACTTCAGTAGATGGCATAGAACTGAGCATACCACAGCACCCTTGGGCTCTCTTTGTGCTACTGAGGAACAGGGCTTTGAACCGGTACCATTACAAAGTCTAAGCCCTGCCTGCTGCTTCCTGTCCACTGTATGAAACACCCTCCATCTGCCCTGAAACACCTCCTGCCTTCCTCCTTCCCATCCTCCCAGATTGGCCAGCACAGCTCACTGACCCACGGATGCATGAGGAGGCTTGGCACTTCCAGGATTGTGCAGTGAAGCTCTCAAAGGCCATGCACATCCATCTGCAGCCTACTAAATGCCAGTAGGTAAATTGCACTGGTAAGGTAATGGTAAAGTTTAGTCATGATGGCGACATTCTGTCTACATGTCATGTCTTTCCACAACAGTTGCTCTTTGACCTTGTAATGAATGAGCACCACTCTTAGGGTGAAATCTAGATTAACTATGGGGAGTCCTTGCTCCGGAGTAAGAACAAGTTACTCTGGATTGCAATATGAATTTCCAATAGGTTTTCACTAAGAGGTGCAACAACTACGGATGCACGTAATGTCTCTTACGTTCTTCCGTAGTTAATCTGGATTGTGCCCTTAGTCATTTACAACAAGCAGGGCATCCTATGGGTGACACTTTTACCTTTCAACTACAGATTTTCTTATTTGTAGGTCCAATCCATCTACTGGGTGTTACTGATTATTGTATGTTTTTTATCATGCCCATCAAACTGATGCTAGGCATTTTCCATCAGCCTGCTTGCATGTTTGCACCTGAGTGTATACCTCCTCCTCCATTTGATATCTTCCTTATTTTCCTTCTGGATTTTTAATAAACTAATTACATTTTGACTCTTTGCTTGCCTAGTCCATGTTCACAAGTACTTCATTGGGTTTTTTATTTTAGTTACTCTCACAAACCCTATTGTGGTTTTGAATTTTTAATAAATACTCTTGGGGTTCAGTGTTTGTTTTTTCCCCGGTGGCCTCCCTCTGCCTTTGTCAGCCTGAAGCCTGGGATGGTTACAGAGAATAGAACTACCAGATCCCCACCCCAGCTGCTGAGCTATTAAAAAGAAAATTTGGGAGAAGAAAGTGGGTGCATTCACAGTAACCACTAGGCAATACTCATCTCAGTCAGCCTGCCTTCTCTCAATTCAACTGACATACTTGACGTGGCAATGAGATACAATAGCCAACTCCCACTGGCAGAGTTAATTTTGATTTTTACATTTCTGGCTTTAGAGCCTGTGTCTTCCCAAAGCTACAAAGGATCCAGTTAGCAGCAAATGTTTAGAAATAAAAGACAAACAGCTTTTTTAAACTTACCTATCAGAATCAACTGAATAGCGAGGTTAGATAGTGAAGGAGACTATAATGGCTCAGTGGTTAAAGGCATTGTGCCTGTTGACCTGAAGGCAGGTCAGCAGTTCGAGGCTTGAGTACTGCAAGACAGAGAGAGCTCCCAAACTTTGCCCAGCTCCTGCCAACCTAGCAATTCAAAAGCATGCAAATGCTAGTAGATAAATATGTACTACTTGGTGGGAAGGACAACTTCCTGTTGATAGGCCCTGCAATAGCCAGCTGGTTTCTCCAGTGTCGCATCAACCATGGTTCGAATTATTCCAACCAAGAACAAGTGGACCTTGCTACGACACCAGATAAATTCTGAAGTTCCATACTGAGGTTAGATAGTAAGATGAAGGCGGCAATTTGTGTATGCTGTAGCACCACAGCAATGCTGCACCAAAGGCGTCAGCATCACCTAGTCTTCCAGCTCAAAAACACACCAATCTAGTACCCAGCATGAGTAATTCCAGTCCTGACGTGGCCTGCCTTTCCAAGCTTGGTCCACAGTAATTCTGTGACTTGCCTTATGACTCGATAAGGCTCAGCTCCTTATGGCTCAGCTCATCAGTTGGAACTGGAGCTTTTCCACTAGGCTGAGGGTAGTTTGGCAGTTGAAGTAGGACAGGGAATGGCTGACAGCTGATGGAAGCATCCTGGAAATGAATCGGAGAAAAATCACCTGACCCATGGGATGGAGATGGTGCACATCAGAAAGGGCAGCAAATGATGTTGAAAGAGTGGAAAAGATGTCAATGAAAAGCTGCATTCCTGGGAGAGAAGCCTAGCCAGCTCAGGCAAGGCATGAATGCTCATCTTAGGGGAAAGCAAAAAGATTAATTGGTAGCCCATGATCCTCTTTCCTTGGTAAGAGCCTTAACCAAAGAGATGTCCAGTAGCAATACACCCCTAGGTCAACAAGGAGGAAACATCACACTCATTCATCTGCCAGGGAACAATGAAGGGTCTTCAGGAATTTTTTCTTCTGTAGCTTTGAGCAGTGCTTTTAATGTCCCCTGTTGCACTACTTCCCATGTTCCACCCATTCATATAACCCATTCGCCTGTTCAATAACTGGTGATGACATTGCCCGTAACTTCTGAGTTGGGTGTCCAGATGCAACACCTATCCTCAGGGTGGATGGGATGGCTTGCTAAGCATGGAAAAGCATGTTTTGAAGCTCCGCCTGCTGAGGCAAGCCTCCTAGCACTGTTTTTGCATCACATTCCTTGTCTCACTGCCTGGTGGCAGGTTCTAGGGGTCCCACAATATCACCAGACACTACTCCAAGTACCACTGGTAGTATCCATATCACTGGTTGAGAAACACTGGCCTAGAAATGTTTCATCCTTTGGATAGTTTTGGAGAGGAGTACTGAAAGTCGAGTAGCTCTTTAACTCCTAAAATTATTTTAAGAATTTTGACTGTTCTTTCAAAAGCATGTCTAAACTCTCTACCTGGAGCTTAACTTTGATGAACAACTTCCACTATAAAACTTAAAGGGTAGGCTGGATGGATAAGGTCTTCACAGAGAGACATGCAGCCAGAATATCTTTGATAGACTCAGTGGGAACTGGCAAGAATTACATTCATGGTGCAATGATCCTATTTTGCAGAGCACAGAATTCAAAGATTCTAGTTCAGAAATCAAAGCAGAACACGGACCATACATCCTTCTCCAACCACACTGTCCTTCCCCTTTTCCAGAGTCTCATCTTCCTTACCTTCCCATTCAGAGCAAAACACCATGCCGCCAGTCCTATCCAGAAAATCTGTAACCTAAATCCAGTAAATCTGTACCCTATATTTTTAGACCTGTATTTTCAGTGGTGGCTGAGCTAGGTACTACACAACCCACCCAAAATTGGCTCTTTTTCTTGTACCCCCGCAAGCAGAGTATGCTGGGCTCTGTAGACAGATTTGTGATCTTAACACTAAAGGTATCCTCCGCTTGCTGACAGTTTGTTTTCTTACTATCTGCTCTTTCAATTATACCCAGAAATCATTTATTCAATGCATGTTTCACTTTTTCAACCTCTCTCTGACACATTATAGCCTTAGAACAAAATGCTAAAATTGCCCTCTTCCATGCTGATCTGGATATGATATGTTGATTCAGACTTTTTATATACTTTTGTGTGTATGAGAGAGAGAGAGTGAGAGAGAGCACGCTTGGTTACTTTAGCTCCTGGTTTGTTCCCTTTCCAAGTAGTTAGTGAGGGTCAATTTGCAGAAATCTTTGTGTGCCAGCAGGAATTCGCAAGATAAAAAGGGCATTTGCAGTTTGCTAGCTAAAAAAGCATTGGAATCTACATTTGCAAATTTAAAAAGACTAGGTTCCACTTTTCACCATAGTCACTAACTTATCAGATAAGTGGGGGACACCTTTACTTATTTTAGGTACTTATTTGGGGTCATCTTGGGGCAGTGGTTCTCAAATGGGGCATCATGATGCCCCCAGACTGCGTGTCCTGACCTCTGCACCCCTTCATCAGTCGAAGCTCTGTGACTCCTCCATTAATTTGAAGTGAAGCTAACTGCCCACTGTTAGAAAACTGTCATTAGCACCTATTCTAATGCTCTTAAAGTTATCAGTGACATTCATTAGGATGTACAAAGAGAGAATATTTGAAATTCAAAAACTTCATTTATTAACTTTAAGCAAATAAAACAAAAAATACTGAAATTTGTCTGACGCGGTCAGTCGAAGCTGGCCTGAGAACTAACCCTAGTTCAGTTGAGAGGCCAGGGGAGTCACCACTGCATCCCACACATGTAGCTGGAAAAATGACTAGGGGGTTTCAAACAGCACCTAGAAATAGAAAGATACTAGGAGGGGCAGGCCTCTTGGCCATCTTGGTGCAGAGAGGGCACAAAAACAAAATTTCATGGATCACATTACTTTGGAGGGGTGCTGGGACTTGTTGCCACTTGCCATTCACTTCAGCAAATCCTAGGGTGCAGAGAGCCCCATGGCAGCCTCTGTCAGGGCTCCGCAATATTTTCAAAATCACTATCACAACCCTCTTCCAGTTTGTGATCAGCAAACCAGAAGTGGGTCACAGTTTTTGAGGGTGTCTGCAGTGGGGGTGCACTGCAGAGGCTGGAGCGTGTTCCCCACACTCCCAGGAGACTTCTTCAGCGAATGGTGAGCGTCAACAAGCCCCTGTGCCCTTCAAAACAGTGTGATCTAATTTTTAAAAAACTGTTTCTTAGTGTATGCCTCCATTATGGAAGAAACACCCTCCCAAAATTTCACGCTTTTAGGTTCAGTGGTTTTGGCTGGACGTCAATGACTTTTCAGTTTTATATACATAGGTTTGATCTACATGGCACTTACCATATAGTTGTACCAGCTGGAGAAGTGTCTCTTCTCTTGTTTCTATTAGATAGTAGAAATGGGCTGCAGGTTGTATTTGTGCACAGCTCAGTTTACACAGGTTGCTTTTCACATATAGGCAGATTCACAGGGATAAAAGAGCAACTGTCTTGTGTGTATATGAGAAACAACCCTTTGAATGAAATAATGCACATATGTGAAAGAAAGTGTGTGGTTATGTGTAGAGAAGGTTGTATACATGTTTTTATATGAGTACTGTGAGTTTTAATATTATTTTTAATGCAATCAAGAGACAGTTTTTAACTTGTTTGGTAATTTCCAAGTTTAGAAAGAGATCTGACCCTAATGTGCAATAACAATACCCTGGTGTGCCATCTGATCTGATGATTGTGACTATTATCATATATTGTTGAACAACCACAATTTTCTTATTCCAGAAGGATGTGTTTAGCATTGTTCAACATATTTGTGGTTTATCCCTTCTGGCATTTTTATTTTAATGATGTAACAAATCCGATATTAATGATTATTTAACAAACATTTTGTTGAAGTGACTTGTGTATTTGAGTTGTGCATTTTTTGGACAGTTCTTGTAATTATTATTATGGGAATAAAGAGCAAATGACCATCACTAGAGTCCTATACATGTCTAGCACTGACCAACACAGGAGCATGTGGAGAGTGATAGAGAAGGGGCATTGCTGGGAGGATGGAGAGCACAAAAGGGGGTGAATCCCTGGTGCTGGGAGGATGGAGGGCACAAAAGAGAGCAGTTTTCTGGACTTGTGCCAACTAAATTGCTTGCATGGATCTGAAAAGCCCCATAGGGCCATTAAGGAGACCTCTGGCCACCTCCTGACTTGCACTGGTTATTACACAGGCCATATGTGCTGCTGCAGATTAGGACTGTGCTGCCTTTTTCCTAGGACTTACTCCTACATAACAGTGCTTAGATATTCAGCCCAGCTGTGTAGCGTACATACTATATAGTATAATGTAACAAAAATAAACTTTATAAAAATTACTGACCATATATGTGGGTTTTTTCTCTTTAGAAAAACTGAATTATGATGATTTGATAATGACTTTATAACAAACCCTCAGTAACCATGATGGCAACACAGACATTAAGTATAGACAACTATCAAGATGGACAACAAGTAAGAGCATTTGTTTTATATCATTATTATAATTCCTATTAGTGATCAACTTAGTTCAGCAGGAATTTATTTATTCATTTATTAATACTTAATTGATAATAGCTTTTATTTTAATTTTAAACCTTGATGTAAGAAGCAGAAATGGAAATGTGAACTACCCTAGTTGAATGCTAGTCTCTGGTTGTATCTTTTCAGTTTTTACATATTTAAGATGTAAATTTTAGATCGATATGTTTGTAGGCTTGTATCAGTTACTTCTATACTGGTCTAAGACCATAATAAAGATGAATGGAATAAAATAAAATTGTGTACTGCATGGTAGCAGTTTAAAGATATTTATTAAATAATTACAATACCATCACTTGAAACTGCTTTCCTTTGGATTTTCTAAGATGAAGGTTACTTTCACTGTGGTGTGGAAAACATTTTGCTGGGTTGTTGCTTTCCTAACACTGTTTATAAAATATTAGTCAGGAAGCAACTGAGTTATCAGTAACAAAAATCTGTTTTGAAGATAATAACATTTGCTGAACAAAAATGTGTTAATCTATATATATATATAAGAAAAAAGTGACTGACTGACTGACTGACTGACTCACTCACTCACTCACTCATCACCGCTCTGCCAAAACCGCCGGGTGTAGAAGCATGAAATTTGGGGTGGGTGTTGCTTCCGATGGAGGGGTGCACTGAGAACCGGTTTTCAGAAATTCCAAATGGAAGGGGGTGAAAAGGGGCGCAATGTGTTTTCCTCCCTATACTTTGCATTGAAGAATTGATGACTCATCAACATTCCGCCCCAACCCCCTCCCCCCCCCCGGACTTCTATAGAAGCATGAAATTCAGGGAGGGAGTTCCTTCTGTCACATGAACATCCACCAAGAACCGATGCGGAGAAATTTAACCCTTAAGGGGCTGAAAAGGGGTGCAACATGTTTTTGTCCTATACTTAACATGGAAGACTGACCAACCTCCAGCCAATTTGGTGCTTTGTGCCTGGTGCACAGGGGGAAGTTGTTTGGAGGAAGAGGTTGCCCTGGGGAGGATGCTGCGCATGGGGGTGTTGCACATAGGAAGATGTGCATGGGGGTTGATGCGCATGGGGTGTTAATGCACATGGGGAGATGATGTGCATGGGGGAATGATGCACATGGGGGATGTTGAGCATGGGGGACTGATGCGCATGGGCGATGTTGTGCATGGGGGGAAGTTACCCATAGGGGATGTTATGCATGGGGGATGTTACACATGGGGTGTTGATGCGCATGGGGGGAAGTTGCACATGGGGGGAGCTGATGTGCATGGGGGGTTGATGTGCATGGGGGATGTTGCGCATGATGGATTGATGGGCATGGGAGTGTTGATGCACATGGGGGTTAATGCACATGGGGGGATGTTGCACATGGGTTGACGCGCATGGGGGTTGATGTGCACGGGGGAGTTGCGCATGGGGGGATGTTGCGTATGGGGTATTGATGTGCATGGGGGGATTGATACACATGGGGGAAGTTGCACATGGGGGAACTTGCGCATGGGGGGTTGATGCGCATGGGGGATGTTGCACAGGGGGTTGATGCGCATGGGGGAAGTTGTGCATGGCAGATTGATGCGCGGAGGGTTGATGCTTAGGGGGGTTGATGCGCATGGGGGAAGTTGCGCATGGGGGGTTGATGTGCGAGCAGGGTTGATGCGCATGGGGGGGTGACATACGGGGGAATTTTACTCCTGCAATGCGGGTACGGTTTTCACTAGTCTTGCATATGAATGTTTATATTTTTTAGTTAGCTAGCTAGTTAGTTCTGGATGTGGCTGCTATTGTATTTAAATAGCCTGAATCTGTGGTTTCTGTATCCAGGGGTGGTGGTGGTGGAATGGATAAGGGAGCACGCCTGTACTTGGTTTACTTCTGATTTTATGTTCAAATTAATGCTTCCAAAAGAGGTATACAAATTGCACTTAGTTTACAATTATTTCAAATTTTGGCTCAGTAGTCCTAAAGTTTGGAAACCACTACCTTACATGGAAGTGGTGTTGGATCCTTTAGCCTGGCAGATGACAATCTTTTCTCTTGGTTTTTTCCCCACTGAAAGCACTAAACTCATAATCTTTGGGGGAAATAACAGAAACGTAGGCAGAAGTGTCCTACTGAGTCATAGCCATTGGAACATTTATCTTAGTATTGTCAGCACTGACTGCCAGTCAGGATTCAAACAGAATTTTCCTCTGCCCAACCCAGAGATGTTGGGAATTGAACCCGAAACCTACACGCAAAGTAGATATTCTTCCACTGAGATAGAAGGCCCTTCCTTGAGGTAGTCTTGACCCATGTCATTAACATTCTTTTCCCAAATGTAGTCTTTCCAGCCTTTAATAAACATCCTTTATTAGCCTTAGCCATATGTTCTCTCAAGGGTTGACCATCATGATGGCTTTCTCAATTGGCTTTGCATCAGCATGAAGGGAGTCAGCACTGAACATCCTCAGTTAACAGGGAGCAATCCATCTTTCACTCTGAAAATATGACAGGATCTGTCTTTCATGCCTAAAGCAAAATAACTGTGCAACATAGAGGGAAGTAGAAAGAGAAAGACAAGCGTGTCTGGAGGACTGTGAATGAGGTGCCAGTATCTACATTATAATTTGTACTCAGGTTTTTACATTGCATTTGACTTTCAAATTTGCTTGACACTTACATCTCCACCCAAATTTTTTGTTTTACCCAATTCCATAAATGTATTTTAAAATAAGAATAATGAAAGTTATAGCTAAAGCAATCAGCAGACACCCACAGGGGTAAGCTAAAAAAATTTAAATTTCTAATCCTTTAATACTACATTCTGAGCAAGGTAAACTGCTGAGTTTGCTGAAGTACAATTGAAACTGGAGATAAAAAGGAAGGTGAGTTAAAAGAGTAACACGGAGAAACAAATGGAAAATGGAAAAGGAATAATGCATGATCAAACATAATGTAAGAAAGCATCTTAAAGCCAAAATACAAAAATCCTACAAGCCAGTGATTTGTAATTTTACCTTTTGTATTTTTACATAGTTTGTCTGATTTATACTCTATGTATCTAAAACGTTTCTTTATAAACTCTTTTCCATCAACTATAAATGCTTAAAGTAGACTAATACCAAGATTATGCCATTCTCTTCCATTCTATTTAAGTGAATGTTTTGGTGAGCAGAGACAGCTGTAGTTTTTGAGGGTGCAAACTTAACCAATTTTCTAGCTCTAGAGTAAGGGCAATGCAACTCCAAGGTAAGGGTACAAAAGATTCCTTTATCTTGAGGACACCTCAGTGACTGCCCCCTAACCACAGGATGCAGCATATGCCCCACTGGCACAATTATGCCAATGCTTGACACTGGCATACGATTCTGCCCTGATTGTGTCAATATAGCAATGTTTCTAGTGTTCTTTGGGGGTTCTTTGTGCTTAGAACTTGCATGGTTTGGGAAGACAGAATTGTGCTTTTTTGCTGGCAGCTTTTGATACTGTCATGGGTTTTCACCCAAGTTTCACTTGTATAGAACTTGAATGAAGAAGTTGCACCAATACAGCCAAGATGCCAACAGATGCTATATTGTTTGCGCTCAAGCCTGTCCTCTTTTGGTCTAGCAGAATAATTCCTAGGATCAGGTCTTAGGATGTTTAGGGCAAAATCCAGAGTAACTACGGGGAGTCCTTGCTCCAGTGTAAGAACAACTTACTCTGGATTCCAATATGAATTTCCCATAGGTTTTCATTAGGTGGTGCAGTAACTACAGGTGCATGTAAAGTCTCTTACGTGCTCTCATAGTTACTCTGGATTTGGGGGTTACTTGTATATGTAAATGAAAAGAAGTTGTGTCTTATCCTTCTTTGAGATTTAGGATGACGTTGACAAGAGAAATTTGAATCTCAGTTCATGAAGGACTGAAAATAAAAATAAAATGAAATATTTTATTTTAAAATGAGTTATTGGGCATCGGTTTTATAGTGTTTTTCATGGTGTTTTCAAGGTATCCTTTTTAAACTGCCTTTTGGGATAATATATGTCACATTATCCAAAAAATAGCTGGGTAAGAAGTACAATGTTCTGTAGCAGACATCTTACCAAAGAAATCTATTAAGGAGAATCAAACTTGTGACCTTTCTACTATCTCCCCACCCTGTGATATTGCAAGAATTAAAGAAGTTTTTTGTTAGCTGCTTCTGCTTTTTGTATAGTTGCCAAGTCATACCAACCTTCTGGCAACTAACTAGGCCTTTGCTATTCTTTGCTTAGAAAGCAGACCTTTGGTAGATCTGTGCAACTGGTAATACAGATCATGCTTTTTTTCAGCAGATGCAAGTAGTAGCAGAGTTAAAAACTGAGCAGGATCCAAACTGCTTGGAAGCAGATGCAGGAGGATTGAGTCCCTCCCCAGTAGAGTCCCAAACACCAATGGATGCAGACAAGCAGGCCATTTACAGGTAAAGGTATTGACAAGATCTAGCTATTCGTGTAGTAAAGTATATCATTTAATAGGCAGGTAAAGTGTTTTCAATACATGATTATGTCATTTGATGGGTCGCTCAGAATATTTGGGAACATAAAGGATAGGATTCTGAGGCAGATGAACCTGTTTTCTGTTCCACAGCCAAAATGAATGGGATAATAGTCATCAAGAAGATGGTTGCCACTGGTTTTACCGTGTTGGCTATTCTTCACCTCATCAGTCTGAACCTGGTTTAGAAAGCTGAAAATTTGTTTCGCTGTATGGTTTTTAGAGGGATTGGAGATGTTGTGTTCAATTCCTCACCCTAATGCAGGTGCTGGATTAGCACGCACTCTACTCATGCATGCCACTGTACTTGATGATCTCTCCAAGTTCTTCTGCAGGAAAGATGGTTAGTACAGGGTTGCAGACATCAAAAAGTAGAATAAATTTACAAAATTTATTTAGAAAAAATTTACAAAACAATGAAGGCAGGTAAGCTCAAAAAGACTGAATGATATTACAGTTGGATAACACCACATAACCAACCAACTGCTTGTTAGCTGCAATGTATGGTTTCCCTGTTTACTTTGTGGCAATACTTTTAGCATTCAGTGCATACTTAAATCCAATTAATTTTGGTGGTAGGTAAATTTTGGTGGGATTTCAGCATATTAAATTAAATTGAATTGTGAACTTTGTCTCAGGATAAGACTTTATATTTTATTTATTATTTATTTCTTTAATTTATATCCCGCCTTTCCTCACCTGCAAGAGGGAGCTCAAGGCGGCTAACATCAGTCAGAAAAATAAAACACCATTGGCAATGTATCAAATTTCTTATTTACAACATGATTTTGTGTATTTTATAACTTATTGTTGCTGTATAACTCCCCAATCCTTTACACGTGGGAGTAAGACCACTTACATTCAATGAGACATTTCTGAGTAGATACAAATATGATTACAGCATTAACAAATTAAGGCAGGAATTTATACAGTTCTTCAATGTTATTGTATTTGGTTGCAGGTTAAAATTATATTATGGCTTTTATCTAAATAAAGTTGTTCAAATTTTGAAATGAAATTCTACAATGTGACCTAATTTTTATCAAAATGAGAAGTTGTCATTTCATTGAATTATACTTGAAATATGGATGCACAAACAAGCAAAATGATGGTATGCAGTAAAGTATTTCTAGTATCTAATGTATTCATAATTGATATTGTTTCTTGTATGTTGTAGTGTATGCATTTTAAAAATCAGTAATGTTCACCATACTGACAAAAAGTTTCCATAAATTTCCAGTTCGTTCTCCTGCTCTTGTTCCTAGGCATCCACTTTTCCCCTTATTAGCACTATTATTTGAAAAATGTGAACAATCTACACAGGGATCAGAAGGCACAACCTCTGCAAGTTTTGATGTGGACATTGAAAATTTTGTTAGGAAACAGGAGAAGGAAGGAAAACCGTTTTTTTGTGAAGATCCAGAAACTGATAATTTAGTAAGTAAAAGCATTTCAGAAGAGCAAGTTTTATAATCTTCCTGTATTCTGTTTCAAGTTTTTAGTGTTAGATTGTTAGAGTATTAATTATTTGAATTATAATATGGGGGAAACCTAATTTAAAAGGGAAATTTCACAATTTCATTTTTCCAAAATTATTTGAATTTAAATGCTTAGGTCCTTCTACAAGCTTTATTGTACTCAGTGCATGTATTCATTAGTTCTGAGTTATTATTATGGTTCATCATAATGCATAGGATTGTACAGAATATTTTCTCAGTTATGTTTGTGTTAATATGATAATTGGAAATAAGAAATTATGTTAGGTACTGGTCAGAACATGGGTACTTGGCAAGTCAAGTTGTCAGTGCTTGCATGTAAATATTTATTTGAATGTTACATGTCCCCTGTAGGTTCCCAAGAGCGGCTAGATGATGCATATGCTTTACAGCCCAATCCTATGCTACGTGGAGTGTCAGGACAGCTATGCCACTGAAATGGCTGCCGCAGTATCCTAAGAACTATTGGACAACTGCCAGTTGCTGAGGGGACTTTCGTCCCCTTCTCCAGAATAAAGGATGTAGTCCTGCAAAGGGGCTACTTGATTCTGCAGCAACCTTGGATTTGCAACCTTGGCAAAGCTGAACTCTACTGGTTCCTACCTCCTACTTTTTTTAAAGCCTGGTTCTTGACAGGGGCTAAAATTTAAAGAAAATTTGAGTCATGTGGAGAAAGAAGTTGGAGGGGAAGAATACTTCAGCTAGAATATTTAACAGTCGTTCTACTGTTGATCTGTTATGGTCTCCGCTGGATATTTAATTTCGATTAAGTTGGGGCTTTTTAAGAATTTCATTGTTTAATGTTGAATTAGTGAATGTTTAAGTGAAGTGAATGTTTAATTAGTAGCTTAAGAAAGAACAAGATAATTGAGTTAAGATTTTTTTAAAATGAGTTTAACTTGCTTTTCCTCTTTTAGATGGTAAAGGCTATTCAAGTTCTACGAATTCATCTGCTTGAGCTAGAAAAAGTTAATGAGCTCTGTAAAGATTTCTGTAGTCGCTACATTGCATGTCTGAAAACTAAAATGAACAGTGAAACTCTACTAAGTGGAGAATCCGGGAGCCCATATTCACCTGTACAACCCCAGGTACTTTTGAAACTAAAAGAAAAATATTTTCTTTCCTTGTTATATAACTTGTCCCATTCCAGTGGTTCAGGATAAGGAATACTATGTATACTATTTTAACAGTCAAGTATAAAACATTACATTAATAAATTGTTCTTAAACCATGCAATTACAAATTATATTTTTTATTATTTGCAAATTAGCAGAGTTGTTGAGGCTTTGTGTATGTTAAGGATATCAGGCCTCCCGACTGCAGTTTTTTTAGTAAGCAGGTGCATCAAAATGTTATATTTTGACCATAATCTGTCAACTCTTTGTCTGCAGTCCAGCAACTTTAAACATGATAAAGCTAGCTTGGATTTGCTGGAGCAGCTGTCTTCATGGAAAGAGTCAACAGAAAATGTGAGCAGTAGAGCAAAATTAAAACAATTATCATTGCACCTCTTTGGCACTCTCCTTAGCCTGATTTTGGGTTGGCTTTGTTCATCTCATTGTAGATAATAGCCCATCCAAGCAAGGGCTGAGCTAAAACAGTTCTACAACTGCTGTCCATGACATATTCAAGGCTTCAGGATATAACACGGCATTCATCCAGAAGCACCAAGTGCATGAGCAAAGGGCCAGCCAGAGCTAAGAGAGCCACGTTAATAGTGGGCTATGCACCTGCTACAGATGTAGAATACCACTCTCCTGGCAATCATTAGGAAGGATAATTGTATGCGTTTATGTAGTTGCCAGTTAAACAGTTGGTTCCCCTACTCCAGTGCTGACTTCTAAATAGCAGTTCTTCAGAGTCTCAGACATTTTAAACTTAGGATCCTTTAACTAGAGATGTTGTAACAGAAAGTCTCATAGCTCAGTGATAGGACAAATGCTTTCTATTTAATCCTGGGATCTTCTAATTCTTGGTGAAAAATTCATCCCTAAAGGAATTCTCTTTATTTAGAAAAGCCCACAGAGTAAACAATAAAAATAATGAAAAAACAGATGTACTATATCAGGGGTCTCCAAACTTCCAACTTCAGGGCTGCAGAATCTTTCACAATTGTGAAGATGAGGGAATTTCAGCAGGTGCTGCTTGTGATCTGTAAGATGAAAAGCTGCATCTGCTGAAATTTCCTCTTCTGCACATTTGTTATAAATCCTGCAGCCCTTAAGTTGAAAGTTTGTAGATTCCTGCACTATATTAACAGCCCAATTCTTTCTGTGTGGTATGCTGGCAGATGCCACAGTCTGCCAGTAAACCACATGGTCTGCTGCTGCTGCAGCCTCTATGTTACTCCCCTGCCTTTGTCATAGTTGTGGCTCAGATCAGGGTGGGATGGGGACAGGACAATCTTGGTGGCATCAGTGTCCACCAGAACCCCTACTCATTCCCAGACACAACTCCTACAGCCTAACAGATCTACACCACTAAATAATCTGGGATCTGAGTTTTAAAAATACTAGATCCATAGGGGACCATTCCATCCATTCAGGTTCCTAGCTATCCCATAAAAGTGGTGTGGCTGCTACATGAATGGCTCTGCTCTTTGCAGGCCAGGAAAGGATCAGGTCATTATAACTTGATAGCTGAATAACTATTAACAGTAAGACAAGTGTATTGGATTTTTTTGTTTATTCACTATTTTTTCTTTGAATATAATTAGTTATATCACTGCTACTATATCACTCAGTATATAGGGTTGGTTTTTTCCAAATCTTAATATAAACTAAGTTAAACATGTTTAATACTAAAATATTCATTCACTATTCTGTCTTAGAACAGAATATTCTGTTTTCAGAACAATAATAGAGGCATCGTTTGTTGTCCTTCATTATATACGACAAGCTAGTCTTTTGACAGTTTGCCCGGTCAGTTATGCTTCTGCCATCCAGACATTCATTGTTGTTGGTGGTTGCTATTATTAGTATTAAGACTTTATTCAAAAAGCAATTTATGTAGCCAAATAAATCTTGTTTTTTTTTTAAAAAATTGCATAATTATCTGAGTGTTTGGATGGAAGCTCAGTAATTCAGATGAATATTTTGAATCTGATTTTTGCAAAATGAATTAAATAATATTTAAATTTTTACCCTATTAAAAAATGAAACCTTGGCTATTTTAAAGTCAAGAGTATTCATGCCATTAGAAATGCCAGGATTATACCCTCATAATAGATTTATGAATCTTATGTCATTGTTTACATTATCTTTGTGATTTCCTTATATCCTATTAACAAATAAAGAAATTCAAGATACATTTGATTACAATAATCATTTCTAAATATGTTATCCTATTAGCTCAAGTCTAGCAATTTGCCATACTGATATATGCCCTTTGGTTCCCTGAGGATAGGACTAGCCCAATATTAAGAAATAAACATAGCTGCTTGCGTTACCGTGTTTACTTGAATATAATGCGCCATCAAATATAATGCGCACCCTATACTTATAATCAAAATATTGTATTTACTCAATTCTAATTAACATCCAATATAAATTGCACCCTGATTTTGGAGACTGAATTCGGCTGAAAAAGGTGAGCGTTATATTTGAGTAAATACAGTAATTATGGTTCAAAATTTACATCTCTCCTATGCCCTTGGCGGCAGTGGCTCAGTGGTCAAAGGCACTGTATTTGTCGACCTGAAGGTTGGCAGATCACTATACTGCAAGAAGGAGTGAACAGTTCAAAAGCAGTTCAAAAGCATGTAAATGCAAGTAGATAAATAGGTACCACTTGGGTGGGAAGATAACAGCATTCCATGTACTTTGGTGTTTAAACATGCCATATGACCACAGAGACGTCTTTGGATAATGTTGGCTCTTCAGTCTTGAGCATGGGATGATGCTCTAGAGTCAGTCACAACTAGTAGGGCAACCTGCAGGGGGCATGTTTATCTTTTTACCTATGCTCTTGATGAGTAGTTTCAGTATGGGAGAAGCCAGCATTTGGATGATTCTATATAAACATATTGTCAAATGAAATTTCCTAGGTCATTTACTCCTCCTCTCATTGGGTTTTTCCTTTGATTAAATTTTGTGACTGTTTCAGTCACATTGGATGGAAATGTTGTTTTCATTGTCATCATCATTATCATAATCATGGGGTTTATTTTTTTTATTTAATTTCCCATCTGAAATGATTAGCAGTTAAAATGATAAGGATTTCCTTTTGTTTTAAGGTAATGTACTTTTTGTTTTTACTGTTTGTAGCCAATTCAAAGTGCCATCACAGGTACAATCAGTCCCCAGGGGATTATGGTACCTGCATCAGCGTTGCAGCAAGGAAATGTAACTATGGCAACTGTTGCAGGTAGGATGTACTAAACAAAAACTCAGACACTGCACTTCATTGATGTGTTTCATGGCTGTTAGAAAATGACCAAGAGCAGATGTCCAATAAATAATTTAGATTAATAATTTTCAGATAATTTCCAGTTAATTGTTATTGTTCCTTTTGATACTGGCATGTCAGATGGAAATATCCATATTATGTTCTAGAAGAATAAAATATTTAATCTACTATAGAAAATTTAATGCATAGCCCTGATTCACAGAGTGAAAGGTAAGAGGAGAGATCCATTAGTGAAAACGTGTATGATTGGAACTTGTATTCATTGAATCAGGGCAACTGCTCTTATACTAAGTTGATAGTAACTTTGGACCTCAAGATTTTTTTATGTTCTATGGATAGTGGAGAGCTAGAACTAATAAAATGAATGTAAATTTCTAATGTTTAAAAATATTAAGATTATATATCTAAACTTGGTGTTTATGTGTAGCCAACGTTCTCTGTTGGATTACAAGTTGTGCCGCCTTATCTGCTGATTCAGGACACGTGGATTTGACTTACTGCAATTCCACAACTGGAGGCTGACCTGTACCTCCTACATGCAACTGGAAGAGTCTTTCAGTTGTGCTATGAGGTTTTCTGAAGCCTAAGGAGGCTGCCTGTGTGAGAAGGCTTTGCAAGGCCCTTGAAGATCCTCAGTTCTGGTTTTTCTGAAAATCAGAAGTGCACTTCTAAGGCTTTCCGAGGGTCTTAGAAGGCTAATGAAGCACTAGGCCCCCACCACTGCCTGGGACCAGATGCTGCAGATTTAATTATCCGTAGTTTTCTGCATCCACAGTGGTTCCAGGAGCAGAATCCCTGAAGATGTTGAGGTCGGACTGTACTATATCTGACTTTAAAAACCTCAGTGAAGTTGGGAGATCATTCAAAATAACTTTACTGTTTTGAGTTTTATTTGCAGTAAATAATTGAATAATTTATCAGTATCTTGTTTGCTTTTATAATTGCATTAAAAATGCTTGTTATCCTTTAAATTACTTTGTTGCTGTGGTACTATAACATTGCTTTAAATTCTTTCAAGGTGGTACAGTTTATCAGCCAGTGACTGTGGTCACACCTCAAGGTCAAGTAGTGACACAAGCTTTGTCACCTGGAACCATCAGGATCCAGAACTCACAGGTTTGTTCTACACATTCTAACTTGGTAATGTCTTGATGATGGAACAGAGTAGTTCTTAGAGTCCTTGCACTGGCTCACAACATTCATTTACAGATAATGGATTCATTAGAAATCATAAACCTTAAGAAAAACAAGTTTAGCTGGTGTAATCTAGCTGGTGATTCTGTGTTCACCTGTCTCCCTCCCTCTCCGGGATTAAATGAAATAACGCATAAATTAAATACAGAATTGAGGTGTGGTGTTAGAAACATGTTTTCATTTTAACCCATTTCTGCCTAGCCCACTGCTGTACATATCTGATCCCTGTTGAAATGTATTTGAGTACTTAAGGCTGCAAACGTAAGCCCCAGTTAGGCTGGCCTAAACCCTGTCTAGCAAATCCTGTGCTGGCCTGAGGGTATCACAAAAGTGCCATAAAGCACTTCTGTGCCACTCCTGGGGGAGGGTTAGGCCAGTGTGCAGGCACTTCCCTATTTACATCACCACAGGAATGGGAAAGCCAATGAGTTGTGCTGACCTTGGTTAGAATTGCACCCTATTACTAATTCTTATAGGCTCAGTGTTATCACACCTGTCTGTTAGCACCTCTGAAGATCATTTTGCACCTGTGCAAAAGCACCAACACACCCTTCTGTAATGCAGATGTTTGCAGCTCAGACTTCCAGTGTAATTTCAAAGACTTGCCTATGGGAAAAATAAAAATTTTCTCTGTGTTTGCTTTTTAAGGAAAATAGATGTCAACTGGTTATGTCTTTGATCAAACTTAGCTTTAACCTTATCCCCTCCTTTCCTGCTTGGTGGTTAAATGTGGCTCCATTTCATTATTCTGTCGCTGGAATTGCATCCGTTCATGGATCTCCTTTTTCTCACATGGTTTTAATACACCCTTGAAGCTCACAGTAGTTCAGCTTTCATTGTGTCCAGTCATCTTTGGCCTCCAGTGTCTTCAGCCTCTCCCTCCCTCCCGCCTCCAGGAATCCTCAGAATTTCTGTGTTTTGTGATGTTAATAAAATTGTTGTTTCTCCCTGTTGCCACAGAGAGAGGTCACTATTTTCAAAGTGATGAAGCTCCTTGAGTTGTCTCCCAGCAGCTTCTGTTGTCCTTCATAGTTGCATTTAAGTTAAATTCCCACCTAAGCCTGTTTGTATGTCAGATGTTTGTAATTCGAACATCTATAAGTTGGGAATCCTTTGTAAAAGGTTACTGTTTCATTCCAGTACAGCAAAATTTTGCAAATACATTGCAGTGGAAGTGCATTGCCAGTTCCTAACATGCTCCCTACCAGCAACAGAGTCTTCATGGTGGGGGAGGAGAAGCAATTTCCTTACGTGTCTTTCTGACGGCAGCTTTATAATCTTAGGTTTATGTTGATCTAGTGGCAGAGATTATGCTTTATTATAGATGATCTTCACATTTAGGTAACTATGTAAGTGATCTGGAGCTATACATTTTGAGGTTGCAGATGTGGACATTTTTCTGGCTCAATGTGGAAAAGAAATTCCCAGAATGTATAAAATCAGCATGTTGATAAGACAAGATTAAAACCCTTCTCCCTAGCTAGTTTTCCTTTTGGGAAAGAACTCAGTGTGCAGTTTTCTACCCATAGTCTAATATGATTCATTCCCAGGAACTCGACTAACACAGAGTTTCAATTACTAATATTACAACTGCATTTGCAATTGCATAGATTTTTAGTTAGTTCTGTGAAATATATAGAAAACTATGTATTGACACTGAGAAACTATAGAAACATAACACTGTTTATGGTACTTTTATAATTGTTTACTACTTACCAATGTTTTTCAGCTCCAATTACAATTAAATCAAGATTTAAGCATCTTGCATCAAGATGATGGATCGTCAAAAAATAAAAGAGGGGTTCTTCCAAAGCATGCTACAAATGTTATGAGATCTTGGCTTTTTCAGCACATAGGGGTAAGACTTGTTTGCAGTGATTACCAATTGCTATTCTGATTTGTACTGGAAGATTTTTATTCATTTACACATGCACAAAAGGAACTATGTGCACAATATTTGTTATATTAAAGTACCACATTTAGGCTGGAATCCTAAACTGCAGTTAGGCCGGCCTAAGCCCTGTGCTGACCTAGGAACATCACAAAAGTTCCATAAGACACTTTTGCGCCTCTCCTGGGGGTGGGTTAGGCCTGTGCGCAAAATACACTGGCCTCCCTACATCACCACTGGAACAGGAAGACCAGTGAGTTGTGCCGGCCTAGGTTAGGATTACACCTTTAGCCTGTAATACATAGCTGGCTTATTCCTATGAGAAAATATAGTCACATTGTCTTAAAAAAACATACAAATAAGTTTTTATTTGTTTTTAATGTTTTTTTTTAATCTTTGCTCAGATGACACAAATATATGAATATTTAAGTGCATATATGAATCCATGGGTTGTGTGTTTTGGATAGATTTGTCCTACTCCTCTTCATAGCCCAAGGCAAATGGAGACTAAGGGCGCAATCCAGAGTAACTATGTGGAGTCTTTGCTCCAGTGTAAGAACAATTTGCTCTGGATTGCAATATGAATTTCCCATAGGTTTTCACTAGGTGGAGCAGTAACTACGGGTACCTGTAATGTCTCTTACGTGCTCCCGTAGTTACTCTGGATTGTAGGGCCTTATGCCTCAGACAGCTGAAGAAAACCTGTTTTTAAAAAAGAATGGTGCAGACTTTATAGACTGCAGTGAAATACACAGCATTTAGGATTCCCTCACAACATGCTAGAGCCACAGACATTGCCAAGAGGAAACATTCCACTGCCAAATCCTAAATTATTTGTTGGCTCAACACTATGGCTGCAATCCTAAAGACACTTTCCTGGGAGTAAGACCCACTGAACACAATGGGGCTTACTTTTGAGTAGACATGGTTAGGATTGTGCTCTAAGTGTGCAATCCTAAACAATTTAAGCCAGCCTAACTCACCTAGCCTACATCTCTGTGACAATATGGGGAGGTCAGCTAATCCTTGTGCATTGTCTTTTAAACCACACCCCCCCCGCCCAAGGAGTGGGGCTGAAGTGTCTTACTTCACTTTTGTGACATCCCCAGGTTGGCACAGGACGTATGCTCAGGCTTAGGCGGTGTAAGTGTAGGTTAGGATTGAAGTCTAAATTTATCAACTCTGGACTGGCAAAATCGCTGTCACAGACTTGAAACGCTACATTGAAGATCCTGATGCTTCCTCCACTGAGACTGCCAGTGGCTGCTATGGGGCTGAAGTATGCAGTTATCAGTGCTTTGCTGCTACTGCACCTGACAGCAGCACTGCCTTTGGGACTGAGCTAGAACAGATAGAAAATACACAGAATAGATATTTCCTCTCATTACTAGTCTTTCTTTTCTTTAAATGTAAAATGGTTTGGAAACATGGCAGTCATTACTTGTAGGATTATAGGGATTACAAGACTCGATTTGTTAGTTATAGTAAGGGCCATTTAAAGGAGATTAATAGTTGAAAGAATAATAAATTGATTTATGTTTTAAACTTAAATTAGCAGCAAGAATTTCAAATGCATAAGAATGGAAATCTAATAAATTACATTTATTTCTCAATTAGATTAATAAATCATGGTCTGTAAATCGTTTCCTATTTGCTGCAGGTGCCATGGGGAAGCCTTTCTCTGTAGAGCGCTTGTCCATGGCTTCTGCAGTGAACAAGGGTCCCCTTTGTCCTCTGACTGCACCCCCCTTACTCAGAAGCCATGTGGCAGCCTCTCTGCAGAACACTTGTCCGTACCTCCTTCAGTAAAGGGGCAGACGGAGAATGCACACACCTTCTCTTTCAGATGCTCTCTGCCTGCTACAGAACAAGGGAGGAGTGCTCCATGCAGGAAGGCACTATAAGAGTCCTGCAGGAAACACCAGGCAGTGGCTGCTGTTGCTGCTCCTCCTGCTTTGCTGGGTACAGTCTGAGAGGTGCCTAGATTGGAGGCTGCCTGGCTCCCTGCTGGTGCTTGGGGTGGGGGACTGGTAGACTACAGCAGTCCCAATAAGGCTGCAATCCTGTTTACAATTTCATGGGAGTAAGCCCCATCAGCCACACTAGGACTTGCTTCTGAGTAGGCATATCTATGATGCGGTTCATCGGCTGCAATTCTGTTTTGGGAGTAGTTCCCATTGAGCATAAGGGGACTTACTTCCAAATAGACATGTCGAGGATGGGGTACAGGCTGCAATCCGTACTTTCCTGGGAATAAGTTTCATTGAACACAGTGAGACTTACCTCCAAGTAGACATGGAAGAGGTCTGACATCACTGTGATGTCACCTCCTGTGTGATGTCACTTCAGGTCATGACGTCACTTTCAGTTTGAAGACATCACTTCACAGAAAGATTGACAGGGGGTCCCAGACAGATTATTTTTATTCTTGAAGGTGGTTCCAGGCTGAAATGCCCAAGAACCACTGCTTTATAGGAAAAAATCAATTTATTAACTGATTTAAAATTATCTGATTTCTAATGGATAAACTGCTAAATTGTATATTTGTTTTATTGTTTTTATTGTTTATTGATACAAGTTAAATTAAAAAAAAATGTCTCCAAAAGATTTTTTTCTTCTTCTGCATAGCATCCATATCCAACAGAGGATGAGAAAAAACAGATCGCAGCACAAACAAATCTAACGTTACTCCAGGTTAACAACTGGTAAGATGAAATGGATATGTTTAGTTATTTTGAATATGATGCAATATTTCATCTGCTCTAAAGGCAACCTATAAATATTGTCAGAAAATTATGATCTCTAGGGTTAGCAAAGAGTGGCTGTGATTTTTATCTAGGTGATTTTTATCTCACTTGCCATGGCAAGTGCAGTATATGTACACCATGCTGTACATTGTCTGGGCGCAGAGTGAGAATGAAGGGAAGTATATGTCTAACTAGCAGTCCTAAGTGAAATTGTATCCATGAGAGGAATACAAATTCCCTGTTTTCTATTGATATAATCCTGTGGTTATAGACATAATATGAAGCAAGAGAGAAGCCTAAAATCCATATTAAATATGGATTTTTAAATCTAAAACCCAGATAGTCCCCTCAAGACTGTATTTCTACTCAATACTAGAAATACACAACTGTTAATTATATGTTGCTCCTGCAGTGTCTTGACACATTTGGCATAAAAGGATAATGTTTTTCCTTGATTTTTCTTAATTTCTAATGGTGGCAGATGGTGCCACCATCCTTGATTTTTCTGAATTTTCCTTGAAATTTTTCCTTGAAATTTTTCTGAATTTTCCTTCTGAATTTTCCTTGATTTTTCTGAATTTTTCCTTGATTTTTCTGAATTTGCTAATGGTGGCAGAATCCCAGCCACAATTTCTAACTATGTGGACTTGACTCTGACCCTTCTAATATTTCTGGGTCTGTATGTCAGTGAGACAGTAGCTAATCAGGTGAGTAACCTGTCCTTTTTTGGGAGATGTGTTGGTTAAATTCTGCATATTCAGCATTAATTTAAGATAAGATAGTTTAATAAACAATAACTTTTCTTAATAGGAGAAAACAGGGTGGGGCTTAGGTGTCATATGTGTATACATATATGTCAGAAACATACAAATATTTATTACAAAATAGCAGAGGACAAAATTGAATCAAAATGTAACCAGATTTGTTGGTCTGAGCATACTTCAGGATAATGATGGAACTTACACCTAGCAGGGGTGTCAGACTCATTTCATACTGAAGTTAGTATTAAAGGTGTATACCGAGGGCTGGAGGCCCAGAGTGCAATCTTATGCATGTCTAATGAGAAGTAAGTCCTTTATATTCAATGGGGCTTACTCCCAGGAAAGTGTAGACAGGGTTGCAGGCTTGGAGCCTTACCTTGTATGTGGCTGGGCACCACACCTCTTGGTGGGGGAAGGGAGATCCAGGGGGATCTCCTCTTGGCGGGGGCAGGGATGAGCCCAGCCTGCAGACTAAACTCACTGTTGCCCACCATCCCAGAGTCTTCCACCCATCACCCTAGTGGGTCTACTGGTCTGCCAGCCCAGCTGCTTGGCTGGTAAGTGCCCTGCCCTGCCCGCATGTTGCCGCCTTGCATGGTTGCCATGTGGGGACAGCCAGTGCTAGGACCCCTTAGCTGGTGCTAGAACTAAACAGGAGCCTTTACTGATCTTTCTGTAGAATGAAAGGTTGTTAAGTAAGGTGAAAGTTTTCCCATTCAGTTCTTAGTGTCTAAGTTGTGGGCATGTTCATAACATTTCATTTTATTCAT
Source organism: Cryptoblepharus egeriae (assembly GCA_030015325.1). NCBI lineage: Eukaryota > Metazoa > Chordata > Lepidosauria > Squamata > Scincidae > Cryptoblepharus > Cryptoblepharus egeriae. The sequence goes on along the minus strand of JAREYC010000005.1, from coordinate 47,002,914 downwards.
GTTTAGGTTTATCAATGCCAGAAGACGAATTCTCCAGCCAATGTTGGATTCTAGCTGTACTGAAACTCCCAAAACAAAGAAGAAAACAGCTCAGAACCGACCAGTTCAAAGGTTCTGGCCAGACTCCATTGCTTCAGGAGTAACTCAGCATCCATCAAATGAACTTACAATGTCAGATGGTAAGAGAATGTCATAAGAAAGCTGCTTTTTTGCTCTTAGGCTCACTTAATTTGTTACATTTTGTGTTTTTCACATTATCATGCCAGTGTTCCTACTAGGAGCTCAGGATGACATAAACAAATATGGTTCCTTCTCTCCTTTGTAATATCCCTCTTAAGATATTTCATCAGTCATCAAACATTTACTAAATTAACAGCACAACCCTAATCCCTGGTTAGGCTGGCACAAGTGCTGGCCTGGGGATGTCACAAAAGTGCCACCAAAGGGAGTTAGGGCAGTGCACAGATGCATGCTGTCTTCCCCACACCACCATGAGAACAGGGTCAGTTGTGCTGGCCTAAATTGGTTAGGATTGCACCCTAAATAATTTCCTGAAATTGACTGATTAGCATTAGCAGCATTTTCATGTGAACATCATCTACAAGGAAGGGAATGTTAACATGTGCCAGAATAATTATTTCCTTTTCCTTTACCAGACTTTCCTGCATGCATACCTCACGTGATTGTAGTGGTTTAGTAGGAGTAAACATGCCCTCAACCAAAACACATTGGCAGCCAAAAATTGGGGTCTTGTTCAGTCATTCCACTTTAATCAACAATATTTGTTATCAGAGAAGTGTGCATGAAATGAGTGATGCTGTTTAAGACAGTAAGCATGGGATTGCTTTTTACTGACTAATTTTTCCTTATAAAGCTACAGTTCTATAAACTGATACGTGGTAGTGAGACTGAGTTCTGTGGTTCCTACTTCTGTATACAGAGATTTAGAGCTATGCTATAAATATGTCATACTCTATCTTATAAATCTGGAGTCCTCAAAGTACAGCCCATGGGGTGGATCTGGCCCACCAGGGCCCTCAATCCAGCCCACAGCCAGAGCTTGGTGGGGGTGCTCTGCCCTCAGCTGTGCAGGAGGAGAAGCAGAGCACGCAGTGTCTTTGCGTGCCCAGAGGCTCCTCCTCGCCAGTGGGGGCTCAGGGGCGCCTGCATGGCCCACCATGCTGTAGCAGCCTCTCCCTAGCTCCCAGGGGCTCCAACAGACCCCAGAGGTAAGCCCCCGGGAGTGTTTTTAAAAATGTAGGACAAGGTCCTTCAAAATTCCGGATTATAGTCCGGCCCCCGACAGTGTCTGAGGGACAGTGAACCGGCCCCCTGTTTAAAAAGTTTGAGGACCCTTGTTGTAAATTAACAACACAATCCTAACCATGTCAACTCAAAAGAAAGCCCCATTGTGTTCAATGGAAAGTGTCTTTAGGATTGCAGCCTAAGTTTATTGAACGGCTATATGAACTGGACAGTAACATTTGGTTTACCATAAGTCCATGTATTGTATCCCACAAGCTAAATAAACATAAATATTGGTACAATAGAAAAACTAGGCTAAAACAGAATGAACACAATACACAGGTAATAAGTCATGGCCTCTGGTTTTTAGAGGTAACTGATCTCTGCCAGATGCAAGACAGTAGTAACTGGATACATTTTGTTATCTTATGTGTCCACATTGGCATCAGCTGGCCCATAGGAAAGTAGGCTAGACATGCCCTTGGCCTGTCCCAACAAGATAATGCTTATGCTATTTTCTAGTTTATATATATTAAATTGGATTAGAACAGAAATATTTTAAGGGTTTTTTTTCTTCAGAAGAACAGTGAATTTTTAAAAAATTGAATTATTGTTTCAATTTAACTCCTTTTAGGTGCTGTTGTAACCATTACAGCTCCAGTCAATGTGAATGTAGACAGTCTCCAGTCTCTTTCATCCGATGGTACTACTTTGGCTGTTCAGCAAGTCATGATGGCGGGCCAAAGTGAGGATGAATCTGTGGACAGCACTGAGGACGATGGAGCAGACCTCTCAAACACAAACATCGGCGGGCTGGTTTTGGATAACAGTGATTCTCTGCAGTAGGAAGCAAGAGAATTTTGCCTAAATATTTAGGAAAAACAATGGACTGACTGACTTTTTATAGTTTGCACAGCAAACATTTTACACAAGTTTTATTTCTAATATGTTTTATATGTAGATATAGAAGAGTGCACTTTTTGTATTTCATAGTAAGCTTAAAGAGTGTCTTTGCAGGTGCAGCAACTTCTTTCAAATGTGTTGTTTTTTGGTTTTAATTTTGAAATCTAGTAATTTAAGAAAAAAATACACATAATCACCCCATTATTTTCTTAGGGTAATGTTCTCAGTCACACAATTGATTCCTGATTGACATGGCAAGGGAAGTGGGGTTTGATGGGACAACAGTCATGGGGCAATACAGTTGTGAGTTAATTTTATATCAGCATGCATTTAGCCATATGCCCCCCACCACCACCACACACACACAGAGATACACATACCCTCTTGCTCTGTGTTTGCTGTTCTGCAACATCATGAAAATCTGCAATTTTGTGACACATGAAATTTTCTTCATAGGAGAACTGAAGGCACTTCAATCTCCGGCTGAGTTATGCAGCTTTGATTAATCCTGTCGTTTTTAAGATTACTCTTGGTGGTTTAACAATGTAAATGTAAAGCATGTCAAACTAGTGTATGGGCTTTGTTTATGAAGTTAGCCATGTAGATTTGGAAGATGCTTCTGCACCTTAAAAAAACATAAAAAAGAACACTTGCCAGTTTGAAGTAGGCAACAAAACACACAAAAGGAAATGGAGATGTGTGATTCTGTTACGAATGTATGGCATTTAAAATAAAACTTAATTTCTATCCTAGAGTTGTTAGATGGCAGCCCCAAGATTCCTCCTATACCTTTTAAATTTGCCACTGAGTCAAGGGAAGGAGCAGTCACAGCTTCTTTCATCTGTTATCGTGTCCACCCTCTTCCTTTATCAGCTTATGTGCTCCTGTCCTTTTTGTGTGGTATATTTAAAAACCTACTTATTTTAGCAGGTTTGGGGGAGGTAAGCAAAAGAACCAGAGGGAAACTGGGCAAGAGAAGCCATGGCTGTGTTATTTCTCAGTTCAGCAGTGAATTTAAAAGTATGGGGGAATCTGTGGATTGTGCCTGGCAGCCCTATTCCTAGCCGGTGCGTCTGTTCATCATTTGCTATAAAACTTATTTTTACCTGATCAGGATTATTGGATTAAGAAATATTTTTATAAATTCTCTAAGAATTGGAATGACGACTGTATTCAGCATGAGAAAAATTATTTAGTACTCTTGTTTGGAGGGTTATGAAAACAGTCCAAATTGAATAAACATGCCTATGCTATATTTCCCGGATCTCTGCTATCTTATAGTGGTACCACCTGTTTGACAGTGGCTTAAGGAAGATCCACTCCTTAATGGGATGTTGGACATTTTAAACATTCATTTGAATTATATGTATACTAATGGCCAAAGTACATTTTGCAATAAACCTCCCTCAAGTGGTTTGAGGAACTGGTATTCAGGGAAGTAAAAAAATACAGTGTTTGCTGTAAGCAAGAATAGTACACATACATCTTATCAATTCACAGTATGCAGGTGCTTACGTCTGATCTAGGGGTTCTCAGCATACACACAGATGCACTTTCACTGCATCTCAAATGTAATTTTTATCTCAATATATAATTTTTTAGAATGGGACAACATGAATTAGCAAGCAAGCAAAAAAAATTAGATCATCTCCCAAATGCAACAATCTTTCAATGTGTTGCAAAGCATTCAACCATAGTGATTTTACACTGGGTTTAGTAATGATTGATTGCAGTTAGAATTGATCTCTTCGTGCCATTGCTGGCACTACTGGAAGTTGGTATTCTGATATTACCCCCTTTTAACAATGTACTTTATAGTAACAAATAAGGTCTAGCTGTCAGAGTCACTGGAACTCTCCATACTGGAAGAATGGGCAACAAAATGGCAGATGTGTTTTAATGTAAGTAAATGTAAAGTTATTCACATTGGGGCAGAGAATCCTAACTTTACATATAGATTAATGGGCTCTGAGCTATCTGTGACAGAGCAGGAGAGAGATCTATGGGTGCTAGTGGAGAGCTTGATGAAAGTGTCGACCCAATGTAGAAAGCAAACTGAGAATAAAATGGGGAAAATTATGATGCCATTGTCCAAATTGATGGTGAGGCCACATTTGGAGGACTGTGTCCAGTTCTGGTTGCCACATCTCAAAAAGGATATAGAGGAAATGGAGACGGTTTAGAGGAGACAGCTAAAATGATTGATGGTCTGGAACACCGTCTGTATGTGAAAAAGCTTCAAGGGATGGATAGAGTGGGTGCTCTTTTCCACTGAAATTAGGAGACATCTACTAAAATTGAACGTTGAGAGGGTTAGGACAGACAAAATAAAATATTTCTTTAACCCAGCGTGTAGTTGCTATGTGGAACTGCCTGCCACAGGATGTGGTGATGTCATCTAGCCTTAATGCTTTAGGGGTGTGTGTAGATGTGGACAACCACATCTGCCAGATACATGGGAGGGCATGTGCTCCCTGAGACATTGGTGTTATACAGCTGTGTTATACAGGAAGCTGGAATAGATGGGTCTTTAGCCTGATGAAAGTCCTGATTCAACATAGCATTCAAGGATGTCCTTTGTTCTACCTGTTTTTGGGTGGGATTTAAAGCGTTACCAGCTTTTGAGCCTGCCCTTGTTTCTCTGTCGGTAATTTAGAAATTAGAAAGAATAAATTAGGTATTTTCTTCTCCTGCATCTAGGCTACGTTGTTCTTAGACCAAACATTATGACAAACAGCTTGGGTACTCCTCAGAAAGATGCTTCCACATGACAGGAGCTTCCTGTGGCTCTAACGTCCTGAATCAACACCCAAAATTGAATTGGCTTGGTGAGTGTAACATCCCCACAGAGAATTGTGGTACTGGAATATTATAAGCTCTGTAATTTTATGGCAACTGCATGGGGCCCCTACCATAAAGAAATGTTTTGCAGTGCCAACTTAATTACAATTGCACATAATTAATTGCACACAAATTATGTACACTCTTCTTTGCCCGATATTGCTGAGAAACAATTCTGAATACTAGCATGGTGGTGACAGAAATGGACAAGAATGTCATAGTCTTCATCACTTCACATAAAGAGAAGGAAAAAAAATCTAATTCTTCCACAACGTTAGCATGCTAGAAAATGCAACAGTGAAGAACCAGTGGAGAGGGGACAATCTAGGATTCAAGATGTTCTGAAGTACTTCACTTAAAACCTTGAATACTAGATAGGCAGTGGTGCACTGACTTTAATAACTTTATAAACGTTCAAAGCAAAACTATAGTCATGACTATAGACTGGGGGCCTCTAAACATTTTTGCCAATGCCTGGCACAATATTGAGGGCCAAAAAAATTTAAATAGACGAGCTGGAACTTATTGAATAAATTCCAGGCACCAATGCACAACACAGAAATAAAGCACATGCTTAAATGAACCCCCATTTCCCCACCCCCATCACAGTTTGGTCAACCAGAGGCTGGCTACTGGCTTGTTAGAAGCTTGCCACAGGCTGCTTTTGGCCCCCAGGCCAAGGCTTTTTCCAGTAATGGTTGGTTGTTATTAGCTGTTGCCATAGTTCTATTGACTGCTCAACTAGCTTTATCGTATACTAGCAGAATTTACCCATTGTTGTGGTAGTAAAATTTTAAGCTTTGTGGGCACCGGACATGGCTAGGCATTGGAGAGCACTGCAGGACACCAGTAGACACCAGTAGGCACCAGCAGGCACAGGGAATCCGTGAGCACCTGGTAGCACACACTGGCAGCCACTGGTTACCAGTGGCCTCCAGCAGTCAGCAGGCACCAGTAGCCCCTGGGCACCGATGGACACGGGGGGGGGGGGGCACCAACAGGAACCACCAAGCAGTGGGCAGTGAGCACTGCCAAGCACTGGACACCAGCAGGCATGGAAAATTCCTACCAGACAGTGGGCACCAGTTGGTACTGGGCGCCATGAGCAGTGGGCACTACCAGACACCACTGGGCACCATGCATCCCTCCCTAAGAGATCAATGCACCAGGGCCTGGACCTCACTGGGCAGCAACAGACAGCGGGCACCACTGGCTACCAGGCAGCACCAAGCACTATTGGGAACCATCATGCACCACTGGGCACTGGGGATGCCTGCCAGGCACCAGGCACTGGACAAAATGGGGCACCAGGCACTAAGCATCAGTGGACACCAACTCAGTTCTTAGAGGATCCTAACATCACAGAAGGAATATGCTCCAACAATTTCCTTCTTCTATGTCCAACTGTTGGGGCTTGGCGATTCTTCAGTGTTAAGTTTAGGGGCAAAAATATATTGTCCCCTTTTGCACCCTTCTGGTTTGAATTTTTTTAAAAAAATTGGTTCTTAGTGGTGCCTACATCATGGAAGGAATACCCTTCCCAAATTTCATGCTTCTGAGTCTGGTGGTTTTGGCTGGGCATTTATCAGTGAGTCATTTAGTCAGTGACTCTTCAATTTTATATATGGATGAATTGCAACAAACTTGTATTGGGGCCTTTGAAATTGTATTGGGAAGTTCAAAAATTATAAATCTTGTAATCCTACACATGTCAATGCAGAAGCCATCCCCGATGAGTTCAGAAACACTCCAAGGTAAGTGCGTAGAAAATTTCAACCAAAATAAGTAAAAGCCTGTGGAAAATACTATAATTTCTTGAATGTTGTCTGCCAAATTGGATATTTATATTTGTAGAGAAAACAGAAAATAATAGCATATTATGAGCAATAATGAGAGATTCCAAATCTACCTTTGGTCTAGATAAAATAAAAATATAGAATTTCCACTTGATCTTTATTTAGCATCTTGGATTATTATGCAGTTGTTTCACATCAATCAGAACACAACAGTGAAAAAGTTCAATGACATCTATTTTATCACTTCTAAAAGAAAACTCTAGTAGTCAGTCTTGACTAAAACAAAATGAATTAAGGCAATAGAAAGGCAATTTCTTATTTTCAAACATAAGAGTTTTTCTGTTTATGTTCATAGTTGTTAAAATAATCACAGAATTATTGAAAGCCAAAAGCTTTTAATTCTCTAGTTAATTCCCCCCTTCAAAATTTAGTCTTCTTGCCTGAATAGTTGGATAGGTCAAGTATTCCCTTCATAGAAAACCTAAAATTATACCCCAATATCTGATATTATATCATGTCATGTTCAGACAGAGTACAAGCCATTTCAAAATTGTAGTATTGGGGGTGGAACTGAACCAGGTGTTCAAAATCTTTACATCTTCTTTATTAAGAATCTGTTCTATACTGGTAAAGTTTTGAATATATGTTCTCTTCTTCCCCTCCCGGTTCTCATATGCAGTTGTTGCCTTCTAAAAGTGTTGCATATAGTTTATAAGGAAGACAGTGTCTCAACCCCATTAATCAGCCAACAAGAGATGATTTCTAATTACTCAAGAGGTCAAGTAGTTTTATAATGATAAACCTATAAGCCCCCACCCCATATTGGTTTGCTGCAGCCTACACTTTACACTTTGTACCTTTGGAGATTAGAGTACACTGCAACTCCCCCCCTTCTGGAGGACACTTGCAAACACTGCATTCTGTCTCAATGGTTTTACCAGCAGGTACAAAATTGCCATGTTTAGCACGACAAGCACACATGGGACAGCCATCCTGAGGATTTCCAATATATTTACATGTTGAAGGAATTTTAGGGCAAGTTGAAACACAGACAATATTCTGATGAGACACACATGTACATTTTTGGGTACCAAAGTCCTTATAGACAGACTTTCCAATGGGAATGATCAGATCCTTGTAACCTTCCTGTTCACAATCTTGCTGCAAGTAGTTAGGGCAGAGACAATGAGGCGGGCAGGGGCGACAGCATTCATTCTGGGGGGTCTGCACTTGCTGCTGCTGCTGTTGCTGCTGTTGGGAACAAGGCAAGCATAGTACCTGACTACAGTCCCTTTGTATTTGACGAGAGTCACCATATTGCAGGAAGAAGCAATTCAGCAGCAGGCAAAGGAAGAACAGAGATGGCATTATTCCACGTGAAATCTAGAACAGAGGCCAAGAGGTCAGTCAAGTGCAGTACTCTTCTACCCCAATCTTTCTATTTCACATGCTGTATTCACATTTTAAAACTAAAAAAAAACCAATAAAATCCCTCACGACAACTTCACTATTTCTCATCAATAAAGGTACTGATTATATGGCATGTTGCAAGCCAAGATGGGGGGGGGGGTCTTTCCAGTGTGGACTCCATCCAATTTTAGACCAATTCTCTATTCCTTGAAGTACAGTGGTTCCTCATGTAACAAATTTAATTCGTTCTGGAGGCATGTTTGTTACAGGAAATGTTCTATACATGAAGCAGATTGTCCCATAGGAAATACTGGAAACTTGGACGATTGGTTCCACAACCCAAAAATTATTCATATAAAAATATTAACTGGATGTAAAAATGATGACAAAACACTGGAATTGAATGTGCATGATCCTATGAGGTCTACTTAGGCTGCAATTCTAAAGACACTTTCCTGGGAGTAAGCTCCATGTAACATAACAATGGGGCTTACTTCTCAGTAGAATGCTTAGGAGGCTGAAATCAAAGACACTTTCTTCTGCAATCAAAGACACTTTCAAAGTGTCTCCCCACTTTCTCCTCTTCATCCTGAGGCTTTCTTCTCCACTGCTGTTCTCTCCCTCTGCCCAACGGACACCCAGCCACAGGAAGAACAGCGCAGAAGTGTTGCTTTTGCTATGGCCAGGTGTGCTAGGCAGCCCTGACACTTTTTTAAAGGGCTGCCGGCCAGCACATCTGCCTCAACTGCCAATGAGTGTGTTTGTTATGTGAAGCACAGTTTGTTATCTGAAGCAGAATCCTAGAGAAATTTTTGTTTGTTACGTGAAACATACTTTTCATGAGGCATTTGTTACATGAAGGTGCCACTGTAGTAGCCTTTCTGAGCTCAAATACATGCCGTTATTACACAGTCCAATTTCACAAGTATAGATTTGTGAATCCACACTTTTGAGCTAGTCTTCTGCTAGAAGTCCCTACAATCCAGAGTAACTATGGGAGCACATAAGAGACATTTACGTGGACATAGTTACGGCATCACCTAGTGAAAACCTATGGGAAATTCATATTGCAATCCAGAGTAAATTTTCTTACTTCAGAGCAAGGGCTCCCTGTAGTTACTCTGGATTGGGCCCTTCGGTGGTAGATAATTAGGTGGATTGGTGCCTAGCCTCCAACATGCACTACCAGGCCATCTCATCTTGAACTGGAATTGCAGATTGCTGTCATCACCCAAAGAGAGGGAAAGACAGATAGAAGGAGGTTGTTTAAGGAAACCTCCCTCTCAGAAGAATGGGGAACTTCACCATCACTCAGGAGGTCCTGTTGAAAACTAGACCCCTAGTTTTCCTATGGAGGCCAGCTGGCAATTTGGTATCCACATCCACTGGTCTTCCCTTATGTGAATTGGAAAAGGAAGAGGGGGACAAAACAAATGTTAAGGAGAGATGAGTGGAGAGGAGAGAAGAGAGCCTTTCCGGGAGTTTTATATCACTTGTGAGTATATTTGTTCTGAAGTGCATATTTAGTTTTTTTTTGTAGAGTTGTACATATCTGGTTTTATTGATTTTTAATATTGTAACCACTCCTCCTTATACTGATTTGTTTGTCCCTTTGGCTGCAATCCTAATGATGCTTTCCTGGGAGTAAGACCCACTGAGTAGACACGGTTAGGATTGTGCTCTCAGTCACTGTTAACATCCAGCACTAATTATTTCATTATAGTAATTGGAAAGGTATCTAAGGACACAATCCAGAGCAAATTCAGCCTGCTCTGACCTAACTGCACTCTCCTAACTATTCTGTATCCAGAGCAGAAAGTTATGCTGAATCCAGAGAGTCAGGAAGCCTGGGCTGCCCTAACTGCTCCAGAGCATGCTAAGTAATTGACACAAGGGGAAGACTTGCTCCTGAGGAGACACCCCACAGATCACACTGAACAAGGAACAGCTGTGGTGCCTAAAGTGGTGACATTACTCTGCACATCACCTGGTGCGGACGTCTGTGCGTCATCCCTGGGATGCACGCCCCCCCCCCACCTGGACTGCACAGTCACCAAAGTTGACGCCTGCGCAGTTGTTTCTGAAGCTTTTGGCTTCGGGGGAGACTGTGCAGGCGTCAGAGTTGGTGCCTGTGCAGTACTCTTTCTGAAGCCATTTGGCTGCCCCTCCGCCTCCTGAGTGAGGCCGAATGGCTGTGCAGAGGCGCGGACTTTCTCTGCTCTAAGGAAGTCTCCTCTGAAACTGTTCGGCATGCTCAGTGTGTTTCTGCGCAGTGCACCTCAGATGGCCGTTCAGGCCAGCTCCTCAGACAAGTGGCAGCTTCTGGCTGCTGCTCCGCCTTGGACAAGGCCTGAATGGGGGTGCTGACGCCCGGGGCCTGCCAAAGGACAGTCAAACTCCTCCGGCACATCACCCCATACGGAGCGCATCACCCAATGAAGCCCACACCAGCCGCACCAGTCTGGTGACGCCACTGGGTGCCTGCCTTATAAGGAGTCCCTGATGAGATGCCAGTACATTCTACAGTGAATACAAGGGGCTTCTTGGAGTGGCCTGCTGTATCCTGAGGTTTGTGGGCAGCCGTAGTTTGTTCCATATCCTGAGGTTGAGAGGCAGGGGTTGCAGCTAGGATGGCCAAGAACTCAGATTTTTGGTCAACACTGCCATTCTTACTCGGGCCTTATCATGGACCCCTATGGGTCTACTCATTACTATACCTGCTCCTGAGGTGGTATAACTCTGAGGGCTGGAAGAGGGCATTTCTGCCTTGGAAACAGGCTCTGGATTCAGAGTAACTGCTCTGCCCTAGGCAATGCTAAACATGCCCTCAACCTGCCTCTCCTGAGCTGCTTAGGCTGCCCCAGTTAGGGCAGAGCAGGTCCACCTCTCTTAGGGCACCCTATCTTGCCTTGCTCTGCCCTAAGCCTCCTTCAGAGTAACTGGGCTGGAGCATCTTGCAGTTGCTCCAACTAGTGTTAGATAGGGCAACCTAAGGGCTCTTATGTGGACAGATTAGTTGCTCTGGATTGTCCTGCTAGTCAGACCATTGGGTCCTCTAGTGCAGTATTATCTACAAGGACTGATAACACGTCCAGTAAAGGACCTGCCCTGTTACCCGGCACAAAAACGCTTTGTGCTGGTGAGTGGGAAATCCTTAAATAGCACTTTTGGTAAAACTGGAAGTACTGCTTAAAATATGATCAGAAGCCTCAGAAGGCTTGCCGCATAGTCAGGAGCACTGCGCGGATGCAGTGCTCCAGCCACTTGCCTCCCTATCATCCCGTTAGGGCTGCCACTAAGTAGGTCTCCAGGATTCTTTCCCAGCCCTACCTAGCTATGCCAGGGATAGACTATGCAGACAAAGCTGTGCCTCAATCCTCAAAACCTCTAGCTGTAATATGACATGCACAAGAGTTTGAATTACCTTGCCCAGTGTTAAGTTGCAGGGCTGCAAACAGCTTGGTCCACAGGCAATGATCTTCCTTGAGTAGTTGGGTCTCTATTACTGGAAGGCACTCTATTTATCATGGCACAACTGAAAGCAAACCAATAAACTGAGCAGCTGGGGGCCCTGAAAATTTCCTGTTTTACCAGAGGATCTTACTTAATAGGTTATGTTAACATTTCTCAACCATGTGTTGCACCTTACTTTTTATGAACTGGTTCTTTCAGATTGTGCATGTAACTTGCATGTCATTTGAAGGAAGGGGCCTTTCTTATCTTATGCAGATAAAACATTTAAAAAATACAAATAAACCAGATACCTTTAACAATTTTATTCCAGTTTTAACTTTCTATGGGCACAGTCCAGAGTAACTAAGGGGAGTCCTTGCTCTGGATTGCAATATGAATTTCCCATAGGTTTTCACCAGGTGATGCAGTAACTACGGGTACATGTAATGTCTCTTACATGCTCCTGTAGTTACTCTGGATTGTAGGGTATCTATCCAGTGTATATACCTTGTGCATTTTTGATGGTTATTATTTTAAAATATCACATCAATACTTTAGGCTCATCAATACATATTGTAGGCTAATATGCATGTGTACATTAATTGCATGTGCATGCAATATGCATGTATACTCATAAAGAAGTTCAACTATGCAATGGTTAAAAATATTAGCAAAACAATCTTGCAAGCAAGGTATACAACTCATGGGCTCACCCTGGAACTTTAAAGCTTATAATAATCAATCATGCAAAGAAAAAATGGGCAAAGGGGAAGCACACAAGACAAAGTTCAGCAGCATCATTATTTGGCTCCTGGTAGCCCTACCAAACTTTTACCAAACTGTGGTAACATCTTTCACATGTAAGATGTGAAAGAGATGTGATTTACTGAACATGTAAAAGAGGACAAGCCATGGAACTCCATAAGTATTTCATGAAGATGTTTTCTTAACAACAATTCGAGAAGGATCAAAAGCCAGAGCCATTGATGCTTATCTACCTCCTGAAGAGGTCTTTCAGGAAACACTTTTGCTTCTCAATCACCCAAACACCAACACTGTGATATCCCTGAATACACGTTTCCAAAGTTATGTGATCTTTCCCTACTCTGTTTGATAATTCTGGAGATGGAAACATGCAACCAGTTAAAACCATGTACAGAGCTGTTTCCATCCCTTTACAGATGATGGCCTTCCATGCTTTCACAGTATGCCAACCAGTGCAGAGACTTTGGGCGCAATCCAGAGTAACTACGGGGAGTCCTTGCTCCGACGTAAGAACAATTTACTCTGGATTGCAATATGAATTTCCCATAGGTTTTCACTAGATGGTGCCTTAACTACATCGACATAAATGTCTTATACATGCTCCTGTAGTTACTCTGGATTGTACGGTAAGAGTGCAGTCCCAGCCAAGGTAGGCACAACTCATTAGTCTTCCCATTCCTGTGGAGATGTGCTTGTATGTGCAATGGCCTAACCTTTCCTGAGATGTAGTGCAGAAAGACCCTTAACAACACTTTTGTCACACTTCCATGCCAGCAGAGGCTTTTTTTAGTAAATAGTTTAAAGGTAAGAAACTAAAATGGTGTGAAATCTTAGCAAGGAAGTGACTGCCATTCACTATATTGCCCTCCACAAATCACGATTTGCCCCTGTGTTTTTTTAAAAAGGTTATTTTTAATGAGTTTGAAATATTTGCATTGAAAACCAATTGCTGTTTAAAAATTTAAAAACAGCAGGAATGACTTCAAAAAAATCTTAGGTTCTTCTTGATTTCTGCTCACTTCATCACTCATCCTTGGTAGCTATTTATTAACAAAAACTCAAACTAGAAATCCTGTCATAGATTTATGGACACTCAGGTTAGCTTATCTAGTCCTCAAAATTTTTTGGTGTGGTGCAGAGCATTAGACAATACATATGCAATCCATATCTTGTGGCTGTTTCTGCAACATGTGTTCATCTGTTCAAGTTACAGCTTTTTGACAGTGTTATAAACGGGACTGAGCATCAATGGATGGCAATCTTGGCTAGCTGCTGAAGTCCCGGGACCATTGGGGAGGAGGAATTGAGCTCTGTGCTGCTCCTCAAAACCTCTGCTATATCAAGCTATTTGCTGTAAAGTTGTGCAGCTTTGGGGAGCCATGTTGATAGGGATAATGGCGTTGGGGGAGGTCAAATCATCCGCCTCCCTTTGTGGGAGTCTATCTGCATTTGACTGAAAACATGGGAAACATTTTTTTCCTCTCAGATATATGCATTTGTATTTCCCCCCCCATGTATGCATTTGTGTTTTTTCCCCTCAGATATGTGCATTTGTTTTCTTTCCTCACATATGTTCATTTTTGTTTTCTTCACTCAAATATGTGCATTTGTGTGTTTTTTCCCTTCAGATATGTGCATTTGTGTTTTCTTCAGTCAGATATGTGCATTTATATGTGCATTCCCCCCTCAGATATGTGCATTTGTTTTCCTATCCCCCTCGCATATCTAAGTTGACCCTTCCAAGGGCCAAACTATTAAAACATAAACTTCCAATCAGAAATGAAGATAAAAAAGGGAAACTCTGAATAGTTTGTTTGGGCAGTTTTATTGCTGGCCATGGGAGTAAAGTTCAGTTGCTGGCTGAGCCCAATCTCTTCATTTGCACAACCACACGAAAAAGTGGGCAGACTTGCTTAAGGTCTGCGTCCACCTGCTAAGCATGCTTGCATTATAACAACTTCCCTTCCTCTGTCCCAAATGGAGTTTCTGATCCACCATCTGCTCCCCAAATGCGATTTGTAAAGAATGCACCAAAGACTGCACGAATGGAGAATTCTGCCGTTCTCTTACAAGTGAAACAAACCTATATAACAGGTTTGTACAGTAGCTGTTTCTACTCTTCTGGGGTTAAAGAAAGTGGAATTCTCCATTAAATATATTCATGTGATTGGAATAAATTATGCACATTAAATAGCTTTGCCACAGAAGCAGTAAAAAAAGTCCAGTGACAAGCAACATTTCACCTTCCACCCTAAATTTGTTAAGGATACTGGTTCATGCATGACAGGATACCAGTTACAAAGGACAATTTGGTTAGATGTCTCTGGACTGTTCAAGTACTAGTTGCCTTGTTCAGTTAGTACTGTTCAAATACTAATGTTAAGACATTAATCTGGAGCAAAGGGAGGGGTGGGATTCAAATAAATTAGCAACAGGTTCTCTGTCCCATTAGTAACCGGTTCTCAGAACCAGGCGCTCATTAGCAAGGGGTTCTATAGAACCTGTGAGAACCCCCTGAAGCCCAACACTGAGCAAAGGCAAATAATTTTCAGTTACACATGTGTTGATGAACACTGAAATACAAATTCATTCTGTTTCATAATTAAACACTAGCATGCCCAGTTGGAAAATATTCCAGAATTGGTCGGTTTTTCTTTTTTTTTAATGGAAGTCATGCTTATAATTTGACAAGATCTGGTGACTTTTTTTCTTATACCTAGACAGTTTTAAATCCGAAATCATGAATTTTTTGAATTTTTATTTTTCCTGTAAAATCAAAATTTTACCACTTGGTACCAACCGGAAAAAATTCCAACACTTAAGTTACATTCAAATTGTATCTGTATGTAGCTCTGACTTTATGGCAAGGCTTCAATGAAGATGGATTAGTGTGGCCCACCTGCTGATCAGGACTGATTAGCATCTCTGGGAACAGGAAAACCCACCATTATATGAACTAATGGTGTAGTTGTCTCCACTTTGAAATGTATTTAGAACTGCTTGCTAAATTCATTTAGAACTGCTTGCTAAATTCCAGGCCTCATCTTTGTAAAAGGGAAGAATGGCTATCTGAAAGAGAACTGTTTGTGCTCATTTGTTTTTCTATCTATCTGATTTATGCTTCTGGTTTAGCAGGCCTGAAGCAGGCCTAATATTTCCTCCCAGTATTGCACATTATTCTGCAGAAAGCCAGAGATGGTTCATTTCTGCTATTCCTCAACACATCAATAGCACATCAATAGCCATCAGAAATGTTTGTCTTCACAAACAATTATCAGCTATCATCATGTGCTTTATTATTTTGCTATATAATATTATTTTTGCTATATAATATTCTGGCTATATAATATTCTAACCACTTGTTAGGCCAACAGTCCTGCATTACAGGATTGCTCTACAAACTATGAACTATAAACTTTATGTCAGATATATGGTTAATCAATGTTTTGCAAGGTGTAATATATCAAAATTCTTTGTTCCTCAACACTTCCTAATAAAAACAAAGCTTTTTATGAAGTTATACTGAAACTTGAAGCAACATTTATTCATTATATGTGCCATACCACAGTTTTGTGCAGAAAAAACCAAGCGGTGATTGGTGATTGTTTTTTCCACTGGGCATGCAAGTGTTTTAAGAAATTTTTGCAAGTGCAAGAAATTTTAAGAGGCCAGTGCTATGTATTGTTTCTTTCAAAGATACGTCCAGAAGGCATCACAATGAGAAAGAAGAGAAAGGCCAGTTTCAGGTTTGCAGCCACAGCCTGTGTATGTCATTGGACCATGACATATCCTCAATTTGCTATCTTATGTGGTGTTTCTGAGACAAGACATCCTAGTCAGCAATTCAGCTTCTTCCTTTGGCTATCCTTCTTTTCCTTGCTTCTACATGCTTTTCCTTCTCTAGACAGAAAATATGACCTATCCTTGTAGGATAGGTTCTATGAAGGGAAAACACGAGCTATCCAACAATTTCAGGAAAGGCTATGTCAAACCCATTGCCACAAAACCATCTCAGCAAAAATGAATAGAAAAATTTAACCACTGACCCTGCTATGCTACATTTTGTATCTCAGCTGCATCCAAATTGGTGACATGCTTCATCTCCCTCTCATATCCATATTGAATGTCAATCCACAGATGTGTTATCACAAACCAACTGCATCCAGTATGACTGGCACACATATTTGATTCTCTCATGTATGCATGTTATTTGGGCTACAGAATGTCTGTTGACTCCATAAATTTTATATAGAATTTGTCAATCATGTCTAAATGAATTCATCAGTAAGGTTGGACCTACCATTAATCAAAGTTAACAGTAAGCCTTCATTTTTTTAAAAAAGGCATTCAAAATCTGGAGCCAGTTGGAATGCAGCAAAAATGTTTCCCAAGAACCATGTTTTCCCATCCAGAGTTTTCAAGATGTTGTCTTACTTGCCTTAGGAGGACTGTAGTGTCTATGTGTTAAAAATGGTCATATGGATATTATAAATTATTTTAAAAACTTCCACCCTGTGGAAGGGTGGGGTAACTTGTATAGTTCCTTTAATGAAACAATAGCTTCTTGCTGATTCACAGTAACTCCCAAATGTCACAGAAGGAGGCAAAAACTCACCTACGTGTGTGTTCCCAAATTGGTACTATAAGATAATTTCTGACCTTGATTTTTAGTTTTTTGGCCGTAACTTTTAATAGGAATGAGATATTTCAAAACCGATTTTTGCACTGGATTCTACTCCTCAATACAAATCCAACGACATGACATGATTGGGTACAACACGATTGTACCCAATCATGTCATGTCGTTGGATTTGTATTGAGGAGTATTGCAAAGTGCCAAAGTTGCCATTGCAAAGTTCCAAAATGAAGCCAAAGTGGAGGACGATGAAGCCCTTTTGGAGGACACGTGGACAGAAGGCTAAAAAAGAGGACAAATTCTGAAAAATCCGGTCATTTGATCAGCCTGCTTTACAGGCACATTGTATGTCTGTGCTATAGTGAATTCAGACAGTTTCTTTTACATCAGTAATAAGCAGTTCTTTATTGTTCTGCCAGCAGATCTTGAAGTGTGCTTATCAGTCAGTGTTTGAGCAAACTACAAAAAAGTAACATAAAAATCACTGCAGCCAATCCTCTAGGATAATTCATCTTCTTCCACTGCTTTCTCCTCAACAGTTTTATATTAAACAAGAACAGCAGAGAATAGCTGCTTATTTAAATTTTAAAAAGCTCTAGTCAGATATTCCTGATACCAGATTATTCCCTTCAATAAAATTTAGGATACATTAATTTTAACAAACCAAGAATGACCTGGCAAATTAAAATAGAAAAGGTAGACATACCGAAAAACGAAACCAGAATTATATATTTAAAAGCCCTCAGTTAATTTTTTTTCTGTCTCCACTATGGAGAAAGTTCTTCCAGAAGAGGCTGATTTGGGGGTTATGTCTCGAAGCTTCTGGGAATTGTTCTTTGGGGTGACAAAGCTGAGAAGATCAACAGCTGTAACTACACCAAAGACCATCTGTCTCATGAAGGAACTGCCATCTGCATTGTCTGGAAGCACACAAAAAGAGTGGAGGATTACACATTGCTGACATTCTTAAATTAGCCTTAAATGAAGCCCAAAGCATTCATTCAAGACCCACACAAATTCAAGCAGCATTGCCCTCATAATGCAATGCAAGAGAGTTATAAACAATGGCATCACTAAGAGGTGTGTGTTTAGGGGGGGGGGTGATGGGATACAAACTACATTGGGTTACCTAGGCTACAATCCAGAGTAACTACAGGACTTTTTACACCGACATAATTACAGTGCCACCTCTGGGAAACCTATGGGAAATGCATAGAGCAATCCAGAGTAGGTGCCTTTTACGTCTTCCCGAAGTTACTCTGGATTGTAGGGATACACTTCCATAGAACTCAGTAGCAAAACTGTCGTTCCTGCACGAGGTTGCATGTTCCTTCTTGTGTTGCATCTACACTTTCTGAGAAGCTTGGTATGGAGTACATGGCACATGAGTGCGTAGTGGTGCATAGTACCTGCAAGATGAGGCTTGCGGTGACTACTCTTTTTAAAAATATCTCTACTGAACTGAAGTGGCACATGCAGCTTACACAAGGCATGTGCTGTTTTGGAACCATAGATAGCAAAGAAGAGAAAGAGTTAGCAATCCAAGCAGACATGGGGGGTTCATGGAGGGTTCATGATACCGCACTGACAGCACAATCCTTTGCATATCCACTTGGAAGTAAATTCAATTGTATATAACGGAAAATACTTCCAAGGAAAAAGTATTTGAGATTGCAACATAAGTGGCCATCAATCCTAGTGAAGCCTCTGCTGCTAAGCATGCTATCCCAAAGATATTGGGACATATATGAAAAAGTACTTTCTTCCCTGTACCCCATCTAGATTTCATTGAAACTGCATTTCAATTGCATCTTAACTTTCTTGAAATTGCATAACAGCTGGAACATTGAGCTTCCAAAGACAACATGTGGAAGAGTTCTTAAACATGTAAATAATGTAGCAGGCATCCGTCAGTCTTGAAAGACTATGGTATCATACTTGGCGCTGCATACGCTGCGTGTGAAGCATGAAGGCCTGGGTTAGATTGATATGGAGGATAGGCTGTTACCCAAGCAGCAAATCCCCCCTCTCTATGCCACTGAAATGGTCCAATGGAAAGGCAGAGCCGATACGATTGGTTCCAGCTGCATCACAGAGCTGGGCTAAGGACAGGTGCTCACCTGTCTTGTGGGGACCGACCTGGGTCTCAAACCCTGGCCTGCTGGTTAACAGGCACAGTGTCTTAACCACTTGCACCACCCTAGCCCAGACAAATAACGTAAACATGTAAATAAAATAATTCCTCTGATGGCGCAAGTGGTTAAGACACTGTGCCTGTTAACCAGCAGGCCACAGTTTGAGACCCGGTTCCCCACAAGACAAGGATTTCCTGCTACATACAGGGAGTTGGGCTAGATGATCCACTGGGTCCCTTCCAACTCTATGATTCTATGATCTTATTGTGGGTGATCATACATACATTTGCTAGGTAGATACACTCCAATAGTTATTGATAGGACACTTACACTGCTCCACCTCATGCACAACAATGGCAAAATGATCATTTTCTAGGATGTGTGAAAGCTTTCCAAGGGTGTCATCCAGATTAATCTGCAGAGAAACCCCAAGCATCAAATCATTCAAACTGTTATTAGTCATGAAGGACTGCTCATTTAATACATACAAAATTCTCCCCCTCCTTCCCAAAACAGCACCTTTGTCAGAACAACTTGGAAAAAAGAAACAAATGAAAAGGTAGATGCTTCATGTCATGGCCATGAATCTCCTCTTTGCCACTGTTTTCTTGCAGGAGTAAAATTATTCACATAGGTATCCAAGAATTATTACTAAGGCTGCAATCCTAAACATGCTTATTAGAGAGTAATATTATTTATGCAGTGGAACACAGTTTTGAACTTTCTTCTGGGTAAGCATGCATTAATGGGACTTACGCTAATCACAACTAATTTGTCTCAGTTTTAATAGGACTAAAAGCTTAATCATATCTATGTCTATTTGAAAATAGTTAATGGAGCTTACTCCCAGGTAAGTGCGTATAGGACTGCAGCCAATCTGTCATGATTCACATCATAATATACATGCTTACCTAGAAGTAAATCCCATTAGTTTCAATTGATGTTACTCCCAGGAATGTGCATATAGGAATATAGCCTAAATTGTTTGGAGACAATCCAGGAGCATTTGCTCATATGTCACTTCTCCTGTGTAACTGTTATATATATATTTTAGGCTGTTATTTATATTATATGGGATATTTTATGCAACTGTTATATGCCTTGTGTTTCTTCCTCTTTCCATCAGGTTCACTCTGCATCAGACACAGTGCACGTGTTTTATCATGCAAGTTTTCATCAGGCTTCTGTTGCAAAGAAACTGTTCTGATATGCACAACAAGTTGTGTAAGTTCTTCCAAGCTTAAAGAAATCCAACAGTTGTCTTCTCATTGACATGTGCAAGGATCATGCCTGGAATAGGCAGCACCCAGTAGATCCAGATCCAGACATGTGGTCTGAGTTTTGACTGATTTTTTCCTTTCTTCCTTTTCCCTGACTCAAAACAAATCTGTCTCTCTACAGTATTTATATACAGCTTTTCAACCAAAAGGTTTACAAGAAAATAAAAAAAAATGGATAATGGGTCCTAAAAGGGCTCACAAAGATACAAAAGAACACCAGCAGAAGCTACTATAAGGGTCTCCCCCCTACTTTGTTTCTACTTTTATTCTCCACATCCTTCTTGTTTATCTTTGGCACTGGGCTCTAAAGGGGTACTACCAAGTTCACTTTCAGCTGTTCTGTGAAACTGTCAAAAATATGGATAAATACCTTGGAAAACTGCTGATAAACAGCCTTCATAACTGAGTCTGAGAACTGGGCATGTCCTGCCAGAACGGAGGAAAGAATGTTGCTGAGCGTTACCATTCCCAAGACGAGGCTTCAAGGAAAACACAAAGATTTTTACAGAAATGATTACATTTGTAAAATCTGATTGGGTTTCTCACATTACAAGATTCTATATTGCACTGTACATTGCCAAGTGTCAGGATACAATATTTGGCACATCTTTTTCTGATATGAATGTCTGGGGGGATGCTTATTGTCCTGTGACTTAGGGCAAAATCCAGAGTAACTACAGGAGCACGTAAGAGACATTATGTGCACCCGTAGTTACTGCACCACCTACTGAAAACCTATGGGAAATTCATATTGCAATCCAGAGTAACCTTTTCTTACTCCGAAGCAAGGACTCCCCGTAGTTACTCTGGATTTCACTCTTAGTTATAGGATTGTGGATCTGCATCTGTAATCTTTTACTACTTGATATAAAGATATCAAAAAAAGTAGACATCTGGTAAAAAATATTTAAAAAATCAAAACTGCCTGAACCCCTGCCCACAGAGGGAAGAGGGCAGGAGATGAGCTTTGAGAAGTTTGGATTTTCAAAGTCTTTACAAATAAAAAGAATTTTTAAATTCCCATTATCTGCTGAGCCAGTTTCAGAGTTGGGGGGGTCTGCCTTCTGGAGCACTTTCAAGCTCCGTGTGCCTGGGATCAGGGCCATTCTGGAAGCCTTGCACCCCCTGGACGTAACCCTTTCACCTTCCACACCAGCCAAATCACGTCTGTTTACTCATGAGTAAATGCTACTCTGCAGTTTCACATTCAATAGATGGCTGCAAAGGAAAGCTTGGCGGAAGGAACTTCCTTCTGGGGTGATTTTGGGGGCTGCATTCCTTGTATCAGGACCCTTCAGGTTGCTTAGGTTTCCTCTCTGCCTGTCCTTTCCATCAGATTATAGTGTGTTCGCCTACTAGCAAGTAAAGCCATGACATGCTAATATGGGAGCATTTTTTAGTTTTCTGACCATAACTTTGGCTAGGAAGGTGCTATCTCAAAATGGATTGTTGTGTTGGACTCTGCTCTCCAAGATGAATCCTACTGCATATTACTTGAAGGAGTAGCGTACACCATTGTGAAGTTGCTTTTTGGAGGTGCCACAGCCCCGCAAGTGCATGTCACTTTCCAGGGTGCGCCACCTGGTGTGGACCGCATCCCCTGCACCTCCCTAGCGACATCAGTGATATTACTACTTAAGCAACTGATACACTTGCAAAAGTGAACTTACAACATCTGTTAGGACTGTTAGGAAAGAAACTTCTCTGAAGCGGTGGTGTAGCTAGGAGAGGTGCAGGGAGTGCAGTTGCACTGGGCTACCGGATTTTGGGGGAGGCTACAAGTTGAGCTTGATCTCCGTTGCAGGGGCCAAAAAGCCAGGATTGTCCAAAGACACCTTTGTGGTCATGTGGTTGGCATGGCACATGGAATGCTGCTTACTTTCCCACTGAAGCAGTAACAATTTATCTACTTGCATTTACATACTTTTGAATTGCTAGGTTGGCTGGGGCTAAGCAAGGGACAGCTCACTCAGTCTTGCTGCATGAACTGCTGACTTTCTGGTCAGATGCAAGTGAATGGGTGGGTGGGTGGAAACAGGACTCTGCTGCAGGAATCTTGAATGACTGTGGAAGAATGGGTGCAGTCCATATTTATTATTATTTATTTATTTTATTAATTTATACCCTGCCTTTCCTCACCTGCAAGAGGGAGCTCCAGGCAGCTAACATCACATAGAAAATAAAACACCATTAAAAATATTAACTTAAGTGTTATAAAGTATCATTATAAAATTATGAACTTTGTAGTGTTTAAGTTTAGTGTTTCAGATTGTGATTATGGAATTCCCATAGAGACTACCAATTATTAAAATGAGCATTCAACCTAAAAGACAGTTACCCAGATTCTGCAACTACTGGTGCTTGGTCATAGCCTTTCTCATGGAGGATTTCAATGGCCTTTTGACATTTCACATCTGGGAGAAACGTCAGAGGGGCCAAGAGATTCAGCTTCTGCACCTTGAGATTCCACCACCTAAAACAAAAGAACAGCAGGTGTTCTTAACCCCCATGTGCCAGAGACTCCTCATGAATTATTTGTTGCTCTACGTGACACCTACAGATACACATAAAGAGAAGGATTAAGGGAAAGGAATCTTTCGGAGTAAGGAGCTGATGCATTTCCTTTCAACCCTAAACTACATGTTTGAATATGTATCCATAAGGACATTATCCCTAGAATCCAGATTAACTACAGGAAGACGTAAGAGGTACTTATTCTGGATTGCTCTATGCATTTCCCATAGGTTTCCCAGAGGTGGCACCGTAACTATGTCAGTGTAAAAGGTCCTGTAGTTATTCTGGATTGTAGCCTATATATGACTCCATAAGGACTTATGAATTGGGATCAAAACATTCACGGCACACTTAGACCCAGAAGGAAGCACACACAAATATCCTTTTATATGTTGTACAGCAACCATTTAAAAAAATGTAATGTGAACAGTGGAAGGTAAAAGAACCTGGCACAGACTGAAATCTCAGCCCATGACAATGACAGAGAAATAGTCAATATGGATGCAGACTCTTTAACTTTGGCAAAAAGACACTGTTAAAGTAGAGCTTCTCTTATATTTATGACAGGAAAGCAACTGCTTTGTCCCCTTTTTTGCATTTCTATTTTTACATCATGAGCACTCTGGGAAAGGGAACCATCTCAAAACTTATTTTGCTGTGTAAATGTCTTTGCAAACTGTTTTGTGGTGAAAAGTGGTATATAGGTTGAGCCCACTTATCTGCAGATTTGATCTACAGATTTGGCTCAATGAGGCACTTCAGACACCCAGTGAGCTAGATTCAGCCCAAACTAAAGCATCTGGAGGCAACTAGAACTCCTAGGAAGGAACTTCCAGTATTTGGAAACTTCTCCCACCTCTCTGGAAACCTTTCTGTGGTCAGTTGAGGCTTTGTACAGAATCAGTACAGCTCTAGACATAACTGGAGCAAGGCTTCAGTTGCATTCAGAGCTCAATGGACCCCAAATTCTATGTGATTTGATTTTATGCACAGTACATTATGCACAAGGGCTCGAGGAATGTGGATCTACAGGGTCTACCTGTATATATATTCTTAGTAATAAGATGTACATGCAACTAGATTTAAGCAATTAAAAATGATACACGTTTTCCAAAGCAAGGGATTGAAGTGTCAATTTCCCCACCCCTATGTTCAGGACCATCAGCAGCTGCAACCAGGAAAAACTATCTAGATCAGGGTCACAGCCAGTGGTGGGCTTCAGGGGGTTCTCACAGGTTCTATAGAATTCTTTGCTAATGAGTGCCTGGTTCTGAGAACCAGTTACTAATGGGGCATAGAACCTGTTGTTAATTTAGATTATTAGGACATGGAACCTGTTGTTAATTTATTTGAATCCCACCACTGGGCGCAGCAGTTGCAAAGAGTTAAAACCCACCCATTCTGGATCTATCCTTTATAGCTCCAAGAAAGAGGGAAAACAAACCAAGTGAATTGTTGGTATTTTAAATGTAATTAGCAGTTTGGTTCCCAGTTTGCATATATAAAAAGGTAGCTTCTCAATTCATGTTACTTTTTGTCTACACTGGGATTACAAGAATGACCTGAGCCTTACCAAGGTTGATGTTCTTGGACATCTTCTTTTAGAAATCCATTCTTGATCATCCATTTGTCATTCAAAAATTTAGACCTGGAGATAATAAATAAATACTTGAGATTATATTGTTGGACCTTGGCATTTCAACCCAGCTTACGTTTCACAACCAACCTAGTTCAGTTATCATTTTTTAATCTTCAGAATTTTAGAAGCTTGAACATCAGGTTGATTATTTATAGATAACAAAACATGGATTGAAAACTGAATGTTCAGAGCAGGACCTAAATGGAGAGATGTGATCTTGACTTTTTTTAATAGGAGGCTGACAGTAATGCTGAAAAGTCAGTATAAAGCAAATGTGCCCTAGCTGACACTGTATGGGTGAAAATGCTAACTAAACCAGAAAAAGATCTGCGCAAATGTACAATTACAGCGCAATCAATGGTACACTCTTGATCGATTTGGATTGCTATGGTTTGCAACCTAAATGGGCAAAAAATGAGATGGAGGTTTCTGCGATTATAAATAATAAATCCATCAAAGGAGAAGATGTGAGATGGCATCACTAGAAAATTGTGTATCCCACTGAACAAGGCAAAAGGTAAAAATTAATTTAAAGAGTATCATGTTCTCACAACAGAAGCATTTTTTCTTGCTTTGTTTCTCTAGTACCATAATGGTAATGAGACACCAACTAAATACTTTATTTTAGGGAACTGCATTGCACATTCTAGAATAAAGAAAGAGAAAATGTTTGAGTTCTGGAAACATAAACTAAGGCTGCAAAACAACATGCGCCTGCAAGTAATCCCCACTGAATTCAATGGGACTTATTTCTGAGTAGACTTTGAGCACAATCCTAACCATGTCTACTCTAAAGTAAGCCCCATTGTGTTTAATGGGTCTTACTCCCATTGATTGCAGCCTTACAGAGGATTTCGCAGTACACTTCTTTCTACTGTGTTGATCATCTAAAAGCAGATGTTCAGCCTGTTTTGAAATGTCTGCTCCCTGAAGTTGCCTAGAGTTGGGCATCCAAGATTATGAATCATTAAAAGACTTTCACCTTTGTGTCTATTGAGCTAATAAACTGCAACTGGGAAGATAGGATATAAAACATCAAGAGTTGTGTTTCTTCTTCTGACACCTATAAAGCATTTATAACCCTTTCCAGAAAATAATCTAATAGCTCCATCAGGAGATTTTTCCTTTACTGTATATCATTTGTCTAATTGTAACTTTTTTATGCAAGACAGGCAGCACAATCCAGAGCAACTAATCTGTCCACATAAGAGCCCTTAGGTTGCCCTATCTAACACTAGGCTGGAGCAACTGCAAGATGCTCCAGCCCAGTTACTCTGGAAGAGGCTTAGGGCAGAGCAAGGCAACATAGGGTGCCCTAAGAGAGGTGGACCTGCTCTGCCCTAACTGCTCTGCCCTAAGCAGTTCGGGAGAGGCATGTTGAGGGCATGTTTAGCATTGCCTAGGGCAGAGCAGTTACTCTGTATCCAGAGCCTGTTTCCAAGGCAGAAATGCCCTCTTCCAGCCCTCAGAAGAGCACCTCAGGAGCAGGTATAGTAATGAGTAGACCCATAGGGGTCCATGATAAGGCCTGAGTAAGAATGGCAGTGTTGACCAAAAATCTGAATTCTTGGCCAACCTAGCTGCAACCCCTGCCTCTCAACCTCAGGATATGGAACAACTACGGCAGCCCACTAACCTGGGGATACAGCAGGCCACTCCAAACATCCACCCTCCACTAGAGGAACTGCAGCTGTAACTGGTTGTCAGGAACTTCTGGGCTTTCTTATAAGGCAGAAACCACAGCTGTTCCTTGTTCAGTGTGATCTGAGGGGGGTCTCCTCAGAAGCAAGTCCTCCCCCTGTGTCAATTACTTAGCATGCTCTGGAGCAGTTAGGGCAGCCCAGGCTTCCTGACTCTCTGGATGCAGCATAACTTTATGTTCTGGATACAGAATAGTTAGGAGAGAGCAGTTAGGGCAGAGCAGGCTGAACTTGCTCTGGATTGCACCCTAATACTTCAGCAGGATAAATATCTGATATCAGTGGAATTAGACCATCATAAACATTTATGGGAATATTGAAGAGACCAAAAAACTTCCTGCTTCCTTATAGGCAAACCAAAAGACAATTTTCTCACTGTTTTTAACATGATGCAAGAGTAAGAGCCAGAGTCAAAGTCCTGTAACCCATAGAGATATATTCCCTTCCATGAATTGCTGAATGGCTTGGGAATCCATATGGAAGGCAAAAATGAAAAGACACAATCTTACATGTAGTTCCTCACAGAGTCTGGTAAGATGACAACACAACGCTGACCCTCTTTCAACTGCTGGGCAGCTTTCACAGCCACAGCCATTGCACTGCCAGCACTGCCTCCTATCACAGAAAGAAGACATCCAACATGTTAATAAACAATACCACTGGAATCAGTGTAAGTATTCAGTGAGGGTTGAAGACCTTGGTGCTTCAGCTCTGTGCGGATTCGTATGCTGGGTGTAGATTCCATTCAAAATCTCAGCTCAAACCATCACTAGGTAGACGGGGCACATCATTGATCTGTTCTGCTTCAACTTCCACCTAAAGACTTCCTAGAGGGAAGTATTTAATATTTCTTTTACTTCCTTGAGGGAGTTTTTAGTACCAGTACTTCTCTGAGTACTTAAGTGGAGAAGCAAACAACATAAAAAGACAATGGAAGCTCCTCAAACAATGGGTATTGTGAAATGGTATGGCATTGCTTTATTTTTATTTTATTAGCATATGGCAAATACATGGACTTATGGAAAATCATATGTTATTGGCTGAGGCCCCCCATCTTGATCCTCTTAGAACACAATACTAATCATGTCTACTTAAAAGTAAGTCCCATTGAGTTCAATGGATCTTGCTCCCAGGAAAGTGTCTTTACAATTGTAGTTTCTGAAGTATGTTACTCCTCATATTAACTTTTGTGGATATATTCACTAGGTGTTTCTTATAAGAGACAGATCAGAAGTTATTTTGAGGTATTTGGGGTGAGGGTTATAAGGGAGTAAGTTATTATTCAGGTAGACCTTTGGGGCTGCATTGGCAAGTTTGTTGTTAAGACAGAAACAGGTAATTACAGTTTTGCTGACCCTAGGTGTAAGTCTCCAGTCAGCAAAGAATTTTCCCAAGGTCTAAGCTCCTCCATGAGGAGGCAGTCAAAGACCTCCATGTTTTTATCTTGTGCTGCAAGAGCCAGGTCATCAGCATATCCAAATTTACTTCCCCTTGTAGCTGGCATATCTGAGATATAAAGATTGAATAGTATGGTGCCATTACAGAACCTTGTGGGAGGCTGTCGATGAGTCTTCTCATGTTCCTTACATTATCTCTCATTATTATCTGATAATATATTACAACATGTTATCTCCCATCATAATCTGTCACTGAGCATGTTGTTGATTTGATGATAGAGGATTTTACATGGGATAATGTGACTCAAGTTTGTGTAGCAGTCCTGTCTTCCACATGGTATCATATGCTGATGTTAGGTCAATGAACACAGCTGTGGTTTTTAAGCCTCGCTGGAAACCAGCCTCTAGTATGTCCTGTTAGGTTCAGCACCTGATCAATACAATTACAGTTATGTCAAAAGCCAGCTTGTTTCACAGGCAGAAATGTATCTATTATGGGGCTAATTATGATTAGTTTTTCCAGAAGTTTGTAACAAGAACTCAGAAGGGCAATTGGGAAATAGCTGCCTACTCTGTCTTGTGGTTTGCAAGGTTTCAAAAGCAATATTGCTTTGGGTTTTTTTATTTCCAGTGGAAGTTGTCCAGTGGAAAGTATGTTTGAAAAGAATTTGCAAAGCCAATTCATTGTGAGTCTTCCAGAATGAATTAGAAATTTAGGGTGAAAGCCATCAAAACCTGGTGCTTTGCCGGACTTCAAACTGTTGATCAGGCTGTGTCAATTTCGTCCACAGAGAAAGGATGGGAGAATTCAGCATTGCTGTGAGACGGGGAGTTTGCCTTGCTGGTACAGTAAGTAAAGTGAGCAACTATTTGTTGTTGGGCATAATAGTCTTACCACAAAGCAACCCTTCTTCTTTAATCAGTCTACGAGCCATAACAAAGGATTCAGTATCACTGCATTTGCCCCACTGATCTATCACCTAAAAAAATTTTAAAAAGATAGTGTTTAGGATTTCAGTTCTGGTGCTCCTACTACATATCACAGGATGGAGCCAGGAAGGAGTGGGAAGAGATTTCACCAATATTGATGCATACTAATATTCTGCTCCCCTTTTCTTGGATCACCCTGACTTTTAAGTTGCTGTGATAGGTTTAAGGAAGATGTGGAAGAAAACAGTTTTATTTTTTCATGGTGTTTTACAAAAGTCAGAAGTGCAGAAAGAGATATTATATGTTTCATTTAAAATTTACATTTTAATTATAAATTATGGTTGCTTTAAAAGTGTGCTACTTCAGTGATATGTTATATAGTGCTAGGAGATGCAGCCGCAGTCATAACTCATGCACCCCCATTAAACAATTGGAAAAAACCAAATAAAACAATTTTTTGCAGTTATTTTGGTTTTTGAGTGAGAAGTGCAGAAAGTGGTGTTATGTGTTTTTTCATTATCACAATTTTCTCCCACCTCTAGTCCAAGAAGTCACACTGGAGGCCAAAAAATATGTTCAGTTATCTCTTCCAGGCTATCCTTTAATTCTCCTTTCCCACCATAGTATGCAGCCTGCTCTTTGAGTAAGGCACAGTGGCACTGTGTGCTGGCAGGAGATATGATTGAACTTGTTAGTGTATTATGCCACAATAGATTCTCAAGTCTCTCCCCTGATTGGGATTTTTACTTCCACCTGTCAAAGAGGCTTATTTCATTGCAGTTCTGATCAAGTGCAACCACATCAGCCCTTATTTGTTGGATTTGATCACTACCGAGAATCAAAAAAACTATCAGGAATTTTAAATGCATCTTGTGTATGTGATGACGGTGTTCATTCTTAACTTCGAGTACAGCATTTAGATTCAGATTTCAGTTGTGTGTATCCTCTGATATTTGTCACAATGGCACTTACAGATCTGTCAAGGACAGTTGGGATAAAATCATGTCCAATCCCTTCTACTTCCATGGCGCCATCATCTACTGTGTTCAGTGAACTGGGCAGAGCAACGATGGAGCCTACAGGATCTGCACCAACAATCTGTGGAGGAAGAGAAACTTCTTAAAAGGAAACAATGAGCAATAACTCAGTGACTAACAACAGCTGAGCACTGGAGCCATTTAACTGGCAGCAATCAACTTCAGTTGCCATGTCATTGGTAATATATATGACCTAAAGCACCAGTTCTCAAACTTTCTGGACTCTGAAGAAACAAATGTACCAAATGTATTGTCTTGGGAACACTATATGCAGAGTTTTGCAGAGTCGAGCGGATGGCAGCCACTTATGCGGTGCTCATGGATCCACAGGGCTCACAGGCACACTCTGTGAAAAATTCTGACTTAAAGGAATATGTTTGCATGATCAGGTCTAGGACTCAAGGGTGAATGCACTAGAGCCATGTCAGTAACACTGTCGACGAGCAGGATATTATGCATTCAAATACATGCCTGATTCACCCCAATATTCATGACTCTTTGGGGAGGGGATCATGTACAATGGATGTCTCAAGTGTTCATTTATATGAACAGTCTCTTGGCAGAAGCAAGATATTTGCCTGGTGCAAGATACGGTACATATACTTCCCCAATCTCAGTACCAAACACATGAATGATGTCAATGCTGAAATTAGGCATTTCACTTACTATGCATTCAGGACATTTTTCTTTCATCTTTCTGGCTATACCAGTGATTGTTCCTCCGGTGCCAGCTCCAGCCACAATCATATCCACTTTGCCTATTGGGGAGGGGAGAGGGGAGAGCAATCAGACAATGCACTTTCTTCAAATCTTAAATGGAAATGCCTGTGCTGACCCCTACAAAACACTTGCTTCTCTCGGGGCATCAGCTAGACTTTATTGCCTGCAACTTCTTGGCATTTCAGGAACATTTAAGATATATGGTAACTCTTCACAATGTGCATATTTACCATGGGAAATGCCAGTTTCACAACAGCAAGGATGGGCCACAACTTGGACGACTTGGACTCAAGCTGTAAAAAATCAGGTTTTTTGCAACTTGTGTAAAGCTCAGGTCATGTCTGCCAATGACTTGGGCTGACTTGAGACTTGTGGCAATGACTCAAAAGACTTATGACTCAAATAGACCCCAAGTCAAGTCTCATTTTTGTGTGTGCTTATGATTCTGGTGTGTGTTTCCTTGCTTACCATTTTTGCTTCTTCAGTGACAACCCTTTTCTTGAAAGGACTTGGACTCAAGTCCAGATGACTCAAAAAACAGCTCTAGATGAGTTGTGATGGCCTCCCATTATGATTTGTTTGCA
The DNA here is from genome assembly GCA_030015325.1 of Cryptoblepharus egeriae. Classification (NCBI taxonomy): domain Eukaryota; kingdom Metazoa; phylum Chordata; class Lepidosauria; order Squamata; family Scincidae; genus Cryptoblepharus; species Cryptoblepharus egeriae. Next base: position 46,971,929 of record JAREYC010000005.1, on the reverse strand, counting down.
ACTCCTATCAAGTAGGACAGAGACTCAATTTGAGACTTGGTGCTGTGACTCTGGCACATCCCTACAAATACTGACTTGCTGGCTATAAGTACTAAGAGGCTTTAAAGACTTCTTTTGGTCTCTCTGCACTGCTGATGGCTTCTGTCTGTCTGTCTGTCTGACTGACTGTCTGTCTGTCTACAGTATTTATATACCGCTTTTCAACTGAAAAGTTCACAAAGCGGTTTACAAGAAAATGAAAAAATTAATAGCTAATTAATAGCTATTGGGTCCCTGTCCCAAAAGTACTATGTGTTGTTGTTATGGAGGATAAGCTGATAGGGAGGATTTTCAATCCAACCAACCATGAGAACTGCCAGGTGGGCCATAAAACGTAGCATACCTTAATATGGCACTGGTACAGGAGGCAGGCTACTTTTTGTGGCCCTCCTGGTAGAAGCCCAATGCCAAGTTGTGTTAGTAAGTAAATTTCAAGTGTTTCCAGGATTGCAGATTTAATACATTTTATTTAAAAGCTAATAGCAATAAGGCTGAGGGATGTGCCTTATGAATTCATGCTTCTTATAACTAAAATAATGAGCTGTGCAGTTTACTTGTGAGAACTGGCAACTGCGGTTATATCAGTAACAGTTTCTAAACATACCCTACAATCCAGAGTAACTATGGGAGCACGTAAGAGACATTTATGTTGACATAGTTATGGCACCACTAGTAAAAACCTATGGGAAATTCATATTGCAATCCAGAGTAAATTGTTCTTATGTTGGCGCAAGGACTCCCCGTAGTTACTCTGGATTGCACCCACAGTCTTATAAACCAAGAGAAATCGAGCAGTTGTTGCTAAGGACAACATGCAATACAAAGACATGAAATAAGTGTGGTACCATCACATTGCTCCAGAATCTCCTCAGCAGTGGTATCATAGTGTGTCAGTGGGTTGCTGGGATTTCGGTACTATTATGGTAAAGAAACAAAGAAAAGGGTTTGCTGTTGACAAATTAATGAAGCAAAACATATTCATTTATTTCATTCACTTATATCCCCCTTTTCCGCTGAATAAACAGAGCTCAATAAATTAGTTTAAGCAGATTTCTCACAAGGTACAAGCTTATTTATATTTAAAATGTGTACCTTGCTAAATCTTTCACGATGGAATTTTTAATAATGGTTTAGCTGGATTTTTTTTAGTGTGTTTCAACCCGTGGTTTGGTGAAACGATGGGTGAGTCCTGTGGACAGTGAAAGCTCATTACATTCTTATCCTCCAGTTGCATCTGAGGCAGACAGGGAGCCTAAGGCCACCTTGTGAGCTCATAGCAGAAGCAAATACAAATCAGAAATTTACAATTCAGTCTCTGCCACTAGGCTACCCCAAAACCAAAATAAATTGTTTACCTGATCCAATATATGCGAGTTTGGGATTTCATTTTTCAGTTTCCAAGCAACACGGACATTTGATTCAGGGGCATCAAACTTTGTGCATGGAGTTCTTACAATCTCAGCCCCAAGTGCTCTCAGGATATCTACCTGTAAAAAGGGAGGAAGGCAGGATGTTAAATTTGCTCCCTTTTCTGCTTCGTTTTCAGCCTCCAAAATCTAACTTGCAAAAGAAAAAAGATTAAATTAGTTGTTTTTATTTTGAATATCTAGCCCACTTTAGGAACTGCTATATTCAAAGGTAAACTGTGAGGTAAATATACTTCTATATTCAAGGGTACAGCTAACTGGACATTTTTCCTTAGAAATGCTTCTTATTAACCTCAGTGTAAATAGCCCAATTTGCATAAATTTGCATTTCCGGACTCTGGATCCGGATGGACATCTAAGGGTTACGCTAGCTTATCATTACCGAAAACAATTGTTCGTATGAATTTCAGTGCATTGATGGAGCTCCTGCATGTGTGGGCTCTCACACACAAGGAATGAACATACTGTTCTGCTTCCACCATTGATGTAAAGGAGGAAAGTCAAAATCAGGGGTAGTCTGTGCTAAACTGCTGCCCAAATTCTTCTTCCTGTCCCCTTACTCCTGCCAACATGCATGTACTATTGTACAAATGAAGACCTAAGTAAGCATGCACTGAGGGCTCATTCATCCTTTGTGCATGAGGAACATAAAGAGAGCCCCAGCATTCCCTCCACTGGATTTGCAGAAGGAAGGGAAGCCATGTCCATGCTATGAGCTTCATTTGCCTCCTTCCTCCAGCACTTGCACCTGCCAGAAATATACATTTTTTTCATCATCTCTCACTGTCTCTAAAATGGTAAAGGCACTCTATCAGTTTTTCTGACAAATAACATGGTGTATTGGCTGCCGGAGGGCGGGGAAGGTTCATATTCCCCAATGCCCCTAAATGAGTCAAACTTCCCCAGTACACTTGCAAACCATTTGCAACACAATGTTACACAGCATATTGGTTGAAAATCACTGTAGTTGACCTATGAAGAGATCGGAATTATCTCTTATTGGAAAGACCCAGAAAAAGGCTTGCCCACAGCTCCCCTGGAATGTAACAAAACAGGCAGCACAACTGAAAAAGTCAGCAGTCCTTTGTGCCTTATATTTTTCTATTATCACTTTCGAGTAGTGACATCATCTTAGCACAAAGCTTTTTGACCAATCAACTAATAATAAAAAAATAATAAAACTTTATTACGGTCAGAAGACCAGCCACGACCAATCAGCTATATTTGCTGCTAAACTAACTTTGTTACTCAATCATGGTTTGGTATCAATTCAGAAATCTTTTGAGTATCAAGAATCCTACAAATGTCTCTTTTAAGCATGTGGGAGTCCTCTTATCATCTGCTGAATGATCTCATGAAAATGCCTCCAATTCCTAAGACCATTCATATAAAAGTCATTTAAAGGCTCCCCATAAGAAACGTGGATAATAACAATGTTACATCGTGCATCTGTGGTTGAGGTACTAAAGAGTACTAACAGATAACTCACTGCAGCCTCATGCACCAGAATTCCCAGCATGTCTTGGAGACATAACAGCTGAAGTGGTTCAAAACTAAAAGAGATCTGTGCCACCCATCAAAGCTAAATCACCTGGGACTCTCACCTTCTCCATGCTCATTTTCTCTGGCATGACAATGACGCAGCGATAGCCCTTGACTGCAGCTGCCAGGGCCAGCCCGATTCCTGGTGAGCACAGAACAAAGAGCATTGAACAGGTGTTATGCAACTGCAGCAAGCAAAGTTGGTTCTCTCTCTAACATTCCTGGCCAACAAACAGCAAGAGCTCAGGGTGAAGCATATTGAATCTAAGTCAGGAACAGCATCATACAACATGATGTTATTCTGATATTGCATGAGTATACAAGCCCAAGTACTTGTAAGTAAACAAAAGTATTTTGTACGTAACAAATCAGAGTACTGTACAGCAGTAATATTGCTATGAGGCTAAGAGGTTGAGGCCTTCACTGGACAACATGCATCAGTAGGGGTGTGTGACACTACGAGTGACCAAAATTGCTAAATCTGTAGGAACAGTGTGTTCATGTTAGACACCTGTACCAATCAATGTGTAACTTGCAGCAGAATGCAATTAAATAAAACAGTGTGAAGTATCTCTATTCTTTTAAAAGGTATGGCTGAAAACCAGTGGGGAAAGGGTGATGATATATCACCATATCCACCACCCAGGTTGTTGCCTTGCTTACTCCATAGAACAAAGTCCATTATGGGGTAACACATTGGATGACCCGAACCTAGTGAGGCCACTGCTGTACAGACAGTTCACTTACCATTTCCCTGTTGTCTTCCCAGAGCAGGTGGACAAGACATGGGAAAGGTAGAATATCAGTTCTTATCCACCCATCTCTTTGATAAGCTGGGCAGAGAAAGAAGTATGTAGGTTGGCACTACCAGCCAAGGCAGAGACTTGTGCTCTTAGCTCTCACTGGTCCATTTTGAGCCCATCTTATATATATCAATGGGGCTGATAGTACAAAATAGCCAGAAAATTTATGTCAGGGCTACAGTAGAACTCAATTATGTTTTCCAAGCACATCATTAGCTCAAGACATCACACAAAGACTTATGAGATTCTTTGATCTAAAGAAACTAGAGTCCTTGAGAGCCATACAAGAAGTGTTTATTTTTATAGCTGAGGGTAAAGTTGATGGGAAAATAAACCTTTGCTCTTTGCTCACAGAAATATAATGGGGAAGCTAAATGGGTTTCAGAAAGAGGAGAAACAAAGAGGAGAAATTGTTTTTTTTAAAATAGCTGGGAACCACAGTTTTTCCAGCTATTTTTTTTTTAAAATGATTGCACTGTATGCTGTAGGTGTAGGTTGTATGATCTGTAGTGCACACTTGGAGTGTGAAGAAATAGCAATTTTATTTGATCAAAAGTAGAGAAAAAGTTAAGAAAAAGTCTTTAGGCAAGGACCTGAGTGTTTCATGGAGTTCAGAGCACTGTGCAGTTACCACCACCATTGGGGCTACTCTCATTGTATGATATTATATCCAGAGAATGCATGGCTACTGTGTGGGCTTGACTCTTTCCTGATCTCATTCAGTATGGCAATACAGAACAAAAGATAGAGAGGCTGAGACTGTAATTCCAGTGAAATATGCTAACAAAGCCTATCAAATTAGCTCTCCCATATAATGGTCTGCAGAACTGGGCAACAGTTTCTTCTCCAGGCTGCTAAGACATGACACATTCTTTATTCATAATACAGTGGCTTGTGAAATAGATACTCTTTCCACTTTTACAAATTAAAGAATGTTTTTTAAATTCCAAGAATGAAAACATTTCTCTTCTAATTTGCCCTTTATTGGGAAAACTTTGGGGACCAATGATTTGATATTCAGGAATCTCTGAATAAGATCTGTGATCTTTAATTTTTTTTAAATAGTAAATTAGCATTTTTTGGTCATGATATCAGTTCTGATGCAGTGATAACAGTGCTAACATAACATACTTTATATGTTTAACCTCCATATAAAGTACCTTCATTTTCCTCACATACCTGTATTTCCTGATGTTGGCTCAATGATTGTGTCTCCTGGTTTTAGGATGCCAGCTCTTTCTGCATCTTCTATCATCCTCACAGTGATTCGGTCCTTCACACTTCCTCCAGCATTGAAATATTCACATTTGGCCACTGGAATGTCAAGTCAAGTCCAAATTAAAACAATGGCCAAAGATTCTGATTTTTGTTATCAAATTCTCATTGAAACCATTTTTTGGAAAGAGAACAAACAAAAGTGAAGGACTGGAGAAAACATTAAGTATGAAATAGTTTATCTATATATATAAAAGAGAAAAGTCACTCACTGACTCACTGATTGACTGACTGACTCACTGACTGACTGACTCATCACCGCCCTGCCAAAACCGCTGGGCCTAGAAGCATGAAGTTTGGGGTGGGTGTTCCTTCCGTGACAGAGGGGTGCACTAAGAACCGGTTTTCGGAAATTCAAACCGGAAGGGGGTGAAAAGGGGGGCAATGAGTTTTCCTCCCTATACTTTGGATTGAGAATTGCTGACTCAGCAACATTCCTCCCCAACTGCTGGGCCTGAAGCATGGAATTCTGGGAGTTCCTTCTGTCACCTGAACTCCCACCAAGAACCATCTGGAGAAATTAACCCTTCAGGGGCTGAAAAGGGGGCAACGTGTTTTTGTCCTATACTTAACATGGGAGACTGAACCACATCCAGCCAATTTGGTGCTCAGACCCTGGTGAACTGGGGGATGTTTTTCGGAGGAAGATGTTGCACTGGTGAGGATGCTGCACATGGGGGGAAGTGGCGTGTGGGGGGAAGTGGCACATCGGCGGATTATGCGCGTGGGGAAAGTTGCGCATAAGGGGATGATGCGCATGGGTGGAAATTGCAAATGGGTGGAAGTTGCACATGGGGGGATGATGCATATGGGGGGATGATGTGCATGGGGGAAAGTTGCGCATGGGGGAAAGTTGCGCATGGGGGAAAGTTGTGCATGGGGGTTGATGCGCATGGGGGAAAGTTGCGCATGATGGGAAGTTGTGCGTTGTCGGAAGTTGCGCATGGAGGAAGTTGCACATGGGGGAAAGTTGCGGATGAGGGGACGTCGCGCATGGGTGTATGATGCGCATGGGTGTATGATGCGCATGGGTGTATGATGCGCATGGGGGATGATGCGCATGGGGTGTTTCTGCACCATGGGGGGATGGCATAGGGGAAAATCTTACACCCGCAACGCGGGTACACTTTTTGCTAGTATACTATGAAAATGACTCAAGGTAGCCACAAGATGTCACTCTGGATTAATAATGTACTGATAAAGTAACCATAATAGCTTTTTACAAATAATTTTTTCTCATTTGCCTCCAGTTTTGAATGAATTGTATCTTTCCAAAATCATATTTTGGCAGCAATCCTAACCACATTTTCCAGAAAGTAAGTACAATTGAACACAATGGACTTACTTCTGAGTAGGAGTGCACTGAATATGTCTTTGATTTATTTTTCTTGTGCAGAGTATATATGGCTCTATACTCATGTTTTGCTGGTTATATATTCTTTTGATTTGATTTGTTGAGTGTTATTTTCTCTCTTGATTCTTTTACTTCAGTTTTCTTTTTATGCTGTGACATCACTGTTGTATTTTATTTACCTGTGTTTTCATTACCATAAGCCACTGTAAGTATCCTTAGTAATGAAAGACAAGATATAAATGTATAATATAAATAAAAATTAATACATCCCTGGCTTTCCATTGCCATTGCAACATATTTCTACAGGGTGATTGAAAAGTAACTCCCTATTTTAAAATATTTATAAATTACAATATAGGGAGTTTACTTTTCAATTGCCCTGTATATGCAAAGAAACTACATTTAGCATACATCTTGTTCAGTTTATTATTGTTCCCTGGTACATAAGAGACCTCCTTTCCACCACAGGATGCAATGGTAGCCATTTTGGTGCCTTTCCATTGGCAGAGGGAACAATATGTTTGCACTCCAAGCCATAGATCTACCATATAATTGTAGTTTGCCATTCAGTTAAAGAAATTTGCTAAAATGGAAGGAACGCATGGAGGGAGAACTGCAAAATCATTATCTATGGAGTTCCATTAGATATATATATAGGACACTAAAATATTTGCAGAGAGCTCCTGCACATGCTGAGGTACTGAGATTCTCTGAGGTATTCAGAGGAAGTTTTCTTCACAACACTGGGAATTCCTTGGAAGACATAAGCTTCTGAAGCAGAAATGTTGGGAAAGCTGAAACTCTTGTCACCAATGGTTTTGCTAAGGGACACCCAAGGGGGAAATTGGTCCACGCTCCACACTGTCGGGGGGCTCCACGCTATTGAAGCCTTCCTGGTTTTTACTCCTTTAGAAGCCTGAAGCAGCTCCCCAGAGCCACATGGCTTTACTTAGATATTTTACTTACTCGTGCCTGCCACTGTACTGCAGTCATGGAAGAACCTGAATCTTTCTCCATACCCATCAAAAAAAAAAGCCTCACCCCTTATGAAACCTGCCACATCTGCTCATCTTGCATCAGTTTACCAGTATAATTTATATGTTGCCAGCGTGATCATATAGAGTAGAATGGTGGACAGAATGCCTCTACCTTTACCCATTGCCTAGAACAGGGTTCCTCAACCCCCGGTCTGGGGACCACTGGAGGTCCTTGGCTGCCTGACCAGTCCATGAGAGAATTCCTCTAAGTGCATCTTCCCCACCTCACAGCAGGAGGGCTTTGTCAGAGGATTGCAGCCTCAGAGACCAATCCTATGCCTGTCCTCTCAGTAGTAAGTCCCATTGTAGTCAGTGGAGCTTACTCCCAGGAAAGTGTGAACAGGATTGCAGCCTCAGAGCCCAATCCTATGCCTGTCTACTCAGGAATAAGTCCCATTGTAGTCAGTGGAGCTTATTCCCAGGAAAGCGCAGAGAAGATTGCAGCCTCAGTGTCCAATCCAATGCCTGTCTACTCAGAAGTAAGTCAAATTATAGTCAAAGAGGCTTACTCTCCAATAAGAGTGACTTGGAATGGCTGTGTGCATCTTCAATGCACTCTGCATTGAAAAAGGTTGAAAATCCCTACTCTGAGTAGACATGCACTGAGACACTGGGCTCTCACCTGCAATCCCATCCACAGTAACCTAGCAATAGCTCTATTTATTATAATGGGATTGACAGCTGGAGCCAGCTGTGCTGTGCTCTGGATGGGGAAGCCCTCCCTCCAGGTCACCAGAGGCAGAACTCTCCCCCCACCCCTGGGCTGGTCCCTGGAAAATTTCTTTTCCACAGAACCATCCCTGATGCCAAAAAGGTTGAGGACCACTGGCCAAGAAGAGGGAATTGAGGCAGGTACTGCTTTTAAAACCCTTCTATGATGAGCTAAACCTGCCTCAATTCTCTCTTCTAGGTAATGCTTAAAGATAGAGGCATTCTGTCCACTGTTCTATATGGTCACCTCTGTATGTTGTCCAGACCCTATCTCCCATCCCTTCTGGAGTAATTTCTTCAACACAGCACAGAAAACATGACAGACGCACAGCAGCAAAATGATACTCACAGAGCTCACACTTCAGCCCGTAGTCTTTGGAAATCTTGTTAATACGAACCAGAGGAGTGTGTCCAATTTTCTCCAAAATGTTTGACAAAATCTTGGGTTCTTTTGGCCTGAACCAGGAGAAATAAAAGAACTGAAGGATTAGATGAAAAAATTGTGTGTATTATTTGTGTCTCCATAGCAGTGCTTTGGGCTGTGGGTGGTGCAAGTGGTTAAGACGTTGTGCCTGTTAACCAGCAGGCCAGGATTTGAGACCTGGGTCGGCCCCACAAGACAGGGTGAGCTCCTGTCCTTAGCCCAGCTCTCCGATGCCAGCTGGATCCAATCGTATTGGCTCTGCCTTTCCATTGGACTAATTCAGTGGTGTGGAGAGGAGGGATTTGCTGCTTGGGTAACAGCCTATCGTCCATAATAATCCAACCCAGGCTTTCGTGCTTCGCATGCAGCGTATGAAGCACCAAGCACAATACCATAGTCTTCCAAGACTGACGGAGGCCTGCTTTTATAGCAGTTCTTTGGTTTAAAATAGTTGCCCTCCTCCAAATTGTTATTGCCCTTTTGATTTTTTAAAATTGTTTTATATACTGTATTGTAAATTTTATATCTTAAACCAAGAACTACCTTGAGCATTTGCGTGCTTTGTGCCTCCACTAGCTATGCCACTGCTTAGGGTTGCCAGCCCTTTAGGATTGGTCTCCGGTGATCACTGAAGGCAATGCTTGAGATTTTCTGGGTCTCCTTAGTCTAGTGACATTGCATCTTGTTGGGCATAAAAAAATCTCAGGAACAGCTTTGTACATTCTTATAATATATTCCTAAACTGTATATCCTGAGATGTTATATTTATATTATTTCAATAAATAATATTAAATGAATGAATATAATTCAAATAAATAAAGTAATGAATATAATATATAATCATGAATTAATATATATTACAATATATTCATTTTTATCCTGATATAAAAATCTCAGGAAAAGCTTCATATATTCCTATATTATTGATTTACACATTTTTGAGATGTGCACAACTTTTCAAAAATGCATCCCTTGTATAATACAAGGGGTGGATGTTTGGAGGGAGTACAGTATTCTGTTTATTGGGGAAGAGTAGCATTTCATATAAAATTTATCAATATTTATTAATATTTATATTTATCAATAGCTGCTTATTGTTTGGGTGATTCAGTAGACTTGCTGAAAGTAATCCATGAACAATGAAAATAATGGTTGATGGGAGAAGTGGAATTGCAATAGCAACCTGCAACCCTTTGCTTCTCTATATGTTGATCATACCTGTACACAGACCCTTGATCCACACCAACAAGCTTCACCTGCAGCTGACTGCATGAACTGCACCTGTAGCTCATGTGATCTGTACTGCAAGGCACAGACACAAAATCCAAGGTACAAAGCATGGTGAGAGAGCTTACATGGACATAGTTTGTAGACATGTGGTAGGCTTTCTCTCAAACGTGGAGGTGGAAAGAAGGACCAGGAAGCACAATACCGCTTGCTCTCTCAGTGCACTGAGAATGCAGTTTTTAATCTTCTGTAACATAGGGTTCTTCATTGCAAGTGATCTTATGATGTGCTTTTTTAGAAGCCTACTGAGCGTCTTAAGATGACAACATTACTAAACATCAATACTCCACAGGAGAACAAGGCAGAGATCAGAAGAAAACAGGTATGTTGCTCTTCAAGTTATTGCTAATGATAACCAGGTATAAGCCCAAATTATAATGCTGTGTATTACCAGGATTGATGTCTTCACATCTCTGTTGTATTCCAAAAGACAAGCAACCAACTACGGTACAAGTCAGACTAGAACACAATGTCATCTCCATTAATAGAATGAAATTTGCATTTCATTTACTGGTAGGAAGTATGAACTTAAAAAAAATTGTGTGTGAAAGTTTAGCATCTGCAGACAAAGCTGACTGATAGCATTAGTACAGTATTGAAAATGTGAATCAAAAAATATAATGGATGAAAAACTGTAAAAATCTAGTTTCAGCTATATTTTTCATTCTTGTGTAAGAAAAACCAAAGAGTAGCTATAGAGGTATTTACTGGTATAATAAAAATTTTTGCTGGATGAGGGCCATTTAGCCCAGCGTTCTAGTCTCCAACAGTAGCCAGAATGTTAAAAGTCCATAACATTCCCAAAGGTCCTCCCTTTTGTCACCTGATATGTTCTGGGGCATCAGCATTGTAACCATTCCATGTTATAGCATGAATGCAGATAATATTGAGACAAGAATATTCCTGTTGGCTACGCGAATTGGTAGTAGCACTTCATAGATAAAAGGCCACTATATGGACAAACATAAGCAGGAGACAATGACTAGTACAGTCTCATGCATGTATTGGGTTGGGTTTCTTTTATGCCAGTGTTGGTCCAATTATGCTTTAAGTGGAAGATGCAAGTGTTTTTTCAAACAAAGAAATTATGTTCAAGACCGCAGTTCACTCTTCAATATGCTTGGGAATTTTTCTTTCTCATTTCTCAGTAAGAATGAGTTTGAGAATTGAGATGCATGAATGAAATCAGATATCTAGATCTGAGAACCTCCAGAGCATCCAGCTTTCTTTATGGAGTTTAAATACTCTGAAAATGAACCGCCACTGAATTACCTAATTGATTGTATTTGTAAATTACTTAGGTTGCAATTCTAAACTAGGCTGGCACAAGTTATCCATCTTCCCATTCCTGGGAAGATATAGGGAGGCAAATGTATGTCTGTGCATTGGCCTAACCCTCCCCCAGGAGTTGCACAGAAGGTGCCTTGCAGCCAGGAGTGTCACTAGGGTTTGTGACACCCGATATGGGAGGCCAGCATGTCACCCTCATGCAGTGGGCAGGGTGTGCCATTGCCCTGCCTACAGTTGTTTTCTTGGCCACATATTTTTGATAGATTACCGATATTTCAAAGTGGTTTGTTATGGGCTGTGGGCGGCACAAGTGGCTAAGACACTGTGCCTGTTAACCAGCAGGCCAGGGTTCGATTCCCGGGTTGGCCCCACAGGACAGGGTGAACTTCTGTCCTTAGCCCAACTCTACGACGCCAGCTGGATCCAATCGTATTGGCTCTGCCTTTCCATTGGACTAATTCAGTGGCGTGGAGAGGGGGGATTTGCTGCTTGGGTAACAGCCTATCCTCCATAACAATCCAACCCAGGCTTTCGTGCTTCGCATGCAGAGTATGCAGTACCGAGCATGATACCATAGTCTTCAAGACTGACGGAGGCCTGCTTTTTTTTTGTTCCATTACATTCTGTTGTAAATTACACATCCAACAGTATATAACATGATGGGGTTCTTCACAAAAAACCATGATTTTTAGCCATTTTGGTTACTAGTTATGTCACACACACACCCTGCCCCCACAAAGAATGCTTATTGCAGTGGTTCTCAAAACTTTACTTGGGACCCACTTTTTACAGTGACAATCTGTCCAGGAACCACCAACACTGATGTCATGGCTGGAAGTAACATCATCAAGCAAATTAAAACAAATAAATAAATGTAAAATACATTTTAAAGTAAATGTTTTTTGCATATTTAAGAAAAATAGTATATTCTAAATATTCTATGTATATCTTTGATTTTTAGTTTTTTGGCTATAACGTTTGATAGGAAAGAGCTATTTCAAAACTGATTTTTGCATTGGACTTGACTCAGTACAAATCCAACAACATATGACACGATTGGGTACAGCACACCATCACAAAAGTTGCTTTTTGAGGGTGCCACAGCCCCCAGTGCGTGTCATCTCCCCCAGATGCACCACCTGTGCAGGCTGCACCACCTGCACCCCTCTGGTGACATCCCTGCTTACAGCAATTTTGTAACACTCCCAGGCCAGCACAGGACTTGTGCTAGGTCTTAAGCTGACCTTACTGGACTTAAAGACACTTTCCTGGGAGTTAAGACCCATTGAAAACAATGGGGCTTAGTTTTGAGTAGATATGGACTGTGCTCTTAATATCATTTTTGAAGAAATTATGTGTATTTCAACATGATGGTTTTCAACTCTTTTGGTTTCTTCAGAAAATCAAAGAGGTCTTTTTGGATAGAGAAGCAAGAGTCAGTATGTCAATCATTATTGCTGTAAATATAAAAGTAAATATGGTAATCATTTTTTTGCATCATCATTTCAGTGCTTTTCAGGGCACTTAGACTTATTTTGGAGTTCGATGGAAACAAATTAATTTTAATGGATTTTCCTTAATCATAAGAAAAGGTTTTTTGTGCTAGAGGGATGATTTAGAATGCAATCCTAACCATGTCTACTTAGAAGTAAGCCCGATTGAGTTCAGCGGGTCTTACATCCAGGAAAGTGTGCTTAGGATTGCAGCCTAAGTGCCACTGTCTTGACTAGTAATGACTCGCATAGTAGCAAAGGGATCCCTTCTGTGTCCTCTGATGTAAAAAATACATCGTAAAAAATGTAAAAAATCTCATATCTGCCATAGGTTGCTTTGCAGGCTTTTAGTAGTAACATTACGAAGTAGAATGGAAAAAATATGTTATTTGGGAAATGCAAACAACATGAATTTCACAATAAGACTGTGACTGGTGTGTATTAAATATGCCCACAATCCTGAATTCTTCGGTATGCCCACAATCCTGAATTCTTTGATATTTGCTATCTGTGGGTATGTACAAACATTGTACAATGTTGCTTCTGGCTGCTTTGTCTAGAAGAGTGAATTCAAAAGACCTTGTCATACCTGATGCACATCTTTTTCTTTGAAAGATTAAAGTGAACATGAACTGCATGAGTTATATCTGCCTTCTTACTATATCTGGGTCTGTGATGGATAGAGGAAGGGGAAACATAGGTATCTGTAAGTCATGCACACATGTTTAATTTTTAATTACCTGGCTTGCACAGTAGCGTGTGGGTGGAGAATAAGAGAAACTGATAGGCTTGGATGAAAGAATGGCTTGGGGAAAAAATGTCCTTTTGTGACAATGATTGTTTGGTTATGTAGGCACAAAGAGTTCTCTCATCATAACCAAAAATAGCTCTAAAGATAGTCTGTGCTAAGCTTTTCATTTCAATATCCTTCTGACATGTCATAAATTCAAAAGGCAGGCCACAAAGAAAAGGTACAATTATGTACACATTTCATTTGAATGAAATGAATAAGATAATGGAATGTATCACTGTTCAGAATGAGTAATTTCATGCAGAATTCAATGAAACAAACCACTTTAAAGACCTCAATTCTATTTAAAGTTATAGCCAAAAAATAGCTGGGGTGGGGTCACAGTCACATTTAGGGCGCAATCCAGAGTAACTACAGGGAGTCCTTGCTCCGGTGGAAGAACACTTTACTCTGGATTGCAATATGAATTTCCCATAGGTTTCCACTAGGGGGTGCAATAACTACGGATACACGTAGTGTCTCTTACGTGCACCCATAGTTACTCTGGATTGTAGGGTTACTGACTGTGGAGTTGCCCTGCCAACTCATCACAGGGGTGATGTGCTGGCCTACTGCACTGTTGATGCAAACCCTAGAGATGGTACTGGGTAGCAGTAGAGGAGGAATTGTTAACATGCATGCAAGTGAAATGGAAATGTTGGTACTGCCTTATTAGATTTTCCCTGAAAAAAATGAACCCCTAAAAAATGTTGATTGGATTCATTAGATAAAACAGCACATAAAGATGGAATTTTCAACACCTGAAATAAACCAGTTATGTGTTGTGCTGTGCAGCTGAAGGAGATAACCCCATAGATTGGCCAGAATTCCCCACAAAAAGAATAGCCCAAACTAATACTTGCAATGGGAAGTAAACTACCTTTCTTCAGTCACAAAAAAAAGAAAAACTCAGATATTCAGAAGAGAAGTACTGCAAAGGCAGCCAAATCTAACAGAGGAGCTAAATGTAAGGAGGGAAAATGTGTAACATTTGTCAGAATGGAATCCCAATTCATGAAATTATTATTCTGAACTCTTCGTCCTCATTTTGGTGCAGAAAGAATTTTATGGAAAACAAGAATTAAGATCAAACCAATTTTTAGGTTCGGGAAGGTCATCAGGGCAACTAGTTATGCTCTTACATACAAAGACATTACATTATATAAAGATAATGCTTTCTGTTGGACAGTAGTTTATTTTGCTTATTTGAAAAGTGATTTGATCAGTCACTGCTTCCTTTCTAAGGAACATCCACATTATGGAGCTGAGATTTCAGTCTTCAAATTGGGTTCCTCAGAATGGCCACCAGTCAGATCTCCCTGAAGTGTCTACTCCTTTCTACTCTGTTTGTCTCCCACATCCCACACCAGAAGATATGATGTCAGCCACAATAAACCAATGCTCCATTCCCTTAAGTGGGGTGTAATTCACATTACACCTGTTAGGCAGAGTGATCAGTGAAGTGAATTCTTTTTATATGATTTTTATAATTGGCAGAAATAGCACCATATAGCTTTACCATTCACCAAAATACCACCTATAACAAGAGACTATATTTGTTCCTCTCTCTTTGTGCAATTTGCCTCACTGGGTCTATTGATTTTTCACTGTAACAAACAGTATCTTGGTGAACTTTGTTATCTTGATAAATCGTTCAGTGGCCTTTGTCTAAGTAGGCTGCAACCTTTTTGAACCTTTTGAACCTTTTACTTGTATAGAGAAAACAGTTTATTGAGCAGTTACTTTTATTGGACCTCTATGAGCAAGCAAAAAAAACAACCACTCATTCCAGGTGCTGTTCCTTCTTAACAAACTGGATTTGCTGGCCAATGAGTTATGTTCATGCAGACACACCTCCTTATTGTTCAATGCTAGTCGAACCCTGTACTCTACAGTGTCTTGAGATGGTGTATGTCATTTTCTTATCTACCTCTTGTTGCCTGCTATTAGCATCTATGCATCACCTCCCTCTTCCTCCTATCCTTGAATTATTGCTCTGCAGTGATTCTCAACCTTTTTTAAATCTCATGACACACTGACAAGCTGCTAAAATCCTCAAGGAACACCATCAGTTTGTTTTAAATGTTCCTTTTAATTTAGACTGGTCAAGAGTCACTCCTAAATATTTTAGATTGCGGTTGAACTTTAGCTGCTGGTTCCTAAATTCCACTTTTGGTACATTAATAGCTTGTGTTATTGAAATAAAAGCAAGCTATCACAGTTTTGCGGATATTAGGTTTGAGCCTCCAAATCCCAAAAAAGTATAAATTTTCTTTAAGTCGTTTTCACGGTTTTTTTTACAGAAGTGTTAAAAAGGTACTCTGGTTCCCTGCATGGATTGCACCAATTTGAGGGCACTAATGTCCAATGGTTAAATGACTTAGATATCTGGTCATAGATGAACTCTGCAATCTGAAAGACTTTTTCCTGGGAGTAAGAACCATTGAAAACAATGGGGTTTACTTTTGAGTGGATATGGTTCGGATTGTGCTCTTAAGACACATGCTCATATAGTGTACTTATATATAGTGGTGCCTCGCTTAACAAGCGCCTCGCTTAACAAGCATTTCATATAACAAGCAAAATTTCCCAAGAAATCTTGCTTCACATAACAAGTTCTGCTTCACTTAACAAGCAAGCATGCTAAGGGCATGCATGCTATGCAGCCCTGACAATCCACATGGAGGCTCTTTAAAAGGGCTGCCGGCCAGCACTGCTGCCTCTAACTGTCCCCAACATGGGCGCAGTTGCCTGGAGGTGCCAGAGGCAACTGCCCCTAACTGCCCCCAAGTGCCCCCACCGACCATCTGAACCTCCAGCAGCAGCCCGGGTAAGCCTCCCAGGAAAGTGTCTTTGATTGCAGCCTCTTAACCATGTCTACCCAGAAGTTAGCTCCATTTTGTTAAAAGGGGCTTACACCCAGGAAAGTGTCTTTAGGTTTGCAGCCTAAGTAGACTTCATAGGATCATGCACATTGAATGCATGTTTTGAATTCAATTCCAGTGTTTTGTCATCATATTTACATCCAGTTAATTTTTTTTGAATGTTTGGGGGGTTGTGGAACCAATCATCTGAGTTTCCATTATTTCCTATGGAAAAATCTGCTTCACTTAAAAAGCATTTCACTTAAAGAGCATGCCTCCGGAACAAATTAAACTCTTTATGTGAGGCACCACTGTATGTAAATTCCATGTTATGCTGCTGTCTTTTTATTCATATAATATTCTGATTTATACGTATAAATCAGTTTTTTGACAATTGACGGTGCTACCAATGGGGGACTCACATTGAAAATCAATCAATGGCTTGATTTTCACATGGGCTGCAATCCTAAAGACACTTTCCTGAGAGTAAGATCAATTGAACACAATGGGGCTTACTTTTGAGTAGACATGGTTAGGATTGTGCTCATGGTCAGATAGATATTATTCACTGGTTTGTTTAATCCAGACATCATGTCCTTCCCAAGTAACTGGGATGCCTGATTTTTATCCTATTTTTGTTGCAAGCCATAAGCTGTTCCCAGTAATGCTGCTTTTTGGAGTTGGTCAGTGGTAATTTCTGTGACCCCAATGCAGTTCAGGTGCTATTCAAGGTGTTAACAACAGAATTTTTATATCAGTTTATAACAAAAGTCCAAAAGTGGTTTAAAGAAAATGATAAACGGATTCCTGTCCCAATAGGGCTCCCAGTCTAAAAAGATTCAGAAGAACATCAAGAAGAAACATTAGAAATGACCTTGTGCTGATGTGCAAAGAAATAGTTACTCTCCCCCATAAAACATAAGAGAAGCCCCAATTGAAAAAGTGACTCTTGCCTATTTAGCAAGGGAGAATATAAATGACCTTCCCCCAAACTTCCATAGCATATCTGCAGTTTGCAGCACACTGAAATGCTATAGCAGAAAGTGAGGATGAACTAAGGAACCTCTTGATGAGGGTGAAAGAAGGAAGTGCAAAATGTGACTTAAAAACTAAACACGAAAACACCTCAAGATCATGGCTTCTGGTCCCATTAATTCATGGCAAATAGAAGGGGAAGAAATGGAACTGGTGCAGAGTTTATTTGAGGGGCTCTAACATCACTGCAGACAGCGGTTGCAGCTAAGAAAATAAGATAGCTGCTTCTGGGGAGGAAAGCTATGGCATGCTAGGAAACTTAATTAAAAGTTGAGACATCACCTTTCCGACAAAGATCCTTAAAGCTATGATTTTCCCTGTGGTAATGTATAATTGCATCAAACAATAGGTACCTTTGAATTATGATGTTGGAGAAGACTCTTGAGGGTTCCTTGGACTGCAAGGATATCAAATCAGTTCATCATCCAGGAAATCAACCCTGACCGTTTGTTCACTGGAAGGACATATACTGAAAATGAAGCTCAAATACGGTGCTTCACATCATGAGAAGGGAGACTCTTTAGAAAAGACCCTGATGAAGAGGAATGGGCGGCAGAGGATGAAGTGATTAGATGGTGTCTCTGAGGCAATGAACATGAATTTGGACAGACTTTGGAAGCTAGTGGAGGATAGGGAGGTCTGGGGTGCTGCAGTCTATGGAGTCACAATGAGTCAGACACAACAGTCAGAACACTTAACAACAAAAGTGCTATAGCACACCACTGTGCCATGGCACACTGACTGAGAATCACTGCCCTGGTTCTTTAAAGCTGGTTTGGAGACATCCCTGCTAGTGAGCTAATATGAATCTCTGTGTCTGAGAGGCTTACTTGTTCCCATTAAAAATCAAGGGACAGACTCTCCATCAGGAATACTAACATGTTTGTTGAGAAATATAACAAATGTCTTCATCTCAGATTTTTCACAGGCAGGCCGCCGTCAGTCTTGAAAAACTATGGTATCGTGCTCGGCGCTGCATACACTGCATGCGAAGCATGAAAGCCTGGGTTGGATTGTTATGGAGGATAGGCTGTTACTAAGCAGCAGATCCCCCTTCTCCACGCCACTGAATTAGTCCAATGGAAAGGCAGAGCCAATACGATTGGATCCAGCTAGCGTCACAGAGCTGGGCTAAGGACAGGAGCTCACCCTGTCCTGTGGGGCCGACCCAGGTCTCAAAACCTGGCCTGCTGGTTAACAGGAACAGCGTCTTAACAGCTTGCGCCACCCACAGCCCATCACAGCCAATCTTATTATATTATAGACTAGTGAAAAGTGTACCCGCGTTGCGGGAGTAAAATTCCCACATATGCCATCCCCTCACAGTGCATCAGACCCCTCATGCGCATCAGTCCTCAGGCGTATCAACCCCACATCAGCATCTTCCCATGCGCAACCCCCCATGCGCAGCATCCTCCCCAGTGCAACCGCTTCCTCTGAACAACATCCCCAGTGCACTAGGCACTGAGCACCAAATCAGCTGGAGGTTGGTCAATCTTCCATGTTAAGTATAGAACAAAAATGCATTGCACCCCTTTTCACCTCCTTCCAGTTGGAATTTCCAAAAACTGGTTCTTAGTGCACCCCTTGGTCACGGAAGGAACACCCACCCCAAATTTCACACTTCTAGGCCCAGCGGTTTTGGCAGGGCGTTGATGAGTGAGTCAGTCAGTCAGTCAGTCAGTGACTTTTCTCTTTTATATATAGATTTTTTTCTTATGTGATAGTACTTGTAGAAAACAGCTGCTATTTTTAAAAAATTGAAATATGGTGTTAATTGGCTGTTCGCAAGATTTCTTTCTTCTAATCTTTGTATTATGCTGAAGAGGTGGGAATTTTGTTAAATTGGGGTTGGACTAGATGCCCTACGAGACCCTTCCAATTCTATTATTTTTCCAAATACTGAACAGTGATTGAAATCAGCAGTTGATTAAGTAAAATATTGGCTTTCTGAAGAGCAAATTATTTCAATATGTTTTTTCCACATTCAGAGTTTGGTTTCTTCTTCAGCTGTTGGCTCTTTTCCCTTTCTATATAATGGCTCAGAAGAAACAAATGCTCCCAAATTTCTTGCAAATATTGCTTTCACATGAACAAGCCATGCCCTTAATGAGGAGTGCTGTAGGCCACCTGTGAGCAGTAAAGATGAAAACCAGAGAATTCTGAACAGTATGATTTTCATTGTATAAATATCTTAGCTGATATGCTAATGGGGTGAAGATTTTGCAGGCCATGTATTATCCATTAGCAGCTATACTTTATCTGTTGGCTTTTTATATTTTTCAATACTATCCTATCTGCAGTATTTATCTAGATATTAGAACATAGTGCTAGGGATACCTGTGAGAAAAGCTATTGCTTTTCCATTAAAAGGACCATGCAAAGCTACCTGCAACAAATTTTATTGATCCCATAAATCTGAAGAACAACCACTGTTGCATATTGCTACATCCAATGACACCTTATCTAGAGGCATGCAAATATAACCTCTTATTTATAAGGCAATTTTTTTAATAGTTCCAAAGAACAACAACCCATATGAATCAGATTAAGAACAGCCATTGGTGTTTATAACATAATGGCATCATATAAGGTTCACATGGTTCAGATATAAGAATACTTCCAAACCATAACTTATGGCGTATGACATAATGTATGAAAGTAAGAGCAAGCCATAGCAACAGGCATCTACATCCAGCCCAAGGATTTAATTTGGCTGGTAGTTGCTGACACCCAAGGGTAGGAGGATGCCTTGAGAAACATCATTCTCCAAATTCCCTAGGCATCCTCCTTTGAATTTAAGAGGATATGAAGATTGCAGAGAAGCTGAATGAATCCTTTGCATCTCTTTCACTGCAGAAGACATAGGCTGCAATCCTAAAGACACTTTCATGGGAGTAAGACCCACTGAATAAAATGAGGCTTACTTTTGAGTAGACATGGTTAGGATTGTGCTCATGGGGCAGTTTCCCAAGCCTGATCTGATCAGTATGATCTGGACTGAGTCAAAAACAAGTGTCAAGGGATAAATTTTTAGAGTACACTGACAAATCAAAAAGTCGCAAGCCATTGGGTTCAGATGGTATTCACCCAAGATTTCTTTGGGAATTCCACTCTGAAATTATTGTTCCAACAAAAATATGCAACTTGACCTTTACATCTGTCTTGGAATCCAAGAACTAGAAGGCAACCAATGTAACACTGATACAGGTCCAACCATGTTATACACTGATTTTTATACACAGATTTGTCTCAACACAAATGGCCACTGCAAATAAGTTTACAAAACTGCTTTTCTACTGTTGTAGAGAGCCAGTCCTGCAAGTAATCATTCCATTTTTCAGTTCCAGAATCAAAACCCTGCAGATATTGGGGTACTACCTTATTCAATTAGGCACAAAAGAGGAGCAAAAAATCTGGAAGTGTTTCTTTAAACCTATTTTTCCATTGTTTAGTTTATACACTGATTTTTTTATCCATGGGAAGATGTGAATTGGAACCCTAGTGGATAACAAGGGAGACCTGTATCCCAACATGTCCCAACACAGGACTTTTAATGTCCCAACACAGGATTCTTTAATTCTGTGCCAGCTCCAGAGCTGGTGCATAATCAAATAGCACCATTTCCAGGCTACTTTTCTCACTCAGGGGAGATTAAAGTCCCTTTCTCCAGAGGAGACAGAAGAAGCAATAATTATATTGTATAATTGGATTTATGGATTGTTTAAAGAACAGCAAGCCGAGAATAGAAACAGTCAGTATTCTCAGTGTAGCAAAATCTCCAAGGGATCTGCTATTTTAATCTTTTTCATATATGATCTGGAGATAGGGTGAATAGTAAGCAGGCCAGATTTGCAGATGACACCAATCTATTCAAGGCTAAAACCCAAAACTTATAGTGAAGTGCTCCTAAAGTGCCTCTCCAAACTAGGTGAAAAGATAAAACCAAATGGCAAATGCAGTTCAATATCAGTAAGTGTAAAATGATGCACATTATGACGACAAATTCCAAAGGCATTGGAGCTGAACTTTCAGTGAAATCCTAATAGCCATTTTGGACAAACAGTGCAGCTGCAATGAGAGAAATCTGTTTGCATGGATCAACACTAGGTTCCTATTCAATCCATCATCACCAATTGCATAGATGGAAAGAGTCTGTGTGGTACAGCATCTGCTCTTCTGAACTTGGATTTGTAGAAGGGTTCATCCTGGTAGAAATAATTTCAGGGAGTGAGATCATCATCGCTTCCCACAAAATATTGGCATCCATCAATCTCGAAAGACTATGGTATTGTGCTCAACGCTGTATGCGAAGCACGAAGGCCTGGGTAGATTAGTATGGAGGATAGGCTGTTACTCAAGCAGCAAATCCTCCCTGTCCACACCACTGAAATAGTCCAATGGAATGGCAGCTTCCCACAAATGTATAATCATATGATGCTGCAAGTCTGAGTCAAAACTGCATTGCAGGAATATACAACCAATCCAAAAATCCAATTTAAATCATGCAAAATATCTGTGAAAGAAACCATTTTTGATGGAAGTAAAATGGTTGAGGAAAAGAACATTCAACAAGGTTATCTGGAAGTTGCTACTTACAAAGGCACACAGCCATGAGGCGATTCTGATTTGGGTTTTCCTGCTTTCCAAGTACATTTGCTGGGCAAATTGGGCTGAACCCATGCACTGCCCAGTTTGATTTCCTGGTTTTCCATATCTCCATTGAGGAAAGGACAAACCCTGATTGTTTTGTTGGATGTAAAAACAGATGCCATCGCGACCTAAAAAGAAAAAAAAAGCATTTTGATCAGCACTCTGTTTCTAAACCAGTGTTTCTCAAGGTTTGTGCTCCTCTGTACCACTTCACATGGTCCATCAGTTTCTTCTTATGGTCACCAGTTATTTCTGGGTTGATAGGCTAGATATGATGAGACAAACACCAGTAAGAGGCTCAGGTTGGGCAGGAGGGCTTTTTCAACCATAAAAAGCAGATTTTTGAGCTTAATCCATTGAATTGTGCCTGCTTTCACAGTTTGTTACACTGTGTTCTTAGACTCACAGCTCGGAGGCAGGTATCCAAGGGGTCCTGTGAATACCACCAGATGCCACCTAAAGTACCACTGTTGGTACCCATACCACTGGTTGGGAAACACTGTTCTAGCATATGCTATTAAGTCAGGAGAAACAAGTTGGTATATCTGTACTTTATCTAAAAATGTGTTTTTTAATATTCTAAAATTCCAGTGAGGATGATGTACTCCTCAGTGAGGGCAAAATACTAGAGCTAAATACTAGTATTTGCTCTAGTCATGGCTCTACACTATTTTGTACTTCTCCCACATGCTTTTTATACTTAAATCTAAATCTATATCAGGGTATGTTGCACAATGAAGTGCACATCTAAGGGTACTCTCTCGATGTCCAATACCTTGAAGGGGAGACAACATTAACTTCTCCGGCTTATTGCATTTGTGGAGTTGTTGACAAAACAAGATTTTAGTTATTCCTAAATAATTTATAATTTAATTATAGGTTGCAATCCTACCTGAGAATAAACCCTATTGCATACAATGGGAATTACTTCTGAGCAAATACAAATGATCAGCCTCATAGTCTCTATACAACATGAATGCTGCATGAGCTCTATGCAGTAATCATGTGTGCACAGAACACGTTCTGCAGTATCTGAAACTTCTAAGCCATCTTCAAGGTAATGATCTTGCACTTTTGTAATTCATTACATTCCCAGTCCAAAGGTTGAGTAAAGAAATATCTAAACAGGTCAAATTATGGTTACTTTTCCAACATTGGTTATGGATTTCAAGAGGACCAAGGTACAACCTGAAGATATTTACAAGATCAACAACCTTCTGAGATGTATTGCTAGCCTGGCAAAGTCAGAAGAAACTCAGTAAAATGTTACTGGAAATTTTATAAAATTTGACCTGCTGTAAGAGGCAGTTCATGTAATAACTTTCAACCTAACGAGCAATTTTTACTATAAAGTACTTCCATTCTTTGTATTTTTCATTTTTTGACAGAAGACAAGTCTCAAGTCTAAGAATTCAGCTTCTATATGATACTTAACCTGACTTTTAATTGAATTGTTATTAATTCATGTATTTAGCTGAAATTTAAATATAATCAAGCTTGCAGTGACCCATCAGAATGGTGAATTCCAGTCACCATTTGCAGTGCAGCGGCCATGAGTTTGTTGACTGCTGGTCTATACAAACTGATTTTTTCTTGATTCTTCCATCTTGAGAAGACTTTCTGTATCATATAAGAGTATGGCTTCATATCCTTACAACAATCTTGTGAATGTTAACTTAGCCATATGTTTGACTGCAGTTACATTTTACAGTTACGCATTAGTTATTCCTGTCCTATTCCCAAATTCTTATCCAGCCATGTAACTGGATTTTTGCCCACTTGTCTATTGATGCCCTTAACACATCTCATTTAAGGGATCAGAGTTCATGCGGAAACCAGCAATTCACACCACACAATTGACAGATGGCTGCTTACATCATATGCCTTTCATGAAAGTGTGTGTAAAGTTACTGCCCTCTTTGCCTTTGTTCTGGATCTACATCTACTGGGAACTTTGCCGAACTCTGCCCAGTGATAACTGTTCAACAGTTTGCCAAGTAAGACTGCTGCCGCCACATGGGTACTTGCTGTAACCTACAGTGGTTGACTCTTGCAACATCTAGTCATGAAAGCTTCTGCAGGCAGCAGTGTTCCAAAAACCATGGGTGGAAATGATATTAGTATGGTAGCCATTAGACTTCATATACATCACATCTTCATTTTTTCATTTACTTTGTTCATGTACATCTTGATAACCACCAGTCTGAGCTACTATATGAGACTGCTTTTGAAGACTTTAGTTAGTTCAAAACTCCTAATCTGGTACGGGGTTATGGGTTTATTACAATAGTAGCTATCTATTTCAAAAATAATTGCAAGTGGTTGTGATCATCTTCATTAGAATGATGATAGAGAATGTTTTCTTCCATGTGTGTCCTTAGAGGGTGGTATTCCCTCAAATAAGA